>CM056194.1:160492201-162892201 GCA_029692085.1 Gymnothorax javanicus | reverse complement strand
CAGACTGAAGTCAAGTCATTGATGGCTGTCTACTCACTTGTCAAATTTCAAATTTCAAGGATGACTTGACGCAAGTAATAAATAATGTTTTTTGTCTGGCATGCGCTGCCATCTTGGGTGACGTTTCCATGTGATAGCTTGAGACAAAGCCTGAACTCATGTCAAAAGTGTAAAAGTTGACAATCCTATCCCACTATCATGGACAGACATCCGCAGCTTGGTGAGGTGCTAAAAAAAAAAAAAAAAGTGTCAGACAGTTTGCTTCTAATTTTCAATTGGTCTTATGGCACTTTCTGCACCAAAGCTCAGGCCTTGGGTACTTCTTGAGCACCAGAACACAATCACCTATTCTCTCCATACAAGAGAAAAGAGACTTTGGCACCTTTTCCATTATCAACATTTATAGGGTGGTCTAGGCTAGGCAAAAACAACAAGTTTACAAGTTTAAATAGTTTACAAGTCCAAAAGTGTGACTTACATACTTTTAATACCCTGGTCTTCCATTGATCTTAAGTAAACAGAACTCAGGTCTGTGTTCCTAGACAGTATATAAACTAACATGAATGTACTGTATACCTATGGCTGTGATAATAGATGAATGAGTGATAACAGTGAATGCTGCGCAAGCTGTCCTGCTTTCTTAATATTCAAAACGGTGCTCAGTAAATACTTTACACTAGCTTAAGGTTTTCTTTCCATATGTGGACCCTAGGCAGGATCATGAAGCCAATTGCTGTTATGCATTAGGCCAACTCCATTACAGCTTGTGAATTAACCTACTGACAATAATATATAAATAAATAATGTAATTTCCCCACAAAATGCTTTTTTGTTTATTTCTCTTTTTTTGTTGAAATCAACAGCAATTTTTATTTATTTATTTATTTTTTATATTTATATTTCGAAATATTTGCACAAGTTAAACGGCCGTCCGACCTCGCAACCGCAATTAAACCGCTTGCACACTGGACGCAAAACAAATTTTTCGCACACAGATTACATTCAAAGTCAATGCGAAGACGTGAATACATGTGTTTGTGCAAGCAGTTGTGACCCAAACAGCTGATCGCTACAGCGCGCAGTGAACTACGATGCGCCTCGCGGAGGAATACGTCAGTTGGTTAGTTCAAGGGCAACTGTGTTTTTTTCCGAGCAGCTAAAGTGCTGTAATTTTTTTAAATATAGCGTACAATTGAAATGGTGTATTATTTTCAGGTAGGACCTCTTTTAGGCCGCGAAAATACGCTGTTTCTGTGTTTCCGTTCACAACAGTGTATCGCCTAAATTTCCACCCAGCACTATGCCCTGGTGCGGTTACCTGGAGGAGATCAGAGAGCTTTCTACTGCATCTAATGTAAGTAGTGGCAATTTGTAGCTCATACAACCCCACTTCAAAAAAAGTGAACTGTCCCTTTAATGCCACAGGGAAATGGTATTTTCTTCAGGGAAAAACAAGCATGCCAGAGGAGGACATATCTGCCTCCACAAAGCAGAGGGTGAAGCACCAAAGGGAATGAATAGCAACCTATTAAATTCATTCATTCATTCATTCATTTAAAAGATAATAAATAAATTAAAAAAGCAAAAAAAAAAAAAAACTAAACAGAAGCCTCTGAATTCCTGTAGCTCACAAAACGGTATTTAAATATGTACATTTTTTTTTCCATTTCAGTGTCCAATCGGGTTGATAAGCCTAAGAAAACGTTTTAAATGTGGTTTTGCCAACTCAGATCCTCGTTTTAAGTTTGCTTATGTAAAAATAAAACTCTACAACCAGTGACATTACCATAATGCAGGTTTACTCTCAACCTGTTTCCAATCAAGAATCTGACAAATAATTGAATTAATTTATTGAATGAGTAGGCTACTAACAAGCTGTGTTGTCATTAATGACTAAGACACATAGCCTTGTGTCAAAGAGGAAGGCTACAATATGTGATTGTGTGGACAGACGATTAACTAATATTTCTCGAAATTCCATCTTGAAGTAGAATCTTTTGTAGTTTATGCTGCTGAAGATGGTATTGAGATAAGGTTTAGATTTCATTTCTTATTAATTTATTAGATATTGCCCATCATACAATCTCATATTGTAGCCTTCCAACGACTTTTCCAGAAGATGGACTGTAAAAAAAAACCTCATCAATGGTTTCACGACCATGAAAGTTTGACGCATGGCATGCATTTCAAATGACTTCAAATGCATGCCATGCCTCAAACTTTCACAATGTACTAATAACCAATTTTGCTAAATAATTCAATTACCAATGCTTCTAAATGCATGGTAGCAGATTATTTAGAAGTATCTCTTACAGTTTTTTGAGGAAGAAGAATCTGGGCTAAGCCCCTGAAGATTAGCAGCCTAGCTAACACCCCTGGTAACTTGTAAATAATCCTTGGTCATTGGTTGAATTATGATAGAGATGTGCGCAGTTCAACATTGTAGATGGTGGAAGGAAGATGGTTCTCATAGCCTAGTTACAGAATTATCTTACAAAAATGCTGTAAATCTGAATTTAACTTCATAATCAAATCAAATGTTCGACAGCCCATGGTTAGTTCTAAAATTATTTTTAGTGTTAGCATAATGAAATAACTTTTGTGGCTTTACAATGGACAGTCAGCAGTGGCTAAGAGCTGAGTAACATTTTGACTAAAATGTAATGACTTTTCACCCACTAAAACGGTACTGAACCATTAGGAGTTTTTATTTTTAATTAATAAATTTTTTACTGAAACTATTAAGGATAAGAAATGCCAAAAATGCAACTAAAACTAATTTGCATTTTTGTATACAGACCAAGACTGAGACTAAATCTAAAATGGCTGCTAAAATTACCACTGCAGTAAAATAATTATGGTCCAATGCTATGCTACCAGTGACAGCATTATGCTTCTGATCCACACAGGGTAGAGGGTGTGTCTGCAGCACTGAGCAAGCGCAATGCATTGTGGTAATTGTTATCTTTACAGCAAATACACAGAATAAAACCAAATAAGTATCAGGTTTTTTCGCTCAAAGAGGCATATTTTTAGCGGCATGGAATACAACCGCGACACCTTGGAGCAATGGACTCTTGCAACCAATTTTTTTTATATCACTGAATCCAATGTGTTACCTTTCACACCTCAAATAAAAAAATGGTGCAGAAAAGGTGTTACTGCAATAGTGGAGATGTCTTGCACACATAAAAATTAACTGTGAATAGGTCCCTGAGTAACATGTTGAAATAAAACTAGAAATGTAGTGTATGGGGCCTGAGAACATTGCTGAAAATAATAACACTCGCGTGGCTTTGTATCTCACTTTCAGTCTTTCTTCTGACAATCACTAGACAGAACAAACAAGCTGGAATTTTGAATAGCAGGCTGCTAGTTGAAAGAACTTTCAGGAAGTTTGAAGCTGATGGTGAACAAATTGAAGGAGAAAGGTATCTTCTCGTCATAAAAAACGAGAGGAATCACTCAGCAATCAGTCTCCTCCAAGCCAGGCAACTGTGCTTCATGCATGTGCTTTTTCTCCAGTCCTGATCTATACTTCCGCATTTACATGTAACTTATAATTCCTTGCAAGAATATTCAACAAGTCACGACTTTGAATACTTGCAGATTTGGAATCAGAAAGAAGTACAGAAGCACAAAGAAGACCTTTACATAACAGGGATTATCTTATAAAGTGGATTGTGATTAGTTTTCAAGTCACTATCCCACATATTGTCTTTGATCTGTGTGTTCTAACCATCATCAAATGGGAAACTTGCAGCATTAAGATGTAGAGATGCCAATTAATACTCATGAATCATGAGGCATACATAATCAGCTGAATTTGAATTTGAATGGGCACGAGAATAACTGCGGTGAAGGCAGATTGTGACAGCCCTGTACATGATTCATAAACACATATTCATCAGATCAGGTGAGTGAGTGGGGATAAATTTTCAGAGATGCAAATGCTGAGTGAAAATAGATAGTTTTGGTGTGGTAGCTATAGCTCTTCAATGACTTATGTCTATTTGGTTGATCTAATGACGATATAAAGTATCAACATGCCTCATCTGCATAATTCACATACGATGGGTGTCTATTTTTCAGTGATGAAATGTGATTTAGTTATCTCGATGGAGGATCTTTAACTCATTTCTATTCAAAAATATGATAATACCGAGTATTTCACTGTTTTAAATCATTATCCATGCCAACAAAATTGAAAATAATTAAACCATTGCAATGTGTGACTGCAAAGTCAGTAAAATTAAAATAAATCAAACAAAACTGATATCCGCTTTTGCCCGTTCCTCCATCAAGGCAGAAAAGTTATTAAAAAGAAAACAAATTGAGTCATTTTCCATCAATTTTTACCGTACATAGTTTTAAAATATTTCATAATCATCTCTTCTCTGACAAGACACAAAAACAAGGTGCAACATTGTGCTGCAAGGAATTTTATCCCTGAATCTCTTTATTTAAAGCTTATGCTCTTAACACCGAGGTTCAGTGTGGGTTTGGCGGGTCTGGTGCCCGTGAGACTCAGAAGCAGTTTGCTGGAGACTTTCCTTAGGTGTTGTTTCAACAACAAAGGGTGGTGGTGACTTACCTCTGACAGACTGCGTAAGTTAACCTAGCAGCTGCCTGTCATTTGGGCCTGGCTCTGTTTTAAGAGTTGCTTTTGCTGGCCCCCCACAGAGATGGGAGGGACATTTCCTGCTCGCCTACCCTGGGAACGTGCTCCTCGCCCAATGAATACAGGAGCTCCAGGCATTGGAAGTGCTCTGCCTCTAATGAGCTCCACTCATTACAGGGCCTGCCAGGACTCTTAACTGCCTTTGCTCCTGCCTTCTAACTGGGGCAATACATTCAAACAGAAAAGTGTCATTTATGGCAAAGTCTGTTCACTGGGGTGCCATGTAAGAAATTGTTTTACTGTTAGCAGGGATAAAATACCAAAAAAATGTTCACCCAAATAAAAAGATCATGCAATGGATATCCACCCAGAAATGTAACTGATAGCACATA
Organism: Gymnothorax javanicus; assembly: GCA_029692085.1. Taxonomy (NCBI): domain Eukaryota; kingdom Metazoa; phylum Chordata; class Actinopteri; order Anguilliformes; family Muraenidae; genus Gymnothorax; species Gymnothorax javanicus. The sequence continues at coordinate 162,887,188 of CM056194.1, read as the reverse complement.
TTTAGCCCAGTCAAACTCAATCCAAACCCATTGTTGTGCATACCGCTACAGCCTATGAGTAACTCTTAAGGGAGGACGTTCAGGCTGTGGTCTACAAATCAAGGGAACATGATGATTTCCTTCAAAAGTGCCTCTTTGGTGTATGTTTCTGTTTTCACACAGTTAAGTATTAGAAAAGTAATTGTGAAGTTGTAGATGTTGACAGGAACATTACCATGGCCTTGGAATTATTAGTTTCTCTTGGTTTGTGTTTGTTTTTACTCATAGATGAAAGTATAGCAGACCAGGTGTAGGCTATTGTTTTTTTTAATCATTTTTTAATCAACCAAATATCGCCTTTCTTTCTTTTAATGATTTCTGTGTTGCTTTTTTTGTAGAGTGACATGTGCAGTAATTTCAGAGATTTTGAAAGCATAGTCAATTTTCCAAAGTCATTTCACCTCATCTCACCCCAAAAAGCAGAGTGCATATATTTTCTGAGTGTAATTATTGAGTAAATTAGGTCTGTTCATTTCCTTGTTGCCCAGTTGGTTGCAATTTACCATTTCAGCCAGCAATCGAGGCTTGGCATGATAACTATAACATGTCCATAGCATCGCACTGCCCTATTTGTACAGACTGTGCGCCGATTCATAAAGCCTTTTAAAAAGGGTCTGATCTGGGATCAGTCTTCTCAGATTCACTGCCTTTATTTGGTCTATTTTTTATTTGAAAATCAGTGCTTCAGCTCTTAATTCTTTATGGATATGGGCCCATGAGATTTAAAGAATACTGTAACTTTACTGGTGCTTCAGAACAAACACAGACAAGAAAAGCCATCAACGTGGGAGAAGTGGCAACCATTTAGCATATAAACATCAAAGGAGTTATTACTGTTCCACAGGCTTTTGTTATGGCCTACATCCAGAGGAATTTTTTTGGACGTACTGTACTTTGCCAGTTTATGCTTGATTAATGTCAAAGTTTCACACACTTACTTTGCCCTGAGGGATTTGGCCTGTTGTGAATAGTGAATTGGAACAATGAAGTCAGCCTCAGCGGTTAATCCCAGGAGTGAAAAAACAAAACCCACACAAGTGAGGAAATGACACCAACCCAAAAATCATAACAGCTGCTGGGTGTCCTGTTTAACTCTGCTAATTATAAACTCAGTGGGCTTCCCCCCACTCCATCTGGTCATACGCCACTTAATTTGGGACACTTTTAATTGATGAAAGTCAGAAAACAGATTCAGTAAAACCATTGATAAAAATTAGCGCTCAGGGTGGGTCAGCTTATTCTTGATACTTTCCAGTTTCATTTTAATCTGTGGCACAGTTTTATCTGCATAGGTCACGTGAATTAATCAATGTCATCTTCACTCAGTATTGGTATTCCCTCATTTCTGTCTGCCATTGAAACTGTAAGACCATTTTCATTGATTCAAGAATTTGATTTATGCAAAAATAAAAAACCAGAAAAAAAAACAATGCATTACAGTCACTCATTATTTTATCTCCCCAATGAACAGCAGAATGACCTTAAAATATAAAATTTATTTCATGCAATACATTTATTTATTTATCCCTTACTATATTAAGACATATAGTCTGCAGAATACATGAAGGAATTGAATAAGCTATAAACTCTTTTGTTTTACTCCCAATATAATTTCTCATTTACATAGTTTATGAAAATTCTGATGCAACACTTAATTCCGCCTCTTGTAAAGTCAGAGAACTTTAGAGCACTACAGAAAAGTTGACTGCAGCCCTTTTGAAACAAGCGTTTTAATATGTTAAGACTCAAGTCGTCTTCAGACAGCAAACCTACTTGCAAATGCAATCTGTTTGAAAGAAATATGCTTGCTGCTGCTGGATATAATTTAGGAATGCTTCACACTGCCATGGACAGAGAGCAATCCATATCGATCAATACTAAGTTATCTGGATCCGGTGGTTTCAAACTGACTTGATGATTTGTGAAATCGCACTTAAGCTCTCGCGCCCTTTATGATGTATAACCCCAGTATTACTCATGATTGTGATGTATTATGATGTATTATCCCTGTATTCTCCTCTAGTGGAAACTCATAGGTGGAATGCATATGGATGAGGGTGAGGTAATGTTTTTGCCTTATACCCCACGCATCCACTAAAGACCAAAGAAAAAGAGCAGATTACTTCCCATGAAAATCCTGCTGTGCTTGACATTTCTCCTGAGGACTTTGCATTCAGGGGTCACCAGCTTCCCAGCTGAAGGCCTCTTTAAGGGTTCCTGGGCCACTAGATTCAGTTAAATGGTTTTAAAGGAAGGGGTCACTGAACTTTGACCTTTTACTCTGTGTTGCTGAGAGAGATTGGCCACTCCCTGGCTCAGGGCAAGTGGAGCTCTTCTTTCCTCATGGATTACAAGGCATTGAACCAGTCTGTGGATGTGAAGCTGGACCTGAAAGTGCCAATATTGACAACCTACCATGGTCCCCTTCCCCTTAATTACATTTCCACTTCATTTAGATTAGGCGATGAGAAATCACAGTTGCTGATAACTGAAAACACAGTTTCATGATTAAAATTGACGCTTTCTCTGTCTTCAGAGACTTGGAAATATTTGATTACTTTTTCTAACTGGTGACTTCAGTAGAAAAATAGAGCTTGATGACAGGAATTTAGGTTTTATTAGTTTTCAGTCCTTTGAAGTGCAGTGAAAATATGTGATCTACATACCAAAATGAAAAACTACGCATCACGGAAATTGCAAGGCAAGTGCCTTGATTTGACTGTCTATGATTAAAAGCCTAAAGTGATGTTTCAAAAAAGGTAATCAGTTTATATGACTACTTAAATGGCACATAGGTGCTGAAATTACATGTTTTTGGTGAATGAAACCTGATGTTTTATCATCTCATTTTGATTTAAAGATAGGCCTTGGCATTCCTGTGGATTAGAACAGGTGTGGAAAATAAGTTACAGAGCTAAAAATAGCATTTTTACCATGTAAGTAAGCATTACTTGAATGAAACAGTCAACACTCATTATACTGAAAATAATAAGCATATAGGTCCTGATAATAAATTATAACTCACTTCAGAATACATTTCTAAACTGTAAAGCTGTATTTTCCGTGGGAACAATAACCATCATTTTTTTTTTTTAAACAAATGAATCTCAGGGCTCTATCTTGCACCCAGCACAGGGCAGCACCAAGCGTGACGCAAGTGTCCTTGCTACTTTATGACCGGCGCGGCTCTCACTATCCCATCCAGTGCCCAGTTTGCATTAATAGCAAATGTACTTGCACCAAACTGAGTGCCCATGGGCTGCTTGTTCTTAAAATGAGGTGTGGTCAGGCACATTGTTGGCGTGTTGCTATCTTGGGACAGCAGAAAGCGATGGTGTGATTTACCCCGTGATTTACCTGATCTAGAGTCAATTGTTAGTTCCTGACTGCTTATATAAGGGTGCATAGTAAGATAATATTAATCGCCTTTTTAGGCAAGTGTACCACGCGCATACACTCTGTTATTTACGAACTACTCAAGCAGCTGTGTCGACACATTTAATGCAAACCATTAAATATAAAAAGAATACAATTAGAAAGATTATTGTCAAGATATTAAAGAAAATACATGTCATAATGATCAGTGCGATCGACATCCGCCATAAGAGAATGCTCTAATATAGGCTATTCGAATAGTAAGGAAACCAATTCTATCCATGCAATTCAACCAGTGGAGTTACGCACGTAGGTGTTTGCAAAATACTCTGAACAAAGCCATGACTCCTGGCGAACACTTCCATTCCTGCAGGCTTCCTGAGGATTGCCCTAGGAGCGGAGGCTATTCGGGGACAATGATTAGCCTGTATATTAAATACATGGCATATCATGTTTATAACAGTGCATGAATTGTAGTTCCATCATGAAAAACACAAACTGTAATAGAATGAATGTTTGAAGTGCTGAAATGTTTGGATGAATCCTGTTAGAGTCAGATTTTTTTCTGAAAAATCCATTTCGAATCCGACCTTATCTATTAATACCATACCTGCAACCCATCTGTCCCGCTTCTATTATCAAATACAAAACTCTGAATTTCATTTGAAATGTGTTTATTATTATTTACAGTTTGGCTGACAAACAAAGCAACGTGAAAAAGCAGCAGTTATAAGTAACAGCAAAGGAATGTATGACTTTGTTGCTACCATCTATAATTAATCAGAATTTCTTCCATACATCTGACTTTGATCGCTGGCCATGCGGAAACAAGTTCTCTTCACTCCTGCCGGATGTTATTCAAGGGGTTACAGAGGCGTAATCAGAATAACATTGTTTTTGACTTTCTCTCATTGGCTGTTTTTCTCAGTCATTTTGACTTCTCTCAGCCGATGGGGACCAACATGTAATTTTTTATTTTTTTTTTTAACCAGCGATCCTGAAAAAAAAAAACCATTTTTTTGTTTGCTTTTTTTATGCACAAGTTGTAATGCAATGCAATGTAATGCAAGATGATTCAAGTGCATCCCAAAGATTCACTACAATAACATCTGAATATGATTAAAACTATTTTGAACAATATTTTTAAAACATTTTTATTACATTTTTGGAGATCACTGTAATCCGGTTTCCGTACTTTCAGCAATGGTTTCCTCACACGCTTTCACTTTGCACACGAGTTGATTTTTTTTCAATTTCTCAGCAAAGAAGTTTTTTTTTTTTGCTACTTTGCACTTATAGCTATTCGCCAAGGAGCAAGCGCATCTGACTTTTAAAGGGAATGGGAGATGACACTCTGATGGGTTTATTTCATGTTACGCCCGAAACACGATGATTAGTTCATATATTAAGTACAACCCATTTGAACCATGCGCCTTAATTTTCACCCAGATAACCCGACTTTGAACTAATGAAAATGAATTTGAGCATGGCCTAAATGATCTTGGGCCACGCGCTAAAGACAGTGTGCTAAGATCGTTAAAATGGGGCCAATAGTCTTTATTCTACAACTAAATATCAATGGAGGTGTTCATATATGAACTAATTTATTTCCCGGGATCTGAATGTTCATATATGACAGCCTATAAAAGAAGTAGTTGTCAGAACCCTCATGTGAATGCCCTCTGTGTCTCCTCCCATTCAGCAACTTGCCTGTCCATTAGAAGTACTGTCTCCTTTGATTGGTTTACGTCTCACGTGTGCCCCTACCTACCCCTATCCCCGGCCATGTCTTGTTTCATTGTTACTTCCTGATGTGCCTCTGACTTGCATTTAGACCCCCTGCTTTGAGTTGTTTGCTGTTGCTGGATGATAATTAGCTATTCGTGCTTAGATCCAGTCAGTATTTCTTAGTAGAAACTCTTTGTCTTCAGGAAGTTAAATGTAGCTCTTAGTGATAGTAACTTGTGGAAGCCATCGTCTTTACCTAGTTGATTCAAACAAGCTCCGAAGTCTATTAAGGGTCCAGGACTGGGCCTGCATTCAGGTTAACCCAGTTCAAGTCAGCTCCTTCATCAAGTTTAATAGGAAAAAGTTCCCAAGCCTATTTGAGGGTCCATGATTGGGTCTGCATTCTTGTTAACCCTGTCTAAGTCTGTTTCTCTATCCAGTTTGTTAGGAAAAAGTTCCCAATCATTCTGCGGTCATCAGAATTGGATGTTCCTCTCAAGCCACTCAATCCAGTCCTCGGACAGTTCGGCTGTGGCAAACTGTGCACTCTATCTGGCTGTCAACTCAGAAAGCCACTGGCAAGAGATTGGCTTTGCCCACAATGCATGAATTAAACTGTGCCTTCTTCGTCTGGCCTCTGTCCCACTGTTACCATCTTACTATCAATAAACCTTATTATTGGATTTTACGCTGCCTCCGCATTTGATTCCTTGTTTGGATTATAATAGGAGTAGAATATATTTAAATTGAAATATCATGAAAAGAGATATGTCCATGAATGAGCATACTGTTGCTGAGAAATTATAAACATTATATGATATTGAGAGCAACTGAGTAAAACTACAAAAATTCTTTAATCACATTTATTTTATATTGAAACCCAAAATGTATCAATTGTAAATAGTACAAAGTTCTGTTTGTTTTTTTTTTCACTTTGAGATTCCTCATACATTAATATGCTGTGGAAGGAATAAAGTTAAGCTTTTAATATGGTGTAACATTTATATAACATTATAAGCCATAACATCCAAGACCATACTGCGGGAGTGCCTAATCTGTAACACAGTGAGGTCCACAGCTATTGACTCCTGTCTGATATCCAGTCCGACATTGACTTTGTGTGCACATGGTGAAGAATGTTGATTGAGCAAAAAAAAAAAAATCATTTGAGCATTTTTCCCTCTACAGCCACAGCAAAAGCAGGACTGCAAATTTATCCTAACACTTTTATTCCGAGACATTAATACTAATTTCTCATGCTGTGACAAGACAAATACCAACTAAAAACAAACTGTCGAGAAAAATATTATTTGTTATATTGTACCATTCTAATTTAATTTCTCTCTTAAGTTTTAAACCCATTTCTACTGTGTGATGACTAAGTTGTTTGGTGCAAATGGTTTTCAGCAGAACATGTTGCAATAACCAGTTGAATCAACCGCAGTGAAATCTGTGACTTCATGTTTATATGTAACATAAACACCAGCTTGGCCATCTCCGTCTCTGTCTTGCCTCCACTGCAGAGGGCATGCTATGTATATTACATTGAACACTGCTTTCAAGGTGTGAATTTCTCAAGTGTATATTCAAATACACAATGTTCATTGGGTTCTGACCATTACCTTTTACAAGATGGAAAGGAACACATTTTTGAGCCTATGAGGCACCTCTCCAAAGACAAGCGTTCTTTCTTTTCAAATCGTTTTTTTTTTTTTTTCTACTTTATTCAATGTACAACCCCAATTCCAAAACGTTGGGATGCCATGTAAAATGTTAATAAAAACAAAATGCAATGATTTGCAAATCTCGTAAACCCATATTTTATTCACAATAGAACATAAACCACATATCAGATGTTGAAAGTGAGACACTTTACCATTTCATGAAAAATATTAGCTCATTTTGAATTTGATGGCAGCAACACATCTCAAAAAAGTTGGGAAAGGGCCGTGTTTACCATTGTGTGGCATCCCCTCTTCTTTTAACAACAGTTGTGATGGATGCAGTATGTGGTTCAGCATTGTCTTGCTGAAATATGCAAGACCTTCCTCGAAAGAGACGGCGTCTGGTTAGGACAAAATGTTGCTGTAAAACCTCTATATACTTTTCTGCATTGATAGTGCCTTTCCAGATCTGTAAGCTGCCTACACCATAGGCACTAATGCAACCCCATACCATTAGAGATGCAGACTTTTGAACTGTGAAATGATAACAAGCTGGATGGTCCCTCTTCTATTTAGTCCGCATGACACAGCATCTGTGGTTTCCAAAAAGAACTTCACATTTTTATTCATCTTGACCACAGAACAGTTTTCTATTTTGCTTCAGTCCATTTTTAATGAGCTTTGGCCCAGAGAAGACGGCAGGATTTCTGGATTGTGTTCACATATGGCTTCTTCTTTGCATGATACAGCTTTAACTTGCATTTGTGGATTGCACGGCAAACTGTGTTCACAGACAATGATTTCTGGAAGTGTTCCTGAGCCCTTGCAGTGAATTCCACTGCAGGATTATGCCTGTTTTTAGTGTAGTACCGCCTGAGGGCCCGAAGATCACGAGCATCCAATACTGACCTTCAGCCTTGTCCTTTGTGCACAGAGATTTCTCCAGATTTTATTAATCTTTTGATGATATTATGTACTGTGGATGGTGGGACATTCAAAATCTTCGCAATTTTACATTGAGGAACATTTTTCTGAAATTATGGCGCAATTTTTATACGCAGTTTTTCTAAGATTGGTGAATGTCTGCCCATCTTTACTTCTGAGAGACTCTGCCTCTCTTTAATACTCTTTCTATACCCGGTCATGTTACTGACCTTTTGCCAATTAACCTAACTAGTTGCAAAATGCGACTCTGGCTGTTTTTTATTGGTAGCACTTACTTTTCTAGCCTTTTTTGCCCCATCCCAACTTTTTTGAGACGTGTTGCTGCCATCAGACTTGAAATGAGTTAATATTTTTCATGAAATGGTAAACTGTCTCACTTTTACCATCTGATGGTGTTAATGCTCTGTTGTGAATAAAATTTAGGTTTATGAGATTTGCAAATCTTTGCATTGTTTTTATTTACATTTTACGCACCATCCCAACTTTTTTGGAAAAGGGTTTGTATAGGGACCTGCATGATAATCTAGACTAGAATTTTTATTATTATTATAGAGGTGGGAATTTGTCCCATCCAAATGTCCCCAACATGTCCTTTCAAGGGAGGAGAATCCTCTAAGCCATTGGGCATGTCAGGAGATAGTGACATACCAGGGGAATATCCTGTATCTTATCCAAGAGATAAGATATGAACTCACATCCTGGCAATCCGCATGAGAAGCGGATGATTCTGTTTTTCTAGGCCTGATCTTCACTGAATTAATGTTATCTTACTGACCAGATCCAGGATTGAGTAAAACATTTGCCATCATTTGTGTAGATTCCATGTGTGACAGCCAATTAAGATATATGGCACCATTTCCTCTCTACTGTGTACATGCCTAAATAAGCTATCTCTTAATGGTTAGAAGTTACTGTACATCAAAGGCCTTTTGATAGATGACAGCTTGTGTTGACATTCAGTGCACTGAATTTGTTTTAAAAAATGCCATATTCCAACACATAAAATCCATTTCGGCAGAGGTAAAGCCTTTAGCAAATTTTTAAAACAGCAGCTAAAGCATAAAGAGACGATACTATCCCCATTTAGATTTCTTCGAAGGTTAAAAGCACAATCATTAGACAGGGGAGATGTTTGCTTTTTTAAAGAAATGCAGTAATTTAATAAGCTGGTAATGGGTTTCTTGCTGTGAGATGCAGTCAGCAGTATGTGCCCGCTCAGAAAAGCAGGCTAAGGGTAGTGCCACCTTTCTCCATTTATGAAAAGAGCAACTATTAACATTTACAAGCTGATTCCTTAAATTGTGTCATTCTTTGTAGTCCTGCATTCTAGAATTAAACCTGGGACAAGGGACCAAGGAGCTACTTCTGAGACTGACCTAACCTGCAATCAGATTCCCACCTTACTGGAGACTTTAAGAGCCCCATTTCCACTGGACAGAATTCAGAGTAACCAAATCGCTAGTGGACAATTTAGTACCAGTGAATGAAGCCATTGTTTGGTCTGGATTAAGGCACTCATCGTTATCAGAGGCTGATTGCAAGGCTCCATTCTCCCCCTGGGTTTTTTGTCTGCTATCTTCTGAGGTCCAGCAGGTGGTCTTGGGAATGTCTCCAGCTCCCTTGCAGGCATGCGGATGGGAGAGGGACTCTCAGCAGGTATGAGATGGATTTTTAGCAAGGCTTTCTATGCCTCCCACACACAAACAGTGAGACCAGGCACTGTGCAATCATCTAGCCGTGACCAACCCCCCCATTTCCATTTCCCTCCCATTCATCCCAAAATTCCACAAATTCAACAACCCATTGAAAACTCTGCGGGGAAATGGGTATCCAATTAAACACCAAAGAAAAAGTACTGAAGGGCACATTAACTTTAAAACTTCCCAATCAATATCCTATTATCATCTGCTGGCCCTATAAGCTTGTAATTGTGAAACATTCTCTGCAGAGGATGGGGATACTGTTCGAAACCTGTTCTAAACAGAAACTACTTGAGTGCTAAAATGAGTTTGCATTGATGTGTGTGTTTTGGGGCGTTGCAGGCAGATATTGGAATGAAAGCACAAAAAAAGTACAAATGGATTCCTTTGCATAAAATCTGTATGATGCATTTGCATTGCAGTATTTTACAGTTTTTTTCCTAAAGCCTCATTCTAGTAAAGTAGTTTTTTTGATGGAAAAAGTAAAATTTACGTTATTTATTATGTACAAAGTGCTGGTGTGTTGTACACAATCTTAATTTAAATGGAAGTGTAATTGTGAAAGATCTATGTAATTCAGCTATGTTGCCACTGAAGATCCAGATGTTTTATCAGAAAGTGTTATATGTTAAGGTTTATGTGGCACACATAAAATGTATATACACTTGACTTAAGGAATTAAGTTAGCTTTTGAGTATCTTTTTAATCAGGGCAAAATGAAATAATAATTTAAATATTTGCTGGTGCAATCAGTTCATTCTGACTGGAATTGACTCACATTTGTCCTTAACTCTGACCTACAATAAAACAACCTCAGTCTGTCCAAAATATAAAACTTTTTTTTAAGTGTCAGCACATTGTGGTAGTACAGTTAGCACGGTATGTTAAATATACAGACAGGTCACAAATTAATGGAAAAATCAGCATCAAGTCTTACGGAGGTGTACAAAAGTATTTTCCCTTTCCCAATTTCTTCTAGTTTTGCTTATTCGTCAGATCTAAATGCTTCAAATCATCTAAATAATTTTAATATAAGATAAATACATCATGAGTAAAGATAAAATGCAGCTGTTAAATGATCATTTCATTTTTTGAAAGTAGAGTTATTCAAAACCTATATTACCTCTGTAAAAAATTAATTTACCCCTAAACCTAGTAAGTGCTTATGCCTTGCTTGGCAATGACAACTGCAATCAAATGTTTTTTGAGAGTCTTTTATATCACTGTGGCGAAATTCTGGCCCACTCATATTTGCATAATTGTCTTCATTCAGCCACAGCGGCGATTTTTTGAGCATGAACTGCTTGGTTAAGGTCATGCCACTGCATCTCAATTGGATTCAAGTCAGGACTTTGAGTAGACCACTCAAACACCTTCTCTTTTCCTAAGGAGCTTTTCAGAAGTTGACCTGCTTGTGTGCTTCGGATCATTGCCCTGCTACATAACCCAACTGCGCTTGAGCTTTAGGCCACAAACTGGATTTTCTGGTGGAAGGCAGTATTCATGGTTCTATCAATATGGCAAGTCGCCCTGGATCTGAAGCAGCAAAGCAGCTCCGGACAATCACACTATCACCACCCTGTTTGACTTTTCATATGAGGTTCTTCTTATAGAATGCTGTGTCAGCTTTACACCAGATGTAACAGGATCCATGTCTTAGAAAACTTACACATTTGACCCATCAGTCAACAGAATAGTCTCCCAAAAGTCTTTGGGTCATCTGGATGTTTTTTTGGCATCCTGGGAAGGTTCATCACTTTTTCAAGTTTTCTCCATTGGTAGATAAAGGCTCTCACTGTGCTTCACTTCAGTCCTAAAACCCAAGAAATGGCTTTCAGACTGATAGATGTCAGCATCTGTGTTATGTTTATTTGTTATATTCACCCATGCATTGATTTGGGTTTTTTATTCCTTTAAGTTTCCACCTATTCCTTTAAGTTGCCAGATGCCCATATGTACTGATGACTGTGTTAACTGAGAGGTTCGCTACTAACCTACATGCAACAAGGAAAATTTGAGATTAAGTTTCTCGGGAAAACTCTGGAGGCAAAGGGTTCAGTGTTTACAAAGAGTTCATAAAATCCACAAATCTTCAGGTCTCAGATTACACTTTGAAAATCTGCAAAATACTTGAATAAATACTTGTCGTTATTTATGAAAGCCAAAACAAACTCTGCATTTAGAATGAATCCAATGGATGTTATTTTCCTAATGAGCAGTTAAAAGCCATTTCCTCCAGGGGCCTGAAATAAAACACTGTAAATTGATGTGAGTAACTCCCTTCCCACCATCTCCCAAGCCTACGTGCCAGGAAGGTTTCTAAATGCTGCACGGTTGTTTCATCACTGCATAATTCCCCTATCTGTTTACATGATTATGTATGCAACCTCAAATCCCATTACAGAGTGTAACAACCCTATCCTAACACTGGCGTTTATTTTGGGTGTTGGTAACTTGATCTAAACGCAGTGTGCTGCTGGCCAGGTTTAATATGAGGAGTCTTTATTACAGTACATGTGGGCCAGTAAGAGTCAGGCGTCAAATAAGCACTCTTACTCTGTAATTATCTCATACTGAGAGACAGCAGCAGCGTGTGTGTGTGTGTGTGTGTGTGTGTGTGTGTTACAATCCCCCAGCAATGTGTAATATCCTTTGATCAGACTTCTCCAATATTCTAGAAATCTGTAATGCAAATGATCCAATTCCCAGACATACATGATTAATTTATGTATAACGAAGAACATTCTGGCAAGTTTTCCTTTTGGTGGCAGGATCTGTAAGCCATCATTAGCACAGTGACAGAAAAGGGAATGCGAGCACAACTCTCATGGATTTACAGGTTTTTTCCCCCTAAATTCCAAGTATTATACGTACAACTCAAGTCCAGAGACAGCGACAGTGGCGGTATTGTCTCACTTGACTCATTGCGCAAGGCTGAGTTTTGGTATGTTTCATGGATTTGTGTTGCTCTGGGCTGTGCACCTGAAACACCATTACTGCACAGCGTCTTTCTGGCACGGCATAGTTTTCTTGCAGCCAGCAAGATAAGAGCTGGTAGCAAGTCTGGGACACTCACACACACTCGCGCACCTCTCACATAACTGATGACGTAAAAGCTGTGTTGAGTTAATGAGGGTGAAAAGGACCTGTTGTGAGGGGACTGGACAATGGAAAAGCACATGAGACAATAATTAACGATGAGCAAGGAACTGAATCATACCTTTTGTATGTAGTGAGTAATGTGCTATAAATGTGTGTTTCCCTCAAGAGGAGGGAGAAACAAATAGGTTTATGCAATTGTAATAAGTGGGATGTTGAAATTCCCAGTCTCCTGAAGTTAGACTAGTATGAACAACCATGAATTACTCAGATCTCCACCGCGGGATGGCTGATATCTGGCCTGGAAACAAAATACGGTGGAGGGATGAACAGTCAGAGGGACAGACAAGAGTATGAAATGGTACACCTTAACAATATGATGTATCCACATATAAAATTCAGTTGAGAATACTGAAAGGTCTGGGAGTTCTGGCCTGGAAAATAACGGGATGGCTGATATCTGGCCTGGAAGCGAAACGTGGTGGAGGGATGGACAGATGGACAGGAGGACAGACAGGTGTATGAAAAGCCGCTTCCACACAAAAAGATGTGTCCATATGAAATTTCGTTGAGAAATATTAAAACGGTTAAGGACCTCTGGCCCAGAAAAGAAGCGTGACGAACGAATGGACGGACAGACAAAGAGACACACGAAAGGACAGCACTGATACCAATATCCCCAGCCATTTTGTGACGGGGGATGATAATGAGAACATATGAAATGAAAGCACTAACTCTAAAGTATAAGACATTTTCATTTGTGCTCTTAGATTAGGCTGGACCCAGATTTAATATAAAGATCAGTATCAATAGTTCTCATTAACTGAATCTATTCTATTAAAGGCCAGCCGAGACCAATGTACCACAATGGTAAGAGGTTTACTGGATGAGACCAATGGCTTTTCAATAAATAATGGAAAATTCATTGTCAATTTTGGTTCTAACATCAGTGCAGGAGGATCCCCTTATCAAGTCTGTTATAGTACATCAAACTAGTTTTAAAGAATTCCAGCGAAGTAATATCTTGTCAAAAACACAATTTAATCATAAGGCCTGACAGTCCAATAAACTTTGACTTTGGTGTAATTCAGGCAGTTGTTTGTCTTCTTTCTTCTTTCCATCGTGATTGAACTGGTTCATAAAAAGCGATGTCCCTTTGTGCAGTGCCTGTGAATGCAAACACTCAAGCAATGCGTAATGATGTTTAAAGACAGTAGCATAAACTGCATGAGTCACTGCAGAATGGTTCAGCTGAGGGGACAGGACAGAAGGCATAATCATGTTCACAGATCACACACGCCACACACATATACCATTTACTCCTTTTGTGCTGTTGAAATTCCCAGTCGAAACTGGTTCCTGTAACCTTCATTGTTATACCTCCTCCACCCATGACTGGTATGATGAGGTTAACCAGCAAGTGCTTTGATAAACCAGCCGTTGGAATCCAGGTTACCTCATGATGAATGTAAGAATTATTTCCCACGATAGGAAGGTGTTTCAGTGCTACTGAGTCTTGGAGAATTCCGCTAAGGCAGAAACTTGAAAAATAAAATGGCCTTTACTGTTCACATTAGTGCTCTTGGAGACAGACCATGAAAATCCAAGCTTTTATGACCCAATCTGAACTCATAATAGGCTCTGGTGCATTTAACATTCGTATTTACTTGATGAGCCAGGTAAACAGTCGATGTACGTGTGTTTCCAAATACTGTACGCTGATGGTTATCTGAAAAAGTAAAGCATGTATTTGCTCCTTTCACTCTCCAGATGGGAGGAGATAATTGTGCTGACCTGCAGTTGCATTCCAAAGCTAGTAAAACTGGTGTTTCTCAAGCTGCCGCTGGGCCTCATTTTGGACAGGAACATAAACAATGCTTTGGAGTCCCACCACTATGGCGGGTGCAGGGGATGGGTCAACACAAGTGTAGGATTCAAAGACACTGGGTAATGCTAGGGAAATGCATTTATGTATAAATATTACTGGTATGTGCAGGGGTACCATTTTACATTGTTTAGGGGATCATTAACTGCAGAGTGTTCCTTAAAAATACTGTGAACAAACACTACTGGGAAATTAAAGAGTATGGATAGGAACTTCCTCTTGCATGAAGCACAACAAGGGCTTTTTAACTGTTGCTGGTTATGTACTTATGCAGAAAAATAAAAGTATTTTCTTGTTTTTCTCTCATTTCATGGAGTTTGAGAAAAAAGGAAAGGTCATCATGGTGGTCAAGGTGACTAAACTATAAAATAAAATTTGTTGGGCACAGCAACATGGGTGGCAAAAAGCCAGGCTTTAAATGCAATAATGGAGAAAAATTACGCAGTAATGTTGTAATAATGCCTCATATATAACAGAGAACAATATAAGTCCTCTGCACAATCTTAAGCTGCCTAAAAATTTGAAAAATGTAGTAATGGCTTCTCATTCCATTAAACCATGTGATGGATGTCAAATATTTTAGGAGCTCAGAGTTTCAAGAAGAAAGTGTATGCTAAATGACATAGCTTAGAAACATGACAATTCTGCAAGCACACCAGTTCAGTTGTAAAACCATACCATTCAACAGAAGAAGGCCTGACATCGTTTACAGTAAAGAGAAAAACTCTTTGATCTTTATTAGCCATGAATTTCACATTGTGAAAAAAAAATCACTTGTACAAAGTAATGTCAAACTGCAGTAGTCCAAAAAAAAAATCAGAGCAAAAGTAAAACTGACATTGAGCTGTTAAAATCTTCGTTTTTGTGATTTTTACATATTGCGGTGAACACATACCACCAAAGAAGCATCTTCGATTGGTCGCATACAAGCAGGTGTCTGACTCCCAACAATTATGCAAATAAGGGTCTCTTTGTTGTCTATTACTATGGCAACCATCAGCCAAAATAGGAGGAATCCTCTTAAGTGATGATGTAGATTTGAAGTGCAGTGTATTGTGAATGGCTATTGGGGCCTAAACTAGGAGACTGCAGATTTGGAATAGTGAAAATATTTGTCAGAGTTTTGCCAATCAAAACCACAAGACAGGGGTTCTTTATGAGGTAAGCACCACTTTCATTTAAGAGAGGTGGCGACAAATCTACATGCAAAACCAAGTCACAGCAAATAATCCCACTTCAAAAATTCCACTTAAATGAGAACAGGGTGATGATATTGTCATCACCGTGAACTGGACAAATTTGAATGCTACATTTGTAATGCATTACAAAAAAGCTAATTGAGATTGCAACTGTGAAGACTGTTTGCTAAATTAAATCAGTTCCTTGAATAATTACATTAGACGAGAACATTTCTGTCTCATTCAACAGTGTTTTTGCAAATTTACATTTTGTGAAGAAATAGAACCATCAGCGCTATGGCTGAAAAGCCATGCCTCGTTAAAAAAAAAAAAAAAAAAAAAAAACCAGACACCCACTGCAAGCAGAATATTTTAAAAACCAAATTCTTTCACTGAAATTTTTGTGCAGTGATGCACGGTTTTGTAAATAAGTGACATATTTAGCTGATGATTGATGGTAAATTGAATAAACTGTTGCTGGATTTAACAAGGGGAAGAACCGTGTTTAGTATCGCGCTAACAGCCATAGGTCATATGACTCATTATAAACTGTCGTGACACTCAGACATACACAGCCATAACACATCACAGCTGTTCACAGAGCCATCTGCTTCTTTACATCCCTAGAGTCACAAACGGATATAGCCTCTTTCTGGATTTTCTGAGCCCAGACACAAAAATGGGACGAGCCACTTTTCTTCAGAGATACCCAATTCAAAAATTTGTTAGTCTATATCTACCTCAGGTGGACAACAGGGAGTTTGATTTTCTTTTTTTTTTGGCCCAGACGGCAATATTATGATAATATTATGACATTACACAGGGGTAAGAACTTACCCCAGGAGGCCTGACCCCAACCTAGAATTCATTTAAATCCAGTCAATTTCTCATTAACTCCCACTCGACAACCCGCTGAGCTGGCCAGTTACACTATGGGTTATCTGAACACAGAGAAATTCCAACTGAATGTCCTCTGAGATGCCCTCACGACTTGAAACTTAACTGCCTCTGAAATCATCACATGCCATGCAAGAGAGGGAGAAAGGCCGTGACCAGCATCGCCTGCCCAACCCCCAAAATAAAATGAAAAAAATCAGCTTCTACTTCAGAGAAACTCAAAATGTGCAAAACGTCAGAAGAGACCACAGTGGGCCATGCATGGTACAAAAAATTGTGGAGTCAATTTTAAAAAATACATGCGATGAAACAATAAATAACAGTTCATACCAAAAAGTAAATGCGCTCATGACATAAAAGAAAGAGAAAAGACACAGATTCTTCTCATAAATAAAAACTAGAACATACATTAAAGCCAGGTCTCAAAAGAAGCATTCCATTCCCGTTTTAATGAAAAAACAAGATCTTTTTTTAAGTGTTGCTTTGGAAAAAAGGTCCTTTTCGATGGCCTCCAGCATTTCCCACCTCCGCAGTCTCCCTGCTGTGACCATATGTGCTTCCCCCCAGTCCACTGAAAGGCTTTTCTCGGCTGTATCTTCACTCAAACAAACCAGTCAAAACAACACCTTTTCCTCCCCAATACAGGTGCAGCAGGCACCTCAGACATCCTCCATTTCACAGCACACTGGCAGGTTCCACACAAACCCAGCAAGACCACCCTTAGTCTATCAAGAGGAAACAATGACAAACTTTCCATGTCTTGGGTTCTTTCTAAGGCTATCAAAGGATGACCGTGGTCCTTGATTAACAGTGTTAGCTCAGATGTGGTTTGGCTTGCCAGAATTCAGCGCGATGTTTGGGTGAGGAGAAAAGCTAAGCATTAAAGGAAGGGAAATGGCGCTTCTCGACTGTGTCCCTTCCACAATCCGTGGCGGAATGCCGTCGTCCAGCAGCAACCTTTGGCTTCGCGCCCGTCCACCTCTGACTTCAATCGTCCGTCCTTCATGCTAAATGATAAAGTCCCTGTGCAGGCACTTGCAGCATTGTGCGAGGAGGGTGCAGTGTGAGCTACGGCAAATTTGTCTGTACAGATACCGAGCAGTTACTCAGAAAACAAAGGCTTCAAATGCTTCATATAATACCAGCGGCATTCGTCATTAATATCTGCCTTGTGGGCAGAATGCAGGCATGTTCAGCATGTGTTTCTGGCACAAATAAGTTTCATGTGCGTGGGAAGAGTAATGAAAGAATAGCAGTCATGCAGTGACAGCCCTCGGAATTGAGGATTCAGTTGTTTTAAGCCGGACTTTAAAACTCACTAGCATATCACTTATGCATAACAAGTAATCCTAAAATCACAGCTACCTGTGTCTTTGCACCTGCTGTATAAATATTATAGACGATGTAAATACTATTTTTTGACTGTATTTTTTTGTATTTGTCTTTTTGTGACTGCACAAGGACTTTAAATGTATGAGCATTCACAGTTGAAATCCAGTAATGTGTAGCAATAACAGGACAACCTATGGAGAGAGAAAACAAAAAAATATATGTATATCAGAGGCAGACCTTAGAGAGCAGTGCACTAAGGATATATGCAAAATACCATCTGTTTCCTGGTTTAAATTGTGTTCCCATTGGCTTTGAAATTGGAGCCCACTGTCCATTAAGGTACTGTACAGATACTCCACTGAGGTATTTCCTGTGGGCTAAACTACTTCCAGAAATCAGAGTGTGGCCAAAACAACATATCACTTTAAGAGCTCAGCTCTCACTGTTCCTAGCCTTTAAGACTAATTTGCAAATGCTAAAATGGAGATATTCATTTCAGTTATTAAACAGTAATAAAGCCTTTGTGAACATAGCCATGTTGTTCTATCTCATTGAGATCTACCAGCTATTTATAATCAGATTACTGCACTCTGAATTAATCAAAACATTTCACAAGTACCAACAGCCACTGCAAATCTGATATTGTGCCCAATTATTTCCTCTGCCGCAATACTGCTGAAAATTTTATGGCCTCAAAAAGTCAATATGTAATGCAATTCTAATATGCATTTTCAAGATTTACCCTCGTCCCGTGAGGCCTGCTGTGGAACAAGGCCTTCACTGCAGTACACACACACACAATGGAGGCTAATACATCAGTATCCTCCGTGTGCCGCCCACACAGACTGCCTGAAGCATTCTTTCATTTGGGGCTATAAAAATGATTTGCCATCTCAGGAAGAGGCCCTGTAGTGTTCCCAAGTCACAGAGAAAGAAAAGCAATTAGCGAATGATTGCCATTGCTGTCCGCCGTTGGAAAAAAAAACCTCCCACTTTCTCTCTCCAAAGCACTCCTGCCTTAAAATCAAGCACTCTGAATGGCAGTCAACTTGAGGTATTGGGTTATTTGGCTCTGGAAACCTAATAAAGATTAATAAAACTAGCTCTACGCCTGGCCATTTGCCATTAATCACTGATCATAAAGGCTAGTAATGATAAGCGACCTTTCCTTTGAAGATGATAAGAACGTTTCCCCCCACCCGCCCCTGAGATTTGATCTGTGATTAGCATGGTGGGTCACAATTTCAATTTTCCACAGCCCCCTCGTCAGTGATCCAAGGTGAAACCTCAAATAAAACGATGACAAAACGAACATGCTCTCGGCCCTGCTGTCCCTGGTGCAGGTCTCTGGTGTGTTTTCTTTGTGTCAGCGGGGCGATGTGGCCGAGGGGCGGGGCAGCGAGTAAACATCGCTCCCGGGGGCCGCACAGTGACCAGGGCCGGTGTGAAAACAGAGTGCTCCGGGGTCAGTTTCCCGTGCCTTCCCTCCTCCCACCAAACTGACCGCTGGGGGACAATAATGCCTTTCCCGGGGCCTCCGTCAAAGCCACTCACGGCCGTTTTAAATGCATTATTGGAGCGTCACAAAGGGACCACCACTTTGAAATTTACTGCCCAGCCTAGGTTGGCAGCATTCCACAGGAAAACAAAGGTGGCAATGGAATTCCAGTCAGGGGCTCACAATACCCCAGCATCTGAAAAGAGAGCCACAGGGGTCCATACCGAAACCGGTTACTAATGGTCGACGCGTACTGAAGAGCCTGCACTTATCTATTCTATTTCTGCTTTTGCGGTAAAAGGTCATCCTTGTATAGGAAATCAAACTCCTATCTTTGAAAGATGTTCTGGATTCTGCTTTATCTCCTTCCTCATCGCCAATAGTAAATTTTAAAAACCCAATTGAAAAATGTAATTTCTTCACGGAATTCTACAATACCATTGCCAATCAGATATGGCGGTTGCAAATGCAAACCTTCAACTGCTTCAGTTCATAATGGTCAAACAGACTGTGATACATTTGCAGGGGAAATTTCAGGGAGAGACAACAATATTGTCACTCCAGACATAAACACAAAGTGGGATGAGTGAAACCGCTCCCAATTAAACTAAAAGAGCACCCCCAAGTCGCTTACATTACTATCTGATGAAATATAAGTTTTGGACTTCAGACCACGTCTGTCTAATACCCAAGTTTACAGCCAAAACAAATCTAATCAAATTCAGACATCTGTAATTGCATTGCCCTTAGCAGGCTTTTTACGCCTGCACACAGCATGGCTAACAGGTGTTACACCACTGGGGACAATTAAGGCATGCCAATCTATTGCTTTCTCATATATTCCACTTAAAAGCCATTTCAGCTACTCACTGCCACATGCTGAATTCTCATAATTCAATGAGCCATCTGTCCAGTGCCTACTACTGAGCAGAATATGGAAGCACACGCTCATGAATGCATCTTTGTCTCATTAAAACGGTGGCCTATCTACTTGAAAAAAAAACACACTCTTTCAGAATTTGGAATGCATTAATTTAGTTTTTCATTGCTAAGTAAAAAAAAAAAAATATTGGATGGTTGGTTTCTCCTTCTTAAAATTTGGTAGGTCCCTCCTGCCAGTTTTTGATTGCGCAGAATTAAAATATCCCTTCAGATAATAGTCAGATTCTTTGTATGGTAGGGTTACAGAGACTTGAGGAGGCAAGCTCACCTCGTTTAGGATTTCGCACTGACCTTTCATTAGTTGCAATTCTCTTTTTCTCTGGGAAATGAACACTGCTTAGAGTTGTGCTAGGCAGCAAGCAGTTCAGTTTGATGATTGCAGGGCCACTGACCAGATGGATAAAACAACTAGCATTCATATTCATGGAAACAATCTGCCACACCAAATTAAATCAGAACCACATTACTCTATCAAAATTCAATTTCAGTCTAATTGAATAAGGGCCTTTGTCCTTGTAAAAACAGAAATGGGCAGATGTTATATCTATATTTCTGCAGTGGCTGCGTGAAGTTTGTATATATATTCTGGACCATACAACAATCAACCCTTCGCAATGCATAGATTCCTCTTTGATTACAATGCCATTTCTATTCACAAATCAAATGGTCTTGGTTCCATACCTTAAGAGAGCTTATGCTGGAAGGTGCTTCCATGTGCTAACGAAGGCAGTGGGGATAAGCGAATATGGCACAGTGGTAATACTATTCCAGGTGTCCAGTGTAGGGTCATAGCAGTCCAGAGTTTTGCACCGTTGGGTACCAAAGTAGCCACCAACGACATAGAGTTTGTTGCCAGAGGCTACAGCCTGACAACTCATGCGCTTGGCTGTGACATCCCCGACTTTAGTCCATTGGTAGGTCTCGCTATTAAACTTGTAGGCAGAGCATGCTGAGAATTCAGTGTCTCCTCCCATGACGAAGATCTGGTTGCCAAGTACGGCAGCCGCCGTGTAGCGCCAGGGCTGGGGGCAAGTGGCGGGAACAGTCCAGCAGTTCTCCACCGGGTCATAGCACTGCACTTTAGGCAGCTTGTCATGGCTCACGCTGGTGCCCCCGAAGGCAAAGAGCTTGAGTTTGACACTGACCACAGCCGCATTGCTCACCCCTTCCCTGAGCGTGGCAACCATGGTCCACTTGTTAGTGGCCGGGTCATACTGCTCCACCTGCTTGAGCGACACCGATGGGGAGGCTGGCAGGCAGCCCGTGGCAGCCGTGTGTCCACCAACCACATAGAGGCAGTGCTTGAGCTCAGCAGAGCCATGTCCAAATCTAGCAATAAGCATGGGCGCAGCCTTGGACCACTCCTCGTGCAGAGTGTCATAGACCCACACATCTTTGGACACTCCATTTTCCGAGCCTCGGCCCCCCGTGACGTATACCTTACAGCCGATGGCACAGGCGCTGAACTCTTTACGAGGGCTGGGAATGTCAGCTTTGGGGATGATCTCTTTGGCCTTCTGGTCCACCAGATACAGCTTGTCACACATGAAGGTCTGGCCACCCAGCAGGAAGAGAGCATGGCTCGTCTTCCTGGGCCGGGCGCACAAGCTATTCACCACACCATCGTTCTGTAGGATCTTCAGCTTGCAGCGGATGGCCTCATCCACCAGCTCCTTGCTCTTAGCCTGATTGTTGATGAGCTCCTCCGTGGAGACGTTCTCCATGAGGAAGATGGCGGGCAGAAGAGCCAGGCGCACTGTGCGGAGGAGCTCTGGGAGGTTGCAGTACCTCCTCTCCAGGTCATAGTTCACCCAGTTGAGGGCAGACTCGTAGACCAGCCTCTCGTCTTCTGTTTCCAGCTCCTCATGGGAAAGAAGCTTGACCAAGATGTCTTTGGGCAGCTGTAGAAAGTCCTCTGTCTTGCAGATGGTAGGGAAGTTGTTCAGACACATACCCCAGGAAAGCTCTGATAACTTGGCACACTGATGGGCGTCTGACAGCAGCAACATTCCCAGGCAGTTGGTGGGATGCAGGTTCTTCTCCAGGAACTCGGCGCAGGCGTCTCGGATGTCCTGGAACTCCAACATGTCTCCAGCCTCCAACAGGGACTCGGCGTTCTCCTCGTTGATGATGACCCGGGAGGAGTATGCATAGTCCAGCAGCAGCTCCAGCACCTCAGGGTGGATTGAGTCGTGAAAATTAACCTCGCTGGCCTGGCTCTCCCGGAGGCCACCACTGAACATGGCCTCAAAGTAGCGGCTGCAGGCGGCCAGTACAGCCCTGTGACATGGGAAGGAGCGGTTGCCGGCGTGCAAAAGCACATCAGTAAAGAGCCTCTGCTGCCGCAGTGTGTTCAGGTGCATCAGCACGCTGTCCGCGTACGATGACTTGTGAAACAGGTAGATGTTCATAGAGCCCGTACTGGTGCGGGATTTGCGATTCTCATGGACGCAGATGGACATTTTCATTGAATCCTACAAACAGAAGAAAACAAAATGTCTTTAACTTTACTGGGTGAAATCCATTGAGACAAGTTTACCAACAATTGAGATATGTCACCTTTAGCTTTAGTTCCTGCAGGCACAGTAACCTTACGTATCGCTGATTTCAGCAGAATGTAGCCGCTTTATCACAGTGCCAAATCAAAGTGGAGTAAAAGCCAAAGAAAGAGGCTATGTGTGATGTCATTTTGCAAACAACTAATACATTCATTTCCGGAGTCTGTCTGGAGACTCAAGTCTAATCACTGCCAGGTGGTCAGAGGAGAACACAAAGCAGGAAATGGGGGCTGCAATTTAGAGTTTTATAAACTTAAGGCCGCAGTCACATTTTTCAGTCATTATTTTTGACACCTGCAACCATAAGTGGATATTTCACAAGTTTCATGCAACTGATCTCCACCTCTATACATATCTTAATATACTGCATCTAATGTTCCAGTTTATCGATTCACTATGAAGCAGAATAATAATAATAATAATAATAATAATAATAATAATAATAATAATCGCCATCATCATCAGCAACATTCATATTCAGTCGCAAGTCGAGAGAACACAACCCACGGAAAAGGAAAAACAAAAAACTGAGTGTTAAATGCGTCGCAGGCTCTAAAGAATGTATGATTAGCCCACGAACAAGAGTTTATTTACGATCTTTATTTTAATGTTTCTAATTAAACAACACGTTGTGAGTAACTTCAACGCATAAACGGCATGCCGCAATTCCACGGATTTCAGACCAATGGTTATTCACATATGTTCGACCAAGAGCTATTCAACAGCAATTATTAACGAAGTAGCGTATGAAAGCAAGTAACTCATTTGCAAATAAACCCACCTCTTTGTGTTAAGTAGGAGTTCAGGTCGGTCTCTTTTAGTCCTCGAACATGCCACACCGAGGAAAAGCCACGATGCGCTCCGAAAATTGAGTTAAATGAATCCAGCTTACTGGGCAACGTAGTTTAGAAATTGCAGACTTCAGAAGGCTGATTTTTCTCAGTCCTTCGTCTATTTCCGTATGTTGCAATTGAAAAGCACAGATATGGTCGAGGAGATAATTTCCAAACAATATCGTGTTAACCATGCAAAGATCTACGACAATACGGGATATTCAACCGACTATCAGAGCCTTATCGGTGGTCGTGCTGCTCCTCGGCCAGCCCTTGCGGGTCTCTTTGCTTCAGTCAATGGGTGTGTTTTTAATATCGCGAGGGAGGAACATTCCTGTGTTGAGGAAGAGAAATGGGCGGAGTATGTAAAGTAGCTAGTTGTGCGAGGAGAACAGTAGATCAGACAGGGGAAAGGGAAACGGTAATAAAACATGGGCATCCTGTCAGCAATAAGGCCTTCTGTATAACGCAGAATTTATTGAGGGCTATTTCAATATTTTACAATGGCTTAATGAAGGCAAAGCTATCACAATCGTCCCATTAAATTTAGACGGATAGATCTTTATTGGAGCCCGATAAATTTCTATTCGAAAAAAATAATTTAAAATCAAATCAAGACAGTGTTTTCAAAAGTAATTATTAATTCTTTAAGACGCGTTACATCAGTTGATTAATAAGCACTGTCTTAAACATCAATTGAATGAGGTTACTAACTGTCTTTTAGAGAACACACTCATAGCTAAAATTTCTATTTATTTGCTGGAACTTTGGAAATTAAACCAGGGTACACAGCCTATCTGACATTTGTTCATTATTTTGAATGAAAAATTCTCTCATTGGAAAATGCAGTCTAGGGCTTTGCTGAACTCATAATAATATTCAAACTAATCAATACCCTTTATTCAGCGTTCAGGAATTTTCTGTTGTCCTTGGCTGGCTCTGCTATCCTGCACAACTGCCCTCAAGCGAGCTGAACAAGAAGAAGAAGGAAAAAACTCCCTCTGGGAATTAGTGGTCATTGCACAACCCAAAAGTGTGGATAATTGCATTACCTAAAATTAATTGTTTCTTCATGTTTATGTTCACCCCAAAGGAAAAAAAAAAGATTAATTGCACAATTTTCTTGCACTGAGTTATACCATATCTGGGATAAGGATACAGGGATTGTACCTTACCATGTGTTGGTTTCCATAATGCCTGACTTTTTCTCCTCGTTTCTTCTACAAGGGTGTCTGTCCTTCCTCTGCCCAGTGAGGCAGCGAGTCCAAGCCCTACATCAGCCCTGTTCCTCATGCCCATGCCTGGTCACACCCAGGGGAGCTGCAGTTCCACCATTACAATCTTCACTTCTTCCCCTTTAATTTTCATCATTGCATTCATTACTTGAATCATCCCCATTTGTATAATCATATTCATTTGTGTAATTGATGACCTATAAATTAATTGTGTATAACCAATACTTGAGAAATTCAGTCATCAAGCCAGTGGCGGATGGACTCCTCGACTATAGTCAGGTTCCTTCTGAGATTTCTTCCCACTGGGGCGTTTTATTTTCTCACCACTGTCTGAGAATTTTTCTTCCAACAATTTTTTTAACCAATAGACTCAAGTCTGTGTGTCCGTGCGCGATTGGGAATAGAAGGAACACATTAGATTTAAGCTTCAAATACAATTCCAAATCAATTTCATCGGCAAAATACATCAACCTTTATGGAAACTGTGAGAGGATGGGAAACCTGTGCAATATACAGCACGACAATATCGCCATCTAGTGAATTATTTTAGCTCACATGCATTTTGGTAAAACCTTGACACAATGCAACTCAAATTTTAAAATCTTGAAGTATTTAAAGTAACAAAGAAGGCTTAGATCAGCCATTACCTATATTATAAAAATATATTGAAAATATGTTGTAGTGTTTATGAGTGCAGTTTAATTCACATAATAGCTGCCTAGAGGTTTAATAGTGTAGAATAGATAATGAGAGTACTCCAAGTTCATATAAGCTAAGCTAATTCACACCATCACATCCACTGGCAAAATCACTGAAACATTTTGGTACAGCTGAGCAATTTTAAACTGTTCATATAATTAGCTCCCTGAATCTTCACATGACTTCAAATCACGAGCAGAGCAGTTGGCCAAATGAGAAGTAAATAAATGTTAGAAGTTTTTAGAGCAAACACACTCGCCATTATACCAAAACAGAGTATTCAGTATTTCTGCAGAGCAGCACAATGTCAGTAGGCCACATTACCTGAAAAAAAGATGGAATAAAGATTGGAGAAGAATGAGTACAAGATATAGAAAGAAATCAATTACAAGATTATTTACCATTTGCTAAAAAAATAACACTGTCAAGAAAGAACAAATAATAAATGAAAAATTGTAGTGTTGTGCAATCTGGGAAAATATGTGGGAGGGATATTGAGTAAGTAGAATTTTGCCATGTGAATCTAAAAAAATTAGAATGTTTATCATTTCATGCTCAGTAATGCTCATCTGGTTTTGCTTTAAGAGTACATTAAGAGTACATAATACTCATGCTCGACATGTATGTGCAATTGGTGTAAATGAGGTGACAAACAGGTGCCTCCCTCCAGACAAATTGAAAGATTGTGTGTGTGCAATAAGTGAATGTTTACATGTTCACTTGTATTAACAGACCTAAGGTAGATTCATTTCAGCCCACCCCCCACCCCATACTAAAGCTTTTCAAAGTATTGATTTATTTATTTATTTAATTTTTACATGCAACATATGCCAACAATAGACAGGTTAAGGATTTCAGAGTGTTTTATTATTGTTTACAGTGATATTGCGCACACAGCTGCAAATTTATGAGCAATTTTTTTAAGAAGAAGAAGAAGAAGAAGAAGACAACTGTTAGATATACTGAAACACAGTGAAAATGCAATGCGTAATTTTTGAAATTGTAGCTGATTTTTTGAAGCCATCAAAATTACCACAGAAGAAATATTGTGGTATGAAGGTTAAAAGCAGGAATTTGTGCAAGTCCGGGTTCAGACCCAGTTTGTGCGTCTGTCAGGGGATCGCTTCTCCAAAACACAATTTTGTCATGTCTTTAGCAGCAGGTTGAATTCATCATTTGAATGACATGCAAGTGCAAAGCAAGACATTGGACGCATAAAAGGCACAGTGGATCATCCCC
Organism: Gymnothorax javanicus; assembly: GCA_029692085.1. Lineage (NCBI taxonomy): Eukaryota > Metazoa > Chordata > Actinopteri > Anguilliformes > Muraenidae > Gymnothorax > Gymnothorax javanicus. The sequence continues at coordinate 162,860,342 of CM056194.1, read as the reverse complement.
ATCAGCATCAGTGTCAGAATGCCACGGCTTACAGAACAGCAGAGGGGGCGAGCTTTGGGGATGCTGCATGGGGGAACATCTCAAAGAAAGGTTGCCTGCCGGCTCAGGGTCAGTCCGTCCACCATCAATAGACTGGAGCATTGCTACCAACAGACAGGAAGCATTCACCACCTTCCCCGACCAACACAACTTCCGGTTATGACAGCATGTCAGGACCGACACATCCGGCGTATCCATCTGAGGAACCGGTTCCAAATAACAGCAGTCACGCCTCAGAACACGATAGGATGCCACAGATGGCCCATCCGTGCCATGACTGTGATTTGGCGAGCTGCGGGGTTAAGGTTCCGGAGAGACAATATTATAACACAACGTCACAGAGACAGCAGACTACAGTTTGCTCGCCGTCATCATCTTCAGCCGGCTCGATTCTTCCACCGTTGGGTTTTTTCAGATGAATCGAGGTTTTGTGTGTCATTTGCTGACGGCTGACAAGGGGTGTACAGGAGCCAATATGAACGCAATCAAGACAGGTGTGTTCTGGAGAGAAATCGGTTTGGTGGGGGTAGTGTCATGGTCTGGGCTGCCATTAATGTGAGATTTTGGAGTGAACTTGTTGTGATGCGTGCAGGTCTAACGGCACAGCGATATGTGGATGAGTTCTCCAGCCACTGTTGAACAACCATGGATAACAACGATTACCGTTCATGTTCCAACACGACAACGCCCGTCCCCATACTGCACACCTCACCAGAGACTTTCTCCAACAAGCAGAGGTTGATGCTCTGCCTTCGCCATCCATTTCACCCGATCTTAACCCCATTGAACACGTGGGATGAACTGGGTCGTTATCTGCGCCAGCGTCAACGTCAGCCACACGACGTTGCCGAGTTGACAGCAGCGCTACAGGAGGAGTGGAGGAACTTTCCCCAAGTAACTGTGCGACATTTGCGTGAATCGATGCTTCGCCTTTTACGCGCATGTGTGCAAGCACAGGGAGGACGCACTTGCTACTGACAGTTTGTGGAGGGTCTGTGCATTTACAATGGCATATCGGAAACATTTGTTGAGATAATGTGATGAAACTTTACAGTGTTATGGACAATGTAATGCTTTTTCTATTCATAATAAAATTGAATTGAAAAACATTGGTCGCTTTTTCTTTTTTGGTTATTAAATATGGGTGTTGCGTTTTCACTGTGTGTTAGTATATTTATCAAATGGGTACCTCTTCTGCGCAGAAATTAATTGAAATCACAGCACGATCCCAAACTACAATGTAAGAATACAGAAACGCCACCTTTTTTGGGAGAAATCGGGTTGGTGGGACACAAAAATATATCAAATATAACATGTACCACTTTTAAAAAAGAAAAAAATTTCAAGTAGAATAGGCAAAAATACCATATCATGTAACGAAAAGTAAATAAATATAGACTACTTTACGTATATACTGCCCCCTGGTGTATGAGCTCCATTCAATCAACATCTTAAAGGTTGGCCATGGAGACAATCAATAGTTTATGTTGTATACAATGACCATAAAGTGCACATTATTACCTCTGCCAAGGAGGTTATGTGATCGGTGCCGTTTGTTTGTCTGTTTGTTTGTGAACAAGATAACTCAAAAAGTAATGAACAGATATCTCTGAAATTTTGTGGGTGGGTTGCTATTACAACAGGGATGGGTCCGATTGATTTTCACCGTGATCAGTCAAACAATATGGCCGCCACGGCAGCCATCTTGAAATCCTATGACACGCGATAACTGAACTTTGCAACTTTGCTCCCACTCGCCAAGATTTGGACTGTGCTGCCTTGGCGGAGGTTTGCACTCTAGGAGTGCCTCTAGTTTAACATGGCATAGGCGACTACTGCATTTTAAAGATACATTACAAAGGGGGGTGCCCCGGTGACACATCGGTCTAAGCGCGCGCACCATAAAGGCTGTGTCCCTCTCGCGGAGACCTGGGTTCAATTCCGGCTCAGGTCATTTACCACGTCATCCCCATTCTTCTCCCCAACCCCCCTGTCTCTCTCCACACCCTAACTGTCAAATAAAGGTGAAAATCCCCCCAAAAAAATATTCTTTAAAGATACACTACAAAGAGACACCTTTAATCGCAGCCTCGAAATCTAATGGGCAGAACAGACGTCCACTCACATAAAGGTCCCATGAAATCCAAAATTTCAAAAAATTGCTTTTAAACCCTTCTACAGTACTTATATCACGTGAATTTGAATCTGACTCTAGTTTTTCATACTTCTGTTCATAAGAAGTGTAAAATGCAAGTTTAAACCTTGCTTAGGAAAGCCAAGTGAAAATTGCTGAAAGATGACATAATCCATGTATAGTCACCTCCAGAAGGACAATCCTCTGAGCCGAGTCAGGGGAAAGGGGTTTAGCATGCAGTGCCCCACACATTCCTACCGAGCTGCTAACAAATGTTAGCATTTTTCACTTCCGAATTCAATATAAATCATGTGCAACACTTCCAACAACAGTAGTGAGGATGGGAGAGAAAATGCTTTGTTTTCGGATTCCGCTGAAATATCAGATTTGTCAGAAGATCATGAAATTCAAGCTGGAATTAAGGCAGCCGGAACAGGTCGGCGGTATCCTCATGAACCCAAAACGGAAGCAGGTTTTAGACACTCAGTGCAATGTCAATATGATGAGAAATGAATAATTATAAAGTCATTTTTGGTGCTATCCAGTCAGCAAGAGTGGGGGCTTATACAAACCCCAATTCAAATAAAGTTGGGACGTTGTGTAAAACGCGAATAAAAGCAGAACGCAATTATTTGCAAGTCTCATAAACCCACATTTTATTCACAATAGAACATGGACAACATATCTGATGCTGAAAGTGAGACATTTTACCATTTCATGAAAAATATTAGCTCATTTTGAATTTGATGGCAGCAACACATCTCAAAAAAGTTGGGACAGGGGTAACAAAAGGCTGGAATAGTAAAAGGTACTATTATGTATGAGTGTTTTATGTAAAGCACTGTATATCATTTGTAATAGGAGATGTGTTACATAATATTTGCGCTGCCTTACGGGTCAGCTATTTGTTTATTTTGTTCATCATTTGGCTTCCTCTGGTGGTATGTCTGGAGAAAAACATGATCTGATGCAATACCACTTCTTTGTGATAAAATAGACTGGTGCTTTCTAGAAGCTTGTGATATCTTCTTGCCTGGAGGGGGCGGGATTACCCAGGAATCCTGTAGATCTTTCCAGAATGTTGCTAGTCTATATAAATCCTGTGATTTTGGTCAGTGGAGGCAGAGTTTTTGTTTTGGCAACAGAGTTACATAGTGGCATTAGAGTGTTATTATAAGGTTAATCAGTGGATTATTTGTAGAAGTTTTTTTTATCAGTGAAGAATAAATTTGTTTAAGTTGTCATTGCTGGTTTTCTTTGTTGTGATTTTCAAGTCATAACAAATTGGAGGTTCCACCAAGATAAACCATTCATTGGATCAACGATTGGATTCACCAAAGATTAAAGCTGAATTATTATTTTAAATCTTGTGACTATTTGAAAAACCAGCAATCATGACTTTTGATGTTTAAATTTTTTTGAAAACTCCAACCCAGGAATCAATTGTGCTGGCAAAGAAGAAGGACTTGCTGCAAATAGCCTCAACCCTTGGATTATCTGATGTGAAATCATCAATGAAGAAACAAGAAATATTCAACATTTTGGTGCAACATTTCATCGATGAAGATATCTTTGGGGAAGAAGCAGCAGAATTGATTAAAGATGTGGAGGTGCCTGCAACAGAGCTGCAAAGACTTGAATTTCAGCAACACCTGAAAGAACTGGAAGAGAGAAGGTTGGAGAGGGAGAGAGAACTGGAAGAAAGAAGGTTGGAGAAGGAGAGGGAAGAAAGAAGATTGGAGAAAGAACTAGAAGAAAAAAGGATGCAGTACGAATTGGAAATGAAGAAAATAGAAGCAGGTACTGTTACAAAATCTTTTGGACTTTCTGATCATTTTGATGTGGTTAAACACATCAGACTTGTTCCTCCCTTCCTAGAAAATGATGTAGACCAATACTTTACCCATTTTGAAAAAATTGCTGAAAATTTGAAATGGCCAAAAGAGCATTGGACAATGATGTTACAAAGTGTTATTACTGGTAAAGCTAGAAAAATCTATAACCAGTTAATTGTTCAACAGTGTTGTCAAATCTGCCATTCTAAAGGGTTATGAATTGGTCCCCGAGGCTTACAGGCAAAAATTTAGGAATTCTCGCAAGGAAGCCAGTCAAACTCATGTTGAATTTGGCAGGTTGAAGGAACAGTTGTTTGATCAGTGGTGTAATTCCATGAAAGTTGAGAAAGATTTTGACAGAATGAGGCAACTTATTATGGTTGAGGAATTCAAAAGGTGTGTCCAGCCTGATATCAAGACTTTCCTTGAGGAGAAACAAGCTAATACTTTGCAAGATGTTTCCACCCTGGCTGATATTTATGCATTGACTCATAAGTCTTCTTTTGTCCAAAAATCCACTTTTTCTAAATTTCAAGGCAAGTCTCAGTCCAAGACTTCTTCTAATAACACTTCTAATGATTCCGAGGCAACTTCTGAGAGGAAACCTTCCAGTGAGAAGCAATCCTCTGATTCTTTACCTTCTGTGTCTTGCCAATACTGCAAAAAGCAAGGTCACCTTATTTCTGAGTGTTATGCTCTCAAGAAAAAACAAGAACGAGAAGAAACCAAGCCAACTGCTTTCACTAGGAGAGAATCTCTTGTATCAAAGGTCAGTTCACCTGATCTTCTACCTTCTGTGTCTGATTCTGTTATGGAGGGTTTTGAGCCATTCATCACCGATGGCTTTGTCTCACTTTCACATGATTTTTCCTCATCTGCTCCTGTTCGAATTCTAAGGGATACTGGGTCTTCCCAATCTCTTATTCTTGCAGATATTCTGCCTTTTTCGGACAAATCGTCTACTCAGGCTAATGTCCTTATTCAAGGAGTAGAATGTGGTTTTACAAGTGTATCTCTCCATAATGTTCATCTCAAATCAGACTTGGTCTCTGGGCCTGTTACTGTTGGTGTTAGGTCTTCTCTTCCTTTCAAAGGTGTTTGTTTGCTTCTTGGTAATGATCTTGCTGGGGATAAGGTTGTGCCCTACCCTGTTGTAACTGACACTCCTTTGATTGATCAAGAATCTGACTCTATAGAGGAGGAAATTCCAGACCTCTATCCTTCATGTGCAGTTACTCGTTCTATGGTCAAAAAGGCTATTCAAGATGATGCTGACCTGGACTTCAACCTGGCGGACACCTTCATTGGCCAGTCTTTTCATCAGGAACCTTCCAGTCCTGAGATGTCTGGGAAATCTTCAGACTTGTCCTTGTCAGGTCATTCTAATGACATTCTGTCACAAAAACAACTTATTCAGGAGCAACAACAAGCTCGTGGTCTAGCGCATCTTCTACCACAGGCTGCAAGTGAACAAGAGGCTACTCAAGTTCCTGTCTGTTTTTACTACAAAAATGGTGTGCTTATGAGAAAGTGGCATCCACCTGATATTTCTGCAGATGAAGAGTGGATGATCACCCATCAAATTGTTCTTCCAAAGTCTTATCATCAAGAAACTCTTAGTCTGGCCCATGACAATCCTATGTCACGTCATTTGGGTATCAAGAAGACCCTTCAACGCGTCAGTAATCATTTCTTCTGGCCTTCCATGAGGTCCGATGTACAGGAGTACTGCAAATCCTGTCATACTTGTCAAATGGTTGGGAAGCCGAACCAGAATATTCTAAAGGCTCGACTTAAGCCCATTCCTGCTTTTGAAGAACCTTTCAGTCGGATCATCATTGACTGTGTTGGACCATTGCCGAAGACTAGATCTGGTTGTGAGTACCTACTGACTATCATGTGTGCTTCCACCCGGTTTCTTGAGGCAATTCCATTTTGTAATATCAAGGCGAAGACTATCATCAAGGCTCTTACCAAGTTTTTCTGCTTTGTTGGTCTTCCTAAGTCTATACAGTCTGATCAAGGGTCAAATTTAATGTCTGGCATATTTCAACAAGTTATGCATGAGCTTGGTATTAAAACAATACAGGTCATCAGCTTACCATCCTGAGAGTCAAGGTGCTTTGGAGAGGTTCCATCAAACCCTGAAGAACATGATAAGGACCTACTGCGTTGACACAGAGAAAGACTGGGATGAAGGTGTCCATCTTCTTCTGTTTGCTGCCCGTGAAGCTGTTCAGGAGTCTCTTGGGTTCAGTCCTTTTGAGCTTGTTTTTGGGCATACAGTCCGTGGACCTCTGAAGCTTCTGAAGGAAAAGTTGCTGGCCGAAGATGATGTCCCAATGAACTTGCTTCAGTATGTCTCTGACTTCCGTAATCGTCTCTCTAAGGCTTGTGACTTTGCTAAGTCTAATCTCAAAGAGGCTCAGGGCAAACTGAAAACCAGATATGACCTTCATTCCCAAGGTAGAAGTTTTAAAGCTGGTGACAAAGTCCTGGCACTTTTACCAGGGCCTGGAAACCCTCTAAGAGCCCGATATTTCGGCCCTTACACTGTCCTCAAAAAGGTCAGTGATCTAAATTACGTAATTTTAACCCCTGGAAGGAGGAAACAAAAACAAATGTGTCACATCAACAGGCTGAAGGAATACATTGACAGAGACACTCAGCAAAAGCCAGTCAATGTGGTAAATACAGTTGAACTGGAAAATTCTGAAGAAGATTGTGACTGCCCCTTGGATAATGAACCTGGTCCAGCCAAACTTGAAAATTCAGACATTCTTCAAAATATTGACAGCAAGTTGTCCCACCTGGACCCTTTTCAACAACAACAGCTAAAGCAGCTCATATTTGGATATAGTCACATATTCCCTGATGTTCCATCAAGGACTGATATGGTTTACAATGATGTCATCCTACAAGATGATGCCAAGCCTGTAAAACAGCATCCTTACAGAATGAATCCAGAGAAGCAGAAGTACCTTAAACAAGGAGTCAAATACCTGCTTGAAAATGACTTTGTTGAACCAAGTAACAGTGACTGGAGTTCTCCATGCATCCTAGTTCCGAAACCCAATGGAACATATAGAATGGTGACGGACTACAGGAAAGCTTAACGCTCTATCAAAAACGGACTCATATCCTATTCCCAGGATTGATGACTGCATTGACAAAGTTGGACAGTCAAAGTATGTCACCAAATTTGATCTCCTCAAGGGCTTCTGGCAGATCCCTCTAACAGACAGAGCAAAGGAGATCTCTGCCTTCGTCACACCGGATGGATTATACCAATACAAGGTCATGCCCTTTGGAGTGAAAAATTCTCCGGCCACCTTCCAATGTCTGGTAAACAGAGTGATTGCTGGACTACCAGGATGTGAGGCCTATATTTATGACATTATCATCACCAGCGACAGCTTCCAAGAGCACCTCACCTACATCAGAAACTTTTTTCAGAGAGTGAGTGATGCCAAGCTGACTATCAACCTTGTTAAAAGTTACTTTTGTAAAGCTACAGTTGTTTACTTAGGTCATATTGTAAGACAGGGTCAAGTCAAACCAATTGATGCAAAAGTAAAAGTTATCACTGAATTTCCTGAGCCTACAACTAAAAGACAACTAATGAGATTTCTAGGGATGGCTGGCTACTACAGAAAATTCTGTAAAAATTTCTCTATCATTTCTCAACCTTTGACAAATTTACTGAAGAAAAATGCAAAATTTGTTTGGGATGAAAAATGTCAAAATTCATTTGACCAACTGAAAGCTATCCTCAAAAATGCACCAGTTCTCTTATCTCCTAATTTCAAAAAGGAGTTCAAGTTGGCTGTTGATGCCAGTGATATTGGTGCAGGCGCAGTTTTACTGCAAGAAGGCACTGATGGAGTAGATCATCCTGTTTGTTACTTTTCCAAAAAGTTTGATAAACATCAGAAAAACTATTCAACAATTGAAAAAGAATGTTTGGCACTTGTTTTGGCTTTACAACATTTTGAAGTCTATTTGACTTGTTCAGCTACGTCCATCAAGGTCTTCAGTGATGACAATCCCCTCACATTCTTGTATAAGATCAAAAACAAGAATCAAAGATTACTGAGATGGAGTTTACTTTTGCAAGAGTATGATGTGGATATTTCTCACATCAGGGGAAAAGATAATGTTATCCCAGATACACTTTCACGCATGTAATTTTATTTTTATTTGAGTGTGAAAATTGCACTGGTTGTTATGTATATGATTGTTATAATGATCAACGATACTTTTGTGTAAAGTTCAAGATTATACTAATTATAAAACTGTGGTAATTTTAACAAAAGAAAGCTTTTAGCAAACCTTTATTTTCTTAAAGAGGGGAGGTGTTATGTATGAGTGTTTTATGTAAAGCACTGTATATCATTTGTAATAGGAGATTTGTTACATACTATTTGTGCTGCCTTATGGGTCAGCTATTTGTTTAGTTTGTTCATCATTTGGCTCCCTCTAGTGTTATGTCTGTAGAAAAACATGATCTGATGCAATACCCCTTCTTTGTGATGAAATAGACTAGTGCTTTCTAGAAGCTTCTGGCATCTTCTTGCCTGGAGGGGGCGGGATTACCCAGGAATCCTGTAGATCTTTCCAGAATGTTGCTAGTCTATATAAATCCTGTGATTTTTGTCAGTGGAGGCAGAGTTTTTGTTTTGGCAACGGAGTTACATAGTGGCATTACCGTGTTATTATAAGGTTAATCAGTGGATTATTTGTAGAAGTTTTTTTATCAGTGAAGAATAAATTTGTTTAAGTTGTCACTGCTGGTTTTCTTTGTTGTGATTTTCAAGTCATAACAGTACTAATAAAAAACAGCTGGAGGACTTTTTTTTTTTTTTACAACTAATTAGGTTAATTGGCAACAAGTCAGCAACATGACTGGGTATAAAAAGAACATTTTAGAGAGGCAGAGTCTCTCAGAAGTATAGATGGGCAGATGCTCACCAATCCGTGAAAAACTGAGTCTAAAAATTGTGGAACAATTTCAGAAAAATATTCCTTAATGTAAAATTGTGAAGATTTTGAATATCCCACCATCTACAGTACATAATATCATCAAAAGATTCAGAGAATCAGGAGAAATCTCTGTGCGCAAGGGACAAGGCCGAAGGTCAATACTGGATGCTCGTGATCTTCGGGCCCTCAGGCGGCACTGCATTAAGAACAGGCATAATTCTGCACTAAATTCACTGCAAGGGCTCAGGAACACTTCCAGAAATCATAGTCTGTGAACACGGTTTGCCGTGCAATCCACAAATGCGAGTTAAAGCCGTATCATGCAAAGAAAAAGCCATATGTGAACACCATCCAGAAATGCCGCTGCCTTCTCTGGGCCAAAGCTCATTTAAAATAGACTGAGGAAAAATGGAAAACTGTTCAGTGGTCAGATGAATCAAAATGTGAAATTCTTTTTGGAAACCACGGACGCAGTGTCGAGCGGTCTAAAGAGGAGAGGGACCATCCAGCTTGTTATCAGCACTCAGTTCAAAAGCTTGCACCTCTGATGGTATGGGGTTGTATTAGTGCCTATGGTGTGGGCAGCTTACCCATCTGGATAGGCATTATTAATGCTGAAAAGTATATAGAGGTTTTACAACAACATCTCTTTCAGGGAAGGCCTTACATATTTCAGCAAGACAATGCTAACCCACATACAGCATCCATCACAACAGCATGGCTTTGCCGTAGTAGAGGCCTGTGCTGAAATGGACTGCCTGCAGTCAAGACCTTTCACCAATAGAAAACATCTGGTACATCATAAAACAAACTAGAATGTGTTTTTACTCGTAAAAACATATGTCTCCCCCCCGGCCCCCTTCCCTGTCTAACCCACCGGACGGACAGACAGACAGATTGACAGACAGGCACATACGAAAAGGCAGCACTGCAGGGCCTGAGTAGTAAGTATGCAAAGTTGCATTAAGATCATGCAAACGGTTTATGAGTTATGCTGAGGGCAAAAATGGATCACACCCGGACAGACAGACAGACGAACGGACAGACAGGCACATATCAAAAGGCACCACTTCAGGACCTGAGTAGTAAGTATGCAAAGTTTTGTTAAGATCATGCAAACAGTTTTGGAGTTACGCTCCGTAAACTAAGTGGGAACGCGAACGCGAATGGGAACTGAGCCTAAAACAATATGTCTCCCTCCCTCTCCCTCCGGGGGGAGACATAAAAATCTGGCAAAGAATACCGTGGACTGTTGAGCAGTTAGAATCCTACATCAGACAAGAGTGGAACACCATCCCTCTTCCAAAACTCCAGCAATTGGTCTCCTCACTTCCCAGACGTTTACAGAATGTTGTTAAAAGAAGAGGGGATGCTACACAATGGTAAACATGGCCCTGCCTCAACTTTTTTGAGATGTGTTGCTGCCATCAAATTCAAAATGAGCTAATATTTTTCATGAAATGGTAAATGTCTCACTTTCAACATCTGATATGTTGTCTATGTTCTATTGTGAATAAATGTGGGTTTATGAGATCTGCAAATCATTGCATTCGGTTTTTATTCACATTTTACACAACGTCCCAACTTCATTGGAATTGGGGTTTGTATAACAATGGTGCCTGGTGAACTGAAAATTGGTGAAGCACACACTATTCCTTGAAAACAATGATTGGTCTTGACCCGTTTTCAATTGTGTAATTAAATTATAAAAATTGTCTTTATATGAACTCCGAAAACAGTCGGGAGCATCAGATGTAGCCAAAAGTGCCCCTTAAGATAAGACAAGCACGCATAAGCCTTGATCTGTTTTCAGTCATCTTTCATGATGAGCACGTTTTTCAATGATAAAAATAAGCCGTCAGCAGTTAGATGAGTTAAATGCACAGCTTCCTTCCCAATGCAATATCGCAAAGATCACAGAGAAAATGTTTTATTCACTTTACAATAAAAGATAAACTACGATGTTAATTTTTGTGTTTGCTTTAAGCACATCCTGCTCTATAAAATCTTTGTGTAATGATTGTTTCATTACGACAAAGAGAGTGAAAATTAACAACAAAAATCCGCAAACGAATAGCGTTAATTGAAATGGAATTTCATGTCCTAATGACGTGTTTTCTTTGCGTTAAATTACTGAGGAAACTTGTCAAATTTGATGATGATGAGTGTTTTTGGATTTTACGTAATGTTAAACTAAATTAATGATTGAAAACAGTTTCAGACCAATAATATTGTCAAGAGATGTTCAGCGCTTCACCAATTTATATTTTTCCATCTGTCACTAGTGTACAGTACTCGTATGACTACAGCCGTGTCTGTGGCATAGCCAGCTGCAGTTTGCTTAGATTCAGAGGGTTACATCATTGACATTTGACATCAATATGCTGACTGACGTGCTGGTGCATATTTTGACTTGCAAAGTTGCATCAACCTTAGCTATTACATGTAGACTGCTATGCACTCCAGCTGCCTTTCGCTGCCCGGTAATGTAAAACGTGTAAGGACAGCATGCAGCAATGTGATGGTAGATTCAGACCATAGTCCATGCAGCAAGTAAGCATTAAATGGCTACCTTTTTCTGCTCGGCATAAAAGAAAGAAATCCCTACCTAGATACACTTTTTGGATAAGCTAACTTTGATCTAAAAAACTGACCATCCTGAGGTGACGTATAAGGTCACAAAACTCAACATTCGTGGTGAGTGAACTTTTTTAAGGGGCGGGGCTTAGGAAGTTAAAAACACACACAAACTGGGCATAAATTTTCGTTTATTTCTCAAAGTAGTGATTTCACCGACGAAACATGCAAAAATATCAATCAGTATATGTACATGTAAAAAGCAAAATTATTTCGATTACATGGGACCTTTAACGCACCCTTGTACTCAGGTTCACTGAATCATGCTGCCGCTCTCCTCCCCCACGCACAATTCTGTGGAAAACTATGTCTGAGTGCGAACGATCTGTCATTTATTTATTGATTTAAATGTTTTTTTTTTTTTTTTACTTTTTTGGTGGATTCCAATCTTGCAGCCATAATAATGTTAGGCTATGTTCATAACTTGTCTCTAATCTCTGCCCCCATGGCCATCTTTACTTACGTCCCCATTTGGACGGAGTCCTATCTACGGTTCGGAAGCTCCAAGCCTCGTGTTCCATGTGTTTCCGGAGTGCAACTTGGGACGACAAATGAAATGGTCCTAGAATGCAACCTTTTGCTTTATAGGTCATGTGATCAAAACAAACTGCTTCCTGACAATGAAAGTTCAGATCCTGTGATCCGTCAGCTGACTGCTCAGTTTATACAGCTCCACCAGCGCCCAATTCGCTTCATTCATCATGTCTGTACTTTTGAATCTAGGTGCTCTGTTGTTCGTTGTTACAGCTTGTCAGGGGCGATATGAGCCAGAGCAGGATGTTCCTAACGTTATAAATTCTAAATTCGGATCTCTGTGGCCTCTACCACAAAGTGTACAGATATCACCAGAGGCATTTAGTCTAAGTAGGAATCGTTTTCAAATAGTGCACTCTCCGCAGTCTTCGGCCGATTCCAGCTGCTCCCTTCTGCAAAATGCGTTTCGCAGGTAAGACAAATATGCATTTGCTAATTCGAAATTTGTAAGCAGTACCAACCTTACGTTTTTCAAAATTTATCTTCTTGATTGTGTAACGTTTTTGGCGTTTGCATTGTAACATCTTGCTGGTGTTCTTGCATACCATATTTCATTTTCACAAGCATTTTCTGTGAAATATCGGAGGCACTGGCCTCTCCGGCTTAACCGTAGTTAAAAGTTAGCTTTTTGCATAAAAAGAAGAAATAATTATCCCATCCAAACGAAAACGGGTCGTTAATGCGAATACTTAAGTCCTTTAACTTCCTCTTGACGTAGCTGGAGTAGAATTATAGAAAGAAAGAAAAAAAACGTACGTCTGACGTTACATGTTTCGTTTAAGATTGTACCTCGGTTGGTTGTATTTCCGACTTGAAGTTTAACTGACTTTAGGTCAAGGGAACTTGTGATAAAATGCACTGTTACTGTACGGGAACAATGCAATGTATAGTAAAACACCAACTAGTTTGTGGTCGGGGTTATTTGATTTCACTTCCGCTTTCCAGTAGCCCAAACAGAAACACCACTCATTTTGTTTCGTTATTGTTGCAACTAATATTTTTCCTCGTCTCGCAGATATTTTGAGTATATATTTGGGTTCACAAAGAATCTGGGGAGATCCTGGGACGGGTTGGCATCGGAGGTGTCTGAGCTACAGGTGTTGATCACATCGGCGGATCCCGAATGTGACGCATATCCATCAGTCACATCTGACGAGTCATGTGAGTTCTTGTGCTTTGACTCGTGCTTATTGTTCTCCAAGGCTATAAGGTCAATGTCGCCACACCGCCACCACATACAGTTTTTGGTCTGCAGTTTGCAACAAGTGCATGTTTTTCCCTTGGCTGCATAGAATGTAAGAAGATTACACCAGTTTTGGGGCCGGTTTCACAGACGCAGATTAATCTTAATCCTAGACTAAATTCAATTTTCAATAGAAAATCTCTATACAAAACTCTACTTAGTCCAGGACCATGCTTAAGACTTGTCTGTGAAACTGGCCCATAGTTACTTTTAATATTCAGTATTAAACTGGTTTTTTCCTCATTCTGCCCCTTAACATTTTATACAGTTATTTCACTTTCTCGGTGTATGTGAATGGAAAAAAAAAATGCATCATACTTTTGGATGTTTAAAGCTGGCTCAAAAAGTGCACTGTGCAGAATGGCACAATGGAAATATTGTTTTGATACTAGGCAACTATTCAGCCTCTGCCATGAGGGAAAGATTAAATTATGATTAACTTGAGTTGACCTAGAATCGCTCTTATCTTGTTTTATTTATCTCCCATTCCTCCCCCTCCAGATGAACTTTATGTAGACCAGCCCACTACTGTATTGAAAGCCAGCAAGGTGTGGGGAGCCCTCAGAGGTACAGATTATGGCTACATAAATACACAAATATGATATATCATGACTACGTAACTGTTGAGAAATGGTTTGAGGTGCAGCTAGGAACACGATTACACTCCATTTTTTTATTATTTTCAGTTACTGTGCCAGGGTGGGTATTATCTAGTTCTCTGAATCTCAACCTTTTTGCCTGGAAGCCCCCTATATCCCCCTCGGAGGCATGATAACCTTTCGTCATTGCAACTCTGTACACTCTTCAGTGCAGGGTTTCATACTCATATTGTGAAATACTTCAAATGACTTTGCCAATGAAAATATTGCTAATTACTTTTTGTTGCATAAAAAGTTGTAAAAAATGTAACTTATAATATCAGTTCTTACTGGCAAAATTGTTTACTTACCATGTATACCATTACCATGTATTTGCTGATGAAGAATTCACAGAGATGGCGAATTATAAGTCAAACCCTTCTCAATGTTTTTTTGGTTAAGTTTTAGTTAAAACATTTTAAATGAACTGGTGTTCAGAAACCTAAATGGCATCTTATTAATTCACCATATTCATGAATTTTATCAGTTGGTAAACTAATATTTTATTTACTTTTTTGTTATTTCTCAGATAATGGCCAAATAAACACGGTATGAAGATGTTATTGATAGTGGATTGAATTGCCATTTTTGCCATAATGTGGTTTAAGAGGGTAGATAATCCCTGAACAAAAACCAGCATTCATATTAGTCCCTCTGAACTGAGTTTGAAAACCCCTGATGGATACATTTGTTTTTTATATTATTTTTTGCCCCTGCATTACATTGTAAATATCTTTTTTACTGTTAGGACTGGAGACTTTTAGCCAACTGGTGTATGAAGATGATTATGGAGCGGTAAGTTTGTGGTTATCTATGAATAAAGAGACATTAACAATGATGTTTGAAGGGAAAGTACACCGAAAGTGGTCCCTCTATCTGATGTAGCATCTATCTACCTAGATAGCGTTGCTAAAGTGTGACAAGTTTGCATAGTATTTGCTGCAGCTTTTGTGAATGTAATTGACTTTGAAGGTCCATGGTTTTGTGGCTTCAAAGTGTCAAAAATATAACGGTAACATCTCTTTACAGATGTAGTCCTCCATATATTACTCATAAATACCCTCAGTGCTTATACACTACTACTCAAAAGTTTTAGAACACCCCAATTTTTCCAATTTTTTATTGAAAATTGTGCAGTTCCACTCCAATTAATAGCCTGAAATGGTACAAAGGTAAGTGGTGAACTGCCAAAAGTTTTAAACAAAAGGTAAGGTTGCCCAGGTTTTTTGTACGCCGTCGAGTAGGTGAAAGGACGGTTCCTCAGTGTGTGACGTCAACTGTCAAACATGGAGGAGGAAGCGTGATGGTCTGGGGCTGTTTTGCTAGATCCAGGGTCGGTGACTTGTACAGAGTAAAAGGCAGCCTGAACCAAAACGGCTACCACAGCCTTCTGCAGCGTCGTGCAGTACCCTCTGGTATGCGCCTAGTTGGTGAGGGATTCATCCTACAGCAAGATAATGAAGCCAAAACATAAGTCCAAGCTCTGCCAGAACTACCTTAGGAAAAAAGAACAAGCTTGAAAATGTGGAGTGGCCAGCACAGTCTCCAGACTTTAACCCCATCGAGGTGGTTTGGGATGTACTGGACAGAGGAGTGAAAGCAAAGCAACCTACAAGTGCCATACATTTATGGGAACTTCTGCAACAGAGTTGGGAAGAACTTTCTGAAGAATATTTGATTTCCATTGTAGAAAGAATGCCACGAGTGTGTTCAGCCGTTATATCTGCCAAAGGTGGCTACTTTGAGTCAAAAGTTTAGAATACATTTTGGTTTATAAATTGATTCCATGTTTTCTTTTTTAACTTCAATTGTTTATTTGTTCTATCATGTCTATGCTTTAATTCTGAGTACAATGAGACATTAAACTGCATAATTTTCAATAAAAAACTGGAAAAATCGGGATGTTCTAAAACTTTTGACCGGTAGTGTATTCTGCAGTTTTATTGAAGGAACCTACTTTGACAGAGGCATGCCAACTTTTTAGCCAACGGACAGGATACTTTCAGACTTAAGTGGTGGTGATGTGGTGAAATGTGAACTTAGGGAGTTTCAAAACCGTGACTTAACAAATAATTTTATTTAAAAATGCAACCACTGCAAAGGTGTGAGTGAGTGCACATAGCTTCATTGTTTAACATTTTTAAGATGTGTCTTTGGTAAAGCTTTTTTCCTCCATCTTGTATGTGCACACATGTTTTGTATGCCATGGCAAATACCTGTTAAACTGCACTGACTGTGCTTTGTGTTTATTGGTAACAGACGAGCGTCAACAAAAGTGTGATAGTGGACTTTCCGAGGTTTGCCCACAGAGGTATTTTACTGGACACCTCCCGTCACTACCTGCCTGTCAAAGTAATCCTGGCAAATCTGGTGAGTCTGACTTGCGTCTGTGAGGTTTGGGGTGTGGCAGGGCACTATATGTTCATTGAAAACCTTGAAACACTTCTGCCTTGGGTTGAAAATGAAGAAATGTAACTCAATTCATATTAGTTTGGCTTCATATTAGTTCTGCCTTTAAATATACTTCTTGACTTGCTTTAAAATGTATGTGTATTTTAAATCTCACACTATTGACAATCACTTTATGGCTACAAACTATTTATATTATTGTTTTCTGCAACAAATGGATGTTTTAAAAGGCCTGTAGTCACATAAGTAAAATAAAGCTGTGATCAAGGTTTTGAGGTTTCAAACTGTTAAGATTACTTATCAACAGGAATAATGCTAGTAAAATTTTTGCTGCTGTGGAAAAAATGAGAAGTTGAGTCAAATGCCTGGATCAACCAGCCCTGTGAAGTTTCATGAATAAATAATGGCTCTTTCCTAGTAGATCGATTTCTTAAAACGGATTATGCTTTGGTCATGTTAGTTCTCTTCAGTATTTTTTGAATGCCCCCAATTAGTTGAGAATGTGAACTGGAACCTTACTTAAACTTTTGTAATTAGATTTGGTCTCTTGTTAAAATTTTGCTGTCACAAATGAGAACTCTCCCACTTTGTGAAAAACAAAGTAACGTGAGAACTTTTGACACCACTGAATGGTGGAAGGTGGAGGCATTATTTTCAAAAAAAAAATTGGGAAAAATGTAACATTATGCTTGGGAGTGTTGTGGTGTTTTATGTTCATGAAATCATGTACTCTTAAACAGGAAGCCATGGCAATGAACAAGTACAATGTCTTCCACTGGCATATAGTAGATGACAACTCCTTTCCCTACCAGAGCTCAGCTTTCCCTGATCTCAGCCGAAAGGTAGGTTATGCTCCATGAGAGATATTTTGAGCTGGCTGGAGTGACTATGCAAGCATAATTATGGTAGTCAGTTTATGCCTCTGCTTGTAGTTTTATGTACTTGAAGGTGCTGTTAAGAAGATTATGATTATGATGGAGACATAAAGACAGCTGTCCCTGACTGGACGGCGATAAGTATGTACTAGAAATGAGCTTAAAAACTCTTTTTCGTATTTTATAACTTCAGGGGGCATACCACCCATATACTCATGTTTACACACCCGCCGATGTGAAGATGGTGATCGAGTTTGCTCGGACCAGAGGGATTCGTGTGGTGTCGGAGTTTGACACTCCAGGACACACTCAGTCATGGGGCAAAGGTGATTGTGATGAAGTTAATGGGTGATTCTCACGAAACTGTCCCGACTTTTGCAAAAACAATTTTAGGTCAATTTTGCTAGTTTTTTCTCTCATTAGAAGCAAGCAGGGTCTCAATTAACTGGCTCAATTAAAATGAGAGATCAATACATGTTTTTTAATACATTTTCAGAATGTTTTATTGAGTCATTGACCAAATAAGTTCATTACCGTCACACATTTTCAATTGATGATAACTGAATATGTACGAAAGGTAGACCTTTTATTTTTTTCATGTATGTTCTATTAATAGTTCAGAATAGCCACGTTGTGTAAACATTCAGAAAAATTTTTATTGATATAATAACTTTAGTTATTATGTTCATTACCGTAACAAAATTACGTTTTATAGTAAATTTTTCCTGTAGTGTAAATTTTACAAATAAATAAAAAATGTCAATTCAGTAATCTGGAAAGACTTGACAAACAGTTCCTGTGCAAAAATAAAATTTGAAGTTATCACTCATTCCCATCCAAATATTTACATATACAGCAAGTGTTACGGTAATGAAAAGCTGTTAAGGTAATGAAAAGCTTTGTTACGGTAATGACCTTACATGGCATTCATACATCATAGAAGCCATGTTTTTAGTATTCACAAATTAGGCTATATGGTCCAATCTTTTTCACTGTTTATCATGTAAGGCTACATGATTAGATTGTCTTGGGTAATGACAAATTAAGCTTGACTTCACAAAAAACAATGAATCAAGAGCAATTCATAACAGAATAACAGACGGTTTAATGCAACCACAATCAATACAATGTATACAATAACATTTTCAATTAAGAGCAATTCATAAAAAATATAAAAGATATTAAAAAGTTGAATGGTAGCTGAATAGCTGAAAGTCTTGAGCATTTTAAAGTTTGAGTGAAGTCTCTAGCTGAAAGTATGCTGAAGTAGTTGAAGTGTAAAGAGGCTGAAGATTTGAAGGATTTGAACATTCTCTCCAATCATTTTGAATGAGGAAGATTTTTCAGAAAAAGCTTAATATTTTAAAAAGTATAAATAACTTCAAAAAGTTGAATGGAAGCCATAATGTCCTGAATGAGCTGAACGTTTTGAAATTTGAACGGTTTTTCTAACACAAAGTATGAAGGACTAGTTAGACTGCAAAAAACGGCAGAAGAACTCAGAATAATAAGAACATATAAAGATTTGGATAACAATAGTGTGAATGCTGACTCAGCATTAACACTAATAACAATCAGTAACTTCAATTCAGAAAAATGAGGGTAAACATTGGGGTAGCTTTTCCCAGGTGGAAAGAGCTAATGAAGGAGAAAGACTTTCAAAGGGACGCTGAAGTTGCCTGCTTTCTTCTCGACCGGTAAGTAAATGTTACTGTCCAAATTATAAGCTTTTTTCGTTGCTTGGTTGTGTAACTCGTTATATAGGAAGCATAACAGTAGAACATGTGTAGGTAAACGGCGTCGTTGGTGAATAGCAGCATAGGCTATGTTTGATGGAATAAGGGTTGCATTTCATCATGCCCACTACCTCCATCAGTACGTTTTTTTAGGAAAATGGACAACGGTGGTAAATGATGGTCTCACGCCTGCCTGTATTGTTTGACAGGCGTCTCCGGGCAAATCCAAGGTGACAGACTCGCGTTTGACAGTTGTAGGGAGCAATTTTAGCAATTTTGATGATTTAGTGACTGAAATTCAGTCAAGAAAATTTCGAGTTTAATTTCTTGTGCTGCTATATGTGGTAATCCATGTTACTGATGACACACCGGGTTGCTAGGGCACGCGCAGCACGCATTCGCGATATCAATATTCTAAAGCCCCCTCTCAATAATAAAATCCCCCAAAACTTATTGGCGCCTCCTTTTAAAATCGTACTGGCAAATAAAAAGCCAGAAAAAAGCGGAGATTCTACGCAAGAGTTAACTACTCCTTCTTTCTGTATATATCCCCATTTAAAACTACCAAGGTGGATACTGCAACGCGCTGTATTGGAATTTTGGCATACTCAGGTATGGTACAATATTACTAATGAGTAAGCTGACCAGCGGGGAGAGGGGACAATCGCACTGTGGCATGGTACCGAACAATCGTACCTTGAGCGAAAGCGGTCTGAGAGTTTGTATTAAAAACAAACACTCCGCTGTAGACCGCAGTTCAGCGTGGTATTGTGAAGTGGTATTGGATAACATGATGTCATAGCTTCTTGGTACATAACGGCTACCGTAGTTACGACACGCCTTTGAAAAAGCGAGGCGCTAGAGAGCACTATTCGTTTGAATGCAAAATACAATTTCACCGCTTGATGGGAGAAATTCCTACACAATGTACCTTTAAAAATCACAGGAATGAGTTACAGACTTACTTTTTTTTTTTACATGCTCAGAAATAGTGATTTTTCAACTTGTCGTTTCGGCAAAATGAACACTAATACGGTGTTCAGCATAATTTCCTGAGCATGTCGAAAAAAAGGTAAGTCTGTAACCCATTCCTGCAATTTTTATGAATTTTTAAAAAAAAAAAAAAACGAAATTGGCTAAAAAAATAAAAAGAATAAATAAATAAATAATAAAAAGAATGCTGCTACAGGGATACATTTGGAGTGAGGAATTATTAGAAATATACTTGTATCAAGACTGGCGGTATGATTTAAATCCATTCAACTTTGCTTACTCTAGTCAATATAGTTAATCTCCTTTCTGTCTACTACTACTCCTAGTACCAACCAACCCCTAGTAAATCAAACGACACTTAGTACCAACCAACCCCTACAGTATACCCCTAGAAAACCAACCACAAAATTTGGAGCCCTGATTATACATATATAATACATTACCGTAACACTTCATTTCATTACCGTAACAGCCTTGTATGTGTTACGGTAATGAATGGCAGTACCATGTTGCTAGCAATAATTAGCATAGCTAGCATGACTCGGCAGAAATATTTTCACTAACAGTTTGGCTCTATAAAAGTTACTTTTCCACAGAACATAAAATAATTATCTTCAAAACTATTTTAAATATGCCCTGTTATGGTAATGAACAGTAGTAGTGTGCCAAGGGGTGTATATAATTACAATCTTTAACATATCTACTGGAAGAACTTGAAAGATGATCTTACCTGGTAGCCATTTTGCAACTTCTCTTCCACACAATGCCGCATGAGACAAAAGAACTTTATTATTGGAACACAGGGATTTTAATGGAGCCAAATATCTGTTACGGATATGAATTATTCACAAATGGTTGGCCCAAATGGTAACACTGCTAGTTAAGGGGTATAACCCCATCCATTTTTTGTATTTATATGTATATTAAATTATGGGGATGTATTGTGATAATTTTGGGTTTAAGGTAAAAAATAAAAGTCCGGACACGTTACGGTAATGAACTTTCAGGTTGAAAAGTTGTCATAAATTATAGAGTAATCCATCAAATGCAAAGACAACAGTAGTCCTACAATTAGTACATACCATAGTTTGATATACAGTACAGGCCAAAAGTTTGGACACACCTTCTCATTCAATGCGTTTTCTTTATTTTCATGACTATTTACATTGTAGATTCTCACTGAAGGCATCAAAACTATGAATGAACACATGTGGAGTTATGTACTTAACAAGAAAAGGTGAAATAACTGAAAACATGTTTTATATTCTAGTTTCTTCAAAATAGCCACCCTTTGCTCTGATTACTGCTTTGCACACTCTTGGCATTCTCTCGATGAGCTTCAAGAGGTAGTCACCTGAAATGGTTTTCCAACAGTCTTGAAGGAGTTCCCAGAGGCGTTTAGCACTTGTTGGCCCCTTTGCCTTCACTCTGCGGTCCAGCTCACCCCAAACCATCTCGATTGGGTTCAGGTCCAGTGACTGTGGAGGCCAGGTCATCTGCCGCAGCACTCCATCACTCTCCTTCTTGGTCAAATAGCCCTTACACAGCCTGGAGGTGTGTTTGGGGTCAGTGTCCTGTTGAAAAATAAATGATCGTCCAACTAAACGCAAACCGGATGGGATGGCATGTCGCTGCAGGATGCTGTGGTAGCCATGCTGGTTCAGTGTGCCTTCAATTTTGAATAAATCCAGGGCTCGCGCTACCCGTTCATCAATTCGCAATTGACGATCTCTCCTGCAGTTTGACGATCTGTATGTCACATTTGACGATAAATTTGACGAAGACCTTTCAAAAGTGGGGTCACGAGATTTGCGCAAATCTGCAATAATATTTGGGGGGGGGGTTAATATATAATATAGGGTCGGCCAACAAAACACAACTCACAAGCCGACTCTGGCTCTTCGACTCCGCGTACCGCACTCCGTCTCCCGTCTGGGGCGCAAGCTCCAGGAACGTCATGAAGAAGCGTGAAACGAACCGCGTGTAGCCTACTGTACCCTTATGCTGCGTTCAAAACAACTCGGAAGTCGGAAAAACGAGCTCGAGTTGTCAAAAATGAATTGAACGGCGTCGAACTCGGAAATTACAGGTCGGAAACTTCGGGTATCATTTCAGAGCTCCGATTTTCCGACTTGACGTCACATTCACCGAAAAATGGCGGATGAGTAGTTTACTTTTAAGCAAATACGGAACTTTTTCTGATTAAAATACATATGTATGAAATCAATCATATTTCATGGATCACCTGATCGGTTTCGGTTGTTCTTCAGTGTCACGAAAAAACTGGAAACGGCTGTCAGTGTTTTCTTTAAACGCTCCGAGCATTTAAATACAACTCAGCGTCTTTGCAGCATCCATGTTTTTCCCACATTTCGACTCCAAAGCGCATGAACTCAACGAAGTCGGAAGAACGATTTGCCGACTTGGGAACTCCGACCTTCCGACATCACATGAATGCAGCATTATTCGGACGGAATACTCCACCCACCAGCTCATGCTCGAGCCAATAGACTACGCAGCTGTTAGTGGTACTGATTACAGTTGTTGTTCCTTGAAGCTCAATGGACAGTAAATAACATTTGAAAGTACTTTGTTATCAATATTTGGTCCTTTGTACTGAATTAAAAGCAAGTTAATGTGGTTGGATTTATGCAACATTGTGATGTTGCACATGTAGTCCATGTTAATGCAATTTTACCAAGTCCAAGTGTTCAGTTCTCACTCAGCATAACACTACAGTTGTTCCTTGAAGCTCAATGGTCAGTAAAGAACATTTTAAAGTACTTTGTTATCAATATTTGGTCCTTTGTACTGAATAAAAAAGCAAGTTGTTTTTTGCATAAATCTTTTTTTTTTATTTGCATTTTTCTTTCATAGGCAGTAGCTTCTTCTGTTTTGCCAAAGCCTTCTGACCCCCTTCCTCTTCTTCTGGACTTGGAACCAGCTTCTTTAACCTGTGTCAGTAACATGCAGATTAAAAAAATAATGCATGCAAAAAGCAGACTGGGAATGAAGCAAGCTAAGGGAGAAAGTCCCAAGTGAGGTGGGGTTAATACTAAAAAAAGCATGCTACTAGCACAGGAAACAAGGAAGGCAAGGCTAAGTCAGAAAGGACAGAGGAAAGCACACGGTCATATAGGACATTTAGCAGCACATGGTTGTAAGTAAAAGCATGATCAAAATAATACAACGACGGTGCAACAAAACCACAAGAAATTGGTATTAGAGACCCTCACAACTGGACAACAGATAAAAAAAGTGACTAGGGGTAAAGTTATTTGACTAATTGACATTGCTTTTTGGCTAATCATTTGACTAATAGGTTTCAGAAGCCAGCTCTAGCCCTGTAAATCCCCAA
The DNA here is from genome assembly GCA_029692085.1 of Gymnothorax javanicus. Taxonomy (NCBI): domain Eukaryota; kingdom Metazoa; phylum Chordata; class Actinopteri; order Anguilliformes; family Muraenidae; genus Gymnothorax; species Gymnothorax javanicus. Next base: position 162,836,928 of record CM056194.1, on the reverse strand, counting down.
CAGTGTCACCAGCAAAACACCCCCACACCATCACACCTCCTCCTCCATGCTTCACAGTGGGAACCAGGCATGTGGAATCCATCCGTTCACCTTTTCTCCGTCTCACAAAGACACAGCGGTTGGAACCAAAGATCTCAAATTTGGACTCATCAGACCAAAGCACAGATTTCCACTGGTCTAATGTCCATTCCTTGTGTTTCTTGGCCCAAACAAATCTCTTCTGCTTGTTGCTTCTCCTTGGCAGTGGTTTCCTAGCAGCTATTTGACCATGAAGGCCTGATTCGCGCAGTCTCCTCTTTACAGTTGTTCTAGAGATGGGTCTGCTGCTAGAACTCTGTGTGGCATTCATCTGGTCTCTGATCTGAGCTGCTGTTAACTTGCGATTTCTGAGGCTGGTGACTCGGATGAACTTATCCTCAGAAGCAGAGGTGACTCTTGGTCTTCCTTTCCTGGGTCGGTCCTCATGTGTGCCAGTTTCGTTGTAGCGCTTGATGGTTTTTGCGACTCCACTTGGGGACACATTTAAAGTTTTTGCAATTTTCCAGACTGACTGACCTTCATTTCTTAAAGTAATGATGGCCACTCGTTTTTCTTTAGTTAGCTGATTGGTTCTTGCCATAATATCAATTTTAACAGTTGTCCAATAGGGCTGTCGGCTGTGTATTAACCTGACTTCTGCACAACACAACTGATGGTCCCAACCCCATTGATAAAGCAAGAAATTCCACTAATTAACCCTGATAAGGCACACCTGTGAAGTGGAAACCATTTCAGGTGACTACCTCTTGAAGCTCATCGAGAGAATGCCAAGAGTGTGCAAAGCAGTAATCAGAGCAAAGGGTGGCTATTTTGAAGAAACTAGAATATAAAACATGTTTTCAGTTATTTCACCTTTTTTTGTTAAGTACATAACTCCACATGTGTTCATTCATAGTTTTGATGCCTTCAGTGAGAATCTACAATGTAAATAGTCATGAAAATAAAGAAAACGCATTGAATGAGAAGGTGTGTCCAAACTTTTGGCCTGTACTGTATATAATAAAAAAGTATGATTGTTTTAGTAGTTTAGTCTATCAAATCCTTACGGACATGACAAAATGCAATTTCGTGAGAATCACCCTAATGAGTGCTGGCTGCCTCTGCAATAAATAAATAAATAAATAAATCAGTTATATTTCACTTTATATTTGCGTATTTGTGAACACAGTGGATACTGCTGAATCACTGTTTGGGCTGTGAAAAAAAAGTTGTAAATAACGGTCCTTGATATCCTGAAGCATTATGCCTTCTCCGGCTTGGTTTGCTCAGAGGTGTCTAGCCCATTCCTGATTTCCATGCCAACTTCTACCCTGATTTACTCAATTACTCCTGAGATGATTGCAATATGACGTTTTGGCTTCATTTATTGGTGAGCACGAGTGACAGCCGAAGACAGTTTTTGTGTAACGATTTGAAATGCAACTGGCCGAAAAAAAAATTAAGGGAACACTTAATTATCACAGTATAACACCAAGTCAGTTACATTTCAGGGATATCAATCTGTCCATTTAGGAAGCACAAGTGATTGTGAATCAATTTCACCTGCTTTGGTGCAAATGAAATTGCCAACAGTGGCAATCGAGAGGCTAAAGCAGGACAACCCCCAAATAGGGAATGGCTGTGCGTGTGGTGGCCAGAGACAGTTACTCTCTCCTTATCCTTCCTGACAGATTATTCACTATTTTTATGTTCTGCAAGTTTCCTGAACACAATTGGTAGCAAGAGGCGGTACCTGCAGCCTAATCAAGTTGCACAGGTAGTCCAGCTCCTCCAGGATGGCACATCCATATGTGCAGTTGCAGGAAGGTTTGCTGTGTCTCCCAGCATAGTCTCAAGAGCATGGAGGAGATACCAGGAGACCGGCTGTTACTCGAGGAGAGCTGGACAGGGCCGTAGAAGGGCATCAACCCAGCAGCAGGACTGTATCTGCTCCTTTGTGTGGGAAGGAATAGGAAAAGCACTGCCAGAGCCCAACAAAATGACCTCCATCAGACCACTGGTTTGCTTGTTTCTGATCAAACTGTCAGAAACAGACTCCATGAGGGTGGTTTGAGAGCCCGACGTCATCTAGTGGGACCTACGCTCACAGCCCAACACTGTACAGCTCAATTTGCATTCGCCAAAGAAAATCAGGATTGCAGGTCCACTATTGGCACCCAGTTCTCTTCAGAGGTGACAGCACATTCACACTGAGCACATGTGACAGGAGTGAAAGAGTCTGGAGACGCCATGGTGAACGTTATGCTGCCTGCAACATCATTCAGCATGACCAATTTGGCAGTGAATTAGTGATGGTCTGTGGAGGAATATCCTTGGAGGGTCGCACAGACCTCCATGTCATAGCCAACAGTACCCTGACTGCTGTTGGGTACTGGGATGAAATCCTAAGGGTGATAGTCAGACCTTATGCTGATCCAGTGGGTCCTGGGTTCCTCCTGGTGCAGGACATTCCCTGGCCCCATGTGGCCAGAGTGTGTTGGTAGTTCCTGGAAGACGAAGACATTGATGCCATTGACTGGCCCTCTCATTCCCCTGACCTAAAATCCAATTGAGTACCTATGGGACGATTTATATTGGTGCCTCCGATGCCACCAAGTACCACCACTAACTGTGCAGGAGCTCAATGATGCCCTGATCCAGGTCTGGGAGGAGATCCCCCAGGACACCATCTGCCGACTCATCAGGAGCATGCCCAGACGTTGGCGGGAGTGCATACGGGCACAAGGGGGCCATACGTACTACTGAGTCACATTATGAGTTGCTATGATGAAATTTACGTTAGTTGCATAAGCCTGTGATTTCAGTTCTTGCCTCCATTTTTGGGGTGATTTTGAATTCGGCCTTCAATGGGTTGATGATTTTGGTTTCCACTGACCCTTGTTACACCATTTTGAACTTAAAACATTGCAGTGGACTGCAGTAAAGATTTCCACCTTGAATAATTCGTTCTAGATCTAATTTGTGATTCAAGTGTTCCTTTAATTTTTTGAATGATTTGATCTACAAGTGGACTATTGTTGGTGTAAACGGCCTCTTTGTGCATTTAGCTGGGCTAACTGGTGGATACAGAAGTTGGAGTACACTGTGACCAGCTGTAACTAGGCTTGGCAACTTTAGATTTGTTGAAAGGTGTCAACATGTTCCAGTCACCCCAGTGTAATTTTTACCCCTCGGCCAACTTTGGCCAGAGGGGTATTACTGTCACCTTTTCATCTGTCTGTCTGTCGTGTGTTTGTTCATGACTTTGTCCGGGCCAATACTTAGCAACTATTGATGGCAGGCTTTTCAAATTTGGTATGGTAACTCTCTGTGACACATGGATGTGCACAGGCCGAAGGGTATTCATCAACGCATTATGTTTGTTTTAGTTGTTGACTGTGCTGTCTTTCACCTGAAGGTCAGATGGAACTCCTGACTCCTTGCTATTCTGGAGACACTCCAACAGGAACTTATGGCCCTGTCAACCCCATCCTGAACACAACATATGACTTTATGGCTCAGTTTTTCAAGGAGGTTAGCATTGTTTTCCCCGATGCCTATATTCACTTGGGTGGAGATGAAGTGGACTTCACGTGCTGGTGAGTTGTTTTAAGCACTGCTCAGATTCTCAAACATTATAAACGCCTGCAAGATTACGTAATGCTTTCAGCTTTCAACTGTTCTTTGCCTACGATTTTGAATGCTAACCAGAGAAGGTAAATGTATACTGACCAAAAAAAGAAACGCAATTACGTAATCCGGTGCCAAATTTCGACAAACCCATTGAGAGAAATGCTTTTGCTCTGAGTTATTTTTGGAGGGGAGTACTTCTACCATACAAATTTTTGCGGTCACAGCGCGTATTCTGGAGCCACCATTCGTCCGGAACCAAACATCGGCAGTGCTTGGGTTCGAGTACTACTATTGTCCTAACACTCCCATTTTTGTTTTGAGTTCCTTGTAGACACCGGAGCCTATAAAAGTCTGACCGAAAATGAGTAAAAATCAGATGGGTTATAATGCCACGACTTAGGGAAGTTCAACGAGAACACGCAATTGGGATGCTACAGACCGGACGTCGAGTAGATAGAGTTGATTGTCAATTTGGCGTGCATTCTGCGACAATTAGTTGCCTCAGAACCAGGTTTAATGCCACTGGACATGCGGCCGATCACCCCAGATCCGGTAGGCCATATTCGACGATTAAGCGTCTGACTGTCGTATCCGCTCGTTTCATCTGCGGGATCGCTTCCGGTCGGCAACTCAAACTGCCGCCGAGATGCGTTTCCCAACGCCATCCATTCCCGCGATGAAATTCTCCATCCAGTCGTCCTTCCGTTTGTCCGACGTTACCGACTGACCTTCCAACAGGACAATGCGTGTCCACACATGGCACGTATCTGTATGGAGTTCCTTCGGGCCGAAAACGTGCAAATCCTTCCCTGGCCAGCGTTTTCTCCAGATCTTTCTCCTATAGAACACTTTTGGGGCATTCTGGATAGAGCTATCCGGAGACGTCAACCACCGCCAGCTACAGTATGTCAGCTAAGACAAGCACTGACCAAAGAGTGGAACAGCGTTCCATAAGCAACAGTCGGACGTTTGGTGATGTCTATGAGACGCAGGTGTACCGCCGTGCGCGATGCTAACGGGGGACATACGAGATACTGATGGTGTCATTTGTGTTTCGTAATGTCGCACTTCAACTTGTTAAATAAAAGCCAACTTGGCGATATTCCAACCTGATTTTCTGTTATGTCTATTGTCTGAGATTCCCTCTTTCATTTGATACCAATGAAGTGTTGATTAATAACAGTTACACTCAATAAAATCAAGAAATAGAAAATTGCCTTTATTTTTTTGGTCAGTATATTGTACTGCAATTTCTACAAAACATTTATGCATTATTTTAGAGCCAGGAGGCACCAATGATCTGGACACAATTTCGCATCTTGTTAATTGTTTTGAAAATGAATTTTTGATGCCCACAGGAAATCAAATCCTGACATTAAAAAATTCATGGATGAACAAGGCTTTGGAACAGATTACAGCAAGCTTGAATCCTACTATATCCAGAAGTATGTATAAGGCTATTTACAGCAATGTTTTGCATGCATAACCGACAGCATTATCATGGATGTAAATACCTGCAAATACATTTTTTGCATGACAAGTACACACAACATTACAAAACAACAGGAAATGTTGGCTCTTTCAAACTCAATCATGAATTTGAGATGCATTTAGAAAGAAGACAAATAACCCTGAAAATGAAAACGGATTGTGAACATTCTTATTTAATGGTAGGATCCTGGATATTGTTGCTGCTACCAACAAGGGATACATGGTTTGGCAAGAAGTATTTGATAATAAAGTGAAGGTGAGCGCAATTACAGCTGATTATGTTGTATTTTGCTTTTTAATAATCATGGCTGTGATTACTTTTTGCTGCCCAGCCCATTCCCTGCACCTAACGCTATGCAAACATCCAATGCTCTGGCTTGGGTTGCTTTTAGGCTTCATGATTAAATGTATGTATGGAAGGCTTGTGCTGATATTAGTGTATGGCATGCTTCGCGATTGGCCTTAAATTGATGGTGAAATCTATATTTGCCAATTACCAAGCTGGTAAATGAATCTTTCTTCCAGAGATGTTAACTCAGTGGATTCACAGTTTTCTGTGTGATGAATGGCATAATGAGTTAGAATCACATTTATTGAAGATTAAAGGCTTATCTTTATAATTCGCTTACTGCAGCTGAAGCCAGACACTGTAGTGGAGGTATGGATCAGCAATCATATGGAAGAAGAAATGCAGAAAGTTACTGCAGCTGGGTACACAACAATCCTGGCTGCCCCATGGTACCTAGATTACATTAGCTATGGACAGGATTGGAAGAAGTACTACCAGGTTGAGCCACTCAGCTTCAATGGTTAGTCAAGTTTTTAACTTGTACATGCCAATACATCTGTTTTTTTATAAAGCTGTAAATATGCTAAAAGAGGATGTATTACAAAAACATTTGGTATTCATTGTGTGGTGCCAAAGCATGTTTCATTGTTCCTTACCAAGCTGACACAAAAGATGGTTGTTAAATTTCCATGAATACATTTTTTTTGGTTTCCCTCAAAGTTGAGCTGGCATTTGAATGCAATGTTAGGAACTTCAATTTCAAGCTTCCACTTGAAAGCGTGAACACATGACTTTATTCCCAAAAACTGGTCTCCAACCGACATCTGGAATCTGAATATTGTCTTGCATACAAACATTAATTATGAATGCCTACTAATTCTGGAATAATTACAGCCAGTGAATGCCATATAATTGGACTGAAAATGCATGCCTGTAATTGAACCCTTAGCATAGCAAATAATGCATCCAATGTGCTAACATGAATTAATTACACTGAACAAAAATATAAATGCCCCATGTCAAATTTTTGAGTTTTTATTAACAAAAAACTGGAACTGGGATTCGTCTGTGAATAGCACTCTTCTCCAGCGTGCCAAGGGCCATCAAACGTGTCGCGTTTGCCCATGCGAAGTCGGTTCGGCGCCCGGACAGCGGTGAGATCCAGACCACGGTGAGGACGCCGAGCGTGCAAGTTGGCTTCTCGCAGGTGGTTACGTGGTCTGTGGTGTGATGTGTCTGTTGTGCAGACCAACGGTCTCATCCGCTGTGCGTGTCGCTGATCTGAGCCGATCCCACAGGTGGACGAGCTGAATGTAGCGATCTTGTGCTGGTGTGGTCACACGTGGCGGCGTGGTTTCAGGTCGATTTGCAGTACTGCCCGTCTGTCGGAAACGAACTCTCAAACGGCCTATCGTCCGATAGTTAACATTCAGCTGCACAGCGACCGCTCTGGTGGACATCCCTGCATCCAGCATGCCAATGGCACATTCCCACATGACCTGAGACATTTGAGGCATGATGACTTTTGACAAAATTTGACATTTTGGGGTGGCCTTTTATTGTCCCCAGTATAAGGAGTGTCTGGGTCCTGCTCATTCTGTCTGATCACCATCTGGAAATGCCACACTCATGTACTGAGTGAAATCACTGCATCACTGAGCAAATGCTCACTGACAGAGAGATGGATTAAAAAATGGTACACAAATCAAGAGAAATATCCCTATTGTACAAGTAAAAGTCAGCATATGCTCACTTAGAGTTGTTAACTCCATGTGGCATCAATATTTGACATGGGGCGTTTATATTTTTGTTCAATGTACATGACAGCCGCCTCTTCCCTCTGTTTCTTTTTTATTTGGGTGTGCAGTTGCTTCCTTGCATGGTAATGTTTCAGTCGGCGGAGATGTCCTGGGCACCTATTCATGAAGGGACTGTTACCTCTCAGTGGCAAATTAATCCCTAAAGTGCGATAGCTAAGGACTGTAACTTTCAGAATGAGGCATACTCACCTAAGGCAGTCTGCAGGGCCTGTAGCAAATTTCCCAATTACTTTAAGAATATGACCTAGTTAACCACTGCGCATGCTCAATCGTATGTTGTCCGCTACCAAGAAGAAAAACAAAACTGCTGACAAAGACACAATAAATTTGCCATACAAAGAGAAAAACAAAGTTTTGCATCTTAAGAAGATATAAGTAGTGCAAGCGTACTGAGGAAGTGTGGGCAAAAATCTCACAGAAATAGATGTTTGTCCTTTAAATTGGTGAGCAGAACCGCTCTTAAATGCAGGGAGAAATGGGGAAAATGAGGGTTTCCTCTCAAGTTTCATCTGTCTCATCAAATGAATCAATGCCACTGCCATTTTGAATCTTAACTGTTGTGCTTCTGAGAGTTTACTGGCCCACTTTCCTGCCCCTAACTTATGGAACAGTAAGGAGCATCGATGAGACCAAATGTCACTAAATGAATTGCCCTTTCTGAGAGTTGACGAACAATGGACTTTAGTGGCCAGTCAAAAACTATATTGTACCCTCATGAATACGGTTCCTGGACTATGTGTGCAGTTTGTATGCTGTTTTAAAGACAATCTTGTGTGGCCATTGTGGATTTAGATCAACCCGGACACAGTGGTTCAGGTGTGGAAAGGAAATGAGCAGCAGTACCAGAAGGAGATGGCTGCGGTCACAGCAGCAGGTTACCAAACCTTACTGTCCAGCCCCTGGTACCTCAACCGCATATCCTATGGCCAGGACTGGCAACAGTTTTACAAGGCTGACCCCCAGAACTTTGATGGTGTGTGCATATTTGTCCCCTGATCAGAATTCACTCCACTATGAACTGTATTCTCGGGAGTCTTTCAATAGTTTTGTCTCTTTTTTTTGGATTTGAATTCATTGTGGTTAATAGCAGTCATGAGTTTGTTTTACAATTACAAATGCAGGAATTCCACTCCAAACAAAGCTAGAGGAAGCATATCATATTGTTTATTCTTAAGATAAACTAGCTGTGGCATATCGGCCGAAAGAAGACTTCCTTGGGAAAACCAAGAATGTTTTCTGTCATAGTAATTGCACAACAGTGTAATTTGATAGGTACTTGTTGGATTTCAGGTTCTTACACATTCCATTTTAAATCAAACAAACAGATTTCTGTACCTACACTGAACCTCAGCATATCGCTGTCTTTCTCTTTCCATACAAATCTGACTGTTGTTTGTTATGATGATATTAAAGCTAATGCCACAATTGGCATGGAAAAGTGAAATTAACAAGCACAAAAGCATTCAGTCGTCACTTTAAAAAAGCCATGGGTGTTATCGAATATGTTATTTTTATTAAGTGGAAAATTGACTTTCATGTCTTTTTAGAAGAGGCTGTTGTCCAGAGTAACTTGCATTCAGTTCTAGGGAGTGCATACTGTATATGTATCAAATGTCATTCGCATTAATAGGACCAATAGCCAAATACTGGCTAAACCAGATTTGGCTCCTGAAGATATGGGTTTAAGTAGCAATGTGCAGACCGTAAATTAGCCATATAAGTGTCCTAATTGTATTTTGTGCCGATAGTAGTTCATTGCTGGCTCTCAAGCATTCAATGAATCACTCATATGGTCGATTGCTATTTGAATACAGTATCTCATGTGCAATACATGCATTCTCACTATGAAAAGCTATTTTCTTGAAATGTTTGGAGACTTTAAAGTTATCTTAAGCATTGCTTGCATGTTTGAGTCCCTTTAGGTTTTTTTTTTTTTTTTTTAAATCCCTTTGTTCCCCAACCTGAACACTATTGAACTATTTAATCCACCACAGCAGCATGTTCCTGTTGATGCAGGTGGAGGATGCTGTGGCATGTGATTCCTCCAACTCTCATGACGACTGGCCCTCGCTTCTTGACACAGTTTAGGCGCACTGCCAACTATGTGCTGCATTTGCCATCAGAGGATAACGCAGTCAGCATATACTCTGCTCGTACAGCTACAATTGCCCAGCCGATGTTGGTTATTTTCATCTGCTGTTTTGGTTCTTTTTGATCTTATGTTACCTAGCCAGCTAGCTTATTCTGTCAACATTGAGAGGTGCTTGCCTCATTTCTCCTAACACCACACACGAGTTGAATCTCTTTGGCTGTATTTGTGTATTTCACCCCATTGGACCGCACCATGGATGTTTTGTGGAGCTCAGCTGCTGATTGTATTACTAATGTAATTGTTAGATACATGAGGTTGTTGCCATAACCATAATGATCCTGTGACCCCCAAAGTATTTCAAATGAAAGGAACAACAACAATTGTATTTTCTTAACTGTACCATCAAGCCGCCTATAATGTAATGGCAGGAATGACCTTTTTTTCCACCATTCCGTAGTAGTCAATGATGGCATGGCTGTCTCTATTGGCAGAGGAGGAGAGAAATTAGTAATATTTTCCATGTGCTATTGCAGCATGTGAGCATGCATACTGCATAAGTCCTCTCACACATGGGCCAACAAACCTCGTTGAAACATAGGACACATTGGCTATTGTAAGCTGGCCCTATCGTGGATCTGAAGACTAACTATGAAATTGCACGTTTGCCAGACTATTTAAAAACATCAGGTGAACAGCAAGTTTTTGATTTTTCTGTCAGGGGTGTAAATTGTTGGAATTAGTTAATTTCTTCATGAGTGATTCAAACAACCATTTTAGTCATTCTTGCGCAGTATGTTAAGGCCTCGCATGACCAAGGATTTTTTTTTTTTTTAAATAATGAAGTGGAAGCTTGTTCATTGAGATAAGAAAATATTGCACAGTGTCACATGAAATGGGAAACTTGAAGCAGGGAAAGTTTGAGTCCCAACACTTTTTTTTGTTTGCTGTGGTAAAGACAATAACTTGATTTGGCACCAGGTGAAGCTTCCTCATTGCAACACTTTAATACCACTTTTTACAGTTTATGAATGCAGGCCAGAGGACTTTGTCTGAAAGTGAACTTTGTTTGCTGCATTATCCAGGAACGGAGGAACAGAAGGCAAGGGTTGTTGGTGGAGAGGCTTGCATGTGGGGAGAGTGGGTGGATGCCACCAACCTCACACCTCGACTTTGGTATGTAAACACTGCCTCTGACAGAACCAACCTACAGCCTTCAGAATCAGTTTCATTCAGTTAAATGTGTGGTCTCAATTACAACCCCAATTCCGAATTAGTTGGGACGAAGTGTAAATTGTGAATAAAATCAAAATGCAATGACTTTCAGATCACATGAGCCAATATGTTATTTACAATAGAACATGGATAACATTTCAAATTCTGAAACTGAGACATTTTACATTTTTATCCACAAAATGAGCTCATTTCAAAAATTTTCTGGTTGGGACACAGGCAAAAAAAAAAAGGTCTGAAAAAGATATAGATATAAGAGTCAGCTGAAAGAACATTTAGCAAGTAATTACATTAACTGGCATCAGGTGTGTAACATGATTGGCTATAAAAGGGATGTCTTAGAGAGGCTGAGTTTCTCAGAAATAAAAGATGGCCAGAGGCTCTCCAACCTGTGAAGGCTTGTGTGAAAAAAAAAATTGTGGAATACTTTTAAAAACAATGTTCCTCAACGTCAAATTGCAGAGGCTTTGAAGGTCTCATCATCGACAGTGCATAACATCATTAAAAGATTCAGAGAAACTGGAAAAATCTCTTTGCATAAGGGACAAGGTCAAGACCTTTACTGCATGCCCTTGATCTTGGGGCCCTCAGATGCCACTGCATCACTCACTGGCATGATTCTGTCATTGACATTACTAAATGGGCCCAGGAATACTTCAAGAAACCACTGTCAGTAAACACAGTCCGCCATGCCATCCACAGATGCCATCTAAAACTCTATCATGCAAGAAGGAAGCCATTGTTGAGCATGATCCAGAGGCGCCGCTGTGTTCTGTGGGCCAAGGCTCATTTAAAATGGACTGTAGCAAAGTGGCAAAGTGTCCTGTGGTCAGACGAGTCCAAATTTGACATTCTTGTTGGAAATCATGGGTCTCGTGACCCCCAGGCTAAAGTGGAGGAAGACCATCCCTCCTGTTATCAGCGTTCAGTTCAAAAGCCAGCATCTCTGATGGTATGGGGATGCATTAGTGCATATGGTGTGGGACACTTGAATGTTTTAAAAAGCACCATGAATGCTGAAAGGTATATAAAGGTTTTAGAGCAACATATGCTCCCCTCCAGATGACATATATTCCAGGGAAGGCCTTGTGTATTTCAGCAGGACAATGCAAAACCGCATACTGCAGCTATTACAACAGCATGGCTTTGTAGTAGAAGAGTCCATGTGCTGAACTGGCCTGCCTGCAGTCCTGATCTTTCACCGATTGAGAACATTTGGCGCATTATTAAACGAAAGGTCCGTTAAAGGAGACCCAAAACTCTCCAGCAGCTGGAAGCCTGTATTAAACAAGAGTGGGATCAAATTCCAATGGCTAAACTCAAGAAACTTGTCTCCTCAATGCCCAGACGCCTCCACTCTGTGTTAAAAAAAAGTGGGGATGCTACACCATGGTAAACAGGCCCCAGTCCCAACTTTTTTTGAGACCTGTAGCAGCCATCAAATTTGAAATGAGCTCATTTTGTGGATAAAACTGTAAAAAATTTCTCAGTTTCAACATTTGCTATGTTATCTCTATTCTATTGTAAATAAAATACTGGCTGGTGTGATTTGAAAGTCATTGCGTTTTGATTTTATTCACAATTTACACTTTGTCCCATTTATTTCGGAATTGGGGTTGTACTTGGAGCCTTAATGCAGAGTTTTATAATTACCATCTTATGGAATTCTGGTGTGCAAGGCCAGTAGAGTCTGGTTAGGGGAAAAAAAAAAAAATTTTATGGAAGTTAAAAAAAAAAAAAATTGAAAAAAGAAAAAACCTACATGATAAAATCCTAGTCAGGAAGGCTGAAAAAATTTATACATACTCAGGGTAGCTGTGAACTTGGATGAAGTTTAAATTATGGGTCATAACTCTCCCCATAATCTCAGACTGAAATGTGCTGATAACGCCTGCGTAATGGTTACCATGCTATGTCATCCTCTCTATCCTTGGCAGGCCTCGTGCGAGCGCTGTAGGTGAACGACTATGGAGTGATAAGTCTGTGACTGACATTGGTGATGCCTACACTCGCCTCGTCCAGCACCGTTGCCGTATGGTCCAGTAAGTGTGGCGTCACAGGAACAGCCTGTACCTGTACTGCATCTTTTAGTGTAATGGAGGTTTGGCTATGTTTGCACACAAATTGTGAGATAATGAGGTTAACTGCATTTTCATTTAGTTCTGTAAGATGGGGGGCTTCGAGGGACAAATGAGTTTTTGTTATGACCTTTCCATAACCTTTCATAATCCTCCAATTTATCCAGTGAATTCTTATAATGTATAGTTCTCAGGTTAGGTATATATAATAGTGAATGGTCCCAGTATGATGCAAAATTCAGAACATGCGTGGTGACGATCATATTCAACCACGTTCTGCATTGGAATTGCAGTTTTCGCCACTGCAGCACAACTCACTTATTTGCACTTAAAATAAACTGAAATCAAATGCACTGAGGGCTGGGGACTCCAGTCACCTGCACTGCTTTGGGGCTGGAATTGCTGGCAAGTTGCTAAACCACAAATGAATACATGACAGAAACCGCTGAATAAGTGTAGGTCAATATTAGTAACTGAAGCTGTACTTTAGAAACGGTTAAGAGCTGCCCCCTCGTTTCTCTCCTCCAGGCGAGGGATCCCGGCTGAGCCCCTTTACATTGGGTTCTGCGAGCACGAGTACAAAGGCTTATGATGTCCTGTCGCCGCTGCAGTTAGGAGAACACAGCAGGGCAAATGTGAACCCTAAATCAACTCTGCACTAATGTTTTTCAACTTTTTTTTTCCAATGTGAAATCTGATGCTTGTGTTTTGTGAACAATATATGGATCTGTGGGGGCTGCTGAGGCTCAAAAATCCCTTTAAACTGTAAAATATTGATCTGTTTTTAATCATTTGAATTACATTGGTTCTGTAATGACTGGAATAATCCACTGGCAGGTAAACGGTGCTTCCCCTGATGATCCAGATTGGCGATTCAAAATACGATTCAGAAATGTAGCCATTTTACTCATAGTGTGTTTTTGAAAACAAGATGAAGTTCCACCTCACAGCAAGAAGGTTGTGGGTTCAAATCCAGCCTGAGGACTTTCTGCGGAGAGTTTGCATGTTCTCCACGTGATTGCAAGGGTTTTCTATGGATACACCGGTTTCCTCGCATAGTCCAAAGACATGCATGTAGGCTAATTGGAGACTGTAACATTCCCCAGAGGTAGGAGTAGGAGCCCTACAATGGATTGGTGAACTGTACAGGGTGTGTCCCTGTCTTTGGCCTATGGTTTGCTGGGATGGGCTCCAGGTCTCCCACGACCCTGATGGATGGATGGATGGATGGATGGACAACCTGCATTGCAGGCTATCAAACCTGTAATTGATTGTTAAAATTAAAGCCGTTAGCTTTGTGTATCCACACATATTAAACCAATGAAGGTCGTATATATGGCAATATTGTGCCCAATTTCCCATGTAAATAGAGTTCTATTCCTCATCTTGGCATAAGAAGAACTGGCTACACCTGGTAGTGTTGAGTTTTCTCAGTGCTAACTCGTGAACTCATTGGAAGATGAGTGAAAATGGGTCAAGTGTAATCAACATTATAAGGGATTTTTTTTTTTTTTTTGTGCCTTGTCTATTTTTAGCTACCACTGTGGATTTCCTGATAAAATGCAAAAGGGAAATTCTGTGATGTAAGATGAAAGTGTGCACTGATTTTATTTTTTCAGCAACCATTTTTCAAGCATTTGTATGATTTTCAAAAAATAAAATTTAAACTTGGGGTGTTTGCATGTTTGTACCTTTATTTATGTATAGCTCCTGCAGTTTACCCGACAATCCATTTCACGGACATAGGGTATGATGCTTGCCTGAGAGGACAATAAATGGAAGCCATTGAAAGCCCTAAAAGAAGAATGATCTAATCCGTCACATTAGTCTGCACCTGACCAAATCAATTCAAAGTATGATGCAGACCACTTTTGTTCCCTCCAAAAAAAAATTATGATATATAGCTGGTTTAATAAATGGAAATTGAGCTTCATCGTGCTCTAAACTGAGTTTTGTGCAGAGAATGAACATTCAAAGTTGAATTTAGTCCAGGACAGGATCAGTGTTAAACTGGCCCATGGAGGTATCGGCAAATTCAGGTGCTATTGGCAGTTCTGGAGCAGCAGAGTCATTGTGTAAGAGTCAGATTCATTGTAAGATATTAAGTATTCTTCCTTGTGCTAATTTATGAACATAAATATGTACTCGCCTGAAAACCTAGCCTCCAAAAGTGCTCAAACCGATTCACGTGCCTGTACGTCATTTTTTTTTCAAGGTTTGTCTCCTAATATCATTTTCTCTTGAGTCAGGAGAAATGGATTTATAGAAGGGTCACAGTGAAACTGGTCATGTGATCTCAGGGCATCACACCAGTCCTGCCATTTTGTTCAGGAGAGCGTTCTGGTCCTGGGGACTCATGGCCTCGTAGCTGGACAGCTGCAGGGAGAAGGTGGCATTTCCTGAGGTCAAAGTGCGCAGGACAGTAGAGTAGCCCTGCATTGGGAGAAAAAAAACATGTTGGTGTATTACAAATGCAACGCATTCAGCTCTTATTTATTACCCATTTACACATACAGCTATTGCCACAAAAAGCCACTATTGTGCAGTTAAACTCCAGAGAATGTGTTCAGCACAAGGAGGGTACGGCCTTGTAGTAACAGGGTAGAGGGTAGTAGTGTGTGCAGTACTCTTAGAGACAAGGGGTGGTGTTGGTGCACCCACCATCATTTCGGCCAGCGGCACGGAGGCCAGCACCACCTTGTTGTCGTGGCGACTCTGGATGTCATGGACGGCTCCACGTCTCTGTGCCAGGTCCCCCAACACGGAGCTCAGATACCCCTCATCCACAGTGATCTCCAGGCTCATCAGAGGCTCCAGGACTTGCCCACCTGTCTGCTTCATAGCCTGAAGGCCAGAGGAAACAGTGCCTGAGCCTCATGTTAACTGGAATTTACTGTCACAACCCAGGCCAGCACTGCACTACTGCACACAGCACACCCTCACTGGGACTATACAGTGTACGTTTCATGCTTACTGGTACTGTACTGTACACAGCACACTGTATCTGGTACTATCAGCGCTATCTCACTGGTACTATACAGTATGGAGTCCACATTCACTGGTACTGAACTGTCACACATAACTGTCACATAGCCTACCCTCATTGGTACCATACTGTGTGTACAGTGCGCCCCAATAGCTGATATAGTAGTGAATTTGATGATCTACCAGAAGAAATAAAAGATGTTTTATGATTTTACTGCAGTGAAATGACATTTTATAATAAAAGCACTCACAAACTCGTAGTGTCAAAGTACGCTCATAAACATGGGTCATAATTTCCATTTGAAAAAAGCCATCTTGGCAGAAATAAACACAATACAGGGCGGGGCCATCTCTTACCTTAAGGATGCAGCGGGAGACACAGGCTGACACCATGGCCATGGAGGTCCCAGGCTGGATACTAACAGACTCCACCGTGGTGCTCACTCCCTGTACAGGATAACCCAGCAGCGGCCCTGCGGGGGTAAAGGGTGACCATGTGAAACGTGAAGGCCAGTATGGGCTGAATTATAAAGGGAAGTTATTTTTTCTGATTTTTTTAAACCATTTCTTTCTGTCGTGGCATACAGTTTAAAGCTATTGCCTACATTTCTTTTGTAATACTGTGTTACCTTGGAGATATGCGCTCTGCACCCCATTCTCCACTGCCACTTTTAAATCTGGAGGAAGTTGTATGTTCTTGCTGTAGGTGATGTCACAGGAAGCGGTTTCCTCCCAGGGCGTCACCGACAGTCCCACTGTCACCATGTGCCTCTTGTCCCCTAGAGTTCTGTCTAGCGTATCTGCAGAGAACCCCACCACCCCAGGCTGGGTTAAACACTGCTGATACATGCTCCATCATACAGGCAGTGCATTTCACATGTATGGTGCAGTTCCCATACCTGTGCTTGACGCTGCCTGGAGGACGGTTTCCCGGTACGCCACCTGCAGAGGGCCCAGGTGAGTCTCGATGCCGTACTCTCTCCGGATTCTGTCGTGAATTATTTCGATGTGGAGCTCTCCCATTCCACAAAGAATAGTCTCAAAAAATTAAAAGATAAAAAATCCACATTTTACTTTCAAAAAAAAGTCAGTTCATTCACACACTTTCTCAAGAACACACTGCTCTAGACCACGAATAAATTTCATATGAATTACCCCACCTACCATACTACCTGCACTAATGCCATTAATTTCCAGTTAATTGAGGAAAATGTGTAATCAAACAGCACTGAGCAGTCAAAGTAAATCTCATATAGGACCTTGTACCTTTTATCCAGCATTGCTATAGTAATTAGTCATTTGCCAGTTGTAAATAAATACAAAAGGAATTGTGAGTGGGTGCTGAATATCCTCACCTGTCCTGAGTCTGGGTCTGTTCTGACTTTCAAACTGGGGTCTTCTCTCTGTAAACACTTCAGAGCGTTCTCCAAGTCTACACAAGAGAACAGCAGTATTACAGTCTTACGTCCCGCTTGCACATATATGTACTCATAACAGAGGGCTATTTATACTGACAGATCTCACAGTGGGTTGGACTGCTATCAATGCAGTACTGTACCCCACAACTAAAGAGGATCTCGACCTGTTTGCTTGGCCATAGAGGGTGGTTCAATGGTGCAGAAAAACACGGGTTCGGGGACCTCCACTCCAGCCAGGACCAGACTTCTGGGGCCCCTCTCGGAGTCCCTCTGCCCCTCCCCCTCCCTTAGGGCCCGCCGTTCAGCAGCTGCAGCGGAGGCCTTGGAGGAGACGATGGTGTCCCCCGTCACCGTCTAAAAATTCAAACAAGCATCCTGACTTAAGAGAGGAGAGCAGGCAGACAGGGAGAGGTACACCAGACCAAGCCCTCTGTATGGGAACACTGGCCACTACCAGTCAGAGAGAGGCCTGTGTGTTCAGGCCAACTGTTGGGGCTATTCAACTTTGTCTTACAAGGTTCTAGCATCCTGCAGAATTGTTATAACCTGAAACAAGTATACTTTACTGCATAGTCAGTCTTAAATCTCATAATGTTGCAAAGGGCATTGCAAAGAAACTACAAATTGTATCTTTTTCTCAAGTAGAAAAAGTTAGCCAGTCCAAAGTCAACACTGGTTTGACCAGAATAAATTTTTTACCATACTGAAAAAATCTTGAAAGGAGTCAAACAGCCTAACAAATTTATCAAAGACTTCCTGTCTTAAATTTAGACAAAACAGAAAAGAGTTATTATTTTCAGCAAAGTATAAGACAGAATACTTGCTGAGATTGGCTATTTTTTTTGCCAATTTAAGTATCAGGTATGTCAAATTAGGGCTAAAATAAAAACTTACAGGAAGACAGATCTCCAAAAATCTACCGCATGAGGGCTAGCAGGGGGCTGATAGCCAGACAAACCTTTTTCAGGCCAACGGTGAGAGCGATGTTGCCCGCTGTCAGAGAGGGAATCTCCACATGCTGGTCAGCGAACGGCATCAGCAGGCGACTCATTCTCTCCCTACATGGGTCCAGTAACACAAGGAGGGAAGGACAAAGCTTTAATTCAGGACTGCTGGGGTTGCACTAGCCATTAGCACGTTTTCCAGTGCCATACATACGTGGTGTTCCTGTTGATGTTGTGGACGGCAGACTGGGGCTTCATGGTTCCTGAGTAGATGCGTACAAACACCATGGGGCCCCGCTGTTTGTCGTGAAGAACTTTGAACGCCAGGGCACACAGGTCATCCTTGTACCATCGTCTACATGAGGAAGCAAAGCGTTGCAAAGGTAAGAGATAGCAGTAAGATGACACTATTGAGTAGAACTTATGGGGAACTGCACCACCAGACATACTTGGAGGGATTTTTAGTCATGAAGCTTTCGCATACCCTGGTTACATCCAAATTCTCTATAGCACGGAGCCATTCTCGCCGCCGAACAAGAAGTGTAAATAGTTTGGCTGGTTGCTATGACAAGGCACATCCCTATTGTGCATTTCATGCAGGAAAAGGTGCAATTAGCTTCACTGCTTCCTTCCTGCAAGGACACACAGGACCAATTTTGGAAGTAAAAAAAAAAAAAAAAAAACATTGAATATGGACAATAATCCTTTGCAGCAGTGGCGATATGTCGTTTTTGGCCCTACGTTCTTCGAGAAATTGCGAGGGCCATCTCCACCGTCGAGCTTATGAAGGAAACATGACCAAGGTACTGGTAAAATCTCCCAACAACCTTCCCTTCGCCAGGATTTTCTTGCAAGGTCAAGGATAAGTGGAGAAGAAAAAAAAAATGCATATTCAAGAGAATTCAGATGCTGCTCATCTCTGTTCACTCCCACTTCTGACAGTCAGTGACTGGATAAATTTTCGTGATGTAGATAAGCTAATGTTGTGAGAATATCAAACTTCTTTGCTTTTATTAAAGGTCTTGATTAATGTGGTTTGTGATGTATCACACCATAGCCTATAACATCAAAAATACCAGCGATGTGACACAATTGTTATATACTTTAAATATGCAAACTCATTTTGTTATGATCTTGCATTTTATTATTATTTTGAAGTTGTGTAGTGTACGTAATGCAGAACCTGTGTAAGTGGTGCACTGTAAGGACATCAGATAAGCAAATGTGATGTAGAATAGACCACACACGGTATAAAATTGCACTCAGTGTTTCAAATGGCCTGAGGTTAACTCACGCCAGGTCGAGGTGGCGCTCGTTGGGAGCAGGCAGGTATGCAGTGATGGCGTCCAGCAAGGGCTGCACCCCTTTATTCTTCAGTGCGCTCCCACACAGCACAGGCACTCCCTTCCGGGCCAGAGTCACCCTGCGCACCGCCGCATGTAGCTAAGTGAAGAGAAAACGCACTACCTTTCACATTCTGCCACAGAGCTCAACACAGAACACAATATCTACCAGGTTACGCCCTAAAGCTCAACATAGAACAATCTGCCTTCTACATTCTGCCATTGAGCTTACGGCAGAACGCACTGCTTACTATGTTCTGTCCAGGAGCTCAACACAGTGCACAATGCCCAGTGCTCTCTGTCTGGAAGCTAAATACAGACCACACTGCCGACAATGGTCTGTCCTATAGCAGTACACGGAGCACACAGCCTGCTATATTTTCAGATATAAAAGTAAACAGCAGGGGTCTCCTTTTCAAATGGTGCATAGGCATAAAAATGATGCATATACTAATTTCTTTGCGGATTTCAGATTATTAAAAACAAATTTACCGCTAAAATTTAAGCAAAATTCATACGGTTATGCAAATGAATAATTCCAAATTAATTCTGAATAATTCAATAAAAATGTATTCACCAGTTTCCTTTTTTTGAGCACATGAAATATTTAGGCTTGAAATCCAAGCAATTTTTTAACAAAAAAGACCCCAGATACACATCGCTCACCTTTTCAGATGGGACAGCATCAAAATCTGCACTGAACTCTCCCAGCAGCAACTCTGCAAATTCATCATCCAAATCAGCTACCTGTAAACAAGTCAACATTACTAAAACCAATCAAACCTTATAACTCTTTCACACCATCATCTATACAAGGAGCCTGTACCATGATCCAGGATGACCGAGTTAGCTGGATAAGGCCATATACAAAAATAGCACGCTGTCGCGAGTGGGACCCCTCAGCCTTGCACTTGCCCTGCCGTGGCGGCCATATTGATTATTGCAGCGGGACAGAAATAGATAGGGAGCTTCCTCTAACCACCCCCAACATACCATCAGAAAATGAGAGCATTTGGCCAAGGCGTTTTCAGCTATCGTCCGGAAACAAGAAGTTAACGGACAGACAGACAGACAGACGGGCGCCGCTCGCCACAACAATACCCCTCCACGACTTTCGTCGGCTGAGGGGTAAAAATGAGCTGATTAGCATCCCCGCTGCCCCAGAAAAACCCTCCAAGCTCCGTCTTTTATCATTATTTATTTTGGAAAAAATCAATTAAAATTGCTCCAAGAAGAAAGCAGATAGAAGCCCAGAATCCCCGTCCATGCAGCAGACAATCTGTTTGGCTTTCAGTCACTGTGCGACTTATGGGTTAGACAGATTTGATTCTTCATGTTAATACATGTACTTGTGGTTTATTGCGCTATTTGGATCTCAAACTTACATCATAATAAAATTTTAAAAAATAAAAATCTCCCGCCTGCCCCTGAAAACTGAACAATAAAGTAAAGGATGACAACCAATCTTTTATGAATGGCCTAAATGTAGTGCACAAAACCTGAAACCTTCACAAATGAGGAACACGGACTCAAGCAAAAAAGGCCGGCTCTGGGTTTTACACCACCTCTGTGATACAAACCCAGAGGTGAAACTTATTCCACATGAGACAAATATGGACTCATAAGATTTGTGTCACATGACACTTTTAATGATGGAGTATTCAAGCTTTAAATGATAATTTATAATGTAAAAATGACAGTACTATTCACAACAGAAGCATGCAGAAGGCTTTATGTACCTGTTCAATAAGGCCATTCCTGGCCTCTTTAGCCTGTCTCAGGAGTTCAGCATTCCCAGAGGAGCTTAGCGGAATCTTCTGGAACACACGGCCATCCTCGCCAGATGATTTTAAATTCCATACTATCTGTTCTTCAGTGATCAAATCCACCAATCCTGTGAAGCCCTTACCACTGCCAATGGGTATCTGGGGATGTGATCTCATATTCTTGTATCACAGCATTTATGAAAAAGTAATGCACTTTATGAAATGCTTTACCAAATTCAAAGAGATACAACGGTCACAATATCACTGACATGTATGCAGGGATTTTTACCTGCAGAAGGACTGGATTTGCTTTCAGTTTCTTCCTAATGCTCTCAATGGAATACTGGAAGCTGGGGGACAATTTACAAAATATCAAAATGAGATTAAATTGGATTGACAATTCACTGAGTGCCAGATAAATAGACCACTTGTAAGCAATTTTACTGTTGAATGAAATCTGAGAATGTCTCACCTAATACACAGAAAAATAACAAAAAAAAAGGCAATAATGGAAATTATCACACGTTACAGCTAAATTCCAGACTTCACCTACTGCTACTGCTGTATTTACTCCATCTAAGGCGAGGGAACTGGTACAGTGTTCCAGAATTCACCGCAGTGCAAAAAAAATGTAAGGCATTGTTGGAATTTTGAACTCAGGTGCTGAGAGATGGCAGTCCTACCTGGCGCCAGGTTTGTCCATCTTGTTCAGGAAACAGACACGAGGCACAGAGTGTTTGTCAGCCTGACGCCAAACTGTTAGAGTCTGAGCCTGCAGCCCAAAGAATCCCAAAACACAATTTTCAGTTTACAATGACCAGCCCAGCAACCTCATCAGTGGCAAAACCTACTTACCACCTCATCAAAAACTAATGGAATAAGAAGCACCTACTTGGGAATATATTCAGAAGAAATACAGTAAATTTGGGATTAAATACATTGATACAAAAATACTGTGCCTTTCCATCCCATCTGGTAACAACTAAATGGGTGTCTTTAAAATGCTTTATTGAAAATGAATGCCAAAAACAGGGCTGACTTGAAATTGAACTCAAAAAACCAAAACTGAATATGTTATTGTCTGAACTGTTGAACAAAACCAGACACACCTCCACACCAGCTGAAGCATCAAACACTGCCACAGCCCCATCCAGAACACGCAGAGACCTCTCCACTTCCACAGTGAAGTCCACGTGCCCTGAAAACAAAACACCTCTCAGGAACGCATGAAATAGCACGCTCCCCGACCCCAAGTTAGCCGTAATATAAAGTGCAGAACCTCACAACCCCACCAGAGGGCAAAAATTCAGAACGAGTCCACTGAAATAGGTCCCCATTGTTTATGATTTAAAAGTACACATTTTTCTATCATATAAGATCACTAAATTAGTAAATCGACCATTCCAAGGGAATGGAACGAGAAAAGCCAGCCGTTGGATGCCAAATAAGTTGTAAACACCTGGTTTCTGGTGATTATGTAACATTGCGTCTTGTATAAAAAAAAAAAAAACTTTGGTTCAGCATGGTGACCACATGGGGGCAGCACCATTTCTACTGAGCGATAAAAAAATATTAGAACTCTGGAACTATTATTCTAATCTTTCAGTCATAAGTCAAATAAGCAGCCTCGTAATAGCTTTTTAAAAGTTTGACTTAATGGATTGTTTTGAATGAATAGAATTCCAGGTCGAGTGAATGTTCTTGATTGTCCCAAACAGTTCTATGCACTGGAGAAGACATTTAATGTCAGATTACCTACCAGCTTTATCACAGGGCAACCAGGAGAGTGGGGCTCACAGCACAGAACTTTCCAAGTAAAGTAGAGGCAAAGTAAAATTTACAGAAACTACTATTAATATCTTATACAGTACATAATTGCATCTAAACTAAAAGCGGGCAGACA
The DNA here is from genome assembly GCA_029692085.1 of Gymnothorax javanicus. Classification (NCBI taxonomy): domain Eukaryota; kingdom Metazoa; phylum Chordata; class Actinopteri; order Anguilliformes; family Muraenidae; genus Gymnothorax; species Gymnothorax javanicus. The sequence continues at coordinate 162,813,918 of CM056194.1, read as the reverse complement.
AAAAAGAAAAAAACATAATACGGTAAAAATTAAATTTAAACAAAATGAAATTTAAACCTCCCAGGAAGAAAATGATCACTTTAAGGTTTTTACCAGGAGTGTCAATGAGGTTTATCCTGTGATCCTTCCAATCAAAGGTAACAGCAGCCGACTGTATTGTGATTCCCCGCTCTCTCTCCTGCACCATAAAGTCGGTCACTGTGTCCCCATCATCAACATCTGCAGGAGCACACAAGAAACTGAGATAAATAATTAAAAGGATCCAATCTCTATCCGATAGTTTACCAAGTGACATAGATGATATGGCAAAGAATTACAGGAGCAGATCAGCAGGAGTGTCTTGCCCTGAATTTCAGCTAAATGACCAATACCCTAAACTTTATATATTGGTAGCCAATTCATACGACTACAGAAACTTTCTGATAGTGAAACTCTGTACATGTTAAAGATGTTGGAGTTGCCTAATCACTGAAAAATAAGCATGTAGCATCCTCAAATATACAGTATTCTCAAAAAACACACGTACAGATTCAGGGATCAGTTCTGTAGAAATGTACATGGAATGAAACTCAAATAATTCTGGGCCTTTCAGGGTTGATGCAGTCCTCATGAGATAGGACTATAAGACGGACAATTAAAGCATGGACAAAAAAACAGCCTCACCTCCCAAGGCACGAGTGTACCCAGAATAATACAGCATCCTCTCAGTAGTGGTTGTTTTTCCGGCATCTATGTGGGCCATTATGCCAATATTTCGAATCCTGTGTGACAAAGTCAGGGCAAAAAAATAAAACACTGCACTGCAGAAACCTGCTATCAATCCTTTATAATTCTAGAATAATAAGAGCCCCCTACCAAACTATTTTTTGGTTTAATAAAAGAGTGCATATAGTCATGCGAACAAACATGCAAAATATGCAAACAAACATGCAATATAAATTTTGTTATCATGACATTACACAAGTTTCAAATTTCATACACGCATTAATGATAAAATACACTATGAAGAAAAAAATCTTGATGCACTACAATTACTTACCGTGATATATCTGGATTGACCACTGATCGCACTGATTTGACATCATCTATGAGATAAATACATTTCATTAGAAGGATCTAGGCCATTCCACTGAATGCAATTTGTGCATTGCCACTGTAGAACACCCACCAGCACTCTCATTTATTCAAATAGACATATTTGCAGTGATTCACCTGGCAGAAACCCATAGTTCCTTCTCCACAGTAATTTCCACCTGCACCATGTGTCAGCTCCATTCTTCAAACACTGTTTACACTGAAAAGGCGTTGTAGAGACGGAATGTTATGAACAATCAAAATGAACGCAAGCAGTTATAATAATAAGGTCACTATACTGTCAATGTAACATTGCCTGTCTTACCCCAGCAAGGCTACTGAAACCCCTTAAGGTTTTTTCCAATGGAAACCTCGGTAACATCGTCATCTTCAGTCCAAACTTGCTGTCTTCTGGACTCAAAATGTTTCAAGGTCTCAATCAAACTTCTTCTCCAAATACATAGGACTGGCCATCAGTCCGCTTATCGAAAGATGAAGATTCAGCATGATTCGAAAGCTGAATGAGAGTTCAGGTGCTAGAACCAGGTCATGATACAACTTCCTACAAAATGACGTAATTGCACGCCATTTGGTTCATTAAAGAATGTTTCTAACACTTCATATCCGAGCGAACGTCTGATAATTTCATTTCAAAATACGAAGCCGGAGTAAAATCCTGAAATTCGTTCCAGACCCAAATGTTCTCATATCATACTGTATGGTGTAACGCCTTAACATGTCCCCTTGAAACACTTATCCTTGTTTGGGAATTGTGGGTTCTGAAACATATCAGAATAATTCGATATAATGATATGAAAATTCCATAATAAACCAATTGTGGTTTGTGGAGACATGTAAGTGAACGCCTGAGGTATATTTTGGCACCAGGTGTCATACAGATAATGACTTTCAAGTCCCTGACGCTTCTTCCTGTTTCCAAGAGTTATGCGGATGATTTTTCATAGCTGGACTTCCTTTCAAGAAACGGGCTGGACAAAACAAGACCAAGCAGTCCTAGCCTGAAGTTAAAACTTCACAAGTGTAGCTTGTAACGTTATTTACACTGCGGATTATATTTTATTACTGAAACACTTGAACTACAAAAGGAACCATGGTAAGATTTATATGGTTGGATGCACGTGTTGTTTAAAATCAACACAAACCTGCACGTGGCCGTGTGATGGTTGACCTGTCGTTGCTAAGTGGCTAGCAAAGCTAAAGCTGACGGTAGTTTATCAGCCACAGCGTCACTGTTTGTGTTATTGTTTATTATTCACCAACTAGTTGACTAATTTCAGTTTTCGCTGCTGTTGAGTGTAAAATGATGGATAGCTGTGCCATGATACTATGACCACTCTATGGTATAGCTAGCTGTAACTAGCTACTTGCTAACATCGAAGTTAACGCTTAACTGTTTTCTTTTGGTCAAGGAGGGTTTTGCTGGTAAACTCATGACAACTTCCTTAGTCAAAACAGGGTTGTTAAATACACTTGCCTGCGGAGGCTTGTATTATTGGCAGCTCCCCTCAGTCACTTTTTTTTTTTTTTTTTTTTTTTGTTAATTTCTGAGTAGCAGTTATCAAGGTGGTTGTCTAGCTAGCTACCTTGTTGTGAATTACTTAACGAAGCGCGTCTAAATAATATTTGTTGAGCGGCTTTCCGTGAACACAGTCTTAAGCTTTGGTGTCACCTGTCACTCACAGCCTCAGAACGAACACATTGAGCTTCACCGTAAACGGCACGGTTATCGCCTGGACCACCATGAGAAGAAGAGGAAGAAGGAGAGTCGGGAAGCCCACGAGCGCTCTCATAAGGCGAGGAAGATGATCGGGTTGAAGGCCAAACTCTATCATAAACAGAGGCACTCTGAGAAGATTCAGATGAAAAAGACGTAAGTACTAGTCGCTGTTAAATGTCTGCCTTCTACCCTGCCTTCTGTACGCACCTACTGCTGTCATTATCCTTTTAAAACTACATGTTAATCCTGTTGTCACCAGAACCTGTCAGTTTCGTGATGTAATAAACAATGTTTAGGATTCAATGGCTTATATATAAAATATATCCTTCGGCCTAAGAAAGGCAGCCTGAATATTTGCCGATGGCTTTCTGTTTTCTACCGATTAAATATTAACTCCATTCGCCTTAGCCTTCAGACTGTATTGAAAATGTGCGTGACAGAAATGTTGAGGTTAATCACTGGACTTCTCCGTGTATTTATACAGCATTAAAATGCATGAGCAGAGAAGGACAAAACAGAAGAATGATGAGAAGACCCCACAGGGTGCAGTGCCCGCCTACCTGCTGGACCGAGAAGGTCAATCACGGGCCAAAGTCCTCTCTAACATGATCAAGCAGAAGAGGAAAGAGAAAGCTGTGAGTGCCTCTTCATGACTTTCAAATATTCTGTGCAACAGTTAGGTACCTTTCCTCTTGAGTTTAAGCAAAGTAACCTACAAACAGATCTACTCCTGAAGCATGGCATCTCTGCCTGCCGCTGGCACATTCATTCTCCCCCACATTATTGGCTATAGCCTTGACTTGGGTGGAAAGTATTGTAGTTGTTCTGAGCTCATGAAGGTGCAGTCTGCCTGCTTGAATTTATTTCATGGGACATTGCCTCAGTCCAATAGCTGCACTGGTCAGATGATCACTTAATAGAGAAATGCCAGCTGGTGTGCACCTTCCTTAGGGAGGGCTCATTCTGCTGTCTGCTCTGTCAAAATGTTCTCCAAGCCAGCGAAGAAGGGAGACCAACTGCTCCAGATGATTAAAACAAGGTTGTCCATTTCTCTGCAGGGTAAATGGGAAGTCCCACTGCCCAAGGTTCGAGCACAGGGGGAGACGGAGGTGCTCAAAGTCATCCGCACAGGCAAACGGCAGAAGAAGGCTTGGAAGAGGATGGTCACCAAGGTCTGCTTCGTTGGCGATGGGTTCACCCGCAAGCCTCCAAAATACGAAAGATTCATCAGGCCCATGGTAAGACAACGCACCAATACAGGCGTCACTTCAACTGTGAAGTAGGGCTGCACGATAAACGGAATCGCGGTTATCACAAGCGCAATAAAAGTAACTCCCACTATGTGGCAGACAGACGAGCTTGCTTATTACCTTTTCTATGACACATACCTATTGCGGTCATTTGAAATGCTTCCGGGAAGAAAACTGCGTTTTGAAGTCCGCTAATTACCAGCGAGGTTGGACAGCCTCCATCGCCTTGGCATAATTAGCTTACCTTAAATCAATTCCCGTGTACTTTGCCTAACTTGCAATTAAGCCATTTATACAGCCAACTGACTAATCAAAACCAAAATGTGGCCTATAATGATAAAGAAGAGATAATGAGAAGCAGACAGACCTCACCAGGCTGCTGTGTTAGATTGAAAGAATGTTAATAATCTGAATAAATAGCAGACCTCTGAATTCCACCTCTCATAGAATTTTTACATATCATTAAAAAGATTTCTTAAAAACAAACCATTTTAAGATGGCCTTGGTTTTTTAAGCATTTCAAAACATACACAAAGTGGAAAACATTTTGTGAAGCATCTCAAACGTGAAAGTGAGAGAAATTATATTTTCGCATTGCACGCAAGAGACAAGTACAGCGAAGACTTGGCAAACAAGTTCAGGCGAATCTGTGCCGCAAATTTGTTGCATTTTTATTTGGTAATTGAACAAGATTAATTTAAAATAAAACATTTCATAGCTCTTGACTTTGGTTACTTTTGAGCGTCTAATAGCCAACAGTGAAGGTGGAAAACATTTTGATTAAGCGTATCGAGCGTCACGTAAATTGTTAACGCATTTGCACACAGCGCAGCAGAATGTAAAACAGGAAATAATCTAACAGATTCAGGCAAATCTGTCATGTTTCATGGTCGTTTAAATTTCAAAATGTAATAAACAAAACATATTCAAATAAATCAGACTGTCAACCAATTTAAATCGTTAATTGAGCGAATCAACTGTTTGATTGCAAATTGAGCAAAGCAAGTGGGAAGGGGGTGAGAGCAATTGTCGGGTAGAAGATGATGATTTTGCAGACCTTAACTTTGCTTTATTCAGCACGTAATTTACCTGAATGTGTTTGCGAGATTATTTCCAGTTTCTCATTTGGTCGCGCTGCGTGCTGCGTGCAAATTTGCGTTTGCCTGAATGTGTTTGCCAAGTCTTCGCTACATTTGTCTATTGCGTGCAATGCGAAAATAATTTCTCACTTTCACGTTCAATATGCTTTATAAAATTTTTCCACTGTGTGTATATTTTGAAACGTTTGAAAACCAAGGCCATCTTAAAATGGTTTATTTTTAAGGAATCTTTTTAATGATAGGCTATGTAAAAATTCTACGAGAGATGGAACGCAGAGGTCTGCCATTTATTCAGATTATTAACACAGCAGCCTGGTTAGGTCTGTCTGCTTCTCATCATCTCTTCTTTATCATTATAGGCCACATTTTGGTTTTGATCAGTCAGTTGGCTGAATAAACGGCTTGATTGCAAGTTAGGCAAAGTACACGGGAATTGATTTAAGGTAAAGCTAATTATGCCAAGGCGATGGAGGCTGTCCAACCTCACTGGTAATCAGCGGACTTCAAATCAGTTTTCTTCCCGGAAGCATTTCAAATGATCACATTAGGTATGTGTCATAGAAAAGGTAATAAGCAAGCTCGTCTGTCTGCCTCATAGTGGCAGTTACTTTTATTGCGCTCGCGATAACCGCGATTCCGTTTATCGTGCAGCCCTACTGTGAAGTTACATTTTTCTTCCTTGCAGATTAGAATGTCGCCTTCAAATGGTTGTCAAATAATTACTAGAATATTTTAACATGAGTTAATTTAATCCTAAATTTTGGGAATAGCCGAAGTGTCCGAAAGGTGTTTATATGCGACTCTGAAATGATTGAGGTCTATGTCCTTTGCAGGGTTTGCGTTTTAAGAAGGCTCACGTGACCCACCCAGAGCTGAAGGCCACATTCTGCCTGCCCATTCTGGGGGTGAAAAAGAACCCCTCGTCCCCTCTCTACACCTCCCTGGGAGTGATCACAAAGGGCACGGTACTGGAGGTCAACGTCAGCGAGCTTGGCCTGGTCACGCAGGGTGGCAAGGTCGTCTGGGGTGAGTTTGTCTCATACACATCCTTGCTTCATTTATTACTGATGCTACTTTTATCTTTAAGAGCTGCTATATTCAGTCCCAGAGAGTGAGATTTCTGCTCGCTGTGGGCTGATGCAGAATGTGATCACTTGACTGGTTATGCTAGCAAATGACTGGAGAGTGCAGTGGCAAATGGAAAGAAGTCAAAATGTCACTTTTGACAAAATGTTAATGAGCTTTGAGGCAATTTCACTTTCAGTTCACTTTTTGGCTCATCAATAATTGGCAAGGATGCTTTTCTGACAGTTAAGTGTATGATTTTTTCTCTCGTAGGTAAATTCGCACAAGTGACGAACAACCCAGAAAATGATGGCTGCATTAATGCTGTCTTGCTTGTGTAAATGGACTCTTAATGAACTGTGCCGGGTGTGCAGGGACTAGGACTGGATTTAATGGTGAACAACAGGACCACAAAGTTACAGCGATACTGTCGACTGCTCCTGTCAGAACATCTGCAGTTTTACACGCTGGCTTACTGCCACTTCGCGCGTAACAGTATGGACTAAATAAAAGCAGTTTTTCACATCATGACTTATTCTTCTGTCTCGACATATCATTTCTCTGGAGGTAAACTTTGATGCAGGACCCTATCAACCCCCCCAGATTGATACATTATCAGTCTGCTATATTAGTAGTTACTGTTCGACGTCATGAATAAATCTGCACACTTGGCATTTGCTTGCAAGACAAAACAGTCTGGATCCAGTAGTGTCCTGAACGACAGACAAGTGTTTTGAGATCAGTATTCCAACTCCGCAACTAAGGATACCAAAAAAATGAGAAATTACATAAAATATTTATAATAAGCACATTTTTCTATTGATCGCTGCAGAGAATTTAAGAAAAAAATGACCATTTAAAAAAAAAAAAAAAAAAACCCTGACAGATCAGTTAATATTTTTGAGCGATTACATACCAAGCAGAAGTTGAATGGAAGTTGTAAACTAGATGGATTAATTTTAAATCTGAGGCGATTAACACGGCTGTTCTCCACTAGGGCGTTGGTACAACTGCTGTAGCAAATAATTTGCGCGTTAAGTAATCATGTACAAATGAGTATCATTAAGTGACTTTACATGGGGGGGACAAATCGGGTAAGGTTTGAAATCATGGTTAAGTAATGATGAACACATTCTACACTCAGTTGGCCAGTTTGAGTGGGCCTGTGGCACAGATGACAGCCCATGATAAACCACAGCTTTTGGAATCTTTTTCAATTCTTTGTCTTACAAGTTTGTGCGCATCCATAATTTGGATGGCTTTGTTTCCCAACGCAGCAACTACGAATAGTGAGAAGGAAAATAATGTTGATTAAATGCCATGCTTTGTATTAAAAGTGGAGAGCCATCGCCAAGTTGACCGGTCGTCTGAAACAAATGCAAGAGCCTGCATTGCGCATTGAGATTCTGAGCCAATGAAAAGATGCATGAAAACCTAATTTTCTCCGGAGAGACAGAACCATCCCATTTCCGCCTTCAAATTGGTGCTTAAGGTGGCTAAAACAACTGAAGGTTGGTGAAATGTAGAAGAAATGAAAGATGTTTAATTGTTGTAAGAATGTTTATTCAATACGAGAAAAAAGTGAAGAGTGCCATGTTGGCAAACATTACGCAACTGACTGCCTGAAATCAATGCTTGCCAAAACAAGAAAATGTTCAAATCAGTGGAAGCAGACCGTTAAGACATCACTTCTTGACTAGTACAGTAGCATCACCATAAGACAATCATACATGATGAAATATTCATGAAACCACAGAATTTCATGTTTAAATGAACCTTTTGGAACATATCTAAACAAGAAACGGAAATACAAACCACTCTTAAAAAAGTAAGATCCCAATGAATGTGTTAACCCTAGTACTGCCTCTAGCCTAATGCTTATCGAGGATCAGCATACTGGGAAATGGCTCGTGGAACTATACATCAACAACCGGTACACAGGAAAATGAGGGTGGGTCCTCTACATATTGGCGACCGGCAGGACTAGGGTTAAAATATAAACTAAGTTAAACCCTGTTGAACTGTGTGAAACTTCTCTGCTTGTGCTTCCACTCATGAGAGCCTGTGTATGGATAATTTATGCAAACAATCCCCTTTGAATTTCAGAGCCAAATAGGCACTTTAAAACATGATTAATTGATGCATGATTTTTCCTTAAATGTGTGCAGTTTCAACTATCTTGTGATAAAAATGACTACAAACATTAGACACAAGGTTATAGGACTACCAAAGTATAATAAAACCACCTGAACCATGTTTATAGAACAAGACAAAATGGTATATGTGACACTGTTTTACATTTTCATGGTACCACATGTGACAAAACCAAACCAGCAGCCCCTACTGTGGATCAATTTGGCAGTGCTTGCCAGTTCTCAATTGTACAGTTAGCCTCGAGTTTCTCACATGGTGCAATTACCAGCAGAACGGTGATTGGTTACTGTTGTCATCACAGCTTAAGCCCATACTGAAATACGAGGAGTACATTCTGAATACTAAATAAAAACATTTATACTGTATAAAAAGGCATTCTACCTACTTTCAAAATTAAACCAATACATGAACAAATACAATTAAAAATAAGGGACAGAAAAATAATGCTCAGATTCACAGTAAATGACAAGCAAGGTAGGTAGATTAACAATGCACACAAACTGCTTTGGCTCCACACTGAATTTTAACCTCCACTGACTTCGTCTCGCTGCAACTTTGAAAATACTAAGTAGGACACGTTTACATGGATGTACTCTTACAGCATTTGGACACTTAAGGAGTCCATTCTGAATACTAATAAGAAATTAAAAAAGTAAAAAGTTATCTTAAATCCAAAGTTATACCAAGAAGTGAATGTAAAACAAGAAACAAACAAACAATCTGGGTATATGAATGCAATACTCAAAAGCTGCTTTGGCTTCACAGAATAAAAATCCATCTTGCCATAATTTCAGAAGCATTTAATATCACTCATCATGATGTTTTCAGTTGATGTATTAGTATTCAAAATATACTCCTTAATATTTTGGTATAAGAGTACATTCTAGATGCTAATATAAAACAAGTTATACAAACTCCATCACAATTATACCAAGATGTGAGCTCAAATAAATTTAAAACAATATAGGTAGATATAAACAATTATTAAAAACTGCAATGACTTCAGACCAAATTTTCTGAATGGACACCCTAAATGCAGTTTTATGAATGAAAATACTTTGCATTTTACACCACCTTTCTTCGTATACAGCACATTGTCTGCCCCCTTAAAATCTAAAGCAATCACATCATTTGCTACATTGATCACATTTAAAATGGCTGCACTTTGTCATTAAGCCAATTTAAATTTTTATACTTTAATTAACTTCCAATGAGCATGGACACCATAATGCAGTGCCTTCTGTCTCCAAATCAACGATTAACGCAAATTTGGAATAGTCCTATTCTGACTTCTAGTGTCAGCAAACTTGATCAAGGCTGTAACACCAAAATAAATTCCTAAGCATAACATTCACTTAAAATAAGTAACATTAGTTTTCAACACATTTGTGGACAAATAACTACTTTTAAATTTTTAGCTCAGAAATGTGCAAAAACAACACAAATGTTAATTTACAGTGAATGCAGTACTTCCTCCTTCACATTATTAGAAAGTATTTAGCTATGGATAATATTTCAATAATTTTTACAAATATAGCCAAAAGTTGACAGTATTAATCAGTATGACTGTCACGTAATATTAGAATTATAAGAAACATTATAATATCTAATTCCAAGCATTTCCATCTTTTCCTGTAAGAGGAACATAGGAGGAACAGCTACGAAACAAACTGATCTCAAGCAACCCTGACCATCTGCCCCCCCTTCCAGTTTTATTCAAGTATCTATAAAAAGAAAACTGAAGTTAATTATTCGGAAAACAGAAATAAACAGACCAGTTTAGAAACTACTTAATTAACTCAACTATGCTCACTGATAGATGTGAAGAACTGAATTATGCAAGTCACATATCCATTTGCGATCTCAAACATTTCTCCATGTTTGAATGTTTCAGCATTCCACAAACCATGTTTGATTGAACATGAAGCGTTTACTTGTCCATGAGTGGAAAACAGCCAGCCTCACCAAAGAACAGAACTCTAAAATAACGTACATCTTCAGTTTCCGCAGCAAAAATATAAAACTCAAAACCATTTTCAATATTCAGCATTATGTATTTTAAGTGAGGTAAGCTGACATTTTTCATCAATATAAAACGGACTACTGTTATGCTACAATAGGGAACAAAAGACTTGTAAAAATATCCAGCATGTTTAAAAACATGGGCGAAATTCAGTCAACAGCAATGCCAAGCAGAATTCAAAGATTAAAAAAAAAAAAAAAAAAAAAACTTTTGCCAAATTTTAAGCCATTTGAAAGAAAATGCTTGTTAATTATGCAGCGGAAAATAATCAAAACTCTACACCCACAATGAGGCCCCCTATCAAATACACAAGCACTCACCCCAACCAATCCCATCCCAAATAAAAAAACAACACTAGTCTAATCTTTTGCACTTTGACATTAGGTCTTACTGCGCCGTTTTCCTCTTGGTTTAGATGGCGACTGCATCGCTTTGGTCTTCCGCCTGAGAACTCTCATGTCCACAACTGGAGGCTCATCTGCCTCATCAGAACTCTTCTCGACTTCTTCCTCTGTGGTGGTGGCCTTTTCCTCCTCTCTCTCGATACTTGCATCTTCTGGCTCCGATGGCGCCGTCTGTTCATCCTCCAGAGGTTTCTTTCTAAGCCGCATAGACTTGCGTTTAGGAGTCTCCTGAAATACTTTGGTCTTCCTTCGGAGAACTCTCTTGTCTGCAGGAAGAGGCTCATTGGCATTATCAGAGCTCTGTTCTGCCGTTTCCACACCATTCTCCTCCTCCTCAGTGGTCGTAGCTCGCTCTTCCTCAGTATTTTCCTCCTCTGTGTCCTTCCCTGGTTCTGCTTCATCTGGCTCTGGTTCTTCCTCAGTCTTCTCTTCCTCCGCTGCTGCTTGATCATCACCTCCATTTAGGTGGGACGATGTATCCTTCAGATCATGAGGAACCGCATCCTGATCCATTGTGTCCTCCTCTAATGGATCGCTATGTTTGTCGGGAGAATCCATCGTTTCCAAGGGAGCAATTTCAGAACTTGACTTCGCCTCCAGCCCCTCCTCATCTGCTGGTATTTCATCAGGACACAATGGCTGTTTCATCAGTTACTTCTGAGGCAGGTTCTTCTAGTTCTGGGACCTTTGGGTGATCAACAGTATCTTGCCCTGGGTCTGCTGCCGTATCTTCATTCACTGATGAATCCTGACCTTCTGCCTGAGCCTCCCCTGCTGCCGATGGTTCCTCCACAGCCATGGCCTCCTCGGCAGGATCCTCTTCCATCACCAGCTGAAGCTCTTCCTCTTCAAGATGGTTCTCTTCTTCTGTAGGGGAGGGTTGATCTTCAGGTGAAGAGGCCTCCCCCGCTGTCGCCTGTTTATCAACATTTATCTCTTCTACTTCGGATGTCTGCTCTTCCGCTGCAGGGGAGGGCTCTTCTACCGAGGTTGTCTGCTGATCAACGGAGAGGGGCGGCTCTTCTTCACTCAGGGCCTCCTCCACTACTGGTGTCTGTTCCTCTGGCTCTTCAGGAACTGTGCCTCCAGTATCCTGCAGAGTATTAAAGCCGTGTTTCACCATACTCAGAGTAGGTAACAAATATACAACTTTCATCATCTCAAACCCAATTAATATGTTAATTGCTTTCATTCTTTAACATTGGTCATGTGCACGTTCATCATTGGCTCAAATACTTTCTGAAAAGAATTTTTTATTTTTTTTTAATCATTTCACTCGTGTAAACATTCCTAGTGCACCAAACAAACCATTCAAAACCCCACACCGAGAATAAGAGCAGCCGACGCCGACGAATACCTGACTCTCTGAAGTATCTTCAACTGCCTCCCTTATCTCCTCATCCGGCTGGCTCTCCTCTCCCGCTTGGGTACAGTTCTCCTCCATGGCGGCTGGATCACTGCTTTCCCCCTCCTCTTCCCCAGTGTCATCTGTTATTTCACCATTTATTTGCCCTGCGTCCAACTTTTCCAACAGCTCAACGTCCTGAAAAATCACCCATGCAATGAATCATTTCAATGTACGCTTCAACCAAAAATTCTCTTTGATGACAATGAGACTAAATTAGTTAAAATTAAGTTTGAACGTGGTCACTGATTTTCATACAGAAGCAGAGCAGCCGCGCACATCCACATAAGGCAGGTGGACTAAAGGCAAACTCCCAAAATAAACAAGAAAAGTCTGCACACTTCAGCTCCCTTTTCAGTGCATTTATTTAGCACATCCACCAAGCAACGTTTCGAGCCATATGCTCTTCTTCAGGATGTGCTAAATAAATGCACTGAAAAGGGAGCTGAAGTGTGCGGACTTTTCTTCTGTTTATTTCACTGATTTTCATACATCAGCTAAGGCTCGATGTTTCATCCTTTGTGCAGATGGTTATGGAAGTGGATAGAAAAGGCTTGTAAAATTCTATGAACAATATCTCTTGATTCCATGTTCATTTGCTCATAAATCTACCTTTATTCCATGAGCAATTCACATAGCCAGGCCTACTAGCAAGGGCACCAAATTGGAGTTATATTTTAATTTATTTTCGATGACAATTCCAATTTCAATGATAATAATAAATCTGCTGCACAACCTGACCGAACAGTCAGTAGTTGACGACTCTTTGGAATGAACACACCTACAATCATGACATGATCCATGTCACTAATGCAATTTGCTAGGGCTGACCGTAAAATATTTGTTCTAAGACATAGCCTACCATTTATACCATCCTTTCAGCAAGGCAAGTCAAAACTGTCCAAGAATGGCTGGACCAAGAATCAAAGTACTGTAGGGGGCACTCTGTAGAGCAAATAACTCTGCCATGCCATAAATCTGGTCCTTTGGGTTCAAAGTATGTTCCAGATCACTTTCAAAATGAATTCAACTCTTCCTTCAACTACCACCTATCATCCACCAAATTTCGCGCCAAACCATTCATAACTTTTTGAGTTATCCGGTCAGAAATATCACACAGACCCGTGTTAGACAGATATATTTTAATTCTTCCAGATCATGAATCCAGAATATGTTCCGGATCACTTCCAAAATTGAATGAACTACCAGCTACCATCCAAATTTTGCGCCAAACCCTTCTTAAGTTTTTGGATTATCCTGTTAATAAATGGACAGACAGACAAACAAAAGGGTGAAAACGTAACATACTTGGTGGAGGTAAAAAGAACTCGCTAAATTATCAGGCACTAGGCACGAAGCACCTCAGGAGCACGAGGTGATTGATTGCATCTGGGAGCCAGCCAGTCATTCCCAATGGGTCTATGAATTACATTGCTTTGTTGTCATGTAAAATCATCTTGATGCCATGACACCTCATCAAATGAGGGTCATTGTACAGTACTGTACCTAGAGCTAGCTTAGATATACAAGAACATAATCTTGCTGTTATCCAAGATAGCTAGGTAACCACCTTCTTAAGGATTTGTGCAGCCTAAAAAGCTTTGCCTTTTACGTCATCGACAAGACTACTTTCCCCAACCATCACATTTCTAAATGTTGCCTTTGCCTTTAAGTACCATGACATTTCCTCCAGTATTATATTTTTTCACTTATTTACTTCATACAATATTGTTCACAAAAACAAAAATATTTTACACTGAAGTTCCACTTAAAACTCAAGTGGTGCCAGTGTTTCAGTGAGGAAGGTTTGGTTGTGGGGTGCCAATCTGAATTCTCGCCTAGGGTGCCAACAGGGTCAGGGCTGGTCGTGCACATAGCCAAATCTGTATGGACCATTTTATCTGACCAGACCAAGAAATTTCTCCAGAACTCTTTTGGAAATGAAAATCCTCACCAGGGTCTGATTGTCCTCTTGCTGCCCTTGTGACTCTGAGGCCACAGGCCCCACCGCTTCCTCACTGACAGGACTCGGTTCTTCCTGATCTCCATCTTCTGCAGCAATGAGACCAGGTTGCTCCTCCCCCTTATTTTCATCATCAGCTGGAGCCAGTTTCCCCTCCTCTTCTGGGGCCTCCTCTTCAGAGTTCTCCAAAGTCACTTGTGCAGAATCGTCCACCCTGATTGCACACATCAGCAGAACACCATGGACATGAATTGGCTAATGTTACAATTCTTTTTAAATTTCCCTTTCACTTTCCTCCATTTCTAGGATTTTCCCGAAGTGCTTGAGAAACTGGAAAAGCATATTTTTCCCCAATTATCCCTTGAACACTCAATCTATGACAAGTTCATCACCTGGTTATCTTGTCTGGCAGAATTTCTTCAGTTAATTCTGTTCCTCTGATCCGTTTGCGGTAATTACTGCTCCTCGTGCGAGTTGAGACAGGCGTGTCTTCAGTGTCTGAAATGGGGGATGACATGAGTCAAAAATGGAATTTTAATCAGCTTCAAGTGTTTTGTGCAACACATTCGGCTTTTCTGAGAATAACAGAGTGATGTAAGTCACCAAATCATTCTTAATCAGAACATACTGCTTTGGACAACACTGATGACTGACCATAATAGGACAGGTTCACTGGTGCCTTTTAAGTGGAAAAAAATATTATTGTAAAGTGAATAGTGAATACTTGCCAACTCTGAGGTGATTCTTCACCACGGTTACTTCCTAAAGTGAAGAAAATGCAAAAATATAATTAAATAACCAGACCTTCAGGTGCCAAATCGTGTCATACATAATTATTTCACAAACATGTAAAATAGCATCAACGCGGTAAAAATAAAATGCCATGCTACCATAAAAATAAAGGTTATATTAACGACCCTTCTGTGGTGTTAGGGTCCGAACGTTTCAAGAATGTAAAATGCAATTAATGCCATCTAGTTTTTTTTTTTTTTTTTTTTTTTTTTTTTTTTTTAAAATCGGAACAAAGCTTAGAGTATGTGCTCATGGCGGCTATTTAAACACAAAAACACTAATGTTTACCATTTTAGCCAATTCTGCAATTCTGAATTTCTTCTAGAAAAAAGTTACATCAGTGGTGTTAGGGTCCAAACGGACCCGGTATAGAAAAATGGCTATAGAAATCAGTTTTCTTCATAGAAATGCTATGGCCAGCTCTGTGGATCACATGTGGCTCAATCAAGGTTTCATATTTGATTAGACATTTCTCTCACACACACACACACACACACACACACACACGCCCACATGCACGCACACACACACACACACACACACACACACACACACATAGGAACATAGGCCTACAGTTCAGTACAGTGCACACCGTAATACAACATTCCCACACAAACCCAGACGTGCATAGATACATTGTATCATCTTCATTTTGATCCTTCGAACCTCCCATTCCCAGGGCGCAGTTCCAGGCTAGATCCCTTCCCGCAGAGATCTTCGCCCGGGCTCCCCCAGGTGGAGAAATCTGCCTTCTGGTTCCCGGTGTCTCCTTTTCAAAGCTCACCGATCACATTAGCACCACTTGCCTACTGACGCATTCGCTTTTGGGTTGTGGTGGCCTGACTGTACATTGAGTCGAGCGTGGCGCCCAACTCTGTGGTCTTACTGCCATCTGCGACCGGACCGGCCGGTGACCCAGTCGATAGCGATCCTTGAATCCCGTAGTGGTTACCAGCCACCCAGGTGGGGAACCAGCGGTCTGATCCCTACCCCACTTTGCTATGAGAATAGAAACTTTGACCGATTTCACCAGCCTCGCCTGTTCACAGAGGTCGTACCTCGCGTCCCTCTGCTTAGGTGTGGGCTGTCGCCCATGTACCACGTGATGCCCACACACTTACATGCGACAAACACGCCGACTAGACGGTACCACGGCAGTATGTCAATTCATACTTCACTGGACATGGGGGCCTTCAGTCCTCTCCCCAGCACTATACTGCATCTTTAACGTGCCCTCGGAGCTCTGCAGTCCCGCAGCCGCCTGTTCCCCACCAGGTTCAGGGGGCCTAATCCCCTCCCTAATGGGGAACAGCATAAGTGAATATAATCCTATTTTCAAGTGGAAAAATAGGTATATTGTGTCTTGGGGCCATATGGGGGCCATATAAAATAATGTTTGATCACATTGATCCTTCGAACCTCCCATTCCCAGGGTGCAGTTCCAGGCTAGATCCCTTTCCACAGAGATCTTCGCCCGGGCTCCCCCAGGTGGAGAACTCTGCCCTCTGGTTCCCAGTGTCTTCTTTTCAGACCCCACCGATCACAGAAGCACCACTCGCCTACTGACGCATTCGCTTTTGGTCCCGCCGCCTGTTCCCCACCAGGCTCAGGGGGCCTAATCCCCTCCCTAATGGGGACTGTGGTTATGATGAGCTAATAAGTTAGTAATGAAGTACAAAACAAAACTGGATGAGAATCCTTATTTTTTGGGGTAGTTGGCACTGAGTTACACACCGGGTCCATTCGGACCCAGAGTTTTTGTTAACACCAAAGTAAGATAAATAAATAAGCACCGCACAAGGGTTAAACAATAATGGGCGAGGAAAAAAAAAAAACAAAAAAAAACAAAACATTGCATTCACTCAGTATTCTTCCAACATAAATACACATTTTTTTAACAGATGAAAGAAGACAATGGGGAAAAGTAAACAAACCGTAACTTCCACAGTGGTCAGTGTGGTTTCTTTTTGCATTTCCTCGTCCATGGCCACGTCATTCTCATGAAACAGTACACCCCCTACAAAATGGTAAATCACTTTTCAGAATCCACAGAATGCAAAGGCAGAATTTTCTCAGGTGGTCCACAGCGGCGGTCCACAATGTTAACTTAGCTAGTCAGGACAGTCTTACCGCTAACAACTATCGACTGGAGCCTGCTTGCGACTCTGGATCTCTGGAATGGGCCTCCGACACTTTCTACCTCCCACAGCAACTCCTGGTCAGCTGGATACGTGTTGAGGTACTGCTCACACACTAGTAAAAGAGAATGGCAGTCAGACGAGAGTCATTCAACTATGCCGAGTGACAGCTGCAGTCAAATGGAAGGCATTCACTGGTAGTGCTAAGATACTGGAGACAGTGGTCAGCAGATACTCTTGATTCTATTCCCTCATTCACCCCATGTGCCCTTTACCAGTCATTTGGCACTCACCTTTTAACATGGCCGGAGAAATGGGATATTTCAACCCAAGTGAGTCCTCTTTGAAAGAATCTACAAAGTCTTCCAGCATCTGAAGACCATATCCATTACCACGGTGAATCTTCTTGACATATATGGAATCCATGACAGGCAGAAGGTAACGCTGAGTCACAAAGCTATTACACAAGCTTCCTGTAAGAGGGATGAAGTGGAAATGGACACAATCATACATCACATATTCAAATGTTAACTACCATCATAGGTTGATTGTATCAGAATCATTTTGGGTTCTTTCCAAGTGAATACACTGAAAGCCAACATTAGTCTGACAAACAACATCATTACAGTTTCTACTTCATAAAATAAATAATCTCTCAGGTCATTGAAAGGATTATTATGATAGCATTAATGATTGGCAAAAGAACAACATCTTGACTAGATCTGTTGAGTCAACCTTTGAAACCCCTCCCCAATTCGGAACATGATTTACCTGAGGGTTTGACAGAGTAAAAGCCAATAGCTTCACCATTTCTCCAGAGGATTTTAGCGTAATCGCTAGCACTATGGCAAAGGAAAGGCACTTCATTTTTGCTCATCTCCTTCGATCTGTATACGATGCGATTGAGCACATACAGCACTATCCTTTCCCCAAGGCTCCTGACCTAGAAACAGAACAGCAAACAGAGCTCCACTGCAGCATCCACAACAGGAAATCCCCCTTCCCAGTTCAAGATGTTCACTTCTTCCAGGAAATGAAAAGAGATTTAGTTGGACACAAAATAATATGAGGAGGGCACAAAAGCCATCTCCAGACAGTTTCCACCCCAGGGTGAATTAATTTCATGTGTTACCAAAGAAACCACTGCAGTTATGCTATGCTTCTGTGAATACTAAAAACCAGTGTGTACCACATTTTAGGAGCCCAAGACTGTTCTTCAATCATGTAAATGGCTCAGAGACTATGTCCAACTGGTAATGGCAATCTAGCAGAAAATATGAATAAACAATGCATGTTTTTAAGAGAATCTAGTGCGACTACTACAAGGATTCTACATGACCAGATTTCAATTTTAAAAGTATTTGACGGAGCAGGCTTTGCCAACAGGTGTGCACAAACCATAAAGGAACATACTGAAATATATACACATTATATTGAAATTGTAGACCAATTCCAATTGACAGAATTAAGACAAACATTACAGAGCATAGGAGAGAAAAAAAAAAAAAAAAAAAAAATCAGAAAATAGCAAGCACTTAAGCAATGCCTCTAGTCCTGTGTCTTACCTTGAGGATCCCCTTTCGGGAAGGGTCAGCAGTTTTGAGAATATCCTCTAAAGCCCACCACTGGTCTGCCAGATACAGAGCTACAGCTAAAAAAACAAAAAGGTGAGGAAATGGTGATGAAAAACTGCAGCAGCTTTGCGATACAGTGGTCATTTCTAATGACGCAACAGCAAGTATTTTAAACTAGCTGGGTGATATTCTTGCTAGCAATTACACTAGGGTTATTCCATGTCAAATCAACCGACGGCCTACGCACTTACATTTTTAAAAAATCTGAAAAAACTACCAGTCGTACTTACATTAGTCAGGAGATACCCCGTGCAATTTTTTGGATGTAATATCAATACTTTTCAAGATACAGCTAATATTGTGAGGGGTGGGTGAGTCGATTTTTTTGGCCTCATTTTTTCATCAAGGTTCACAAGTGCATTGCTCAAGATCTAAACCACCGAAAAGGCTCAGACTTTGCATGCTGGTACATTAGTCACAAACTACACCAGTTAAACAAAAACATTTGCTCTAGATGACCTTATGCAGTCATAAGAGCTGCACAAATTTGATCAAAATGAAATTTGTGTGTTTCTATCTGCTATGTTTAGACCTCGGGATAATGTATCTGTAACCAACACAGGCATCCCATAGTTTTTTCCTTATTCAAATAAGTATATAGGCTTTCAGAAAAAAAACAGTAAGCATAAATCTAACTATCTGGGTTTGGTCAATAGACCTCTTAAATCACAAACAAAAAAATTAATTTCATTTTCAGAGTATTTAAATGGAATGTGGGAATGTGCAGAGAATTTTTTTAAATTTTTCCCTTTTATTCTACGCGGTTTTGTCTTTCTCAAAATGCAATCTTGCTTTCCTTATGGGAGTATTTCTTCGTCATTTTCCAGCCTGAATGTTGGCTGGATGCATCATGTGTCAAAAATGGTAATCACGGATTTCCTATCACTAGTCAGTTGTGTAAAGTTTTTATGGAAAGAATAATTCGCTAATGCCACATTATGGTTAAACAGTGTGAATATTAGTCTATCTGTATATATTTTGAGGATATTTAACCAGTGTTAGTACACACCTAGCTGCTGATTTCTTTGTCACTGTCACCTGTGTCTCTCAGACAGGATCAGCTGTTGGTAGGGCTGGGACTAATCCTCTCAATGTCAATGAAGATGGGACCTGGGTGAAAACGGCAAAAAACTGGTCGGTAACGGAGTTACGTTACCGACCAGTTCTTTGCCGTTTTCACCCAAAATAAATCAAATGAACAAAATTAGCCATTTTGTTTTTTGAAGTACAAGGGAAGACCTACACAAAGCCATTTAAATTGTAACTATCTTACTTAGTTTTGGAGCTCTGATACAAAATACACCAATTTTGTAACTCCGTTACCGCGTGACCTGGCCCATTAGCAAACACCAAGCTGCATTTTTGACCAGCATGAAAGATTACCTGAGATCAGATGAACCCATAGTCATCCTCGATTTTGCTGAAAACTACACTTTAGTAGTACAAGACGCTGTCCAGGGATATCACTGCGAGAATTCACAAGCTACACTTCATCCTTTTGTTATATATTACAAGGGACTTGAAGGTTTGCAAAACTGAGCATGTGTGTAGTCAGTGAATGCTTGCAGCATGACACAATAACAGGACACAGATTCCAAATGGAGGTCCTAAACCATCTAAAACAAACAGTACCATATCTAAGAAAAATCTTTTATTTCTCCGATGGCGCTCCCTCACAATATAAGAATTTCAAAAACTTTGCTAATCTTGTGTGTCACCAAAGCGATTTCGAGCTTGAGGCAGAGTGGCGTTTCTTTGCCACAGCCCATGGCAAAAGTGCATGTGATGGTGTGAGAGGAACCATTAAAAGGGAAGCAGCTAAAGCCAGTCTCCAAGCTCTAACCACGGGACATATTCTGACACCAAAAGATTTATATGAGTGGTGTGTAGGACATGTGAAAAATGTAAAATGTTTCTTCATATCAAATGATGACGTGCTTTCTCATGCTCCTGAGTAGAAGATGCGGTTCTCCATGGCCAAAAGAGAGCCTGGTACCCGAGAAAACCACTGTTACATCCCAGAAGATGGAAAACTCAAAGTCAGCTGGGTATCTGGGGACAGCGATAGTTGACTGTCCAAATATTCTCTGGAGCAGCAGCAGAGGTCTGGCCCCCTGAAGATCACGCTCCTGCTAGATCATCCCAGGCCCTCACATTGGACCAGTGTTTTATCGGAGGCCATGTTGGGTGCCCTTATGATGAAAAATGTTGGATTGGGATGATTCGTGAGAAGAGTGATGCAGAATCAGATGTTAGGATAGGTTTCATGCACCCAAACTTTCTGGCACAGTCTTTCCACTGGCCCCCTAGAGAAGATATCTGTCGGGTGCCTTGACAGTGTATCATTGCATTACTTGGAGCACCTACAACGCTGACTGGAAGGCAGTACCATCTTATGGGATGTCTGGAATATTGGTTGATTTGACATGGAATGACCCACTAACAATAATTGAGTTTCATGAAAATGGAAACCAATAGTAAACCACTGAATGGAGGTGAATACCTGTGAACTGGTCCTCGGGAGAAAATAGAGCCAACACTTTGTGTCGGAGGTCACATCCATAAATGGGGACAAAGCCAACATTAGAAATGCTCAGAGGGACCTGTTGAAAACACCAGAAGAATTAAATCGCATAACAAATGCATGAAATACTGTTAACATCAATTTCATCAACAGAGGTGAAAAAGAAGAGACTGAAAGCAGACAAAAAGCAACAGTTCACTTTGGTCAGAGAGCACAGAGATACATCCTCCATATTATTACCAACATTAACTTAGTGTTACCCTGTGTCAAGGCGATCAATAGATGTACAGATAGGTGTTGTCTGAAGTCATGAAAAATGTTTCATGGGTAGCTAATAGTCATACAGTTTCTGTTCTGAAGGCCTTTTACACGCATGCAAGCTGGTACAGTGACAATAGGGACTACAAATCATTAAGAAGTAGTGAATCTCAAACGCGGAGCAGATACTTCAATAATTCCACAATAGCAGTGAAATAATTCACTTCAATCAAGACCAGGAAGCATCCAAGGCACACAGGCATGCCAGGAAAAAGTAGGTGCTAGTACTGTATTTCGCAAGCCTGTTTGAGATTACCTTTGCAAATGCAAAGCAGAATAAGCAAAATTGGAGCTTGACAATGCACCCACTGTTGCACTAAAAGGGTCTACATCAAACCAAGTGGAGACTTTTGGGCAAAACTTTTCAAGCAGACCATTCCAGAAATTGCAGCTCAAAATGCAGAATATGGCTAGAGAAGACAATGTTTGTCTATCAAGAGGTGGGACTTTAGCTTGAATCACGTAGCTACATCAAACTTTGAGACAAATTTCCAGGATTTTTTCCAGAGACATTGCTCACTAGCAACACCAGTGCTGGCCCCAGTATGGGTGAGAAATACAGTTCTCCATTCCAAGTCAATGGTAACTTCAACATAATAGTATGAAGTCATTTTTTCTTGCAAAAATTTTGTGCATTATTTATTTATTTTTTTAATATATGTCCGTTTGTCTCCCGTTATGCCAATTGGTAAAGCTCCTGAACTATTTGGACAATACACAAATGTTTTGCAGATGAACCAGTAGCTGTACTACTCAGATTCTGGCTCCAAATTTGTACTTATTGGCAGCATCCAAGAACTGAACTTCTGTGAGCCAAAACAATTTTCTCCCAAGCCTGAGAAGTCATCCATCAAGTCATCACAGTCACCTTGGTCAACAGTTTTAACACAGTCTATGACTTTATTAAACCAGAAAAGTTATCAAGGAACCTACAACTATAGGTGCTTTTAATAGAATGCACATCACAAAAGATGCATTCGGGCAAAACCCTGGAAAGTTCCGTTAATCTCTTACCCGTCGGGAGTTTGGAAGTGAGAAGTACTCAGCCTTGTCTGGGTTACTGTAGAGGAGGTCAGACATGTACTCTTCTGCCGAATGCTCCAGATCGTCATGGCTCAGCCTGGCCAGGATATCCACAGGGAATTCCATCCCTACAATTCAATGTTCAAGTTAGAATGAAAGTGGGTTCTGTCATAAAGATTTTCCAGGAACCATTTTGGTCACTTTGTTTCAGGCACACTTTTCAAAAATGTGTGCACTGCAACAAGTAAAAGACATAAATCTACACTTTAAAGATCTGTTAAGCCTTACTATTGCTTTTATTATTTTTCGTTTTCATTTCATTCAAGATGTTTTGAAAATAGAACACTGAGAGATTAATTCTGTTCCAAGCATTTCATACAATTAAAAAGTCATCAAGATAATGTGCCAAATCAGCACTTGGGTCTCTCCCATTTTGTCTATGCTAGTGTAAATTGTGTAACTCAGTCATTGCCTAGTTATTTTGCTCTCATGGCAATATAGCCATTAGCCTTTTAAAATATAAAATAACATAATTTTAGAGAGTAAAGCAATAAGAAAGTTTAAAAAGAAATATTGGGGGGGGAATTTGAACATTTTTTCAAAAAAATATTTTGAAATACAGAATCCCTCCTTATCAACAGCATGTGGGCACAAGTCTTAAGTCTAATGAAAACACTATGACATCCACTGTGTGCCAGTGACTGGTACTCTAACCACTGGAAGAGAGGGATTAATAAGCATAAAACCTCTCACACCACTGCGTTAATTAAACTCATCACTCACCCTCACATTGGCAGAGCACGTAACACAGACTTCACAGAACTAAGTTACACAGGCTACTCTCAAAACTATATCCACATAGACACAGGAACCTGTAGATCAAATAAGGGTTTAATATAGACTTCTTATGGGCAGCTTCTCATGCATTAGCACCAACTTAAGTTGACACCACATTTAACAACACTTAACATTTTAAATGGCAAAATATGTATGATTATATGTACGCTCTGTTATATGCAAAGGAAATGCTCCAGTACAACAGAAAAAAACCTTCCTTATTGACTCAAGTTATGGTTAATAAGGCAATTAGGAGAGTGCTATGGAATTCTCAGACAGGCTGAACCGTCTTGTTGGAATTTGATCCAATCACTTCAGTGAATAGAGCTCTTGTAGTTTGTCATCTGGAAGCCATATTGTTTTGACTGACAAAAGTCTATAAGCTGCATTTCAGACAAATGCACATTTTCAATTTCATGTAAATACTTTTGTATAACATGGCTGCACAAAACAGCAATGGCCACCAGTGCAACTGATTGACCCCATATAATGAAAACAAAGGTTTTAAAATGCCGCATGTGTGGACTTTGAAAATCTTCAGCCTGCAAAAAAAAAAAAAAAACTAATCTGTGTCTTTACCACAAAAGAAATTTGTCTGACAAAGACTAACATCAATGGATAACTGTCAAAAACACTCTGGATGGAACATATGCTGAACTTGTTTTAAATCAAATCCACCCAATATTCCAGAGAAGGAATGTGCTACCAGAATAGTGTTTAACACAGACAATCCCATGTCAACATTAGCCGAGAGAGAATAGTGTTTTAAGACAATCCCATGTCAACTCTCTCATCAGCCACTTGAGAATCCAACTAAATCAACAGCAACTGAAGCAGCACACAAGATACAGTCTATCAGGCATAGTAAATTAATGGGTTTCCGTCAAACAAGCGATGAATTACAGCTACAATTGTCGCACTTCGCGTCCACAGCAGTACCAAGCTCAGTTCACTTGGGGGTGTGGCAATCATTCAACAAAGCTCAATGGAGACTGCTATCAGGAGCAACATACATGAAAACAGCTAGGAATGCAGTTTTTTTTTTTTTTTTTTTTTTTTTAAACCATGGTCAAAAAAAAAAAAAAAACCTCCAGTTTTTCCAAGTTGTGAGGAATATAAGAGAAATGCTGAAAATGGTTCCAGCTCTTCCTTATTCTGGACATACTGTACCAGATATGTACTTTAAACTCCTACACAAGACAGCAAGATAACCCTTTAACAAGTTTGCTCAATTCTCCCAAGCATCCAACCCAAGAGCCCCGCTCATTGTATATCCACTTAAAGTATTACTGAATAATTATTTACCAAACCAAAGACTACACCCAGTTTTGCTGAATTTTCAAATCCTGAATAAATGTGAATGTAATCTGAGCTGTTGGCTGGCTTGAGGCATTAACCTGGAGCTAATAACACCTTGCAAACATATGGCAGGAGTCTTAAATGTAACAATGAGATGTCAGTAAAGAATGCAGATCTGAGTGCCCTAACAAATGTTTCATGCCCCATTTGACCTGATTCTCAGTGCTACCCTGTGTGTACTACAGCCAGAGGGTCTCCAACAACCCCCAGCCCCTCCTCCCGCCCCAGTGGACTTCCCCCAGGTCATTCCACATTCTTGTCTGCCAACTCCAGCGAATATCAATAGAAACTTACCAACAGAGCGAGACCCCACCCCAGCCAGAAATGCTCTACTGCAGAAAATTATTTGATGAAGTCCAAGTCAACACTGAAAGAACCATGCTGTTCAGTCTGGATTCATAGGATGCAAGAGGTATCAAGGCACCAGATGAATATCTTATGTACCTACATGAATATACCGTCTCCTGCGGTTTAGTCTCACATTTGCATTAAGCAAAGCAGGGAAATCCGACAGGTGATAATCATCTAGAGGAGAGCTCTGACAGTGTATCCATTGAGCATGGACAGTAACCAGACTGGGCTGGAGCAGCCATTATGTGGAGAGATTTTGTGGGGACTAATGAGCTAAAGGCAACCTAACCAGTCGCCAAGCCATCTCCCTTCAGCTTCAGCCGAGTTGGAGCTCAACTCGAATCCATCCCAATGCCCTTCCACCCACATTCCCTATATTCCCCAAACTTGCATCCCACTTTAACAAAGCAGGATTTGGCAGACATCAAGCATCAACACACCAGTAGCATTACATAATTTCTGAATTACAAACTTTTTGCACAGACATAAAGGTGCCGTCAAAAACTACGGGCAGGAGAGTAAATGGTGAGAACTCACTCTCTAATGCCAGTCAAGCCCCTGTATAATGTCTCTGTGGGTGTAATACCTCACAGAAACCAACTGAACAGCCATTTTGTGACAGTAATCCACCCCTTCCCCATTACCATCCCCATTTCCGTCACAGATCTGAAACAGGCAGACAAGATGGCTGTGTTCAATAAGCTACCACAACAGAGAAAACTGATCTAAACTTGCTTTTGGTTAAACCAGTGCCAAACGCTCTCCACTTAAAAGGCGTATTTCAGGATTTCTCCGCATACACATTCGTCCAACTGCATGAACTCAATTAAAATACATTGTGAATTCAATTCACATAGATTTATGAACTTTATTGAAAAAAATTGAACTGCACAGTATTTTAATGCAATTGTTCTGCTGGGTCACATCAGTGAAGCACACATGCATAATTGCAGGGGTGAAATTTCTCCGAAGTATGCGTTACACCATAAGGAGCTCTGCAGGAAACGCCTATAGGGGCCCCTTGTTTGTGTAAGCCAAGTCTATAGAACTCAACCTGTGACGTCACTCAGCAGTCAAACAGAGTACACAGTGTGCTGAAGCAAATGTTACGTCCACTCACCACATATATGAGCTTTGAAATAAACCACATAATATTTATAATACAACAATAATACACCAATGCTGCCCCACTAGCTTCCACAAAAATATTTTTTTCCCCTCAATAATACACCAATGCTGCCCCACTAGCTTCCACAAAAATAATTTTTTTCCCCTCAATTTACACTTGCTGAATTCATGCATTCTTACAGCACTCAATCTCATACTAGCTGCACAGCAGAACTTCCATCTATTCAACCTTACAAAACATGCCTTCTTCAAAGCCACACAAATTGGAAGTGAGAGTCACTTATCTCACATAACACCATATATTCCACAGCAGAACAGAAGAACAAAACAATACTCCCAATCATTCTCAAAATTGGCCTGCGATAATAACGACCATACTGACAAAATGTGTAGAACATTCAGCACCCATGAAGGACAAACAAAACTTTGGAAACTAACCATGAATGGGGGCCCACCCAAGCCATGCAGCATTTTGATTTTAATGGGCTTGGTGCCCCAAACAATCCAATTATTTTTTTTTTGCCACTCAGGGCTGCTGTCGGTGCTTGTATACTGTCCCGTCAGGAAAGATTACCAACCAAGCAGAAACTATGTGCAGTGGAACCAGATGAACTCCTCTTCATTGTCTCTACCAGTTCCCCAGGCAGAGCGCTTAAAATATTGAAAGGACGTCCTTCCGTTCAGTGCACATTTGGTACAAAACCAGTACACACCCCCATCGCAGTCTGCATGGCTACTAAGAACATGTCTGTTGAACTTTAAAAAGCAACTTCATTCAGAGCTAGGCAAGGAATGGGTTTTTATCTGGCCTCATAATTCTGGCCATTGGAAATTAATTTGATTTTTTGGTTATGCATTTCATTTCTGATGTAGGGGATTCTAGATGCTAAAAAGTAAGGTCAGCAATTTAGTGGGGGGGTTTCATATCGTTAGCACATACTTTCTAAAAAATTACCCCCAAGCATTCTCTACGTTTCTTTTTTCAATCGTGACACATTAAAACAGAAGCATCGTGCTGAGCTGAGTCAATGGTTAAAAAAGTAAAATCCAAAGTGTAACAGGCAGCAACATATAGGCTAACTGTCTAATCAAATGCCTACAATCAAACAACCAGTAATATCATTCCTACACTTTTTCAAATTGCAAAGAAAAGTTATGACCAGAAATAAAAACTTTAAATTAAATTACTAAGAACTGGTCTTGTTGACAAAGCTACAAAACAGTCGCATGTAGCTAAGTGCGAATCAAAGCTGACATTTTAGGCAAAGCAGACCTTCTTTATTCCATGATCTTATTAGCTAGACTTGCGTACTCAAGATCACACCAACCAATTGATCAAAATGCTGCGCAGTTAACTTGATAATTTCCACGAAACACACAGGGCTAGACAAAATACTGAAAAATGAAATAATTCACCTGGTTTCTGATTTCACGCTTTATTATCTTACAAGACGAAGAAACGTTCCTCTCCTGACGAAGAAAGACTGGTGGTAATCACAGAAATGAAAAAGCAAGCATGAAAGCAGGGACCACTACTGAGTACAAGCAAGGGGGTGTGTTGCCGTCTACAGCCATGATGTAGGAATGAGCGAGACAAAGAAACAACTCCAGTTTGCTACCCCTTTTTCTTCCAGTTGAAAACCGATATTTGCGACTAATTTCATGCACCAAGGTGTTCCATATTATGGCGACCTATTAAATAGCCGTTTAAATGCTCCTTTGTAAAATAATATGAAATAAAATTTAGAAAAAGTAATCGCCACATGTCCACATGACTATTACTTCAGTTTAATAGCATAGGTTACATCTTGCTTCCAAACGAATTACCGCTGCAGCAACAGACGACAAAGGATTTAATCATTCGAAAATACCATAAGGAATATTTGTCCAAGTGCTCATCTTATCTTATATATATTTTTCTGTGGGTCACCTGACGCATTAATTAATATCCCCATTTCTACCCCTGCAATTTATCTTACCGTTATAAACTGAAATAATCGCTCCTTATAAACTAATCCTTTATGGAAAAATAATACCTGCGCCTCGGAGGCTGTATTACGCAAGTAATTCTAATTAAGTCTGCGAATGATGGTTGCCAAACCAACGCCACTGGGCCATCCCTCGGTTTCGTCCATCCCAATCGTGCAGCCAAACATTCACTGCTACAATACCCCCCACATAGGCTACCTTCAAATAATGCAACGGCAGCAGCGCGAAGCGATCGTAAACTTACCTCTATAACGATGATAAGGGGTATTCTGCCGAATGTTCTTTTGACGTAAGTATTTATTTATTTGATTTTCTATTCCGAAGGCCTCCGTTAGAGCTATTTGCCCGTGTCGGTCGACTGCGCTCAGATAAGCGCACGCTCAATGCATGGCCGAGCGTAACTCGGAGCCGGGAATGTGCTAAATCATGTTACATAACAAACGCACTCAGTTGCAGACGACTTTGATCAGCATTTTCGCCATCAATATACGTCTTCAGAGGTGTCTGGCAAATATTTCACAAGGTAAATGTATATATTTTTGTAATCTGCGAGAAGGTAACATTCAACGTTTTTTCCTTCTAGTACTTTTTTTTGCAATGGTTTGCTCCCATTCTAACCAATCCGCAACGCTCAGACAACGGAACTGACACTTGTACGCAAAGATATTGGAACGTTTGACAAGGGTGGCACATGCTATTAGTTGTTTGTTTTAAGCATTGCGCTTCCGATAACTTCATCACATTGCAAGAGATCTCAACAAATTACTGTTGGCCCATCCACGTATTGCTACTGGTCATTCAAAAAACATAGCATTTTGGACTGTCTTTTGACATTCTGAAACGAGTTTGTATACCTAATGTCAACAAAGCCTACCGCTAAACAGCAAGTCACGACCCTGAAACTCAGCGCATAAGGCATGCAGACATGGCAAAGTGGGATACTATTTATTTGTCTAATTACATTTGAATGTGCAAGATGCGTGATTTAAATATGTGGCTTTGACCACAGTTTGACTTTTGGTGCCATAAGTGGTGGTTCCAATATTGGAAAACCTGTCGAACAATTTCAATTAATTTGAGTCTGTGGACTTCACAGAGAAAATAGCATCCAGAATGCGGCAACTGTGGCTGAAAACAAAGTACCAGTGTGGCAAAGGGAGATCAGGCTGACTTGGTTACGCTACCAGAATGGTCACAAATGCTCAAATAAAATCCATTTTGAAAAGTATGTAGTAAAATTGTTTACTTTCGAGGAAGATGGACTATGCAGCAGATGACCACCCCAGGTTCCACTCCCCTCAGCTAACTGAACGATTGCAATAGTGGGCACAGCATCACCGATACTCGATGATTGGTATCAGTGGTATTTAACAGGTGTACCAAATATAAAGGTTGGTGAGTGTACGTCTCATATTTGCCGTATTATATTCGGTACTATAAAGTGCTAAACAAATATACATGTTTTAAGTCAGTGGTTCTCGTTGTCGGATGTCGGTCCTGAGACCAAGCCATTTTGGTGGCTCCACTATTATCAGTGCTTTCAAAACATTTAAAAGAAATGTAGTCTCAGTAGCTGACCAGTTTTTGATGGAAGTCGCCGTGTTTGTCCGCTTTCGTGAATAAAATGTCATGACTTCACCACTGCTGGTCATGTTTGGATCTACTGAACATGTGCAGAAGAATCCAAGTGCAGAGGCAATCCAATGAAGCGTTTATCATTAAATTGACATCAAAAGGACTGCACCACCCCATTCCATCAGCTTAGATTAGATTCATATTGGGTTATTTCATTCAGATCAAGGTATTTACATGACCACATTTTGTTTTGATTGAGCTTCAGTCAGATTTCAAGCACTCCATGTAAATGCGGCTATTGAGAACCACTGTCATAAGCAGTGTTTATACTTGCTTTTAATACATTTGAAATTTGCCCATATTCTATGGTGCTGTGAGAGAGTATTTAGCTCCTTCTCAGTTTCTTCTGTTCTTGCATATTACTTGCACTTAAATGTTTCAGATAATCAAACTAATTTTGATTTTAAACAAAGATAACCCATGTAAATGCAGTTTTTAAATGATAATTTCATTTATTGAAGGAAAAAAAAGCTATCCAACCCTGCCTGGCCCTATGTGGAAAAGGTTCCTCTTAGTTACTAAATCAACCTATTAAACAAATTTAACTGATAATTGGATTCAATTTCACTAGATACATACAGGCATGATTACTGCCAGCCCTGTTGAATCTACAACATCAGTTAAATAGAACCTATCTGCAATCCAAAGTAGGCAAAAAGCAGTTCATGATACCACAATCTGAAGAAATGCAAGAGCAGATGAGGAACAAAGTTGTTTATATCTATCAGTGTGGAAAAAGATTACAAAGCCATTTCTAAGGTTCTGAGACTTCAGTGAACCACGATGAGAGCCACTATCTACAAACGGAGAAAACCTGATCATGTTTAACCTTCCCAGGAGTGGTCTGCCTTCCAAAATTCCACCAAGAGTGCAACAATGTACCATCAAGGAGGTCACAAAGTAACCCAGACTAATATCTAAAGAACTGCAGGCCTGGCTTGCCTCCGTTAAGGTTAGTTTTCACGATTCCACAATAAGAAAGACTGGGCAAAAATTTTGTCCATGGGGAAGCTGCAATGTGCAAGCCACTGCTTACAAAAAAGAACACAAAGGATCAGCTCACATTTGCCAAAAAAACATCCAGATGGCCCCCCAAGACTTCTGGGATAATAATCTATGGACTGATGAGTCAAAAGTAGTACTATTCAGAAGCCATGGGTCCCATAACATGTGGCATAAAGCTAGCAAAGCATTCAATAACAATAACATCACACAAACACTCAAACACAATGATGGTAATGCAATGGTCTGGGGTTGCTTTGCTGCTTCAGGGCGACTTGCCATAATTGATGGAACCATGAAGTATGTGCTCTACCAGAAAATCCTGGAAGTCAATGTCAGGCCATCAGTCTGCGACCTAAAGCTCAAGTGCAGTTGGTTTATGTAGCACACAAACAAGACCACCTCTGAATGGCCCAAAAGAAACAAAATGAAGGCTTTGTAGTGGCCTAGTCAATGTCTTGGCTTGAATCCTATGGAAATGCTGTGGCATGAACTTTGACAGGCCGGTTATACTCAAAAACCCCACAGTGTGGCTGAATCGAAACAATTCTGCAAAAAAGAGTGGGCCAAAATTCCTCCACAGCAATAAAAGACTCAGTGCTAGTTATCACAAACATTCGATTGGAGATGTTGCCACCAAGAGTGGCACAACCAGTTATTAGGTTTGGGGGTGGATTTTTTTTTTTTTTCATGTGGGTGATACAGGTTTTGAGTAACTCTTTACCTTCCATAAATGAAATTATCATTTACAACCTGCAATTTGTGTTCACTCGCATTGCTTTCATTTAATAATAAAATTACAATCTGAAACATTTAAATATAAGAAGAAAAATATAGGGAAGGAGGCAGATAATTTGTTTTTTTTCACACCAGAATACATATTTGGGAATTTTTATTGTACCTGTAGAGTTCTTCTGTTCATAGAATTGTGTTTATTTACTGGACCAATCCATTAACAACTAAGGCTGCTTTGGTATGCAAGGCATAGAAGCGAAAGCTATGTTTGGCATCCCAAGGCTAGAAATAGACACGTGTTTCTGCATACTATTCACTGAAAATACACATGGCACTACAGTACAGCATGTTCAGCTGGAATTTGCGCAACTTTAAACCAACATTTTTTGCAATGTTTTTGTTATATTTTGGTATGCTTATGGCATTTATTGTAATAGCATTTAAACACAATAGTTGTCTCAGGATAGTCGTTGGGTTTTCACTTTAAATTTATGTAAAAAAATACTCTTGACAGTATCCATCAAATTTTTTTAAATGTGTTTTAACTAACATATGGAAACAAAGTTGAAAGAAGCTTGATTTTCATCAGTTTCTATTTATTCAATGATTCACTTTTCCAGTGGCGACTACATTGCAGTGTTCTTACACTTCTTAATGCATTTAGGGCACATGCACCATTGTATAGTTCTTGAAATGCCCAAGAAAGACTTTCATTGTGCACAAATAAACTGTCTGTCAGTATTTTTTCCATCTACTGCTGCCAAAAATGATGAATTCAAAATGTATGATCCAGCACAACCACACCCCATGTCCTCATCTCATGTACAAACCTTTTTGTAATTTTCTTCAGAGCCCTGATTTCTCTTATAGGACTTGTTTTCCCCCTTTTCTTTCCCTCTTTTTCAACATGTCAGGCCCTGATGATGGCCATACATTTGTGATTTACAATGCCCCCCTGACCCTACAATGTTGGGGAAATGAAAACACAAGCAGAGTCCAATGGTAAGGATCTGAATTGTATGTAACAGGTGGCCATTTTGTGTGATGTGTGTGCTGCACATTATAAATGCTTAAAAAATCACGATGAGAAGTATGGTTATCTCATTCTGTGTAAAATGCCAAGTTCATGTGGCCAGGGGCATTGTGGTATGGTTAAATGAAACTATCACTGTAGATTTTTATGTTTTTTAAACAAGCATACATCTGGGCGATACGACATCATACTCAAAACTACCATACGAGGCATATTCCGTTCAAAACCCTTGTGTGAATATTATATTATCTCGGTGTCAGCCTGCGCACATTCTACACCATGGAGCAGCCGGCGGTATGGAGTGCAGGGGACAGACATTACAGGAACTTCCCCATGTTTCTCCCGCTTAGGAGCTTAGTCAAATTATTCACTGAAACCCACCGGCTGTCCCAGGAATTGTGCTAATTTGAAAATCCAGGTGATTGGAAGAAAACGCTGAGGGGATTTGTAATATATAATTGGTTTTTCAGCATGTATTGAAATGCAGCGGAGGTGTAAAATCCCCCGAAATACTTTCTTCAACCACACGGATTTACTGCACAACTCCACGGACAGAAAATAGAATCTTCACGTGTAATCAGCTGACTGAGTTCATGTGTGAAACAAACACATGGCTGGAAATTTTTTCCGACCCATGGATTTATACTGTACCTCTGTCACGCGGTGACGAAAAAGAACCCTTCATCTCCAGTTCATCTTCAGCCTGTGTGTACAGTTCATTTTATAACCACCAGAGGGGGTGCTTTGTTAACATTTAGATGTTCTGTGGTTTTGGATTGATAAAGCATTGTTTTAATGAAATGACAAACACAAAAAGTGCCTCTCAAGTAGTAAAAGACCCAATTCACGTAAAAAATCACTGTCAAGATACTTGTGCGAAATTGTAGCTGAATACACAAAAGCAATTGATGCGCACCTCTGATTGTCTCGTTTTTTACAGTCCCCAAGCTTGCTTTTCATATTTTATACTCCGGCTTCAGAAATAATATAATATAAAATAAAAAATTGTCTGGTCAATATTTCTCTTCATATTCAAGTTTATGACAATGGCTGTAGAATAAATAAAACATATCATTCATCTTAAATAATTCAAGAAATGCTTTTAATCACATAGTTGACCTTAGATTCATGAAAAATCATTTTTAATTATTGCCCTGCAGTATAGCAGTGATTTGCATTTGCGCCAGAGTAAAATAAGGGGGTTACTGTGCTTGCGGCCGGGATAATTTGATTTGGGAGTGCCACTGATCAGACTGAAGTGGAAGGTGCTGATGAGTTCAGACAGGAAACATTTGTCTCAGGAGGTTAGTCTGTGAAGAAGGGGGAGGACAATTATGATGGATGGGGTTCCATTTTTCATAATAAAAATAAATTAAAAAATAAATCTCAAGCCTACCCAAGATTAATTACACCTACTGCACCTCCCTATTGAGTGGCATTGGTGAACTGCTCAGCCAAACCGCTTCAAGCTCAAAACTGCCCTTCCTTGAGTCCTCAGCAATACACCCACTAAGTTTGAAGTTGATTGGATGAATGGTTGTCGAGATATGTGGAGGACATACATACAAACATACAAACATACATACATACATACAGTATCTCACAAATGTGAGTACACCCCTCGCACTTTGACAATTAATTTTTGTACAATATGTGTAGCAGTGTAGATTTACTGCACTGTCCAAATAAGTGAACAAACAGTCACTATTTCCAAAATGGGTGGCAACAAAAGTGAGTACACCTCACCGTCAACATGCCAAATTGTGTCCATAGTGTCACTATTTAATGTGACCACAATTCTTGTCCAGCACTGCCTTGATTCTCCTAGGCATGGAATTCACCAGAGTTGCACAGGTTGTTGCTGGGATCCTCCTCCACTCCTCTGTGACATCATCACGGAGCTGGTGGATGTTGGACACCTGTTGCTCCTCCACCTTCCTCTTGAGGATGCCCCACGGGTGCTCAATGGGATTCAGGTCTGGAGACATACTTGGCTACACCATCACCTTCACCTTCAGCTTCTTCAGGAAGGTAGTTGTCATCTTGGAGGTCGTTATCATGTTGGAAAACTGCTGTGCAGCCCAGTTTCCAAAGAGAAGGCATCATGTTCTGCTTCAGAATGTCACAGTACATGTTGGAATCCATTATTCCATTAATGAAGCGCAGCTCCCCAGGACCAGAAGCACTCATGCAGCCTCAGACCATGATGCTGTCACCACCATGTTTGGCTGTAGGCAGTACACACGTCTTGGTACTCCTCACCAAGGCGCCGCCACACATGCTGGACACCATCTGGGCCGAACTAGTTTATCTTTGTCTCGTCAGGCCACTGAACATGATTCCAGTAGTTCATGTTCTTGGACTGGTTAGCTTCAGCAAACTGTTTTTGGGCTTTCTTGTGGGCTAGCTTCAGAAGAGGCTTCTGTCTTGGCTGACAGCCATGCAGACCGACTTGATGCAGTGCACGTCGTATGGTCTGAGCACTGACAGGCTGTTCTCTCACTGCTGAAACCTCGTTAGCAATGCTGCCAGCACTCCTGCATGTGTTTTCTGAAGCCAACTTGTGCACCTGACGCAGAGCACGAGGACTCAACCTCTTTGGTCGACCCTGACAAGGCCTGTTCCGAGCAGAACCCGTCTTGGAAAACCGCTGGATAACCTTGGCCACCGTGCTGTAGCTCAGTTTCATGGTTTCACAGAGCTTCTTGTAGCTTAGACCATCTTTGTGGAGAGCAACAATTCTCTTTTCCAGATCCTCAGAGAGTTCTTTCCCATGAGGTGCCATGTTGACCATCCAGTGACCAGAATGAGAGCATTGCACCCAAAGCACCACCATTTAAACCTTCAACACGTTACACAACCTCATATAACCCAGTCGAACAGATAAAAGCATGAACATGATGAATAAGACATGTTTCGTTGCTTGGTTGACCATTACCAATTGGGGTGTGTACTCACTTTTGTTGCCACCCATTTTGGAAATAATGACTGTTTGTTCAGTTTTTTGACAGCGCAGTAAATCTACACTGCTACACATATTGTACAATGACTACTCTAGAATATATTCAAGCTTCATTTCTGTAACATAGTCCCTTGAAAAGATATAATAAATTAATTGTTGAAATGTGAGGGGTGTACTCACTTTTGTGAGATAATGTACATAGCCTACATAAAACACATAGAGATTCCTTGCTTCATAGTGTGAAGATGACGATGATGATAATGATGACCAGACAGATGTGTGTATGTCCACAAATTAATCAGGATACTTCATAACTTATCCAAGAGGTGGCAGCAACAATCAAATGTAAACTACAGCTAAACTGCAATCATTGTTTAGGCTGTATCGTGGCCTCCATATTTGTACTCCATCATAATTTATGATCTAAGTATAATCTCAGTTGGATTGCAGAATCTCAATTAGAAATTATAGTCCTTAACTGTATAGCTGTGAATATTTTACAATGATGAATCAAATGAATTTCCAATTTCCAATGATTAAATGCAATGGATCAAATTATCTGTCTAAAAGGTACTACTTGTAACAAGACTGAAAAACTATGGAGAAATTCAGACAGAATAATCCAAATGTTGCATATCTCTTTGAAAGAGCACCTGAATAGTTTACAAAACTTTTCCAGTTTTGCTTGTTTGTGTCTAGATATCACAACTGATTAATTTATATTTGTGTGTGTCGTATTTAATGACACAGTCTGTCATATTACTGGCAAAACGATCAATTGGTATGACCAAGGAGCAATGTAGGTTATGCTATTTACTTGTAAATAGCCAGTGTAATAGTAACACTCCCTTCTTTGGAGCATGGATGTCTTAAGTCTCGTGTGAATTCCCGTTGTGTCTCCTCCCATCCAGCAACTTGTATGTCTTTTAGATGTATTATCTCCTTTCATTGGTTTAGCATCTTGCCTGCCTCCCTCCTCAGCTGTGTGCATTTGTATTTCCCCATTCCTGCACATTTCTGTGGCGTGTATATCCCCTTACTTTGAGTCTGTCAAGTTGCGGAATTCTTCCTTATTGTATGCTCTAAAAGCAAACGTGCAGTCAGTTTCTTCTTAGTCTAAAATTTATCGTCTTCGGTAATTAATGAAATCCGTGAAACTCTCTGAACCTTCCATCTGACAGTTCTGGTCTGGCGAGGTTGATCTCCATTTGGCGTCTGCCCTGGGACACCACTGGCCGGGCACGGACTCGCCCCTTGCCCAAGCTCATTACCATCTGAACGGAACTGTCCTGTTCTATTCTGGGGTCTGTCGCTCTCTGTCATTACTGTATTCCCTCTAATAAACCTGCATTTAGTTATTGTCTGGATCATAAAAATGGGAATTATTAGTTAACCTTTTTGTGTAGATGCCCAATATTCAGTATTTAGCTTTTGATTATTGATGAATTTTGCGCTTCAGTTTTGAACTGAGTCTATATGAGAAATGGACTCTAAGCATTTAATGTGTCTGGAATGGATATTCTTGCAACACCGTCCATGAAATACTCAAAGGTCACTTTTGATGTCATCTATGGGCAGAAATTTGTGCCACTAGAAATTGAATTTGAATTATTGAAATTTAAATTTGAATTGCTCTGTTTGAATTTGAATTCAAAACTTGAAATTCAGATTCAAAATTGCACTTCAAATTCAAAACATGTTATTCAGATTCAAAACTGCACTTTGAATTCAAAACTTGTAATTCAGATTCAAAACTGCGCTTTGAATTCGAAACTTGTAATTCAGATTCAAAACTGCGCTTTGAATTCGAAACTTGTAATTCAAATTCAAAATTGCTCTGCCACACATCTGGGACCCTGATGACGATTTGTGCCACTGGAGGAGCAATCGATTGCCGATGCGGTACTCCTTTGTTAGTACTGTTATGGATGCCGCCACTTGACGGCCAAACACGGGAATATCAATTGTTAACCTCATATTTACCGGTCTTTTGACTTATATATTGTTATACAAGAGATAGCATAGCTCTAGCTGTTAGATTTTGTTAACATGGCACAGCTTTCGTGCTGAATTTCAGGCACAGTCATGATGAAATGAAACCTAGCTAGCTAACCTTCGAATCTGAAGCCCCTTTTACACCGGCCAAAAAAGCCACTAACGCCCATTAACAATTGGGTTTCGTCTTCGGTACAAACTGTATTCACTCCCGGGTCAAATGATTGCAGTAGCCATGGGTATTTATCAGCTCCTGCTCAGATTGGCTGTTATATAAATACGACACCCGGGTATACATGCTAATTTTAGCCCCTTTTCTGGTGTGATGTCTGCATGGTTTCATACATATGTTCAGTGTTAGCATGCCAGGTTAAAAATCCATCAGCTATATGACTTATATCAGCGCTGTGACAAACTCCACAAACCCATCGTGTCCAGCACGATGCTGTTCTTTATATTGGCGACATGACATCTTTCAGAGCTTACAAACTCCATAAAACCGTCGTGCCCAGCATGATGCTGCTAAACCAGAAACACCAAAGCTAATGTTACACCTTATTTTTACACAGTCAGTGAGCTAACAGTATACAAAGCATGGCAGGATGTACTGCTTTCTACCAGGGATTTATAGCAAGCAGTGTGTGTTCTCCGTATAGCGCAGCGACGACGCTAACCATGCTAATTAGTGGCTAGCCGCCGGGCAGCCTCGTAAGATGGATCTTTCTGGTCACTTGAAGACCATAATAAACAAAAGCTTGAGTGACCCCCATTTTTTTAACTTAAGGTTAAAAATTGTGATAAAAAAATCTTTGTTTATCTACTGAAAAATGGTCTGAAGTTCTGTGACTTAAATGTCAATATGTCAACAAACTGCAACCATTTACAAAAGACAATTACGGCAGTACTTTGTTCAGCATAATTAACAAAAATATTTATTGCAACTCATTAATGTGGTGTTGAATGCTGTTTGATCACAGTCCATTTTAATCTATTCGTCATTACCCCTTGGCCATTATTATGGCTGATAGAGCATTGTCATCATGATGGCGTCCGTACATTTGTCTGTCTGTCTGTCTGTCTGTCTCTCTCGTTATCTGGAGACCAGCACTCAGTCGCTATGTAACACCTCATACTTATCACGTAAGGACCTTGGGCTGTAGTTGTGCAATAACATACTTTTATCGGGATTTGACCTTTGACCTAGATGCAGTGACCTTGACCTTGGAAAGTCTGTGCAGGCTGTTTCTCAACAAGCAGCAAAGTGGAACTGGCCACATTTAAAGTGCATTGGATGGACCTGTGCATCATCTGGTTGTATTCCACATTTGACCTTTGACCTTTACTTTATGACCTTGAATACTTTTTCACTCTTGAGCAAAAAAAAACAAATCTCAGAATTTTTCTATTTCACAATAATGACATGATTGTACTGGTGGTAATTATACAAAATGAATTTTCTTTAATTTAGATCATCTTGACCTGTTTATGCTAATTATACGAAAAAAAAAGAAGTTTTGCTCAAATTAGGTCACTGTGACCTGCAAGCTTTATATCAAGTATTCATATGCACTTTCTTGATGACTCTAATCTGTTAGATATAATGGCAAGTCCAGGGGATCTTAAGTGCCTTGCGCTTTGTTTTCTGACAATGCAAAAACAGAAGCACCACACTTCATGGATTGGAAACATTTTTAATTTATGACAGGAAGGCTCGAAAATGGATATTACATAATGTTGTTTTCAGTGTATTTCAGTATACATAGTTCTGAACAATAAGCTGTATAATGGCAGACATGAATAACTGGCTAACACCACATCCTAAAACATAATGCAAATGAAACCCACAGATGTAGACAGGTAGAATCATACATGCATATTCAGAGAGGTTAAACTTATGTGAAAGTGGTGGTGTTGCTTTCTCCACCTCATCTTCACATCCTGGCTGTGAAAGTTAATACCAAAAAAACTGACATAAAATACTGCTCAAAAGAAATCACTTGTCATTTAAATGAAGCTCTAACAGAAGTTCAGTCAGGAAGACTCTCATTTTGCATACTTCAGCCAGTAGTTTGTTTTTTTGGTAACACTTTACTTGACGGGTGCGTTCATAACACATTCATCGCAGCTGTCATGAATTGTTCATAAGGCATTCATGAGGGTTTCATAAGACATTATTCAACCTTCATACCCATCCTTTCATAAACGTGTAACACAGAATGGCGATAACTTGTCAAAATAAAAGTCCAACGGTCTCAAGGCAGAATTGCCGTGTTTGTTGTAAACCTGTTAGGCCTACCTGATCATGTCACATCTGATTCAAAGGGTAAGTCCAGTGCCAAAGAGACAGAAGGTGGGCAAGTAGCCTATGTAATTTTTATTCCAAATCAACTTGAGGTCCATGCACAGCCTGGTCAGGTGAGCGAACCTGAGAGGGGCTTTAGAGGCGAAACGCTTTGTTCGCTCTGAATAATAAAAAGTGAAGTCAATGAACAGTGTTGCGGTAGTGTTCTTACGGATTAAATAGTTTTTATGTTCCATAAAATGTTTAATGTTTTCAGCGGCGCCGGAACGAGTTTCAAAGTGGGCATGGGAAAAAAAATTAAAAAAAGAAGAAGAACATGGTTTCGGGCTGGGTTCCCCCAAGATAATTTTGAAAATTCCAGAGGCCAATTAGCATTCACGTTCATTTTCATGTGGGATATTATAAGATAATTTAAAAAAAGTCTAAAAAAACTCATTATTTTATGTGTGCGTTGGTTGTTAGGTGCTAGTGATTTCGGGTTGGTTTCATTCAAGCTTCTGATTGGACTGAATGTAGCGTCTTTTTGCGTACAGACTGATTTAGTCTTCAAGTTCTGAATTAACAGCCTGGCAAAATAAACTGCGCCTGATATTGACAAAGACACGCCATCATAACCTGAATTTCCTTTCAAGGACTAGGTAGTCTATACTATAATAATCATCATCATCATCATCATCATCTCCGTTTTCTGTCCTGCGCAGCCAATAAGGTCACTCCCATTCTCAACGCAGTGCCAAGACGCACCCACATATTTTGGCCTGCGAATCACTGACAGATTATAATTTCATTGCATTTTAGAAAAGCCCTATAACACTGAAACGATCAAAAACATTGAAACAGTCTTGTGCTCCACCACGTCCTCAAACAGCAATAGAGAGATCTACTTCAAGGTTGCTCATAAATAGAGGAAGGTTTGGCGTATGGGCTCTGCTCCGCTCATGAACTCTTGACTTCAACTTCGTGAATAATAAATTAAGGATTCAAATTCAATCTGTACATGATGCAGCCCACCAGGCTCTGAAATTACATCATACTGCTAGAATCATTTCTATTGGAATGGAAATAAAAAATCACGAGGCGAGACAACGGTTGAGTTAGGCTAACAAGTGAACAGTTTAATTATTTTCAGTTTAACAGTGGCACAGCGAACAGGTTGCGGGGTATTCCACTAAGCTGGCTAAGTGAGTAAGCCTGGCTTTTGCACGAAGTAAAACCTGGAAAGCTGTATTTATTTCAGTCCATTCCAGATTTGAATAGTTTCCAGGTTTTACTTTGTGAAAAAGCCAGGCTTACTCAGTTAGCCAGCTTTGTGGAATACCCCCCAACCTGCTCGCTGTGCCACTGGGCTCTTCTAAAATGCAATGAAATTATAATCTGTCAGTGATTCGCAGGCCAAAATATGTGGGTGCGTTTTGGCACTGCGTTGAGAATGGGAATGACCTTATTGGCTGCGCAGGACAGAAAACGGAGATGATGATGATGATGATGATTATTATTATTATTATTGTATAGACTACCTAGTCCTTGAAAGGAAATTCAGGTTATGATGGCGTGTCGTTGTCAATATCAGGCGCAGTTTATTTTGCCAGGCTGTTAATTCAGAACTTGTAGACTAAATCAGTCTGTATGCAAAAAGACGCTACATTCAGTCCAATTAGAAGCTTGAATGAAACCAACCAAAAACCAAATCACTAGCGCCTAACAACCAACGCACACATAAAATAATGAGTTTTTTTAGACCTTTTTTTTATTATCTTATAATATCCCACATGAAAATGCACGTGAATGCTAATTGGCCTCTGGAATTTTCACAAGTATCTCAAGGGAACCCAGCCCGAAACCATGTTCTTCTTTTTTTTTTTTTTTTCCACCCCCACTTTCAAACTCGTTCCGGCGCCGCTAAAAACATTAAACATTTTATGGAACATAAAAACTATTTAATCTGTAAGAACACTACCGCAACACTGTTCATTGACTTCACTTTTTATTATTCAGAGCGAACAAAGCGTTTCGCCTCTAACGTCCTCTCAGGTTTGCTCACCTGACCAGGCTGTGCATGGACCTCGAGTTGATTTGGAATAAAAATTACATAGGCTACTTGCCCACCTTCTGTCTCTTTGGCACTGGACTTACCCTTTGAATCCGATGTGACATGATCAGGTAGGCCTGACAGGTTTACAACAAAAACGGCAATTCTGCCTGGAGACCGTTGGACTTTTATTTTGACAAGTTATCGCCATTCTGTGTTCCACGTTTATGAAAGGATGGGTATGAAGGGTGAATAATGTCTTATGAAACCCTCATGAATGCCTTATGAACAATTCATGACAGCTGCTATGAATGTGTTATGGACGCACCCGTCAAGTAAAGTGTTACCGTTTTTTTTTTTTAAATCTGCTTTCACTCTCAAGCATGCACTCATAATTCCAGCTGCGATTGTGTGGGGTTATCAATGGATTTGTCGTTTGTCCTGTCAGCTGATCACATCCATCCAGTACCACTGCAACACACCTGTTGGCCCATCATCTCGCTGCTGTCTTTTTAAATATGATTCTCTCACAGCTTCTAGTGCATGCAGCCTACTGTTATGTGCACCCTCCACCTCCCCATCCCTGCCCAGCCTTTGCAGGTGCATCAGTTTTCATCATTCATCATCCCCATCAGTCAGCGGAGTCATCAGCCACCACCAGTATCTGGACTCCACGGGGGGATTTATCCAGCTGCAGCTCAGGGCAGATACTCCTTAATTACAAAATCTCCCTGTCAATGTCCAAGCACCAAAGACTTTAAGGCTATCATAACAGCCATTAATCTGCTCATTCTGTAATCTGTAATAAATTATTATTTTTACGCAATTCATCTGTCTCATCTGATTGAAATAGTAATTTCTCTTATATTTGGTAAAGTGTTGTACAACAGTAAATTACGCAACATAAAATAAATCCCAAAATGTGGCCTAAGATGTCTTATTTAGTATTTCAAGAATATAGAGGCACAGAAATTTTCAAATGATGTATAAACTAGTTATATTTTTTTGACTAACCTCTCATGAAAGTATCCACCTTGAGCTTTAATCACTGCTTTGCAAATTTCTGGATTTCAGGTTATTAATTTTACTGAGGTATCATTTTTAATGGATGAAATCATTTCCACGAGAAGTGCCGTATTTCCCGTAATTGCTTAATTGAAGGTGGGCACAGTTCATGAATTTAACAATCCACGTGATCCCACAACAGTTGTAAGGGGTTGAATTC
Source organism: Gymnothorax javanicus (assembly GCA_029692085.1). NCBI lineage: Eukaryota > Metazoa > Chordata > Actinopteri > Anguilliformes > Muraenidae > Gymnothorax > Gymnothorax javanicus. The sequence continues at coordinate 162,770,731 of CM056194.1, read as the reverse complement.
TGGTAATCAAGCTGACCACTTTATATTCTGTTATTTCCTTTCCAAAAATCTTGTTCAGGCTTCGGACTTTTTGTTTTGGGACGTTGTCTTACTGTAGCACAATTGTTAAAATAATGCGTCTTCCATTTGCACCATGTGAAAATCGCAAGTGACTCCTTCTTTTGAGTAGTAGGGTACATCGCTATCTGCAAGCAGCAACGTGCTATGTAGACCTGATAGGCCTCTAATATAAGGTAACATAAGAGCGTTTAGCCAGTCTCAAATTGAACTCATTAAAATGACTTCAGTTGTGACTTTTGTGAACATGTTTTGCTGATAAGAAAATCATAATTTTGGTAATACTGTAATTCATGAAGCAGCACTGCAATGATTCTTAAATTGATATTGAAACTTTTGCAGCAAGACACACAGTAATGGCATTTGAGGGGTCAGAGTGGTGAGATGATTCAGATCAGATCAGTCTTCTCACTTCCGCCTGACTATTTTGGTTTCAGCACGCTCACGCCTTCTGCACAAGCCAAGCACACAGGGATTTCCACTATCAGCTCGAGTGAAACCCTCTCTCACCACAATGATCGATGAATGAGTCCTATATGTAAATAATTATTTCCTAATTATTTTACTGCTGACTAGTCCAAGTGGAGGGAAGTTTATTTAAAACAAAAAAACACATACCCGTTGAAAATTCTGCAGAGTATGGTTGAAAGCCATGCAGGGTATTTTGTTCCTTCAGAAAGGGCTGGTGGCGGTATGGAGGTTTATTGCCAGTGAGTAAAATACATTAGAATCACACAGCTCCTTCACAGGGGATTAGATTATAACTAAGAGCTGATGATGTCAGCCTTTAATGGTGCCTCTTTCGTTCTCTTGATTAAAGGAGACTTCATTGTGTTTACAGAAAAGTTTAAGGTGTGTATTTGCAGTGTGCCTGACAGACCGTGTTTGTGACAGGATGGTGTGATTCAAAATTCCCCACCACCAATCCCAGTGAATAAATATGCCACATGCCTGCACTTGTACAGTCATTGCTACAAGGGTACAACTACCCATGATTTTAGGAAAAATGGTGCTAAAGCAGATGTTCTGGCTGTTTCCATTATTAAGGGAACATGCATCAAGGATTTTTAACTGTGAGCTTTTGAGCATAGTTGAGCATTATTTATTCAAATTATAGAAGTGAAGTGTCCATCACTCTTTAGAAGAACTGGACATGGGAAGTTGAGACAATTCTAATTTTCATAGGGAGTAAAATATGACTCTCTTTACATAAAATTGGAATGAGAGAGAGAGAAAATAAATGAAAACTAACACGTTGCCCTTCATCCTCACGAGAACAAGCTAAAACACACAAAGTAAACAGCAAAACAGTTCTCTCTCTCATCTCAGGTTCCTGGTCTCAGGGGCATACTGTGTCAAAAAGCAGACTTTTAAGGACTCCAGAGCTGATAAGAAATTTGATCCTTGTGTGTGTGTTTGCTTAACAAGTCAGCATGGCTCTCGAACTTCCTTGTTTCTTTATTACTAACCTGGCCCTGCCACACTATTCGCTTTCCATTTTGATGCTGATGTACCAATTTGATTGTCCATGAATTGGTTTTAAATAAATTGCAAAGTTAACACACTTGAGTAGATGAGTACAGTATCTGTGAGCTTACGGAAAGCTGGTTAGCAAAACAGAGATGTTAAGTAAATGACCACAGGCTAGACAAAAAAAAAACATTTGAAGACCACAATGGAAAAATGATCAGAGTCACATTATTATTATTATTGAATTAAAAATTCAAAACGATCTTAGAAACAAAGCACTGAAAAAAGATAAAATATATTAAATATTATAATACGTATATCATATTATTATACAACCCCCATTTCCGAAATAGTTGGGACAAAGTGTAAATTGTGCATGAAGTCAAAACGCAATGACTTTCAAATCACACCAGTCAGTATTTTATTCACAATAGAACAGAGATAACATAGCAAATGTTGAAACTGAGAAATTTTACAATTTTATCCACAAAATGAGCTCATTTCAAATTTGATGGCTGCTACAGGTCTCAAAAAAGTTAGGACAGGGGCCTGTTTACCATGGTGTAGCATCCCCTCTTCTTTTTAACACAGAGTGGAGGCGTCTGGGCATTGAGGACACAAGTTTCTTGAGTTTAGGCATTGGAATTGGATCCCACTCTTGTTTAATACAGGCTTCCAGCTGCTGGAGAGTTTTGGGTCTCCGTCGACAGACTTTTCCTTTAATTATGCACCAAATGTTCTCAATCGGTGAAAGATCAGGACTGCAGGCTGGCCAGTTCAGCACAGGGACTCTTCCACTACGAATCCATGTTATTGTAATAGCTGTAGTATGTGGTTTTGCATTGTCCTGCTGAAATACACAAGGCCTTCCCTGGAATAGATGTCATCTGGAGGGGAGCATGTGTTGCTCTAAAACCTTTATATACCTTTAAGCATTCATGGTGCTTTTTAAAACATGCAAGTGTCCCACACCATATGCACTAATGCATCCCCATACCATCTGAGATGCTAGCTTTTGAACTAAACACATAACAGGAGGGGAGGTCTTTCTCTTCTTTAGCCCAGAGGACACGACGTCCATGATTTCCAACAAGAATGTCAAATTTGGACTCGTCTGACCACAGGACACTTTGCCATTTTGCTACAGTCCATTTTAAATGAGCCTTGGCCCACAGAACATGGCGGCGCTTCTGGATCATGCTCAATAATGGCTTCCTTTTTGCATGATAGAGTTTTAGGTGGCATCTGTGGGTGGCACGGCGGACTGTGTTTACAGACACTGGTTTCTTGAAGTATTCCTGGGCCTATTTAGTAATGTCAATGACAGAATCATGCGGTGAGTGATGCAGTGGCATCTGAGGGCCCGAAGATCACGGGCTTCCAGTAAAGGTCTTCGGCCTTGTCCCTTATGTACAGAGATTGTCCCAGTTTCTCTGAATCTGATGATGTTATGCGCTGTCGATGATGAGACCTTCAAAGCCTTTGCAATTTGACGTTGAGGAACATTGTTTTTAAAGTATTCCACAATTTTTTCACGCAAGCCTTCACAGGTTGGAGAGCCTCTGGCCATCTTTACTTCTGAGAGACTCAGTCTTTCTAAGACATCCCTTTTATAGCCAATCATGTTACACACCTGATGCCAGTTAACTTAATTACTTGCTAAATGTTCTTTCAGATGATTCTCTTATATATTAATTGCTTTTCCAGCCCTTTTTTCAGCCCTGTCCCAACTTTTTTTGAGACCTGTTGCAGCCAGAAAATTTGAAATAAGCTCATTTTGTGGATAAAAATGTAACATGTCTCAGTTTCAACATTTGAAATGTTATCTATGCTCTATTGAAAATAACATATTGGCTCATGTGATCTGAAAGTCATTTCATTTTGATTTTATTCACAATTTACACTTCGTCCCAACTATTTCAGAATCGGGGTTGTATATTATTATAAATATTATAATAATATATAAAATATACAACAATTCAAAATTTGGATCGTTTTTCCTTTGTGGTCTTCATTTATTGACCAGTTTTGTGCACTTTTTCTGTCAAGCTGATCTGGTTCTCTGTAAAATCTTGTCCATGGTTTCAATCTGTGTGATGGAGGTTTTAGAAGATGAGCTGGAGAATTCCCTCTCTCTCAGATGTGTGTTTAAACAAATGAAGTGATGAGGAACAAGACTTCATCACAGTACATCATCTAGACCAGCAGCAGTTGTATTTTAATCTTTATATAAGGACATTAGGCATCAAAATATTTCCACGTAAAGACATCTTTATTCTGGCATCATTTTATTGACTTTGAATTGTTTGAACCTATGCAGTGGAAAAAGAGATGTAGATGTAAAGACACAGGAAACCACAAGTAACACAGGAACAAATAGAACAGTGCTGGCTCATTTACACCATATTTTCCGGTGACAGCAGTATAGTAACTGTAAAAGTCGATGGGAAGAGTGGTGACACATACTCCAACTGCAGTTAAAAAAGAAAGAAAGGAAATTCAAATATGAGTCAAAAGTTATTGACAAGAAAAACTAGGTCTTGTAATGGTAGTGTCCAAGAAAGCAGTACTTCATTGTACTACAAGAAATGTATTTGCATCTTCCACTTATTTGATTATTTTTTTTTTTAACCCTTATTTAACCAGGGAAGTCCCGTTGAGATTGAAATCTCTTTTTCAAGGGAGCCCTGGGGGTTGAGGTGGGGAAGGAGAGGGCAATTTGCACAGCCAATTCGATCAGGGGATGATTAGGTGGCAGGTCGAAAGAGCCAGGTTGGGACTTTAGCCATGACACCGGGGAACCCCCTACTCTTATCGAAGAGTGTCATAGGATCTTTAATGACCACAGTGAGTCAGGACCTCGGTTTAACGTCTCATCCGAAAGACGGCATCTTCTTCAGTACAGTGTCCCCGTCACTGCACTGGGGATTATTCCACCAGAGGGAAGATCGTCACCTACTGGCCCACCAACACCTCTTCCAGCAACAACTTGGTTTTCCTCGGTGGTCTCCCATCCAAGTACTGGCCAAGCCCACACCTGCTTAGCTTCAGCCACGCAGCTGGAGTAGATCGAATAGTGGTATGGCTGCTGGCATAAAACTTTTTGTCAGGGTTATCATTTTGCAAAGACTCCATATAGTTGTCATTGGTGGTGGCTTGGCTCTGCTCCGCAAACCTTCCCCATCCACTCAAGCATGAGTAGATAAAACAGCCACCAAGCTCCCCCGAAGGGAGTACACAGCACAAATCCAGCAGTAATGCAAATGAATTACTTTAAAACTACGTATACGGGATAGTCTAATGGAATGTCTTAACTGTGGCAGGGAAATGGATTACCTGGGGGAAACTAATGCAAAGATGGGGGGAACGTGCAAACTCCACAGAAAAGCAATGGTTCAATTAGAACCTGGAACCTCCTTGCTTACCAGTGACAGTGCTAAGCTCCTCATCACTGTGCTGCCAATTAGGGATTGTCAAAAAAAAAAGGATGTGAGGGTATTAGGGTGGTGGAGTTTTAAATTAGCAGCAAAAATGCATACAGGTGTAGACTGGCAGCATGCAGCTGCTTACATGTGGAAGGAAGCAGGCGAGTGCATTGAGGGAGGCCATTTAGAAATGCCACCCATAATAGCAGTGGGCTGATCAACTAAATGTCAATCAACAATGCTGCCGCTGAGGTAAGAAAGAGCTGTTGAGGCCTGACAGAACTATGCAAGGCAATGAAACACACCAACAATAATGTGAACATTCACAGCACAGTCATGTCTCTAGAATTTCAGCTTGCTTAACGGGAGATCAGTACGCAGCGAAAATGTTTTTCTTCATTATAGCAGTGGATGTCTAACTTGTCATTAGAACCCAGATTAGCTCAAGCTCAAGTATTGAACTCTATTGCAGTGTGGCATTTTCTGAATGCCCAGTCCAACTTAATTCCAGCATGGAAATCAAGTTCAGGGAATAAGTAAATATTCCGCAGAGCTTAAGCAAAACAGATTAAGACATCTGAAAGTTTAAGATGTGGAAACTGCTTCACATAGGAACTGAAGGTGAAATGAAATTGAAGGTATCAAATTACAGCAATGAATTATGTGTGAGTTTTGACTAAGTAAAGCTTGAGTTTGGAGTCCGTAACTAAAAAAGACAGTTGTGCTTGTCCCCCCCCCTTCACCAATGCAGTGCAGTAGATATTCACTGACCCCCTACCCCCTCTGTGTCGACCAGACTCCAGCATGTCCTCCCATTTACAATGTGCATCCTGTTCTGCCGGCAGGAAACAGACCCGACGTGTGTCTCTGCCCCCCAAAAAAGATTAGCTCTTGAGAAAAGTCCAGGTGTCCCATTACTGTTATCCTACCTGCTTTTCTTCCCAGGCAATCCCAAAAATCTTTGGAATGTGCGGCAGTGCAGGCATGGAGTCCCAGTTACCCTCATTGCTATGACAAATTAATGAAACAATCAAGTGTTATATGAGGTCTGAGAAGATCCAAAAAGGAGATCCCAGGGAATGGTTGATCTGAAGCCTGCAGTAACCCTGTTGCATTGCCCCTGATGTATATGAATGCCCATTGTGCTGGGTGGTGTTAAACAGACTGCATCCCTCTGTTTCGGTTCATGGCAGACATAAAAATAAAATGGCTTTATCTCACTTGCTGTAAGGCAGCCACAGTGAAATATAATACCTCACCAAATCCTCAATTAAATTATGTTAATCTGCTTTCTGACGGAATGAAATTTCACATTTCATAATCCAATTGGAGTGCTCACACTTAGCAACTTACCTGTTCTGGCTGACAATGAAGTGAACCTATGGTATGCCTTACTTCCTAAAAGCTTGTCCAAATCTACTTAGTGGTTTCACTCAGCAATGGTTCATGTGCACTGCCTGTAATTAAATTTGCACTTATAATGGCACCATTTAGACTACAGAAAGTCTTCATTGTGTTGCAATTTTGAAACAGAAGTGTACATTGCCGTTTTATAGAAATAGTATGAAATGGAGATGAAGTTGTGCCTGAAGCAGAAAGATGCCAGTGGTGTGTTCCACATCCCCACACCCCAGCCCTGGCTCACTCTTTGTGGCAGCCTTCAGGACTCATGACTACGCAGCCTTATTCACACACACTGCAGAGAGGAGTCATGTAGCCTGCAGAGCCAGACGAGAAGAAAGAGTCTTTGTCGCCCCTTCTGGGTCCACACACTCAGGCAACTCCAGGGGGCGACGCTGAGTAATGGGGTGTTTGTCTCGCTGTGCTCTTCGCCCCAGCATTCCAGGCCACCCGTCCGAGGCCCAGAGGCCCTCGAGTGAGACACAGGCAGAAATAGGTGAAGTCTCTGAACTCAGTGGATTGAAGGGACATTTTGAAATCACAGGGAGGAAAATATCGATTAGCCTTAGGTTTGGAGCGCATATTCATCAGCTTCTCCAGGTTCTGACCACAAAATACCTCCACATGCATTCTAGATCGCTGACCTCTTTGTGTTATTTAGGGAATCTGAGTTTATTGCTTCGGTAAAATGTGCAAACTGCTTTGAAAATTAGTGGATTATCCAGACCGTGCAGAATTATTTGAACCGTACTGAATTCAGTATGCTTCAAATAACTTGCTGTCATGTTACAGATGATCAGAGTAACTTATTTAAAACCAATTTATATATTACTACAGAAATGTAAACAAATAAGCAGTCTTGTCTAATATATTTTAGTCACATATATAGACAGATTATAAACAACATTGTTGAAAACCCAATTAATGAGTTTTTTTTTAATCCTAATTTTTACAGCATTATAAGAATGCTTTCCCATGCCATTTTCTATAAATTTTAGAGACAGTTGTGCATGAAAATTCCAGGATGCCAGCTGTTTCTGAGAAAATCAAACCACCTGGTCTGGCACCAACAATCATTCCGTGGTCAGTCACAAAGACCCTATTTCTTCCCCATTCTGATGTTAGGTTTATACACCAACCAATTCTCTGTCCATTTCTGCATGTTTTTATACACTGAGTTGCAGCTACAGGGTTGGCTGATTATTTATTTCAATTAACAAGCAGGCGTGGAGGTGTTCTTAATATAATGGCAACAGAGTGGTGATAGAGCTCTGGCAGCTGACGCCATGTAATCCCAGCACCACCATATTGGCAGGAAAGTGCACCGTTAAAGGCACTGCCAGGCATATGGCAAGCGGCCAACTTTGCTGACCGTATTTAGGAAAACTGAATATTTTTATGTATGAGGAGATGCCTTCAGACATTCATTCAAACGACAAAAATGTGGTGACACAAGCGAGTTAGTATACACGTTTAGCACAATGAATCGCTAATGACAATATTCTCCCCTGTTGCCAATGCCAACGTAACTGTGATGAAAAGACACTTAAAGCCTGTGTCTACAGGCAGCACTTCAAGTGCTGGAAATGCCCATGAATTCATTTTCAGAGCGCTAATCTCTAGAGCTGATTTTTGCTAGGTTACAAAATCCATCTTAGCATTTCCATCCATCCATCCATCCATTTTCTTCCGCTTATCCGGGGCCGGGTCCCGGGGGTAACAGACTGAGTAGAGAGGCCCAGGCGCCCCCCCTCCCCAGCCACTTCCTCCAACTCTACCTGGGGGACCCCAAACCGTTCCCAGGCCAGCCAGGAGATCTTGGGCCCTATCTTACGCCAGAGTCCCTAAACCCGTTCTTTGGGGATTAGCATTGCGTAAGAGGTGTTCCCCCGCAAAAGTTGCTATCTTGCACACCTGCCTTTATCCCTAAAACACCTGCGCTACCCGTTATATTATGCATAGGCGTGGTTTGGGCGTTACGCCAGTTAAAAAAATCAGTGTGCCAGGTGCCATTACCTTTAAGAGCAGGCTGCGCTATCCCAAATCCTCAAACCGAAACCCGTGATGGAGAGAGGAAGGTTGCCACGTTTCTCCGAAGACGAAGTTAAATTGCTCGTGCATGAGGTCAAATCCAGACAGGGGAGGATCAAAATCCCATTTTAGAGAATACCCACTGCCAAATAAATGCCTACATTGACTGCAACCATTTATACTTTTTTCTTCATAAAGCGACTGAGTATTTATTAAAACGCTATATGAATTACATGTATGAGTACATTATTAGTAGCCTACTGATTGCACAAATTACTTACCAGGCAGGCTGCAGATGACATGACTAGCGGAGTCGCAGCTCCGCTGCCAGCTGGTCCCTCATTGCCCCTGCTACTGCTGGCACTATATCAGCATTTGGAGTCGGCACCTGCACGTCAGCTTGCCGCCTTCTATAGTCTGGTAATAATCTATCCTCAAACTCCAGCATCATTCCATGGCGTAGGGCAATGTTATGCAGCACACAACATGCCACAAAGAAAGACGCTACTTTCTGAGGACCATACTGTAAGACCCCACCTGACCTGTCCAAGCAGCGGAACCGCATTTTGAGCACGCCAAATGTTCGCTCAATGACAACTCGTGCACGTGAGTGTTTCTATTGAAAGCGAACTCACGCACACTTGTTGGCTTAATGTATGGCACCATGCACCGCGTCTTTAATGGATAGCCATTGTCACCCAACAGCCTCCCATCCAGAGGGGGGTCCCTGTGGAAGACTGCAGGAATGACCGACTGTTCCATTATAAAAGCGTCGTGGCTACCTCCTGGATGATTTACGTATACATTCAAGATGTAACCCCATGCATCGCAAATCAACTGGACGTTGATGGAATGGGTTCCCTTACGATTCACATAGGTGCCACTGTTCAGAGCCGGAGCCCGAATCAGAACGTGTGTGCAGTCGACGGCACCCAGAACCCTAGGGAACCCATATCTTGCCAAAAAAGTCCCGCTTTACCCTGCGTTGTCTCTCGGGTGTCACAGGGATACCAGTGATGTACCTACAGGCATGTCAGACTATGATGGCAGTGACTGCAGTTATAGTCGAGCTTACAGCAGATTGGGTCATGTCTCCAATTGAGCTGAGTGGATGTTGGAATGACCCACTGGCAAAGAAAAATAGTGGCACAGTAACCCTAACAGCAATGGGCAAGGCATACGGACAGCTGGCAGCGGTGTCTACATCATCTGCAACCAGGTGACATAATTCCGTCGCTGCCTGACGGGAGAGGCGCAGTTTTGTCACACATTCTCGTTCTGTGGGAAATAATACTTGTATTGTATTATTATAATTTTTGAATATTATATGTAATATATATCATTAATATATATTATATATAATAATTATATATTATAATAAAAGCAAAAAAATGATTGATACAAAATACAAACAACATAGACTTACCTGAAAGGCCCAGGTAGCTGGTGCGCTGGCGGTACACGCGTTCTGGGCGTCTGCTATTATTTAACTGGCGATTAAGGTGATTTAGTACTATCTCTGCCATTTTCTCAGGGGTTCAACTGAGGCTAAAGCAAGGTGGCTTTTTATAGGCGAGTTCATTCGGGAAGTGGAGCCGCATGTGCACGTCCACATGTGTCCAAGTGGGGCGCACTGACGCTTTTTGGGCGCGCTTGTAAAAAGCCCAAATGGGTAGCGGGTGGTTTGAGGACCCGCTATATGCTTTCCCAAATGTGTGTGGTCAAGATAGCAATTGTAGGGAAAGCGCATAAACACGCCCACGGGCACACCTCCAGGCGCAAATAAGGGAGTCGGCATAATGTATAGCAGGTAGTGTGGCCGCAAGATACCGTTTAGGGATAGTGGAAGCTGCTGAATGCGTAATTCACGGGTAGCAGGTAGTGGCAACGGGTAGGGTAGTGTGAAAGTTGGAGCCCATAATCCCTCCAGCATGTCCTGGGTCTGCCTCAGGGCCTCCTCCCAGTTGGACATGCCTGGAAAACCTCTAAAGGGAGGCGTCCAGGGGGCATCCGGACTAGATGCCCGAACCACCTCAACTGACTCCTCTCAACGCGGAGGAGCAGCGGTTTTACTCTAAGCCACTCCCGGATGTCTGAGCTCCTCCCCCTATCTCTAAGGGTCAGCCCAGCCACCCTACAGAGAAAGCTCATTTCGGCCGCTTGTATTTGCAATCTTATTCTTTCAGTCACTACCCAAAGCTGGTGACCATAGGTGAGGGTTGGAACGTAGATCGACCAGTAAATCGAGAGCTTCGCTTTTATGCTCAGCTCCTTCTTCACCACAACGGACCGGTACAACGCCCGCTTCACTGCAGACGCTGCAGCAATCAGTCTGTCAATCTCACGCTCCGTCCTACCCTCACTCGTGCACAAGACAATGAGATACATGAACTCCTCCACTTGGGGTAACAACTGACCCCCTCCTGAAGGGGACAATCCACCTTTTTTTGGGAAAGAACCATGGCCTCAGATTTGGAGGTGCTGATCCTCATTCCGACTGTTCACACTCAGCTGCGAACCGCTCAAGTGGGCGTTGGAGGTCACAGCGTGATGAAGCCAACAGGATCACATCATCTGCAAACAGCAGAGATGAAATCCTGAGGCCATCAAACTGGACACCCTCCAAACCTCGGCTGCGCCTTGATATCCTGTCCATGAAAATCATGAACAGAATAGGTGACAAGGCACACCCTTGGCAGAGTCCAACACCCACTGGAAATGAGTCCGAATTAGTGCTGAGAATGCGGACACAACTCCGGCTTTGGTCGTACAGGGATAAAATGGCTCGAACTAACGGCCCTGGAGCCCAATACTCCCGCAGCACCCCCCACAGAATACCTCATGGGACGCGGTCATATGCCTTCTCCAAGTCCACAAAACACATGTAGACTGGATGGGCAAACTCTCATGAGCCCTCCCGTATCCGCGCAAAGGGTAAAAAGTTAGTCTACTGTTCCATGGCCAGAATGGAACCCGCATTGCTCCTCCTGAATCTGAGGTTCGACAATCAGGCGGAGCCTCCTTTCCAGCACCCTGGCATAGACATTTCCTGGGAGGCTGAGCAGTGTGATCCCCCTATAGTTGGAACACACCCACCGGTTCCCTTTTTTAAAAAATGGGAACCACCACCCCAGTCTGCCAGTCAGGTCCCCTTTTTTAAAAATGGGAACCACCACCCCAGTCTGCCAGTCCATGGGTACTGTACCCGACATCCACGTGATGCTGAACAGGCGTGTCAACCATGACAGCCCACCAACATCCAGGGCCTTCAGCATCTCAGGACGAATCTCATCCAACCCTGGTGACTTGCCACTGCCAGAACTTTTCAACCACCTCAGTGACTTCCACCAGGGAAATGGGCAACGACTCGCCCGAAAACTCCGTCCCTGCCTCCTCAATGGAGGGCATGTCTGCCGGATTCAGGAGTCCCTCAAAGTGCTCCTTCCACCACTAGACGATATCCTTAGTTGAGGTCAGCAGTTCACCACCCCTGCTGCAAAGCCCTGCCTCCCCTTCCTGAGTCATCTGACCGTTTGCCAGAACCTCTTTGAAGCCACCCGAAAGTCCTTCTCCATGGTCTCCCCGAACGCTTCCCAAACAAGTTTTTGCTTCAGCAACTACCTCAGCTGCAGTCCTTCTCGCCTGCCGGTACCGGTCTGCTGAGTCGGGGGTCCTCTGGGCCAGCCAAGCCCAAAAAGCTACCTTCTTCAGCTTGACGGCCTCCCTCACCACTGGAGTCCACCAACAGGTTCTTGGGTTGCCGCCATGACTGGCACCGACAACCTTCAGGCCACAGCTCACAGCAGCCGTTTCCACAATATAGACTTTAAACAGGGTCCACTCGGACTCCGTGTCCCCAGTCTCCCTCGGGATATGGGAAAAGCTGTTCCGGAGGTGAGAGTTGAAAATCGTCCAGACAGGGTCCTCTACTAAATGTTCCCAGTCCACCTTCACAACAGGTTTAGGCTTCTCAGGTCTGTCTGGCAGTCTTCCCCGCCATCTGATCCAACTCACCACCAGGTGGTGATCAGTTGACAGCTCAGCCCTTCTCATCACCCGAGTATCCAAGACATATGGCCGCAGATCTGATGACACGATTACAAAATCGATCATCGACCTTTGGCCAAGGGTGCTCTGGTACTAAGTACACTTATGAACACCCTTATGCTCTCACATGGTGTTCGTTATGGATAATCCATGACTAGCACAGAAATCAAATAACAAAACACCACTTGGGTTAAGATCAGGGAGTCCGTTCCTCCCAATCACTCCCCTCCAAGTGTCTCCGTCGTTGCCCACATGAGCGTTGAAGTCTCCCAGCAGAACTATGGAACCCCCAGTAGGAGCCTTTTCCAGGACCCCACCCAGGGACTCCAAGAAGGCTGGATACTCTGAACTGCTGTTTGGTGCATAAGCACAAACAACAGTCAGTGCATTCCCTTACGCAACCCGCAAACGATTTGCGGAGACACTCTCATTCACTGGGATGGACTCCAACACGACGGCACTCAGCCAAGGGGACAATAGTATCCCCACGCCTGCTCACCACCTCTCACCTTGGGCAACTCCAGAAAAAGAGAGAGTCCAACCCCTATCAAGGAGCTTGGTTCCAGAGCCAGAGATGTGCGTAGAGGTGAGTCCGACTATATCTAGCCGGTACTGCTCAACCTCCCGTACATGCTCTGGCTCCTTCCCCACCAGTGTGGAGACGTTTCATGTCCCAAGAGCCAGTTTCCATGACCAGGGCCCAGAACGCAAGGGCCCTTGCCCCCATCTGCCACCCGATCTGCAGTGCACCCATCCCAAACTCCTCTCCTCGCGGGTGGTGGGCCCATGTGGAGGCAGCTCCCCGTCGCCTCCTCGGGCTGAACCTGGCCAGGTCCCAGGAGAAACCCGGCCACTAGGCGCTCGCCTGCGAGCTCCCCTCCCAGGCCTGGCTCAAGGAGGGGGCCCCGGTGTCCCTAATCCGGGAAAGGTTTGTATTTCCTTAAGGAAGCTCTTCATAGGAGACTAGGGAATCGCTTTTCATCTGACCCCTCACCTGGGACGTCTTAGCATTTCCGCCATGCAATGTTGTAAATGTCAAGATCTTCTACTACAATGAAAACACATCGCAAATAATCTTAACAATTAAGCAAATGAATGTTCATTTCCCAGAAGTGAAATTGGAACCAAATAAAGGCAATGGTTTGAACTACGTAGCTAAATTGCTAAAATAGCTTGCAACCATGCTTTGGGAATCGTAGCCACCCAGATCAAAATAAATAGGAACCTAAGTGTTTACAGAGTATCTAGCTGCCGGTGTTAGGCACTACAATCGTAATAAGCATTAGTACTAACGAGCTTGTCAGCAAACCTCATGTCCCTAAATGGAAAACAATAAGCAAACCTAAACTGTAGGTAGCTAAGTGATTAGAAACACGGCTGTGGCAGCAGGAAAAGTTTCTCTGATTGCTGTTGATATTGGAAGTCCCTCCCAATTTTCGATTTTGAGTTTTTGCTGTGAGAGAACTGACACTGATGAGCCCAGCGGTGCTCAAAAAGTTGAACCATTTTCAGCTGAGAGCGCCGTGGGAAACAGTTGTGTGCTTAGGGCGTTTTTGTGCACCGAGGACATTGAGCACTGTCAATGCTTAACTTCATAGGATTTGCATTAAAAGTCGATGCTGCCAGTGCAAAAAACACTTCCTGTGGACTCAGGCCCTATTAATCACAAAGCCATATTGCATCCATTTGTATCCCTCCCAGCTCTTGTAGGCTTTGAGAGACTCTCCGGAATGGGACGAGGGAAAGTTGATCAGGTAATTGTAGATGTCTGGAGTCTGAAGGTCTGGAACACTGTCTGATCCGGCTCACTCAACACTTGAGTAAAGCACACCTGAGGCATTATAAGGTTCAATAAGTTTCACCAATAAAGTTTTGAATTTTATAGCTCAACTTCTTTGCATGTAAAGTATGCAGTGAACTCTGATGGCTTGAAATCGACGGTAGCGCCATTAATTTTCACTCAGGCTTTTCCTGCCAAAATGGTGGTGTGAACAAAATGAGTCACGTGACGTCCGGAGCTCTATGAGTATGACCTGTGCTTCATGAACCTAGACTAGCTTAGCTTCACCATCTGATTCATAATTTTGGGTTTCATCTCTGCTGTACATCAGGACAACAGGTACACAAGATTCTCAAGCCTTTTTAATAAATTAGCTGCTTTCGAATGACAATTAAACTACACTAGATTTTGTCCATTGGTGCAGGTGGAAAATTGGACAACATGTTCCTATTTTCTTATTCAACCCCAATTCCGAAATAGTTGGGATGAAGTGTAAATTGTAAATAAAATCAAAATGCAATGACTCTCAGATCACGAGCCAATATGTTATTTACAATAGAACATAGATAACATTTAAAATGTTGAAACTGAGACATTTTACATTTTTATCAACAAAATGAGCTTATTTCAAATTTTCTAGCTGCAACAGATCTCAAAAAAGTTGGGTTCCATGCAAAAAAAAGGGCTGAAAAAGCATTTAATATACAAGAGAACCAGCTAAAAGAACATTTAGCGAGTAATTAAGTTAACTGGCATTCGGTGTGTAACATGATTGGCTATAAAAGGAATGTCTTAGAGAGGTTGAGTCTGTCAGAAGTAAAGATGGCCAGAGGCTCTCCAACCTGTGAAGGCTTGTGTAAAAAAAAATGTGGAATACTTTAAAAACAATGTTCCTCAACGCCAAATTGCAAAGCCTTTGAAGGTCTCATCTTTGACAGTTCATAACATCATCAAAAGATTCAGAGAAACTGGAAAAATCTCTGTGCGTAAGGGACAAGGCCGAAGACCTTTACTGGATGCCCATGATTTTCGGGCCCTCAGACACCACTGCATCACTCACCGGCATGATGCTGTCATTGACATTACTAAATGGGCCCAGGAATACTTCAAGAAACCACTGTCTGTAAACACAGTCCGCCGTGCCATCCACAGATGCCACCTAAAACTCCATCATGGAAAAAGGAAGCCATTGTTGAGCATGATCCAGAAGCGCCGCCGTGTTCTGTGGGCCAAGGCTCATTTAAAATGGACTGTAGCAAAGTGGCAAAGTGTCCTGTGGTCAGACGAGTCCAAATTTGACATTCTTGTTAGAAACCATGGGCGTCGTGTCCTCCAGGCTAAAGAGGAGAAAGTCCACCCCTCCTGTTATCAGCGTTCAGTTCAAAAGCTAGCATCTCTGATGGTATGGGGATGCATTAGTGCATATGGTGTGGGACACTTGCATGTTTTAAAAAGCACCATAAATGCTGAAAGGTAAATAAAGGTTTTAGAGAAACATATGCTCCCCTCCAGACAACATCTATTCCAGGGAAGGCCTTGTGTATTTCAGCAGGACAATGCAAAACCACATACTGCAGCCATTACAACAGCATGGCTTCATAGTAGAAGAGTCCGTGTGCTGAACTGGGCTGCCGGCAGTCCTGATCTTTCACCGATTGAGAATATTTCGCGCATAATTAAACAAAAAGTCTGTCAAAGGAGACCCAAAACTCTCCAGCAGCTGGAAGCCTGATATTAAACAAGAGTGGGATCAAATTCCAATGGCTAAACTCAAGAAACTTGTCTCCTCAATGCCCAGATGCCTCCACTCTGTGTTAAAAAGAAGAGGGGATGCTACACCATGGTAAACAGGCCCCTGTCCCAACTTTTTTGAGACCTGTAGCAGCCATCAAATTTGAAATGAGCTCATTTTGTGAATAAAATTGTAAAATTTCTCAGTTTCAACATTTGCTGTTATCTCTGTTCTATTGTGAATAAAATACTGGCTGGTGTGATTTGAAAGTCATTGTGTTTTGATTTTATTCACAATTTAATCTTTGTCCCAACTATTTTGGAATTGGGGTTGTAAATTCAAGCTGGAAATTTGCCACATCAATCAGTGGGTTCATACAACTGTGCTATGAACTTATTTGAAGTTGTGGTGCATCAGCCATTGTAAGCCAGAATTTCAATTATTTACTCATAGCCCTCCTTGCATTTTCAGTTCAACACATACATATAAAAAAAAAAAAACAGCTAGGAAGAAAGAACTTGAGGAAACTAAAACAAAAAGCAAATGCTTTTCTCTTAATAGAAAAAAATGGGAAATGCAGATATTTCAATGTTTTTATTGTATAGTTATTTACATTATAATACTCTGAACTTCTAGCTCTCACTTTATAAACTTTATCACACGTTAAGAGATCTTTCTTTACTCAAGAAATATAACCTAAATATATTGTGTCATAATTAATGAAGTAATCCAATATTTTTTGTCTTTAAAATGGAACTTCCTGATGCTAATTCAAGAGAAATGGGAAGTATGATTTGAAAGGCAAAAAATTTCAGACACAGTAAGTAAGGACACAGCTGCATGGCCAGTTAAGAGCTCAGTTGAGGGGGGAGGATTCAGAAGGGAAGTTAAAAAGGTGCCATTGAATACAGCACCCAAGGTATGACTAAGCCGAGGTTTCGAGCCAAAAGACCCAGCCATCCAGGAAGCCCTCATGCAGAAGCAGCAATTGCAGAAAACCCCATCTGCTCCGGAAAGTGAGAGAAAACTCAACTCCCTCTGCTTCTGTACACTATTTTTATTTTTTTTTTTTTTTGCAATCACCATATTACGGTCTAATACAGGGCATCGATATCTCTTAATACAATCACAAGATCAAGATATCCTTAATACATAATCCACTAAAATATGACAAAATTAACCAAGAGACCATGAGCCATAGGTCAAACTGTTTTAAAGTTTTAGTGGAACATCAGCCCAAGGGTAGGTGTTGTGCCATTTTTCCACTCCCTGTCCAAATTCCACTCCCCCTCCGGCTGCTAGTCATAATTCCGTTTCCATACGGTCAAATAGGCCAACTGTGCCACATTAGACAACTATATAACATTTGAAAGTGTTACGACTCATCATTCCAACTGTGTGAGCTATTTTATATTGCAAATGCAGTAGAAGTAGTATTTCAAATTGTGTCATAACGACGCTAAGTCTAACAATGTAGTCCCACAGGTTTGATTATATAGCATTGTTCAGATCTGTTAAAATATATATTTTGGCATCAATGTGCTTACCTTGGTGGCGGTCCAGAGATCAAAACTCGTCACAGTTTTTAATCCGCAAAACAAACAAGCTTGGGCAAACATCACGAAAACTGCTTAGACTTTGAGATATTAGCTGCACGTCAGTAAATTTCATAATGATTAATTTTGTTTACTCAAGATGCAGTGCCATAGATTGTACAGTGTTTCTTTAGGAAGAAAATAAGTGTTCCAACTGGCTATTCTGTGCTAATATTACTGAACAGTTAGTGTTTCAGCCTATCACCACTCATTCAAATACATCATAAAAAACAACTTATTTTGGTTCATGCAGACCGCCAATGGTCCGGAACTTCCAAAAGACGGATACGCATAGTAGCCAAGGAATTGATTTTTATGGCAATATATTGTTTCAATGGTTATCACAAGGTGGGCAGGGGGGGTTTTCATTGAAGCAAATAAGTTTTGGGAAGAACTTTATCATACCTCTGCCAAGAGGTAATTTGTTTTCCTCGGCGTTCGTTAGTTTGTTTGTTCATTCATTTGTTCCCCAGTTGAGGTGATATCTCAAAAAATTATAAATCCAGCATATATTCTTCATCCAGAATCAGAAAGAATGTCTATGCACGTAAAGACGACACTGTCGAGGCTTGTTTAACACTCATGTTCTATGATTATTCCTCCTCCAAGGAATTTCAAAATGGTGAAGGTAATGTGCTCTGCAAGCGCCGTCTAGTCACACATGGTATACAATTGCTCACTAGTGCTGGGAATCAAAAGAGTACACTGGAGTTAAAATACAGCTACAGATGGGGAAAAGGACCAGAACAAGGGAAGTTGTAAAACAATTGTAAAACCAAACGTAATGTGATGAAGAACTAGGGGAAACTGGAGTTTCCATAATTGTTGAAAAATGCACGGTCATGACCAAGAATACATCTGTAAATATTTACTTTGGGTTACAGTTTCATACTATTTGTAACAGCAGTTGGTTTGGCGTCTGGCACTATCTAGGCTGATGAGGCTTGGTCCCAGCACCACAGGGCCAGAAGAAAACAGATTCTTTTTCTGCTGGACAAAACCTTACAATTCCAAGATTTTTATTCGATCTGGGCAATATTCTCAGCAATTCTACCCATTGGAGAGCAATCCACCAAGTGTCACCCTTCAGAAGAGACCATAATTATGCCCGTACTTGAAGTGGTTCAAGAACAATAAGCACTTCAGTTTATGTGGAAAGGGGTGAACATTAAGATGTTAAAGGTTGACTCATTTCCCTACTTGCAAATGAGTTAAACAGCTGAGAGTAGAGTTCAGAAGACCTAAAGAACTTGTAGGATGATTACTATGTCGACTAAACTACTGTCTGAACTTTAGATCACAGATTTTTACATCACATCACCAATTGTAGGAACAGGCTTCAATCAATAGTCTTGTCCATAATTGCATTAAAGACCACTGAGGCCATTTCTTCTGGGGAGACATTTTGGATACCTATTTTTATGATCAAGCGGTGAACTCTTGCTAGTCATCCACTAACCACTGCAAACAGGCAGGGTGCCCCTACAACAGGAAACCTGACCTGGGCTGTCATAGCGAAAGCAGTAACTGTGATTTGCAGGCCCAATACCCAGGATTCCTTGAAACAAACAATGTGGAAAACATCCCTGCTCTGCAGCATGGCAAACCCTGCACCAAGTTGACATAATTATAGCTGACTACCTACCTACATCTTTATTATCAATTGAAAAAAGTACTAAGGCCATATTAAAAAAAAAAAAAAAAAAATTAGTTCGCATCCCACTTATTTCAATTTTCAGGGTTAGGCAGGATGTATTTTTAATTTTTTTTCTTTTATTATTTTATGATAATAAAGAATTTGATATCCAAATAGCGCCATAAATCCAAATCACATTGATTAACATAAAAAATCATATCTGCCTGACCCATAGGTGATTGAAGGCCAATAAGTTTGCTGCATGGACAGGGATTCTGAGCCTTTTGCCTCACTTCGTTTTTGACGTAATTTAAACATATTTTTTTAATTTAAAAAAGTTAGGTTTTTCAGGAAGGTTTTTCTGGGGTGGGTGGTGCTGCTAACCAACTAATTTTTTTTTTTTTTCCATTTTTTTAATATGACCTAATGGTACAAGAGCCTGTTTGTAAATGCTCGTGAATTAGCATAGAGAAAGTTACACAAATAATGCTCTGTACAGATTAATGAATATTTGAGCACACAAAATCTCATTTTAGTGACTTGAATACATTCTTCCAAACTGCATAGAGGTATGTATTCATTAAAAATAAAGAAGTCTATTGAGCAAGAAGGAAAATTAGGCTATATAGCTCTTTAAATGGGGTACTATTGTGGCAGAATGGGCAGTGCTGTTGCCTTGCAGTGAGAAAATTGCAGGCTCGAATTCAGCCTGCCCTTGCACGTGGTTTGCATGTTCTCCCAGGGTTCGTGTGGGTTTCCTCCGAGTACTCCAGTTTCCTCCCACAGTTCAAAAACATGCATATCAAGCCAATTCGAGACTCAAAATTGCCCATAGGTATGCCTGAGTGAATGGTGTGTGCGCTGTGATAGACTGGAAAACTGTCCAGGCCGTGTTCCTGCCTTCTGCCTATTGTAGGCTGTATAGGCCTCAGCTCCCCACGACCGTAAATGGCAGAAGTAGTTTAGAAAATCGACGGCTGGATAGATGGATGGATCCTTAAATATTGTCAACAGGGAATGTTTTTCAGATGTACTCACTTTCAATTTATAGACTTATTTCATCTGTGACACTGCAAATATGTCGACAGTAATGTATCTGACAAATATAGGAATAGCTATGTTGACTAAATGCCTTTAGTTCACATGATATTGGAGGGAAACAAACGCTGCTAATACTGCTACGGACATCTCCTCACCAGGAACATGCACAGAGTAATCATCACAAAAAAGATGAACGCTTTTCTCCAGCCATTTTCTGTCTTTATCTTCCACAAGGATTGAATGGCCTCCATGAAACTTAACACTGAAGTAATCTCTTCATTCTCATTCATACATTTTTGTTAAATATCAGTTAATAGACAGCATAAAACCAGTAATTATGAAGTAGTACACTGTTATTATATCCCATTTTGTACTGACTGTGGATTTCCATGTTATGGGTCTGTCTGATACACCAATATGACTCCCAACAGCAACAAGGATATTCAGTCTTTTTAGTTGGAAAGCAAAATAACCTGTGTTTCTCCTGTGCAGCCTCACATCTCCTGTCCATGCCCGGTGTCCGCATGTAGGGGGAAAGGCCAAGTCACCGCAGCATGAACCTAAAACAATGTCATCTGCTTTCGGAAACCAGCGGGGGCAACCAGGAAATAAAACAAGCTCTAAAAACCGCTCATGCAGAGTTATGCTTCTTCCTCTGGACAGGATGGCATGGAAACACTACAGTTTCACCATAAACCAACCACCAAGAACAAAACACCCTGCTGATACAGACTGGCAAAAATTACCTACATTTTACAGCATATTAGGAATCTGCTCACCCTATTTCCCCACAAAAGCTGGATTTCACAGTCATGGGCTGATTGGATACGTCAAAGCCTTGGTTGACACTGAAGAAACCTGTTCTTAAAATTACAGTCCCGAAGAGCTGAGAACTGCTGGTTGTCCACTCTCCCTTCACCTGTGAGTCAGGTGTTAAGGTAATCTGGAAGGTCTTTTGTACTCAGTATTTAGTTAATTATCTGGAGAAAAAAAGGGCAGATCTGCATTCAAGGGTCAGATCTGAATCACCCTTGTGTAGAATGTACAAGCTGCATGTGCAGATGCAGTATTCTTGGATTGCAGTTATCAGCTTCTCTTTAATAACCTGTAAGATTTAGAAATAGTCAGTACTGTTCGAAATGGAACTAAAGGAACATAGAGTGCAACATCCAAGAGCAAGTTAATGAGTTCAGGGCCATTGGATAAATCAGTACATGGGTTATGTTACAGAGGAAAAAATAACTTTTTTACTACTGTGCAAACTAGTGCGACAACTGTAAAAAATTATAAATAAAAAAGACATAACATTTTTTTTTAAAATAATCTGCAAAATGTCGACCTCTAAGATGTGTGCAACAAAAATCACTTTTCAGTATTATCTAAAACACGTCAATAATATAATACATGCTGTATATTTGGTTTCAAGTCAGCCTTTTTATTTTTTTATTTTATTTCAAGTAGTCAGCATACTTGGTAATTACAGATATTGCTCAAGTAACCAAATCTTGCACAAGTAAATGCTACAGCCTTAACACCATCATGATCCAGCAGTAGTTGCTTTTTCTATCTTAATGGCTCAACTGACGTTTTACAAAACCAATGAACTGATATTGTTTATTCAGAGTCTCAAAGGGTAAGTAAACTCGAACAATGATTTCATAGATTTCCATCTGATTCTTTTTATTACCATTTCTGGACACAACAAAATGTCCAGGTAAAAATTCAAAGAAAAGCTACATAAATTTATCACACAAATTAAATGAATCAGCATGTACATCTCTTAAGCTCTCATCAGAATATAAAAGTCATGACTGAAAAAAATTGAGCAATAGAGACCCTGTGCACAACCAAACATGATACCAAGTTGATAAATATTTCACATAAATATCTGTATATAATTTAGGACTCAAAATAAATATTCTGCAAACCAATTTGCTGAGTACAGTGCGAGAAATATTTGAAAACCTGTAAAATGTAAATTACAATCTATTCTGCTTGTAAATGCCAATTTAATCCTACCATACTGTTGACTCTGTGGTCAGCTACTTTGGGAGCTGGCCTTAATTAATTCTTAGCTCAGTGGACAATTTAATTGAGGATTTCATGAGGATGTGTTAGAATCAAAAGAGATAAAATCAAACAAAAACTATGCTTTTAATTCTCTTTGTTCTGTTCTGTGAAACACAGAGTCAACTCTGGAGTATTTTTTGGGGAAAAAAAAGCATATTTGGTAATGTATGTGAAGACCATTTAATGGTCCATGGGCCCAAAATGTTATTTACTATTAAAATAACACACAAATAGCATTTAAAAAATCTTTTTTATGTGTTAATCACAAAAACAGTCACAGCATAAAGTAAACAGTATAAATTTGGGCTTGAAACAGCATGGAATACAGAAACACTAACCTTTGAGAGTCACTCACTGGTGGACTATAATGTTACTCCTGAATGAACATTATTTTGTTGATCCTGCACCAAAATTTCAGTAATATCAGATTTTGTTATGAACAATGGCTTCATGATAACATATGTCTCAAATATGCACAACAAAGTAACAATCACTTTATTGTGGCAGAACATGCAGGTAGTTCATAGTCGCCAAAACAAACCAAGCACTCATTTAACCCTTTAAAGTGCAGTCCTTTTTTGAGCAAATTTCCTCCCAAACTAAAATGCTTACTGCTCTCGAACCACTTTGACTACAGGAATAATCATGGTCTTGTTAGAAAATTGATACTCAGTAAATTGCTCTGGAATAGTCAGAATTGCTGAGAATATTACCCTAATACAGTAACAACATTTGAAATATAAGATTTTGTCTGACAGAAAAAGATTTTATGCTTTCTTCTGCCCCTGTAGTGCTGTGACCAAGCCTCATCAGCCTATAAAATAATACAGCCACAGCCAGATGCCTGAACAACAGCATGTTCAATTATTATGATTCTGTGACCAAAAGCTAATATTAAACAGTTTTTTTTTCTTGGTTAAGTTTGTGCGTGTTCCAACAAACAATTTTGGAGAGTCCAAATTTCCTTCTGTTCCAAGCAATGGTCACGATCGTTTCTACAATAGTTTTAAAAGTTCCTTATGTCAGGTTGTTTTGTCCATATGTAGTCAAATTTTCACTCCAAAATACCCCTCCGATTTGCTGAACTAGTGCGCAATCATATATGCATAAATAAGTCGCTTCCAAAACTCCTTTGCTTCATTGACAAAATCCATGCCTGGTCAGAAACCATTGAAACTATTCCTCCTTGTAAAAACTAATCCCTCGGCTACCATTGGCATCCGTCTTTTGGATATTTCAGACCACTGGCTGTTTGAGTAAGCTAAAAGAATTGGATTTTTCTGTTATATTGGAGTGAGGGTGATTAGGATAAAACACATACAGTTCTGTTGCATCAGCACACAATAGCCAGTGGGTGCACTTATTTTATTCCATAAGGGCTTCAATACAATCTACTGCACTACATCATGAGTATAAATGCTAATAGTAGTGAAATTCACGAAGACACGCGGCCTCTACCTCCATGGCATAATCGATTTAGTGACGTTTTTTTCCAAGCTTGCAAGCTTGCTTGTGCTGCAAATTAAAAACAATACCAAGTTTTTATCTCTGGACCGCTACCAAGGTAAGAACATCGATTTCAACATATTTTGATAAGGGCCAGGTCACGCGGTAACGGAGTTACAAAATTGGTGTATTTTGTAACATAGCTCCAAAACTAAGTAAGATAGAGTTACAATTTAAATGGCTTTGTGTAGGTCTTCCTTAGTACTTCAAACAACAAAGTAGCCAATTTTGTTCATTTGATTTACTTTGGGTGAAAACGCAAAAACTGGTCAGTAACGGAGTTACAAATTTTAACCAACCAGTTTTTTGCCGTTTTCAACCAAAATACATCAAATGACCAAAATGAGCTATTTTAGTTTTTTGAAGTGCTAGGGAAGACCTACACAAAGCCATTTAAATTGTAACTCTGTCTTACTTAGTTTTGGAGCTATGATACAAAATACACCAATTTTGTAGCTCTGTTACCGCGTGACCTGGCCCATAAATCATCTGAACCTAACGGACTGCATAGTCATACTGAGGGTTGTTATGACACAATTTTAAATAATATCTTCACTGTTGTATTTGCATCATAAAATAGCTTATGCGGTTACAATGCTGAGTCCTCAAAATTTTGAACGATATATAGTTCTATAACGTAGCACAATATTTCACAGCATAAAAACGCATTTATGCCTAGTGGCCCGCCCTCAGGCCGGTGCTCGCCAAAGGGTTAAAGCAACGCTAACCAACCCTGTTTCTGGAGACCTAAAGGTTCATTGGAACTTTTATCTGGTACACCTGATTTTACTAATTAGCAGCTCAACACGTTCTCTGGCTGTTGAATAAGGCCTGCTTTGATATGGCTAAAGTGAGGATGCATAGGATAGTATATCTCCAGGAACTGGGTTGGTGACCACTGCTTTTAAG
Organism: Gymnothorax javanicus; assembly: GCA_029692085.1. NCBI lineage: Eukaryota > Metazoa > Chordata > Actinopteri > Anguilliformes > Muraenidae > Gymnothorax > Gymnothorax javanicus. The sequence goes on along the minus strand of CM056194.1, from coordinate 162,746,031 downwards.
GAACCATTTAAAGGATCAGACAAGGGTGACTTTAAAGAGTCCCCAGTTCAGCCGTTTGACCCCAATTTTCCACTTCAGCATTTGAAACACTTGCTTTGTAATTCCAGATGTTCTCTATGTCACAAACAGACCTGCTCTGCATAGCCAATGCCTTCAAGCTCTGTCTGTTTGCCCTGCTCCCTCCCACAGCCTTGCTCAACCTCCCCACCTACTCTCTCTCCCATGTAGTGCCAATGTTACTCCTCTTTGCACAATTAGCTCTGTTCCCTAGCCAGTCAGAGCACAGTTCATTATCATGATGGGGACACCCCCCTGGAGAGTGACACAAGCAGCATTAAAATTACCTGGATTTTTACATTTTTTTCCCCCTTTGTGCTATAGGCTATAGACCTCCCTTTTGGACATCCAAGAATATAAAAACTTGATAAACCAGCATAATATGGGACCTACAAAGGCACAGATCAACCAGCTGTAACATGCATATCTATGAGAAACCACACACTGTAAGGTTTCTCATCGGCTTTTTGCAACACGCTAAATCCTGATCATTATCTCAGTATTGTGAGATTCTGTCCGGATCCAGCCCAAGAATAAGAACGGGGTCATATTATTTTTCAACAAATGCAGGTCAGTGTTTTTTTTTTTTTATAATTGAAATTCAATCCTGTCATGAAATTCAATTCTAGACCTGGATCTTTAATTACTCAGTTTTAACTTGATGCCAACTTTACCAAAAGTCTTTGTTTCTCCGAAATTTTTTCCTCTAAACATTTTATAAGGATAGGATCCACTTTAGGATCCACCTTGTTGGCAAACCAATGGCCGTAATTAAGGAGCCAATGCAGCTCGGCAGCCCCATAAATACAGACACTTCGTAAATGTTTACCAGTGCAGGGTGGGTACAATGATCCTTCAAGATAGTTCCACTTAACCAGGCGAGTCCTGCTCATCAGGTCAGTGATGTCTGGGTGGGATTGCTGAATGGCCCCTGGGGCACCAGGCAATCGCACCAAAGTGGCCCAGAAGTGTTCGTCAGGAGAGTATGTATCCGCTGACCATGCGAGGAAGTCCTTTACCAGTGGATTTCCATCAATATAACTGACAAACTCGCGCGACAAAACAAAATAGGCACTTCCAATAAAGATCTTGATGTTGTGAGGGGGCGGAGCTTTGGTGAGACTGGTCTTGACTGGCAGTTTCTGGTACTCGAAAGGCATGTCCTTCAGCATGTACTGGAACTTAAAACGCTGCTTCTTCAGCTCACTGGGCCGGCTTGACTCCAGCATGTTCGCACCCTGTAGCTTCTTCACCTCCGCCACAAGCTCATAGTTGGACTTGAGAGGGAAGTCCTGGCCACAGAGATTAATGACGTACTTCCACTTGACTTTGGACCCGAGGAGGTCTGATAAGCAGTTAAGGTCAGCATTGAGCCTGGTTATGTTCGCATATTGCACAGACTCCAGCTTGGAGGCAATGAAGACATTGGGCAAACACCTGGCAAGGTTCTCCATTGCTGCAATAAAACTTTTTGATGATTTTCGGTCATAATGGATGCAGTAAATGTTATGAGGCATATACACTGCACGCAAGATCCTTTCCACCATAGAAGCATGCTTGTGGACTACCAGTGAATAAGCCAGAGGAAACTCTCGCTCCACATCGGAGAGCGGCAAGTTTGCATATCCCCGTGACAGTCTATATCCTGGACAGTCTGAGGTCAAAGATGCAATGTCATCATCAGCCAAATCCACAATATCTTTTTGTCTAATTTCTAAAGACTTCCCCACCTCCACCGGGTCCATTTGATAAATAGCAGAGCAATTAATATTATATTTTGTGGGCCGAACCTTATTAACACTTGCTGTGACCCCATATGGCTCAATGAAAAATGTGTTTTTTAGAGTGAATTTTACATGCACAAGCTTCAGGAGGCAAACCACGAGCAAAGAAAAAGAAAAAATGAAGCATTTGTACTGTTTTCTACGTGGAAAGATACATCTTATTTTCATTCTGCAGAAAAACAGAAAAAAAAACTGTTAGAAAAGGGGCAATATGCATATGGAACATAAAGAAAACTGCTACTAGAACCATGGACAACTAAACCTTAGTTAAGGGGAGCCTTGCTTTATACCTATATGACTGTATTCTGTTTCAAAATGATATCCTTAGAAGATTAATAAGATATTATTTTGTTCTGTGGAACGGGAAAGCTCCGCGGTTACATTGGAGTTGCCTTGCTCACTATTGCTCACTACAGAACTCGAGGTTCAAGCAAATCCCACTGACAGCTACGGTTCAGTCTAAAATAAGATGGTCATGCAAACCGTTACTCTGTAGCCAGTAATCGACAGTTGTACACTAAACAGGGAAAAATAAGAGTGCGACCTGCAGTGCATTACTGGTCCATATGAATATTTTTTTATAAACTGAAATGAGTAAAATAATACGATTCTCGTTCACACGCAAATCATGATTACATACAGAGCGGCGATTTCGTTTTCAATTCTTTTTCAATGCTCGTCGACAAAGCCAGTAACAGATTGTTAAAAGTAGAAATAAAGTTAACCAAAAAACAAACAAAACTTCTGAGGACCATAATACTACTTGAGCCGAAACATACTAGCTCTCCAAAAAGGCTCACATCTGTTGAGAGACTGGGTACATACGTCCCAGGAAAACGCAATCTCATCATATGTTGAATGATGAAAAAATACTCCCAACTTCAGATGTCCACAGATCGGACAGTCAATTCTGTGTAATATTTACCTCTGCATTATTCCATTTCGTCTTCGAAAAGGCCTATAAACACTGCAGGCAGACTTAAAATATGATTTGTACGAAGAATGTTAGCATTAGAAGTTTTCTTAAGTAAAAGAAAAATACCCCGGAAACTCCTTATCAATAATGTCATTATTTTAAAAGAAAGATACAAGCTTTTGCAAACTTACATTCATTTGAATGATAGCAGTCCACTGCTCGCGCTCATCCTAAAAGTGAAAAAGAAGTGAACGGTCCGATCTTTTCATAGTGAGAGAGAGAGAGGAGACACGAAGTCGTAGGTGTGGCAAAGAGTACAGCACGACCTAACGAGCGCAGAGAGGAGCGTTGTGTAGTGGGGTTGATGAAGGATTAAATAATCTGAAGTTAATTCATATCTATATATATATTTTACGAAACTGTGCTCATGCACTGATACGTTTCAAGAACAACTTTGAGCGGCATGTAGCCTATAAGCTGTTATAAATCCCAGTTTTGTTCCTTACTCTTGGTTTATTTTTTTATTTTTTACATGTAGAAGGAAATTCCCGAGATTTATTGCTCTTCGAACATTTAATATTCTTATGAGTCATATTCTTTTTCGTCAATACCAAGCTAAATTTTTCCATTAGCCTATTCAAACTCTTGGCCACCCCAACTGTTTCCGTTAAGTTGCCGCTGGCATGAGGAGTTAAGTAGAGGGGGGAAACTAATGGGCCTAATTGTCTATAGTTATAATTTACCTGCTACGGTTTCCCTGATGCGATTCACATGACGTCTTGACAGTCAGCCAATCGAACGAAAATCAGCTGGGCCTAGATTTAGAACATCTGGCGTGGTTATGAATGTTTCTGTTACTGTGTAACAACTTTGTTCAGCCCTAAAAGATTTAGATTCATCATGTGAATGATGCATTTGCCCTAGATAAAGTAAAATACATTTTTTTCTTGGCAGGCAAAATACTGGGCAGTGGTGACCAGTATAGTGAATGACAACACCTTCTCTGTAACAATAAGCAAAGTGTAATATTGTTATGTGAAAAGAAGAAAAACAACGACTAATAATAAATACATGGACACCTTCATCAAGGCAGTTCAAGAGCAGTGATTGACAGATGGCGTGACTACTCTCAATGGAGTTGATTTGGAGAGAAAGAGGTAACAAAGTCAGCTGCGCATATGCAGTTGTTGGAGAGCATAGGTAATAATTTTTTGACAATCTCTGTGTTCCTTTGTCTTGTCCAGTGCAGGCATTTAGCTCTTAAGGGTCTTTTGCAGTGGAAGCCTTATCCCCAAGTAGCCTAGAATGAGAAGGAAAAAAACCCTTAAATATCTAATCAAATGGAATGAAATATTAGGGCTTTTAACCAGATACAGTACCTGGTTGATTTGTGTTTGGAATACAAGATTCAACGACAATCTGTTGCATATTAATTTTCAAAGCAACTAAAATTTTTCAGTAGCAAGCTGTAGAATAAAGAAAACCCTTCCCTAGCTTTTTTGGAGAGCACACTCATAAAGTAAGCAGTGTTTGAGTTCAGTCACTTGGGAGTTTTGTATGAGGTAATTAATGCTGTCCACAACAAACACAAAAAAGATTTCAAACTACTCATAAAACTGCACAGTCAGAATGTAGTGACCACGTCAGGGTTACAATCTTCAAGTTTAATTTCGGGACACCTGTATTCCATCCTTATCAACTGAAATGACAACAAAGACGGGAGAAGTTGCATTCATTACTTCTTAGTAAAGGGACCCAGTAAGCACACATACGTTGCCGCGACGTATTGGTGATGTAATGAGTGTGTAGGGAAGATGTCGTATTTGCGTCGTTTGCTCATTGGCCCTACGTCGCCGAGACATCGGCATTTGTTAAAATGCATTTTACCTAATGCTGATGTCTCGGCGACGTAGGGCCAATGAGCGAACGACGTAAATATGACATCTTCCCTACATATTCTCATTACATCGCCACAACGTATATGTGCTTACTGGGGAGATTCTAAGTCCACACGAGGCAGGTCAATAAATCCATGACTAAATCCATGGAATTGAATCGAGAGGAAGTGCATTACGACATTCTTAGTGTAGGATTTTAGAAATGTGCAGTGTATTTCTCAGTAGAAGTCCAAATTCATAAGTAAACGTTCACCTCGGAGGAGCTTTGTGTTTGGTGTGGTCGGCGTAAAAGGAAGAAAAAGAAGTACTTGTTATTGATTGTCTTTGTTCACAATTCTTTGGGCTACAGTCTTGGTAATTTATGTCTCTGTAGTGAGCTCTGACTATGCAACACTATCAGCCGACCATGAAGCCTCCAGAACGACTCAAAAACAGGCCCGTCCTCCGTTCTGGACTCTGATCATGCACTCTTCAGAGAAAAGGGTCTTCACTCCCTGAAACCCAGCAGCAGAGTCAATGATGAGCCTTATGCATACTGCATACTACTACTACTACTACTACTACTACTACTACTACTACTCCTCCTCAGTAGTTTAGTGGAGGGTATACACAAGTGTATGAAGTGTACCTACCTCTTTTCCTGTCAATTACCCATTAGCCAAAAAGCCATTGAAATACTTGGGAGTATAAACCCACTTGCTCTTTGTTAATCTATCCATCTACCATATAGAGTATACAGTCTAGTATACCCACTTATCCAGGGACAAGTACACCACTAATAATTGTAATAATGAAATCATTAATAGAGCGACACTTGCAAAAACTGGAAAACACAAGACCGAGGATACTCAAATTTTCAATGATTATTTTCAATGGTGCTTAATAGTTTGTTCATTTCAATTTCAATGTCTTGTTTGTCGGACCACTCATTTGTCAGACAACCATTGGATGATACTTGTGAGGCATTCATTGAGATGGGTTCGCTTAAATCAAAAGATTTCACCGAGTATTAACATACACCATTATAGGAGATAGGATTTGCATCGCCATGAAAACAGTCGTAGCCTCAAAACGGCTTGTTCGATTTTTACAAAATTTTTGGAATTTACTGTGGTTTCTAATACTTATCTCTGAAAATTGGAACAGATTGGTTACTAAACAAAAAAGTCAAGAGCTGACTTCAAGCTTGGAAATTAAGACATCAGTTTTTTTTACTGGAAGTTGTTGTCCTAGGATAACCCTTGAAGTGCTTAATTTTTACTCACCCTAGCCCTCCAAAAGTAAATCATTATTTACATGCCAAATGACCGTCAGGACTCACTCACCTGCACCTTGTGTAACTATAGCAGTGATTACCACTTTAAGGGTTAAAATTACCCATTATTGCTAGAAAGGGTCAATTTGCCAGAATGTTTAGGTGTTGGTCCCATGTCTCATTCAGTAGATTTTAACCAAAATATGATGCTTACCATTTGGGTGACCTTGACCTTGACCTTGACCTTAGACTGCTTTAGATGAAAGTGCAGGAATCGGTGGAAAAATCCACGCTGAACTAAACGGTGTTCCAGAGAACTCATTGCTCCGGATGTTTACTGAAATATTTGATCGTGAAAATGGGCAAAACATGCCTCATTATAAAAGATAGTTTTGTTGCAAAGGAAAAGGCCACAGCATTAGAAAAGTTTCTCCATTTTTGTCCAAATTCCACACGGTCCCCTAGGGTCAGGATATCGGCAATTCCCCATTATTACAAGAATGATCTTGAAATCAGGAAGGCTCCAGACGCAAGATGCAGGGAATGGGGGTCTTTATTAAAGAAAAAAAAACAGGCACGAAGGCCAACGAAAAACTTGGCCCAAAGGGTTGCAAAAATCTAACTAAGAAAAAGGCTACACAGAGCTAAGCAACAAAAGATCCAAACGACAAAAACAAAAAAACCACTGGAAACTCCAGGGAGAGAAATACCAACAAAAGAATAATAAGGAATATTAACAACAAGAACTAGACTTGCTAAGAAAAACACAAAACTGCACTGAACCTCAAGAGCAAGAAACTAGACACTAAACACGGTGAGAACTAGGCGTGGAAACTAGACAATGAAAACTTGGTAATAAAGCTTGGCTTGGTAACTCGAGACTCTGTCTGCCAGCCAACTTCCACCGCCTCCAGATAAAGGGCAGAAATCAGAGCACATGAGGGGCAACACCTGGAGAAGAAACAAGAGGCAAGGCAAGATCAAGAGACAAGGACAATGATAGGTGGACATGACTTGCTCATTAAGAAAATGAGTGTGCTCAGCTTAAGTACCAATGAAGCATGCAGATTGGAAGGAAGCATAAATGTTAATAGAAAAGCACAGCAAGATCTTGAAATAGCAAAGCAGGAATCATGACAATAAACTCCCTACCTAAATTAGTAGTATTAGTAATGTGCCTGTCTAAGAATTACACCTTCCCGTGACTGTTAGTAAATGTTAGTACTAAAAAACAGTTAATTGCCAATTAAGCTTAGACAGCCCTGAATCCAGCACAGCACAGAAGGAAGGGGGAAATACCAAAAGCCAACCAGAGCTCTGAAGTGTGCAAAAACGAAGATACGGGGCGGAACGCAGACAAGCGGTGGAGTGGCTGGGCAGACCTGGCAAAACAGAAAACCTGGAAAAAACATGAACGAACATGAACTATGAAATGGGAAATCCTGAGACAAGAAACTGTTAAAACCATAAATATGTCCTGGCCAAAGGCCCAGGACCCTGGAACACAACACAAGAACATCAATACAGAAATGATTTTTTTTTTTTACCTTCATCGTGTGAACTTCGACTCCAAAAATTATCAGAAGTTAATGTAGAATTATTTTGATGCCGGCTTTCCAATGGGCCATTGCAAAGCAGCATTTTGTCATTGGTCCTCTGTCCCTAACATTTTTCTTAGGAGTGACCCTAGAAAAAAAAACTGTTAGAAAAGGGGCTCTATGCATATGGAACATAAAGAAAACTGCTACTAGAACCATGGACAACTAAACCTTAGTTAAGGGGAGCCTTGCTTTATACCTATATGACTGTATTCTGTTTCAAAATGATATCCTTAGAAGATTAATAAGATATTATTTTGTTCTGTGGAACGGAAAAGCTCATGGTTACATTGGAGTTGCCTTGCTCACTATTGCTCACTACAGAACTCGAGGTTCAAGCAAATCCCACTGACAGCTACGGTTCAGTCTAAAATAAGATGGTCATGCAAACCGTTACTCTGTAGCCAGTAATCGACAGTTGTACACTAAACAGGGAAAAATAAGAGTGCGACCTGCAGTGCATTACTGGTCCATATGAATATTTTTTTATAAACTGAAATGAGTAAAATAATACGATTCTCGTTCACACGCAAATCATGATTACATACAGAGCGGCGATTTCGTTTTCAATTCTTTTTTCAATGCTCGTCGACAAAGCCAGTAACAGATTGTTAAAAGTAGAAATAAAGTTAACCAAAAAACAAACAAAACTTCTGAGGACCATAATACTACTTGAGCCGAAACATACTAGCTCTCCAAAAAGGCTCACATCTGTTGAGAGACTGGGTACATACGTCCCAGGAAAACGCAATCTCATCATATGTTGAATGATGAAAAAAAATACTCCCAACTTCAGATGTCCACAGATCGGACAGTCAATTCTGTGTAATATTTACCTCTGCATTATTCCATTTCGTCTTCGAAAAGGCCTATAAACACTGCAGGCAGACTTAAAATATGATTTGTACGAAGAATGTTAGCATTAGAAGTTTTCTTAAGTAAAAGAAAAATACCCCGGAAACTCCTTATCAATAATGTCATTATTTTAAAAGAAAGATACAAGCTTTTGCAAACTTACATTCATTTGAATGATAGCAGTCCACTGCTCGCGCTCATCCTAAAAGTGAAAAAAGAAGTGAACGGTCCGATCTTTTCATAGTGAGAGAGAGAGAGGAGACACGAAGTCGTAGGTGTGGCAAAGAGTACAGCACGACCTAACGAGCGCAGAGAGGAGCGTTGTGTAGTGGGGTTGATGAAGGATTAAATAATCTGAAGTTAATTCATATCTATATATATATTTTTACGAAACTGTGCTCATGCACTGATACGTTTCAAGAACAACTTTGAGCGGCATGTAGCCTATAAGCTGTTATAAATCCCAGTTTTGTTCCTTACTCTTGGTTTATTTTTTTATTTTTTACATGTAGAAGGAAATTCCCGAGATTTATTGCTCTTCGAACATTTAATATTCTTATGAGTCATATTCTTTTTTCGTCAATACCAAGCTAAATTTTTCCATTAGCCTATTCAAACTCTTGGCCACCCCAACTGTTTCCGTTAAGTTGCCGCTGGCATGAGGAGTTAAGTAGAGGGGGGAAACTAATGGGCCTAATTGTCTATAGTTATAATTTACCTGCTACGGTTTCCCTGATGCGATTCACATGACGTCTTGACAGTCAGCCAATCGAAACTAAAAATCAGCTGGGCCTAGATTTAGAACATCTGGCGTGGTTATGAATGTTTCTGTTACTGTGTAACAACTTTGTTCAGCCCTAAAAGATTTAGATTCATCATGTGAATGATGCATTTGCCCTCGTATAAAGTAAAATACATTTTTTTTTTCTTGGCAGGCAAAATACTGGGCAGTGGTGACCAGTATAGTGAATGACAACACCTTCTCTGTAACAATAAGCAAAGTGTAATATTGTTATGTGAAAAGAAGAAAAACAACGACTAATAATAAATACATGGACACCTTCATCAAGGCAGTTCAAGAGCAGTGATTGACAGATGGCGTGACTACTCTCAATGGAGTTGATTTGGAGAGAAAGAGGTAACAAAGTCAGCTGCGCATATGCAGTTGTTGGAGAGCATAGGTAATAATTTTTTGACAATCTCTGTGTTCCTTTGTCTTGTCCAGTGCAGGCATTTAGCTCTTAAGGGTCTTTTGCAGTGGAAGCCTTATCCCCAAGTAGCCTAGAATGAGAAGGAAAAAAACCCTTAAATATCTAATCAAATGGAATGAAATATTAGGGCTTTTAACCAGATACAGTACCTGGTTGATTTGTGTTTGGAATACAAGATTCAACGACAATCTGTTGCATATTAATTTTCAAAGCAACTAAAATTTTTCAGTAGCAAGCTGTAGAATAAAGAAAACCCTTCCCTAGCTTTTTGGAGAGCACACTCATAAAGTAAGCAGTGTTTGAGTTCAGTCACTTGGGAGTTTTGTATGAGGTAATTAATGCTGTCCACAACAAACACAAAAAAGATTTCAAACTACTCATAAAACTGCACAGTCAGAATGTAGTGACCACGTCAGGGTTACAATCTTCAAGTTTAATTTCGGGACACCTGTATTCCATCCTTATCAACTGAAATGACAACAAAGACGGGAGAAGTTGCATTCATTACTTCTTAGTAAAGGACCCAGTAAGCACACATACGTAAAATGACGATTGGTGATGTAATGAGTGTGTAGGGAAGATGTCGTATTTGCGTCGTTTGCTCATTGGCCCTACGTCGCCGAGACATCGGCATTTGTTAAAATGCATTTTACCTAATGCTGATGTCTCGGCGACGTAGGGCCAATGAGCGAACGACGTAAATATGACATCTTCCCTACATATTCTCATTACATATATGTACTTACTGGGGAGATTCTAAGTCCACACGAGGCAGGTCAATAAATCCATGACTAAATCCATGGAATTGAATCGAGAGGAAGTGCATTACGACATTCTTAGTGTAGGATTTTAGAAATGTGCAGTGTATTTCTCAGTAGAAGTCCAAATTCATAAGTAAACGTTCACCTCGGAGGAGCTTTGTGTTTGGTGTGGTCGGCGTAAAAGGAAGAAAAAGAAGTACTTGTTATTGATTGTCTTTGTTCACAATTCTTTGGGCTACAGTCTTGGTAATTTATGTCTCTGTAGTGAGCTCTGACTATGCAACACTATCAGCCGACCATGAAGCCTCCAGAACGACTCAAAAACAGGCCCGTCCTCCGTTCTGGACTCTGATCATGCACTCTTCAGAGAAAAGGGTCTTCACTCCCTGAAACCCAGCAGCAGAGTCAATGATGAGCCTTATGCATACTGCATACTACTACTACTACTACTACTACTCCTCCTCCTCAGTAGTTTAGTGGAGGGTATACACAAGTGTATGAAGTGTACCTACCTCTTTTCCTGTCAATTACCCATTAGCCAAAAAGCCATTGAAATACTTGGGAGTATAAACCCACTTGCTCTTTGTTAATCTATCCATCTACCATATAGAGTATACAGTCTAGTATACCCACTTATCCAGGGACAAGTACACCACTAATAATTGTAATAATGAAATCATTAATAGAGCGACACTTGCAAAAACTGGAAAACACAAGACCGAGGATACTCAAATTTTCAATGATTATTTTCAATGGTGCTTAATAGTTTGTTCATTTCAATTTCAATGTCTTGTTTGTCGGACCACTCATTTGTCAGACAACCATTGGATGATACTTGTGAGGCATTCATTGAGATGGGTTCGCTTAAATCAAAGATTTCACCGAGTATTAACATACACCATTATAGGAGATAGGGATTTGCATCGCCATGAAAACAGTCGTAGCCTCAAAACGGCTTTGTTCGATTTTTAAAAATTTTTTGGAATTTACTGTGGTTTCTAATATTTATCATCTCTGAAAATTGGAACAGATTGGTTACTAAAAAAAAAGTCAAGACCTGACTTCAAGCTTGGAAATTAAGACATCAGGTTTTTTTTTACTGGAAGTTGTTGTCCTAGGATAACCCTTGAAGTGCTTTAATTTTTTACTCACCCTAGCCCTCAAAAAGTAAATCATTATTTACATGCCAAATGACCGTCAGGACTCACTCACCTGCACCTTGTGTAACTATAGCAGTGATTACCACTTTAAGGGTTAAAATTACCCATTATTGCTAGAAAGGGTCAATTTGCCAGAATGTTTAGGTGTTGGTCCCATGTCTCATTCAGTAGATTTTAACCAAAATATGATGCTTACCATTTGGGTGACCTTGACCTTGACCTTGACCTTAGACTGCTTTAGATGAAAGTGCAGGAATCGGTGGAAAAATCCACGCTGAACTAAACGGTGTTCCAGAGAACTCATTGCTCCGGATGTTTACTGAAATATTTGATCGTGAAAATGGGCAAAACATGCCTCATTATAAAAGATAGTTTTGTTGCAAAGGAAAAGGCCACAGCATTAGAAAAGTTTCTCCATTTTTGTCCAAATTCCACACGGTCCCCTAGGGTCAGGATATCGGCAATTCCCCATTATTACAAGAATGATGCGAAATCAGGAAGGCTCCAGACGCAAGATGCAGGGAATGGGGGTCTTTATTAAAGAAAAGAAAACAGGCACGAAGGCCAACGAAAAACTTGGCCCAAAGGGTTGCAAAAATCTAACTAAGAAAAGGCTACACAGAGCTAAGCAACAAAAGATCCAAACGACAAAAACAAAAAACCACTGGAAACTCCAGGGAGAGAAATACCAACAAAAGAATAATAAGGAATATTAACAACAAGAACTAGACTTGCTAAGAAAAACACAAAACTGCACTGAACCTCAAGAGCAAGAAACTAGACACTAAACACGGTGAGAACTAGGCGTGGAAACTAGACAATGAAAACTTGGTAATAAGCTTGGCTTGGTAACTCGAGACTCTGTCTGCCAGCCAACTTCCACCGCCTCCAGATAAAGGGCAGAAATCAGAGCACATGAGGGGCAACACCTGGAGAAGAAACAAGAGGCAAGGCAAGATCAAGAGACAAGGACAATGATAGGTGGACATGACTTGCTCATTAAGAAAATGAGTGTGCTCAGCTTAAGTACCAATGAAGCATGCAGATTGGAAGGAAGCATAAATGTTAATAGAAAAGCACAGCAAGATCTTGAAATAGCAAAGCAGGAATCATGACAATAAACTCCCTACCTAAATTAGTAGTATTAGTAATGTGCCTGTCTAAGAATTACACCTTCCCGTGACTGTTAGTAAATGTTAGTACTAAAAAACAGTTAATTGCCAATTAAGCTTAGACAGCCCTGAATCCAGCACAGCACAGAAGGAAGGGGGAAATACCAAAAGCCAACCAGAGCTCTGAAGTGTGCAAAAAACGAAGATACGGGCGGAACGCAGAACAAGCGGTGGAGTGGCTGGGCAGACCTGGCAAAACAGAAAACCTGGAAAAAACATGAACGAACATGAACTATGAAATGGGAAATCCTGAGACAAGAAACTGTTAAAACCATAAATATGTCCTGGCCAAAGGCCCAGGACCCTGGAACACTAACACAAGAACATCAATACAGAAATGATTTTTTTTTTTACCTTCATCGTGTGAACTTCGACTCCAAAAATTATCAGAAGTTAATGTAGAATTATTTTGATGCCGGCTTTCCAATGGGCCATTGCAAAGCAGCATTTTGTCATTGGTCCTCTGTCCCTAACATTTTTCTTAGGAGTGACCCTAGAAAAAAAAAAAAAACTGTTAGAAAAGGGCTCTATGCATATGGAACATAAAGAAAACTGCTACTAGAACCATGGACAACTAAACCTTAGTTAAGGGGAGCCTTGCTTTATACCTATATGACTGTATTCTGTTTCAAAATGATATCCTTAGAAGATTAATAAGATATTATTTTGTTCTGTGGAACGGAAAGCTCCTTGGTTACATTGGAGTTGCCTTGCTCACTATTGCTCACTACAGAACTCGAGGTTCAAGCAAATCCCACTGACAGCTACGGTTCAGTCTAAAATAAGATGGTCATGCAAACCGTTACTCTGTAGCCAGTAATCGACAGTTGTACACTAAACAGGGAAAAATAAGAGTGCGACCTGCAGTGCATTACTGGTCTATATGAATATTTTTTATAAACTGAAATGAGTAAAATAATACGATTCTCGTTCACACGCAAATCATGATTACATACAGAGCGGCGATTTCGTTTTCAATTCTTTTTTCAATGCTCGTCGACAAAGCCAGTAACAGATTGTTAAAAGTAGAAATAAAGTTAACCAAAAACAAACAAAACTTCTGAGGACCATAATACTACTTGAGCCGAAACATACTAGCTCTCCAAAAGGCTCACATCTGTTGAGAGACTGGGTACATACGTCCCAGGAAAACGCAATCTCATCATATGTTGAATGATGAAAAAATACTCCCAACTTCAGATGTCCACAGATCGGACAGTCAATTCTGTGTAATATTTACCTCTGCATTATTCCATTTCGTCTTCGAAAAGGCCTATAAACACTGCAGGCAGACTTAAAATATGATTTGTACGAAGAATGTTAGCATTAGAAGTTTTCTTAAGTAAAAGAAAAATACCCTGAAACTCCTTATCAATAATGTCATTATTTTAAAAAAGAAAGATACAAGCTTTTGCAAACTTACATTCATTTGAATGATAGCAGTCCACTGCTCGCGCTCATCCTAAAAAGTGAAAAAGAAGTGAACGGTCCGATCTTTTCATAGTGAGAGAGAGAGGAGACACGAAGTCGTAGGTGTGGCAAAGAGTACAGCACGACCTAACGAGCGCAGAGAGGAGCGTTGTGTAGTGGGGTTGATGAAGGATTAAATAATCTGAAGTTAATTCATATCTATATATATATTTTACGAAACTGTGCTCATGCACTGATACGTTTCAAGAACAACTTTGAGCGGCATGTAGCCTATAAGCTGTTATAAATCCCAGTTTTGTTCCTTACTCTTGGTTTATTTTTTTATTTTTTACATGTAGAAGGAAATTCCCGAGATTTATTGCTCTTCGAACATTTAATATTCTTATGAGTCATATTCTTTTTCGTCAATACCAAGCTAAATTTTTCCATTAGCCTATTCAAACTCTTGGCCACCCCAACTGTTTCCGTTAAGTTGCCGCTGGCATGAGGAGTTAAGTAGAGGGGGGAAACTAATGGGCCTAATTGTCTATAGTTATAATTTACCTGCTACGGTTTCCCTGATGCGATTCACATGACGTCTTGACAGTCAGCCAATCGAACGAAAATCAGCTGGGCCTAGATTTAGAACATCTGGCGTGGTTATGAATGTTTCTGTTACTGTGTAACAACTTTGTTCAGCCCTAAAAGATTTAGATTCATCATGTGAATGATGCATTTGCCCTCGTATAAAGTAAAATACATTTTTTCTTGGCAGGCAAAATACTGGGCAGTGGTGACCAGTATAGTGAATGACAACACCTTCTCTGTAACAATAAGCAAAGTGTAATATTGTTATGTGAAAAGAAGAAAAACAACGACTAATAATAAATACATGGACACCTTCATCAAGGCAGTTCAAGAGCAGTGATTGACAGATGGCGTGACTACTCTCAATGGAGTTGATTTGGAGAGAAAGAGGTAACAAAGTCAGCTGCGCATATGCAGTTGTTGGAGAGCATAGGTAATAATTTTTTGACAATCTCTGTGTTCCTTTGTCTTGTCCAGTGCAGGCATTTAGCTCTTAAGGGTCTTTTGCAGTGGAAGCCTTATCCCCAAGTAGCCTAGAATGAGAAGGAAAAAAACCCTTAAATATCTAATCAAATGGAATGAAATATTAGGGCTTTTAACCAGATACAGTACCTGGTTGATTTGTGTTTGGAATACAAGATTCAACGACAATCTGTTGCATATTAATTTTCAAAAGCAACTAAAATTTTTCAGTAAGCAAGCTGTAGAATAAAAGAAAACCCTTCCCTAGCTTTTTGGAGAGCACACTCATAAAGTAAGCAGTGTTTTGAGTTCAGTCACTTGGGAGTTTTGTATGAGGTAATTAATGCTGTCCACAACAAACACAAAAAGATTTCAAACTACTCATAAAACTGCACAGTCAGAATGTAGTGACCACGTCAGGTTACAATCTTCAAGTTTAATTTCGGGACACCTGTATTCCATCCTTATCAACTGAAATGACAACAAAACGGGAGAAGTTGCATTCATTACTTCCCAGTAAAGGGACCCAGTAAGCACACGACGTATTGGTGACGTATTGGTGATGTAATGAGTGTGTAGGGAAGATGTCACGTTCGTCGTTTGCTCATTTGTTAAAATGCATTTTAGACTAATGCTGATTTGCGAAAATGCATTTTACCTAATGCTGAATATGACATCTTCCCTACATATTCTCATTACATCGCCACAACGTATATATGTGCTTACTGGGGAGATTCTAAGTCCACACGAGGCAGGTCAATAAATCCATGACTAAATCCATGGAATTGAATCGAGAGGAAGTGCATTACGACATTCTTAGTGTAGGATTTTAGAAATGTGCAGTGTATTTCTCAGTAGAAGTCCAAATTCGCAAAACGTTTCACCTCGGAGGAGCTTTTGTTTGGTGTGTGGTCGGCGTAAAAGGAAGAAAAAAGAAGTACTTGTTATTGATTGTCTTTGTTCACAATTCTTTGGGCTACAGTCTTGGTAATTTATGTCTCTGTAGTGAGCTCTGACTATGCAACACTATCAGCCGACCATGAAGCCTCCAGAACGACTCAAAAACAGGCCCGTCCTCCGTTCTGGACTCTGATCATGCACTCTTCAGAGAAAAGGGTCTTCCTCCCTGAAACCCAGCAGCAGAGTCAATGATGAGCCTTATGCATACTGCATACTACTACTACTACTACTACTACTACTACTACTACTCCTCCTCAGTAGTTTAGTGGAGGGTATACACAAGTGTATGAAGTGTACCTACCTCTTTTCCTGTCAATTACCCATTAGCCAAAAAGCCATTGAAATACTTGGGAGTATAAACCCACTTGCTCTTTGTTAATCTATCCATCTACCATATAGAGTATACAGTCTAGTATACCCACTTATCCAGGGACAAGTACACCACTAATAATTGTAATAATGAAATCATTAATAGAGCGACACTTGCAAAAACTGGAAAACACAAGACCGAGGATACTCAAATTTTCAATGATTATTTTCAATGGTGCTTAATAGTTTGTTCATTTCAATTTCAATGTCTTGTTTGTCGGACCACTCATTTGTCAGACAACCATTGGATGATACTTGTGAGGCATTCATTGAGATGGGTTCGCTTAAATCAAAGATTTCACCGAGTATTAACATACACCATTATAGGAGATAGGGATTTGCATCGCCATGAAAACAGTCGTAGCCTCAAAACGGCTTGTTCGATTTTTAAAAAAATTTTTGGAATTTACTGTGGTTTCTAATATTTATCATCTCTGAAAATTGGAACAGATTGGTTACTAAACAAAAAAGTCAAGACCTGACTTCAAGCTTGGAAATTAAGACATCAGGTTTTTTTTACTGGAAGTTGTTGTCCTAGGATAACCCTTGAAGTGCTTAATTTTTACTCACCCTAGCCCTCCAAAAGTAAATCATTATTTACATGCCAAATGACCGTCAGGACTCACTCACCTGCACCTTGTGTAACTATAGCAGTGATTACCACTTTAAGGGTTAAAATTACCCATTATTGCTAGAAAGGGTCAATTTGCCAGAATGTTTAGGTGTTGGTCCCATGTCTCATTCAGTAGATTTTAACCAAAATATGATGCTTACCATTTGGGTGACCTTGACCTTGACCTTGACCTTAGACTGCTTTAGATGAAAGTGCAGGAATCGATTGGAAAAATCCACGCTGAACTAAACGGTGTTCCAGAGAACTCATTGGTCGGATGTTTACTGAAATATTTGATCGTGAAAATGGGCAAAACATGCCTCATTATAAAAGATAGTTTTTGTTGCAAAGGAAAAGGCCACAGCATTAGAAAAGTTTCTCCATTTTTGTCCAAATTCCACACGGTCCCCTAGGGTCAGGATATCGGCAATTCCCCATTATTACAAGAATGATGCGAAATCAGGAAGGCTCCAGACGCAAGATTCAGGGAATGGGGGTCTTTATTAAAGAAAAAAAACAGGCACGAAGGCCAACGAAAAAACTTGGCCCAAAGGGTTGCAAAAAATCTAACTAAGAAAAAGGCTACACAGAGCTAAGCAAACAAAAGATCCAAACGACAAAAAAAAAAAAACCACTGGAAACTCCAGGAGAGAAATACCAACAAAAAGAATAATAAGGAATATTAACAACAAGAACTAGACTTGCTAAGAAAAACAAAACTGCACTGAACCTCAAGAGCAAGAAACTAGACACTAAACACGGTGAGAACTAGGCGTGGAAACTAGACAATGAAAACTTGGTAATAAGCTTGGCTTGGTAACTCGAGACTCTGTCTGCCAGCCAACTTCCACCGCCTCCAGATAAAGGGCAGAAATCAGAGCACATGAGGGGCAACACCTGGAGAAGAAACAAGAGGCAAGGCAAGATCAAGAGACAAGGACAATGATAGGTGGACATGACTTGCTCATTAAGAAAATGAGCGTGCTCAGCTTAAGTACCAATGAAGCATGCAGATTGGAAGGAAGCATAAATGTTAATAGAAAAGCACAGCAAGATCTTGAAATAGCAAAGCAGGAATCATGACAATAAACTCCCTACCTAAATTAGTAGTATTAGTAATGTGCCTGTCTAAGAATTACACCTTCCCGTGACTGTTAGTAAATGTTAGTACTAAAAACAGTTAATTGCCAATTAAGCTTAGACAGCCCTGAATCCAGCACAGCACAGAAGGAAGGGGAAATACCAAAAGCCAACCAGAGCTCTGAAGTGTGCAAAAACGAAGATACGGGGCGGAACGCAGACAAGCGGTGGAGTGGCTGGGCAGACCTGGCAAAACAGAAAACCTGGAAAAAACATGAACGAACATGAACTATGAAATGGGAAATCCTGAGACAAGAAACTGTTAAAACCATAAATATGTCCTGGCCAAAGGCCCAGGACCCTGGAACACAACACAAGAACATCAATACAGAAATGATTTTTTTTTTTTACCTTCATCGTGTGAACTTCGACTCCAAAAATTATCAGAAGTTAATGTAGAATTATTTTGATGCCGGCTTTCCAATGGGCCATTGCAAAGCAGCATTTTGTCATTGGTCCTCTGTCCCTAACATTTTTCTTAGGAGTGACCCTAGCCAAAATGGGTTTTCACCTTTTTGATGACCTTTTCCTTTGACCTTGAACATCCAGAATTGAACCCCCTCCATTCGTATGTATGTCTCTTTGTGCTGCAAATTTCAAGTCAATACCTCAAGAATTGTGGATGCGAGAGAGAGAGCACAAGCAGACAGACAAGCATGACAGACAACATAATAATAATAAAAATAATAATAATCTTCTGCCACAATACATTCTATTTGGATTTTACACCAAAATGTGCGATGTGGAACAATTCTTACTCAGCAGATCAGCACTAAACCCACTGCTGAAAAATCACCAACAAGTTTCCTCCACAGGACAGCCAAACCAAGGGATAATTGTGGAGAGAGAAGCATACCAAAAACATGGCTGGTCAGCGTCACAATGTTTTTCTTGACACACAGCTCACAACCAACATGCCTACTGCAGTGCACTCACAATGGAAACTGCTGGCTAACGTGGTTCAGGGCTAAATTCATTGTCAGGATGTGACATCATTGTCTAGCCACTACCCATGTGAAACACCCAGAGGTTCGCAAGCTCAACTGGGACCAGATGCTTTGTGTCATTTTCATTAAGTCCCAGAGTATTTTGCCACTTAGCTTGGTGCATGACTTCCCAAATATTAAGCAAAAATGTCATCTAATATCAGTAATTCAATTCCTGTGAGTTGGATCAATGATTGTACCCAGTTCAGTTCTTTCATTTATTTTGAGAAGGAAGGAATTCATTTGTTTCATCATTTGATAACAGTGAATGACCAATGGTGGCCTTCTGCTGCTGCTGTTTCTACTAACACTGGTCTGCATCCATTCACTAATTGGAGTACAAATGGTCACCTACAGTGACTGATAGACTGGTTGTAACGTCCACTGCTGCAGACTTTCAGCTAATGTAGACTGGTAAATATGGCATTTTCTCACCACTGTTCACCATTACTGTCACCCCTGTTTGTTTTAACCACAATGCAGGCCAGAATTTTTTTTTCCTTTCAGCAAAAACTGTTTGTACAGGTTATCATCTGGAGTTCCATTTGCCAAGTCACATTTTATTTTTTCATGGCGTTTCCACTGTATATACTTTATCTATTCCATTTAGAATTATTGAGTTTGCAAGTTATCTTTGTGACTCACTTGTCTTTTGGACGTAGGGTGAGGCTGGCTTTCTGATAAAAGCTAGCTCCCACATCTGTCTGTCTCCTCCAGGTTAGCTAGTGGTGTGATGTGACTATGGCATGTGTCACAGATGAAGACTAGGATTAAAGTAGGCTTTCATAAATGGCTTTTATTTCAATAGGCGTGTTTCCACTGGGTACTTTTTGGAAAGCGGCTGTGTGTTTTGGCTAAGCCCACTTTTTAGTTCCTCTAGGCCCTCCGTTCGCATTAGGTACTTTAGTAGAGGCTCACCAACGGAGTTGGAGTATGACGTTAATACTCCTCCAGTAGACGAGCAAGGCCTGGACCTCGCAGTCAACCCACTTGTCGGCGGTCTTTCTTTTAACTTTTTCCATTATTGTTTTTCTATTCTTGAATTCAATTCTCTCAAATGTTGCTCTGCTTATTTCTTGGCGATGTTCATGTTGTGGTTTGTGTCGAGTTCTACTCACGTCATATCCCATTCTCAACGGTATCCAATCAGCATCGACTAGTGAGTAGCGGCTCAGAAAGCGGCTAAGAAAGTACCTGAGCCGCTTATCGGTGAATGTGGGCGGATCTTGGGTGGATCCTCTCTCCCAAGCCACACCCATAGTGGCTCACGAGGGCAAAAAGTACCTAGTGGAAACACGCCTTATATGCGAGTTGTCCTGACTGAACTAGGCTTGACAATAATTTTTCTATAAACTTTGCTTATTCTTCAAAGCATGGAAGAAAACACTGAAAAGATATAGGTTCATTGCTCATAATGGCTGAGGATTGCAATGACTGTTTGCCTATTTTAGCCACATTATGTCAGAAATAGCTATAAATAACTATACAGAGTTCCATATTCATATTGTATTTGTTACTGCAGTAATATAGATGTCATTTTTGGTGTTGTTAGATTGATGCGAGGTCACCCTGTTAATGCATCTGTGTGCGTAAGGCAAGGGAGAGAGCAGTTTCTAACCGCAGCAAAAAAAAAAAAATGTTTTTTTCACAACTGATTTTTATGGACCTTTTTCAATTAATTTATACTTTTGGAATTTGGACTT
This sequence comes from Gymnothorax javanicus, assembly GCA_029692085.1. Classification (NCBI taxonomy): domain Eukaryota; kingdom Metazoa; phylum Chordata; class Actinopteri; order Anguilliformes; family Muraenidae; genus Gymnothorax; species Gymnothorax javanicus. The sequence goes on along the minus strand of CM056194.1, from coordinate 162,725,133 downwards.
TACAACACTCTGGGGATATTGGAAATGTTTGGATCAGCACAGTCGGAAACAATCTTATGCACCATTGGAATTTAATGTTTAATACTTGTAGTATTAGTAAAGCCTAATCTTGGATTGCAACTGTGCAGAAATACCAGATTTAAACAAAAAACTAGCTGAACTGTAAATAGAATGCATGCGTGCAAAAATAAAAGCTGCGGCATTCGAAGTATCACAATATACAACAGCCTAATGCTATCCACATTGATTCCACCATGCAACATTTGTACACTGGATGGCATAAAAAAAGGGCCATTTTTTGAGTAGGCTTCTCTTTTAAGCAATGGGAGGAGTATTTGATTGGAGAAAATGTTGAATTTCTCTATTTTTATCGCCAGCTCCTATTTTTACTACCTATGAGCTTAGATTCATACCAGTGAACGTTACCATCTAATGCTTAGTTCCCACTGTCGTGCACTCCGTTACGAACGCCACGATTGGCCATTCGTAGCTGATCGTGGAACTTCTCTGAAACCCTAGTCACACCAGAGGCGGAATGAGCCGGAATGCTGTCAGAATGAAAATTCTTTGTATATTCCTGGATATTCAAAGTGCGTTCTAAAAATTCTGACAGCATTCTGAGGGCATTCCAAATATTTGGGCCCATTCTTGTGGCCGGCCCGAATGTTTTGCTCATGCTCAAAACTTTCCAGGTGCATTTGAAGTGGAGAAATATCGAACGGCATTCGAAGTGTATTCTAACTGCGCTCTGACTGTATTATAAATATTCTTACGTCATTCCAACAGCATTCAAAACATTCTGATTGCATTCGAGGGAGAATCAAAATGGCAAGCCTCGTCAAATCCTGCCATAATGTCCTGAATGCGCATCGAATGAGCCAGAATGCACCTCGAATGCATCTCGATTGCTGCCGGAATCTATTTCGATATTAAAACAATTCAGCTGGAAACTGAAAATCCCATCCCTTAAAAATTACGCAGTGTCTAGAGATACGGCAGTTTTATGGGTATGGCAGTCGATTTGAAGGGATTACGATAAGGATTAGGGATTCTGGTTAGGGGAAGGGTTAGGTTAGGGGTCAGGGTTAAGGTTAGGGTTAGGGTTAAGGTCAAGGTTAGGTTAGGACAGGATTTGAAATTGGGACTGCCGCACCTCTCTACATTGAAATGCATTGGAAAACTGCCATATCCGTAGCAACTGCCTAAAAATTATGATTGGTCATGACCTGTTTTCAAGAATTCATTTAAATTAGTACTATTGAGAGTTTTTGGAATTTCTGTAACACTATCAGGTGTGGCCAGTTTTCTAATAATGCATACCTGTTAACTCTCATGCATTCGGCGTCAGTTTTTGTGGCATATTTACGTTCCCCTGCTGTAGTCAGCAATTACTCAATCAACGCATACCAAGAGATTCTCGCGCGGAATATAAGTCCTTGTGAATGGAGGTTTATCAGTTTCACCTGCATTATGACTCCCAACTTCTCACGCTTTTCTTTTCTTTACTTTATTGGAAAAAAGACATTTCAAATGATCTTCCTTTATTTAAACAATTTAAACAATAATGAAACACATGCATTGCTTCCAACCCCTGAGTAAAGCAAAGCGTGAGAAGTCGGGAGTCATAACGCAGGTGAAACTGATAAACCTCCATGCACAAGGACTTCAGTTCTGCGCGAAAATCTTTCACATTATGCGTTGAATAATTGCTGACTACGGCAGAGGAACGTAAATATGCCACTTAAACTCACACCGAATCCGTGAGAGTTGACAGGTATGCATTATAAATGAAAACACGGGACCCTCGTGTTACATTCTAAGTAGGGCCTACATTTCAAGTACATTCTGAGTATTCGAGCTGCATTCTGTTTGAATTCTTGGACATTCCAACCATATTCGGAATGAGCCGGAATGCTGTCAGAATGAAAATTCTTTGTATATTCCTGGATATTCGAAGCGCGTTCTAAAAATTCTGACTACATTCTGAGTGCATTCCAAATATTTGGGCCCATTCTTGTGGCCGCCCGAATGTTTTGCTCATGCTCAAAACTTTCCAGGTGCATTTGAAGTGGAGAAATATCGAACGGCATTCGAAGTGTATTCTAACTGCGCTCTGACTGCATTATAAATATTCTTACGTCATTCCAACAGCATTCAAAACATTCTGATTGCATTCGAGGGAGAATCAAAACGGCAAGCCACGTCAAATCCTGCCATAATGTCCTGAATGCGCCTCGAATGAGGCAGAATGCACCTCAAATGCATCTCGATTGCTGCCGGAATCTATTTCGATATTAAAACAATTCAGCTGGAAACTGAAAATCCCATCCCTTAAAAATTACGCAGTGTCTAGAGATACGGCAGTTTTATGGGTACGGCAGTCGATTTGAAGGGATTACGATAAGGATTAGGGATTCTGGTTAGGGGAAGGGTTAGGTTAGGGGTCAGGGTTAAGGTTAGGGTTAGGGTTAGGGTTAGGGTTAGATTAGGGCAGGATTTGAAATTGGGACTGCCGCACCTCTCAACATTGAAATGCACTGGAAAACTGCCATATCCGTAGCAACTGCCTAAAAATTATGATTGGTCATGACCTGTTTTCAAGAATTCATTTAAATTAGTACCATTACAGAAACTCCAAAAACTCTGAACCCTATCAGGTGTGGCCAGTTTTCTAATAATGCATACCTGTTAACTCTCATGCATTCGGCGTCAGTTTTTGTGGCATATTTACGTTCCCCTGCTGTATTGAGCTGTATTGAGTATTCGAGCTGCATTCTGTTTGAATTCTTGTACGTTCCAACCATATTCGGCAGCCATTCTGGGAACGTTCTGACTGCATTCGAGGTGAATTCGTACAGCATTCGAGGCACCTTCCAACCAGACTTCGGGTGGTGTTCAGGCAGCAATTGAACTGCACTCGTACGGCATTCGAAGTGCATTCTAAATATTCTGACTGCATTCTAGCAGCATTCTAATATTCCTACTGCGTTCCAACTACATTCAAGCTGCATTCGGGAGCTAATACAACCAGAATGTGCAAGAATCATTAGACGCGGGTTCGAAGCGCATTCTAAGTATTCAAACGGCATTCCTTCAAAGCTGTAAGAATTTTGGTCAATTTGAAATTCCCGCCAGAATGTTGCGCGAATTTAGAAAATTCTTCATTCCGGCTGGTTCTGCTTTATTCCTGCTGATTTTGAATAATTGTGACGGCGAAATGCGTGTATTCGCGTCTTTGCATTGACTTTGAATGTAGCTAATTTGTCGAGCGAAAAATTTGTTTTGCGACCAGTGTGAAAGCGGCTGAAAATTTCAGGTTTGGATACGAGGTCATGCAATGATCAGGACTGACAATTAATCATGCTGATCGTAGGAAATTTTTGAACCATCCAAAACTTTTCTACGAGCAACACGATTGCCACGACTGACCTCAAGATCTGATAAGATCAAATAGGATCATCACAATTACTCCACGATTAAGACCACGATTTCAATGGTGCCGCTAATCGTGATAGTGGGAACCTAGCATTAGATATTCTGACCAGTTACCAGCTCAGTGAGACCAGCGCCTGCTAAAATTCACCAGCAAGAAGAAACTAGTTTTGAGGACCAACTGTGTTAAAACATTTGTCATGAGCAACAATTACCAAAACATGCACTTTAAGAGCATGAAAACCCAAGGGGATAGGCAATCATTATATGATAGAGAATTACTCAAAGATCGCAAAACTTATTTGTTTTTTTTACAAAAGTCGATCGCAGATCGCTGCAAATTAAATTTATTGATCACCTCCGGCGGAGTATGCCAACCATGGCGTGAGCGCATCCAAAGTATGCACGACATCAGCGCTAGAACAAACAGGCAAGGTCAACATGGCGTCATACAGTTTCAGTGAATCTAGTGGGAATTCCGGTGAGAGTTTTCACGACTGGAGCGATGAGGAATCAGGAGACAGAGAATTAGCTCTTACTTTGGCAGATACGGAGGAATACAACGGTCCTCAACCCTACCTGTATGGGCCACCAGCAAAGCAAGAGATGGAGGACCAAGCGGGACATGCAGCTGATGCCGTTCCTGACAATGTCTTATTATTACAAGATCGCGTTGGTATGTTATTTTCCTATAGTTTGAATTACGGTAACGTTTATTTGAAAACAATAGTAAATTAATCAAGTGTATAAGGAATGACTTGCAGTTTAACATCCCCAATCTCCGCAAATATATTGGACTATTAGCTAGCTGCAGTGGCGTGCTGTCAGATGTCAGGAAGGCCTTCAGAAACATCACCCTTTCCCGCATAAATTGTTTTAAACTGTTTGCGATCAAGTTTGCCTGATTAACAATCAAACAATGTATTAACTGAACAACCACTGCTAATGCATGACACGTAATGATTAAGAAATGCTAATGAAAAAGCGATTGCCTGTTGGCTATGTTGATATAATTGATGTGACTTCGCAAGGATGACAATCTGAAAAAAAATCCGAAACTTTGGCTGACTTCACAGCAATTATTTTTGTCATCACTCAGCTGTGCATCGTACCTAACAACGCCATTTAGCTGTCACTTCATTCAGGCTGTAGAACGGATTCTCATGGCTTATTGCTCAATGAGCCTCGCAAACTAATTTACGTAAATCTGTCCTGTTTCACCAGCTACACAAGTGCAGAAATTATAACGACATATTGATATTTTTCGTTGTCATTGATGTGCGGAAGAAAACGCTGTATAATGTATAACGAGGCTTTCAAAAATAAATGACTCGTCGGTTCTGCCAATTAGTCTGAGCAACTGTTGCTAATCGAGAGAGAAACTGCGAGAGGGGTAGGTTGGAAATTTGTGAATACTATGTCCGTTTTATCAGAATTTCTAAAGAACTTGACAACACAACGCTGAACCATTGTTCAAACAGCTAGATAAACAATCAAAACAACGCGAGTCAATGGCTGAATGCAAATTATGGCTGTTCATGTGCGCCTGGCGCCGCCTGCACGTTGATTTGTGTTCTAGAGCTGACATCAGATGCTTCTAACAAGAGCGCCGTCCGATTTTTAGCCAGCCAGACAGCGAAATGGTGACTTTCAAACCTTGGTGACACAGCAACAAATGACCACCGGGTGGAACAGTTGTCTCCAAAATGGTTTTGGGTGTGTACTCAAACAGAACATGAAAGCAGAGCAAAAGTGAAGGAAGGGTTTTCATGCTCTTTAAGTACAAGCACTGTCTTTTCAGCACTGCCTTATCTGTCAACTCAGATCAGAACAGTTACCACAACATGGCCATGCTTGTCTGCAACCATCTGACCAGTCACACCAGCATGACCTTGCTGGTCTACAAACATCTGACCAGTTAAACCAGCATGGTTATGCTGGTCTTCCATCACCTGACCAGCTACTCCAGCATGGTCATGCTGGTCTAAAACCACTTGACCAGTTACATCAATATTGCCATACTGGTCTGCCACCAACTGAGTTACACTCCTGGGTAGCAGGCTGCTCCAGGCCACATTCTCGCCGGATCAGCTGGAGTCGGCACAGAGACCATGCAGATCTGGAGAGCAGGTGCTTGCTATCTGGGCCCATGCTGGTCTGCCATCACATGAGCAGTTACACCAGCACTACCAACCTGGCTGTTCACCTCTCAACCAGCTACTCAAAACTGATCGACCGGCTGGTCATAAGTTAAACCAACTTGATTAAGCTGGTCCACCTGCTAAACCTGACAAGACTATCTAATGATCAACTAAGATATGGAGCCAGTTCTAGCTAGATTTTTCAGCAGGGATAGCCATATTAGATATTCTCCTTTTGACTAGTACTGTATATTGAAGGGCTGCAGTGACACAATGGTTTCAAGTAAATGCGTGGAGGTAATTAAGGGTCAAAAGATTACTTCTGCTTGCAGGAGTTGTCAGCAAATCGTCTTCTGGGAAATGTCTTGGTACGTAGTGGCTCAGCTGAGAGTAGTGCACTCTGCGTGTTGTTACGACCAGCCCACTGACTGATCGCAACATGGAACGAACGAATTCCGGGTCTCCTGATGACAAAGCGACGCAAAGGACCCTCCTGGGCAGCGCCATACACCAAAGACGGCCCCGCAGAGTCCAACACCAAAGACACATGGCGTATTTGCCATAGTACACAACAGCACATAAACATCTCCAGGTCTCTCTAGAAAAGGCAGGAAATTAGCACCAGAAAATATTGCCAAACATTTGAAAACCACATGGCCAGTCCACTCAAGCAAACCGAGCCAAATCACATGCCAGAAATTACTCCAAACACAGCCAGATAAAGTGTTACTCAATTGAACCACCAACACAAGAAGAAACTCTCCAAAAATGTAGCACCTGAATGTTCCACATAAGCTTAGGACAAGGTCACAAGAACCATCAGTTCTCAAATTCACCCATGACACAAGCAAATTAGCAAGCCCACTCCCCTCCATCAGGAAACTTCAGGACAATCAATTAATCTGACGACAAGACAGACAAACAAGGGTCCGTAAGCCAAAATGCAATCCACAACTTAAGGAGCTGGAACATTCCTTTGTGCAAACATGTAACTACCAACAAAATACCAATTACTAATCAGCAACAATGAACCAGAGTTCACTTCACCTCGAATCAACCCAATCAGCAAACTCCAAAACAGGTGACAGTCATTACACTGCTCTGGAATGTTCAACAAGCAATCACAGAGGCTTGCCCAGATCCTGACTAACTGCACAGTTCCATCTACTTATCTATGACCTTTGCTAGTCTTCAGTGTTCTTTCTGGGCTCGAGGCAACTTTGAACCCTGAACTCGAGAGCATGGTTAGAAAACCAATTGACAAGTCAACCAACTGTGCTCCGAAGCGTACCCCCACCCAGAATTTCCATCAAAAACAAAAAAGGCAAAATAACAAATTGACGAGCCCCACAGGACCTGCCCGACGACTAACTGGGGAAAGTCACCGTAATGCTCAAAACAACATCCAAATGGACCAACTCACCATATGTATACCTGAGCAACGAAGTAAAATGGTCTAGGGTTTAACTTAACTAGATTATATCTCCCGGAAGAGCGCCCAATCTGTTACGACCAGCCCACTGACTGATCGCAACATGAAATGGAAAAACAACATGGTTATAAAAAAATTGGATTTAATTTCAAAAAATACTTTATCTGAACAAACAGTTGGCCCAGAACAAGAAGAACTGGCCAGGACAATGGGTGGCTGCTGGAGAACAGGCTGGCAGTTGAGAGAGACTCCTTTTTGCACAACACCAAACTCCTTTTGTAGGGTGTTGCCAGATGCCACCAATCCAGCAATTAAACACATAAGACACACAGAGAAGTCCTCCTGCCACTAAGGGCAGCATAAGTGTACTGGGTCGTGATAGTGTACATGGACAAAAATGTGTGGACAAATACTCTTTATTCCTTCTTAAAACAGCTCAAACTGTTTGCAAACTTTCATCTCTTAAAATTCTGCAACACTCTAGTGTAAACAATGCTTGCAGACCAAGATGTAGCATTTGATTCAAATGATAAATTTCCCTACTAACTCCTGAAAATAAGTTGTTTTAAAGGTCCCACATTATGCTGTAAGTTCCAATATTCTCGGATTTCCAACATAGCCATAGACCTTTTCGCAAAACACTGCATAAAAATCCTTATTTATGTTTCAGGCCACTCGCTGCCTGTCGTTTTCTCCCCTCTGAAGAACAGGCTGTTTTCACAGGGAGTCTCCTCTATGTAACAGGCCTGCTGTAATTGCACGAGGTACAAGGCCATTCCACGAAAAAGTAACTGATCAAAAAAACTGATCACGGAAAGCATTCACATTGGCAGCAGTCCCCATGCTTTGTATTTGTCCATTGCCAAGGAGTCATAGTGAATCACAAAGCTAATGTTGCCGTGAAAGTGTTGTTCCGGGAACAACAAAATAAGTAACCAAGAAGTCCACCAATTGATAAAGGCTCAGTTATAGGCACAGCGGAGAGATATCAGAGCTGCTTTTCACAGGTGGACTATTATGTTACTCCTGGACGAGTATCATTTCGTTGATGCAGAAACGACATTCACACGGTGATATCAATTTTGCCACAGTGTGAAACAAAGAAGTCAACTCAATTTTAACGGCTCAAGTGAACACTACCACAGCAGATATTTTATCAAGGGCATCAGTAAACGGTTGGTTTACATTTCTCCGGATAATATTCTTAGCACTTGGACCACACCTGAGCAGCTTATTGTATTGCAAGTTTCTTGTTGATTAGACACGTAAGCCAATAAAATTTGATGTTTTTAAATGTCAGTTGGCCTGATGAATCATACTGATTTGAAACAGTTTCCATTACCTTTCATTTTGCTTTGTTTCTTTGGCCATAAAAGACACCAGTGCTGGTCATTAGTGGACAGCTGCAAAAAAAAAAAAATGACATGAGGTTCTTTACTGCACCTGTTAAAGTAATCATTTTACACCATAAAAGTGTAGAATTCAGATTTGCCTTTTAAACAAATCTTCAACTCACAACCCCAACTAGAAAAAGATACGATGGTGTGGAAAATTTGCATAAAAACAGGGGGCAGTGATCTCTATTTACTTTAGCCTGTATTTCATTGCAGATAGTGAGCGGACAAGATATTGTTTTCTGCCGACAAACCTGCAACAGTCAGACAGCGTCGAAAATGTTAATCATGTGAACGTAAACAAAAAGGTTTATCTCTGTAAGGATCCTTTCCATAATGTTTTCAGATATTTATAGTTTCAACCTGAGCTTCCAAGTGGCAAAAACATGCACTTTTAGAGGATGTACTTTGGCACAGACAAATGCCTCATTGGATTACATTGCAGCTGTTTTGCAGATTCTGGTTCCAGTCTTGCTCAAGATTTCTTCAATTAAAATAATTTGTCTTTATAAATCATCTCAACGCAAATAGATAGGAAAACGGGTCCCATTAGCATTTAATCAAAAAAAAAAAAAAATCAAATTGTGGTCAGTCTCATCCAAACAGGTACATATATCCATGGTGATATGAAACAATCACTGAAGTAAACTTATAAAAACATCAGTGTAGCATTTCGTCCAACGGATGGGAAGTGGAGGACAGGACTCAGGCGCAGGAATGAGAATTTATTATGATACTGAACTGCAGTTGACAGAAACGGTGCAGATAAAAATAAAAGAGGGACTGAGATTCCACACTAAGCCTACTTTGAAAAAATAACACAATGTAGGGTAAAATAAATGGAATCGATGTTCCTCAAACTTTATAATAAAATGCGCTGGTAGCAGCACGAATATTAGTTTACAGCTAGATACGTGTATACGCAGGAAACGAGCCTAACACCCCGTTTACACCAGGCTTACGACCGAGTTGCGACCGAAAAATGGCCTCTGCTTGCCCTCACTCGCACTGACTCACACTGGGGTTGCAAGCTGGTCTCTATGCGGTCTCCATGGTCTCCAAAACCATCTCTCGGTCTCCATCACTCTCCATCGGTCTCATGGAGGTTTGCAAGTGTATGGAACTGCTCAAAACGCTCGCAAAGGTTGTGCGACCAGTGAAAAACACAAAAGGCTGTCACAATCGGTCGTAATAAGCTTGCACAAGTCTCAACTCACCCTCAACTCGGTATCACAGGTCGTAATAGACTCGCAAGTGGCTCGGCATGCAGTTGCATCAATGATCGCAAATTTTTCGGAATTTTTCACTCGAAAACTATTGCAAGCATTATGACGAGCTTAATGCGAGCCTATTGCAACCCCATAACGACCAACAAATGTACACGTTTTAAATGCGACCGAATTTGTGACCGCGCTGAGACCACATGCACGATTAAAGGGATCGAAATCTGACCAATGCGACTGGTGGCGACACAACTTACAACCAAACGCTGTCTATATAAACACAGGGCCACCGGTCTCTCCATCACTCGCCGACACACTTTCTGCGAGTACACACCACAATTACGAGTATTGCGACCGCATCACGGTTCGAGGTGTAAAGAAAGTCACTATTTGGTCGCAATTGAGGTTTGGTGTAACCGCAAATAAGCGATCAAAGTAGGGAACGGCCGCGGCTTGTGCAAGTGACCAAAATTTCACGATCGTGCTGGTCATATCGGGATCATATCAGGGTCGCGGTTCGGTGTAAACAGGCCATAAACAGACAGCAATATCACACAGGCTAGGGATTACACAGACTTGACAAAGGACAAAACAATCTCTGTCCTTAAATACCACTGCTACCAGTCAGTGGTGATGAGAACACAGAGGGAAGTGGTAATTGGAAAATGACAAATGCAAATTGAATAATTAGTGACGGCTGCTGAAGGTTCCTAGTCGGCCGGCGAGCTGAAGGCTTGGAGGCGTGGCCTTACACACAGAGATCAAGCTATACACACAAACAAATACTTGACTGAATGGTTCAGAGGCTTTGGGGTGGTGCTCCTGTGTAAACTTTTTTTTCTGAATAGGCTTGAGCCGCTCATCAGGCACCCAACAGCACTAAAATAAAGTAAAATCATCAGCGCCATACTCTCATCAAAACAGGGAAATGGGAGGAAACTTCCAATTATTTTCTTTCAGTGAATTATGAGCATTTTCAAAAAAAAAACATTCTCTTTAAAAGGTCAAAGGTTAAAGCTAAAACTGCGTCCCTTGAGAATCAGCTGGTTCTATGTCCACTTTTCCTCATTTTGAGAAAATGGAGTTTTTGAGAAAATTTCAACTGTCTTATCTCTGATGTTTAGAGAGTTATCAAAATTTATTTTGTGTGGAATATTGTTGACTGTGGATGGTACCCTAAACATATTGCAAACATGTTCAAAATCTCCATAGGTTTAGAGATATAAGCAGTCAAAAATGGACATAGAACCTTCTGATTCCGAGGAACGTAAGTTGCCCTTGGTCAACAAGTTCAATGTCCAACATAGGACCTGGTGCCTTTACTGGTTTTACGTATGATCGAAATCAGGAAGTTCTATGTCCATCAGAGTTGTTTTAAAAAAAGTTATGAACAAACTAAGAATGTTTTAGTCAATGAATGGTTACCTGTATTTTATACTTATTTCACAAAAAATGTACTGGGACACCATGAACAACGTTTATAAGACTGAGGATTAATGAGTATTGAAAATGCTTCATACACTCATAGATATTTTCTGTGAAAATAGCATAGGCCTATGTTCTGTGAAATCAACTACAATATTGCGGTAGGCCTAGCTAGGGCCTAAATGGTGGGTGGGGTGGGGATTCGGGTGGGGCAGGTGACCGGGCGGGGTAGGGGGCAGGGGGGTCTCCCCCGATATCCCTGGGTTGCCCCGATGTCGCTGACAAATTGTATATTAAGTGCACTGTACATTAGCACACTAGGCCTAGAGTTGATCGTTTGAGAATTAAGTAGTTCTATGTCCATGCATATTGACGAATGTGACTTTTCCACTCCAGTCCTAACACGACAAAATTAAGATTTACAGTGTGTATACATTGTTGGTGAACAACTTACCCATCAAAATAATCCATTAGTCTTTCAGAAGGGATCAAAATCGAACGTTTTTTCTGAGGAGTTTAATTTTTGCTTTACATGTGCTCCTTGGCCATTTTGAGCGAATGTCACATGATCCTGGTACGGACCCTGATTGGTTCCTTGGACATAGAACCACCTGATTTGAAACGAGCCCCACTCAGGATATAGAACTAAATGTTTCTACGTGTTAATATGGTGTAGACTTTAGGTTGGAGCTAAGCACTAAGTGACATAAACCTAACTGATTTTAGAATGTCCTGGTATGCTTAACTCCATTTCTGCGAAAAGTGGACATAGAGCCAGCTGATTCTCAAGGGACGACTGTTGAACAGCATCACTTGTTAAGAGATCTCTAAACTCGATTGAAAGGCAGTGTGGGCACTATAAGGCAGCATTTTATGATGATGTTACAATAACACAATAACACAGCTCCAGAATACCACCTTGTTTTTGTGCTCCACTATCCGCAGCACTTCCCCCTCCTGGGGTTAGCATAATGCCAGCTTCATCAAATCTGGAAGGTAAGATTATGTCATCTCCTTATGAAATTCCTGTGTGGTTGGTGACAGAGATGTGTTATAACTCACGGTGCTGTAACTGAATTTCTGCGCAGTATCGTCATAGCTTGAAGTTAGAGATGTGGGCTCCTCTGTATGCCACGAGGTTTCATTCACACCTATTATCAGATAATTTTCAGACTGAGATAAAAGTGGAGGACTTCAGCAAGAACTAGGCATCTACTGTCCTTTTAATTGAATGATACTACTTCTACTACTAATACTACCACTAACAGCGGCACCTGCAGCCGTACGGCCGTACGCACTGTGCGTACCAAAAATTCTAGAGCGCACCGCTCGAATCATGGTGCCGGTGCGGTGTGTACATTCAGGCTGTGGGGAGAGAGAGAGAGAGAGAGAGAGAGTGAGTGAGTGTGTGTGCTTGTGCTGAGGGACAGGGAGGGGCAGAATCGACACTGGGGCGGGGTGTGCAGGACTAAGAAAACTCATTGGTTAGGGGAGTGACACAGAATTAAAATGTATCTTTTTTTCCCCACTCTCTGTTCCCTCCAGATTGTTGAACAGCGAGATCAGTCAGCAAGCAGTTTTACTTGTGTGCGAAAAATCTGTCTGTCTATCCATAAGCTTAAAATGAAGCGAAGCTTCAAACAACTGAATTTATTTCAGACATTCCCCAAAAAGCCTAAAAGCAATGACGCTCAGTCATTTCGCTCAGGCGAACTCCCTGTCTAAATCAATGGAGTCATTTGACTTCATCATTGGCATCACTGTCATCCAGGGTTTGTCACAATATCTTACGCCCCTCAGCAATAGTTTGCAGAATCCTGAGTGCGATTTACCAACAGCTGTGACCACCTTAGTATCACTGCTTGAGGGGAAGAGGGCGACAGCGTTTGGGAAGTTGTAGGAGCAGGGCTGTGCTTTGGCAGCTCAGCTGGACATCGAGCCCTCGGTGCCTCGTATTGTGGCGATGCAGACAAAGCGGTCAAACACACCTGCATCAAGCTCCGCAGAATACTGGCGACTGAATCTGTTCCTTCCCTTTATTGACCATCTCACAACAGAAGTGCAGGATCGTGTCTGTGTAGCACTGCCACGTCTGAAGGGCCAATATCTGTTGCCAGATAAAATAACGGCCTTGTCTGACAATTTATGGCAGGAAATAAAAGCCGAGTACGCACATCTGATGCCTGATGCTGATGCTGCAGACACGGAGCTGGAGCTGTGGAAACAGTTAAATGAGCTCCAGCCAAAATGTAATGACATTTGTCAAGCCCTCGATAGCTCAGCAAATTTCTACCCAAATATCCACTGCATTCTGAAAGTCTTGTTGACCATACCTGTGTCCACCGCGTCTGCTGAGCGATCATTCAGCACGATGAGGCATCTCAAAACTTATTTGCGCAGCACGATGACTGACAAAAGACTAACTGGACTTGCCTTCATGAACATACACACAGACAGGGAGCTTGACTGCAAGGAAATATTGAAGCAATTTGACGCAACTGGCAGGAGGAGAATTCACTTTAATTAGGCGACTGCGTCCTTGCGCTCCATTGAAAAAACAAAAACAGCGCGCCTAGTTTATGTGCGTGTTTTTTTGGGGGGGGGACAGTGCGTACCTCAAGATTTTTTTCTGCAGGCACCCCTGACCACCAATAATAGTAATTATTATTATAAGAAAAAGAAGAAGAAGAAGGTCCCAAGGCTTCCTCAAAATGGCCAGGATTGGGACCTCGTTCTTGTTAATCCTGTCCTTGTCTGTTCCTCTGTCCAGTTGATTAGGAGCAAGCTTCCAATCCTACAGTCATCAGGATTGGAACCCCGTTCCTCCTAAGGAACTCCATCCTGCCTTCAGATGGTTTGGCTCTGGTGAATTGTACCCTCCACCTGGCAGTCATCCCAAAAAGCCATTGGCTGGAGATTGGCAATGCCTACACTCCTTCACCCACAACATCTGAAGTGAACTGTTCAATACTCTTCCAGGCTCCGTCCCGCTGTGTAATGCCCCTCCCCTTAAGTCTTCCTATGCCTGGCTACCTGCCCTTAGTTCATTATGTTTCCCTTTCTATTTAAAGCTTAGTTTCCCCCTTCATGGGCAGGTAGCCGTAGTCAGCTGCCCCTTTTTGTTTAGCGCACTCCCTTCCTGTTCTCCTCCTAGTTTTTCTATTTGTTTTTGTTACTCCTCTCTTTTATTATTTAATAAAATCCACATCCCTGCACTTGAATCCTCATCTTCAATCTTTGCCCTGGCGCCGTATCACCATCTCTGGGCGCCAGGGCGTGACACACTGTTACCATAATTACATCAATAAACCCTACCATTGAATTGTACTCTGCCTCCACACTTGATTCCTGCTCTGGATGGTAATAATAATAATAACAATAATAACGATGATAATGATAATAATCATCATCATCATCATCATCATCACCATCATCATCTGCTACACAAAAGTTTATGATAAAAAGGACAATAAAGAATTAATCAATAAAAACATTTGCTGAAGAGTTGGATACATTTTGCTATGAAAGGGACCTTGTCCAAGCATTTACAGTAAATATTGAAGGCTTGATTGGGGTGATGCATTCTCCAGGTACAACAGATGGGTGGGTTCAGCCTATCTGTAGCAAACTTGTATGTCTGCATCCCATCACTGATTCACACAAATGCTGTCCCATGACAATGTAAGGTTTCTTTTTTTCCCCTATTTTTCACAACTACATGAACCATGTATGGTGTAATGGCTCAATTCTATAATTTACTGCAGTTGTGTTCAGCTTACTTAGTGCACAACACAGGCTCTTTGTCCTGGTTGTGGGAGACAAACAATATCTCTCATTGGATGAACAACAACATTGTGGCCGTGCCATAAATCTTGTGGTCCACAGTGCAATGCCTGCTCCCTTTGTTGAACATCTTAGTCCACCTAAAATAGAAGTATGGTGATGTCACCAGAGCTGTGGTTAAACTAAGTTTTCTGTACTGCTGTATTGGTTGTGGATAAAGACCCATGGTAACAGTCTGCCACCGCCACTGCAGACCCAGTGATCCTCTTTATGAAACACAAAATAAGGCACTCTATAAACAATAGTATAGGGCTCCATTGTGTTCGTGTGCTCTTTTTATTCTCCATGTATTCCGGCAGATGTGCTGATGTACATACATGCATACATGAATACATGCATTGTGCCCCCAAACGTAATGGAAGTTTTTATGGTGCTGGTATCGCTACAGTGACAGAAAGATAATGACATGCATCTTCAATATTATTGTGTTATGATACAGATTGATTTTTTCCCCTCTGGTTATATCCGACATAATGATAATGAATAGACTTCTGTACCTTTTCTGAGCACAGATGTTCTTTTGTTTGTCACCCTGGTCGTGGAGAAGAGGTTCTACTAAGTAATGGTGATGTTATGGCATATACTCTGAATATCTTCGCAAACATTGAGTATATCCAAATTTTGCTCTCTGCTTAACGTTCATTAACCCTCTATTAACCACCGTAGCATATCTGCTACATAAAGTGAAAGGGTTAACAGCCTGGACACCCTGCTGGTTTTGTTTCTTATTGCCAAATAAACATTTGAGAATAACCTGAATGGTCCGTCACTTTAATTTTTCCATTCGCATTATTACCCAATTTAGCAGATCTGCTACATTTTGGGAAGGTGGGCCAAAGGGTCAAATTTTTTTTTTTTCCATTTTTCCAAATATTGGCCCATAATCAACATATTTGCCTAGGGAAATGATTTTTACACAGTTGGAAAGGTACTTGGTTAACAGAGGGTTAAAGAGTATTTTTTCTGTTTATCTTGAAATTTTATAAGATGATAACTAGTGAGTCTTGGTTACAGAAAGCAGCTAGACATCTGAATGCGCAGATCCCTAGGCAACATTTGTTCCACCGGAGATCATGTTTCCTGTTATTCTTCTGACCTGAGACATTAGAGACACTGTGGGTTAGCAGACACTGGCATTTTTATTTGTAACAAACTATGGGAATTTGTTTAAGAATGGGGCTCTGTGGATTAAAATAGAGTTAAATATTGTTCCTGCAATGTCTGCCGGTAAATCGTATGCCACAGCCAATCCTCAGCACAGCTTTGTGTCCTTATCCATCGTGGCAGAGTCTCTACAGATTTAAACAGTCACTGTTTTTGCAGTCACAGTTCTGGTCCATCTCCACCCGCAACCCTGCTGTTTTGGCTTCTAGTGGAGCTTTCAATGATAAATGCAAAATCTACCACTCAAATGAGAGTTGACATTGTCACACAGAAGGCACCAAATGCCCAGGCCACCATTTTCAAAACTTTTTCTCCTGAATTGAGAGCAAAATAATTGATTTTCAGAAAATTTAATTATTTTTGTGATAAATGGCCAGAGGCCTTCGATGGTAAAGAAAAACAGAAGCCCACATTATAAATTGAAAACATTAATTTCGATTGACTCGGAACAAAAACCAGCTGGATCATGGGCAATAATTTGCTCTTCCGGCTGTAGTGATTTGCCTTTTTTAGTCCCGGGCTTTGCCTGATAACCATCTTGTAATGTCCAAAATAAAGTTAAAAGACAATGTGCTCATGTAACTTTCAACTATGATAGCCCTAATTCAAATGGAACGAAAAAAGTCTCATCAGAAGAAGGGTTATTCAATTTAGTGTCCTGCTTGGTGGCCATAATGGCATTTCTAGCCATTTTTGTATGAATGTCTTACTGAAGGGAATCCATTATGTAACTTAGATTTGATTACGCCTCTTTGAAAATTTGTTGGGGAAAAATAAATTGTTCTGAGTTCAGTTCTGAAAATGTATATGAATCCAAAGAATACAAACATACTTAATGTAGATAACATGTACCCAATCAGAGATAATTTAGCATTGAACATGTTTGCTGCATGTATAAAGTAAATGACAGCTAACAATAACAGCAGTCATTGGAAATGTATTAATTAATCCGGAATCTATAATATAGAGTCAGTAACTAAATGGATAACATGGTCAGGAGGCAGGAGAGAGTTGAGACACCTTTTTGTGCAAGAAATGTTGCCGTTAGCTCTTTTTACGTACAACAAAGTATGGTCGGTATGGTTTTGCTTATCTGCGACTAGGCTTCATTTATTCATGAAAACTAGTATACCTTCTGAACATTTTTAGAATGTCAGTTGAATATACTATGTAGAAAGTTCTTGAATAAATGTTCTAATGCTGAGAAAACTGAAGGCAAATGAATTCTACAACTCTGACTTTAAATATATGTAAAAAAAAAAATAACAGTTGCATGTAAAGATTAAAAAAGGTCTATTCAATGGATTAATTCCGTGACAGTAATACGTTGTATATGTCACCTACTGTACAAGCAGTACTTCTTTACAAACTGTATATCTATTTCTATACAGTCATTCTGATGTGTGCGCTGCCAATGAGAGCTCAAAATGAACAGGAACAAATTGGGCCTCTCTGAGTTATCTCACTCACACACACGCACACACACAAACACACGCGCACACACGCACACACACACACAATGTATATGTACACGTATATATCAGTGATAACGGTGGAAATGGAGGCCCATTTTCAAACTAACTGATGTTCAACAAAGGGGCTCAGTGTTTTCAGCACGCAGAAATCATCGCGCTATAATAAGGCTAGTGTTTCTCCATCAAATACCTTGGGAATTGGTTTCAGACTGCCTCTTGTCAAGTTATACACAGCAACGGTGTGCAAAATAAAAAAGGAACATTTATTGAAACTAAGACTGCTGTTGTGACTGACAAGTTCAGATTTAGGAAGTTGAAAGCATAAATAGTGAGTATCTGTGGGAAATAAGTTTCCAAAGGAGAGTATATATTTTTGTAACAGTGCCCCATTCACAGATACAGGTCGACCAAGACCAGTGGTGGAACAAACAGCGGGAAGTAGGTGTCAATTCGAATCCGCTCTGCTCTGTGCTGGAAATTCCTAATGCACCCCTCCTTTTGACATAAGTGCCCCCACTGGAAAAGCCACAGCCACATCATATGATTTACATGCCCGGCGTTACTGGGGTGCACGTCAAATAGATTTCATTAGTTCAAGAAATTTCAATGCTGTTTTTTTTAAAGGCCAGTCAATCCCATGCACATGTATTGAATTTAAATTTTGTGTGCCACAACTGCATGATTTTTCCAACATTACATGATTAGCTATAGTTTTGGAATATTACAACTCAGATGCCTTCTGCAGGCTATCGGATTTATTCCAAATTTTAGCTCATGTGGGACAGCTGTGGTGATTTCCTGTTTCAAAATTTCCTGTTTGCTCATTTCAGAATATTGAGAAAAAATGTGATTCTTGTTCTAGAACAATATCTAGAGATACAGTGATTACAAAAACTTGAGAAGTAGCATTGTCATTTAAAATTCAAAAGATTTCCTTTGTTGTGTGCAGATTCGCCGGCTGATCCTCAGATTAAAGGAGGAGAAACAGCTCAGTCGTTTTTACATAGTCATTATGATCTTTAACCAGAGGAAACAGGCCGTTGGGTTTTCCGCTGGAGGATGATAACTATGGAGTTTTATCATTGCCAAATTGCCGAAGGGGTGACTGACAGGACAAACAGCTGCCCTGCAGATGCATTTATTCCTAAGGCATTGGTAAATCCTGTCTAAAGAGTGCAGTGGAATACGCTCAAAGGTTGTAACAAATGTACGTTTGTACTTCTGTTACATGCCATTTTATTTAACTTAATGTAAGCATATATGGAGGGATAATATGAGGAGGGTTTTTCTTCTATAAGGATTTTATATACTACCAAAAAGGTTGAAACATCATGGAAATTGCAAATACAATCAAAAAAGACTGATTTTCAAAGTCCATTTAAGCTCTTCAGTGTTGAACACCGTACAGTAACACATTATGTGACGTTCTGACATTAATTAAATTTCTTATTGAAATACATATAAAGTGATGGCTGCAATAGAGTCTAAAATGGTTTGCAAAGTCAATTGTTTACCACTGTACAACATAACTGTCTTTTAAAAACACTCTTTAAACATTTGAGCACTGAAGACGTTAGTTGGTCAAGTCTTGCA
Organism: Gymnothorax javanicus; assembly: GCA_029692085.1. Lineage (NCBI taxonomy): Eukaryota > Metazoa > Chordata > Actinopteri > Anguilliformes > Muraenidae > Gymnothorax > Gymnothorax javanicus. The sequence goes on along the minus strand of CM056194.1, from coordinate 162,706,011 downwards.
AGCATAATTTTCTCCCATATCTTCATTATACGGGTTTTCAGCTGTGCAACTGTACCATATATTTGTTATATTTTGCTTCATAAAGCACCATATATTTTCAATTAGAGACAGATCAGGACTACAGGCAGGCCAGTCTAACACCGGCACTCCTTACTGACAAGATCATGCACTTGCAATATGCTAAAAATGAGACTTGCCCTTCTCTTGCTGGAAAATGCAGGCATGGTCCTGGAACTTTTGGACTTGGCACTACTAAGAGCTTGGGTTTTCCTTGTTTTCTTTGGCCCGGAGAACACCACAGCTGTTTTTTTTTTTTTTTCAAAAAAAAAAGAAAAACACTTGATTTGTTGAACTGTTGGACCAGAAAACACACTTCCACTGTGCTACTATTTATCTACTGTAAGGAGACACCAGACCCAGAGTACAGTGCTAATGTATGGCTTTTGCTTCGCAGTGTAAAGCTTTAATGCATCTTTGGATGCACCAGTGAATGATGCTCACTGACAAGGTCTACCAAGGAATTTCTGAGCCCAAGTCATGATAGCTGTTACAGCCCCATAATGGTTCTTAAGACAGTGGCATCTAACGAATTTGAGATCGCAGGCATTCAGAAGTGGTTTTCAGCCCTTTATACACTGAGAATCAATGGGATTCTCTGTTACAATCATGCTCTAGCTGGTGAAATGGCCAAAATCCTACTGATTTGTCCTGAGGGAACATTATTCTCAAAGCGATGCAGCATAAGTTTATGCATCTTTTGGAAAAACCCACCTTTGCTCCTGAAGGACTAGACCTTTTTTCGGAAGTTCCTTTTATACAGTCATGAGAAAAAGAAAGTACACCCTCTTTCAGTACTATACTTTTATATATCAGGACATTTAAAAAAATCAGCTGGCCCTTATCAGGTTTTAAATTGGGCAAATCTAACCTCAGATGTTAAAAAACACACAGATTCCACCATGCCATTATTTATTAAACCTAAATTCAGCCAAATGCAGAAGTCATCTGTGAAAAACTAAGTACACCCCACGATATATTAGGTTATAGAACCACTTTCAGCAGCAATAACTTGATCTAATCATTTTCTATATGATTTTATCAGTCTCTCATGTCATTGTGGAGGAATTTTATCCCATTCTTCTTTACAACATTGCTTCAGTTCATTGATGGTTGAGGGCATTTGTTTATGCACAGCTCTCTTAAGGTCTCGCCACAGCATTTCAATCGGGTTGAGGTCCGGACTTTGACTTGGCCATTGCAACACCTTGATTTTTTTTTTCTTTTCCAGCCATTCTGTCGTAGACTTGCTTGTGAGTTTGGGATCATTGCAAACCTAAGCTGTGCTGCCATGTTCTTTTTGGAGTGAAAAGGCTTTCTCCTGGCAACACTTCCAAACAAGCCATACATGTCCAGTCTTTTTCAAATAACACTGTCATGAACTTTAACATTTAACATGCTGCCTGAGGCCTGTAGGGTCCAAGATGTAGATCTTGGGTTTTGTGCAGTTTCTGAGTATTGCACAGTCTGACCTTGGGGTGAATTAGCTGGATGTCCACTTTTGGGAAGCTTGGCAACTGTCGTGAATTTTTTCCACTTGTGAATAATCTTCCTCACTGTAGAATGATGGACTTCAAATTATTTGGAAATGGCCTTATAACCCTTATATACACACAATTTTAGGACCTGATTAGGACCAGCTGATTTTTTTTTATTATGCCCTGATATGTAAAAACATAGAACTGAAAGAGGGTGTCCTTTCTTTTTTCTCTTGACTGTATAACATGATTAGCTCATCTGTGCAACATCAGCTGTTTCATATCCACTTATTATTAATACTTGACAGATTATTATTAGTCTTAAATTGCCCATTCACCAGTTTTTCTTTTTTTTGTTGTTGTTGTTGTTGTTTTGTTTTTTGAGTCTTTTGTAGTCTTCAAAGTTGAGATATGACATTTTCAATAAGCAATTTAAACGATCACTTAAAGTAGAGGTCCCCAATCTTTCCCAGAAAGGGCCGGTGTGGGTTCAGGCTTTCATTGCAACCAAGCAGCTACACACCTGATGCTACTAATCAAGCTAATTAGCAAAGAGTCCAGGGGTTGATTAGTACTATCAGGTGTGTAACAGCTTGGTTGCAATGAAAGCCTGAACCCACACCAGCCCTTTCTGGGAAAGATTGGGGACCTCTGACTTAAAGTATGAAATAATGTGCTTTTGTTGTGATTTCAATTCCGTACAGGATTCAAATCAATCCTATTTTATTTTATTTGCATTTTTCAAAATTTGGGTTGTATTTGTAACCAAACTGTTTTCTTCTTTATTCATCTATCCATTATCTATTCCACAGGGGGTTGGATCCTATTTTTAGATGCACAGGGCATCACAGAGCACACTTTATTAACTCATAAACTCTACCTATTGGCAAGTTTATTCACGTGTACTCTGTTATAGATTGACTGAATTTAAGAGTTAAATAAACATGTTGTCTCCTTGTTATTTTAACTGTAAGTAGAGTCCTTGCACGCATTTAACTGTGGTTTACAGATAACATACACGGAACCTCTAAAATTACAGTCAAAATAACTGACAAAAAAAGTGCAAGTTTATAACAGTGTAGTGTACAATTCATCAGTATGCTTCTTTTTAACAGAAGCAGAGAGTGTGCTTTTAGTTTTTTTATGTGCTTATCAACAATGTACTTAAAAAGACAGTTCACTCCAAAATCAAAAATGCACATATTCTTCCTCTTACTTGTAATGGCAAACAAACCAAAGGTAAATAAAGAAATAACTTTGAAAAATTCAAAAACACTGTCCCTCCACAAATCATAACCCAGTTACTCTAGGTAATACAGAAATCATAGGAGCTATTTCCTTTCTGCCTAACTTCCTACCTAAAGACTTCCTTTCTACCCAACTAGACCTGTGGTTGGTTAAGTTCTATAAACTTAAAATGGGCCAATTTAGTCCAGAGAAGTTTAAGTGGAACACGAACAAGCGTACTACTACAGTCATATCAGTATATTTACTACGTGAGGTATATTTGGGAAATATACTTGAACTTTACTTATGTCTGTTCACTTGATGAAATGAACTTAAAGTTTGCTTATTGTAGGGCTAACATGAATGTCATTGGATTGTTGGTGCAACCCAGAGTTCCTGGCCAATACCTGCTTGAACTCGGAAAGAACATGCTACAGAACAGGCATTTTTGTCTTTCTAATTTCAAGTCTTATAAAATTATAATTTGTTTCATATACGTATAAGCGTGGTGCTTTAATGCGCAGACCTGCAGAAACGGCAACACGTATAAAACCCTAGCAGTAAATATAATGTTGCTGCCACCTCCTGGTTAATATTATGCCTGCTTCAGACTTCATACTAGTAATGCTACACACATCTTTAATTACGTTTCCAGTTAAAATTTAAAATTGGACCTTGTCTTTATGCGATGCGTCAGGGGTAATTGTCTTCAAATGGGGGGAGCCTTAGCCATATAGCGCGCTCTTAAATGATTTGCACATTCATAAATGAGAATAGCCAATTCATCCCCTCAGCCGGCCTTTCTCTTAAGATCACACAACTGATGTGGCATATGAGAAAAGAGTGCACAGAGATAATTGCTATGTGACATAATTCACTTAGCGACTCTGAAAAAACAATTTGTGGTGTTTGTTCTCTATCTGCAAATGTAATTTAAGTTTTGTGTAAACCCTTCTCCTGCTGCATTTCACTGATATCTTTTCCACCCTCAGAAAATGCCTCTGCTTATGTTCATGAGCATTTTCATCTATGCATGATAAATATAGCAGGATTCAAACAACATTGCTGCTCAGAAAAAATTATATCTGAGTACCATTGTACAAATTTTGCATCATTAAACATGATTACTTACTCTGATGAGAAAATACAGTGAGCAGTAACGCATTGGACTGTGACCCCATTTTGGCCAAGTCAATCATTGGATCTGTATCCAAATGAACATACATATTACATTCTGAAGAGGAGACTGAAGGCAAAAAGTCCCTGAAACAAGCAGAATCTGAAGGCAACTCTAGAATAGGTATCACCGGGGAAGTTACCCAGCATCTGATGATGTCAATGCATCACATGCGTCATCATTCTCGCATAATACCTTCATAATACTGGGCCTACAAACTCTCAAGTGCCAAAAAGCATAAAACACTAATTAAGGGCAATATGTATTCAAAAATGAACAAAGTATAATAACCACTCACAAATTACACAAATAACAACTATTATCTTGTGACAACAGCACATCTCGAGATCTATGAACAGACCAATGAAGATAAGCAAATGTCAATGCATCCAATAGTTGATGCATTGGATTCCGGAGAAACAAGCCTGAAGTGACATTAACAAGAGCCAACCTGTTTGGGCCAAATGAGTGGGTAATAGAATCTCTGAAGGCGTAAGGCTGTGGGGTGCCTGCAGTCAGCAGTGGTGTGCACCTGCTCACAGTGGTCCCAGGAGGGACTAGTGGTGGACAGCCTTATACAACTTTATGTCTTCCAACATATATTTTGTGTTACGTTCCAGTCCAGGCATCAAGTATTTAGGCAGAGTACAATCCAACAGGTAGTTTTATTGACAGTTTATATGGTAATTTGGGGACGGAACTCCAGAGAAAGAAGTGGGGACAGAGCCCCAGATAAGGATACCACAGTTCAGGACTGATGTTGTGGGTGAAGCTGAGCCGTCAATTGCCAACCAGTGGCTTCTTAGATAACAGCCAGGTGGAGTCCACACTTTGCGAGCACCAAACTATCCCACAGGGGGATGGAATAGCTTGAGGGGAACTCAGTTCCAATCCTGATGACCGTAGATGGATTGGGAGCTTGTTCCTTACAAACTGGACTGAAGAACACACTTTGAAGGGTTAACAAGAAGATGGTCCCAATCCTGGACCCTCAGTAAGCCTGGAAGCTTGTTCAAGTTAACTAAGTAAAGAGGAAAGCTTCCAGAAATATGTTTAACTTGATAAAGAAAAGGTTTCTTCCAGAAATTCTAACTGGTTCTAAGCACAAAAAGCAAATGACAATCCAGCAACTTGCAATACAAAGCAGTGGGCTTATATTTACATCATGTGACGATAAGGATATAACCATAAAATGAGACACAGCTGAGGAGTGGCAAAGATGCAAGATGTAAACTAATCAAAAGGAGACATACCTCTGATAGACATGCAAGTTGCTGACCAAGAAGAGAAATGAAAGGCATTCACATGAGAGTTGTAATAACTTCGTAGTGCCGTTTTCTTTCCTGCTCTGTAAAAGCTACAAAGTACTTTTGGCAAGCTACAAAATATCAATACTTTTATTTTTATTCTTAAATTCATTAAAAATTAAGATAATTTATTCATTTACTCAGGTGAAAATTTGAAAGGAGTGCTTTTACTTTTAGAGAGGTAATACTTTATCTGGATATTACTTTGAAGGAAGTGCAGGATTCATGTACTTTGTCCACAATTGTGAAGAACAAACCACAAACTAAGTTGTTGGGCATTTGAGACTCATCGCAGCACGAGGGCAACAAAAGCTATCCTGTCTGGTCCAAACCGATAGAAAGGCAATTGTAGCAAAAGTTACAGAATGCAATGAAAGACACAGTAATGATGTGTCATAACCCAAAAAGCATCACACCTTGCTGGGTAGGCTTTATACAGGGCCTGTTCAAACCCCTGTCCATTGTGAAAAGTGGCAACAATGGGCACGCGAGCTTCAGAAGTGGACCTGGGAGCAATGGAAAACAGTCACAGGACGATGATTCCCATTTTCATCATGTACGTATATTGACCATGGACATGTGCCATTTACCTGCGGATGGTATGGAACCAGGTTGCATTGTGGGAATAAGACAAGCCGGTGATGGGACCATGATACTCTGGAATTGTTCTCAAGGAAACTCTGGGCATTCATGTGGACGTCAATTTGATGAAGGTGCTTTGGCAGCACGCAGAGCCCCAACAGCAGATTAGGCTGGTAGTCATATTGTTTTGGCTGGTCAGTGTATCCTTCAGAATGTTCAATCGTGTTTGATTCCATGCACTTGCCTCACTATTCGGTAAAAAACTTTTTGAATATTGTGCCATTGTAATACACACCTTCAATTCCACTTGTTGGTGATATCATCAAGATCAGACACAGGTTGGCAGTGCCTCCACTGCAAAAAAAAAAAAAAAACAAACAAAAAAAAACCCTGTCATTGCTGGCTTTATGTCACCAATTTCCACACTTTGAATTTGACTGTGTTTGACAATGTAGGAAGTGGCATTTGAAATATACAGTATATTCTGTAATATTCTGGGCAGCAATTGGGAATGTGTACGGGGTTGCTGGGAAACTGACAATTGTAACATTGTATATGGTCCATCTCCACTAAAGATGAATTAATATATGACATAATTATTTCATAATAAAAAAGTCTTCTATAAATATGGTACTTTTTCAAAATTATAAATTACAGTTAATTGAAAATTAATGCAGCTTGTGAGGCTGGATTAATACTAGTTTATATTTACCTCAGTCCCCTAACAAATATGGCTTCATAATATCAGGACGTATCGATTAATAATTTTAGTCCGTTTGTATAGGAAATTGCAATTATACTCACCGATCTGCTATTAAATTATGACCACTTACAGGTGAAGCGAATAACATTTATTACCTCATCACCGTGGCACCAGGCAGTGGGTGGGAAATCTTTGGCAGCAAGTGAATATTTTGTCCTCAAAGTCAATGTGTTGGAAGCAGGAATTATGGGCAAGTTTGAGGATGTGAGGGACTTTGACAAAGGCCAATTTGTGACAGCTGGAGTTAGAGTACATCCAAAATTGCAGGTCTTGTGGGGTGTTCCTGGTCTGCAGTGCTCAGTATCTACCAAAAGTGGTCCAAGAAAGGAAAACTGGTGAACTGGCAACAGGTTCATGGGCGGTCAAGGCTCATGGGGAGTAAAGACTGGCCTGTGTGGTCCATTCCAACAGAAGAGCTACTGTAAGTCAGATGGCTGAAAAAGTTAGCACTGGTCCTGATAGGGGGGTGTCAGAACACACAATGCATCACAGTTTGATGCATATGGGGCTCTGTAGCTGCAGTCCAGTCAGGGTGCCCATGCTGGTCCACAAGATGCATAAGCATCAGAACTGGACCGCGGGCCAATGTAAGAAGGTGGCCTGTTCTGATGAATCACGTTTCCTTTTACATCATGTGGATGGCCGGGGGCGTGCACGTCGCTTAACTGAGGAGGACATAGCACCAAGGAGTACTACGAGAAGAAGGCAAGCCATCAAAGGCAGTGTGATGCTTTGGGCAATGTTTCGCTTAGAAATCTTGGGTCTTGCCATTCATGTGAATGTAACTTTGTCACTTACCTCATACCACCTACATGAACATTGTTGTAGACCCAGTACACCCTGTCATGGAAATGGTACTCCTCAGTGGCAGTGGTCTCTTTCAGCAGGATAATGCACTCTGCCACATTGCAAAAATGGTTCGGGAATGATATGTGGAATGCAACAATAAGTTGCTGAATTAGCCCCCCAAATTTCTCAGATTTCAGTGCAACCTTCCATTTGTGGAATGTGCAAGACAAACAAGTCCAATCCATGGAGGCTTATCCCTGAAACTAATGAGACTTGAAAGATCTACTGCTAATGTCTTGGTGCCAGATACTTCGCACTCCTGCAGAGGTCTAGTGGAGGTCAGGGTCAGAGCTAGTTAGGTGGCAAAGGGGGACCAACACAATATTAGGCAGGAGGTCATAATGTTATGGCTAATTTGCGTTTGGTTTCATTTCTACGGCTCGTAAAATATTCGCCTGAGAAGCCCTTGCCACGCCTCATGTCATTTCGTGACGTCAATCGGTCTGAAAATTCGATTGGCTGGCATAATCCATGACGAAATCATAACCTTCATTTCATCCGGATTACATTCGTAACAAGTTGAGAATCTCTATGGGTTGGTTTTGGGGATACTTCAGAAAGAGAGGTATGTGAAGTCTATATGTATGTCTACTCCGTTTCAATAACTAAGAAATGTCTGTAATATCAGTAGATTGCGTGTGTACCCTCGGCTAAATTTGACCTCAATCCACGGAGACGCTTGCTCTTCTGATAGCATTTAAACCATCTGGCTAGTCGCTAGCAGGCTAACATCAAAGTTAAATGCGCGTATTATTTGGAACTGATCGTTTTGTTTATATATTACACGGTCACATTTCGTGTCAGATATTAACTCTGCGCGTGTACTTATAATCACTTGGCTAATAGCTGTGTTAGCGGCTGTTGAGCTTCTTTGCAAGCAGTACTTGACGTTAGAATCACCAGTTTGGTGTCATGGGTAGCTATAAAGGCTAGTTAAATTCACTTGCTGCTTATGTAGCAATTACATGCACACTTCTAGCTGTTGTTGTGCTTTACTTCTTCTAGGTCGAACCTGGTTTTCTTGTTGACCGGCCGGATAATATTGGTAACTAAGCGGCAATAACTTTGCCATGACATGTTGTACAGTTTCCTATCGTTATGTAATGTCGTTGAGGATGAGATAGTTGCAATTAATTATAGTTTGTGCATTCTTTGCTTGATTGCCTGTTTGCTTGGCTTATTACATCACACCCACTGCACAGTTTGTTTTAACGATAGTTGAGTAAAGCTAAAGGTCGTTTAGTCAGCCCAGGCGCTGCCATTGGTCCGATGTAGAAGAAGTGATTTCTTCGCACATGGGTGTGTCTGCATTTCTTGTGCTAAGGACGCGGAGCTTGCTCTTCGACTGTAAAGATATTAAAGTCTTAAGATTTTAAATTCGATACTCCGAAAGCTAATTGAGGATACGAGTGAGCTTGTGATAATCGTGCTAAATCAGATGTCTAAAATGACATAGAAATTGGTTGGAAAAATTTGGACAAAATATTAGCTACGCATTATTTTAGAGCTTGCAAGCGTGCTACCCTCTTGCGCTCATTAAACATTCTGTAAAGGCTACGCTAAGTATCAACGAAATTTCCATTTTCCTGCTGTAATTTAACGCATTAACTATGGCGGAAAGCATTTATCAGGAATCTGGAGTGTGTACAATTTAAATAATAGTGTCATGGGCGCTGTAGCTCACTTGGTTTATTTCAGGCGTTGGTGTTCTGTAAGCTCGCGAGTGCTAGTATTTTTTATGCTTGGGTCAAATGTTGGGAAAATAAAGACACCTTTTGTAATTTGTGTATGAAAAAAAATTCAAGCAAAATTCTGTATCATTGTTTGATGTTTCACCGTGTTATTTTTTGCAGCTCAGTGCTCTTTCTATAGTGCAGCTCCATTGAAATATCAAGCCCAAGACACCAGATCATTGTACCCAACATTATTTACTGAGGAGTTAACCAGTTGGCTATTGGACTTAGGTGTGTTGCTCAAGGGAGTAGTGTTGTAACAAATTAAGAGCTAAGCTTTTTATTTTTATGTCCTTAAAAGTATGTGTGTACAGAGTTTCAGCATTTTTGCTGCTTTCAAACACTCTCCAGCATGATAAAGGCTGCATATCAAAGCGTAGGCTGCATCTTTCGAAGGCTGAATTTTCAGGGGTCGTCACTTATTTCCATCCGCCAAACTGACTTTTAGGGTTAGGGATAAGGTTAAATTTAGGGTTAGGTTTGGGGCTAGGTTTAGGGTTAGGGGTTAGATTTACGGTTAGGGTTAGGAAAACCAGAGATGACTCACTTAGACCAAAGCTGTTTAACAGAGCTGAAATGATGTCATGTCAGTTTGGCAGATGGAATTAAGTGACGACCCTTAAAAATGCAGCCTTTTTTTGCATTTTTAGGGGAAGTCACGTAATTCCATCTGCCGAACTGACGTAACGTCATTTCATCTCCGTTAAACGGCTTTGGTTTCAGTGAGTTGTCACTGGTTTCCCTAACCTTAACCTTAAATCTAACCCTTAACCCAAAACCTAACCCTAAATTTAACCTTGTCCCCTACCCTAAATGTCAGTTTAATGGATGGAAGTAAGTGATGACCCCTAGAAATGCAGCCTTCAAAGGATGCAGCCTATGCTTTGAGATGCACCCTTTGAGATGCACCCACAGTGCAATTTTAAATATGGCTGACAGGCGGCCATGTTTGATGTTGAGTTTCCATGCTTCTGAAAAATTTTAATCTGTACATCCATATGTACCTCCCCACCAAATTTCACATTGATCCCTTCAGTGGCTTGGTAGAAGAAGAAAAAAGCTAACGCTGATGCTGACGCCAGTGCGTGATCCCATAAGCTCCCTTTGGTCCGTTGGACCAAGTGAGCTAAAAATGAATTTGCACAGAACAACACAAGCAAGCGATTATCTGTTGGGTTTTTTTTTTTTTTTTTTTTTTTTCAAATTTTGAAAGAAAGTGTGTTTTACTTTGGTGGAAATTGTGGATTTGTGCAAGTGCTCTGTGAAAAATGGTGAATAAAAGGCATTGTTTTCGCTGTTGCCCCAGGGGACTCGGTGACATAGCGGCACAATGCTGGAATTGTTGTTCCGCGTACACGGGCTGTTCGTGGCGTCCCACCCCTGGGAGGTGATCGTGGGGACGGTGACCGTAACAGTCTGTCTGATGTCCATGAATATGTTCGCAGCTAATGAGCAGCTCTGTGGATGGAACTACGATTGGCATAAGACAGAGGAGGTAAGCTACTTCAGAAAGGAGGAAAGTGGGGGAAATTTCGATAAACCGTTTGGCTGATTGATCTGTGGTGACTTTATTATGCTGAAGAACATTTTATAGCTTTACAACCTAACTGTACTACTGACCTTATGGGATCAATTTTAAACTGCTTTGTCTTACAATTCCAAGTTGGGATAGTGTAGTAGATGCTTATAAAAAGAGAAAGCAGTGATTTCTAATTTTTTTTTGTAATTATATTGCTGCCAGTATGAAGACTATCTGTTTCATCGTTTGTCTGGTCAACTTCATTTTATTTGTAAATACACATCAATTCCTGCCATTCAAGCCTGCAATATATTCTAAAAAATAGAGATGGGGGCAATTAAGGACTAGCATCGAGGTAAAAAATTTGAACAATTGTGATGTGAAACATCTGATGTCAGTAGGTGATTGTAATCATGAATCGGTACAAAAGCTGCATCCACGAGTCCTTCAAGTAGTCAAGTCCTTCAGTAGCAAAGTTGGGCTGAGGATTGCCAATATGCAAAATTATGCCTGATAAAAATTGACGGGTATAAAAAATATGTTCCTCAAGGAAAGCTCTGAAGAAATTTTAAGATGGATAACATAATGAAATGAGTCAAGGAATCCTTAGGAATTTCTCTGCGTAAATGACAAGTGCAGAAACCTTAGCTGAATGCCCATGTCTGAACGCTCAGATAACGCTACATCAAAAACGTCATAATCGCATGGGTCCAGGCTTTCATCTGCAGACCTTTGTCAAGTACTACAAAACATAGGTACATCTACGAATGGCAGTTAAATCTACCATGCAAAAGGAAGTATTATGTGAATAGTGTCTAGATGTGCCATTGACTTATCTGGGCTTTAAGGCATCTGCAGTGGACCATCACAATCAGGAAGTGTATTGTGGTCAAGTTGGATCTAAACGTTTATTGAACATTGTCAAAAGGAATGGCAAAATTACGAAGTGGTAAATCCTTAATTTCTTTTAAATATATTGCAAGAATCAAAATGAATTAAGTTCACGTGGTGAAACATCAAATAATGTAGTGTTGTATTGTTTTCAGGGTAATACAGGTGAAGTGACAAATAGCTGCATTCAGCTTTAATTTAAACACACCATCCTAACCTTTTCTGATTTGGGGTTGTGCATTATTTTGTTACAGCAAATCCTGAGCAGTGACATTATCATCTTGACGATCACACGATGCATAGCCATTCTCTATATTTATTTCCAATTCCAAAATTTGCGACAGCTGGGTTCAAAATATATACTGGGTAAGTACTTTAATTGCAATATTTAGAATATACTGATCGGTTTTCTGCCTAGTCATCCTCAGAAAAGCTCTTTTTACATGTCATGAAAATGCACTGTATTAACCGTATTTCATGAAATATTAGGGAACTGTTTTGACTTCAGTGCATCATGTAATATTAATGTACTTTTTGTGTCATCAGGGATTGCTGGCCTTTTCACAATATTTTCCAGCTTTGTGTTTAGCACAGTTGTTATTCATTTCTTGGACAAAGAACTAACGGGTCTAAAGTAAGTACATTTCACAGCTGATATTTCATACATTTTTTTTTTTTTTTGGTCCTTTCAAATTTCAGATCATATCACAGTCAACATGATTGCCAATTCACAGTGATGTGCATTTTTACATGACATGAAACTGATCATTTTGTTTTGCAGTGAAGCACTGCCTTTCTTCCTGCTACTGATTGACCTCTCCAAGGCATGTGCCCTGGCCAAGTTTGCCCTAAGCTCCAACTCTCAGGTGCTCTGAATATGTACAGCCATTCTCACTCATTTGGAATTGAAAATTCTTTATCGGTGTACCTTTGTTCCTCAGTGTGACTAACATGAAATGCCTTGTGTCATAGGATGAAGTGAGGGACAACATTGCTCGTGGAATGGCCATTCTAGGTCCTACATTCACTCTGGATGCTCTGGTGGAGTGCCTGGTGATTGGGGTTGGCACCATGTCTGGTGAGTTCTGTTTCATCTGGAGAGACTCTTCACTGAATGTCTCAGGATCCTTCATACTCTGTTAGGCTCTCATCTCCAGCTCATCCCACAGATTTTCTTTAGGCTTTAGGTCAGAGGACTGTGATGGCCATGGCAAAGCCTATATTCTGTGGACAGTGAACCATTTTGATTTAGATTTTGAGGTTTGCTGTGGATCATTGTCCTGCTTGAAGGCTCAACCAAGGCTCTTTTTAAGCATCCTGGCAGAGATTATTGGGTTTTCACTTACGATCTGCTGGTATTTTATGTGGTCCGTGTTACCATATCTTAACACGATGTCCAGGGCTTTTGGAAGAAAAACGGCCTCAGAACATCAAAGATCCAATGCCAAGCTTCTCAGCGGGTATGAGGTGCTTGTCTGTATGGCTATCAATCTGTCTACACTGAACCCACCTTTGACGTTTGTTGCCAGAAAGCTCTATTTTGGTCTTATCTGACCATATAACCTGGTCCCATTGAAAGTCCCAGCAACGTTTGGAAAACTGTGGGTGTTTTAGTTTGTTGATGATATGACAGCAGAGGCTTTTTTCTTTCAACCCTCCCAAACAACTTTTGGTGATGTAGGTGGCGTCTGATAGTAGTTTTGGAGACATTCTGATCCCAAGACTCAACCAGCCTCTGCAATTCTCTTGCTATGATTCTTGGAGAATATTTTTCCAGCCCAACCATCCTCCTCACAGTGTGTGGGTTCAGTGTACACACACATTCTCTTCCAGGCTGATTCTTTAGTTCTTTTGTCCCTTTTAACTTCTTATTTATTGCCTTGATAGTGGAAATGGGTATTTTCAGCTAACTAGGTTTATCGGCAAACCGTTTTTTCATCAGTCATATGTATGCAGGCTAACTGAATCAAGGCTTTCGCGGTGGATGAGGATCTCATTTTGCCTGGGGAAATGCGAATGTCTTTTTTTTTTTTTTTTTTGCAATCTGCCATGTTAATGAATAACGGTAATGAGATGCTATAGTGTTTAGCGTCTTTATTTGTTACCTGTGATGTTTAAATTAGCGCGTGCACACACTCCCAAGTATGACCCACCCTCTCAGCCCGCTTGCAATTCAGCAAAAACTAACCAGACACCTCCACGTGTCCCCATTGTCACACTTATGTTTTTAGCATTTTTTGAAATGTTGTAAGTGGAGCGAGGCCTAAACCCAGTGGAATGTTACCCTTTAAGAGGGAAGCGCACATTTGGAAGTCTCTAGTAGAATGTATTCTGTTGATGGTGCAGTGGAGCTCTTTTGCTGTGTCGGAGAGAGTAGTAATCATTGATTTGTAGCTAAAGATTGTTGATTTTATATGTGCAAAGTGCTGTTTATAGTATGTATGCGCACTCCTCATTTCCTGTTTTCTTTTGCTTGTGTCGTTCCAGGGGTCCGTCAGCTGGAGATCATGTGCTGCTTCGGCTGCATGTCTGTCTTGGCCAACTACTTTGTGTTCATGACCTTCTTCCCTGCCTGCGTCTCGCTAGTGTTAGAGGTGCGTTTACTCTGTGGACTCTTGGGTAGAAGGTCATTGGCGGCTATGCTGTCTGCTGGTGCATTTTTAGCTCCGCTGTCCGTGTCCCTCTTCTACAGCTGTCCCGGGAGAGCCGTGAGGGGCGCCCCATCTGGCAGCTCAGCCACTTCGCCCGTGTGATGGAAGAGGAGGAGGACAATAAGCCCAACCCTGTCACACAGAGAGTGAAGATGATCATGGTGAGGGAGGGTCTTCAACGCTGCTTAGAACTTTCTTAACCCTTTAAACTGGAACCCCCCCCCATTTTTAGCTTTATTCTCAAAAAACAGCTCAAACTGTTCTTGAACCACATTGAACGCAAGCGTACTTATGGTTTCATGTGATTCACGTTTTGACTATGGAACATGGAAGTAAATTCATGTCTCGAATGTGTACGAAAGGTTGGGTTTTGAGTCTTATTCACCCTTGCAGTCTCTGGGCCTGGTCCTGGTTCATGCCCACAGTCGCTGGGATGCTGAACCATCCTCACAGAACCGCACTGTGGAGGGGCCCTGTGTGGCTCTGAGCCTCAAGGACAGTATGCCAAAGATGATTGACCCAGAGAGGCCCCTGTGGCAGTTCCATCTATTCCGGTATCTACATCCTTTTTTACTGGATATCGGCTGTCATTTTCCATTTTAATTCATCTAAACATCACCAACCCGTTTATTGGATAACAAATAAATTGGATAATTATCGTTACCTTTTTGTTCGACGTGTAGTGAATGGGTGCCATTCAAAGTCAATTTCACCTTGAGCACCACTTGTAATGTCAATTCCTGTTGAGAATAAAGGAGGTCCTGATCTTGGGTATTTAGGTTTCTTGCCTGTTCTGACGATGATTTGCATTGCTTTGGCCTTTCGAGAAGAATCCTGTAGCTTTCAACTGTGAATATATTGAGGAAGTACAGTACTGTGCAAAAGTCTTAGGCACCCTGCACTTTTTAAAATTTTAAATCTGCTTTAGATGTTTATTTTTTTGTTTTCCACATTTGAGTCGCTGAAGATAAAAAGTAAATTGAAAATTCCAAATGCCAATTTAAAGTTTTATTAATTAATGTTTGTATTTCATTAAAAAACAGCCAATTCAGATAATACAGCCTTGATAGAGTCCTGATGTCAACATCATCATGGCTGTTTGCAATTACTTGGAGGGACAGACGCAAGTGAGACAGTCAGTCTGCAGAAGAACAGTGACAAGTTTTCCGTTCAGCTTGGAATAAGCAATCTTATAAACTATAGCACAACAGGACAGTGTCCCAGATTTTTAGGCAAAAGGTAGTTACGCCAAATATTGGGTTGATATAGTTTTTAACAGTTTACAGCTATGTTTAGTACATTTCTCACTTATGAGAAACTTAAAATTTCTTCATTTTTGCAAGCATATTTGCCCTCTGAAATTGCCTTTAATGTGCCTAAGACTTTAGCACAGTACTGTGTATAATCTCTGTGGTGTGTCCTCCACACAGGTTAGTGAGCATGGACGTAGAGCAGGTCATCACTCTTGGGTTGGCTCTTCTCCTGGCCGTCAAGTACGTCTTCTTTGAGCAGGCGGAGATGGAGTCTACGCTCTCCCTAAGCAACCCTATAACGGGACCCCCCCCGGGCCCACGAAGGGGCGGGGCTCAGTGCTGTCGAGTCACTTCAGCCGTGCACCTGGAGCCAGAAGGTAGGTCAGGAAAAACAAATCAGCCGTATGGTAAAGAAGCCGTTAGCATAATGCACAAAACTGAAAACACGACTAATAATGACTGGTGCCAAATAAACACCTTCACCAGATTGGCCTCATTCTTAATTTTGTGTTGTGCTGTGCTCTTATAAAATCAGGCCCCAGCTCTGATGTCTGTAAACTGTCATAAGCATGCTTTTTCCTGTCACTGCAGCTGAGGTTATCCATCCTCTGGCTGCTCTAGTGGAACCGAAGAGTCCCAATGTTTTTGGAGAAAGGGCCACCATATCGGAGCCCTTAGTAGACACAGAGCCTAAACTGCCTTCGGAGCCCCGTGCTGTCGATCTGTGTCTCTCCATACTGAGGAACCCAGAGGTGAGCTGAACCTCAGCGCTTCCACAATCCTCCGTCAGCGGCACCATATATCGACGATTCTGGGTCGCACGCAGAGTATGCTTTTGCTCAGGATTTTCTCAGTTTTCGTCTGTGTTTTGATCTGTTCCAGATGGGAGCTGGTTTTCTGAGCGACGCAGAGGTGATGTCGCTGGTGAAGTCTAAGCACATCCCAGGGCACAAGCTGGAGGCCCTGATGGGGACGCCTGAGCGGGGAGTGGTCATCCGCAGGAAGATGATCTCCTCGCAGCTGTCCAGTCCCTCTGCCCTCGCTGGCCTGCCCTATAAGGACTATGATTACTCCAAGGTACAGTCATGAGCTAATGAGGGCTCATTCTTGGCTGTATCCTGGCTGGTGGGATAGTTCACCTCCAAACCCAGTGATGTATTGTGTGGTGTACAGTAGAGGTACATGTTGAGTTTACTGGTGTGGCAAACTTGATTTGAAATATGAATTGTTGGATGACTGAGCTGATAAATGCGCTTTTGCCTCATATTAGCCCTGCTGTGGTTGTATAGGCAGTGTAGCCGTACAAAGAGTATGGTTGTTTGGTTGGGTTTTCCTGATTAGTTAACGTGATGAACCTCTTGCTGGGCAGGTGGTGGGTATGTGCTGTGAGAACGTGATTGGCTACATGCCTGTGCCAGTGGGAGTGGCTGGGCCGCTGCTTTTGGATGGGAAGCAGTTTCAGGTCCCTATGGCGACGACAGAAGGCTGCTTGGTGGCTAGCACTAACCGAGGGTGCAGAGCCATTGCCGTGAGTGAAAACCTGCTCTTAACTTACAGGAGACTTGCTTCTTTGATGATGTAATCCACACTGTAATTACAGATGCATTTCCTGTCAATCAATTTCTATTTTACACCCCATCAATTGATTTACATTTTATCCAGTGTCAGTTGATCTTTCTTGTTCATGTAGCAACATTTACTGTCGGTTTGATGGTCAGAAATTCCCAGAGAAGATTTTAAAAAAGGGGAAATGTGTCCTTTTCCAAAACTGGAAAATTTTTCTCAAGCTTGTCTACAGGCAGTTGTTTGAGCAGTAGGGGAGTGTAGTGTTGGGCTGTTGAAGGCAGTATAAATGGCGCTTGGGTAATTGTTCACATCTGGTCCCCTGCCCCAGTTGAGTGGTGGCGTCAGTAGCAGGATTCTGGCAGACGGGATGACCCGTGGGCCCGTAGTGCAGCTGCCCTCCGCTTGCCGAGCTGCAGAGGTCAAGTCCTGGCTGGAGAGCGCCGATGGCTTCGAGTGCATCAAGGAAGCCTTCGATTTTACCAGCAGGTGGGCATTCCACTCAAATCAAACGGAACTCTGCAGACATGGTCGCCGTTCCAGGCATTGTGCAGACAAACTGGTCTTATTTATGGAACATTTGTGTGGTTTTATTACTTAAATATTGGGTACGCTTAAAAGAAGTGACATTTTGTGACAAAAAACTAATTTATAAAATTGTGCGTAAATATCTGTTCGCTGTTTTTACTAAATCGGGATCAACTTGGAATCTTGCAAATGTGCTCAATCCTTTTCACGTTGTCTTTTTTCAAATCGTGTTTATGAATCCAAAGTTATAAAGAAAATAGAGTGTGCACTTTTCGATGGGCATAGTCTGTTTGCAAATGAGACGCGCTGTGAGGGTACGTTCTCAGGTTGTATTTTGAGGACGCATTTTTGGCATGGACTGCGATGACACATCGCGAGGATACATTATCCAGATGTTTGTCAGGACATGTTTTGAGGTTATATTGTGAGAACATATTTAGACAATGCGCTGACTGCTTCTGCTCGCACAGGTTTGCTCGGCTGGAGAAGCTGATGGTCACCCTGGCTGGGCGAAACCTGTACATCCGCTTTCAGTCCACCACTGGGGATGCCATGGGCATGAACATGGTGTCGAAGGTCAGTGTTGGGTTCTGGTGTTAAGGAGAGGGACAGTTGTATATGAACATGTGGCTGTTATTGCAGCATCACATGGATATTCGGTAGCAAACTGACCCAAACTGTTGGTGGCAATGTGGGGTGGATATTCACATGGATCTCAATAGATGTTACAGGGCATAGAGGCAGTTTTTGGAACTTAACGGGGAGAAAAATGGGAGGACGGCACAACTGGAAACATGGACACTTTATCTGCATTGGGACACATGGCTAATATCTTGTTTTTAGTTTCTGGGTTGTATTGTTATAGTCAATTGGAATTGAAACGATTAAAAAAAAAAATTCAGAACTCTAATGGCAACTTTCATCTGCCATTCTAAATGCCACAGCGTTTCTTGCAGACCTCATCAGATTTTATTGTTGTGCTCTCAATTACAATAATAACTTTAGGTTCACATTCTTCTGTCAGCCATGATCTGTGCTAACACAGCATTACACTCGACTCCCTCTGTGCGCGTGTGTGTGCGTGTGCGCGTGTGTGTGTGTGTGTGTGTGTGTGTATAATAGGGTGCTGAGGAAGCCCTCTCCACGCTTCAGAAGGAGTTCCCTGAGCTGCACATCCTGGCTGTGAGCGGCAACTTCTGCACTGATAAGAAGGCAGCCGCCATTAACTGGATCGAGGGCAGAGGGAAGTCTGCAGTGTGCGAGGCCACCATCCCAGCCAGAGTGGTCCGAGAGGTAACCCACACGTTTTTATTTTATTTAATTTTTTTTGTTTTTTGTTTTTTTTTTAATAAGAGGCCTACTCCTCTAAAGTACACTTTTTGCTAAGGTTTGTTTGTTTATTGCCGGCTCAAGGTTTTGAAGACCACCACAGAAGCTCTCGTCAACCTGAACGTAAACAAGAACTTGGTGGGCTCAGCAATGGCTGCCAGCATAGGGGGCTTCAACGCACACGCGGCCAACATTGTGACGGCCATTTACATCGCCTGTGGCCAGGTAACGACGCTCGTTTCCGCCTCCCGTTTAAATGTGAAGTTTCATTCGGTGCATTTTGGTTCTTGATTGGGTTTCCCTGAAAATCACAGGGCTTTTGTGCTTTCTGACAGGACCCAGCCCAGACGGCGGGCAGCTCCAACTGCATAACGCTGATGGAGGCCACAGGCCCCACCGGAGAGGACCTGCACGTCAGCTGCACCATGCCCTCCATAGAGCTGGGCACTGTCGGTGGGGGTACAGTCCTGGCCCCCCAGCAGTCCTGTCTGCAGGTAAAGACAAAACCAGCGACTGCCTCCAGTGAAGTAGCTTGTGTTTAAAGGTCCCCTATGATGTCACCAGGTGCACAGCCAATTAGTTATTACAAGCGATTTCAAAATCTTTCCCCTCTTGACCTCACATGGGGAAGTAACCAACCAGAGGCAAGAAGAACTGATCAACTTAAGCCAAGCAGTCAATCAGATTTCATTATTCTGGGTGGTCACCCCCCCTTGTGATGTCAGGAAGGGGAGGTTTTGAGCTGGCTCATAATGGCTAATTAGCTGTGCACCTGGTGGCATAATGGGGGACCTTTTAGGAATGGGGCGATTTTTATTTGCAGTGCCCAAACCTACGCTGCCCTGCTTTTCAGATGCTGGGGGTACAGGGCTCCAGTCGAGACAGTCCCGGGGAGAATGCGCGTCAGCTGGCTCGCGTCGTTTGCGCTGCCGTCCTGGCCGGAGAGCTGTCCCTCATGGCTGCTCTGGCCGCCGGTCACCTCGTACGAAGTCACATGACTCACAACAGGTACGGGCCCTCGCCGCCGGCGCCATAGGAACGGTGCACTGCGTCTCCGATCCCATTACTCAGGAGTAACCGGATAAGAGCCTGACAGGAGATAATCGCAGATTAAACTTCAAAGCCTACCCCACCGCGTCAGAGTAAATGCTCCTTATTTTTAGATCATCTGTAACTGAGTTCATTACTGCAGTGGGGACTACAGCAGCAAGTGTATTTATGTGCACAGTTGAACCAGAGTTGCTGAAGTTGACGTATAAACCCATTTTACTCCTCTAGGGAATTAGATTTTTTATTTGCACCCGCTCTGTTTAAACAGGTCTAAGGAGAGTCTATAGTGAACGTCAAGCACACGTCCCAGGAAATTGCCCAGCAAATAGAATGTGCACAAGAAATATGCTTCAGATGAGGGTTGAAAAATCTACTTCCTGCCCGCTACATGACATTCCAGTGTACAATAAGAATTAAACGCCCTGCCTGTGTCAGAATTTCAAATTATGAAGAAACTTCATGGGCGTTTTCTCCAGAGGAAGGCAGCATCATCTCCAAAGGCAGTTGGTGCTCACATCAGAAGGCAGTCGGACAGTGTTCATGTCAGTGGGATCCAGAGGCCGTGACTGTGAATGTCTGAGTAAAGCCATTTACAACTGACACATTATTGAGTTTTACATTGTTCTAGAGCCAACCAAAAACTTTGTGACTTGGATGTAATGGCCTGCTTTTGTGCTGCAGAGTTTAGAGCAGGCTTTATGAGATGGAAATTATGGTATTAATACATTATGGTGCTTTAGTATAGAAGCGATGTGCACTATTTTTTTTTTAATTCTGGATTTATATTGAAGGGAATGGGTTAATCATCATTTAGCTTTATATTAAACGTGACATGTTGGCCAAAGGTCAGTCAATACCATGAATTACAAAAGAATATGATTTTTAGCATTGCTAAAGGCTGTGTATGGTGTTGCATGCAATACTGTAATACATATGTGGTTCATTCGATTAACCTTATTTCCTAAAAAAAAAAAAAAAAAAGGGAAAATGGTATTAAAACTTTAAAAATGGTTATAAAAAAATAATAAAAAACCTGCTGGTTCATTATGAAATTGGAGAGATTAAAGCGCAATATTCTCCACAATTATAGATCAGGGTCCATTGCTTTTGAAGCCTTTTAAATGGAAATCCAAGACTGGCTCCCTGCATCTTGTCTTATGTTAAGCAGGTACTGCTAGGTTGTTCAGAATGTGATGCTCAATTCAGATGACTAGCATGTGAGTGTGTGTGTGTGTGTGTGTGTGCATGTTTAAACTCGCCATATGACAGCAGTGACTGTACTGGTGTTGAGACTGAAGTAAAGCATTTTATTCTGCTCCAAATCAATTGTTAAAATGTCAATAGCTGGCATATCTTTCTGTGTTCAAAGGAAAAAGTAAATATTTATTACTAGTATTTATTAAAATTGTGGTCCATATAAAAATTATAGCCATAAATTTGTTTTGCAGCTGGAACAAATGGTCCAAAATGAGGTCTTCAAATGCTGGATTAGTTTTTTTTTTTTAATCAAAATGTAAATGTGTACAATTAAATGTATTTTTGTAAGAAAATGTGCAATACAATAAAAAAATTAATTTGTGCGATGTCCTTATTTCCTTAATGTAAATAATTGTGATATGTGTTAGCAGAGCTGTGGAATGCATCTGGGCGTAGAATAGATTTGTACTGCACACCTTCAGTATGCATGCAGTATACCTGACATTTAGATCTGGGATATAATTAATGCATTCTAGTAGCCACTTCAGTGGACCATCTCAGTATATTATCATTTCCATCAAGATACTGCAAGGTCTGAGACATACATATGTACACGAGTACAAGAAAGCTGCTTAAGGCGCATTAGTAGTCCATGTACAACCTAAATGAATGCGACTCGGGACTACATCGGACTGTGCGAGTTGGGTGTGGCTAAAGTGGAATTCCCATTAGACTGTCACCTCAGGGGGAGCTAACCAATCAGCTCCCTCTGCATCAACATGTCAGTGCAAAAGTAGCAAGCTTATTACCACCAGTTATCCCTTTACTTGACCTGGGTAACAGGGTCAACTGCAGAGAGATTAAAGGCCAGCCCAGTACAAACGATCACATGCTGGCAGCAGCGAGCACTGCCATACGTCAAATATTTTTACCAGTCGCCACCACTTCGGCTGGTATTGTTTTCACCGCGCATGTCATTATGGCAAAATGTTGTCCTGGAGACACTCATTTTTGCAAGAGCCACTACAGAAGCGGGTCATTTTTGCATCACTGCAGTTGCGTCAGAACTGGGCAAGATGCGGACACAGAAGTTTACGGGTGTGTATTTGAGATCAAAATGAAGGCAGATGTCTAAGGCGGGTGTGGTCCAGGCCAAGATATTGGAAGTAGGGGGCTAGGAAGAGTGGCAGGTGCGGTCCCGTTGCAAGATGGTCGCTAGTAACTAAAATTAATTTAAAAATCATTCAAATGAAAGTTGAGAACGCCAGACATCACATACACAAAACAATGCGGTTGGTCGCATTTCTTTCTCAGTTTTATATTGGGATAAATTGCCAATTTATGCCGACACTGGTCAAGACCAGATCAGAAAATCTGAACCCGAGTGAGGACCTCACTCGGGTTCAGATTTTCTGATCTGGTCTTGACCAGTGTCGGTATAAATTTGTAATTTCTCATTTTAATACACAAATATCAGTTACCTCCACAGCATGGAATAATGAAGCATTTTTCAATGGTTGCATTCCATGTGTTGCCATAAAACATAACCTGATGGAGAACAGAATGAGACCTTCAACCCACCAAAGAGGCACCGCACAATGCACTGAATGCTCAAGTAAGATTGTCCTTTCACAGAAAAATTGAGTTAGTGTTTATTCCATTATGCCACCCTTTTCATGTAATATGATTCAAATATCACATAATGTACAGCATGAATAAGCAGCTCAGGTAGGCTTGCGCTGAAATCATCTTGCACTGACATTACTATCTTTAAAGCTAGTGTTCTCATACTTACAACAGAAAATAGCTGCCATTGGTTCAATCAAACAGGCAAGTCTACCTGAAGGCAAACTAATTTAATCAAAATTGAATTTCATTCTACATCACACAGTGCAAAATAAGCGCAGCACTTCCACTAGGGGGAAAAAAAAAAAAAACAAATGTTCATGTAAAATTTAAATACCTGTATA
Organism: Gymnothorax javanicus; assembly: GCA_029692085.1. Taxonomy (NCBI): domain Eukaryota; kingdom Metazoa; phylum Chordata; class Actinopteri; order Anguilliformes; family Muraenidae; genus Gymnothorax; species Gymnothorax javanicus. Next base: position 162,682,887 of record CM056194.1, on the reverse strand, counting down.
CCAGGAAAACAGGATATGGGAGACCATGAACCACAATCCCGAGTTCAAGAGGCTTTGTGCAACATCTCCCAAAAGCCTGCGCCACACAATGCAGACTGCAGCTCGAAAAAACTTGGATACACAGAATGAAGGGAAAACTCCAGTCTCCCCCAGTCATTTCTCATGGTACCACACTGAATACATAACCCACCACGCGCAAAGATTAGTGTAATCATTTTATTTACAGAACATTTCCCCAAATGCATTACATTCAGTGCAAATGCAACTAATCAGAGCAAAACCAATACACTTCCACACCCTCCCCCCGGCCACAGCTCATCCAGCCTTTTAAAACAATCCCAGCGAAAAAGGCAGAATACATCTTTCTAGATGGTCTGGAAATCATTCCCTTGCCTGGAGGGAGAGAAGCCAGAAATTGGCTGCTCTGTTTTTTGGACTAAAAAAGCTGATTGGCGCAAAGCTTAATAGCTGGCAGGACTCTCCGCGATGGCAGACTGTCCCCGATTGATTGCAAAATCACAATACTCCTTAAAAAAGAGATAGGAAATTTAAAGTGAAATGTTAACCCCGCTCCCCTTTCAGATTTCTGTACAAATGCGCTTTTCGAATAAGGAAACACAAGCTAAAAAGTATGTCTTCTCCTGTTGACATCATCCAGCAGGAAGTGATGGATCATACGCCCTGCTATAGCGGGATACGACTGAGGCACTTCTCTAGTGATATATCGGGTTTACACCCCGGCGTATCGCCTTTTCTCCAAGGCGTAGGAACGCTCAACAGTCACAGAGAACATAAATGCACATTTCTATTGACGCATTTGATGTGTGTGTGTGTTTGATAAAATAACACATTTCTGAAGAACAATACTTGAAATGTTCATTACCCACACCAAACAACACACCCCAAAACACATAGAAACACACACACACAAAAAAAAAAAAAAAAAAAACACTATAAGGAAGGGAACACATTTGGGTCATTCTATGTTTTGGTGAAACACTGATGAGCCAGGGCAGTTAGGCAGTTTAAATCATGACCTGCTTGTGTCATGGATGTGTAACAACTGGACAGAGTCGCTGAAGCCAAACCTAGACTGGCAAAGCATTTTCACAGTACAAACAAATGTACAGCTTGAGTGGTACTGCCTCCACTTCAGGTCTAACCAATCAGGTCGGTAACTCCGCCCTAAACTCCAGCCCAAACAGTAACTCGGTGGACATTAGAACCCTGGTCTCAACTTTCAGCCCCACCAATTTTGAAGTCACCACTCTGTCACGCACATTCAACAAAAACCAGACAGGAATATAAATGGACAATCAAACATCCTGAAAAACACAAAATGACAAAACAAATTGTGAAATTTCAACTTTTCAAACTTCCTCCATCAGACGCAGCGTGGTCTTCACCAGAGTCGAGCGAAAAGGAGAAGGTCAAAGGTCGGGTCAGTAACAATCCTAAGGTTTTACAAACAAGTTGTCTCAGAAAAAAGGAGGTGACCCGACATTTTTTTAGAAAGAAATTAAAGAAATTAGCAGCACAAAATCAAGCCTTGAGACTGGCGATTATACATAGCAAATTCGAACAAAACAAAATAATACATAAAAGGACATTTACAATTAACGGGACCAAAATAGACTCACCGAATGCTCGACTTTCAAAATAGCCATACAAACAAATTACATACATAGTAATATTTATTTCTGATGAGAGGGGAAAAAAAGAAAATAAAATAAAATTGCCTAATTATCTCTACAATAAGATGTGAGCATTCAGGGGATTCGAAAGATCACTTTGCAGAGAAAGGTGGTAACTAACCCTGTTCATGGAGATCTACCATTCTATACCTGTCACTTCAGCCCTAATTCGGTATAAATGACTCTGATAAGCAGCTCAACTCTGACCATTGAATAAGGAGTGTTTCGTGTAACAGGACGGTAGATCTCCAGGAACACAGTTGCTTACCACTGGCAGACAGTGAAAGTGATGTATTTGGTGAGAGCACATGGGTGTTCTGGAACAGTCTATGGTAGGGGGGTCCATGCTGCTGGCCGGTGCTCCGGCGCCAGGGGGCCCAGGGGAGCGTGATCGTTGTGGCCTCCACCAGCGGGGGGCAGTGCAGCACAGGGCAGGCAGCAGAACCAGGGCTCTGCACAGACATGGGTGCACGTTACCAGCATTAGCATTATCAGTAATTATTATCATTGACTTTACTTGCTACCTATGTAATACATGGGTCACATTAGGTCTCAACCAAAGAATTAGCAGAAGGGTTTGGAGAACAGTGTGTTACAACCCACAATGGCTTTGAGCTTCAAACTCCAAGCGGAATCACTGGAATGAGCTCATACTACACCTCTGACAAAAATAGAATTCATCCACAGAAACCAGTCTATCACACATGACCATAAAGGATTACTGTTCCACTGGTGATGCCTGAGGACAAACCAAATCAATCACTGTAGTGTCACGCCTTCATTGGTCATCATGGAGTTATGATACTCTAACAAAACACCTGAAGCACTTGAGCCATTGAACACCAGAATGCAAGTTAATTCTGGATCTTTCTGGACTTTGGAACATCAATTTCCAGGCATACCTGACAGGTTTAGAAGAGGATGGGTTTTCCGGCAGTCTTCTCCTGGACATAGGAGGTAAAGCGCTTCAGGAATTTGGGGTACTCCCTCTTGGCCACAGCTCGGAGGACCGAGGCCGGCGCCCAGCCCCCTGGGTTCACTGTAGACAGTGGGACAAGAGGACCATGTTAACCAAGTGACACTGCGCTTAACTAGCTCTGGTTGTCTGCAGAAAACCTCATACTCTGGAAACCCCCCGCGGCATCGCACCGCAGTGGAACTGCTCACCGTTGGCGACGTAGGTGATTTTACACAGGATGTTGTCTCTGCTCAGCTCTTTGTCGCCCTCTGGTGGGCTGACCAGGGTCTGGCAGATCATGGCAATGTTTATTTTGGCACGGACGCATCTGTTGCTGGGCTGTGTGATGGCACGCAAAAAGAACACATGAGCAAGTGAGTCAAAGTCTCTTTCGGCTCTTCTCCAATCACAGCACATCGCCTCACCCCAGAAACTGATCTACATCACCATTAGTTCCTATGACAGGCTAACAGTTAGTTCAGCAAATAAGTAAGAGCGATGAGAGCACAGGCTTACCGAGGCATCTTCGTGATCCACAGAGAAGTTGCACACCAACCATGTGTCGGGGTCATTCTCATTGTTGGCCAGGATTTTCCGGATTGCGGACAGGTAGAGGACGTCCCTCTGCGAGGCGGGCCATACCCTCTACAAAGCAAATCCCAGCTGTCAATCAAAGACTGTCCTGATGTGTGCACTTACAGTAGGTTTCACACTTAAATATCGTGCACACTAAAGAAAATGAATAAATGAAACATGCAAATAGTAAAAAATATTCCAAAAATTGTGAGCAACTTTTACTTGATCAGAATCAAACTGGAATTGTACATATATGCATAAAAGTATTAATTTAGCATGTTTTTAATGTCAAATTTATTTTTCTAAAACCAAAATCTGGAGAGAAAGTGGCATATGCATCTTTTCTGTGCCTTTACACGGTTTATGAGACCCTTACACTTGGAACCTCTACCCTGACCTAAAATAGTGTGGAGCATCATCAGTGCTCCAGAGCCCATTTCTATCACCTCTGAACTCAATTTGCTTGGCTACTATAGAATCCCTTTGCGATGGTAGATGCATGTGCAGGACATTTAAACTGGCTGAAGGAAATGCACACGCGCGTTACCTTGTGTGTCTGATAAACAATAATCGCGTTGTCAGATAACGTTTCCACAACATTGAAGTTCTCGATGGTCGCTGAAAAACAAATCAGGGGCAGTTAGCACTTATCCTACCAAAAGTTTGTAACAAATAAGACTTTATTGTCTTTCCATTTACATTCTACTCCCCCCATCTGCCTCTTGCAAGGCCAATATCTTAAAGGTGACAAATTTTAATTACAAGTTGAACTTTAACCCTCAAGCAACCAAGTGTTTTAACAACTAAAATGACCCAGTGCCACATTGTTTTATGCAAAAATACTTACCTTTAATGAATATTTTTGTGTGCATCATATCCACAAAGTTAAGGGCTTTGATCTTTTTTTTTTTTGCGTGTACCAAGAATAATTGAAAGTTGTGTGGCATTATCAATGACCCCAGAAAATATGCATGTTTTTCGACCTTATGGGCATTGATTTTATTGTAACGGTCAACTTTTATTCATTAAATTGTTATGTTTTGCGGTAAACTTTGCTGATCAGATCCAGAATAACATGATTTACAGCTATTCTTACCCCTGTCAAGGGTTGTGTGTCTGTCTGTCAAACAAAATTCTTTTCTTGGCATGTCTGTCTGTCTGTCTCCAATTTTAACCCAAAGACTAATAGTGCTATCTGCACCAAAAGGGGTAGATATTGGTCCGACGGACGAGCTCCATTCCAATATCTCCCGATCCACTTCGTGGCGGGGGATAAAAATTAAAAATGGACAAGTAGGCCCGGTTAACGATATTAACGGATTAAATTAGGTTTTGTTTTGTTTTTTTTTCATTTGATGGACAGTATGCACCCTCTCTGGGTGCACATTTTCCATCTCCTCTAGGAAATAATAATAATTTGCTTTGGATGAGGAACGCAGCTTCCGAGTGCTTTATATCAACTCGAAAAACAATCCTATATCTCTAGGGCCATAAATCACTCCACACATCTTTCAGTTATCCTTGCCACACCAATGGTCCACACTTTCTCCAAAAACCTATGAAAAGCTATAAGAGGAATAACTAGACAAAAGCATGCAAGAAAACATTTTACTGATTTAAAATATCAAAACGGTACATAAAAATATTTGTCTGGGGCCGTGAATGAACCCACTCGGTCTCTTGAGGGTTAAAAAGTGCCAGGGGGGGAAAAAAAAAAAAAATCAGGAAAGGACACACTATATGGAAAATAAAACAGAAAGATACCAGACTATACAGAAAATCATTATGGAGGACATAACTCAAAACAATGTGTATTCATGTTTGGAGTTAGAAAAGCGTTAATGTATTAAAGTGGATACGTTAAGACATGGGAGGGCACAGATGGTTAGTGCCAAATTCATCTGCTCGTCTGAGTAAGTGGGTCTTGCATGGTAATTTGAATGAGGAAAGTGAGTCCGTGGAGTGAGTGCAGGGAGGAAGTGTTCCAGAGTTTAGGGGCGTACAGCTTAAGGCCTGAGCAAAACGTGACCCCGAAAGAAATAATCATAGTTCAGCTACTAGATGACATAAAACTTAATCATACCAAGAAAATCGAAATAAAATGAAATGGAGAAGAGGGGCTGCACTCACTCTCCCAGTCGTTCCGAACGTCCGTGTCCCAGAAGTAGTGGCACACTTCGTGGCCGGTCACTCCTTTGACAGCGTGGGTGGCTTTCAGAGGGTCCAGGACAATCCCATTCTCCTCCACCTCCCTCCTGTACACCTGAAATATACCAACAGCTTCCCATCAGCGTTCCCAGTTCACACACTAATACAGTGAATGACGTTCATTATGCTACAGTCCTTATACTGATCAAAACTGTAAGACAAGATAAACAGAAAACACACGAGTGTCATCTAGTGACACAAAGATGAAAGATCCTTAATAGAACAGTGAGTTGCCAAAATTCAGACAAATTACAAGGACTGCATTGCCTTCACAAATAGAATGGCATTGGTTTGACGTCTTCAGACTAAATAGAATCAAAATTACTTGCCAAAATGTGCTTTTGATCTTTTGTCTGACCTTGACATTCACCTTTACCTTTCAGGTCTGAAAATTTGGAGAAACGTCAATATTTTTCTCTTTTATGAGATTATATAATCCCATTGAACTGACTCCAAAACCAAAGGATGTGCAGGATGTTGGAAAATGAGGCAATTTTTACAATTTTCAAAACCTATGACAGAAAAATGTCAATTACATCATAACGTACAAATGGATGATTATAAGCAAGTTAGTTTCACTATGGTACCATAGTCAGATATGGGTGTAAAATCCACATTCATGAAGAAAACCTGTCATGACATTCTATTCTAATGACTTGGTTTAGCTGATTAGCACACTTCTTCAGCCAGGAGGTAAAAAGTAAGAAAAAGAAAAATTAAATTTAAAAAAAAAATGGCTCGAGTGGAAAAAAGCCCCTCTTTCTTGCCCCTGCTGCAGCATCGTCACCCTCAAACGCGCACTTCACAGGCTAGTTTCAATTATCGTTGATGATCATCTAAAGCAGCTGCATGCGGAATGGGGAACTCCTCCACATCGAAGAGAAAAAGCAGTGCAGCTGTAGATGAATGACTTCAGTGACGCTGAGGACGACTCACTGCGCCTCAGACTGATTGAGAGGACCACTTGAGAGCTCTTCACTCTCCGACTTACATCCGCCAAACACGCCACCCTCCATCCACGAGCCCGTTACAGCAGGTCACGTGACTGCGGAACCCGGCTCCCCTCACCTTCATCTCACCCTCCTCCACCACCAGCTGCCAGTTGGCATCGCCGCCCACATCCTGCAGGGAGTAGGTCATGTGATTCTGCACCATCTCCTCCACCTGCAAGAGAAAAGGGCCACCCGTCACATCATCTCCCCCCGAACTGGGCACGCCTTCCGGTTCCAGGCCCTCCTGCAAGGGGCTTTGCATCCGAACTTAAAATGCGAACAGTAAACGGAGAAATAAGCACTGAAAGTCCTCACTCACACACACTGCTGGCAACAGTACTCCATGTGCAGCTCACGCCCTCAAAATGAAGTTTTAGGTCAAAGAAATCAGTTTCCGAACCCTTTCTCAACCATTCCATATAAGACACTTCCCACTCTCAACTGGCATACCAAGGAATTCCTCAAACATTTACAAGGGAGCCATTTCCTCAACACACTCCTTAATAACATCAATTTTATTCATTTATGAAATAACCCCACACCAATCAGACACTACTGGTAGTAATGATCCTAAAAGCTTTGATCCTGGTATCGATTTGTACAAGAGGGCTGTAGCAAAGCTCCAGTTTCAGCATGAAGAGATTACAAATTGAACATAATCTTATCCCAGCACAACACTCACTACTATTTCTCCTCTTTACAAGCTGTACTGGAAAGCTCCTTTACCCTAATGTTGTCTTGTAGAAATAAGACAACATTCGGACTGAATAGAATTGAAATGAACTAAGTGGTTCACTGGAGGAGATTAATGCATAACGGTTGATGGATGGTAGTTAACTGTCCGAGTGCGTTCAGAAAAGGGTTACACCAAGGGCCAACATACGCTGCATGTGCTTGCACAGAAAAGGGCAGGGCTGGACACTGGGAAAGGGGTTCAGCAGGAGAACAGTTGCGCTCTGAGTAAATACCTGTGCACCAAATATGTGAGCATCGGCAGAGATTATGGCTACATTGGAGGGGAATCAACTATCAGGCTATAGTAAGAAAACACCAGGGAAAAGATGAGCCCGGAAGCTCAGTTACCACACTTCCCACACAAGCGCACAATATCAATGGCACCTTTTCCACGGTGAAATTACTGATCCTCATCGCCCACCGGCTCTCATGACTCAATCACACAGACAGTACCTGTCCCTCCATATACTCCGCAAACTCTGTTATGCTGCAGAAATCCTGCCGATCTGGACGGAGGCCTTACCTTCTGGGCAAATCTGTGCGTGCCGATAACGGAGTAGGCGTCTCCCGAGGGAAGGGGGCTGCTCCGGTGGACCCGGGACTTCTCTGCATGAGACTGCAGCGACATTAGGAGAGAGGCATTACTCAAGTGTGGCTTCCAGAAGGGCCATGAGTGGCTGTGGCTCAAAGGGCCCAGTGAGAGGAGAAGCATTGCACTGTACGCAGATTCATCCCATTTCATAATACATCCTCAAAATTCCACACAAACAGCACTAATGGCACTTGCCTTCGACATTATCCCAGAGGGCTGAAAACACCCAAGAAATGTCTCTCACGAGAAGCCTGTCTTGTTTGCGGTTCTAAAGTGAACACTGAGGCCCAAGGCCTACCCACAATGCAGCAAATGATTAGCCCTTATGTTTGATGTCCAATCACATGGAGAAGCGAATGGGAAGTCCAAAGAACTACAACCCCCTTGGACCGCATCTGACACTGGGTGGTAAGCCCAGGTAATACGTGCTAATTAAAATACAACTGTAGAACTGAAGGTAGAATTCAACACACTGTTTCAGCATTTTGGACAAGGATTTGGGCAAGACGGGGTAAATAAATAATGCATCATACTATAAAGCAAGGAATCTCTGTCGGTGCTTCTGTGTATGCAAGTCAAGTGTCCTTTGCACGTCGGCAACTGTTCACCAGATTGACTTCAAACTTGGTGATGTATTGCTGAGGATCCAAGGCAGAGCAGTGTAGAGTTTGTAGTTTTTTGGTAGAACAGAAAAAAAATCGAGAAATCAAGAAATATGCAAACAAAATACTGCTGAAGTAGGAACTGAACCAATACTGCACTAGTTTGTTCTGAAATAAAGAAAATGTTGGGATTTGACATTACCTGCTCTTCTATCTTGTCTTGTCTGTCAAGGGCTGCTTCAACAGCATCAAAAAACTCGTCCTCATTAATTAGGCTGTTGGGCCCTTCCTGTAACAGCAAAATCACTTCATGTGAACAAATACATCTAGCCAAAGACTGCAAATGTTCATCGGCAATTTAAAAAGTATCATGACCACTGCCATGAAAAAAGCACTCCATTTACAACAATTGAAAAAAGCTAGTAAGTCCAGAAGCATGACGACTACAGCAGCTCTTGGATAAAGGTTATCGCACCCCCACAGGAAAATAGGGAGGTCGATGGGGGGCCGTCCCCATACCTCATAATCAGGGCCTCCGAAGTGAGACTTCTTTTTCAGCTCTGTCATGGCACTCTTACAGGCTTCCTCCATCCGCCTCCTCTTCTCCATTTCCTTCACACACACACACGCCCACACACACACACACACACACACACACAGCAGAGAACACTCATTAGTCACACCGCATCACTCGGCAAACACATCATAAAAGAAACAGCAAACTATTAGGACAACAGTAGCTCTTAGGGAATGATCTAGAACAGAGATCTCAACAAGTCAGGTCCTGGAGGGCTGCCCATTTCTGCTGGCTGTTGATCTACGGAAGAGTCTTCATAACTTGGACGCGAGGCCCCATTCGGCAGCTACTTGAAAGGAAATCACAAAAACCAACAGAGACTGCAACACATAAGGATTGGAGTTTGAGACTCCCGGTGTAAAATATACACCTCCTAAAGATGTTCACAAGCTGCAGGTCCAAACATGCCCTCAAGGTCCACACAGGACTGCCTTAGGAATCACGCTCTGTCAGAAGGAAGCAAATCTAAACGTGCTGCCAAGAATACGTGCAGGAATACAACAAAATGAGTTGTGTGCCCGCCCTTGGTCTGCAATGCTTGTACCTTGCCTTTGTGCAAACACAAGACTCTGAGCCAAAATGGATCTCAAAACTCCAGTCGCCATTTTGCTCCTCAAACCAGAAAGAGCTGGAAAAATAACATCAGGAGCTAAGAGAACTGCATACAGGTCAGATTTATGAGGCCCTCACACCAGCCAATCACCCATTCCAATCAGTCTCAGGTCACAAAATGCTACACCCATGATATCACAGACTATATGGACCACTCTCTATGAACAAAAAAATTAGCATTTGGCTACAGCACTTCCACAAGTAAAAATGAACCACTTTGACTTCAGCACCCCTCTAATCTGACCATACCACTGCTTCCAAACTCAGAGTTGATATTAATTTCACACCAGGTCTAAAGACATGCAGTTATAGGAGACAAGGAAATAGAACAACTACAGGTGAGCGAAATAACTGTGGACTGAGAGGCTCTTAAAAAACCCGTGCGAGACGTTTGTTCTCATGAACACCGATCGCTCTTCCGCTGCAGGGCAGATCCCCCATGGATGGCATCACCCTCCTAATAAAATCTCGGAGGAGCAATCTTCAGAGAACAAAGGGATCTGTGAGCAATTTTTTATTACTCCAATTTTACATCACCATGGAAACTACTAATCGCGATTCCAAATTATCGAACTGAAGTCTGAAATTTGAAGGCAGGCCCAGCAGCAGCAGCCTGTTTACAACAGCACTTCAGGACTTAACCACTTCTCTTCCAGCTCATCTGATGATAATGCATACTAAAGTCCGTCCCGAGCCCATGTGGCTTATCAAGCCGGTGCTTCACTGGTTCCTGTCGCATGAAGCGATTAGGAGTATTACTACTCCGCCTGGACAGGATTCTAGTCCATCAAACAACACCCCCCGGCTCTTAGTCAAGTTCCCCTGACTATTTGCTGGTACCCAGTTATACACCCAGGTGGAGTGGGGCACTGAGGGAGTGAAGTGTTTTGCCCTAGAACACACCGCGAAGGCCGCGGCAAGGACTTGAACTCGATCCCAAGTCAAGCACACTTATCCACTGCGTCACCGCGTCCCCCAATAATACAATCCAACTTTCGAACCCTTCGTCATAGTCAAGCTTCAAGAATTATAACGATCTCTTCTGCCCGTGAACAGAGCTCAGTTAGTGTTCTGTTTGGAGTGAGGTGTAGGACTGTGCTGCACTGTTGATGGTCAGGCTCCGTTGCTCGGTCCCATAACAGGACCTGTTAGGCTTCCTCAGACCCTACCTTATCCACTCTCTTCTGCCAGCTGTCTTCCCTCTTCACCATCAGCTCGATGCAGTGGGACAGAGTGGCCAGGATCCCGGCAGTGGTGGCCTTGAATGTGATCGCCTCCCCTTTGAAATCAATCCCATTGATCCCTTTGGGGCTCAGAGACTGAAACACTGGAGCGAAACGGCGCGTTCGTCAGATCATCACCGGAGCACTCACCAACTCGCAGCCACCTGAGCAAGCCTACATGCATACACTCAGCCTGTTTCATTTAAAAAACGTGTGAACTGGAGACTCGTATCCATTCTGCACAGCCAACCAGACTCAACCAAGCAATCATTCAGACAGGTTCATCTACAGTTATAAAGGCATCCTCTCTTTAATACTTGTAAATGTTGGAAAGAATATTGAAGCTTAAGGTAACTGCCCAAAAACACATGATAAATATTCAGTGTCCTCTGTAGGCCAGAGTGACACTACAAACCCCCATAAATTAAAGCAGTCTCCAATTAAGTTGCATTGTTTGTTCCCAAATTCAGTGTTCTGTGCTGCAAAGCTAAAAAGCAAAACAAAACTAGTACCCAGTAGTAACAGACTGCAGTGTACAAAGGCGTGCCCCTGAAACTCCACTGCTCATACTTACATCTCTCCTTACTGCCATTGTTGTTGTGCAGGAACTCTCCGTCAGCGCGTGTGCTGGGGAAGTCGTCTTCATCGTCTTCCACCACTGAGAGAGAGAGGGAGAGAGAGCAGACGTTTAGTCCTCGCACGCCCGCGGGTCGAGCGTCGGGCCGGGGTCACGGCCGCCAGCGATCGGCACCGGCTCCCCTTCTCACTCCCCAGACCTGCGGACCGGTCGCCACAGTCAGGCGACAGTAAACAAAAGCTGCGCTTCTTCTTTAAGGCTGGAGAGGGAGAGGGAAGGAAAAAAAATGAGCCTGACAAAAGAAACTGCCGATTCTTCCTCCTCGTCAACGCTGTGTCTGTGCTGAGCGAGAGGACCGCGCTGCCAGGAACGAAGAATCCGCCCGAGCAAGGCGATGACTGGACGCATTCTGCACTGCTGCAGGCGGAGTGGGCAGCGGCGTGCTTTCTCGCATTCTCCAAACGCGCTCGTCCTGCCGGGCGGATTCATTACCCTCAGAGCTTAACGCAGTGCTGCAGGTGCTTTTTGTCCTGTTTATAGTATAGGGAGAAGTGCTAAAACTGCATATGAAGCCCCTCTCTGGCAACCCCTTTCCCCACCCACTTCGCCCAAAGTCCAATAACGTTGTTTTTATGATTGCAGCGCATTTAATTTGACGCTGGCTGGAGCTCCCATAGCCTCAAAAAAATCTGCTCCAACACATTTTGCAGGAAACATAAAACACAGGACCAAAAAGAGACAAAAAAGTAACGGATATTTATCTCTAGTTTTGACGAGTTTCATATAGCTAGCAGTAATGTTTACAGTAACCAATACCCATCTTGCCTTATGGCATCTCAGGTATGAATAAGTTTGTTTGACGGGTCGTGATGGAGAAATGAAGCCCACCTTTGTCCCTCTGGAACTCATCTTTGGAGACATTGTCAGCACAGGCATCAAAGTACTTCTGCAGCGTGTCCACCTGCCTGCAGAGAATGTCCCGGAACGTCTCCATTTCAGCTAGCTTCTCGCGTAAACTGTGTCCTTTCTGGTAAAACAAATAAAACCAGTTAATTTAGCGGACTTGCGCATTTCTACTCGTTTTTCGGGCTCATATTTGAATATGCACTACATGCACAGCCCGTCCAGTCATTTTCAGGGAAATGAACTCAAATGGTAATATAATGTGCATTTGTATGGGAAACTCTGCCTGCCTAAACGCTTGAAGACCACGATGGAAAAATGATTAGAGTCACATTTTCACATTGTGGAGAAATGATGAATTAAAATTTCAAAACGATCTTAGAAACAAAGCACTGAAAAACTATGCAAAAAATGTAAAATATATAAAATCATATTATAATATATTAAATATACCAAAATGCAAAATTTGGACTGATCGTTTTTCCTTTGTGGTCTTCACTTGAGAAAGCACACGGTGACAGTGCAAAAGCTCCGCACGTAAAATCGGGCCCTCACCTTGAAGGATGACGTTGAGGTGGCGGAGTAGCCGCTGGCGGCTGACGTGAGTGACAGCATGGAGCCATGGCGACGGAGGCTGGACTCTGAGCCGTAGCCTGATTCTGCCTGCAAGAACACAGAATGGAGTAATGAGCAAACACACGCAAACACACAAACGAGTACTGACTGAAAAACACGCACACAGGTACGACACATCGTGCAAACTCACACACACACACACACACACACACACACACACACACACACACACACACACACACACACACAAGTCATTTTTCATGTCTTGTGGGGTCATTCCATAGACTTGCACTCATTCCCTGACCCCTCTCCCTGACCTTAACCCTCAACACTACATACCTAACCCTAACACTAACCTTAACCTTTAACCCTAAAATAGCTCAATTTCCTCATGGGGACCTCAAAATATCCCCATAAGGATAAAGAAATCTGGAATTCCGTGTCTTATGGGGACATTTTGTCCCCATAAAGGTAGGTATACCAAACACACACACACACACACACACACACACAAGCCAGTAACAGCCTGGAACTCAGCAGACTGCCTGGGCTATGTTAAATATGCTAGCGCATACGCTCTAACAGAAGGGAAGCCATTATAAGCCCCATGACCTCAGACATAGCTGGCCACGCGTAAAAGCTCAATGTTGAGCAGAACGCTCGTCTCGCTACCGAATCGCCATGTGTGGCTGACCTCAGGTCAGTTTCACAGCTTAATCAGAGCCCAACAGCCCCTCCCCTGGCCCATGGAGGGCTGTGAGCCCGCGCACACATTATTTTAGCCTCCGATATACGAAAAGCAGGAGGTGCAGAAGGCAACATGAAAACTGAACGGAAAGTTGAGTTGAGTAAGTTCTGATGGTCAATCAATCTTAACAAATTACTCACATCCTGGTTAAAAAAAAAAAAAAAAGACACAAATAGGTCATGGTTAAAATGAGCGCATCACAATAGAAAAACAATCCAGTGGACAGAACTTTAAACTCGACGACCATTTTCAACCCATGTTAACATTCAAATAACAGGTACAATTCTACAAAGTACACATTAACACAGCAATTTCAGCTAACGAGAGCCAGCCCATCATAACCAATCACTCATTCAACCTTATAGAGTTTCTGCGCCCATAAAACTAGTGCTTACATACATCTTCTGACATAAAAGATGGACAGAAATCTGCAAAATAGCCCAAGTCTGACACAAAGCAGATGGGGTTCCACATTTTACAACAGTTGTACATAAACATGCATCAAACTGAGGGTGAAGGACTGCATAATTTTGAGCAATTTTGGAGGTCTAAAAATGTACTTTGATTAATTCAAGAGAGAAGTAAATCAGGTCCCTAAACCTACTCATGTTATTTAATTAACCTTTCAAGTCTGCTCTCCAACACAAGTGTAAATACACGCCACAGGCACAGGGAAATATTTACACCGCTCCCAAAACACAAGAGCTCTTCAGTGCTTTTGGAGAGCAGTTACATAAACGTAAAAAGAGCTGTATCCACATCCACAGAGACTAACTGCCTGTGCTCACGCATGACCGGAAGAGTAACACTACACAAATCACCAGGGCTGGGAATAGGGCTGTCGCGATCAATTAATCGTGATTATTTTAAGCGCAATAAAATTAACTGCCACTATGAGGCAGATAGACGTGCTTGCTTATTACCTTTTCTATGACACATACCTAATGAGGTCATTTGAAATGCTTCCGGGAAGAAAACTGCAGTGTTCTCCACTAAAATTTTCAATGACCGGGCGGTAGGTGGCGTTCTTTTGCAAGCGGGTTCGTTTTGTTGAGTGGGGGGAGGATGCGTTTTATTTCGTTGATATTGCGCGCTCAATCGCGCGTCTTCCAGTGCTCTTTATATTCTTCGTTTTTTTTCTTCTTTTTTTTGTTGTTGTTGACCGGGCGGCCGAGGAATCTCAACGGGCCCATATATTATGAACAGGCGGCGATTGCGCAATCACTCAGAATGAACAGGCGGCCCGCCCGGTCATTAACGATAGTGGTTAACCCTGAAACTGTGATTTGAAGTCCGCTAATTACCAGCGAGGTTGGGCAGCCTCCATCGCCTGAGCATAATTAGCTTTACCTTAAATCAATTCCCGTGTACTTTGCCTAACTTACAATCAAGCCATTTATTCAGCCAACTGACCAATCAAGCCAAAATGTGGCCAATAATGATTAAGAGATAATGAGAAGCAGACAGACCTAACCAGGCTGCAGTGTTAATAATCTGAATAAATAGCAGACCTCTGCGTTCCACCTCTCGTACAATTTTTATGTATCATTAAAAAGATTTCTTAAAAATAAAAGCATTTTAAGATGGTCCTGGTTTTTAAGTGTTTCAAAACATACGCGAAGTGAAAACCATTTTGTGAAACATAGGCTATCGAACATGAAAGTGAGAGAAATTATTTTCGCATTGCACGCAATAGATGAATTCAGCGAAGACTTTGCAAACACGCTCAGGCGAACGCAAATTTGTGGCATTTTTTATTTCATCATTGATTAAGATTAATTTGAAAAAGTAATTCATAGCTCTTGATTAGCCTTGACGTTCTTATTTTCCGACAGAAAAGGTTTTATCCTACCTTGACATGTTTCGACGGAATACTCCCGTCTTCTTCAGAAGAGTCACTGATGTTACGAGTGACGTGTCTTATCAGCTGATGTTAGCGAGGCGTGGCCGCCCTGTCAGATTTGACAGGGCGGCCGCTCCTCCTGCTATCCGGCCGCTCTTCCAAGATGGCACTCCAGGTGTGGGAAAGCATGTATGCCCCCTCGTCCCGGTTCATAGTCCTGTGGGCGCGCTTCCTGATTTCAATTGCCTCCATGATCCAGCGTTCATGTCGGTTGTTCTGAGTGCGGATAATTTTGGCCTTGTCCCAGTCCATAATATGATTTTCCCTCTTGCAATGGTCTGTGATTGCTGATTTAAGGTTTACCTGTAGTGCTTGTTCTTTAACTGAGCGTGTCTGTCTTACTGTTGTCTCTTTCTCGCATTCTTTTTGGTGTTCTTTTTTACGTGTGTGAAAAGGTCTACCTGTTTCCCCAATGTATGTTTTATGGCAAGACCGGCAAGGGATTTCATATATGACGTCACATTTGTTACAGTTGTCAATTTGGTCTTTCGGGTGTACCAGTAGTTGTCGTAATTTTATGTATGGTTTTACCGGGGTGTTGATGTGGAATTTTCTCATGGCCTGTTGAATCCGCTCTGTGACGCCTCTTATGTATGGTAACGTGACGACTCCTTTGGTTTCGGTTTCATTTTTTCGTTTCTTTCTGAATGTGCCGGTATTTTGCTTCTGCTGTACCTGTAGTTTTCCTGTGTTTATGGCCCATAGTGGGTACTGGCATTTCTTTAGTGCGTTAGTTATATGTTCTTCCTTTTTCTTGTCTGTGTCTTCTGTGATGATGGATGCACGATCAAACAGGGTTCTTACCACAGAAAGTTTGTGATTTATGGGGTGTTCAGATGACCAAAGCAGGTATTGATCAGTGTGAGTGGGCTTTCTGTATATTTTAATTTTAATGTCTCCTTCATTAGTGTGATGTATATTTATGTCCAGAAATGCTATGGTTTTATCTGTCTCTTCTTCATGCGTGAATTGTATTTTCCCAGTGCGGTCCATACTGTTTAAATGATCTGTAAGTTGTTGCGTATGTCCTGATTTTATTTTTTTTCTAAGATTTCGTCCACGTATCTTTTCCAGAGCGTGGGACGATTACTTTCGGGTGCCGATGCTATGGCCCTCGTTTCTAGGTCCTCCATGAAAAAACCACACATGATGGCAGACAGTGGGTCACCCATGGGGAATCCTTCTTTTTGCCTAAATATTATATTGCGGAATTTGAAATAAGTGGATGTGGCGACGAACCTTAGCAGCTCTGATAGGTCGTTTCCAATCTGTTTTCCACTATGTTTAAAGTGGCGTCTACAGGCGTGCGAGTAAATAAAGAAACCACGTCGTGCGATATGAAAAATTTCATCTGCCTCTACTTTGGTGTTCTTGAGTTCTTGGGCTAACTGTTTTGAGTTCTTGCAGTGCTTGTTTGTTTGTCCCAGAAGGGGTTGTAAGATTTCCGCGAGAGATTTGGACAGGTTGTATGTTACTGATCCTATGCTGTCTACTATGGGTCGCAACGGAGCTCCCTGCCTGTGGATCTTTGGTGTGCCGTATATTCGGGGGGTTACACTTGCTGTGGGTATGAGATGATTGTACGTTTGTTTGTCTATTTTGTTTTCGCTTAGTAATCGCTTAGTAAGTTACAGCTTGACCGTTTTCTTTGGTAGGCCTGTTAAAGAAAATTTAAAAAATGGAGCCTTTGATTAAAAGCCTTCCAAAGTGTTTGAGAACACTGGCATACATTGTCAATAAATAATGATAAAAAATTTTGTACAGCATGACACTATATTACGTTACCTGTGGAGGCTGTGCAACTAGCGCAAGTAATAATGCGCCACCCTTTCGCCAATGCCACACAAAACGCAAATCACGCTAACTATACAAACTACGCCAAAGTATATAACAGTCGACAACATGTCTGACCGTGTGGGCAAACAGACTCCCACAGAAATATATGCCACAAAGCTCTCGGCTGGCGTACAGCCTGCACATCCACTGGCAAAGCTCAAGACCTCAAGAGCTCTGGATAACATCCTTATACCCTCTACAGAAGTGCAGAACAGGCAGGTGCACATGATATGAAATTCACCCTGCGGGTAAAGCAACATTAAGGCATTTAGCAGGCGCTCATAGCGTTATCTAAAGTGCAGAGCCTCTCGCTGCTTACATATCAAGTAGCTTTTAACCACCTCTACCAGCCCCTCAAACGCACAAGAAATAAGAGGCCGAGAGGCAGGCAATGTTAAGAGCAACATGAAGACACTAATGTATGTATAAGAGCATCTGCTCAGGAGTGCTGTTAACACGCAGTGGTCTGATATAACAAAGGCAGATATTAACCATGGAAAGAAGCGGTCAGTGAGACAGATGAAAAAGGGCTGAGGCTCCAGGGGCTCCATTTCCTCAGCCTCTCAAACAGAGAGCTGCCAGAAGCGCTTGGCTGTAGTCCAGAACAGCCATACTACAGGTATTACTGAGGGAGTAAGAGTCATTCCATATGAAATCAACCAAATTCCAGGAACTTCCCAGTGTCATGGTCATGGATTTCTTTTAAATTTTAATAGAATGTTGTATATGGGGCCAAATGAAGAAATACCAAGTTTTAGCTCAATACCCCCAGCGGTTTTCATTTTCTGGGGGGTCAAAAAAGTGGGCGTGGCACCCTCAGATGTGGCAAAATGAATTACAGCCATTTTCATGGGGCCATAACTCAAAAGCTAATACAGATATGGACTTCATTTTTTCAGTCCAAAATGAAAACCACTGGGGGTATTGAGCTAAAACTTAGTATTTCTTCATTTGGCCCCCAGTACAACATTCTACCGAAATTTAAGGGAAATCCAAGACCATGACACTGGGAGCCCCGGTTGATTTCATATGGAATGACCCGTAATGAAGTACAAGCTCAAGCCATCTGACCCAAACAAACTAAAAACTACATTAACCACAATGCCCTTCGAGACTGATGCCAGTGGGTATATGCTATTCATAAAGGAGCTTGGATTGAAAGGTGGTGTTAATGAAAAATGAAGAATGCAAAGTTTTTATGCAGGTATGTTACAACTTTTTATTAAAGCACTGAAGCTACTCCAAAAACTGCTGCCAACCACAACTGGATTCAGAAGAGTCATTCTCAAATCTGAACCGAGCCACTCATCCTCTGGATTTAGACGGGTCATTCTCAAATCTTAACCGAGCCATTCATCCTCTGGATTCAGAGGAGTCATTCTCAAATCTTACCTGAGCCACTCATCCTCTGGATTCACACGAGTCATTCTTAAATCTTACCTGAGCCACTCATCCTCTGGATTCAGAAGAATCATTCTCAAATCTTACCCGAGCCACTCATCCTCGGGATTCAGAAGAGTCATTCTAACATCTTAACCGAGCCACTCATGCTCTGGATTCAGAAGAGTCATTCTCAAATCTTGAGAGTCACTAATCCTCTAAATTCAGAGGAGTCATTCTCAATTCTTAACACAGACCTTCATCCTCCGGATTCAGCAGAGTCACTATCAAATCTTAACATGACAAACTGCTGAATCCTGGGCAAAGGCAAACTACATCAACCTGAGTCTTTTTCCCACAACCACAAGGGTTCAGACACTGGAGTTTCAAACTAGTTAGACTAACCAGAGTTTCAAGACAAATACGATTCAACAAAATACATCCAAAACTTTCTCTTTCACATAGGCTATTCATTAGATCAAAGGCAGTTCTCAGAGATTGTTAGAGCTTAAATATTACATACCATTGATAGGGCCCTATGATTTCCACGATCACGGAATCGCGGACGGAAGCGAGGAATGGGCCAATAAAAACAGAATCTATTGTTTTGCAGAATTTGGCAGAAATCGACATAATTTGACTGAAATGCCTTCATCAAATTCACCTGTCCCGAGTGTTTGAACAACACATCTCTTCGGTGCGACAGAAGATCTGTGGGAAGAAGTTTTTCGTTGTTGTAGACAAGACCACTGATACCAGGGATTGCAGGGTCCTAGACCTCATCATTGATCATCTTATGTTAACTTAACTTATATAACCGTTAAATAACCTACATTATTTCTTTTCACAGTCTACTTAGTGAATTGTGTGCATGCAAATTATGACGTAACGTTGTCCCCCAGTGGTGAAATAACATCTGATGCATCTTTGTGACAGTTTGTTCATGTTTAATCATTACTGTAGAACATTTTGTCGTAGTATGTAATACATAGTATATGGATAACTGAACAAAAGTTTGGTTAAAAAAAAAATTTTTAATCATAGCTGATGCATCAGAATCAGACAACTGTTGATCCGTGGGGGAAACTGAGTGTCATTACTGCTGCTCTCAAACATTCATTATATATATATATATATATATACACACACACACACATATATATACACACACACACACACACACACACAAACACACACACACACACCATGGTCTGGGTGAATACCCTTTTCTGATTTGCTGGCAGGTATTGATTAAATCTGTGGAACCGCACAGGTAGTTCGGCCTACGGTACTTTCACCGTTCGAAATTCATCCGCTAGCCAACCTCTAACCATAACAACTTTAGAGCACTGGCATTTGCCTGGGTATAACAGACACCTAGCTACTCATTTATCTCCAGTAAATTTGATGGCGTCAGATAAGTTACATCCTGCGTGGCGGTGAACAATAGGTGCTCCAGCGATAATGACTGTAAATATTAAAGCAGCGAAGTTATCACGCTTTATTCATCAAACAATAGTAATTGTGTACGGTTACAAAGGAAGCTAACGTGTCCACTTCATGTATCTGCAGCTGCTGACAGTTCGCGAGCTACATGCAATGACAACAGACTGATTTCAGCTCGCTGGCTCTGCGGAAACCGTCATTAGTTCATTGTAATTGCGGGTAGCAAGTTAGCTACAGTCTGTATAATCGCGCATAATGCTGTGTTATGCATAATCTCCATTTCAGCTGGAATCCATTACCAAATCATTAGCTGGTAAAGGGGCAGTCAGAATAATGCATGTCAGTACAGCCGCTGTCTGCCAAAAGACAATTTTATTCTGTAGTATTATTTTAGGTAAAAAAAAAAATATATATTTTTTCTTTCATCACAGTGCAATGTTATATTGCGTTATTATGCAGTACTTGTTCTGACTTTGAGTACTGAGGAAAATTGAGCGTTGCATCAACTAATTTAAGATTATTTCTATTTAATTAGTGGACATTTTATTCATTAACATAAATAGCACACTCTCTCTGATGGTAAAATTGGTGTGTCTGGTAAAAAACAGAATTCCAAAAAATTAAAACGGAAAAAACAGAATTTGGGCAAAAATTAAACGGAATTTGGAAAAAAAATAACACCGATTTCATAGGGCCCTACATTGATACGCAATGAGGGATTTTATCATTCTGCATATGGCTTGAGTACAGTAATGAGCCTTCATCTTTCTCAAGTGAGCAGTATAAAAAGCAAGCAGAGGATACAGAGCCGTGAAACAAATTTTACTTTATTTCTTCTTTTTTATATATATAGTATCGTGCTTGTTTACAATATTCCCAGCAGGCAATCGCATGCTGGTTTAACTTCACAGTCATTTTACAGTAAAATGATACAGACAGGCTTCTATTATGTTACCCTTGAAATACATACATATAACCAAACAAAACAGATGACTATATCTACTCTGCATTATATTGACAATTAATGCAGTTACACTGATAGAATCAGGGCAGCTGCAGAGATTGGCACAGGGCAGTTAAGCAAATCAGGGTAGTTGCAAAAGCCGCCCACACATCCTCCTGCGTGCTCTTACACAACCAAGCCACACGTGAAGCAGGTGGGAGATGCAAGTCAGAGTCGGGAAACAGAAGGTGAATATGTGCGTAGATACAGCCAGGGCTGAGAGCCAGAGCCCACCTGGTAAATCTCCAATGGGACAAAGTACAACCACAACCAACAAGAATACTGAAAAACTCAGAAAACAGAGGAAAAAAGCTTACCATTCCACACATCTAAACATAAACATACAATACTAGAGACGTTCCAACAGCTAAAAAAACCATTATGCATCTCCCGCAAAGTTTAATTTGGTCCTCTAAGCTGAACAAAACTAGAAAAGCTCATCTAAGTGAGAAAAGTTTGCAAAGGAGCAACCATACTTAGCCGGGGGGAGATGATGTAATTACCATCTGAGAAACAACAGAAATGAGGTGGAAAGGCTTCATTCATCAGAAGCAGTCCTGTCTGAAAGCTACCCAGATGGCAAATAGCAGTGCTCACAGCTGAACGAGCAAATACTTTTCTGACTCAAAAATTCAGCACAGCCACTACATTCCGAACTTATTTCATAAAATTCAGATGTAGCTTTTCAATGTTAAACCCACATTTATTAAATTTGCTAGCTATATACTGACAGAGGTGCAGCAGGGCCACTGTTGGCAGCCAAAACAATAACCGTATCAAACACAAACCTACAGCACAGTGTCTACCAGCAGGCGCAGGAGCAGGGTCAGTGTTACCCGTCATAACGCTAACTAACAAAGGCATACAGCACAGTGAGTACAGTATCAAACACAGACCTATGGCACAGCTCTGCCAGCAGGCGCAGGAGCAGGGTCAGTCTACGCAGCTACAGCATGAGCTAACACAGGGATAGCGCAGCCTAAGCAGGCAGACGCAACGTTAGCCGCTACGGTAGTGCAAATCGATCACAAGAACATGTCAGTGATCAGATTAGGCAGATTCGCATTGCAAAATGGAAATCAATTTTTTTTTTTGAGGAGGAAATGCCAATTATCATAAATTCTTAAGCAAAAAATCTGATTCAAAAAAATCTTATTGATATTTCATTGATCCTGACTTGTCGGCCAGCGAACTAGCAATTCCCAAAACACATAGCAATGGGAGAAGTTTTGACGACTTATTGGCTGAAAAACAATATTCCTCATTTGTATACCAACCAATCAGCTTCTGAGGAGCACATGCACACACTAGGGAGGCTTACTGGTCATGTCATGATGGCTAGACTGCTAAGTGAACTATCGCATGGTAAGTTATGTTGCTCTTTGGACATATCCACCTAGCTTGCTAGTAAGCTTACTAACGTTAAATAAGGAAAATCTTTATAAATTATCATCAAATTAAAGCGATATGATTTGGTTTTTGCCCCATTTTTACTCACTTAGCTAGCCGTAATAGGCATGAACTTACCTGAGGTTTCGTGGCAGTTTCGTGCAACCCAACTGTACTTTCAGATTTTTGGGACATGATCTAGCTTGCTAGCTAGTTCAAAAGCAATCGCTATGGTACAGCTAGCTAACCAGTGAACCTATGGTAGCCATGATGCCTACTGGAGAAGTTTTCATGGCTCTGATTTGTCATTTTCAACGTCATTGCACACACACAACCTCTTTCAACACTGATTACCATTTTCTTTTACCTAAACAGCAAACAGACAGTTCAGTCTGAGACATGTTATTTTATAGCTAGTCTTTGCTGCATTATCCTGCAATATATGCTATCGTGTATTACATTACCTATCAGATCATAACTATCCATCTTACCACCTAGCTGAGGCTAGTTAAGCAAAATCTTTGCAATCACTGTTGTACTTCAACAATGTGATTTGGTTTTTTGCCCTAATTTCACAAGCTAGCTAGATGACAGCGATTGCTCTTGAGCTTGCCAAGTAGCAAGCTAGCTAAATGTCCCAAATATCTGAAAGTATAGTTGGGACGTATGAAATTGCCGCAAAACATATCGAATGAGTTCATGCCTATCACAGCAGGTTAAGTTAGCAAATGAGGAACATCATTTTCGGCCAGTCTGAGTTCTTCTCCCATAGTTGTGCGGTTTGCGAATTGCAAATTTCCCACCGGCCTCTCCCGAAACATGCAAAATGAATGCCCATAACACAGACCATGAACGGTTCAATACACCTATTAGCGGCAGCCTTCAACCACTTTTATTGTGCCTCGCAAAACTGGATTTATATGGGAATGGACTCTCCTTCTCTTTGTTAAGCAGAATCCTTTCATATCACTGATGAGGCGGTAAACAGCATCATATGCAACAGTAAGGCATAGATAAGAAGCTGCACTGCAGGTTAAAAGCAGTTTACAGAAATTTCATTGGAAATAAGTGTTCTTTATTGAATTAAGATTGTTCAAGGCTGAAATTGACGGCTTTAGGAAATAACTGGTTTGTTTTGCTTCGCGAAATGTTTTATTCCAGACTGGCATTGTATTTCTCTTGTAACTGTAATTCGTAATTTGTCATAAAGAAATAATAAAAAAGCCTCTTCAACATTTAAAATCTTATTTACCGTTTTCTCATTTTTGCTAATAATTTTCCAGATATGCTAAACCATTGCTAATCAACTGATATAGTGATGAGCAAAAAAAAAAATTCCATTAATCTGATTACAGCATGTGCGCATACGGCAGCCCAGGCGTGATGACGCGAGCGCGGAAGCTATCGATGACGTGTTCCGACACCTCTGAGCTCAGCTTACAACCCGGAGATGACGGGCAGAGGGCAAAGCAGGGGGAGACAGCGAGAAAAGGGGGGCAAGAGTGTGAACGAACACTCCGTCCGGTTTCCGGGCCCATGCTCCCTGCATGTCCCGCTTCACACCCGAGCGTCACTCACATTACAGCAGTGCGGGGTCTGCCGAGCATCACTGCGTTCCTGTGCGGGGTCCATCTGAGCGCCGATCTGTCCGAATGAGGGAGCGCTAGCAAAGCAGAGACCAGAGCGGGCAGCAGTGACCAGGGGGCCGAACGATTGTGTATCTGCAGCAACCAAACTCCCTCAGGTCCTCTCCTCCTTCCTTCCTCCCTCTCCCTCAGTCTCGCTCTGGAGGACAAAACCTGGTGAACAGCCTCTCCTCTCTCCCAAGACTGACCTGCTGGAGCAGTCCTCTGCCTGCTCAGCTTGGTAAACACACTTGTCCCTCTCTCCACACACAGTGCTCCTGAATAATTCAGCACGGCGGTAATGGCGGCTGCTCATGGGAAGGCGTGCGCTGATTGGCACACAGGGCACTGCTAATGGATGTTCACTGGATGCCCGACCATTAAAGCGCTACTCGCATGTAAGCCTTCATCACCCACTGTGAGTCACATGAACAAGCTAATTAAACCTTAGCAGCAAAAATTTGAGAAAAGCAGAGCACTAAATGCTACAATAGTTAGCAGCACCATTAGCTCAAGTCACCCTTAGTGATGCGTCTGTGGTTACGAGAAGGATTGCCCACCTAAATGGGCCTGCAGTCCATCTTGGCCCATTGACCTACGGCATCATTCTGGGATGCTACCCAAAGTCTTGGCGCGTATTCGGCACTGTCTAATAGAATGGCTCGCATTTAGCACAAATTCGAGAGCCGCCACCAAGCTGAGAACAGTCTGTTAAGCATGCAGTTGGAGAGAGCATATTCATCATCATCTTTCAATTGGTTCCAGGTCAGTCATCCAAGGTAACTCTGAAACGACATCAACATGAGAGGCCCAACATAGGCTAGTTGTTTTGCAAGCTCTGTGCGCAAGAGTTTAAAGAGCGCATTCATGTCCTCATCAATTCAGTGTTTTATTTTTGAAGAATCTGAATTTTATCTACAACTCAAGGTATGATAAAGAGCAATGTCTTCAACACTTATGGGTGTTTCTACATAAGGGCACAATTACGATAAAGACGGTCCACCCATTTTCTTCGCAATGGAACTTAGCTTTCCTATTTATTTGGGGGCTAGAAATATTGGGCACGATATTTGCAATTAGGGGCAACTTTAAAGGGACACTCATTCCAATGACCTTGACATCCAAGGTCAGATTATGACGCAAATGTCCATAACGTAATCATTCAAAATTGAGCCAACAGAAAATTACGTTGAAAATTAAACCCTTTTCACTGATGACTCAGACTTGCCACCAGGAGCAAGTCTTCTGTAGTATTTCAAGTTACATTAGAATAGCCATTGGTTCAGGAAAAAAGGGATTAACCCTCCCCCCGACCAAAAGCAGGTGTCCTTTAAATTTGGTTTTCCCTGTCTTTACCGTAATCAGTCAGCTATTTCAGTTCTACAGCTGTCCACCAGATGTCAATCCTGCCCTAAAACAAAAACAACAATAGCAACACCAACAACAACACAAAAGGAGGCCATTTTGAAACCTTTTGGGTGTGGTGGCTGAGTGCCAAGGCTCAGGTAGTATCCAAATTTTTACTTGTCACACAAATTAAAAGTCTTTGCCGTAATCATGAAAATATGTTTTTGTAGCTAGTGCTTCTTTATGAGGTTATGCTTGAAAAGAAACCTTTTCATAGAGGTAGAAAATAAGGAAAACTTCAGCCCTCATATTGGGTGCAAATTTCCATGGGGCTGCATTATGTGTCTTTACCAGTGTCTTTACCATTATCTTATGGAATTATGGTGAAGACATCAAAATTACGGTACAGACAAGATCGTATTAAAATCAAATTTTGATGCCTGAGGCCTGCCTAGCTGGCCTTTTTGCCCTTTTAATTCTTTCATCACACCAGGCCTAGTGCACTGCCGCCCAGTTGACTAGGCCTACTTCATCTGGCCTTAAAATCTGGCGCCCTTTTAAAATCCAGACCCGGGAGGGGGTATGAAATCAAATTGCAAAAAACGTTTTTAAAAGAAATATTTTATGCGTAAAAAAAAGTTTTGAGCAAAATAGTTTTGTGCTTTTAAACTTGTAGAAATATTTTGTGCGTAAAAAAAGTTTTGAGCTTGTGAAATAGTTTTGTGCTTGTGTAAAAAAAAGAAATATTTTTGAAGTTTTTGCTTAGAAATATTTTGTGCGTAAAAAAAGTTTTGAACTTGTAGAAATAGTTTTGTGCTTGTGAAATAAAAAGTTTTAAACTTGTAGAAATATTTTGTGCGTAAAAAAAAGTTTTGAGCTTGTGAAATAGTTTTGTGCTTGTGTAAAAAAGTTTTGAACTTGTAGAAATATTTTGTGCGTAAAAAAAAGTTTTGAGCTTGTGAAATAGTTTTGTGCTTGTGTAAAAAAGTTTTGAACTTGTAGAAATATTTTGTGCGTAAAAAAAGTTTTGAGCTTGTGAAAGTTTTGTGCTTGTGTAAAAAGTTTTGAACCTACCTTTTTGTCGACAAAAAGTTTTGCTTGTGAAAGTTTTTTGTGCTCAAATTTCCTACCTTCCTGTGCGACAGTGAAGTTGGAACACTCAAATTTCCTTTTTTTTTTTTTTTTTTTTTAACAAGCACAAACCAGATTTACGAATCTCGAGTTACGAAACATGACCCTATTTTTACTCCTGTTGGGTAGACTAGCCAATCAGCACTTTGCCCATTGAATAGCCAATCATAATGTTACCGACCGTCACAGTAAGTCAAACTGTCCAATCAGTGGACAAACGGTTCTGACGCCATTTCTCCCCTAGGTCCATGGAGAGATCCACAGCTCATTGATTTCCATTTTTATTCTACTCTAATGTCATTGAAATCATATATTCTCGCAGTGATGTGTCTCGGGCAATTGATGTGTGCGCTCTACACCAACACAGTTCGATTGACTCACATTACATTAATTAGCTGGTTAGCAAGCTAGCTTGCTACCCTCCTTCAAGTTGGCGAACGTTACGAACAACCACTGTATAAAACTTGACTCCAGTTCATTAAACCTGATTAGATTGCGATCGGTCATCAGAAACTACCAGTCAAGTATCTTTTACATGGTTCGTACGTAACAGTCTTATTAACCTTGTGTTATATCGGAGTTGATTGTAATAACGGACTGTTTCGAGTTTGATTACGGTAAAGACACCTGACCATCTTAAAGTTTGTTGAAAAAAATGAAATCAGCCATAACCCAGCTTTGCCATTTTAATACTGACTAGTACTTTGGAAGGCCTATTTGAAGAATAAAAAAAAGTGGAATTCCAGAGAAAATTTTTGGTGGACATGTCTTTACCGTAATCATGCCCTTTTCTGTAGAAACGCCCTTACGATACATGCTCTTGTGTGCCTTCAGAGAGCTCGTACAAAATTTCACCTACACGGAGCGGTCACATGTCCATTGTGTGCATTTGTACATTCCTTAACATACCATTTTCAATCTTTCACTAAATAGATTTAGCAACTGTGAGTCAGTGGGAATGACCCAGAAAATAAATATATGGATTTTTTTCTAAAACCATATGAAAATTCACATTAGACACAATAGACAGATTACAGATAACATTTGATATCTTCATTTGTATCCTCATAAATTCCATTGAACTATGTACAAAGGCATGTATATTGCACACCAGCATTGATTTATATAAGCAATTCCTAAAACCATGATCAACATTCCTGCGTATAATTAATGCAAATGCACGAGTCTACAACAATATCAAATCTGACAAAATCCTTGCATCAATCTTTGCCCCGCATCAGACAGAGTTATTAGCGTGCTAATCAAATAAAATTGAACCCTTAGGGAGCTGAAAGAATTAAAAAAAAAAATATTTTGTCTTAATTATCTTGTTCTACTAAAAATATATCATGTAACCACTTGTTCCAAACAGCTTCCGCAGGAGAGCTCTTTTAAACAAGTCGTAACATGATAGGTTTTCAACAGCTATGATTTTGATCTCTTACATCATTGAGCAACAATAGCTGCATTTAGCACTCTGAGGGTTAAAACCTCGGCAATAAACTTGTGCCATCTTTAGTAAGCATAAATGCATGAGATTATTTGTTACAACAAAATTGTTAAATCCCTCAACAATCTGCTCTTCCAATACCCAAATCCTGAGCAATACTATCAAAAATGATTTTACAAATCAGAGATAAAATTTATGACCAGAACATTGTTCAGAGCACAATGAATTTATGACTACCTACTTCCAGGGAGAGAAGTGATTCAGCAAATCTCCAGGCAGAATAAGACACTACAGAAGAATGCAAACGGATGCAGCAAGCCAGGCCGGGACGATTTCGCACGACAATGCGCTCCAAGCCCCGAAACGCACCACACGCGAAGAGGCAAAAATCAGGCTCTTTGTGCGCGGGTCTGATGAATTTATTTTCATTCCTACGCTCAGTGCTACACTGGGACATGTTTAGAGCTGAAGGGCTGACAATACTAAGTGCCTTCCCAGGTACGCTGCGGACTCCAGGCCATTTTCCAAAATATCCAAGGACACAGAACTTCAAACAAATTCCCCATTAATGCAGGCCCTGGATTGGTGCTTTCAGGTATATGAGTCATCGTTAGATGCATTGACCTAGTTTGTTTTTCTCAGACTCCATAATTAAAGCACGTTAACAGAGCAGTTTCTGTAGAATTGATCTGGTACTCCCAGTTTCCTGGGCCGTCCATTTACTTTACTGATGTACTCTGCGCTTAGACAAAT
This sequence comes from Gymnothorax javanicus, assembly GCA_029692085.1. Classification (NCBI taxonomy): domain Eukaryota; kingdom Metazoa; phylum Chordata; class Actinopteri; order Anguilliformes; family Muraenidae; genus Gymnothorax; species Gymnothorax javanicus. Next base: position 162,654,051 of record CM056194.1, on the reverse strand, counting down.
GTAAGACTGAACACGCGCCAAGAATGCACACCAAAGGACAAATAAAATGCACATTTAAACAAACAAAGGGCAATTTTTATTCCGGGCAGCATCTTAAAAACAGCATTGATTCCCGTGAGAAAAATACCAAGATTCGCCACCAGGGGTCAGCACGTATCCCAAAAGTGGTTCGAATGTAAACCGCTCTGACAGTTCGGTAATTTGTGATTAGTGCAGAGGAGCAGGTAATGGAGATTGTGAGTTCCCAGGCAGCAGACGGTTAATAAAATTATTCGGGTCACAAATCACTCCCTATTCCCATCCTCATTTCTTCCTCTCCAGTGAGTCTGGGCGCTACCACGCATATATTTTCTCCCTAACAAAAATATACAAGAGCAGATCGATGCAACTCAGTAAGTAGATATGCAAGTAAATCATTACTGTCACTTGGCACGTAATTTCCTGAAGCAAACATTTCTAGGATGGAGCAATGTGGAGCCCAGTTCATAATGATACAGGCAAACGTCACGTGGGCAGTAAGCCATATCCCAATATGTGCCAACACAATCAGAGTGTTATATTTCACACATTGAGGGCTGTCACAGTGAAAATAAGTCACAGAGCAGGCTAAATGCAAACAGCAAAATTTGATTCGCAAAGTAGTTCAGTAACCATTATTTGCATTCCTGAACAGCAGCCTCCAAAGCCGGTTTGCAACACTGACTCTGAGCTCATAGCTTCCATGTCAAACAACAGAATCTGCAACAGTACTGTTCGGCTTCTCCCCACCATCAACAAGACCTCAGTTTAAGCCCAAAATGTGAGATCACGAGTATGAGATTACAATGTGTTTATCCGAAAGTCCCAGCACTAAAGTCAACATCGCTAATGGTAGCAGCAGAAAGCAGTAGAGTTCTACAACACTTGCTGAGTGTTGAAACGCACTCTAAAAACCCAGGCTTACTCAACAAACAGTTAATCACAGGGGATCCGAATCCCTCTGCAGTGTGATTTCACAATGTACGCAGACAGGAGTAACTAAGTGGCGTGTACCACAAACTGAAAACTAAAACACTTTCCATAAAAACAAAATAAAGAAAATAACCCAGAACAAATGTGTTCCCATAAATATGAAACATTTTAAGCAGATGTGGAGGGGCATTCTACAACATGGCTCAGAGAAATGTCAATTTTTCAGCTCCAATCACAATACAACATTTCAGCATCTGAACAAGACTACCTAGCTGCAGCATCACCGCTTCTGTTGTCCTTTACTGAGTAATATGTAACATGATTGCAGACTGAGGTGTGGGGACAGCTTTTCATTTAACCTCTTCATTTCTTGTGCCACTTCATGTGCACACCCGCAGACCACACAAAAGGCCCAAAGCAATTCAGATGATTTAAATGAACAGAATATTGACCGTTCTCAAAAGCGGCAAATGCTGCATTAATTAATAAAACTGACTCAGCGCAGGAGAGATAACTGCATATTCACATCCAGCCTCCAGATGGCACTAGATACACAGATTCATTCTTCATCTCAACTACGCGCAAACGCAAAGTAGCTCCGAAACACACGCCGTCTTCAACGCATTGGGCTCAGTAAAGCCTTCCTTTGGCCAGTAACATTGTTGACAACAAGCTCGCACGCACGCACAGGCACACCAGCACACACACAAACCCCTGTAGAGTAGTAGTGAGTGGCACTTTACACTACAGTGGACGACTACAGCAGCAGACACGAGCTGTAATAATCTGAGTCCTGCTAGAACACCCAATCAGAAGAGGAGTTACAAATCTGACATTCACATCTCACACCAGCCTAAAAATGTATCATACACAATCAACTTTTTAATGACATCATCCCTCCTTCTCTCAGACTACCACCAGCTGTCCATCCTGTAATACAAACCACACACCCCATATAAAGGGTAAAATGTAGGCTAATGGCGAATGCTGCACCACAAATAATTTTCGACCCGAGTACTCCGCTCATTACCGCTGCTGTGCATCACTCACTGTTGTAAAACGTTTTCCACAGTCACATGTTCTGCAGAATTCGCTCGTGTGCACAGACATGCCGTGATTCTGCAGTTTGTGAGATACAGGCATCAGCAGCTTTAAGGGACTGCTGTCTCCCCAAGGACTACAGGAAGCAATCAGTTCATCGATACACTCAGCCCTATGCTAAGGCAGCTGGACAGAAACAGTACACGGAAAACAAAACACAGCAGCAAAACACGAGCAAACAGCTCGGCCAGGTGCAACCAACAGCGTGACGGTCACCATTTCAAAAGCACAGAATCAAACACACAACCCAGGACAATGGATCTACATTACAACATTGCAATCACCTGCCCATTACAAAAAGACTTGATTAAACAGAGAGAAGAATGACCATCAAACCACAAACAAGGACTGTAGTTTTTTTGAGTGCGATTTAACATTTTCTGTGCTTAACGTGACATGAATTCAGCAAAGCTGCATGACAGAGCCTGCTTTGAGTCTTCGACCTGAAGGCAATGTTTTCATTTGAAGCATTGATGAGCCCAATATCACTGCTTCTTTATATTGGGAAGTGTGGCTTATGCTCCAGCATACTGGTCGTTCACATGAAAGCACAGAAGCATCATGTCCCGAAGTGCGTTTCAGGCCTCGGGACGGGGTCTTGATCTGGGATCCTGTTGTTAGAGATGAGAGGTCGACAGCTCTGCGCTTGAGTCCCAGCTCTCTTGCCTACAGCAGAATCAGGACCTGACCGAGCCAGCAGAGGACTACAACTCCCACCATGCTCTACGGCAACAACAGATCTCCATCAGAACTACATGAGCTGGAGAAACAATCTTACTAAAACTTAACCCTTAGAGCGCTGAAATAAATGTAAAAAATATGTATAAATTTTATTATCTTGTGCTGTTGAAAACCTATCATGTGGCAGCTTGTTTAAAAGAGCTCCCCTGCGGGTGCCCTTTTAAACAAGTCGCCATGTGATAGCTAGGTTTTCAGCAGCTTTGATTGTGATATCTCACATCGTTGAGCAACGATAGCCGTATTTTGTGCTCTAAGGGCTAACTATGACTCTTTGAATGGAATACAGCTAAAAATGAAAAGAGAAACAAACAACTTTGCCGATTTCATATATCTCTGCAATTCAAATAAACCGGCAGTGGTCTAACAGGAGGTGATTGCTGTTGTTAGCGTGACGTCACAGTATTTGGGCTTATAATCTGTGGAGTTACAGCAGTGACACTGATCAGCTCTGACACATAAGCCAGGACGATCAGCCCCAATCTCAGGTCACACGCTCAGGGGTAACTGTCGGTCGCGCCGGCTCACACAGGCTTACCTCGCCTGGGAGGCGGGGAGTGCAGCGTGCTCAGTGAGTCACACGCTCAGCGACCGGACGGATGGGGGGGGATTCATGAGTAACCATTTCCAGGCGCTTATGAGCGAGTGGGAAGAGGGATTTCCCGAGTACACTTTCCCCCACAGAGAGGCGCATGACCGCCACGGCCTTGCATTCGTGAGTCACCACACAAACGTACGGACCCACCCCGGCACAGCCCCACGTGAGAGAGCCGCAGTGCTGGGAGAGGGGTGTCGGACAGGAGGAAACCGGGGCAGGCTGCAGGAGAGCATCACTCACAGAGTAAACGCATTGCCCCGTGTGCTCAGAGAGCGAACGCAGCACTGGATGCTTCTACACTGCTTTACATCAACAATACAGACTGAACATTAAAATGATGATTCACTATCAATACCGCTAACTAAAATCAATGGAATTCTACAACAGACGTAATTTTTGGGGGAAAATTCTAAATGACAGTAATGTGCCAAAGTTTTAGACACCCTCTTTTCCTTATTCAAGTTCGATCTTAGATATTTATTTTTTTGTTTTCCACATCAGAGTTGCTGAAGATAATACATCAATTTTCAGATTTGATAGACCGAATATTAATTTAAATCAAAGTGAAACTGCTGTTAACTCCTGGATAAGCTGTTTGTGAATTAGGGACAGTCATCCATGCTCAGATCATATCTTTCTCACTGCCCATGGTCGTACTAATGGCAAATTGATTCATTGATTGCTTGATTAATTGATTAGTGAGTGACAGTCGAGTCCCATCACAACACTCCTTCCTAAGCTTTGCTTATCCAGGAGTAAAAAAAATAATTTTACAAATGAAGTTTGCATTTCATTAAAGAGGGCTGATATAGATTAGCCTTGACAGAGCTTATCATCATTATAGCTGTCTGGGATTACATGCAGTGACAGAAGCAAGTGAGGCAGTTAGTCTGCAGATGGACTGAGGCAAGTTCTCCGATATGCTTAGATCAAGCAAAAAGTCAACCTTGGAAAATTATGCAACTATAAGACAGTAAGCCTCAGGTAAATGGTAGTCATACCAAATATTGATTTGATTTTGGTTTAAACAATTCATGTCTCTTTATCATACATTGTTCAGTATTAATAAACCTCTTATTTAATCATTTCTGGAGGCATAATCGCCTAACTGAATAGTATCAAATGTGCCTAAAACCTTTACACAGAGCTGTACAATTTAAAGCATAGGGAAAGGTGCACCCTGCACACATAGCCTGCAGAAAGGTGCTAATAGTCCCTGAAGGCAATTCTTACAGTTTATGAGACAGGGCACCCAAGCGTGCAAGGCTAGCGGCTGTAAGGATCTTTGTATTGTTTGAGTTCTGCCCCCTTTCCGCTTCGAGTTATCTGTCAAAAAACTGTCAAATCATCCAAATGGAATCAGCCAATCAGGACTTTGCAGAAGTGCGCTACTGCTCACTCAACAAAGACGCCGTCAAAACACTGCGCCTTTTGACTATACGTGCGTTTGTTATGTTCAAAGTAACTCAAAATACCCCAACAAAATCTTTCAAACGCAAAGGAAGAAAACCCAAAAGCATCGAGAGCTCAGTAATGAATTTTGCAGAATTTGCAAGCGTTCTTCAAGAACAGAATACAGCGCTCTTGGATTGTTTATAAACGTATTCAGGCCCTGCACTAGAGAATACACGGGGCCGTTTCTGTTTCGTTTGTTTATATATGTCTCACGGTAGCGTGCTCTAAACTGACAAATCAGTATTTTACATTCAGATCTGAACATAGGTCCTGAAATCTTACGGAGAAATGAGTGATGCTGCCTCTGCCAGCATTTTTTTCTTTAAAGAAATGAAGAGGAAGGTCTCCAGCGCACAGGAGAGAGCAGAGCTTCAGGAGAGCTGTGGATCAGGAGTCTGACACAGCAGTGTGAAAGAGCAGCACCAGAGCGAGAGAGACGTGTGCTCAAGAGGTGCTAAGATCAGAGGGCTTTTACAGCTCAATTATCACCTCCATGGGGCTCAAGTCAGGACACTGACCTGCCCTGGGCCCACAGCTCAAGATCAGGGCATCTAGCACTCCTGTCTGTCCTACTCCGTTTCCAGCTACTGCACCACTTCTATCCCACTGTCAGTCCAAGAGTATGTGAGGGGCTCCTGACCAGCGTGGTCCAACCCACAGAGCATTGTTTTTGAGATAATAGATGTCAAAGTTTTTAGAGTATAAAAATAAAAATAAATAATCACAATGTTGTTCACAGGTATAATACACATAATGATACCAATTTTGCATTATGAATCATTTCAACATCTGTCACAATATGGTCCAAACTCTAATTTTCATTTTTTGGGGTTAGACCACCCTGGTTCTCAGCCTTTCAATTCTAACTCTGCCCCTCTCTCCTGACTCCATCACTCTTTTGTCCCATGATATATTCCTCTCTCCTCCTGTACGTGACTGTACCTCTCTCCTTCCTGCTCTGTCACTCTCCTTTTGGTCCCACTGTCCGCCCCACTCTCCTTCTGACTCAGTCTTTTTTTGTCCTACTGTCTGTCCGTCTCGTCTTCAAACTTGGTCCCTCTTATCTGTCCCACAGTCAGTGTTCCAGTCGTCTCTCCCTCCATCACTTAGTCCACCTCTCCTTCCATCCGTCTCTCCATGCATATGTCTCTCCCTCTATCAATGTCCTTAGGTGCATCTCAAAGCGGAGGCTGCATCCTTCGAAGGCTGCATTTTTAGGGGTCGTCATTTACTTTCATCTGTCTGACTGACTTTTACGGTTAGGGAAAAGGTTAAGTTTAGAGTTAGGGTTAGGTTTGGGGCTAGGTTTAGGGTTAGGTGTTAGAGTTAAGGTTACGGTTTGGGAAACCAGTGACGACTCGCTTAAACTAAAGCTGTTTACCAGAGATGAAATGTTGTCATGTTAGTTTGGCGGATGGAATTAAGTGACGACCCCTAAAAATGCAGCCTTCGAAGGATGCAGCCTACGCTTTGAGATGCACCCCATCTCTCTCCATCAGTCTCAACGCCCCGCTTCAGCTTGAGCCCCATGCACCTCATCCTCCGTCTCTCCCCTCAGTCTCCCCGTCTGTATCTGCTCAGCATTAGAAAAAGCCCACAGACAGAGGCATGTGTGTTAGAGTGGAGCTGGATGCTGTTCTGCAGCCTCCACATTACAGCAGGATCCTGAGCTGAAGGAAGTGGCTGTGGAAAGACTGAGCGCAGTGTGAACTCGTTTACAGTCTCGCAGCCTCGCCCTTATTGTTCGGCCCCCACGCCTACTGCAAACAATGGGCACCGCGCACACCCCCTTATCAGCACTTCAAGGTCTCGTGTTTTACACTGCCAGTGCTACAATGACTGCTGTGTGGGAATTAGGAATCAAACTACCAGCAGCCGTGGTGTACAGCATTATACTGTACTGTGTAGTGAGGCTGGGCAGTATATTGATATTATTTTGAAATCGCAATATAAGATAGGATACTGTATGAGATTTTGGATATCTTAATATTGTGATATGACATACATGTAGTCTTCTATCGTGATATGGCATAAGTGTACTCTTTTCTGGATTTAAAGGCTGCATTACAGTTGTCTGCATTTACTAGACTGTTCTAGCTATTGCCTGTGCCTACTTGTTTAAAAAAAATAAATAAATAAAAAATCGCAAAGTGTAAATATTTTGCAAACGTGCCAACAGTTAACCCCACAATATGGCGACAATGGAAATACCGCAGTATTCGGTCACAGATATAATATTTGATTTTGTCCGTATCGCCCAGCCCTACAGTGTAGTACATTATGCGGTGTGTAGTGTGTGTTTCTGGGACATGTTCCATACCCACTGAGGAGAGAGGGGAGGAGATGAATTATATAGGCCTGGCATGGCTCTTGGGAGCTCAAGCTAACAGGCTCATTTGCTCCAAAAATAGCTCTGCAGGACAGCCGCTCCGTTACGGATTGCACAGGGCCAGGGGTGTCACAGGGCGAGGAGACCGCACTGGGTCAGGTCCCCATTCTGCACGGGACGGCCCAAACCACGTCACATGCACCTCTGCCATAAACAGGGTTACCAAGCAGAGAAATGACCCCACGACCCCACACGCTCGTCCCGCTCCAGCCAAATTAAGGCAGTGGTGGAGGCAGGGCCGCCCGCCCGCCCTGCCCTGCCCTTCAGCAGAGCCCGCCCCCCCCCTCGCCGAGCCATGCCCGGCGGAATACAGCCGCTCACGAGCACAGGTCACCTAACGCTGAGCAAGAAACGACTGCCGTCCAGTTCTCCTCTCCCTCAACCGTGCTGCAGTCTCCGAGGGCAGTTTAACAAAAATGAGCGAATGTGCCACTGACTTCAAACGGCCATCAGGATCATACCGCCCCACAGCGCAAGGCTAAATGGGAAAAAATGCGCTTGCTTTCCCGCCACAGCCCAACCGCTGGTTCATCTGCTCAGTTTGACCCCTTTCAACAATAGGCTTTTACGACCCCCTTCCCAAATTCTTTCATCAGCCAGTGCTCAAGGACCCCGTTGCGTTCAGTTTGCCAGCACGAAGTGGGCACTCAAACGTACAGAACATTCAAATGACATAATAGTGATTTAAACCTGACTGCCGAGAGGAGAGTGTCTGCAGAGCCAGCACTGCCACTCTCCTCACGCTTACGTCTCATAGTGCTGAAGTCAGGTTTAACACAGCACCAGTAGTACAGTAAACCCCACAGCGAGTCACTCGTGTTGTGGCTCTGTGCTTTCCTGCTTCACCTCTGCAGCTGCCTCACAGTCAGCAGCCTAATTCAGGCGGACATTTTAGGATACGGCCCACTCCCTCGGGACCGAGGGAAGCAATTTCTGTTTGGCCGCCGAGGGACGGCAGAGGTAGCAAAAACATAAATGATTATTAGCGTGAAATGAAAGCTGTGCGTCCCCTGGGTCCGGAGGTCATCTGTATCAGCGCGTCATCTTCAATAGAGCTTATACTCAAGTATCCACGGTGATCTCAGCCACCGTAATACACTGGAAGTGGAGCTGGGTAAATTGTATCGACATTGTGATAATACAGATGGCATCCTCTGAGATTTTGGATATTGTAATACTTAAATAGGAGCCATGTGTTGTAATCTTGTAAACCAGAGAAGATATTAGCCCTTAGAAAGCTGAAATAAATTTTCAAAAAATTATTAAAAAATGACCTTGTGCTGTTGAAAACCTATCACGTGGCAACTTGCTTAAAAGAGCTCTTTTAAAGGAGAAGTACCGTTTTTTCCGTTTTGACATTATTTGTAGCATAAAATACGATCATTTACTCACCCATATAACTTTCGTGTTTCTAGAAGTCCTTCGGAAGATATTTAGATCCAAAGAGAGCCGCGTATATCCGTATAATGGGAGTGAACGAGGCACCGAGAGCGCAGCCTATAATGCCGCATTATCTGTCGCGAAACTCATTCATTTCACCAGCGACGGTCGGCTGCTTTACGTGCTGGTAAAACATCATGGTTCGTGTTTGCGTTTTTCCAAGTTGTTGCAACAAAATGACCAGTTGGACAACGTTTAGCTTCCATAGGCTACCTTTACGCACTTTGGAACTGCTAAAGCTCTGGCTAGTTGCGCTGAAAATAGACCCGAATACTCAAGTAGAAGCATTGAGGCGTGCGGATCTTCAGGTTTGCAGTGCTCACTTCGCGACGGAAGACTTTTCCCGCAAGGCCACAAAAAGAGGGCCAGAAAGTGCAACGCCTGAATCTGAGGAAGAATGCCATCCCGATGGTTGCAGCGGGCACAACAGACACAATGGAGGTGATGCATTTCTAATGAAGCTTTGTGTAATGATGTAATTAGGCTATACAGTAACCTGTGCACATGGATCAGAGGTTAGTAGGTCAAGCTACAGACGATAACAGGTAACCCCAGACTCAAAAGGGGAACACTAGAGAATCATAACAAAATATTGGTGAAATGAATGAGTTTCGCGACAGATAATGAGGCATTAGAGGCTGCGTTCTCGGTGCCCCGTTCACTCCCATTATACGGATATACGCGGCTCTCTTTGGATCTAAATATCTTCCGAAGGACTTCTAGTGACACGAAAGTTATATGGGTGAGTAAATGATTGTATTTTATGCCACAAATAATGTCAAAACTGTAAAAACGGTACTTCTCCTTTAAACAAGTTGCCACAAGATAGGTTTTTAACAGCTTTGATTTTTATATCTTACATCATTGAGCAACAATAGTTGCAATTAGCGCTCCAGGGGTTTAAGTAAAGGGATGCATTTTTTTGCTCTTATTGGGGTGTTCTAGGCGTCATTGGTACATCGTGTACACTGTCCAGTCGCTGCCAGGACATTGCATCAACATTACTATTGAGTATCTATCAAAATTCACAGTTCTAGTTGCCTCAACAATATCGCCACAATATCAATACCAAGGTATTTGGTCAAAAATATAGTGATATTTGATTCTGTCCATCGCCCAGCCCTAACTAAAGTGTTTTTTTCAAATTTTCTCCCTGAAGCTCACCATTTCTCACTGAAGATAAAGGAGAAGAGGTCAGGTTTAACGGGAGGACTCAGCGCTCACGCAGCCAAACTGTAAATAAATCTCATTATTGGGCAATTTTTTGAGTGTTTGCCATACAGATATGGAGGCAGTGTGCCAGAAAGCATTTATGTGGAGGAATCGCGGAAAACAGCTCTCCTGTCAAAACACATTCAATCTACTCTAAATCACTGCTTTGCTTCAATGTGCAGCCATCCTATGTCTCCAAAATGCAGCCTGTGTTTTGCCTCTTTGAGCTTAATCTCAATCCCTAACCTGGACTCTAAGAACTTGCATCCATGTCGGTGTACCGAGCTTATAGAGTCAGAATGCACTACAACCTACATGGCTCAGAGACCCGAAACAGTCTTGCATTGCAATAATGGCGCAGGAAGCTGGCACAGTTAGTTTACTGTGTGCACCCCAAAATAAACCCTCAAGAGGAAAAATTCACAGCAAAAAGAAAAAAAAATTGTACCGACACACTGCAGTCAAAGCTCACTTTCCCCTTTTCAAGCCTGCGCCCAAGGGTGTTTTCCTCGACTGCGCTTCCAAAAGGAAGCACACTTTTACCAGAGCTAATGACCTCTACATGATCCACTTTCAAGAAGACCAAAGCAGGAATGTCTTTGTCCTCTACACCTCCTCGCTTATTATAAAGGCTTAACTAACAGAGAGGATTTTGACATGTTAAGTGTAAGATGATAGCAGTGTAAAACCATACAGAAGCTGAGAAAATGATCGGGCACGCTCAGCAGCAACTGCAATGAAAAAGCCGCTGCAAATATCAAGTGGCAGAGCCTCAATTTTAAAATGTCTGGGGCCTGTTTGACAAACTAGAATTACCTATTTAGCCCAAAAACTGCACCAATTTAGAACCTGGATTCCTCCAACTTTTGAAAGATAGACTGAAGTACAAGGAGCTTTCCTAAATTTTTCAATTGTGCCGATTTCTGCCCAACTCTAATCCTGTTTTGTGCCACAGTCTGCGGGGGTTGACACGACGTGGAAACCATCACACCAACAACAATTAAAGCATACACTCATGACCATCCTTATTTACCGTCATGAAAACAGACAGTCATTTCATCAGTGAATGCAACTGCAACCTTAAAACTGTTACACAACCCTGTCTGGTTACAGAGACAGGGCTTCAGTCTGATGGAATACCACAGCATATTTGAGTTTGGGAGAGTTTGGGTGGTTCTGTCTTACTCTGTGCAGCTCGATGGAGTCAATCCACTGGTTCCGGTGCTCAGGGTCCTGGGCCCGTAGGTACCACACGCTGTCATTAACGCTGATGTCCAGCCGACACTCGTCAAACTCGTGAGGCTGAGGAGAAAGAGAGGTGTCCGTCAGCTTGTCTCTGGGCTCAGAGAGCACTTTTTAGCATCAGGCAAAGCAGTATGCAGTTCAACACCACAAAGACTTTGTAAAGTTGGACTGTTACACAATTCCAACATCTCATCTACTTTTTAAAGGAAGACAACTACGCAATTTCACACCTCTGCGACTTTGTAAAGGAAGACGAGTACACACTTGCACACCGCAGGGACTTTGTGACAGGAGAATAGTACGCACTTTCACACCTCAGGGACTATGTAAAGAAAGACAAATACACACTTCCACACTTCTGTAACTTTGCAAAGGAAAACAAGTGAACACTTTGGGGACTTCCTAACAGAGCACTAGAACACACTTCCACACCTCAGGGACTGCATACAGGAGGATAAGAACACACTTCTGCACCTCAGGGACTGCATACAGCAGGATAAGAACACACTTCTGCACCTCAGGGACTGCATACAGCAGGATAAGAACACAGTTCGGCACATCAGTGCCTGTGTCCTGAGGCACCATAACCTGAGCACAGGATAATGAGCTCATCCTGTTATATGGGGCTTTAACATAATTAAAACCCCGCTCAGAAGGCTCTGTTTCCATTTGCTTTTCTGCTAGCTTAATTCCCTTACCATCTTGTCTATGCATTACTTGTTCATGACTAATGCTCAATACAGATTATACCTTGTCTGATCTCTTGTGCAACTCTATCATTAACCCAACTCTACGCGCTTACTTAATGTCAGTTTGGATAAAAGCATCTGTAAATAAATGAAATGTAAAGTAATGTTACCAAACCCACTTATTCCTCGCCAGGGTCACAAAGGGGCTGAAGCCTATCCCAGCATGCATTGGGAGAGAAGCAGAGAAAAACGTAAGGGTCCCCGATTATATCATCAGGCGCGCAGCCAATTAGTTATCACAAGACATTCCAAAATCTTTCCCCTCTTGACATCACATGGAGAAGTAACCAACCAGAGGCAAGAAGAGATGATCAACTTCAGCCAAGCAGTCAATCAGATTTCATTATTCTGGGTGGTTACTCCCCCTTGTGATGTCCGGAAGGGGAGATTTTGAATTGGCTCATAATGGCTAATTAGCTGTGCACCCTGGTGGCATAATGAGGGACCTTTAAAACAGGTTGCCGGTCCATCACAAGGCCCTCTAACCATTATACAAATGTTTGATAACCTTCTCCATTGAATAAACAATAAAGAGAGTATTCCGTGTTACCTCGGGAATGACAACCCTCCAAAAATGATCGATAATCATTCACCAGTCAGTGCGACAAATCTGGAGGGACAGAAATGAAGAACGGGGCCAACGCTTGATTACTGCACTGTAACTGTCACCTGCAGTAATGAAACTAGACCTTTTAAACTAAGGGAGTGTATTTACTGAGGAACTGCAGAAGGACAGTAAGGACTGCACTGCTCCACCCAGCACAGATCCCGGACACGGCCGCCTCTGGCGCTGTGCATTGGGTGGGTCAGAGAGCGCCCGCCCGCCCGCCGCCCCCGCAGCGCCTCCCGTCTCCGGAGGAATGTGTGGAATTGGGCGGCTCCAGGGCCGGGCCCTGAGTTTAAATCCCGTCTGCGGAATGTAAGCCGAAGCCCTCCGCCCCACTGAGGCAGCGCTGCTCCCGGCTCACTGAGGTCAGCCCCGCTCGTGTCAGGTGTCCATGCAGAGAGAAACTCTTCTAGCTGCAGTGAGCTGGAGATCCTCTCGCAGTGGGGAAATGCACTAACCCCATTTCCCAGGTTCAACAGGAGGTCGCTCACTTTACGCCAGGGTGACAAATACAGGTTCTGACACAATGTAGCTGGTGTTAAAGCCTCGGTTTACAAAGCTATCACTACACGAGACACCTTGCTATATAGCCAACATCCAACAACTCCAACAGTTCTAATTACAAGTGAGGCCATGGTGCCGTCTTCACCAAACAGCCCATACTTCAAGATTTCACAAAGTCATTGCTCAACTTTGTTACTGTTTAACTGAAAGCAGGACAATGAAAAATGAGCAAAAAACAAACATGCAGGAGTGCCTGTGAACAAGCACTCACTCCTAAATAAGGTCAATGCATCCACTTAAAAAATAAAACTCCAGAATTATTATTAACCATCTACATCTAACCATTTCCTGAAACAAAAAAAATCCCAGCACATCTGCAGAAAAATCCCTTCTTCTTTGTCCCGAAGTCAGCTTAGAAATCAACCAATACATAAATGAGGCCCAGTATCCTGTTAAAAACACAAACATAACACCCTGTGATCAGATTATCTCCACTCCATGCAGCAGAGGTTTAAAGAGAGCTCCAGCATTATATTTACATTTTCAATGCTTTGCATATCAGAGGCTCAGTCAAGGCCAGTCATTATATCCAGGGTGAAACATTAAGGCATTAAGGACTTTGCAGGCATTCCTCTGGGGCAGGTGACATACAGGGGCCGGCACACCATTCCTGTTGCTCCAGGAAACAAAAGGGCATTTGTGATCACATGAGGGGCTTTAAACCTGATTAAAGTAGATCCACAGGGCCTTCAATTAATGCACTGAGTTGTTATTAGTTGTTATTAGGCCTCGTGAGTTACCTGTCATTTCTTGGCCAACTGCTGAAATCTGTATGACTGACTTACTCAGTCAGCCTGTATGCAGCAATATGCAACACATTTAATGTGTTGCATGTTGCTGCATACAGGCTGACTGAGTAAGGGTTTAAAACCAATACAACAGTGACTGCTTTTAAACGCAGGCCAGTAGATTGAGTGAGTTTACGGAGACATCGATTCACAGTGCATCTCCCACCCCTTCAACACTCGCCAATAGAAATTAAGGCTTCATTTGATGGATAACTGTTGCCAGAGAAACTTTAAAACCTATACTGCCTGACTCCAGTTCAAACAATGAGATCAAATAACATTCAACTATGGCCAATAAACCCAATACACGAGCATGTTTCCAGCTCAGGCCTCTGTGCAAAGATGCAAATCGTACATCCAGCAATCCGCCGTGTCCTCTCCAACAGCACCCTATTGTGTGTATACATCATCTGAAAAGAGCACGGATCCTTATAATTGGCCCACAAATTCAAATCCAACCCAGGTTTTCATCCCTCCCAGGTATTTATCTGAACAATTAGTGCCACTGTTTGCAGCCCCTTCTCTCTACCAAAATCATGAAAATAAACTGAAATACGATAGAGGAAAAAAGCTGGCCTCATCCCTCAAGCACCATCAGAGGCAAAGCCTAATATTGCTCATATGTGCAAGCATTACATCGCATAGGTCACAGCAACAAGAAGTAAACCTCAACACATTAATGCCACCAGAATATGAAAGCACGTGTTTCATTTCTGTGGCAGATTATGGAGAGATGCTAGAAAAACTACACTCAGGCATGAACCAATGAAGGACTCCCTGATGAGAACATGCTCGGGACCACTCCACATTTGTGGCTGGATTAAATTGGGAACTTCTTTATTGTTCAAGTGTCTCTATCCTTTTTACGGAGGAAGCAACCTGTTGAAGAAGTGGTGCTGAAACCCACAGAATGAGCCTGAGATAATGGCATAGCCCAACTGTAGCTCAGACTTCCTGAGCCTTCAGTGCAGCCTGTGAATGAACCGTGGCCTGCAGTTTGCACGCACCTCCAGGGTTTTTCCCTACGTAGGGAAATTTTTGGCAACAGCCAAAGCCTTAAGCGACAGCACTAATGTAGAAAAAACAAGAAATAAGCGGGAAAAACGTGACATTTTTACCCCCCATTGCAGTGCAATGCCCCACCCAAACCAGTTGGTGGCACACGTCACGACCGATCCATATCCCTCTCAGATTTTTTTCAGACAGCTTTCCAGCGCTAGTGTGCATTCATTTTCAAGGTGGTAGTCTGCTTTGCCTTTAAAGTTTTGACCTGCCTGCAAGCTGCAAAGAAAGTTACTCCAACATGTCCATAATAGAGGGCTTTTTTCAGGTATACTGATGGTGTTATTCAGCCTAGCCACACAATTTGAATATTGTAGACCTTGTCAATTCTGCCCGTTTGCTTAATTTTTAAGCTTCTACGGAAACATGACCTTAGCCTCATCAGTCAGTCTCATCAGCATGGACGTGAGCTGACAACATTAGTTGACTCAATTCCAGTAGTCAAGGTGGTGACTTTTTTTTGGCCAGACAGTGTATATTATCAAAAATATTTAACTATGCCAACAATATATTAGCAAATCAAGCCATACAGAGGACCAAATGCAAGATAAAGATAAAATAAGATAAAGTTAGGCAGCAGAGTGCAGCAGAGCCAGGGCAGGGGTCAGACAGGCCACAAGAGGAGCAGGATTCAGGTTAAAAATAAGGGTTGATGTTATCATAAGAGAAAAAGTGGTCTTTATCAATGTATTCGGATAAAATAAAAGGGAATTCATAAGAACATTATACAAATGTGGCCCTTTTCAAGTTCATCCACCTTCAGATTCAAATAATAGATAATCTCAATCATTCTGCTCCGTAGTAGAAAGGGAAAGCAGCGAAGCACAGGATTTGATCCTGATTGTCTCAAAAGTCACAAAAGGCTCCATCATGTTTCTGCTGGCATGACCGGCAGCATGTGCCAAAAATACCAAAATGCCAAGTGCGCTGTATAGCCTTCTCTCAGCTTGGAGGCAGCCATTGCCCTGACAGCACGTGTTGAGGAGCTGGGCACGGCGAGACACACGGGGCGTGGCTGCCGGTCACTGGCATCACCCCTAAAGCCCCATTGCACAGCCAGGAAAAACCCTGACCTCCCCATCCTCGACATCCCCTTCCGGCGCAAGCTTCCTGTCTGGATCCGCTGCCGAGGAGCAGAATTCCTTCTCTCGTTGATGAACCAAGGATCATGTTTGCATTCCTGCTGTAAAGAAACCATTTGACAGCAGCTTCAGAAGCTTGGAGATACAATGGCGCCTTTGTGCAGCACTGATCTGCAGACTTCGAAACAGCCGGAGAAGAAGCTATCAAACTTCAAGGAAATTCAATAACATTTGCCCATATAATAAACCCACGGGTCTTATCTTACATAAATAGGCAGACTTCGAGGTACAAATGCCATGAGAATCAGGTTCTTCTTGTAAATGAATCCCACCCCCCTCCCATTTAGAAAGAAATGGTCTCTGTGGAAAGACTGTTTGTGGACACATTCGGAGTTGGTGGTTGAGCTGTGTGACATTAGCAGTGTGTATGTGTGACTTAATGGACTCATCTTGGTTAGTTTTCAAACCGATGACATACACAAAGAGGCCCAGTGAGATCATCACTGCACTGCAGCAAATGCCTGCATAGCCTTGTTTCTCAATAAAATCCATCACCCTGAACCATAAATGTGAAATACGAGACACAAGAATGTTTCATGAAATATGTTACAGTGGAGTGCAGATAGCTGGAATACAGAAGTTGCATCTTTTCTAATTTTACTGGAGTCAGATTTATGCATGGCTCCGTTTTCAAATTAAAATTTGAAGATGAATATGAAATGCGCGCTCAGTGGCAAGATAGTATTTATTTTCAAAATATCACAATGTTTTTGATTTCTTAAGCACTGGAGACGCGTGAGGGAAGAGCTTTGACGTCCTTTCCAGAACATTCCACCCCATGGAAAAACTAACTGTGGCCACAGGGGAGTCGACTGCGGTCACGGAGGTACTGAGAAGACAGATTAAAATAAGCAACAGGGGGAGCAGTAAAATCGCCAGCAAGAGATGCAGAGTAAAGCCAGGCAGGACTTAAGACGGGTGAGGGGCTAAATGGGTAAATTACAACAGACAGGAAGTAACAGACCCAACTGTCAAACGTCTGAATGCACAACCACACAGCACAATGCAGCTTTCAGTCTGATGCTCGGCTGGTTTTTGCCAATGTGAAGGCTTTATTTTTCATTTACTTTTTTTTTTTTTTTTTTTAAATCACATTGCTTCCCAAAAATCACTTCCTGCATCAAGCTGCATGCAGTTTTGCACCAGAAGCCACCAGTAAATTGAGTTTTTCCATTCCATCATTTGGCTAAATTCTGATCAGATCGCTGAAGCTATCCACCACTAGCTCTGAACACAAAAACCAGTTGCCGGCGTAAATTCACTAGCATAAATACATCATTAATTGAGAATCATATTTCCATCAGCAGCTCAACAACATCCGTGAAATTTGAATGAGGTTTGCCAGTGAGGACAGAAGTGAAAATCGACAGGATTGCCGATATCCAGGAACCTAGAGTCAGGTGGCCCTTGTAAAAGCCCCTGATAAGGCTACGCCAGGGCGATTAAGATGTGTTGTACAATCACCATGTCCAACTGTGATAGGCAGATGAATGGCTATGTTGTCTTTGCCGCTTTCTAGAAAAGCCGTAAAGGATAAAAGAAAAGTACACCCTTTGAAAGAATAAAGGAAAATGAAAAAATGGGCGAATTTGTAATGTAACGCGTTACACAAAATCTTTTTTTTTTTTTTTTTTTTTGGGTTGGCCAAAGGGATCACACTCAGCAAGAACACAAAAATAACACTACGTACAAGCAAAGTTGAAGCATTTTAAGTTTATCAAAAGGCATTAGAAGGATCCATCATTTTGCAGTATCCTTCCTGCGACACTGTTTATTAGAAAATATATTCTGAGAATTAATGTCCATTGCAAAACAAGCTTGAAATGTATAAACATAAAAATATTCCAACTAAATGCTCATACCTTCAGTTTTATCTTGGCAAATAATCGATCAAAAGCACTGAATATAAACAGAGAAATGCAAATTCAAAGAAGTTGCTACAGTTCATTCTAACACAACTACGCAATGATTTGTATTGCCAACCTCCCCATTCCTGAAGTGGTTTGATCCAAATGAAATACAGTGGACCTTCAAACGCAGGCAGATGAAAGTGCTTAAAAGTTCCACACTTTATTTCCATAATTTTCATCTTGCTGCATTAAAAAACAAACTTAACTTCAGAGTGGGTCACTATGATTTTTGTCATGCACATTGCAGGCAGCCAATAAATCCTCCCACTAAGATGCAACGCTTTCTTTTTGGGAAAAAACTCTGTGACCTCCCCTCATATCATACTTTGGGGGTTATCAAAGACATATTCTATACATATGAATATACAATCTATAAATATTGTGCATCATGAGTTAAAATTCTGTGTGTCTCTGGCAAAGTAGTGCCCGTTTTGTTCGCGTCTTTGTCTTTTTCATGGAATACGACAAGCTTTCAACTGAGAATGATTTCAAGCATTTTCAAGGTACAATAAACTAAGCCGAGTGATTTAGCCCAAAGGTATTAATTTCCTATTTTTAGGCAATTTACAGGATTGGACATGGTGATTGAGATACACATTAAAATAATATCAATAATTATCCCGATACCAACTTCTTCAATACCAATAAAAAGATTTCAATGCAAAATTTGATGCGTTTATTCAGCAGATTCAGGTGCTAAGTATCATCAAGCTGTCTCAAGGGCAATCAGACAAGTTCAGTTGCACAAACTCCCTCCCTGAGTCATAAAGAGTACCACATCACATAAAAATAAATAAATGAAAAAAGAAAAACATCAGTAAAAAGTACCACACAAACAGTTCATTAGTTGGTTGGTTGCACACACCTGGGCATGCATCGAAATATAAACAGCAAGGGTGAAGGCTGAATGAGCGTGGATGAAAAAAAAAAAAGCCTATCCAAGTTCACCAGCGCGGCTTTTTAAAATCTGACATATAGAGCACAGTTGTATGCAAACTGCAGAAAATCTTTCCCACAAAGTTGGGTTGCAAATCTGTTTTACTACCTGAGCCGTTAGCATCCAATCAAACATCAGATATGTCACAACCTGGCTTCAGTTCAAGCAACACTTAAGCAGGCAACCACGGTGAGCTACGCAAAGGCTACGCTGCATGAGAAAACATCCTATATTTTAAGGAGGCTACATTGGCAGCAGCCTTCATATTGCCAAAGATATGTTCCCCTGTAGTCAGGTTTGAAAAATCTGTGTTCAAGCAAATCCTGGGCATCATACACCCTTGATACATCCTCCCACGACATAAACCTTTCTCAATATCTGCATTTAAAGAAAAATGACCACTTTTTTAATTAAAGGCACCAAAAGGTCCCTTAAAATGTCAAGAAAAATACAAATATAGATAATTATTGCTATCAATCAATATGACATAATTTTATCGAGACAAGGAGTACGATCATATCGCCCGGCCCTGTTTAAGGCACTGATAACAGCCTAAAGCTGCTCATTACACAGCGGGAAGCACAGCGGAGAGATGTGGGCCAGATAAACCGGCACCTCCGGAGCGTGAATAAGGCTGAAGAAACACTGAGGCCACAGACTGTAACTGCCGCAACAAAACCTCCATTGTATCATGAAGTCAATCAGAAGAGCCTGCCAGCTCTCCTCTTGTGTTTTGGGATAGCAGTGCTTTGTATAATATTTGGAGAGGCACGACTTGAAAAGGCAATGTTCTCATGTCACTCCCCAGACGGTGCCCCCTCCCACTGGGCTTTGAAGGGGCTCGGTCCTCCCCCTGGGGTGTACGCGTCAAAGTGTACTGCTCACTGCTAAGCATGACTCTCCACCGCATTCCATTTTAAATGAGGAAATACTCTCTCCAGAACACCAAAAACAGGCGAATACACAGAGTAAATCCCATCGCACACTGACCACTGTTAGAGGGGAACTACCAAGCTCACATCGCCAGTAGAAAGTACAAGATGTGCTCGACTGCACAGAGCCTGTGTACCCAGCACATTTATCCTGCACTTTAAGCAGAAACAGATCTCCCGCAGAAGGCATTAAAAACATCCCCCCCTTTCCTAATCATCACAAACCACCGGAAATTAACAAGTTCTTGTCAAATGTAGTCACACCTCACTTGCTGCAAAAATGAGATGCACTGCCTTCAGTAGCAAATCATTGGACTGATCAGCATAATACAGTCAAGTGAAATCAATCATTTTTCGCATACAGCTACATCATTCGGATTTGCGAATGAGCATAGCACAGACATTCACCTTGTCGTATTCTAACATATTTGCAATAATGTTTATAAAACCAGTGGTTTTAAGCCTTTTGCATATTCATCTAAACTCACACAGCCTTAGTTTTATAGAAGTCACAAGGACCAAAAAAATTACTTGATAGCCAACTTCCTACGTGCGTAGCCCCAAACCCTAACATTAGCCGCAATCTTAACCCCTTCCCCAAACCTATCCTTCACCCTAACCTGACAAAGCCCTCAAAACAACCCAGTTTTAATCCTTATTTAAAACCTTAACTTCACCTGAAGCGCCATTCTAATACAGAGTCTTAAAACTGGACCAAATCCTAACCATAATTCCAATGTGTTGCACGTATCAAATTCAAAATCAGTGAATATTTCCAAAAAACAATAAAGTTTCAGTTTGAACATTAAATATCTTGTTTTTGTAGTGTACTCAATTGAATATCAGTCGATAAGGATTTGCAAATCGTATTCCGTTTTTATTCACGTTTTACACAACGTCCCAACTTCATTGGAATTGGGGTTTGTACATACGCACAACGACAGACTCACGCACAGACACCACTTCATTAGCGCTACTGCGTACCAGTTTGTTAATGTAAATATCTAATCAGCAATCATATGGCGCAACTCCATGCATAAAACGCATGGAGACAAGGTCAAAGGGATCAGTTGTTAATCAGACCAAACATCACAATGGGGAAGGAATGGGATTTTAGTGACTTTGCCAGAAAAAAGCAGATTTCACTCTGCTGCCACGATGGAATTAATGGTATTAATCCCAGTAAAAGCCTTGCCTATTTTCCCCCTGACATTGCACATTGCGATGATGGCATCACTCTTCAGCTAGCCCATGAAAACTAGCAACAACTGCCAATTTTCCCCACTGCCTCATTTTCCACATTGTGCATTAGACAGAGGCTATCCAGGCAGAAAGGCATCATGGGAAATTGCAGATTCCATAATGTAAACAGAGGGGCTGCTGGAATAAATAAAGATTTTTTTCTGCTTCACTTTGGCTTCATCAATTCGTGCCAGCAACGCATTCCTAGACTACTACTACAGTACAAAAATGAGGACGACATCTGCTGTAAAAAGGTTGACTTCCTTCTTCAGTATTAGACCATGGCTGGTCAATGAACATGACCGTGTGGATTCAGAATTGCGAAGTCTAATGTGGCAGCATTCAGGTAACAACACTTCTGGTGAGGCCCCCTGTCAGAACTTGAAAGAGCAGCACAACAAGGTATGAAAGTCTAACACACATTAGGCCTATTCTTCTTACGGAAAGGCAGTTGATCAAAATTCTCCAGTAAATAACTTTCGAAAGGCTGGTTTGTGCAAAAGAGGGCACAGCAATTGTTGAAAAAGCAAGGATTTTTTCTTCGGCATGGTGCAATACAGGGCATTTCCCCTCATGTGATAAAATTTGAAACTTGGAAGTATATATAATGATCTAGCTTGAAATGGAATTTCACAGCGCTAGAAATAACTAGACCTGCCAGCAATCGCTGAACAAGAGAACATTTTATGAAGTTACTTGAGATGGAACGAGGTTATCCAGGGTAAGGTTTACCCCAGGACTGGCTAACTTTTGGCTCCATGTCATTAGGGCATGTGGGTATTGGGGAAGAGGAACTAAGACAGAAGAGAAGCCATGTCAACATTGACTCACCAGATTTGCTGATGCACTTCCTCTCCCGCACACTGACCGCAGGAAGTTGAGAGGACAAAAGGAAAGGAGACCTGCGTCCTGCCCTACCAAATGTACGCATCTCATATCTGACCGTTTCTTCCAAGCTATGATGTCCAAGTGCCCAAAATATTCTCCGAAAAGAATCTGAACAAATAAGCAGGCAGTGTTCTACAATGTAAGCCCAATGTTGCACAATACCTCATCAAAATAAGGGTAGTACGCTGAAAATACAGTGGTTGACAAACCGTGCTAAGCACGACAAACCCCACCCCTTGCACAATTTTTCACTGTTCAATGAGTTGATCCAATTTACATGTGCACCTGGGTTTGACCTTTCAAGGTCACTCAAGGTCAAATGTCATGGTGTAATTTTGATCTCAATATGCGTTTTCCTATACGTGTTTCATAGTAACAAAGTGATTATCCACATAAGTTTTTGAGATAGAGTAAATTCGGCAATTCAGATCAATGACCTTGACACCCCCCTGTACTCTACCCCCAGCAGATCTTTGAAACAATGCATTTTTCTTGGCAATAAAAAGACTACATAGTACACATTGAAAAGGAAAACATTTGGCGTTGGCTTGAGGTAAATCAGACCTTTTTTGACAGACAAATCAAGTCGACTACAATGCCTTTGCCATACCCCTTAGGGGGTGGGGTAAAACACCACTTATGCTAGAGAAAATGCTGTTCTCCGATGGTCATCAAACCATAGCTCACCATGTCAGTTACCTTTCTTAACATTATACAGAACTCTCATAAAGCAGCAAAAAATTTTAGTGTACAGAAATAGTTAATGCCCAATACTTTAAAAAGAATCACTACAAATGATCAACTCTGGCTATTAAGTAAACTATTTACTAAATGATTGAGCAAGAGGCAAAATGTACGCTTTTTAGCAAGTGTAAGAGGAGGATTTGAATACTACAGTCATTTCATTGGCAAATTTTGAGGTCTTATGTCTCTCCAATGTCTTCTTCATCCCTTATTACTCATCTGCAACCTAGACATTTCTATATTTACATTGAATGCTTACAGCACTCACAAATAGCCCATTGATTACAGAACCTCTGTGGTTTCTATGGTGCTCTGTTTGGTAAACTAAAGGCTGGCATGCAGTGAAGATGCAGACTGATGACAGACAAATCTCAGATTTAGACTTAAAGCCTCACATGATGACAGCACAACACACATTTTTACTAGAACCCTATAGGGTGGCAATGCATCATGCCTTGGGGAGCACCTCCACTGTAAGTCAGCATTACAGCAGGCAGCCAGCGAATCCCTTAAGGTTAAACTCTAGAGCACCACTTATAAGCAGTAATGTGAAATAGGCACTGTAGTGTGGCCGTTTACAGAAAGGTCACAAGTGTTAAGAATACTCTGGCAGGCAGAAAAACAACATATCTGAGCGAATGCCACTTTCCCGAGGGAATCCTTTTTTGATCTTTTTAATCATCTTCGAGGTTATAAAATTTCTTGCTGGAAAGTAAAATAAAAGATCCAGAGATCTAGGCCTGACAGAAACATCACTGAAGAGAATTAAGATTTACAGAATTGCAAATGATTATGATTAGGGGAAAAGAATTACTCTTTTAAGTTTTCATTTGAACAAGGCGCAGCCAAAGAAGGGCGCGCCTTCGAATTGGGACACACCAAAGATGCTATTCCTGTTAAATAAATTTAAAAAAAGCTACCATATGAACATGTTCTAGATTCCACATTGCGTAATAGCCATCCCATGCAGCAATGTTTGCAGCTTAATAACTCCGCCGTTTCTTTTTTTTTTTTTTGTGTGTCAAAAACCATCGCCACAAGCATGCAATATACCGATCATGGCGCAGCTACAGTAAGTTAAGCCATGGCAGTGTAGTCGCTTGAACAGTAATGGAATAGCCAGAAGTGAGCAGAGTGACAGCACAGGGCCGGCCCAGCCAATCAAACAGGCTATGTCTGAAGCACTCAATTAGAGACAGTGTGCCCAATCCTGTGCTGGGATGGCAGTGAAAAACAACTAGCTAGGTCACTTCAGGTAACAGAAAACTGCTACAGCAGTCAGGGCAGGTACTCCATCTTAAAGGGTCTGTGTGACAGCTAATAATTAAGTTAACGTTTTGCATACCATGAACTAAATAATGTTCGTAGTAAAAAAAAATAAATAAATAAAAAAATCTAATCAAGTCGGCACATCAGACGAATAATCTAGCCTTGATTACCAGTGCCCTCCCAATTACAAACTTCCATTTGGCGAAAGCTGATCACATTACTAGCATGACATTCTTTAATCCTAAATCGCTACATTAAAATTAAGCAAAACAGCAAAGACAATCAGCCATTATAGCTAGTGCTAAATCAACAGAATATAATAACCATTATCAGTAAAGCTAGTATCTCACTGAGCGGCGAATGCTTACGAATGTAGCGAATTTTGGATTCACCAACTTTTCTGACGAAAGTTGGCGAAAATCAGGATAGACCTAGGTGTTAGTAGCGACATTTAGCAACTTTTAGCGTCACTTAGCAACATTCGCGTAACTGTTTGCGAAAGGATAGGAAATGGCCATCTAGAATATGAAAACGAACTCTTTGCGACCCTAAAAACCGTTTGCAAACTCTTTTGCAATCTTGACGAAACCTTGATGGTATCCTCACGAAACCCAATATTCGTCTACATTCGTCAGCATTCGTAGCTCTGTTGTATAATGGTCACTACTTCTCGAACCAAAAAGAACTTTAGCAACACGTATTACAACCGTTTGCAAATGCTTACAACTCTTTTACGTCTGCAAGCGTTTGTGAGAAAATAAATTTGCAAAGAAATTTTGAACCTGCTCGAAATTTCTTTGCGACAATAAAAACTGTTTGCGATCCTAAAAACTTTTAGCGAACTTTTACGAACTCTGACGAAACTCAAAATTCGCTCCATTCGTAAGCATTCACTGCTCAGTGAAATACTAGCTTTAAGAATAATTTATTGTCAGTGATAGAGTGCCTTTTGGATTAGAAATTCCAAAGCGCAGTATGCTTAGGAGACCTAATTCAATCCTGTAGTAATTCTTGGCCCACTATGGAAAGAAACTAGATAGTTGTGAAATGCAGCCGTTCTACACAGGGAGACATGGGCAAAATGCTGATCCTTAGCCAAGTACACCAATCAGTAATACAACCCCAATTCCAAAATAGTTGGGACGAAGTGTAAATTGCGAGTAAAATCAAAATCCAATGACTTCCAGATCACATGAGCCAATATGTTATTTAGAATAGAACATAGTTTCAACATTTGAAATGTTTTCTGAGACATTTTACATTTTTATCCATAAAATGAGCTTATTTCAAATTTCCTGGCTGCAACAGGTCTTAAAAAGTTGGGACACAGGCAAAAAAGGGCTAAAAACGCAATTAATATATAAGAGAATCAGCTGAAAGAACATTTAGCAAGAAAGTAAGTTAACTGGCATCAGGTGAGTAACACGATTGGCTATAAAAGGGATGTCTTAGAGAGGCTGAGTCTCTCAGAAGTAAAGATGGCCAGAGGCTCTCCAACCTGTGTAGGCTTGCGTAAAAAATTGCGGAATAGTTTAAAAACAACGTTCCTCAATGTCAAATTGCAAAGGCTTTGAAGGTCTCATCATCGACAGTGCATATCATCATCAAAAGATTCAAAGAAACTGGAAAAATCTCTGAAGACCTTTACTGGATGCCTGTAATCTTCGGGCCCTCAGACGCCACTGCATCACTCACCAGCATGATTCTGTCATTGACATTACTAAATGGGCCCAGGAATACTTCAAGAAACCACTGTCTGTAAAAACAGTCCACCATGCCATCTACAGATGCCACTAAAAACTCTATCATGCAAAAAGGAAGCCATTGTTGAGCATGATCCAGAAGCCCCGCCGTGTTCTGTGGGCCAAGGCTCATTTAAAATGGACTGTAGCAAAGTGGCAAAGTGTCCTGTGGTCAGACGAGTCCAAATTTGCCATTCTTGTCGGAAATCATGGGCGTCGTGTCCTCCGGGCTAAAGAGGAGAAAGACCACCCCTCCTGTTATCAGCGTTCAGTTCAAAAGCCAACATCTCCGATGGTATGGGGATGCATTACTGCATATGGTGTGGGACACTTGCATGTTTTAAAAAGCACCATGAATGCTGTAAGGTATATAAAGGTTTTAGAGCAAAATATGCTCCCCTCCAGACATTTATTCTAGGGAAGGCTTTGTGTATTTCAGCAGAACAATGCAAAACCACATACTGCAGCTATTGCAACAGCATTGCTTCGTAGTAGAAGAGTCTGTGTGCTGAACTGGCCTGTCTGCAGTCCTGATCTTTCACCGATTGAGAACATTTGGTGCATAATTAAACAAAAAGTCCGTCAAAGGAGACCCAAAACTCTCCAGCAGGTGGAAGCCTGTATTAAACAAGAGTGGGATCAAATTCCAATGGCTAAACTCAAGAAACTTGTCTCCTCAATGTCCAGGCGCCTCCACTCTGTGTTAAAAAGAAGAGGAGATGCCACATCATGGTAAACAGGCCCCTGTCCCAACTTTTCTGAGACCTGTAGCAGCCATCAAATTTGAAATGAGCTCATTTTGTGCATAAAATTGTAAAATTTCTCAGTTTCAACATTTGCTATGTTATCTCTGTTCTATTGTAAATAAAATATCGGCTGGTGTGATTTGAAAGTCATTGCGTTTTGATTTTATGCACAATTTACACTTTTCCCCAACCATTTTGGAATTGGGGTTGTACTTTAACAGTTTACAGTGTACTACTTAAACTGCAACAGGCAGCAATACTTCAAACTACACCCACCTCACCACAGCAAATTCTTAATTTACAATAAGCAAAGCCGATAAAACAGAACTGGGAATATAGGCCGTTAATAAATGGGTCTTAGGATGTGTGAAGACAGTGTTTTGTGCATCATCTCATGAGCGCCATCTTTTAAGACTCCCCCAGACACCGAGCTGGATCTGTTCAAGCCTGACCATCACCAAAGGTGACATCTTCAATAGAGACAGGCACCGTCTGCTACTCCTGCATCAATTTACACTCCCAGGATGAGACATTTCCCACACATTACTCCCAATTCCCCAATTTAAAACAGAGGAATGAAAGAATTACCCAAAGGGGAGTGCAGAAATTCCAAGGATAACAAGTGATGAGAATTGTGCGCTTGACACCAACAAAGCTCAGGTGAGCATTTGAAGAGTTAGCTGAGGTTGACTGTAAAAAGCAGTTAAACCTTTGAAAAGAAAAATATCTTCAGTAGATTTATTCCTACAAGAAAATCAGATTGCGCTCGGCGCTATATACCCCCCTGGCTCGCCCAGGAGTGGTAACGTCATCCACTGTGACCTCTGACCCAGAAAAAAGTAGGTCAAAATGAAAGAGATGACCTTGCCCTTGAATAGGCTTCTCGAGACTACCAATATGCATAACCTGATAAAATTTGAGGGTTGTTCCCTATAGCGGGTCTCCAGCTAGCTCAGTAACACTTGAATCAAAGACAGAACAGGCTTTTCATTACAAACCGGCGCCCGGCGCAAATTGCCACTTGCTTTGAATGCTGCGCCAGTTATCTTTGTTACTGCAAGCATACAACGTCATAAAAATACAAGTCCGTGAATTGGCAATGAATGTCCAAACTCGTCGTGATAAACCACAAATGTGTTGTCAAAACGCTTCCGGTACTTTGTTATGCACTCGCGCCTTTGGCAAGGAACCAATCGGAACCGTTGAATGGAATCGTTTGGGTAACTTCGGAAGCTGCACCACTGACCACATTACAAGGTCAGTGGGACAGTCTGAATGAGTGGACCGCATGGCCTGACATTGAAACTATGAAGAGGGTTGGAAGCAAAGTGACGAATGAAGTAAACAACTATGAAAGATTTCTTCACCAAAGAAACACGTGAGCGGCAACTTGACATTTAATGGACATCTTAATGATTTTGAGACAACTAAGTGATAGATGTTGCAAACAACATGTACAACAGGTTGAGACACCGATCGGAAGTTTTGCTTAATCCCAATAATCTAGCCTATAACTTGTACAAGTTTAGTTGACCATGGTGGGTGAAACAGGTTCTCTTTCAACAGGCTCATATTAAAAGTTTTATCTGTCACACTCCATCATACCGTCGTTTATAATAGGCCTGTTCAAATTTGACCAAATCTGCCATGAATCAGTGTTGAGAACATACACTGTATAAAAAGAAGGACGAAGCAACGGTGATGTCACCCATTGGTTTCAGCATACCATTTAGGAAGACTCGATTTTGGCAATTTGAACAGCACCATTTTGTCATTTTGCAACCGGATGTGATCCCTATTGGACGAGAGCGTGAATTGAAGATCCGGGGAGGACCGTGGCTCTGGATCTCACCGTATCGGACGAGGACCAGAGGATAGCCACGCTCCTAAAGCAGGGTTGGGTTTCTTAGTTTTTTCCGGGACGGGTGGTGGCTTTTAGTGGAAAAAACTGGAAAAAACCTGGTTTTTTCCAGGTTTTTTCCGCCGAAAAAAACCACCTCGGAAGAAACCTGCCAACCCTGTCCTAAAGCATATTCTGGCTTTATCCTTTATTCTAGTCCACTTAGGACCATAATTTACAAAAATGAACATCACGCTATATCAAAGGAGACTTGAAACTAGCGATAGATACCATAAAATGATGTGGAAAATCATTATTGAAATAATAAATTAGGTGACAAAGTAGAGTCATTTTCTCATAGACTTCAATAGCATTGAACTTCTTTCTGCAACCACCGAAGTCGCCATCTGCCGGCCATTAAATATAATGCAAATTTTTGAGATTACCGCATCGGCCTCACTTTTCAGACTCGGGTGCTGCGTCCATCTTTTTATACAGTCTATGGTTGAGACAGGGACGTGTAGCCATGGGATACTCGGCAAAACACTGCGTTGTGCGACCATAAGAAATGAAATATGGCAGCTGTTGACTGCTTTATCGAGTAAAATAGCATTTGGATGGATAGAAAGTTTTCACCCAATCGTTTTGTCGAAGACATTCATTTATTCGAATAGGTCTTGGAACCAGTTTCAGATCTCCCATTCGATGTGGCTGTCACGCCATTTGTCTAATCTGAGTATTTTACCAAACGCGATTGATCAATTGGATATTAGCAGGGCAATTGGTAAATCGAGAAAAAACAATTCATTTATGCGAAAATAATTTCAGAGTGTATACTGCATCGAGATCGCTGAAATGAGGGAAAACTTCCACTTGTAGCTAGAGGCTGTCAAATTCATCTCATCGCCTGAAAATTACATCATTGTTGTGCTGTGCATGGACTACAAACATTTCATATCAAATTGGATAGAGGCTCAGACCAATTGATCATTCGTGCAGATTGCATAAAAGCACGTGACATAGCGATCACAAGCAACCAGTTTCATCATAGTAGCAAATCAATAGTGATGGATAAACTTCAGTTTATATGCACTGCATCTTGCAGGTGTCATGGCATGTGCCAACTGCTTTATTGAGTGGAGTACTACTTGGACGGGTGAATACCTCTTAGCCAATCTTACTGTCGTATATAGTAATTTATTCAACTAGCTCATTGAACCGGTTTCAGAATCCACGTTGGATGTTTATAGATATTAAAATTTATAGACATTTAGACTATATAACTTATGCTCTAGCTGTATCAAGTTGATTCATTCTGTGATTGCCTTCAACCATTCCAGTGTTAATAACACAAGAGTGAATTCAATTTGACAGAATTATTTCAACAGTGTTCAGTGGTGTGGTGCAGTGTGGTTATGGCGCTTTTAGCAGGTTTACAAAATAACATTTGTAGCATTACCAGGTAGATAATATTTCAGTGCAAGCAAATAACCATTGAAACGTAACATACATCTGCAAAACCACTATAAAATTATATTGATCGACACAAAAAAAAAAAATCTGAGGCAATTATTCAAGAAAAAATATATTTTAATCTTCATAAAAATCTTACAATAATACAAGTGAGTCATTTGAATAGTACTTTTGGACTGGGGCCGTTTGAATAAATTCCAGGGGTCGAGTATTATTTGAATATTTAAAAAAAACTAATTAAACCTCAAAAGCTAAATTAAGTATTCGAGTGTATGTGGTTTTTAGTTTATAAATGTGTTTTTATCATTCCTAAATCTCACCCTCCTGTTCCCCCCCGGCCCCCCAACAGTGCACACCTCTTACTTCTGATAGTGCGCCTATCACTTGGGTTTTTAATGAAAGCCTGCAGAAGGACAGACAGATGGGCAATACCCTATCGGCAAGAGAATTCTGGAGGTGGTAATGATACAAAAACAGACACACTCACACAGACAGCTACTATGAAGGCTATAATGCTACAATTTTGGTGAAATGCAAGACAGGATGACTTGGCTGACTCACAATGTTTATTAGTATGGACATAAGACGCAAAGAGGCATGAGACAGTGTGTCACTGCAAGCTTGTGACACATGCTAGAACAGAAATCTGGTTGACTTCCGACTACTAACCACACCCCAATGACCCTTTTAAGAACATTAGCCGAAAAACAATGAAACAATAAACAGAAGGAAGGTTCATTTCGTCATAGCGACAGCATTCGAATTTTGCATTGGTGCCAGACATTGGTGCCACATCTATTCAAGTGAATGGGGCAGGCAGGGCGAGTCCCACCAAAACCCATCATATTGGTGTTGCTTCATCTTTAAAAATCTTTACACAAAATAAAAACATAACGCGTTGCTGAATACCCCTCTGCCTGTGCACATTTATGGGTCACAGAGAGTTACCATACCAAAATTGACAAAGCTGCCATCAATAGTTACGGAGTACTGGGCCGGACAAGATTTCCATGGTGAAGGTCACAGCACTAAGGTCAAAGGCCAAATCCAGCCAAAACCCTGGCAATGCACATCTATGGGTCACAGTGAGTTACCATACCAAATTTGGTGAAGCTATGATCAATTGGTACTGAGTGCTGGTCTGGACAAGATGTCCTGCATCAAGGTCACAACGCTAAGGTCAAAGGTCAAATCCAGCCAAAAACCTGACGTTGCACATCTATGGCTAACAGCGAGTTACCATACCAAATTTGAAGAAGCTACGACCAATAGTTACTTTGTACTTAGCGGACAGGATTTCAATGATGAAGGTCACAGCTGAAGGTCAAAGGTCAAATCCAGCAAAAAAAAATCTGACATTGCGCATCTATGGGTCATAATGAGTTACCATACCAAATTTGGCGAAGCTGCGATCATTAGTTGCTGAGTACTGACCCAGACAAAGTCATGGACAGATGACAGACGACTGACAGACAGACACACAGGTGACAATACCCCTCTGGCCAAAATTTGGCCGAGGGGTAAAAACAACAGATTATGCAATGTGGACTAATTTTTTTCATCCAAATGTACTTGTGCATTTTCCACATTATGTTCTCCAATACGATCATAGCTCTGTCCAGCAGCAGCATATTTCTCAACTCAAGCCCCTGTTCGGTCCAAGATAACTAACATTACATCATGACAGATGACAATACAGGGCAGGTCTGACCCATTAACCCTGACCACACTGCAAATATAACTAGATCAAAGTGTTACTGGTTCTGATTAAAACTGGTTGGACTTTATGATGTGGCCTGTCACAGTTTGGTACAAATCCTGAAACCAAACTAGGACATGACCGTATGCTATGCTGCCCTGCAGTTTACCTCAGTGATTAATATCCGTACATCTAACTATTAAGCGAGAGACATGTAACATTCGCCATCATTCACCAACATGATAGCACCAGGACTGAAAAAATGAAGTATGTTCTTCAAACCACCACAGCGCCACGCTGATAGAACAGAGTCTCAGCCTAACGAAATGCACCTTTTCCACTTTCAAAAAACACCGTTTATTTTACACCTTTACAAGGATTATCTCTCACGAATGTTAAGTTTTATCTTGAAATTAATCCAGCACCTCTCAGCAGAGCTAATGCTACCTTAACGTTAAGAGCCAGAGTTTATAGAGACATGTCGCTAAACTTAAGCGATTGGGCACTACATCTTGAAAATAACAGGAATCATTATCAAGAGATCAGGCCAACAGTCAATGAGAATAAAATGTGCATAAATTTACATGAGGCACGTAGTAGTGTATGTCATGACAAAATATTCATATATTTCATTCCCCTAGGATACCTGTCCCCGGAATATGTCTTTGATAACCTCCATCGTATGGCATGAGGAGAGGTTATAGTTTTTTGCCCAAAAGAAAGCACGACAGGTGAGTGAAGGAAATGGCAGGGTTTAAGACTATTTTAAGACTACTATGAAATGTACAATTAAAAATAGGACCAAGGGTCCTGTAGCTTACCGGCAAGCAGTCTTACAGCGATGATACAAGTTATGAAAATTTCATGTAAAGTGTGACATTCGAATCAATGAAAATCAATATCAAAGTCACTAAATAAAAGTTCATAGATTTATAAGACCTTCTGTTATACAATCCTAAGCTCTGAAGCAGTTTTGGTGATACAAGTCATTAAAATATGTCAATATGTATTCAACATGTCAATTGTGAACTTTAAAGGTCACAGAATGTCAAGTTGTGGTCAGCAAATGGACTTCACATACGACTTTCTAAATGTCTCTCTACAAACCCTGGCTCAATCTGTGACCATTTTGGTGGTACAAGCCATTGTAATTTCACTGTGGAGTTTGACCCTCAAAGGTCACTGACAGTCAAGTTGAATGTCACCAAATGAAAGTTCATATGTGACTTCATAGATGTCAGTAACACAAACTTGGGCTCCATCTGTGACCTTTTCAGTGATAAAAGTCATTGAATTTTCTCTAGGTCAAGTTAGACCTTCGAAGGTCAATATAAAGGTCACCAAATGAAAGTTCACACATGACTTCCTATACTTCTCCAATACAAACCTACACGCAATCTGTAACGATTTTGCTGATATAAGTCATTGAAATTTCACTGTATAGTTTGGCCGTTCAAGGTCATTGAAGGTCAAGTTCAAGGTCACACAATGAAACTTCATACATGACTTCCTATATGGCCACAATACAAACCTAAGCTCTATCTGTGATAGTTTTGGTGGTAGAAGTCATTGAAATTTCACTATGTGAAGTTTGATCTTCAAAGGTCACCGAAGGTCAAGTTCAAGGCCACCGAATGAAAGTTCGTGTATGACTTCCTATACATCTCCAATACAAACCGAAACTATCTGTAACCGGCCATTAAATATAATGCAAATATTTGAGATTTCCGCATCGGCCTCACTTTTCAGAGCTAAAAGGCGCGTCCATCTTTTTTATACAGTCTATGGTTGAGACAGGGACGTGTAGCCATGGGATACTCGGCAAAACACTGCGTTGTGCGACCATAAGAAATGAAATATGGCAGCTGTTGACTGCTTTATCGAGTAAAATAGCATTTGGATGGATAGAAAGTTTTCACCCAATCGCTTTTGTCGAAGACATTCATTTATTCGAATAGGTCTTGGAACCAGTTTCAGATCTCCCATTCGATGTGGCTGTCACGCCATTTGTCTAATCTGAGTATTTTACCAAACGCGATTGATCAATTGGATATTAGCAGGGCAATTGGTAAATCGAGAAAAAACAATTCATTTATGCGAAAATAATTTCAGAGTGTATACTGCATCGAGATCGCTGAAATGAGGGAAAACTTCCACTTGTAGCTAGAGGCTGTCAAATTCATCTCATCGCCTGAAAATTACATCATTGTTGTGCTGTGCATGGACTACAAACATTTCATATCAAATTGGATAGAGGCTCAGACCAATTGATCATTCGTGCAGATTGCATAAAAGCACGTGACATAGCGATCACAAGCAACCAGTTTCATCGCATAGTAGCAAATCAATAGTGATGGATAAACTTCAGTTTATATGCACTGCATCTTGCAGGTGTCATGGCATGTGCCAACTGCTTTATTGAGTGGAGTACTACTTGGACGGGTGAATACCTCTTAGCCAATCTTACTGTCGTATATAGTAATTTATTCAACTAGCTCATTGAACCGGTTTCAGAATCCACGTTGGATGTTTATAGATATTAAAATTTATAGACATTTAGACTATATAACTTATGCTCTAGCTGTATCAAGTTGATTCATTCTGTGATTGCCTTCAACCATTCCAGTGTTAATAACACAAGAGTGAATTCAATTTGACAGAATTATTTCAACAGTGTTCAGTGGTGTGGTGCAGTGTGGTTATGGCGCTTTTAGCAGGTTTACAAAATAACATTTGTAGCATTACCAGGTAGATAATATTTCAGTGCAAGCAAATAACCATTGAAACGTAACATACATCTGCAAAACCACTATAAAATTATATTGATCGACACAAAAGAAAAAATCTGAGGCAATTATTCAAGAAAATATATTTTAATCTTCATAAAAATCTTACAATAATACAAGTGAGTCATTTGAATAGTACTTTTGGACTGGGGCCGTTTGAATAAATTCCAGGGGTCGAGTATTATTTGAATATTTAAAAAAAACTAATTAAACCTCAAAAGCTAAATTAAGTATTCGAGTGTATGTGGTTTTTAGTTTATAAATGTGTTTTTATCATTCCTAAATCTCACCCTCCTGTTCCCCCCCGGCCCCCCAACAGTGCACACCTCTTACTTCTGATAGTGCGCCTATCACTTGGGTTTCTAATGAAAGCCTGCAGAAGGACAGACAGATGGGCAATACCCCATCGGCAAGAGAATTCTGGAGGTGGTAATGATACAAAAACAGACACACTCACACAGACAGCTACTATGAAGGCTATAATGCTACAATTTTGGTGAAATGCAAGACAGGATGACTTGGCTGACTCACAATGTTTATTAGTATGGACATAAGACGCAAAGAGGCATGAGACAGTGTGTCACTGCAAGCTTGTGACACATGCTAGAACAGAAATCTGGTTGACTTCCGACTACTAACCACACCCCAATGACCCTTTTAAGAACATTAGCCGAAAAACAATGAAACAATAAACAGAAGGAAGGTTCATTTCGTCATAGCGACAGCATTCGAATTTTGCATTGGTGCCAGACATTGGTGCCACATCTATTCAAGTGAATGGGGCAGGCAGGGCGAGTCCCACCAAAACCCATCATATTGGTGTTGCTTCATCTTTAAAAATCTTTACACAAAATAAAAACATAACGCGTTGCTGAATACCCCTCTGCCTGTGCACATTTATGGGTCACAGAGAGTTACCATACCAAAATTGACAAAGCTGCCATCAATAGTTACGGAGTACTGGGCCGGACAAGATTTCCATGGTGAAGGTCACAGCACTAAGGTCAAAGGCCAAATCCAGCCAAAACCCTGGCAATGCACATCTATGGGTCACAGTGAGTTACCATACCAAATTTGGTGAAGCTATGATCAATTGGTACTGAGTGCTGGTCTGGACAAGATGTCCTGCATCAAGGTCACAACGCTAAGGTCAAAGGTCAAATCCAGCCAAAAACCTGACGTTGCACATCTATGGCTAACAGCGAGTTACCATACCAAATTTGAAGAAGCTACGACCAATAGTTACTTTGTACTTAGCCGGACAGGATTTCAATGATGAAGGTCACAGCGCAAAGGTCAAAGGTCAAATCCAGCAAAAAAAAATCTGACATTGCGCATCTATGGGTCATAATGAGTTACCATACCAAATTTGGCGAAGCTGCGATCGTTAGTTGCTGAGTACTGACCCAGACAAAGTCATGGACAGATGACAGACGACTGACAGACAGACACACAGGTGACAATACCCCTCTGGCAAAAATTTGGCGAGGGGTAAAACAACAGATTATGCAATGTGGACTAATTTTTTTCATCCAAATGTACTTGTGCATTTTCCACATTATGTTCTCCAATACGATCATAGCTCTGTCCAGCAGCAGCATATTTCTCAACTCAAGCCCCTGTTCGGTCCAAGATAACTAACATTACATCATGACAGATGACAATACAGGGCAGGTCTGACCCATTAACCCTGACCACACTGCAAATATAACTAGATCAAAGTGTTACTGGTTCTGATTAAAACTGGTTGGACTTTATGATGTGGCCTGTCACAGTTTGGTACAAATCCTGAAACCAAACTAGGACATGACCGTATGCTATGCTGCCCTGCAGTTTACCTCAGTGATTAATATCCGTACATCTAACTATTAAGCGAGAGACATGTAACATTCGCCATCATTCACCAACATGATAGCACCAGGACTGAAAAAATGAAGCACGTTCTTCAAACCACCACAGCGCCACGCTGATAGAACAGAGTCTCAGCCTAACAAAATGCACCTTTTCCACTTTCAAAAACACCGTTTATTTTACACCTTTACAAGGATTATCTCTCACGAATGTTAAGTTTTATCTTGAAATTAATCCAGCACCTCTCAGCAGAGCTAATGCTACCTTAACGTTAAGAGCCAGAGTTTATAGAGACATGTCGCTAAACTTAAGCGATTGGACACTACATCTTGAAAATAACAGGAATCATTATCAAGAGATCAGGCCAACAGTCAATGAGAATAAAATGTGCATCAATTTACATGAGGCACGTAGTAGTGTATGTCATGACAAAATATTCATATATTTCATTCCCCTAGGATACCTGTCCCCGGAATATGTCTTTGATAACCTCCATCGTATGGCATGAGGAGAGGTTATAGTTTTTTGCCCAAAAGAAAGCACGACAGGTGAGTGAAGGAAATGGCAGGGTTTAAGACTATTTTAAGACTACTATGAAATGTACAATTAAAAATAGGACCAAGGGTCCTGTAGCTTACCGGCAAGCAGTCTTACAGCGATGATACAAGTTATGAAAATTTCATGTAAAGTGTGACATTCGAATCAATGAAAATCAATATCAAAGTCACTAAATAAAAGTTCATAGATTTATAAGACCTTCTGTTATACAATCCTAAGCTCTGAAGCAGTTTTGGTGATACAAGTCATTAAAATATGTCAATATGTATTCAACATGTCAATTGTGAACTTTAAAGGTCACAGAATGTCAAGTTGTGGTCAGCAAATGGACTTCACATACGACTTTCTAAATGTCTCTCTACAAACCCTGGCTCAATCTGTGACCATTTTGGTGGTACAAGCCATTGTAATTTCACTGTGGAGTTTGACCCTCAAAGGTCACTGACAGTCAAGTTGAATGTCACCAAATGAAAGTTCATATGTGACTTCATAGATGTCAGTAACACAAACTTGGGCTCCATCTGTGACCTTTTTCAGTGATAAAAGTCATTGAATTTTCTCTAGGTCAAGTTAGACCTTCAAGGTCAATATAAAGGTCACCAAATGAAAGTTCACACATGACTTCCTATACTTCTCCAATACAAACCTACACGCAATCTGTAACGATTTTGCTGATATAAGTCATTGAAATTTCACTGTATAGTTTGGCCGTTCAAGGTCATTGAAGGTCAAGTTCAAGGTCACACAATGAAACTTCATACATGACTTCCTATATGGCCACAATACAAACCTAAGCTCTATCTGTGATAGTTTTGGTGGTAGAAGTCATTGAAATTTCACTATGTGAAGTTTGATCTTCAAAGGTCACCGAAGGTCAAGTTCAAGGCCACCGAATGAAAGTTCGTGTATGACTTCCTATACATCTCCAATACAAACTGAAACTATCTGTAACCATTTTGCTGATATAAGTCCTTGAAATTTCACTGTGAAGTTCGGGCATTCAAGGTCACTGAAGGTCAAGTTCAATGTCACCAAATGAAACTTCATACATGACTTCCTATATGCCCGCAATACAAACCTAAGCTCTATCTGTAATAGTTTTGGTGATAGAAGTCATTGAAATTTCACTATGTGAAGTTTGACCTTCGAAGGTCGCCAAAGGTCAAGTTCAAGGCCACCTAATGAAAGTTCATACATGACTTCCTGTATGTGTTCAATGCACATATGTTCCCAATCTTCAATATTTTCAAGCCTAGAAACCTTTAAAAATTGTAACATTTTGCTTGACCTCAAGTCTGATCTTTCAAGGTCATCTGAGGTCAACTTTAACACAGCCAAAATAGAGGTCATATACAACTTCCTACATGTCAGTAATACAAACTTAATCTCAATCTGCAACCATTTGGCCTCCACAGGCCATCATAAAGTACAGCGCCCCCAATAGACCCACTTCCGTCGATTCAATCAAAATGGCGCTCGCACTGTACATTGACGGTACCAAGGTAAGTTGATTGCCTGATTTAGAAAAAAATGTATCAAGCAGTTTTGAGAAATGATTTTTTAAAATTTCTCAGTCCTATCTTTAACATTGGAGCCAAAACTTCAAGGGCCCATAAAACGGACAAAAATGATTCAATCAAAAATCCGAGAAAAACTTCTGGAGATATGGTCTAGTAGTATGTTATCGCAAATTTACATGAAAATTCATCAGGCCAAAAAAAAGATAAAAAATGTTCCGGAAGACGGAAGGTGGACGACGGACGCCACACCACGACAATAGCTTATCGGCCCATAGGGCCGGTAAGCTAAAAAACTAAATGAAATCAAAATGAAATCAATTGTTTCTGCAACCACCCTTGACCTAAATATTTTCGTTCACTTTCATGTAGTCTTACAAAATAGTTTTACAAGAAAATTTAAAGGTAGGTCGCTCTTAGCATTCTGGAGAACTTGGCACACTGCTATATACACGAGTTGTCCCATTTGTTGATCTCTCCAGGAAATTCTGGAAAGCTTTGATGATGTCGCGATCTGGGCACTGAGAAGGCTATGCCACCTTTCACTTGCTTTAAAAAATATATCTGCAAGATTAAATTGTTTTTACTCCATGTTTGAAAATCTCAAATTTGATAACAAAACACTAATGAAGAAAACCAATATCAAAACTTCTTAGACCAAATTTGTTTTTCTAAAAATCCCAAAATGTCCAACACTTTTGCACAGCCCTGTGTAAGGGCAGCATGGTTGCCTCGCAGTGAGAAGGTGGGTTTGAATCCAGCCTTGGACCTTTGTCTGGACTTGACACGTTTTCCCCCGTTTTCACCTGAGTTTACTCTAGGTACTCCAGTTTCCTCCCAAAGTCCAAAGACAGGCATATCAGGCAAATTGGAAACTTTAAATTGTCCCAAAACACGAGCATCATCGATAATAAGTGAATCGATTCCCACACGTTTTGAAGACTATGGCTGCTGACATCATATAGCCATAAAAGCGCTGACATTGTCATTCAAAACTAATGAACCAACATAAAGCACCAATTATTGGATTGGGAATATGCATCATATCGCAATGCACATCATACTGTGACTCCTGTATTGGGATACGCATCGAATCGCAGGTCACCTGAAAATACCCAGCCCTACTGCACATCAAATGCAGCCAGTAAAATGGTCTAAATGGCGATGAAATCAACGTTGCTAAGTATGTCTTGGTGCATACAAGAGCAATCCTATTGTTCTGGTGACACCATGAGCATTCCATAGGAGCCGACAGAAGTTCTGGATCCTATACCCTTCCCTGTAGTGCCATCACTAGGACAAGAATGTTCCCAGTGGGGAGAATGCTATAGTTTCGGGGATATATACCCTGTTGTCTAGAAGTCACCACCCTCACTAGATTTTTTTGTATTCAGGAATGCCATTCCACAAATGTTAAATTGTAATAAGGGAATTTCAGTGCACAGACCAAGTCCTCAACCAGAACAATGCACATAACTGTGCTGGCCGAGAGAAAATACGACATAGCAGAACCTGCATCAGTTCTTGTTAAGGAACTGTCTCCAGGTAAGAGAGCATTTACTTTCACTAGATTATGAAAGGAACTGTGATTAACACAGTAGGACAAAACCCCACCCCCCACACATCACCCACTGTAACTGTATGCCACGCGCCTTTGAATCTCATTTCAGCAAACCATTCCATGGAGAACTTCCACTTCCTGCAGCATACATCATGGGTTCTATGACACACTCCAAAAGTGACCCTGAAACATCACTTCAGCTCTGCGATAATTACTTTTGCTGTAAGCAGATGCTCATCCGGAGTGCCACAATTTGCATTCCGGACTAATTCAATGCAACCGCACGGCACAGTAATGACTAACACTGAATTTGTTTCTCTTCTACTTCCAGGCTGCATGCCGCTCCTTGTGCCTTACTTTCAGGAACAGAGACAAACATTTTGTGTTTTAATCAGCTTTTGAGTTATTTTAATCATTTTGTGTCTGACGAAACATTCATTATTGCCCTCGCTGTCAATGTGGCCACCCAGCTTACACTACACAATCAAAGGGTAAAAATTCCCATTTCATAAAACACATCTTCCATTTTCACGTTCTCTGTTTTCAAATGAGAATGCAATAATGTTTAAGATTACCATTTACATTACATTAACTTTGTAAACGAATGCAATAAAAACATCAAAACACATTCATAACATAACGTGCAAGGGACTTGAGACCCCTCGGCCTTGCCTTTATATCAAACAGACTGGAATCATCACAAAGGTACA
Organism: Gymnothorax javanicus; assembly: GCA_029692085.1. NCBI lineage: Eukaryota > Metazoa > Chordata > Actinopteri > Anguilliformes > Muraenidae > Gymnothorax > Gymnothorax javanicus. The sequence continues at coordinate 162,613,605 of CM056194.1, read as the reverse complement.
TATGAATACCTGATATAAAGCCTGCAGGGTCACTGTGACCCAGTTTAAACAAGACTTATTTTATGCATAACTTGACACCAAGAAGGCGTACACTCCTGCAACCCTCGACCTCGATGGAAATGGGTAGAAGCCTCTTGCGTACCCTCATTTTCATGACCCAAACACTTCTTCGTAATTTCCCATTCTCAACATAAACGATTGATAGATAGTACCACTTGAGCTATGCAACAGGTTACCCGAGCGATTAGCATACATGCCAGGGACCCTAATTTCAACAAATGATGTTTTTTGCAAAATTGCCACCCATACACAATCATGTCATCGCTGTGAAATCAAAAAAATTCTGAGATTAATTTTTTTTTGTGCAAGAGAAAGAAAGTATTCAAGGTCATAGTGTAAAGGTCAAAGGTCAAATGTAAAATGCAACCAGACGATGCTCAAGTCCATACAACGTACTTTATATGCGGCCAGGTTCACATGCTTGCTGGCACTATTAATTGTTGAAAAACAGCTAGCACAGTTTCTAAGGTCAAGGTCACTGCACCTAGGTCAAAGGTCAAATCCCAATAAAACTGGATTGTTGTACAACTACAGCCCAAGATCCTTACATGTGATAAGTATGAGGTGTAAAATATCAAAACCTACTGACTACATGATGACAATACCCAATCGGCCATAATAACGGCCATAGGGTAAAAACCAAGATACAGGATTAATAATGTATTCCATAACCTTCACAAATATGTTGAAGCAATGGTGCATTTACTTTTGCTTTCCGTGACTTCTTATTTCTGTGTACCCACTGTGCCTGAAATCTGCTGTGGAGGTTAATGTGCACTAATCCAGGAGGAGAGTAAAGGCAGACTTGGGCTGATAAAAAATCCCTCACGCAGTCAATGAACAATAAGCCTGTTATCCCTCGACAGGAATGCAAAGTAAACAAGTGAATGGATCATGCTCATGTGAATGCATTTGTCATACTGCACTGGGGCAATTATGAGGCAACAGTAGGGACTTTCTGGCTGATACTCTAAAGGTTTGCTGTTCAAGTCTTGGTGTAGAGGAAATAAAATAAATGCAGCAGTTCGATCGAAGTGCAAAGCCCTTAACCCCACAGTGCTAGGGGGACTGGTCCCAACTTGATCAAATCGACAATAAGCTGCCTTTATAAAAACACACTTTATTGTAAGAACCTTTTTTTCTATGTCCCTCTTTTAAAAGAACATTGAGGCTGGAAAATGCCCAAAAATGACAAATATATTAAGAATATCCTGCGGCTGAGAACAAGTAGGCTGACTAAAGTAAGGAACTCGCAACATGATAACAGAATGGAAAGAGTTATCACAAAAAAACAAAAAAAACAAGACTAAGTCATTATTAATGGAAAAAAAAAATGTTTAAACAGAGTTCTCACCTGAGGAAATAAGCAAGTTTTAAAGGAGCACTGTAAAATCGATTAAATTGGTAAAATGTGTTACTGCTCACAAATATGAATCCCCTTCCGCCACTATAATTTTTATCAGTTTCCCAATTAGCGAGTAATTGTTGTCTAAATTGCCCCAGGGTCCTCAGTATCATGCTCAAGTGCGCCGCCATACCATCACTGCAGCGCGAGATTTCCCGTGAGTATGACGTAAACCGGCACCTCGTCCACCTCAGACATCATTCTCAGTCATGAGCAGGTCGAGGAAAAGTATGAGACATGACATCGAACTGCAGGTGTTCCGCCCTCCATTTTTTCTTCCTGGAATGATTAGTGCAGTTGCATGCCTTGCACTGCAGCATTTCTAATAACAAATTTATCCACAAATGCAAAAAAAAAAATCAGAACAATAGCGCAAACTAGCAGTGATGTAACCAGAACTGAAAATTGGTGGAGCCCAGAACACCCCTTTACAATTAGTCCTGGCTTGTTCTCATTCATTTTCCTTAACACGTTTTTCAATTATAATAATAATCCATTGGCAATAGAGGGTATCGCCAATACGAAAAAAATGCCCGGATGTAGCGCTTTCGGCAAAACATCTTGCTACATCCGGAACTCACTCACTTCTGGTACGTTGTTGAAATCACGTTTATCGTTTACCGTGAGCTACCTACAGTTTAACAACGCATGCACGCATACATATATACGGTCATTGGGTCTCATTCATGAAATGTTATTAAATTCGTGCGTAGATTTGAACATAAAAGCCTACGCTACTAAAAACCTACTCCGGATTCATGAACACCATGGGAAACTCAGATCTGATCGTAAACACTTGTGTATGATCATGAATGCCAATCCATCGTGAAGTGACAGCGCGCTCCTGGTAATCAGATATTAGCATAAATCCCCACCCATGAATTGCCAAAGACCACCATATAAGGAGGTGTAGATGCATCCAGTCGACCTGTCAGTCATGGCGTGAGCAAAGAAAGGGAGAGAAAGAAAAAAGAATTTTTCCAAAGCGGAGATAGAAATAATTTTGGGTGGAGTTAAGAAAAAACATTTTATTTTCGTCTGTTAGCAGTGGTGTGACAGGGACAGGCAAAGCGAAGGCCTGGAGGGAGGTGACAGATGCCGTTAATGTTGTCTCTGTCGTCCAAAGAACCATGTCCGAGGTGAAGCGTAAATGGTTTGACATGAAACTGGAGGCAAAGAAATGCATAAGCGCACAAAAAAAAAAAAAAAAAATTACATCAGCCACAGGAGGAGGAGGCTCACAGTCACAACTATCAACTGCAGACGAGCGCATCGCTGGCATAATTGGGGAGACCTCTCTGTCAGGAATTATACCTGATGGAGACAGCGACATGCCTCCACTTTTATTTTTTATTATCATCATTCAACAAGTAGAAAGAACGTGTAATCTATTGAGTCGATTCACATAGCTAATTCATAACCATGAACCTAATCTGGATCTTAAACCTGCCAATTGCCAACTAGTTTAACTAAATGTTATATTTTTAATCGTTTGTCATGTTTAGGCTATATCACGTGTTTCAAAAGGCATCTGTGTATTGTGTACATAACAGAGCGCAATATGAATTAAAATTGTAATTTCCAATAGTGACAAGCATTATTTATGTGCATTCTTAAATTTACACAAGCACTAAGCGTGGTCAGCAGCATGTGTAGATTTTGTTAGTAGCTACGGAAAGATTGGAGCTACAAAAATCTTGATGAGTGCGGAGCTGCACGTAAAATTCCGTCAGCAAACGGATTACACACAAATTCGTTCTGCTCACGTTTCATGAATGAGACCCATTGTGCGTAAAAGTCTCTCATCCAGGGGTATTTCTGAAGTTTTTTCCGCTTATTTTCGTTCGACGAACACATGGCAGCTTCACAGTAAAGACCCATGGCCTTACAGTTCAGTTACTGTTGGGCTCTGCAGAGACCGGAAGCGACTGGCTTTCCGAACTATCCCATAATGCATCTGAAACGGGGCACGAATGCAACATCCGGGCAGTTTTTTCGTATTGGCGATACCCTCTATTGGCTTCTCTCTCCATGCAGTCTATCAGCGACTAAACAATTGGCTTGATTCAGAACAGCAAAATAATTTATTCAAAAAAAGGCCTATGCTTTACAAAAGGCAAACTGCTCTGAAACTTCCCCGCTACCTTTTCCACACATCAGGCAATTTAACCTGCACTTCACGATCTAAATGAAATAAAAGAGCATTTGAACCGTTTTTATGCAATTTCATAGCTTCCAACCCCAGAGAAAAGAAAAGCGTGAGAAGTCAGAGTCATAATCGGTTTTCATGTTACTACAGGTGATATCTAACATAAGTGAAACTGAAAAACTTCCATGTACAAGGACATCAATTCCGGGTGAGAATCTCTTAAATACGCGTAGATTGAATAATGACTGATCCGCGTTCCGATGAAATATAGCCTTTCACTCTCGGTACTGCGTGGGTTTATTAAAAAATGGGACTCGGCAACGAAGTATAATTTTGTTTGCCGAATTATAATTTTCAATCTTCACTTTTATTATTAAGTGCAAGATCGCTGACTACGGCGTGAGAAGGTGACATGCCAATAATAAGTGCGAGACTAACGCCATATGCGTGAGAGTTGACGTATGCAATTTTGAATAACACCAATTTAATTGCACTAAATTACGCGTCCAAATGAATGATTGTCGTCTTACCTAAACGGGACGAACTAGCAACACCTGATAGTGTGGAGTGTTCTCGGAGTGACTCTATTGTTAATTATGAAAATGATTGAGAACAAATCAGGACTAATAATTGTTTTAAAGGGATATTCTGTGCCCCACCAAATTTTCAGTTCTCGCTTAACCACTGCACACTAGTAACGCATGCTGAAAGCCAGAAGTGATCTGTCACAACGTGCTGCTGATGCTGAGCAAGTCGCCGAAAAATGTCATAGATTCGCTTTCAATCCTGGCAAATGGTGCGGGAACATGAATGGAATGGCGCAGCACAACAGAGAATTAAAATCAATTCTGTCTGCTCAACGGGCACCCACTGTATGCCACTGTAAGTTGAAATGCTTAGTTAGAGATGTCCTTTGTCAAATGAAAGCCGCTAGTATTCGCCGCTCCATAGTGCTCCTTTAAGAAAATTTGAGAGCAAATTCTCAAAATTTTTTTTGAAAATTCAGGCTCAACCCAAAAAAAGACATTATGAACCCCCCCCACCGGTAATGTAATGCACTAATCTGGAACGTACCAAATGTAAAACTTAGCCAAACCCTTGAAGCAGTTGCAATAGGTAAAACTTTCATTATCATCAAAAAATGCCCAGTAAACTCTAGCTTCAACCTCATATGCACCTGCAATGCACCATTACTCTCCCCCCTGAATACAACCTTTGCTGCCCCCTCTTATGCCCACATCCATCTGACTGGTAACACAGAACAGACCAGGTCTCCCTGAGCATAAAATAATTCACGTAACACCAACTATGTAATTACATTGAGCAGATACAGATTCCACATGGATCATCTGTTCTGATAGTGTTACCTTTTAAAACCTCAGGTGACCCATACAATAGATAGCGCAATTATTGGGATATGCACAAAAAACCAGTAAATTAGGTAACAAAGGTTTACCACAAAAAAAAGAAACCAATAAAAAGCTTTTGCTCAAGCCAAGCTCTTACCGTGATAACAGCCTTGCTGAGACACAGCGATCCCCTGCAGCCGTATTCTCTCTCATCTTGCGATTTGTAGTAGCTTAAAGTGTTGTTCTTCAACACGACCCAGCGGTCCTGCCATCCGTGAATGTAATTGGTCCACTGCATACAAGCAAAAACAAAAAATAATCAGTTTGCCTTGTTTTGCAAATCTTTATATTTTGTTTTACAGGGGATATTTTCCCAGCATCAGTAGAAATCAGATGCTTTGAGTCTGGACGCAATGGGATAGATTAATTCTGTAAGCTAAAATAACAATAAATAAATAGCAGGCTAGCATTACCCATAGTCTAGTGCAGAGTAGAAGGGAACAAAAAACTTATTTAATGACATTACTCAGAACCATTTTATAATGCCAGCAAGCCATTCCAATCATGACATCAAACTGACACAAGAAAACACTGAAATCAGCAAAGACATCAGAATGCTTGTCAAACAGTGCTTCTTCATTGTGGCTGTAGCTTACATATGTAGCAGTGCATATTGAAGACTTGGCCTAATCGAAATTGACAAATAATACTTAGCAAGTAAAACTTCGCTGACCGCAAAGTTAGAGGAAGATTATCATTTGCTTGAAGAGCAACTTGGCCAACCATCACTTGCTAAGGCAGGCAGCTAGCTACAGATATAGCTAGCTAGCCAGCTTCCATTTCAAAGTGCAAAAGCTACTTGCTAGCAAACACCCAGGAAAACCAGGAGTCGATTTTTTTTGTGATGGTTAAGGATGGAACTTTGCATGAACTTGTTAGTCATGGACTACAGCCAGCGCACAACGAGAAAACTTGACATTTTCTGGGAGATGAGGAGACCGATTTCTTTTTATCCTGTCTGAAAAAGATTAACATTATGAAACACCTCAACCAAAGGAAACATCATAAAAGAGATTTATTTTAATCTGTTTCTGATAAATTGAGGTGCGTTGGCTTAGTCAGGACCATTGAACAGGTCAGGCAGCATTGGACAACTTTCAAACCTGCTTACATCAAATTGAAAAAATAAAATGACACCCACGGGTCCTCCCCCACCCGTTTTGGCTGGAGACCTTCATCCACAGTTTGTGGGTGTTATCATGGGGCATTGGCATAGACTGTTACCAAGGCATGTCTTGCATTGCCTGTCGCTCTCGTCTTCCATGATGGAAGATGTGAAGGAGTACAATTACTTGCAACAGCATTCAGTCTTGTAAAATAAGTATAGGAAGGCACGCATGGGTATTTCTTCTGGCTAGAGGGCGCTTTTGGAGTATGCAAGTGTATCATGCGTACAGGAATATGGTTGGAGTATTGCTGGTTGTTGTAAACTGGGTTTTTCGGATTATGAGCATAACCGAGGTAAACTCAGTATCCAGAATAATGGGCACATTTTAAGGTAGTCAACGTGGCTGTACAGGATCCAAGCACATTTGTGCACAAGAAACATGCTTTTGCACTATAAACACTTCTAAAACTAGATAACTCTGTCGCCACAGGGACCGAGTCGTATCACTCCCCGAACCCCAAATTTCGGACAAAATGGCCGCCGGCAACCATATTGGACGTCCAAAATTGCCAAAAATCGGTGTTGAGCATTGTCAAATAAATATCTTCGCCTACAGGAGTAAAATTAGAAAAAATTCCAGTAAATCCTTGTCGCTTCCAGAGCCCGGAACAGAAAATCTCTGCGGGCGCGGCGGCCCTGGAACTAAAACATAGTATCTCCCGACCCGACTATCGTCAGGGAGATACAATTAATACCAATTCCATTGCACAATAGACCACCAGTGATGATTCATGGATGCCATTTAGTGTGCATAAAGTCTGATAATTTGGCCGCTAACAAATAGCAAAAATGGGTCCGGTAGGATATTGTACGAATCAGATCTATGGGCAAATCCCAACTACTAACTTCAAAAATATTTAATCAGTGGTATGACAGAGTGATCACTTTTCCATGACACTGCTCATTTAGAGTTTGAAACATATTTTAAGTCATTTTCTGTCCATCCACAAAGTACTTTCACCAGTGCTGAAGTTGGAGATATAAAAGAAAGAACCAACAGTTTCTGTTCGAATCACATCCATTCTAATTAATGCCATTAGGGGGCACGAAACATTTTAAAGCATGTTTCGACCCCAGGCTGGTTTTTGTGCATTCTTGGAATTCTAAAACTATAAAACTTTAAATGACCAAAGGCCATTGACACAACAATTATGATGCTCAGTATTCAAAGGTCTCCCACAAGTGAAATCGCACATATAAAAGGCTTAAGTTGCATGCCGCATTTCCCCTTTCTTGTGAAAATTGGATTTGAGGAACCTGTACGTTCACATTAGTGATGGTTCGTTACCTATTCACTCTGTCTCACATTATTTCAGCCTTGTAACAAGATAGTTCTTTCCCCAAATGGTCGGATTTGATATAAGAAAGTGTAACTGACCGTTGTTCAACTCCACGACATCCACACAAGCAACACAACCACGAGGTAATGGGAAGTAAAAGTTTTTTCGTAAATTATGGCGAGGCCGTGTATGTTCGCACCGTCATTGCTCACTACGCCTATTGATCACAAGCAAGCCACCGACGATCGTCACGACTGTCTGCTCAGTTTGGTAATCCCTGACACACACAGCTAAAACCTCCTAATCCCATGCACAAATAGCACCCCATGCCATTCATAAGCACAGTCTCGCACCACTCAAGCAATGACTCGCGGAACTTGAAACACATTACCTACAATTTTTTCAATAACCGCCTCTCGTATAACTTTTATCCATGTGGCACCAACGTCACACGTGACAACTTTCCTAATTAGCAGTAATTTGGCCAGCAAACCAGTAGTCAGGAATTATGATGCCGAAGCTAGTTAGCAAGCCAAATTTGACAAGAACCGTGCTGATTAGCGTGTCAGGCACTGTTGCGAAAACTAATGTTTAATTTTATGTGTTGACTGGATGTGTCTGATAACACCATTATTATGGCCCTAATCAGCCCCATAATGGGCTATCGGTTCACAACCAGGCTTCCAATGCACTGGCATGTTAGCTTGACCCTTTCTTAAGTAAATTCTGCCTCATATCTATATGGAGTTTGCATATATATGAAATATATTTTTAATGGTAATTTAATGGTTAAGCGCTGTACAATGTACTTTCTTCCATTTTTGTCTTATTTATTTTTTCTATTTCTAATTAACTGTCATATGGACTATGTGTCTGAAATAAAGAATTTATTATTATTAGTTACGTGCAGCCACACGTTGTATTTTCCCGGAGTCCGGGTAACATTCAAGTAAAATTAGTAAGCCAGTTAGCTAGCCGTCTAACAATATTTGTCAAGGGGTTATCATGCAGCATAGCTGACAAATAGGGCACCTTATTTGACAATTCTCTGGTAACCATCTGTTATAGTTCAAGTTCTTAACTAGATGGCTTGCTAACCAATGTAATCCGCAAATTTCTAAGCGTCAACTGTCTGTCGCCTCGACATTGAACATTAGCTTGGTAGCATATCAACAAGACAAAATGCTACCTATACAGCTAAACTGCAAGTGAAACTGAGGGGTCTATAATTCACCAAGCTGGCTGACTCGATTCCTGAGTCACAGAGCTGCGAGAGATCCCCTGAGATCTTCCTAAAGGCACCAGGAGTAACGTTACCTCACCCACCCATGTCCACATTAACGGTAACTTACCTTACTAAGGACTCCGCCGAACTCTACAAAGGGTTGTCCGGACTCCGTCTCCAGATCCTCGTCGGATCCTGAAGAATTCCAGCTCTGATTATCCGACATTTGCTAACGGTAGATGACCACCCTCGCCAATAAAGAAAATAACAAAAAAATCCAGACGAAGAGGTGGTTGTTGTGTGCAGGTTAGCTGTCAACATTCATACTGACAGCCAACAGACAGGAAATATATCCTCTCAGTAGTCAGTCAGCTTAATAATAACAGGAGACTAATTAGACGCTGACTGCATTACCTTACATCTGAATCTTAATGCTAAGACAACTCAGCCAGCCAGCTAGATAGCTAGCAACCAGGCGAGCAAGCTAATGGTCAAAACCCGCCCCCTTTGGTTCCTTGAAAAGCGGCAAAACGATTCCACTGTGGCAGCGCTCAATCGGGTAACTTCGTGCAATCATTAGCTACACCATATTGCAGTGCTTCTTTTCTGAAACATATAGTGCTTGGTAGCAACAGCTGCTGAAAACATAAAAAATGCAGACCCCAGAATTGCTTTCAAGCAAAGACTGTAGCAAGTTCATTGATCTGCGAAGAACAGCCCTACACTACACATCCGCCATTTCCCTGACGTCCCGTGCCTGTGAGCGTGTGGACGGCGCGTGTCACGGGTAGTTGTGGGGCGCTGTCTTCTCTACAACGTCACGAGAACCTCCCCTAGAAAGGGGGTAAGCCACGCCCACGTGGTTTTTAATGCATGGCCGTTAAATTCTATTGCTTAGAGTTGGGGACTGCTTGGAGCCTCAGTGGTGCTCAGCTCATTCTTTTCTCGCTCTAGAAATGCATCAGATAAGGAATAAACAAACATCACTGAATGGTTGACGAGGAGCTATTGCTACAGAAGCAGATATCTGACCTTCACACGACGAACAAATGGTCATTTTAAAATGCATATATTTCTATCGTAGTGGGTGGTTATTTATTTATTTATTATAATAGTGGTGCACAGTTAAGGTAAGTCCATGGGTCAGAAATATACATCCTGCCATGTGTTTCCTCAACCAGTGAGCTCTGCCAGATGATCTCACTGATTAGTTGTGCCTCCCAGCAGAAGAACTGAACTATTTAGCAAAACTTTTTGCCTTCTGAACCTGGATTTTCACCCTGCTGTAATTACAGACCTGTAACAGCAGAAATAATTTGGCCATAAATTTATTTTACTTGTTACCAAATCCCTGGGCACGGAGTATATTCAACGCCCACTAGGGGTTTTCCCAGTGCAGGTCTTCTCAAAATGCTCATGCATGTTGAATACATCTATCAGTCCCTCAGCCAATCACACGGACAGGCAGTTTGTCTTTGCTTACACTCCTGTATCCTTAATTTTAAACCTCAGATTGCAGACGCTGGAGATTTCCATGGTAGCTTCCTTCCTGATCGGAGGGCATGCTTGTCTGGCAAGGCCCATCTCTGAATTGATCCATTTCCTTTTAGGTTGTGGTGTGTTTCTCTTAACCACGCCAGCCCCCACCAGTCAGTCATGAGTTCCATAGTCTATGTGATCATGAGATTATAAGAAACCACAAGTCCCATGTTAGCAAAACAGCGTTCTCTTCATTCTGTTCAACAAACTAACCATTGTTTTGAGAATACTGTGCATATGTCAACAGCATAAAACACCCCAGTTTGGTATTTTAGCTCCTGGCATGAATGTATTGGAACCAATCTTTTAGTTGTCCTATTGATAGCAAATAATGTACGATTTATAATTTCAGTTACGGCTACTGCCAACTTCATTCAGTTCTTTATCTTGTGTTGAGTGACATTTTCACAACTTCCACTACTCCAAATATGGTTTAATCATGGTTTACCACTGTGTAACATCACCCTTACCCTTTTAATCACATTCATTAAGCACTTGGGCTTGATGACACCAGTTGGTCATGCGTCATGAGCAAAATTTTCCCCCATTACTACACCTGGCTGGCTTTCAACTGCGAGACTGTAACAGGCCTTTGGTGCCCTAGATTTTGCTTCATAATGCACCATTATATCATTATGTCTCAATCAGACACGTAGAATTGTTCAACGTAGAATCCCAGAATTTAAAAAAGCTGTTAACACGTTGACTGCCAACTACGAGAACGAGATAACTCGTAATGGCGGGTCAGGGCCGGCGCTAGACTTGAAAATTCGGGGGAAATTATCCATCCCTTTATTGAAAACAATTAGTCTGGCTAATTCTAGATGGTTTCCTTTATAAACCGTTTTCCAATTCAAGAGTAATCAAGTGGCAATTGAAGACACGGCTTCTCTCCCCCATGAGATCTAACAGCAAATAATGGGCTACATACAGTAGAGAAAATAATTAAATTATAATTAGGTCTATGCACTGGCACTCAGCAACGTTAATTTTTTTTTCCAGAAGGCGGCATTTCAGAACTCATTTGCAAATGAAGGTAATTTTCAAGTACCTACCGTGTTTTTGCACCACCGTCCACGCAACTTGCTGTAAAAATAGACAGCTGTCAGACTGGAAAATGTAAACGGATAAACCACGTATACTTGTCACCAGAATTACCTTCATTCGCTGAAGAGTTCTGAAATGCCGCTCTCGCTGGAAAAAAAACAAACGTTGCTGAGTGCCAGTGCATAGACCTAATTATAATTTAATTATTTTCTCTACTGAATGTAGCCCATTATTTGCTGTTAGATGCATGGGGAGAGAAGCCGTGTCTTCAATTGCCGCTTGATTATTCTTGAATTTGAAAAACGTGTTTATAAAGGAAACCATCTAGAATTAGCCAGACTAATTGTTTTCAATAAAGGGATGGATAATTTCCGCCGAATTTTCAAGTCTAGTGCCGGCCCTGACCCGCCATTACGAGTTATCTCGTAGTTGGCAGTCAACGTGTTAATGTCATGAATTTGGTGCTTTTAGCACATAGTGGGGTTATTTGCCCTCTCCTATGCCACAGCAGGGGTGGATCTACAGGGTGGCAAGGGAGGGCAGCTGCCCCACTAACTGTAGACCTTGCCCCCCCCCCCGGGCTCTACAGGGTGGCAAGGGGGGGCAGCTGCCCCACCAACTGTAGACCTTGCCCCGCCCCAGCTGCCCCCAATCTTTTCAGTTCTTAAAATGGCTATTGAAAAAACAAATAGACTTTATGTTCACAAACTGTTTAAATCATTGAATAAAGTTAACAAGAAATGGATCATAAATAATCGCTCGCTCATATGTGTAAATTTGGGTAGGGATGGTCGGTATGTATCCCGACCAGCTTTCATACGTGGCAAGAGTATTGCATCCAACTTTGAATCAATGGGGAAACGAGAAAAAAAAAGCGATATCATAAATCTAACATGTTCCAGACCAATACAATATCAGTACCTCCACAGTTTGCGGCTTTGCCCAATCCATAGGCAGTCAGTGGTCCAATCTGAAGTGTTTATTCTGGCTGTGGTCGCATTGCTAAGCGTTGTTTCAAGAAAACAGTACCACACACAAAGATGCTTAAGAGACACGGTTGCTAACTGGCTAGTTTGGTAATGTAGTAATATATCCACTCAATTGGATATATAGCTAACCTAATCCACCTTCTTGTGTTTGAACACTGGTCTGTTGTTTCTGTTGTGCATTATTAAGAACGAATACAATGTTTTAATATGGGACATAATTTAACAATAAATATTTGAAAACATTTTTGTGGATCTTTTGTTGAAACTATTTGCATATACGTTGTACATGTAAAACTGCTTCCACTGTCTTTCCATGCCACCCTGCCAAGACCCCTTGCCACCCCATGTAAAATTTTCTAGATCCGTCACTGGCCACACCATAGCCGAGGCAGTTTTGCATGCCACAAAGAATAACATTTCCATGCTCATGTTCATTGTGTTTAATGTACAAAACATAATGTTGCATGTGGTTATTAACATTTTTGCTGTTCTATCTGCAAAACATTCAGCAGTTTTGAAAGCTGGTCCATTGTAATATTTGTTCATGGCGTGTCTATTCTGGTCAGCAAATAGATATGTTTACAAAAGCTTTCCACTTTCAGAAATACTGAGATGATGTAGACATACCAGTTTTCCTTGTCCATACTCCATTACCTCATCTGATCATCTTTGCTGTAGAAACCCACAGAATGACAGCAGATAAATGCATTCTGAACTTACACTTCCGGAGACTTTTTATGTAAGAACATCTTACCACATTTAACTGTTTGAAAGCTGATAGATTTAGCCTAATACAATATTGAATCCTAATATTCGTAAAGGTTGTTATAAATCACAAATTAACCCTCTCCTATAGGGAGGAGCTCAAAAATCAGGGCAATCTGCATGTCCACATCATCCCCACTGTAGGACTTTAGTCAGTAAACCTGGCCATCTTGAAATTTGAATACGTAGCACTGGACATTTTTGGTACATTTCCTTTGAGGTTGAGGAAGTGCATTTTGAAGTTGTGCTTTGCACTGCCTCATACAATTTGCTGTTAACATATGAAGCAATCACACACATACAAACTTTGGCAGGAGCTTTTTCTAATTTCTGGGTGGATAGCTTTGCTGAGTCAGCACTCCCTGCCGAGAAGCTCCATCATTAAGTGATCTGTAAGTGGTATCATTTAAGCATATTTACAGACTGTTGTGGTAGTGGGAAGACATGATGGTGCATTTGATAATCTACCACATGCCTTGTGTGTCCCAGGGAGGAGCCTGAAGACTGCTGCTCTTAGACACATGGGCATGCGCACATACACAGGTGTAATAGCTGTAGAAGATGGACACAGTTGATTCCCAAACAAAGTGAGCTATTCTCATATTGTCGAATGGAGATGTGTTCTGGGCATTTATAATTTAGCTCCACATCTGTATAGCACTGACTCCAAAAGAATGGGGCAATAAACTGCTCAATGTTTCCTAATGAAAATGCATTTGGTATGCTTTTATTTACTTTCTTTGACCATCATAGTTCACGCAGGACTTATGCAGTATGATAGTAATAAAATGTGTCACATACCATAAAGTTATGTTTATTTCTTATTCCATCAATAAGTTTGTATCTCCCTCAGTTCTCTAAGTAAAATAAACGAAATCTCATGGGGGATTTTCGTAATTCTTTACATCCTTTGTAGAATAATATTACTATCTGCATACAACCATCCATTTCGGCTTATTTGACGTTCTATGATGTCTGCAATCAGGGCGAAACTGTTATTGATTTATTTACCAGTGTGTAGTCATTTCTAATTTGAAAACAATGTATTTAATATGACTGTGGCTCCACAAGTGCTTATCCAGAGCAACTGAATTGCCATCACTAGCTTTTGACTTGGTTGGTGTGGCTAAAATGAGAGTTGAAAACCTTTAGAAAGCGCTCTCTCCCCCTACACAGCCAATGCTATATGTCCTAGGTTCTGACATTTAGAATGCCCTTTCTTTAGTTTTCTCTCACATTTAGGCAACAAAGAAAGAACTATGAACTTACCCTGCACTCTGGTTTATGTACATAATAGGCATGGCAAGAATAATTCTATATTCTAAATAAATGTTTGTTTAATTATCAATTATTGATTCACCAATGTCTCTGATCTAATGCGGATTTATTTAGATTTTCACCTCTACTACACTTATGTGTGTGGCATTTTCTGCTATGATCCAGACCTGGCCCCAGATGCAAAGGCAGAGTATAATCCAGTAGGAGGGTTTATTGATAGTAATGCAGTAAGACAGAGGAATGAAGCTCAGAGCAGGATGGCTGAGTTCAGTTCTGATGTAACAGGCGAGGCCGTGTGAGTGTATCCTGTGCCCGGCCAGTGGCTTCCCGGAACAGCAGCCAGATGGAGTGCACACTTTGCCTGAGCCAAACGGTCAGAGAGGGCAGGGCTGAGAAGTTTAACAGGAATGCCGTCCCAATCCTGATGTCTGTAGAAGGCTGGGGAGCTTGCTCCTAACAAAGTGGGCAGAAGGACAGACTGAGAGTGGATTAACAAGAACGCAGCCCCAATCCTGGTGACTGAAAGTAAGGCTTGGGGGCTTGTTCCTATTTACTAACCTAGGAAGAGAACTTCCGTATATTACTATCATTAAAGGTTACAATATTTTTTTCACAAGACACAGAGCTTTACTAACAAATACTTACTGGTTGCTAAAGGGCATAGCAAGAGACAATGCAGCAACTTGCAAACTCAAAGTAGGGGGTATAATACGCCAACACACACGTGAGCACACACGTGAGGGTAAACATGAATAGGACACTGTCGGTGAATGAAAGCATGCCAGACATAAGCCAATCAAAAGAGACAATACTTCTAATGGACACGCAAGCAGCTGGATGGGAGGAGACACAAAAGGCATCCACACGAGGGTTGTGACAATTTTCTAAACATCAGCTGCAACTTACTCTTAGTTGTTTTCTTTGGAAATGTGCCTCATATAATTATTTCAATTCTGTAATCTCAGTATCCTAGCACAGGGCCAGTAACACAGGCTAGAACTTATAAACGCTGACATCACGTGCCCTTTAAAGATGAGTGACTCGGCTATGAATATTCATTTTCATTTTTACAGCTCTGTTCTTTCACGAATGAATACCAGAGCTTGACTGAGCTATATCAGAACAACAACTGCAATCTCAAGAGTGACTCCATTAACATCTATTATCTTTGTGGGAGTGCAATTAGTTTTTGGATCTTATAAGAGTTGAACTCCTTCCATTTAATTTTTTATGCCATTTTCAATTGCATACACTGGAAGGGAACCTCATAATGAACCAAAATAAAAGATAATTAGGCCTTGGTAATATTTGGATAGTCTCACCAGGTTTGAAAATATGTTCACCACTTCCTGCAGTTGAGCGACACAGCTGACAATTATAGCCGTATGACCCTAAAGCATAGTGTTTTGCGCCTGCCAACCTGGCAAATATGTTTTAATTTCCTTGTTTGACACTTCCTCCCCTATTTTCGTTCACCCCAAGGTGTAAGGGGTATTTGCAGACTGTGGCCCCAATTTGCAGCCCATGTTTTTGGTGAGGAACACTGACACGTTCAGTTGGTGGGGATGCATTTTAGACCTGAATCCACACGGGCTCGTTACACACATGGGTACTGCGCCCCTGTGGGTGCTAAACAGATTTCAAGTGTGGATTCAAGTCATTTTTTTGCTGCAGTGCGAAAATCTCGACACGCCTCAACAAGCCTAGGGCATTGCTACATATCAACTCAGTCCCACCACTGGTCTCACAACAGTAGGAGAACTATTTGCTTTGGAAGGGATAAATGCAGCCTCTTCAGTTCCATGCCTTTTTAGAATTGCAGAGTTACAGTACAGCATTTTCTTCAAAGATTCCCTGTATCTCGTATTTGGAGTGCTGGGTTCATATTATATGCATTTGCTTGTTATCTGTTTAACTTGTAATAACCTCACTGTTTTGCTCAATAATGTTCTGTTCCTTGGTTTCTTGAGTCCTGAAATTTACTTTTGTTTGTTATGCTGTTATTTGGTTTGTTATGCTGATGGTACATTCATGAATAAATGGCCATATTTGATAACAACACATTTGAACTCCTGAGACTAACATCGAGGCTCTGTAGTTGTATTCCACTGGCTGAAGGAGTCTGCTGTGTGATTGTAAAGGAATGTTTTGATGTAGATGCATTACTCAAGAGTAAGATGCTGATTTTGAACTTGAAAGTATCAGGAATTCCTCGGTTATAATCAGTTTTAGGACCATTGTCACACCCTGACACCCCAAGATGTGAAGGATGGCAAGGAATGGATAGGAGACCCAGTTGCAGGGGCACTGAGTTTATTAAATAAAGAGTGCAGGGATAAACAAACTTTGGGAGCCCATGTAGGGAAGTGCTACAAATTCAGACAGAGGCTACCAGCCCAAATGAGGGGAAACAGATTTATAAATACTCTCAGATAATGAGATTAACTGAGAGGAAACAGGTGAGGATGATCAGGAATGTGGACAACAGATAACTGAATAATTGATGGGGGGCAGGTAGCCAGGGGAATGGAATGCCTGAGGGGAGGGGCATTACAATCATACTGTTTATTACCAGCATTGTAGAATGATTTTAATAAGCTGTTTCATGTCTTGTTAATGACATTTCAAAGCCTGATTCTTATGTTTAGAGATACATCAGAGAAAGGCCATCCCACAAAAGTGAAGAAAATATATGATTTGCAATGCAAAATGTGCTGAAGTGTCTTTTTGGGCATAATCTGAGCTAATGATCCTATAGAAGCTAGAATTTAAAATTGGACAATAACGCAATTTGCAGTATTTGTGAGGTACCGTTCTGGAACCAAATACGAGACCAGGAAGTTGCAGCAAAAGTGATTTTATTGTAGTTGGGGGGTAAACCCCCACAGGGCAGAAAGCAATGGTACAGAGTCCACAATCCAAAATCACAATCCAGTAGGGCAGAATCAGAGTCGAAAACCAGGGCAGCAATAACAGTACTCGTGGTCGGGCAAAAACAGGTTCGGTACACAGGCACAGGTTTGTCCGAGAAGCAAAAGCCAAAATCCAGTGGGCGTAATCCAAACCGTTAACAGGGCAGCAAACACAAAACTCTTAGTCGGGCAAAAAGGGTTCGTAAACAGATGCAGACAATAGTACCAAAAAGCAGAGCCAAAAATCATAAGTCGGACGGTCCAGTCAGAAGAAACACTATGAGTACAAGGCGAGAAACAAGAGCAGCACAGGTAAACAAGAGAAACGTTCTGACGGGGAACTGCAGTGAGAAGACAGCTTAAATACACTCAAGGGAAGTCACATGCTATGATTAGGATCAGGTGATGAGGATCAGACTAATTACGTGGGAGGAAACACAAGGAGAACCTAACCACATGAAATTGGCAAAAAGCCAAAACGCGGACAGGGAACACGAGACAACCTATGACAAGACATACAGCTCCGGTTAGGGAGTTCTAATGTGCACAGATAATGAGAGGCAGGACAGAGTGGAGCAGGTGCGGAGGATCCGCTGAATTGCAGCAAAGACTAAGTGAAGGCAAGAGGCGGAGACTAGAGCAGGGCGAGTGCTGAGAGCTTGTTAATCAATTAGTAAGTGCAGCTATACAATCCCTAGTGCTCGTTAGTAAGTTAGTATTATATACAATGTTAGTCTGGGTTAGTAACTTTAACAAAAACAACAAACTGTTAGTATTGGTTAGTAAAACAGAAAAGAGAGGCGAAGGAAGCAAACGAGATTGGAAGGAATGTTTGAAACCCAGAAACCATGAAATCACCTAAGCAAGTGACACGCGGGACTGGGGAGAAGCTGTAACTTAACAAGAGACCAGACAGGGGAGACAAAGTGCAATGCTGGGCAAGGCAAAACATGGACCGGACTAAAACAGAAAAGTGGAAAGGGAATAGCAAAATCATAACAAACATGGCAGAAACATAATAAACATGGCAGAATCAGAACAGACAGAGCAGAATCATAACAGTATTGCGGCAAATTTACTGATAATGTGTAAGAAATAGCTTGATACGAGGGAATGCGTTGCTTTATAAGATGTCATTTTTGATACTGACCCCAAATTCTGCTCAGTGGTGTTTTCAAGGTTTTGACAAAATGGCTTAAGGTGTAAATTGTTTGCCTTAGTTGCAACTTTGTTCAATTGACAGAAATCAATGCACTGCAGTCCTTGGAGAACATCTCCAAAACAAATTATCAGGCAGATTTGCCTGCCTGATTTTTTCCCCCCTAGTGTTGGCTTTGTTCCCCTAATGGGATAAGGCTCAAATAAGATAATGCTGAGGCTCTTGAAAAAGAGCAAGCCTCCACAAAAGGCTGAGCAATCCCCCATTTGTCGACATGCCTACAAAAAAATCTGTTTTCTCTTTTTCTTTTGATGTAGCATGTACCTACATCTCAGAAATAATTTAGAGGTGCTTGGAACTCTCTACTTCAAATACAGTAGTTACTTTACAATAGCAATATTTGTGTACAGACGAGCCCAGTCTCATCCCGGGTCCTTATTTCATGCCAGTTTAAAACAAACCCGACCCCCTAACCCCTAACCCTTAACCCGAACCCTAACCATTAGCGTCAAATATGAACGGCAAAAGCCTCCTTTTGCATCATATATTGACACTTGGTCAGGTAACGTCACCATATGACGAATCGAGATGAGAATGTGTTGCACAGACCCAAGTTTTGCCTAAGTTGAGCCCCTGTTTCCAGTAAGATATCTGGATCCAGATCAGTTTGTGATATATATACAGCCCCAATTCCGAAATAGTTGGGACAAAGTGTAAATTGTCAATAAAATCAAAACGCAATGACTTTCAAATCACACTGGCCGATATTTTATTTACAATAGAACAGAGATAACATAGCAAATGTTGAAACTGAGAAATTTTACAATTTTATCCACAAAATGAGCTCATTTCAAATTTGATGGCTGCTACAGGTCTCAAAAAAGTTGGGACAGGCGCCTGTTTACCATGGTGTAGCATCCCCTCTTCTTTTTAACACAGAGTGGAGGCATCTGGGCATTGAGCAGACAAGTTTCTTGAGTTTAGCCATTGGAATTTGATCCCACTCTTGCTTAATACAGGCTTCCAGCTGCTGGAGAGTTTTGGGTCACCTTTGACGGACTTTTCATTTAATTATGCGCCAAATGTTCTCAATCGGTGAAAGATCAGGACTGTGGGCAGGCCAGTTCAGCACATGGACTCTTCTACTACGAAACCATGCTGTTGTAATAGCTACAGTATGTGGTTTTGCATTGTCCTGATGAAATACACAAGGCCTTCCCTGGAATAGATGTCGTCTGGAGGGGAGCATGTGTTGCTCTAAAACCTTTACATACCTTTCAGCATTCATGGTTCTTTTTAAAACATGCAAGTGTCCCACACCATATGCACTAATGCATCCCCATACCATCAGAAATGTTGGCTTTTGAACTGAACGCTGATAACAGGAGGAGTGGTCTTTCTCCTTTTTAGCCCGGAGGACACGACACCCATGATTTCCAACAAGAATGGCAAATTTGGACTCGTCTGACCACAGGACACTTAGCCACTCTGCTACAGGCCATTTTAAATGAGCCTTGGCCCACAGAACACGGCAGCGCTTCTGGATTGTGCTCAACAATGGCTTCCTTTTTGCATGATAGAGATTTAGGTGGCATCTGTGGATGGCACGGCAGACTGTGTTTACAGACAGTTGTTTCTTGAAGTATTCCTGGGCCCACTCAGTAATGTCAATGACAGAATCATGCCGGTGAGTGATGCAGTGGCGTCTGAGGGCCCAAAAATCACGGGCATCCAGTAAAGGTCTTCGGCCTCATCCCTTACGCACAGAGATTTTTCCAGTTTCTCTGAATCTTTTGATGATGTTATGCACTGTCGATGATGAGACCTTCAAAGCCTTTGCAATTTGACGTTGAGGAACATTGTTTTTAAAGTATTCCACAATTTTTTTTTACGCAACCCTTCAGAGGTTGGAGAGCCTCTGGCCATCTTTACTTCTGAGAGACTCTCTAAGACATCCCTTTTACAGCTAATCATGTTACACACCTGATGCCAGTTAACTTAATTACTTGCTAAATGTTCTTTCAGCTGATTCTCATTTATTAAATGCTTTATCAGCCCTTTTTTGCCTGTGTCCCAATTTTTTGAGACCTGTTGCAGCCAGAAAATTTGAAATAAGCTCATTTTGTGGATAAAAATGTAAAATGTCTCAGTTTCAACATTTGAAATGTAATCTATTTTCTATTGTAAATAACATATTGGCTCATGTGATCTGAAAGTCATTGCATTTTGATTTTATTCATAATTTACACTTCGTCCCAACTATTTAGGAATTGGGGTTGTATATATTTTTTCTACATCAATGAGATAATTCCCCCAGTTTCAAGTTATGTGTTTGTGGAGATGTGACTCAAAATGTCAGATTTTTCCTTATCTTGCAATGGTGAAGGACCCCTCAAATAAATAACTAAATTACTTAAAAAAATCATGGATCCATATCCGGATCCAGATGATTAAAAAAATCTGACCACCTCAAAGTCAGGCCAGAATGCAAATCCATCCATTATTTTTCACATAATGCTGCACACTAATTAAAAACACAACTGATCGCAAAACTCCTCGGCCGAGGTAAAAATTCATCGTTGCCTTTTGAAGAACTGTTTAGGGCAGGGATCCTCAAATTTGGACCTCGAATCCAAATCCAGCCCAGGTTTTCTGTTATCCCAAGCAAGTAAATGAACAGTTAGTGCCTCTGATTGGCCAGACTGTGTTAACACCTGGCTCCCAGGTAAAGGGAAGGTGGAAAACCAGCAGTCCTCGGACCTCGTAGGGTGTGATTTTAGGACCAGGGGTTTAGGGGATACTTTCAGTAATTCCTGTTGAGAAGAAAATTGGATTTTCAGAGGTTTGTTCACTGTTTTTGGGCCTCTGACCCATGACTCAAAAGATGCGACTTTTTCTGTGCTGTGTCTGTCCCTCTCATTTCTCAATACACCCTGACTGACAACTCCCTCAGGCCTATAGGGAACACTGAAAAGGTTTAGAGATTTTACAGCCACCTCATTACCTGTGAAACATATAGGGCCTATCTAAGCGCATGGTCTGAAACGTGTGGCGCAAGTGCATTTAGGGCGTGTCCAAATCCATTTCAGCTAGTTCAATGGCAGGTTATCAGGGCGCAAAACAAGGTGCAAGGTTCAAAGGGGTCGTACTTAATTTCTTAATTAATCACTGGCGTGTTTTGGGCATAACATGAAGTAAACCAATCAGACTGTAATCTCGCAAGCCCTTTAAAAGCCAGATGCCCTTGCACCTTGGCAAATTGCTATTGTAAGGGCTGATTTTACAAATAGTCGTACAAACACTTCTCTGCAGAGACGGATTAACTCGTGCATATATTGAAGGCGGGTGAGCAGACCACTGCAGAAACCTGCTTTGTGATGTCCAAAAATGTTAGCTTCTAAGAAATGTATTTTCAAATATTGTTCAAAATTGTTTTAATTATAGTCTGGTGAAAAAAGTCTTCATACGCCATGAATACTGTGGGTCGCATTTGAACGTGAGGATGAAACAAAGAAACAAAATTTTAAAAAATGAAAAAAGAAAACTTTTAATTCAAGGTCACTGGTAAAAACATAGTTCTGTGCGAAAGAAAACGACTGAGAGGAATTAAAATAAGCAAAGAAAATAACATCTTGGGAGAAAGAAACGAAATAATTTTATTTTGATTACCCATCTGTATCCCCTTGAATAGCCTAATGTCCAGCAGGAGTGAGATGAACTTATTCTGCTTTACTGACAGTGAGGCTGGGAAAGAAATGGATTAACCTAGATAACATAACATAAATAACTGTTGTTGAATACCAGATTGTTGTCAGCTCATCCCTGAAGGCCAAGTCAGATGTATGGAAGATATTTGGATTGATTATAGACACTGACCACAATTTCATCCATCACTTTAATGATCATAAAGTTCAACATTTTACCATTGCTTCATCTGTCAGCCAAACTGTAAATTGTAAGTGGAGTTGTGTATTTGATAACAAAAGCGACACAGATGGGTTGCAGGTATTGTTTTTGTGGGTCAGTTTGGTTCAGAATTGATTTTGAGATAATTGCGGGTAACGAGTCGATCTGTGCTAGACATTACCAAACGTCTAAAGCACTCTAAAGCGCTACAAAGTTAAAAAAAAAAATTTATACAAGACTGACTAAAGACTAAGAATGTGTGTAATTATTATAAAAATCTCATTTATTATTAGCACATTCTCATTTACAATCTTTTTCTCAAATATTTCTTTGTTTTGCTGTCAGTTCTTGGTGACTATGCCTGTACATTAGTGAACTTGCATTTCCTATTTTCGATTGAACGGAAATTCATGCATTTATAGGCGTGATGTGCCATGGTCTCCTAACAGCCAACCCTCCAGGGGGATCACCTTGAAGACTGCATGAATGGCAGAGTTAAGCAGTTTCCACTATTACGGAGTCCTGGCTTTATCCTGAATTTGCGAATACCTAAATCTCTAATCTTGCAAGCTGAATTGCCAATCACCTGAGTGTTGATGGACTAGGTTTCCTCTCGATTTAAATAAATCAGAGTATTCAATGATTGGGCACACAGTTGCAGGGACGTGCAAAAGATCACACTTGCCATAATGACATCTATTTTTTAAATATCTTGATTTACTCAATAATAATCATTCACATAGTAATCTTTTAATTTCTAATTGTTTGCATGTCAATTACAGGTAGTTAGCTTGTTAACCACTAATGTAGTCTCTGCAACAGTAAGGTCACCAAGGTTGCTAGTTAGCTGATGATCGTTTACAATCGGTACCATTTGCTTTTAGTCAGAGGTGTATTCAAGTCAATGGAATGCCTAATTAGCAAGCTAGCACATAAACGCGATTTTCTTCATTAAAGTAATAAATTTGCTTTTCTACGATAACTGACACATTAAATGTTTTACTACAGGCCTTTGCATGAATATTGCTGCAAAATGCAGCCGCATATCTCGGCATTTTAACGATTATATTAACTTATTTGAAATTGGCCTCATAGGAAACCATTCATTTTTATAAAGAGGTTGGGTATCAATATGGCAGCCAGGTGCTTCACTTTGAATAATGTAAATATGATGTCATCAGCAATCTTGTGTTCTAAATATATATGAAGACCACAAAGGAAAAATGATCAAAATCCAAATTTTGCATTTTAGTATATTTTATATATTATAATAATATACTGAAGGACTTTAGTTCTGAATATATTATTTACAGTGTGAATTCTGACCCAATGACTGTGCACCTCAGTACTTCCAGAATGATGGAATACAAAACCCAAAACCAGTGAAGTTGGCACGTTATGTAAATCGTAGATAAAAACAGAATACAATGATTTGCAAATCCTTTTCAACTTATATTCAATTGAATACACTGCAAAGACAAGATGTTTAATGTTCAAACTGAGAAACTTTATTTTTTTTTGCAAATAATCATTAACTTAGAATTTAAAGGCAGCAACACATTGCAAAAAAGTTGGCACAGGGGCTTTTTTACCACTGTGTTACATCACCTTTCCTTTTAACGACACTCAGTAAACGTTTGGGAACTGAGGAGACCAATTTTGAAGCTTTTCAGGTGGAACTCTTTCCCATTCTTGCTTGATGTACAGCTTAAGTTGTTCAACAGTCCGGGGTCTCCGTTGTCGTATTTTTACGCTTCATAATGCGCCACACATTTTCAATGGGAGACAGGTCTGGACTACAGGCAGGCCAGTCTAGTACCCGCACTCTTTTACTACGGAGCCATGCTGTTGTAACACGTGCAGAATGTGGCTTGGCATTGTCTTGCTGAAATAAGCAGGGCGTCCATGAAAAAGACGTTGCTTGGATGGCAACATATGTTGCTCGAAACCTGTATGTACCTTTCAGCATTAATGGTGCCTTCACATATGTGTAAGTTGCCCATGCCTTGGGCACTAATACACCCCATACCATCACAGATGCTGGCTTTTGAACTTTGCGCCTATAACAGTCCGGATGGTTCTTTTCCTCTTTGGTCCGGAGGACACGACGTCCACAGTTTCCAAAAAACAATTTGAAATGTGGACTCGTCAGACCACAGAACACTTTTCCACTTTGCATCAGTCCATCTTAGATGAGCTTGGGCCCAGCGGCCGGGCGGCGTTTCTGGGTGCTGTTGATAAATGGCTTTCGCTTTGCATTGTAGAGTTTTAACTTGCACTTGCAGATGTAGCGACGAACTGTAGTTACTGACAGTGGTTTTCTGAAGTGTTCCTGAGCCCATGTGGTGATGTCCTTTACACACTGATGTCGGTTTTGATGCAGTACCGCCTGAGGGATCGAAGGTCACGGGCATTCAATGTTGGTTTTCGGCCTTGTCGCTACGTGCAGTGATTTCTCCAGATTCTCTGAACCTTTTGACGATATTACGGACCGTAGATGATGAAATCCCTAAATTTCTTGCAATAGCTCGTTGAGGAATGTTGTTTTTAAACTGTTCGACAATCAGCTCACGCATTTGTTCACTAAGTGGTGACCCTCGCCCCATCCTTGTTTGTGAATGACTGAGCATTTCAGGGAAGCTGCTTTTATACCCAATCATGGCACCCACCTGTTCCCAATTAGCCCGTTCACCTGTGGGATGTTCCAAATAAGTGTTTGATGAGCATTCCTCAACTCTCTCAGTCTTTTTTGCCACTTGTGCCAGCTTTTTTGAAACATGTTGCAGGCATCAAATTCCAAATGAGCTAATATTTGCAAAAAATTACAAAGTTTACCTGTTCGAACATTAAGTAACTTGTCTTTGCAGTGTATTCAATTGAATATAGGTTGAAAAGGATTTGCAAATCATTGTATTCTGTTTTTATTTACGATTTACACAACGTGCCAACTTCACTGGTTTTGGTTTGTAGTTGATCTTGTTTAGCTAACACTTTTTATTGAATGTGCAATAAAACCAACTTTTCATTAAATCAACTAATTTTGTTCTTAGACCGTCATTGGGTCAGAAATCACACTGTAAATAAAATATGCAGAACTAAAGTCCTTCAGTATATTTATAATAATACTGTATATAATAATTTTATGTATTATTAAAATATTTTATATATTTCATATTTTTTGCATATCTTTTCAGAGCTTTGTTTCTAAGATCGTTTTGAATTTTCAATTCATCATTTCTCCACAACGTGAAAATGTGACTGATCATTTTTCCATTATGGTCTTCATATTGCACTGATGCTGCTCACCAACAGTGTGTCATTCTCATTTCATCTTGTCCAGCATTTCCAACCCACTCAAAACTTCTAGCTAATAAAGGCTGAACTACAAATATTGTATATGTTTGTGTAGTGCTGTCATGCAAGTTTGGCGCATGCATAAAATAATAAGATACAAAATATTAAGTATCTATCTTAAATGTTGCAAGTATGCATATCTGCTGTTGGTTTAAGAATTAAGTGTATGCATGCAATGGTAAATAAATGATTGGCTATGCAGTTTTTTGGGCTGAATTTATACTGTGCTGAAAGTGAGCACATGGACCGAGTCAATGCTCCTTAGCTAGCACGTAATACATAAAGCAGCAAAACACAGTACCATGAATCTGTGTAAGATATTCAAAGTAATGGAAATATACAAATCAGTTTAGGTACATATTGAACATTTTCATGCGAAAAAGCAAAGCAAGTGTTAGCTACATGCACGCTTATGGGATGTCACCTTCAATAGTTACCCAATACACGCCCGTAATCCAACATTAGTTAACCAACAACAGCCTTTGCTAGTTTACTGTTTATTCTGTAGCGTTACATAAATGCTAGGTGTAGCAATCGAGCTGCAACATAACATAGCCATTCATCAAATACAATAAATGAAAACATTCGTATTGTTACAGCTGCTCACTTTACGGACTCGACAATCACCGTTGACCGCACAGAATCACAAAGACTCCAATGCGCTGCATTCATGGATGTATTATTAGACCATCCGTGGCTACACGAAGGTACTCACATCCGCAACTGTACTACGAGAACGCGCTTAGAGACAAGGTCCCCTTGGTGTTCACGTTGCCAGAATAAAGATATATTTTTTTGTCGCTACATTGGAAAAAGACATTAATGAATTAAGTAACAGTATGACAAAATTTTGCTGTCATTTATGGCTTAATGTTACAATTATACTGTTTCTAATGAATATTTATATTAATCAATTTTCATAAATTTTATTCAATTCATTTAATTTTGGATAAATACATTTTTGGGTGCTGCCGTGCCAACAGGGGGTGCTGTAGCACCCCTAGCACCCCTACTTCCCACGGTTATGAACACGCCCGAGGGCGCTCAATTTGACGCAAATGCATTCCCTTCTTAGGCAGACTGGGTGCTGGATGGGATAATGGTATCTGCGTAGGTCAGAAAGTAGCAAAAACACTTGCGTTAAGCTTTGCACTGGGTGCAAGATAGACGCCTTTGGGAGTTGGAAAATTTTCTCTCCATCTCAAGCTCTGCATGTTGGCCAGAAATCAGGAGATTGACTCTGCTCGGATGCCATCTCCCGGTTAAACTAAATAAAATGATCCTGACCAGTGTAAATGATCACACATCACTGTTTATTATACATTCATCATGTTTCACTGATAGTAAATTAAGTGTATGCCACCATCAACTACATAGTTCTGTTGCAAACTATCTTGCCAATAAGTTTGGCCTTGGTTTTATCTCTTCCAATTTTGCTGTTTCCTGTGTTTCTCTGAAGCCTTCAGAAGGGAAAAGGAACGCTTATGAAGAGGAAATGCGGAGAACGCCTCCACCACAGCGTTCCATTCACATCCAGCTGCTGAGGCAGTAATAAAGCAAGTTTTATTAGAAAGACCCATTACGCCCTCACTGAACATGATTAAGATTACGTGCATTTGTAATCTTTCCTAGATAGATGAGGAAGTGAGGGAATGGAGCAGGTATAAGAGGAAAGCAGACTGTACTGGCAGATGCGTGCTTATTTTTTCATTGATTCTATTTCACAAGTGGTTACTTCTTACATAGTGGCTAAAATTCAAGTGCATTTTCAAGTGCATTTCCTCATAAAATTAAACAAAAAACCTCGTTGGGGCATTATTTTATATTATTTTATAGTCCAACTATATTGTGCCTGAACAGAAAATGATGGTCGGGTGCCTCAACATAAAATGCTTCTAACGTTTTCTTTTTCATATATACAAAGCCATTCTGAGTGCTTGGAGTAAACAGTCTGTTATGTATTCTCAGGATACATTTCTAATAAGAAATCCATAAATTGGAATGTAACTTAAGTCATGTGGGGGGGAGTTAGAGGGGTTAAATACCCCATGACCAGGACATCGCAGTGCTCAGACTGATTCATATTCAGTGCGAAGCCTAAATGTTCTATTTTTACCTCCCTAGAGAGCATCATCTCCATAAACATCACAGTCATATAAAAATGTCACGTGATTTTTGATTGAAATGAACTGTGAGATTAAAGTCTTTGCCTGAAAACCTATTTATAGACATCACAGTTTCATTGGAAATATATTTCTATTATATTGACAGTGGTATTTTTTAGTTTATAAGTATTTTTTCACATGTTTGAAATGGAAAATTGACACTTGAGCACGAGCAATAAAAATCTTGCCAGTACCGGGAGGGGAGAGACGTCCGTTTTTACGGGTAAAAACACATTGTAGTAGTCTTTGTGCTGCAGTGTGCCTGACTGGTAAAGAACCAGATTGTACGACTTTGCCTCTACTCTCAATAAAGCTTGAGAAATTGACCCTCTTTGTGCACCTGAGTCCTGGTTTCCCTGCCAGTCAGGTTCGGGCCATGGATGGGGGTAATTGACCCCACTCTACCTCTCTGACAAACTTTATGCATGTGGCCCATGGAATGAAGTCTTGCAGTTTTGCATCGATGATGCTAAATGACTATGCTAGTAAATACAGCATGGCTCATGCAGTGGTGGAGAGATTTAGTGTGTCTCCCTTGATGACGCTCCACCGTCCCACTCACTGTCTCAAAGATGTGAATCTCTGACAGGCTGCGCAGCTGTTCTGCATTCTGTATGTGCCATCTTTCACCTCACTGCG
The DNA here is from genome assembly GCA_029692085.1 of Gymnothorax javanicus. Taxonomy (NCBI): domain Eukaryota; kingdom Metazoa; phylum Chordata; class Actinopteri; order Anguilliformes; family Muraenidae; genus Gymnothorax; species Gymnothorax javanicus. The sequence goes on along the minus strand of CM056194.1, from coordinate 162,585,156 downwards.
AGTCAGATTGTTCAGGGAACACGTAGGTAAGTTTCCCTGACTTATCATCCCATGGACTAGACGACAAATAGAATAGAATAGCCATAGGAATAGACTATCAGACATAAATCATGCCTCTGCTGACTAAATATGAATAAAATTACCCATTTTCATTCCTGAAATTTTTGGACATTTGGCTGTGAAAACCAGAATGGTGATTCTGACATTTTGAGCAAATATTGTTGCCAAAATGAGTGCAACACTGGCTCAGAGTTAGTAACTTCATAACTGGTATGTTGTTGACAGTATTTCTGTGTTAAACTGGTAAGTTATATCAATACTTTACGGTGAGTTACTCTCCCAAGATTGACTTAAGCCCGCAATGCAACTGATGGTTATTGTGCAACAGTTGCTCAATTAATCTAACATTTAAGCAGCTAGTCTATAGCCTCAAGTTGAGAAATCTAGTTAATATCTGCCAGAGAGTGCTTGTATGCCTGGAGTCAAATAGGAGCACACTTCACTTAGACTTTGTAATTCAGTAAGACTAACAGAATGTCTAGTAATTTCAAAACAGTTCAAATACAGTGAGGTATGCTGGCTTCCTGTCAAATGATAGATCTGCTAACACCCATGTGACAGCCCCCAGTTTCGTCAGACAGCAGGAAGGAAGCCTGCAAATATCTGCATAGAGGGCACGCCCTTTGGTCCTAAACGCCTACCATGTAACACAGGACAGGATATTGTAAGTGGTAGGCCCATTTTTTTTTTACCTGTTTATGTCAAAACATTTCAACCTTTCTATGACAGTGAAAATCTTTTTGGTTATTTTAAAGCAGCATTTGAGCCCACTCTGCATGCCCAAGCCCCTGAACAACCCGCCTGTTAATAGTATTTGCATTTTTTAACACAAGTGCCTTTGTCACTGCATAAACATTAATTATTAACAATTCATTTTGTTTGTTAAACAAGGCACCCTCTAATGTACCATTTAATCTTCCTTGTTTGTTTCTCTACCAGTGAATCTGATACAAATCCACCCTGCTTCTGTAAACCTTTGAGACCTCAAGAGGATTAAAATAAATCACTTCAGCCAATAAAATATTGAAATGCTGATCTACATTGCTGTTAGTTCCTAATTAATCTACTACAGCATTGGCAAGATACATTGATGATTATATCAAGGAACAAGCGTCTTCTCCTCTAAATGGCTGATCATGTTGCTACAACTCAAAAAACAGTGACCTGCGTAATTTTTGTTGTATTACATGTAGTTACAGGACAGATTCTCATTTGTTTCTCTTTTTTTGGTGAAGGGTGCTATTTGATTTTTTGATTTCATCAACGTTGCAATTGTGACACTTTTATATGTATATTTCAGTCAGGAAAACTCACTTTTTAATAAAATAGAACAATTTATTCATGGGTATAAGCATTACATTGCATTTGGCGGCGGTTCTGCTCTGGAGGTATGCCCTACCTAGAAACAGCAAACATGCAAACAGAGTTGGTCATGAACAGAAATCAAAATCCCCCCGATGTGAGAAGAACCAAAAAGGTGGAGGCTGGGGTGGAGGAGGCAAGCAAAAACCAAAGAGCGTGTTGCATAGCATTAGAAGTCATTACAAACAGCAGCAGAAATAAGTCACTTGACGTCTTTTAAATAGACCACTGTATTAACTCATGTGCTGTCATCTTCCAATTGTTGTGTGCCTGCTGATGCTGACGTGGCTGGTAGCTTACCAGGCTGCTGTCAGCTGATGTACTTTGTAGCTCTACTCGAGTTTCCTGCCTGAACTAGTTACACTTATTTTATTTATTCTACCAATTTGAGACGTTGTTTCAAAAAAATTTGTTAAGCAGAGGTCAATCCAAAGCAAAATGAATTTCTAGACGACCCGCTGGGTTTGTGGTAAGTCCTCAGAGGAAGACAGCATTTAAACCCTCCAATATTAGCTGCCAAGCAGGATTAGCTATGTACTCGTGTGTATTTGCCTGTCCTTGTTTGGATGAACTATTGCAAACTGGAGTACCTCTCAGCGGCCTGAGGAGTGTTCCAGGGTCCTGGAGTGGAAGATCTTAGACTCAGTTACAGGGCTCTTCATCCCCAGACTTTTCGTCCTCAAATTTTTCGTCCCTGGTCTCTTCGTCCACGGATTATTTGTCCCTAATGATAATCAAAAGTGCCACCATTGTTGACAGACGGACGACAGACAGATCACCATGATGTAAGCGTTCGGGTTAGGGTTAAGATTATGGTTTGGGATAGGGATATAATGCAGGAAGAGGGCAAAGCATTATTGGGGACGAACAATCCAGGGACAAAGAGTCAAAAACAAAAACACTGGTTTTCTGTGCCGGCGTCCAGGATCCACCTCTGGGCTGCCAGGGCGGGGCGGGAGTACTGTCACAACCCTCATGTGAATGCCTTCTGTGTCTTCTCACATTCAGCAATTTGCATTTCTATTCCAAGTAATGTCTCCTTTGATTGGTTCGCGTCTCGCATGTGCCCCTATCCCTTGCTGCATCTTGTTTCATTGTTACTTCCTGATGTACCTGTGACAAGTATTTAACCACCCTGCCTTGAGTTGCAAGTTGCTGGATTCTAATTCACCATTCATGCTTAGAACCAGTCAGTATTGCCTAGCAGAAACTTTTTGTCTTTAGACAGTGAAACGTAACCTTTCATGATAGTGATTTGTGGATGCCATCTTCTTTATCTAGCTAATTTGAACAAGTCAGCTTTTTTTATCTAGTTTAATAGGAACAAGCTCTTAAGCCAAATTCAGGGTCCAGGATTGGAACTGCTTTCTTGTTAAGCCTGTTCAAGCCTGTTCCACTGTCTAGTTTGCTAGGAACAAGCTCCCAGTCCTTCTGTGGTCCTCAGGATTAGAGCCAAGTTCCTCTCAAGCCACTCAATCATGCCTTCGGACAATTCAGTGCTGGCTAGGCACACCTTCTAGCTATCATCCCAGAAAGCCACTGGCTGGAGATTGGCAATGCCCTGCTTTGCCCACAACATCTGAACTGAACTGTGCCTTCAGCCTCTGGGCTCTGTCCCACAGTTACCTCATTACAACGAATAAACCTTACTATTGGATTGTACTCTGCCTCTGCACTCAATTCCTGGTCTGGATAATAACAATATTCGAATGAAAATATTGGACAATTTTCACCTCCTCTTGAAGTACATAATAATTACCACTTGAAAGAATAAACATAAAAATATAACTGGACAAATCAGTCAGATACTTCAGGGAGATAATGTAGTCATTGTACCAAAGAAAAATTAGAAAAGGAATTATAAATTGTTATCGTTTCCATTATTTTTCTTTATTGATTTGATTCAGAATCATTGAGTTTTTTTCCCATTGTTTGTTTAGATGGAGGGTAAAATACAACCCCAATTCCGAAATAGTTGGAACGAAGTGTAAATTGTGAATAAAATCAAAATGCAATGACTTTCAGATCACATGAGCCAATATGTTATTTACAATAGAGTATAGATAACATTTCAAATGTTGAAACTGAGACATTTTACATTTTCATCCACAAAATTAGCTTATTTGAAATTTTCTGGCTGCAACAGGTCTCAAAAAAGTTGGGACACAGGCCAAAAAAGGCTGTAAAAGCAAATAATACATAAGATAATCACTTGAAAGAACATTTAGCAAGTAATTAAGTTAACTGGCATCATGATTGGCTATAAAAGGGATGTCTTAGAGAGGCTGAGTCTATCAGAAGTAAAGATAGCCAGAGGCTCTCTAACCTGTGAAGGTTTGTTTAAAAAAATTGTGGAATACTTTAAAAACAATGTTCCTCAACGTCAAATTGCAAAGGCTTTGAAGGTCTCATCATCCACAGTGCATAACATCATCAAAAGATTCAAAGAAACTGGAAAAATGTTTGTGCGTAAGGGACAAGACCGAAGACCTTTACTGGATGCCCGTGATCTTCAGGCCCTCAGACGCCACTGCATCACTCACCGGCATGATTCTGTCATTGACATTACTAAATGGGCCCAGGAATACTTCAGGAAACCACTGTCTATAAACACAGTCTGCCGTGCCATCCACAGATGCCACGTAAAGCTCTATCATGCAAAACGGAAGCCATTGTTGAGCATGATCCAGAAGCGCTGCCATGTTCTGTGGGCCAAGGCTCATTTAAAATGGACTATAGCAAAGTGACAAAGTGTCCTGTGGTCAGACGAGTCCAAATTTGACATTCTTGTTGGAAATCATGGGCGTTGTGTCCTCCGGACTAAAGAGGAGAAAGACCACCCCTCCTGTTATCAGAGTTCAGTTCAAAAGCCAGCATCTCTGATGGTGTGGGGATGCATTAGTGCATATGATGTGGGACACTTGCATGTTTTATAAAGCACCATGAATGCTGAAAGGTATATAAAGGTTTTAGAGCAACATATGCTCCCCTCCAGACAACATCTATTCCAAGGAAGGCCTTGTGTATTTCAGCAGGACAATGCAAAACCACATACTGCAGCTATTACAACAGTATGGCTTCATAGTAGAAGAGTCTGTGTGCTGAACTGGCCTGCCTGCAGTCCTGATCTTTCACCGATTGAGAACATTTGGCGCATAATTAAACGAAAAGTCCGTCAAAGGAGACCCAAAACTCTCCAGCAGCTGGAAGCCTGTATTACACAAGAGTGGGATCAAATTCCAATGGCTAAACTCAAGAAACCTGTCTCCTCAATGCCCAGATGCCTCCACTTTGTGTTAAAAAGAAGAGGGGATGCTACACCATGGTAAACAGGCCCCTGTCCCAACTTTTTTGAGACCTGTAGCAGCCATCAAATTTGAAATGAGCTCATTTTATGGATAAAATTGTAAAATTTCTCAGTTTCAACATTTGCTATGTTATCTCTGTTCTATTTTAAATAAAATACTGGCTGGTGTGATTTGAAAGTCATTGCGTTTTGATTTTATTCACAATTTACACTTTGTCCCAACTATTTCAGAATTGGGGTTGTAAATGAAAAAAAGTAGTGTGTGTCTGGAGGAAACAAAAGTTGTTTATGAAGTCAGTATTGAAATGTGAAAGACACAATAAAAAAAAAGAGAGATTCAAAGTTATATTTGAGCCATGTTGATAAGATTAGCCTATGTACCAAGTCATTTCTTCCCCTGTATTTTACTCTCAATAACTGCAGCCTCCACAGGGTGAAATTGTATCTTCGAATTGAGGATGCTTAAAGAGCTTATAGATTTCAGCTAAACTTTTTTATTCACTATTAAATCTTAGCGAGGACAACAAATGTTATCTATTAAAGTGATTAAACAGAATCAAGGTGTTATTTTCACTGACACTCCATTAGTGTGGAAATCTGTTGAAGACTGAAGCCTTTCAGAAACTGAAGCAACACTCAAGTTGGTATCATGTGGTTTGACTGCAAGCTTTCAATGCCTTTTGAATTTGAGTAAAAATTCAGCTTGATGTTTCCTGGAAAGTATACTTGCTTTTCTAAAAAAAATCTTGATAATAATGATAATAACAACAACAACAAAAACAATAATAATAATAATAATAATAATAATAATTATTATTATTATTATTATTATTATTATTATTATTATTAACAAAACAATGACAATAATAATATAGTATCTTGGATTATGCACAATTTTCTTTCATGGTTATATGATTAATTTTCAATCATCAAACTGGAAAACAAGTGTTTGGGGGGGTGGTATGAACATGCATTAAGTAGAACGCTTTAACAACATCATGCAATAGGTAAAAAAAAGCTGTTCTGTGTTGGTTTCTCTGCTGATGTTCCAGGTATTGCTTGATTGCCCTCCTCTCACCTGCGATCACGGATCACCCTGGAGTCCTCGCCTATCTCAAAGCCAGATCTGTAATGCACTTTTCTGTGTTAAATGGAGTGGAAAGTGCCTTTCTTTTTTTGGCAAAACAGACCTCCTGAAGGATTTCATGACAGGCACATTCTCTGAGGCGATGCCATATGGGTGGCTAAACAGAAACTTCACTCTCATGTAAAAGTGTCAAATTATTTCGGTACCATATTGTGAATGTTTGTGTTCTGCTCATTTAACTAAAATGTTATTATTTTCCATTAGAATAACTATGGCATTTTACAAGCAATATTTCTCAACCAAAGTTACAAAAATGTAAATTAAAATTCACTATTTGTAGTTGAGTTCAATGATGACCGATTGTCAGACCAATCCTATTTCATAGAATAAAAACAGCACATAGAGGAAAACAAATCCCACTAAAAAGGCTGCATTAGCTGATTATATAATACATTAATTATTGTAAAATTCTTCTGCTGAGAGTATATTTTGAATTCAGCTGTTACCAAATGACTTTGGTCATTATATGACTCCATCTACGCTATGAAAAAGGAATTTGTTTTTCTAAGAGGTGGTTACATTGCTGTGAAGAGACTATTACAATGCTGTTATTTAGGCACCATTAGACTGAAGATTATTAGCAATTTGCCTAATGGAATTTCTGAGAGTATAATGAGCCTTCCTCTGAGAGATGGGAAATCTTAACATTCTCCTCTGGAAAGATACTTTTAAGACTCTAATGGGATTTTTTCATATGAGAATATTTCCCTCCAAACCTTCATGACAGACACCAGTACTTCACGGTAAACTTGGTATAGTCCTAACTGTAGTTCTAAGTAACTGTGTGAACATCAAACCAAAATAATTTGTTTGTGCCTGAAAACCTCCTGTGTATATATAGGGAACAAGAGAATAGGAAATTCAAGGTTAGCAGTGCAAAAAAATAAATAAATAAATAAATAAATAAGCAAACAGATTTCAAGATAACAGGGATTTTGTTGGCCTATCTTATACTTTTGGGTCGGTACACCTACAAAATATGAACATTCATACGATTTCATCATTTTTTGAAAAAAAATATAGTAAAAATGTATTAGAAAGTGTCATCCAGTTGACATTGCGTAGTCACCGTCATGGAGTGATGTTATAAACACTTTACCTGATGTACCACATAAAGTACACCCATTATCAACCTTGTGGACATACAGTACTTGCCACATTTCGTTATCCAACTGTCCACATGGCGGTAGTTTATTACCGCTTTTCACTCGGCTACCTGTAAGGGGCCTGAGTCTAGGTCTGCCATCTCACCTATCTATCTATCTATCTATCTATCTACATTTAACGTTCTTATTTTCAGACAGAAAAGGTTTTATCCTACCTTAACATGTTCCAAGATGGTACTCCAGGATGTCTTCCGTCTTCTTCATAGTCACTGATGTTGATCCAGTGATGTGTCTTATGCGGATGATGATGTTAGTCCAGGCGTGGCCGCCCTGTCAAATTTGACAGGGTGGCCACGCCTCCTGCTGATCACGCCGCATCCTCCAAGATGGTACTCCAGGTGTGGGAAAGTCTGAAATATATGCCCCCCTCGTCCCGGTTCATAGTCCTGTGGGGCCCACTTCCTGATTTCAATTGCCTCCATGATCCAGTGTTCATATCGGTTTGTTCTGTGTGCGGATGATTTGATGACATGAATCTATAAATGGCCTTGTCCCAGTCCATAATATGACAGCATGATCCTCAAAATCTTTGATCCGAAAAAAGTAGGATAAAACCTTTTCTGTTGACCTGATGACAGGAATCCTGTCAATTAAAAGGCAATTAAGAATTCAAAGACAAAGCAAACGATGAGTCAAACCTGTTAAATTTGACAGGGAACCTGAGCACCTGAACAGAACAATTAATCATCAGATTACTGACTGATAAGACACGATCACACCAAAACATCAGTGACTCCTCTGAAGAAGACGGAAGACATCAAAATAAAAAAATATGAATGTTGGGCTTTGAAACATGTTATTTCTGTCATAATGTGGATAAAACCTTTTCTGTCTGCTAAAAAAAGAAGCTTGTTAAAATCTGGGATATTGTGGTTGGAGCAAAAACTATAGACAGTATGAAACCTATAGACAGTTTTGGACTATCTATCTATCTATCTATCTATCACATTGAGAATTGGAAATTACCCAGAAGCCTTAAGGTGTCGCATCATCAGGACTCTGTGCGTCATGATTATAAGGCTACGCATGAGGTAGCCCAAGTGTACGCCTACTAGGTGTCTTGTTTACATTGAATTGTGCTGCTGACAGTCAGTGACTTGACACCTAATTTCGACACACCCCCAAAACTGAAAACTATATCACCTGTATAAGTTTCCAAGTAGCATAACAATTCTCTTGAGCATTGAGCATTGTGTCCACCAGATGGCACGTACAGCGGCCAAGATGATTTACAATACCACACCAGAAGGGGCTGATACAGTGTCCTGTTTGTAACTGCCACAAAATAATAAGACCACCTGGGACCAAAATTCATATGTCACTGGCACGAGCACAATACATCCGTGGGATCAAAATGCAACCCTGAATGCTTGAGCACACATTTATCTGTATGTGTACCCTGTGTACCAAATAGATAAAGCAAAGGGTCTTTTCTTATTTTAAGGAATACTTCAAAAGTGTCGCAAAGCCTGGTCTGGGACATGAAAAATTCAGTCATGGAGTGACAAACGCTGTTAACTATGTCACATGACACACAACGTATAACCAGCAAGCCAAAATATATATATTATTTTTAACTTTATAGCATGGTGTTACACATTTACTTGTGAGGCAACCAAATCTGCAGAAAATCATTAGAAGACAGTCATTCAAATGTTAGTACAACAGGGAGCTCATTTTCCCAGTAATTATAGAATTCCTCTTATGTTCAAATGTTCAGTTCGTCAAGGCAACAGATTATGTACGGTTAAGCCATGGACATCCAGGGCAGAAATTTTCTTATTTTTTTTTTTCTCACGTGATGCCCAACTGTAATGTTTTTTCAATCTATTGCACTTTTTCGGGTTACTGAGACAATAATATTTTCCACAATTTCACAGACTTTAGTCCTGGGCAAAGTGCTTGGTTAACAGTACCCCATGATGGCGGCCATTGATTTATACACAGTATACAGTGATATTAAAATGTATTACTTATGAGTAATTAACTTTATTGAGTGTCAGCCAAAGGCTTTTGGCGCTTATACTGTACAATTACATTTTTTTGGCAGCAACCTGGAAGAAAATAGATTGGCTAAAGATACAAAAAACTGAAATTTCAGTTTAATGGAATTGTCACTACTTTGATAACCTAACATTTGACAGCCTACATTTAAGAACTAAAAATGCCCTGCTAAATGAATTCAAAGATGGTTTTAGTAAGTGCAACACAAATGACTCCAGAAACCTGCCTTGTTTTCTCACTCAGTGGATCTGCACTATGGGTGATCACTATTCAGACTGGGGGTTCAAACAGTATCACACACTGCAAAACAATTCTTGTACCTGAGTCAATAAAAGCAGAACTCCAGAGATTTATCTGGGAAAGGACTTCTCTGGCACATAGTAACAGGAAACATGGTTACACCCACATGTAACATTTTGCCCTTCCTGATGTGGAAATAAACTCCAAAAACATGCAGAGAATGGAAAAGTACATGTGAATGTTTATAAAAACAAACTGACCCAATGACAGTTTAACTGATGGAACAACAAAGAAATCAAGTGTTTATATCAGATCTGTGGAAATTGAACTGAATGCGACAGCTGTGTTTGCCAGTCCAGGTCCTTCAGGTTATCTGCTTGTAGCATGGTCACCAGGGTTCCACGTATGAAGTTCCCTGAGGTGATTTGTTTGTGTAAGCCAGAATTGTTGACTTTGTTCCATACAGAGCCGGCAACTGGCTTGGCTGACTTTTTATTTACGAAAACAATGTTTTGTGGGAGTATAGTATTGCTTTCTGACAGTTATTCAATTAGACTAGTGAGCAGATTTTGTGAAAGCAATGTGGACGGAGGCATGTTGTGATACATTTATGAAAGATGAGCTCACAGCTGTGACCCTGGTCTCGTTTCTTCTGGCTGCACTATCTCTATGTGTCTATTGAACTGCACATGATTAATGAAATCCCTTGGATAGTGCAGGGAGAAATTTGCAGTTTCAATTATAACCTCCTCACTACCTGATTCCATGATTAATTGCTGCACCATGTCTGCAAGAGAAGGGAGCCTCCGTCTGAATTTACAATGTATCTTGTTCTGTTATCACACTCTGAGCCTTGAAGCGAACAGGCCCTATTTACAGTCTAGGATAGCACATCAGAGCCATCTTCTCCATTCCTGAGAAAGATAGAGGATGTCAGTGACAGCAGACCAGCTTTTCCGAGGAGAACGCAGTATGCAGCAAACCCTGGTTTAATCACATCCACTAGGCAAAACAAATCTGATGAAATTCATACAAGAAAGTTAATTACATTTATTATTGTTCTAAAATCAAAACTGAAATCAGCAATTTGTTAATTATCTTTGAGCTGTAATACATTATACACAACACAACAACAAATTATTCAATGTTACATCACATAAAGTTTTTTGATTTTTCAAAATAAACACATTTCAATTTTGATGTTTGCAACATACTTCAAAAAAAATTTAGAACAGTACAGTATTAACCATATTGTAATGTTGCCATTCCTTTTCAAAACACTTAATGAATGTTTGGGGATGGAAGACACCAAGTGATAGAGTGTTTCAGGTGTAATTTTCTCTCATTCTTCCAATGAACAAGCTGTAAGGTGTTCAACAGTATAGGGTTTGCATTTCAAAATGTGCCACATATTCTCTGTTGGGGAAAAGTCAGGACAACAAGCTGACCGTTCCAAGCACTTGCATCCTCCTCTTATGCAGGCATGTCTTTGAAATGCTTGCAGAATGCTATTGTGTGTCGTCATGTTGAAATATGCAGGGAGTCCCAAGAATAGATGTTGTTTTGAGGGCAGCATGTGTTGCTTCAAAATCTCAGTGTACTTTTCAGCATTAATGTTGCCTTCACAGAACTGCATGTTACCCTTTCCTAGGACAATGACACAAGCTGATACTATGAAAGAAAATGGCTCTTAGACTTGTTACTGGGTACAGTCTGGATGGTCCTTCTCTTCTTTGGTGCGAAGCACATGGTGTCCATTTATTCAGATAAAGCCCTAAAATATTGATTTGTCTGAATACACCTGTCATGGTCAAGACAAGGAATCAAGTGCGTAGGCAGAGTACAATCCAATAAGGAGTTTTATTGACAGCTAATATAGTAATTAGGGAATGAAACCCCGGAGGAAGAGGTGGGGACGGAACCCCGGAGAAGGATAGCACAGTTGAGTGCAGATGTCGTGGACAAAGCTGTGCAGCCAATAGCCGGCCAGTGGCTTGCGGGATTACAGTCAGGTGGAGTACACACTTTGCCAGCACCAAACTCTCCCAAAGGAGGATGGAGTGGCTTGAGGGGAACTTTGATCCAGTCCTGATGACCGTGGAAGGATTGGGAGGTTGTTCCTTATAAACTGGACAGAGGAACAGACCTGGAAAGGTTTAAAAAAAATGTGGTCCAAATCCTGGGCCCTGATTGGGCTTGGGAGCTTGTTCAAGTTTCAGCTTTCAGGAATAGCTGTCATTTAAGTACACGTTACAATTATTAAAGAGAAGGATTTTTTACAAGGAATACTGCCTGGTTCTAAGCACAAAAGGCAAATTACAATCCAGCAACTTGCAACACAAAGCAGGGGACTTAAATACATGTCACATGGTCATTTGGAAATAGCCATGAAACGAGACACAGCCAAGGAGTGGCAAACATGCAAGACATGAACCTATCAAAAGAGACAGACCTAATAGACAGACAAGTTGCTGAATAATAAGAGACTTGAATGCTATTCACACTTAGGTTGTGACAACAATACACGTTTCTATTTTACAATCATCCATGGCAGATGCCTCCAAGCCCAAAGAAATCGATGGCATTTCTGGCCACTGTTAATATGAAGCTTTTTTTTTTTTTTTTGCAGAGTAAAGTTTTAACTGCTTTGTGGCTTTAACTTTGTATTGTAGTTCTTGTATGTAATCCTGAGCCCATGTACTGTAGTTTTATTACCTTATAGATAAATGATTGTTTTTGACATTGTGCTGTCTGAGTGATAGAATATTCAGCTTAGGCTTATGCCCTTGCCTTGAACACACAGAGATTCCTCCAGGTTCCTTGAATCTTTTAATCATTTAATGTATTGTAGAGAATGAACTATCCAAATCACCTCCAGTCTTTCTTTGGGTGAAATTGTTTTTTAAACCTTTCAGTGATTTTTCTCACTCATTAGTGGCCTAATTGGCAATCCTTGGCCCATCTTTGCTCCTGAGGGACTAGGCCTTTCCTGAATGCTGCTTTTGTACCAAATCATGACCACAATCACCTGCTGACATATGCTGTTTCAAATCACATCATTGTTCAGTTTTTTTTTTTTTTTTACCTCTTAGCCCTATGTTGCCCCCATCCCAATATTTTTTTAATGCATTGGATGCTGGAATGAACATAAGGGCTGAATAATTGCAGTTGAAATTAATTAAATACCTTGTCTTCATAATGTCTGCAACGAAATACAAGGCAAAGAAAATTCAAAAATCACTGCTTCCTGTTTTAATGTGCACTTTTCATACCGGTAGTACATTTCAAAATTATAACGGAAAGGTGTGAAGTTAAACTATCATGAGGATAATTTGTCAATTATTTAAAGGGGACCTATTATGCTGATCCTTCTTTTAATACATATTAGTAATGTTATAATGTTGGTTGTCCATGCTCAACCTCTGAAAAGTTTCTAAACATAAGATACAGGGGTTTTGCCGTAATCCAAGAACGTGATTTCGTCAGCGTGATTTCCTCTCTGAACAGCTCCTCCCAAGATCTTCACGAGATCTGGGCAAAACCTGACGTCAGGTTGTGCCGTCCAATTAGTACAGACCTAGCCAGAGCCAACCACTGCGCTGGACCTGCCCACACCGGAAACTATTCTAGCAGGCACCAACAATGGCAGATCATACTATGCCTTAGTAGCGTCTACACTTTTGGAAATACAAAAGAAGAACCGCAGATCATTTGAGGTGCAATTTTGTCAGTATCTCTCCCAAAGCTGCTTGTCCGTTTACTTTTGGACACAAAGAAAAACAACTATTTTTCTTCCAAAAGACGATGCCACCAGAAATCAGCAGCAAACAGCCACGGCCAAAGGGAACGTTAGCTGATTGTGCTCAGCATTTCACCAAAGACAGCTTTGTTAATAAAGGATAATTCGACACAGGATAAGCGTTTCAGCTGCTTCTCAAACCTGAAGCAGTTGCATCGATCAAGTGCTCAGAGCCACAAGCTGTAAGTAACAATATAACAGCAAATAATGTAAGTGAAGCTAACGTGTTACAGGTGGCTAGCAGGACCGCCAGCGATAGTTAGCACTAACAACTGGCCTCAAACGCAGGTTTTGTAAAATATCTGAAGATAAAGCCTGTATCGGTCTTGACTGTCCGTGACTCACAGACACAGAAGCTGTAAGTTGCTTTTACTGCATAAGCAAACCTGACGTGATAGCCATTTGATTGTGGCTGTAGCACAGCGGCTAACATAGCCAAGTTACTGTTGCTAATGTTTGTGTTCTAAATATGCAGGAGTGATATCAGGGGAAATTCTACAGAAGGTGTGTGAACATAAACCTCATTTGAAGCTAACTTTTAATACTTGTTTGTAATTTGGATGCTTGGTACAACTGTTCACAGTAACAGAACTTGCTGTCTGTAAAACCTGTATTGCAAGGGTTTGTCTCTGTGGTTATGACCGCTCAGTTACCAGCTACTGCATGTTAGTTTGCGTGCTCTGCTAATTAAAAATGCTCCTGGTTAACTTATATGCAGTAATTCTGATCGGTATGTTTGTGTTACTTCGATAAGCATCAATGTGGCAGTTTCATCATAACGTTGCCCGATTGTAGCCACTACAGTTAGTGATCGCTTCACTTATCCATGACTGGGATCAGCCGGATACTTCACAAATGTCTGAGCAAGCTCTCTGGTGCTACCGTGAAAGCAATGCGAAACGCAGAAGCTCTACCGGTTTACAAATGATTTCTCTGCACTACCTTGACATAATTTCATCCCCCTTTAGAAATTGTTGTGGCTAATAAAAAGCCGAAAAAAGGGGGAGATTAAATAGGTAATTCTTTCCTGTAGAAGTGATTGATTCGCTAGCTCCACATAAGCAACTTGTCCGCGCTAACGGAACTTACGGTCTGCAAAACCTGTATTATGTTCATAACATAACCGAGCTCTCTCTAGCTGTCGCGTACTATCCATAAAGCTGCTTTCACATCGGACACGAAACAAATTTTTCGCGCGACAGATTAGCTACATTCAAAGTCAATGCAAAGACGCGAATACAGGCGTTATGGGCGCGTTAAGCAGCTTTCACACCGGACGCGAAATGAATTTTTCGCGCGACAGATTACATTCAAAGTCATGACCGCTTATCAGCTACTGCATGTTAGTTCGCATGCTCTGCTAATTAAAAATTCTCCTGGTTAACTTATATGCAGCAATTATGATCGGTATGCTTGTGTTACTTCGGTAATCATCAATGTGACAGTTTCATCACAACGTTGCGTGATTGTAGCCACTACAGTTGAAGCTAACCGGAGACGTGCTGTATGTGTCTGCCGAGTTGGGCTGCAGTTAGACCAGACGTAGGTTTTGCAGAGCTTGGGGTGCGTTTTTGGGTGCTTATGAAACGATTGCTTTACTTATCCATGACCGGGGTCAGCCTGATACATCTCCAATGTCTGGGCAAGCTCTCTGATGCTACCGGTGAAAGCAATAGGGAAGCGCACAGGCTATAACGTGTCCGGTATAACAAACGATTTCTCTGCATTGCCATCAATTGAATATTAAATTCTTTCCTGTAAAAGTGATCGATTTGCTAGCTCCACGTAAGCAACGGTTCACGCAGACGGAACTTACGGCCTGTAAAACCTGTATTATGTTCATGACATAACCGGAGCTCTATCTAGCTCTCGCACACTATCGATAATGCGCCCATTTTCTGCAAGGAAAAGCTGGTCATTCCAAAGCAATAAGTAAACCATTACCACGGGCAATTTCCAAAAAGGCCATTTAGCCTGGAGCTTTCGCCCCTCTGTCATATACCAGCGTGGAAGCTGTTCGTTTCTCCACGCTAACAACACACCACAGCTATGCACACGAACCAGCAGGTCCTAATACACACCGAAGCAGTCCATAAGCTGTTGGTCCACTTTTAGCTGCTCCTCACAGTCCATGTTTCCCTCTAAACTCAGACCCACCGGATTTCTACGGTCTCCGGTCTACACTTGGGCATGTCGACCCGTTCTACAAATGTGTCTATATGGGGTGGATTCTAGCTTTTCCTGCATCCTAGCTACAGAGTAGAAAAACCGCTGTACTCACCACTGTTGCCAATAGCAAATTCATGCTTGAGCTGCCAGACTTTCGCACTGCGTCCTCCACTTTCGCCGTTGTGTTTATTAGAACAAGTTAATTTCATTAGATCCACATGTACTGCGTTAGATTGCAGAATTTGCCCGTCAATTCCTTCGGGAGACGGGTCAGTTTCACTCTGGAGCCGGACCAGGAAAACTGCGTTCTGCTGCCTCGTCCCACCTAGATCCGCCCTCCACAGAGCTGGCCAGTCAGAAGAAAGTGGGCACACGGGGAGTGTGGGCCATAACGGAAGAGCCACCCCAATGAGGCGTTTCAGGCAGAGACTACTATGGACTACAAATGGGGTTTTTTGAGGATGGCAGTATGAGTGAAATAAGTACCCTTTTTTTTTTACTGTGTGCGATCAGGAGTACTCTAGGGGAGTCAAAGACCAAAATATAAACTTGGAAAAATAGCATAATAGGTCCCCTTTAAATATATAATTAATGACTCTGTGTATTGTACTATGACCCTGCAGTAAAGTTTTGTCCTCCAAGACTGACATGAATATCTGATCATTATCTTACAAATTTATGGATTCTATTGTGCTGGCACCTCAAAAAAAAAAAAAAAAAACAGTTCTGTAATTCACTGTTATGTGTTTTTTCTTCTGAAATATGTCTTTGCCTTTGTGAGAAACACGCATATGCTTGTTTGAAATTGTGGAGGAAAAAAAAATTCCAGAGAAAAACCCCTTACATTCAATCCAAGGACCCATCTATTTCTTTCCAATATGCAAGGAACAGAAGTGATTGGGTTTGGTTAAATCCAATTACAACTTCATATTTTTTAATTAATATTCACTACTCCTTTCATTTCCTGAAAAGACTGCACTGGAATTGAATTATGCAAACCCACCCTTAAAATGCATCCCTTTAAGGTTGAATTGAATAGAAATCAAACTGTAAAACTGGTAAATTGACTCCCTTCGTTCGAGTTACCATATTTCTATGTCAAGAGAAATACAATTAACCATGCTTTAGCAGGGTTCTTCCTAGCCCGTCAGCAAAACATTGCCCTCTGCTGGCTTCATGGGATTTCAGTTGATATTTGAGACCAACAGTAGATCCAATCTTGGAGATGAGCTGGGACCAGGATAATGGCATGAACATAAGCAGAGTTGAAAACAGCGACTGAAAGGCTATTTCCTGCAACATAAACTACAAAAAAAAGCTTTAGCCATTGATTTTAGCTATGCTGGAAAGCACCAAACCTGAAATGTGGTCTATACAGTGACCTCTGGTGGCATGTGTAGTGTCAGAAGAAGGTACATAATTCATAAAACCATGACATCACAGTTTAAAAATAGAATGTGAAGACAGATTAGAGTGGAACTATTGGAATACAAGGGAATTACAGAGTGTGGGGTATGTAGTGGACTGTTGCCTTTCCTGACAGCACCTTATCTCTCTGGGGGCTGCACTGGCTCTGTGGAGATGACGACAACTACTACCAGTACTACCACCACTACTACTAATAGTACTACCACTACTACAACTACTTTGGAGTGTTTGGAGTGTCTACCTGTCTGAGTTGGTACTTTAATATAACCGCATTGAGCACTTTTCACGTTAGTTGGACAGAAATACAAACCACACATCTCAGAGACAAATATTGTACTTTTTATTCCCCTGCATTTGTCTGATGATAGAATATTGGGTTTTTTTTTTTTTTTCAGATAATAAATTTTCATACCCTGTCCAGTCAAAAGCACATATAGGGCCCATCCAAATTTGGTGATTTTGACTTTTTCTGAAAAACTGACAGATTGAGTGTTCCTTTCTGGGTTGAGAAAGATCTCACACTTCTCAAGATAAACAAGCTATTTGAAATCCACTTGCATAAGCTGGAAAATGCATTGCTACAAAGCTGTGAACAGGGCTGTTTTTCTCTGAAAAGTTTATTTTTTAGAGGCAGTGGTTCTCACAGGACGGAAATGCTAAAAACATTCGATGGCCCTATAAAATTTGGTGCATTGCTGTAGATTTAACCTCCAATAGTATAAAAAGTGGTTAAAATAAGTGCCACCTTAAACAACTATAGCAGTAAAATGCAACATACACATTAATACACCAGTAATATTAATCCAAAAACAATAGATATTATAATAAAATGCAAACAGGGACCATTTTATGGCTAAATTAGTTTTTTTTTCTTTCTCTCCATCTCTCTGAGACTTTTAGTAAACTTTGCTTTAATATTGTTATGCTTTTAGTTTAGTGTTATTTTGAATGCAGGAGTATTTTTACAATGTGATATTGCAACTCTTACTTTAGTAAAAGTGCTGAATACTTTTTTCACCACAGAGAGTGCGTATACATTAATGTTTTTATTGTGCTTCTCTGATCAGGGCTACTCACATCCTTACGTTAAGACATTGGGCTCTAATTTCTTGGCGCAGCGCTGGGTGGCGCAGCGTGGAGCAGCCCACGCAGTGGTAATTTCATCTGATGCAGCCCGCGCAGTGGTAATTTCGTGCGGTGCAACACCCTGTGCAGCCACTATGGCAATTTGGTAGACGGACGTGCGCCGAGATGGGTGTGGCGGCGTAGTACGGGGGAGGTGTCACATATTCATCATGACGCAGTGACAATTTCGTGGCAAAAGGCTCAGCCGAAAGTGCGCAGAGAGCTCGCCAGCTCCAACCTGGTATACTTTCTGTGCAGTGGTAATTTGGCTGACCGGCGCAAAGTGCGCACACGTCACCGAAACTTCACAGGCAGGCTTCCAGAATGTCAGGCACATTTCAATGCAATAAATAATTACAGCAACCACTATTTAATGTAACTATATGAATCAGGACATAAATTATAGTATCTATATCGATTGTCCTGATGTCAGATCAAAGGCGGTTGGCACGCACAATGGAAACTCGATCTGGCTTAATCAACGCAGCTGAATCTGTGATGCAAACTAGTGACTTCACATCTTTCTCAGCCAACCACAAACTGCCTCGGCATCAGGTAGTGCGTATATATATATATATATATATATATATACATATATATATATATATATAAATAATGCTTGTGTTCTATGCTCAGTAAAGCCGCTTGCACACTGGACGCGAAACGAATTTTTCGCACGACTGATTACATTCAAAGTCAATGCAAAGACGCGAATACATTGACTTGCATTGACTTTGAATGTAATCGGTCATGCAAAAAATTCGTTTCGCGTTCAGTGCGCAAGCGGCTTAATACTATTATTGTTACTTAGGTTTTATCGTTTTTAGTGGGGGAAAGGAATACAGCCTGATTGCTATGATCTCGTTAAGATCTCATATTGAAAATAAATGTGTAACGTATCTTACATTGTTGTCCATGCATGTTAATCCCAAAATTTTAAGCAGCAACAGGGTGTAGTAATAGGAACAGCCTATCCATCGTTTCTCTTCCCAATGATGCAGGCAGAAGAAATAAATGAGCAACTGTTGTATTTTATTCCTACTTCATAAGTTTGAATGATCTGACATAGTTTCGTTTTGAAATTCCATTCAAGTTCGCTAATGGTAATAATTCATGAATGCCCTAGCTAGCCAGCTAACTCATATTCGTAATGCTTAATATAGACGTAAGCGGTGCAGAAAACATGCCTGAAGCAGCAAAGTAAAATGCAACATTAAGGCATCATGCAGATATAAGACAGAGGCTTTTTTATTCCAACACTTTAAAGGTGAGGAGAGGAGCTCATTTGATTGGTGAAGATTTGACTCGGCTGTGTTAAACCCACTCACGCCTTCTCTCCTCCCTCTTTGCCACTTGTGCCAGCAGGAGGGACAGAGGCAGGACAGAGGAGTACTTGCGCCAGGCACGAAATTGCAAAATACGCCTGGATACGCCCCGTTGGCATGGCGCTCAACCCATTCGCCGCGCCTGCGCCTGCGCCTGGTCAACAAATTTAGAGCCCATTGGCATAAATATTCACAATAGGTAAATAGCAATGAATGTAAGCAACAGCTCAATTGAAGCCAAGAAAGAAGTTTGATCAATAGTTTTAAACAAAATTAATTAATCAATTAAAACAAGAGAAAAATTATTTTTAAAAAAAGGCAACCTGTTGTTTTCAACAATCCATTTCCATTAAATAATTTGTACAGGAAGATGGTAGATAAGGTTTTCCTTGAATGGCCAATCTTCACTTAAACTCCCATGGTCTCACATGTCAGCTCTTCAACAGAAAAATCTGAAGTATTTTCATATCTGCAGTCATACTTTCTCTTTACTGTGATCATCACAAGTATATCTACGCTGTTGATTTTATCAACCATCGCTGTTCCACTGCTTAGTAAGTGTAGTAGCTGAATTAAGCAAGGGACAACAGTAGCAACTAAGTGTTGCTAACTTTAACAAAAAATCTAATAACCAAGGATAACCTTTGCATGCCAACAAACACCAATAACTGCACTTAATTTGAGGTCAAGGTTGGCCAACAGACAACTGGTTATGGTAGTTAGTGACCTGTAGTTCACATTAGCTGACTGCATTTAGAACCTAACTGGCTATTACTGTACAACAGACATTACATAAAATGGCTGCATAAAATAAAATGACCAACTAGATTCAAGAGAGGTCAACTAATGCATTAAAACATTGAAAAATTGAGTCATTTCATCAACTTAGCAGCGAGCTAGCTTGGGAAACACTAAAAATGAATGGGGATCAGTGCTGGTGGATATTTGCATGGAACTATTGGTTGGCCCATGACATGCATGACTTCTCCATTCTTGCATTTCTACACAAGTTTATAGAGGCAAAGATGGAAGTATCATGACTCTCTTTTTCAACACAACACAAATATCTCAAGTTGCTGTGGGAAAATAAGTGTTGTTTGTGTGCGACTTATTTATACAGAGCCTACATACCCAAAATTACTTATCATGTAGGAGAATACATTACCAGATCCATTCAAATTTCTCCAGAGAGATAAAATAAATAAATTCATTATCTATACTTCTTCTCAAGGGTTGCCGGAGAGCTGCAGCCAATCCCAGCTAACTATGGTTGAAAGACAGGGACACACTCTGGGCCTCGTTTCCCAAAAGCATCTTAAGGCTAAGATGATCGTAGAATCCATCTTATAAATCTTCTTACATTTGTGGAGTGTTTCCAAAAAACATCTTAACTAAAGACGTTCTCAGAAATGATCTTAGATCTATGAGTGGTTCCAACCTCTCGTAGAAAGCTACGTGCATCTTCACCCCTTTATTCATATTCCGAATGAAGCTGATCTTCGCCTGTTGTGTCTGACCCTTTATGACTTAGGATTTGAGTCACAGAGGCTGGAAAAATATTTATAATTTTTATAATATAAAATATATTATATTATTTTAATGAAGCCAAGCACTTGTCACATTTGGAAATTCACTTATGGATTTATTTAGTGTTATTTTAATAATAGGAAACATGCGGATGTTAATCAGAGATATAAAATATGTGCTATTTGTACTGTTATAACATATTATTTATGGTCATATATTAAAGGTAGTCTATTTAGGGCATATTTTTAGTTTGAATTTGAACTAAATACCTGATCTTGCATTTGTATTACTCCGTTAAGTAAGAACACTTCCAGTTCAATTCCTCTGGTGGGTTAATGCCCAGTCTGGCCCCTATGGTAATCCCATATGGTGGTGCTTTATGAGTTGTGATAAACTTGACTCTTGATATTCACAGAGCTGAACTCACTCAAAGCAACAAGAGGACTTGACATCATGACACTGGGCGCACAATTCATTGTTCACAGTGCGTATTAATGTGACAGATGCCAAATTTGTGATCACAGCATACATGCAGTGAACGAAAGTATGCATTATAGATTCTTCACTCTTGCACCAACTGCCTTAGGCTTCTCCAGCACCTTTATACTGAGGTTGACGACAATTCAGCATGCAGTTTACTCTCCCAAACTGTTTTTGCAGTTACCATCTGAGATTTCACTCAGACTTAATCAACCCCCTCCGTCTCTCCATTTCCCCAGTGATGGCCTCCTGGCAGTATTTTTTTGTCAGTTATGCAGCAAATAGCTCTGGAATTGACTGCAAAATATTGTTGAACCCTCTCCATCTCTGTTGCATTGTAACAGACTGAAATTATGCCTCCTGGGGCTCTTCCATTCCATATGGAATCATCATTGTTAGAATAAATTCACATCTAAAAGCAATACAGCTGCTACCTTCTTACCACAAAATAGAAACATACGGTATAAAGCAATAAAAGGATGCAACATAAAATCTATACTTTGAGAATCTTCCAGGTCTAGTAAATTCTACCTCTGATAGTAAATGATGACGCCTCAACGGCAGAGCAAAATAAAGAAGGTTCATGCGTGCTTTATTTCTCTGCGAGTGCCCAGGCCCAGTTATGTTCAGTGATGCTGAAGCTGTAGTAATGAGCAGCCAGTAGGCTACACTGCTGCGCTACCCATCTGCTTCACTACAGCGCAGCTCCTCATCAATCAAACCCACTCACTGTGACCGCTTTACCTCCGCAATTACTCCCAAACATCGTTAACCTTTCCAGACTATCTCATTCCTGGAAAATTCTGGAAGCAAGCCTCACTGTAACAGGGCTCCTCTGACCTCTAAATGTCCCACCACTGGGCTCTAGCACCAGTGGTCTCTGGGATTTGTAGTCTGCAGGCAGCCACGCAGAAATATGCTTGACCTGTGCGGTGAACATCAACAGCATATACCTGCTGCCCTTCTGATTGACCTTAATATGCTAAATAAGGTAGCACTTATTTTCAGTCTGAAATGAAAATGGTGGAGATATGCCGGCACATGGGGCCAGTGAAATTGACTGTCCAGTAATGAAGGAAAGGGTGATTGGAGACCAGAGTTGGGGTCGGGGTTAATAACCAATTTAATTAATATAATTCGCTAATTGAAAATGCCCATAATGTTCTGTTTGGATCTGTAAATAAATTAATCTTTGGGAAAGCATTTCTATGCTTTCCCTCAGATGCTGGAGCTGTGACCCTTACTTGCTCAAACCCTTGCAGCAAAACACTTTCTGCAATTTTGTTTTGAATAAAGCCACATAGACTAAGATACGAAGTACACTTTCATGGAAGATATACAAAAAATTATTTTATTCTGGTGGCACACATGGATTTTTCTGTGGCTGAAGACAGTAAATAATTACTATAAACATAAAGGGCTCTAATTTCTTAGCGCTGTGCAGGGTGGCGCAGCGTGGCATAGCCCACGCAGTGCGTAATTTCGTCCAGTGCAGCCCGCACAGTGGTAATTTCGTGTGGTGCAACACCGTGCGCAGCCACTTTGGCAAATTGGTAGACGGACGTGCGCCGGGATGGGTGTGGCGGCGTAGTAGGGGGAGATGTCACATATTCATCATGATGCAGTGAAAATTTCGTGGATAAAGGCTCTGCGGAAAGTGCGCAGAGAGCTCGCCAGCTCCAACCTGGTATACTTTCTGTGCAGTGGTAATTTGGCTGACCGGCGCACAGTGCGCACACGTCACCAAAACCTCACAGGCAGGTTTCCAGAATGTCAGGCACATTTCAATGCAATAAATAATTACAGGAACCACTATTTAATGTAACTATCTGAATCAGCACATAAATTATAGTATCTATATCGATTGTCCTGATGTCAGATCAAAAGAGAGAGAGAGAGAGAGAGGGATGTGTGCATGTGGGAGCCTGCGTGCGTGTGTAGGCTATGTGGGTACATGTCCTTCAGCTGCTTTCACACCGTGTGTTCGCATCTTTGCATTGACTTTGAATGTAATCTGTTGTGCGAAAAATTTGTTCGCGTCCAGTGTGCAAGCGGCTTAATACTACTATTATTGTCACTTAGGTTTTATCATTTTTAATGGGGGAAAGGAATACAGCCTGATTGCTATGATCTCATACTGATTTAAGATCAAATATTGAAAATAAATGTGTAACGTATCTTGCATTGTTGTCCATGCATGTTAATCCCAAAATTTTGAGCAGCAACAGGGTGTAATAATTGGAACACGCTATCCATCGTTTCTCTTCCCAATGATGCAGGCAGAAGAAATAAATGAGCAACCGTCGTATTTCATTCCAACTTCATAAGTTTGAATGATCTGACGTAGTTTTGTTTTGAAATTCCATTCAAGTTCGCTAATGGTAATAATTCATGAATGCCCTAGCTAGCCAGCTAACTCATATTCGTAATGCTTAATATAGACGTAAGCGGTGCAGAAAACATGCCTGAAGCAGCAAAGTAAAATGCAACATTAAGGCATCATGCAGATATAGGACAGAAGCTTTTTTATTCCAACACTTTAAAGGTGAGGAGAGGAGCTGATTTGATTGGTGAAGATTTGAATCGGCTGGGTTAAACCCATTCTCGCCTTCTCTCCTCCTCTTTGCCACTTGCGCCAGCAGGAGGGACAGAGGCAGGACAGAGGAGTACTTGCGCCGGGGACGAAATTGCAAAATATGCCTGGATACACCCCGTTGGCGCGGCGCTCCCCCCAGTCGCCATACCTGCGCCGCGCCTGCACCTGGTCAATGAATTTAGAGCCCATTATGCGCATAATTAGGACAAATTGGCAGCTCATTAAAATCCTTCAATTACAGTTATGCTCGGAATAAAAACCTGCATACACAGTGGGGCACCAATCAGGTTTCTTTTTACAAACGCACATTGGTGTCACTTGACATATGGAGGACTAAACAATAGACTGCAATGCAACGGTTTTTGGGAGAGGAGCACGGTGAAGTTTGACGCACTATCGCAGCCCACGGGAGGGGGGATCGTATTACCGCACCGCAGAAGTGCGGCATGCGGCCGTAATGAGTTAAATTTCATATTATCATGGTTCACCATTCAAAAACATTTGCTGAATCTCAGCATCCATGTAAACCCAAATGTTGGGGATTGTAAGATCTGCTTGGTATCCTCCTCAATTGAGTTTGTGCCTCATTTGAACCACCCCCAGTCAAAATAGTCTGGATGCACCACTGCATGGATATTCAATTAAGTCTCACAGCCAGAGTTAATACACTGTCCAATCCTTTCATTTGAATGTTAAAATTTACAGAATGTGCAAATATTCCATGATTTTTAATCACAAAATGTTCATGTCGAAAACAATTTATGTAGAGCAGACTAATTACAGAAGGAGCAACCTGCTCTAATCTGGATGCTGCATTTGATTGTAGGCTACATCCTGTTTATGTGCTTCAGCTTTGTGGACAGTGCTATTGCCATGGTGACCAGATGGAGCAGGATGATGCTGCTTTGAGACTCATATCCCTGGGGAATTACTTGGATTCAATAAAATATGGTGAAAACTCACACAAGCAATAGGTATTTTTTGTACAGTCCTTTTCACCATCCATCCATCAATTATCTATACTGCTTATTCCTCACTAGGGTCACGGATGGGCTGGAGCCCATTCCAGCTGACTATGGGCAAAGGCAGGGACCCACCCTGGACAGCTCCATTGCACAGTGCACACACCATTCAGACAAACGTTTCTGGACCATGCGAGGAAACCGAAGTACCTGGAGGAAACCCACGCAGACAAGGGAAGAACATGCAAACCCCATACAGAAAAGGCCGAGGCCAGATTTGAGCCCATGACCTTCTTACTGTCAGATAGTAATGCTACCCACTGCACCATCATGAATGAAAATGAATTGCGCTCCTTAGACCATTCAGTTCCAGCATTGCTACTTCAAAAGACAAAGTGTCAGACCACTGCTCAGATTAATGCAATGCATAAACAGGTACTACCGCGATCAATACACTCCTATTAAATCTCATTCCGCATCTATTGGCATCACAAACCAGAAAAATAATTTATTGTTCATTATGCATAAGATTCTAACCATCCATTATCTCACCAACTTATTCCTGCTCTGGGAGAACCGGCAAACTCCACAATGAAAGGCCCAGACTGGATTCAAACCCCTGACCTTCTAACCGAAAGGATAAAGTGCTACCCTAATTCAATCAATTATGATGTACTGTAGCTTTTACCACAGAACACAAATTTTAGCGTAATAAAAAAAAAAGTCTGGTAATTGTTGCCACTTTATAAGACAAGGTCTTTGATAAACTCTTTTTCAAGGTAATTGCTGGAATTTCAATCCTGTCTGCCCTTCAATGGCTCGTGAATAAAAAAATGCGACAAACGACAAAGATGAAAAATACATTGTTCAATTAAATACAATGGCATGAGTTGTGAAAATTGGCTATGACCATGCTTTTACAGAGAATCTGTCAACTGAGGAAAAAATGGTACCCTATAAATCTGTAAAATGTGTGATAGTTTGTGATGTTGCAAACTTCATGCAGCACAATTAGTCTTCCATTAAGCGCATGAAGCCTGCAATTAGTTTTTGATACACAGTATTGTTTAGTATTCACTGATGTCTTAAATTAAATGCAAAATTCACCTAGAAAACTGATGTTCTTAAAGTAACACTTCTCGATATTTTGTTCCAGTCACCAGGGTTTCTTTGTAGCGATAGCACAATTTTTTTTATGAGTAGTGAATTAAACTGAGTTCATGGTCAGACGAAACACAGTTACAGGAAATTAACACACAAATGCACCCTAATCCACAAACCCAAAATGGTCATCACACCATAATGCGTAGCACTTAAGTGAAATCAGTAGTTAATCAGGAAGGGAGGTATTTATCAATTGCGTTTATTATGGAGGGTTAGACAGTTGGGCAATACAGGAAATTTGACATATGGTTGACATCAGTGTCAATGTTCTGAAGCACATGAAACAAAAAAAAAAGCATATTACAAAATATTATAGCCATGATAATTAAAGAGCATCCATAATTGATTTAACGTCGGTTAATTCAATTACAGTGCCAGGGGGGCAGGAGATCTTTCATCTCTTACAACATATTGCACTAACAGCAACCCTGTTAATGGCTCCCCTCATTTCTGTTCCACGTTTCCCGATCACTACCACTTCTTTGATCTACTGTGCTGCATCACTCCTTTTATTCTTTCTCTCTCTCCCCCTCCCTCTCTTTCTCTCTCTGAATAGAGTTACTTTGAAAGACAAGCACAAACCTCAACAAAGCACAGCCGATCTGCTAAGAGACAGGCAGGCAGTGAGTGATCTCGACGGAGGGAAGCCAGGCTGAAGAATGGGCTCACGTCTGTGGCTCTGGTGTGTGTTTTCCACGATTGTGACATGACTCATGCTGAATCAGCGGAAGAGGATAGTCGTGCCGCACGACACCAAACTGGTTCCCCCCAGCTATAGGCTTTAGTTTGCAGCACCCGACAGATAATTGTAAGCTCATGCAGCAGACGCAGTCAGGGGTGCTGCGGGTTTCAGAGAGTGGTCTCAAGCTCTGTGAAACACTAATGACATGCTTTTTGGCTCTAGGCTAATCATGGAGCTGCTTTTTCTTTGGCTCGTCTGATCTTTTTTTCAGTACGCGTGCTTTTTGGATTCCAGATGTGCCTGTGTGTTCAGTGGCCTCTCTCTTTAGATTGGTGATGAAACAATTCACAATAAAGCACAGCTTTGTTCCAAGAATACTTGAAACATGTTTGATTAAAACAATAATTTTGTCATTTAGAAAATTATGTCTAGTTCAGTCAGGACAACTTACATATTAAAATGAAAGCCATTTATTCAGTATGATGTAGAAAATATCTTTAGGTTAAGCGTTGAATAGATCTGCTCTAGGTATCAGGTGCAAATAATAGTACACTACCCTGAATACAATAAGAAGTTATATCCAACCTCATGAACAAAAGACAACAAATCTTCCATGTGCACAAGCAGCAGAACAAAATAGCAGCGTAGGGACCAAAAAACAAATGACCAGCAATGACAGCGATTCGGCACAGATGACAAACAGCAAGTGATTAATGTCGCAAACAAAGCGCCAAGCATGAAAAAACTGCACAGCACTCCTTGATTAGCAGTTTTTGAAGAGTGTGCTTTATTACTGAAGTGATGTGTGCAAATGTGATTGGTTGGGGATAGGACATGTTCTATACATTTAATGATGCAGCAGCAGCAAGAGTTCCCTGACTGAACTGCAGCTGGCATTTCATGCGCGTTGCTAATTCAACCTACACTGTAAACCCTGATAGTGTGGTGAACTCAAATATTTTGTTTTAACCGATTTCCTCAAAAAAATTTTGTAGGCAAACTTAATTGCATTGAGTGGAAGGAACTTAAAGAAAATAGGGTTAAGTTATTTTTACATGTTTTTAAGTGCTGTGAACGGATCATCATTAAGTTGGCGAACTAAATTTTTTTGAGGTAATCAGTTTCCGCAAAACATTTGAGTTCACCACACGTCAGAGTTTACAGTGTATACGTATAACTGATTTCTCCAAAATTCCCCATCAAGTCAGCTACTTGTTCAGAAATAAAATGGAAATGAAGTTGTAATTTGAATCTGGCTGGTATTATATTCTGTATGTATGACAAACAGGTATTTAAATCTCACCTTCACTGGTGTTAAATACAGAGTGTAAGGAGGTTTGCCTCACTATGGTGATTGTGCGTGGAGGAAGGTAATGGAATAGCCACTCCACAGTCCTGGCCATTTGTTTATCCAAACCCGATCAAAGAGAGGGAGGACTGGGTGGCAAGCAAGGCTCAGACATGTTCACTTTTCCAGGTTACACATCTGTTCAGTCTGATCCCTATTCTCAACAAACCAGTATCTTAAGAATTTAAACAAACATTCCAGATTTGGCTTCTTTGAAGCAAAAGGTCATTGGAAACTACAATATATTTGTGATCCCAGTTGATGATTTACTATTTGCTGGATAAGCCTCAGATTGATCAGTGATGACGAATGTGGCTCTAAGAATATCCGCTTGTGTTGCCCTTTTCTCTATTTGTGTACATGGCTGCTCGTCATCTCTGATCAACAAAAAGACTTCCACTCATTACTGTAGGTAGCAACTCAAGGTTCTTTGCTTCTGGGAGCAAAATTGGTGGGACTTCAAACTGGCAGGATGTGAACTAATGAGTTGTTTTGGTAACTCCACTGAGCCACACCACCAAATGTGCTGTTTTCTTTGATGTCGCCTGACTGTTTACTGACCATCTTTTCCCTCAACATCGTCCATGTGGATCATAGGACTGTAGATTTCAGTCTTTAGTACCTGGAGTCTGTTCTTATGGAGAATGGAAAGCAAAAATACAGATGTGATGCCAATTCTGGGTTTGAAAATTAATCTTAATTTGATGCTGCTACTGCTACTCATTGCCAATTCATATGGTCTCTGCGATTAATGTTCTCATTGTGAATATGAAGGCTTGGACAGTGGGAATACATAGAAAAGGTGTGATCTCAGCCAAATTTGGTACAGCCATGAACAAAAATTTGGATGGAGCAAGATAAAACTGCACATGTAATTTAGGGTCATGAAATATATTTGGCCTTGCCATTAAGTAAGATTAAGCATTTATGGACTGCATTCAATATTACAAAATATAATGTAATGCATAATATGTTAATCATACATTACATAATGCAAAATATAATGTGTACACTGCAAAAAGCTATTATTGCTGACCATGATTTTATGTGTTAACTATGCCAGCATTCAGGACATTAGTCTACTTTAAATGGTTCTTTTTATTTTATTAAAAAGAGGATATTTACAGGTATGTCCCCGTCTTCAGGGCCTGACTAAGTTAGTCTCAGTTTCAATGTAATTTATGTAGTATTGGACTAATGGGTCACTGAGTCACTCTACTTGTATTAGGCTCATCAAAGCAAGACAAGTTTCCACATCAACATCCTCCTCTCTTAATACCCTTTTCTTGCTTTGCCATAAACATTGACAATTTTATCTCAGTCCAAAACACAACACAATGGTAAATTGCCATTCCAACAAAAATGTTCTTGATCTTAATTTCATTCTGCTAATTTTTTTTTTTGCTTATTCTCTCAGAATGAGGAATGGATAGATACAAATTGTTGATATAAACATATCGTTAGCCTCATAGCATAATTGCCTAAGTTTATTTTTTGGCTCACTGTTGCAATATCAAAAAAAAAAAAAAAACCAATGTGCTTGCTAAAAACTCTGTTTTTTCTTGTTTTCCGAAAACGTTCAAATATGACTTAGGCAACTATGCTATTAGGCTAACGATATTTCAAAATGATTCTAATGATATCCCACTTTATTAAATTAGGAAAAATTGTAACGCATTTACTGGTTCAAAATTCTTATGCTGAAACTGAACTGAGGGTGACTAACTGCAACTAAGGAAAGTGGTGCTGTGGATAGTACTGTCGGCCCATCGCCAGAAGGTCGAGTGCATGCTCGCACCCAAGGTGTCATGTATTTGCATTTAGGCAGATGTTCTTGGCATCACTATACAACAAGAGATTGAGCTGATTAGAAATGCTTAATTTGACTGCTTTGCCTATGCTTTATACTGGCCGAGTACTGCAATGTTACGTAAATGGTGGGAAAAAATTTTTTAAAAATTCAGCAAAAATCTGAAAAATGAGATATCACTTAACTGTTTGACAGAGCAATGTGTATAAATTGTCTCTATATATACATATCTGCGAAGTTTGCAGTAGATCAAAGTAAAGGTTGTGTTTTTATAGACAGTTGAAATTTTGGCCATTATAAGTAAATGGGGCAAAAAAAAAAAAAAAATTTACCAAAATTTTGTAAAAAAATGACATATCACTTAAATATTCTACAGAATAATATCAAAAATTATCCTCAATACCTGTCCCAAGTTTGAAATAAATTGGAGTAAAATTGACATTTTTATAGACATTTGAATTTTCACTCATTGTAAGTGAATGGGGGAAAAAATGATTTTAAATATTCATTAAAAACTTTAACTTTGACCTACTTTTCCTAAATTCAATAGGCAACTATTCTGGGTCAGTGGCAATCCCTAAACCCAATTTGGGGTGAATTTGGCCATTAGTTTTGCTGCTGAAATGTTAACAAACAAAGAAATGGGGGGGGTGCAGGGTAATAAACAGTCTCCGTATCTCGGCCAACACAATAAATTACAGTTCCCTGTAGCCATCGTTTTACACTGCGCCAAAAGCAGAGTGGTCCAGCTCAGGCAAGGCTCAAACACTGACCTTCCTTATTGCAAGCGTGTCCAGTGTGTCCCTGCCCCCAAAGATGCATCAACCAAAAAAATACCTCACTCGCCATCCCAATCTTGGATCAGCGTAATATGTTAACAAAACTAAAACTTCGCTTTGCTCAATCCCAATACCTTACCTCCATCCCAATCTCGGACCAATGTAATAAATTCATAAAATGATGATTCCCTTTCCCAAATATTGTTCATCAATGCAGTCAAAAAACAAAGCAAAAAGACAGCCGCTATGTCATATATTCATGTTTAGGCAGAGCGCCACTATATGAGGAGTTGGGATGAGAACGTCTAAAGCCCTGGGATTGAGTCCTGGGGCTGCTCTGTGTGAAGTTATTATTTTATGCTTGAGTCCAAATATTCTAGTTTTCCTCTTTACCCCAAAGTCATGCAGATTAGTGCATGTGGAGAACCTGAGTTGGTCGTACACACTGTGGGTGGGAGAGAGTCTGCTCTGTCCAGGGTCCTGCCTTTCATCAAGTGTGTTTGCTTATTTCTGTTCTGCCAGAATCCAGGATCTGCACCTGGGAAAGATAATGAGAGATGTTGCTCTGCTCTACTCAGCAATCAGACTTTGATATAGAACATTATATTCCGTACGTAAGGTGTACACTGACCCATATTCTTCGGTTCAGGCTTATCCATCTTATGGTTTCTCAGTGCTGGACTCTTTCTGCAGTAATCAATCCTGATTTTTTTGGATGCAGGTTGTTGTTGCTGATTTATATGCTGGGCTTATTTTCTCTGCCAAATGAGCGGTAAGATCACTTTATCACACCCTAACTTTGCATTTTAGCGAAGAATTCATCATACACAAACGCACAAAGACATGCATTTCATGTGAGTTGAGAGCTTGAAATATAATTCATGTAGAATAAGCATGGTCTCAAAGCAGAGAATATACTGCGATTAAAGCAAAAGCCACTTGTCTAAATACAGTAATGCCTAGCCCTAATTTAACAGCCACGTGCTTTAGTTACAAAGACTGTGGAAGCTGTTTTTGAGTTTTCATTTTCCTTGTGCATTATGTACTCATGTTTGCACGTGCCATCCGGGTGCACATCATTTGCATGCTGAGCAGGCACATTTTAGGGTATCCTATGCCCTCGTTCTGTGCAAGCAAGGTTCAAATCTATGGCCCTGCTTACACTTGGTTTTAGCATGCGTTTTGGGTGATCGGATCACAAGTGGTCAGTGCTACAGTAAATACAAAGGTAAATGGGCTCCAAGTCGCAATGAGATCTGATCACTTAAACCTCTTGCAGAGGTGGTCTGGGATGCATCTGACCACATTTGTTTGGTTATGTAAACACAAATCCGTCCTGATGCATCCCTGACGAGGATGTAACGGGAAAAATGTCATCATACCGCTCTTCGAGGTCTTTGGCTATCATATCAGCAGTGAAGGCAAGTGCTTTCCGGTGAAGTTTCTTCTTCCATGCTGTCCTACACGCTCTTGCAAGTTGCAAATGTGCCTGTTTGGTTAATTTCAATAATTTAAATTATCCGAACATGTAAACTATGTAAACATGTAAACATGCAGAAGCACATTAGCTTGCCCAAAGAACAAGGTGAAATGGGGTCAAAATTTTAGCTTCGTCTGGTGGGAACAGCTGCTATTGTTGTCATATGGCATATTAACAGTGCGCCAGGTCTTAGCGGAAGCTACGTAGTAAGCAAAGAAATTGATCACAAGTGGTCAGCTTAACACCAAGTGTAAACAGCAAAGTGTAAACAGCCACTTGTGATCCAATCATCCAAAACCCATGTTAAAACCAAGTGTAATCGCTCCCTATGAATGTACAGCAGCAGTGGGTGACAGGTGCTGTTTTGGAGGAGAACCGTGAACTGTCACTCTCCCAAGTTGGCAGCAGGAGTCGTACACAAGCACACTTGTATGTAGTTTGCAGATTGGACGTACCATATTCGGGTGGGATGAAAGATGCTGAATTAAAAAAAAAATGTATACAGACATTATTTTACTGGTCATGGTCCATTATTCACCATTGCATCATGATAAGTACTGTGATACTGTATGTACCATTATATTGAGAAGATATAACCTTAGAAACTGTCACGACTGGAGTCACTGAGGTGATTCCAGCTAGATTCACTCTGTCAAAGCAATGGCAATAAAACCTTTGCAGGAGGAGTTTTTCTCACTGTGATAAGCTTGTGTTCCAGTATCTTTTTATCTGCCATACTCCTTCTTCCTTGCAATTGCTGTTTCTTCTTGGTGCTTTTCAAGATGCTTTCATACCTGCAGAAACCTCATTACTTTAAAATACATCCTCCAGTGTGGGAAATGACCTTGCATTATGAAGGAATGGTGTCTGCTCTCCACAGGGTTATTTCCTGGATAATAACAGCTTAAAATAATATACTTTCTCTGGTCCATGAGGAAAAACTGGAATTTGCTGGAACACTGTTGCTGTAAATAAATTGTAACCATCGTTTCTTTTTGTCTTCTGATGCTGGAAGTGTATACAAACATTAATGCTGGTTTCTGCAGCATGTCTCACCCTTTGACATCCCAAAATCTATAGCAGCGAAGAACTAAAGTGGTCGCTCGCACACAGACAGCAGGGGAGAAGCATGCGATTGCTTTTACAAAACGGAGGTGGCACGGAAGACATGGGCAGGCACAATTCTCTCACTCGTTTTGTTACGCAACAACGGGAGCCAAATGAAAATGGCCATGTAGAGGCACATGCCTACCTAGTAGGCGGACTATGGAAACAAAACAGGGGCTTTCGCTTTTCACACACTCATGGTGTGCTAGGCTGAAGGATGACCATAATAAATTTGTATGGGCAAGGAAAAACATGTGTAAGCAGCAATGGAATGCAGAGAGCACTACATGCGGGACTCGTGTGCATTCTCACGTCCGCACGACTCCGGTAAACTTACCCCCACTATCTTAATGGCACCAACACCTGGAAGAGGAATTTCTAGTTCGTGGGAGAATATCAATAAGGGTTTTTATGACCCAAAAGGCACCCAACTTTATCGGGCCATGGCTGGAGCGGTCACAGACCTCGGGGTTAATGGTCAGTGCCTGGTGTCTCCCGATTCACCCTAAAACAGCTTATGAAACTTTGGTCTGTGTCGAACAATGCCACAGTGCCATCAACTGGACCTTTCAGAGACTACACCAGCGAAATAATACGCATTGCTTCCCATTTGCGAATTTTCAAGGACTTTTTTCCTTTAAAATTTAAAATACTAATTTCACCTGAAATGTTACAAATATAATGTGTATCTCTGTTATATTGAATGATAAGAGCTGATTGATAACATTAATACAGGTTATCCTTATAATTCTGTATTGTACCGGATGTTTCATGGCAAACCGTGGTGCAAACATATTTTGTTTGGTATCATTCTACTCCTTTAAATTTACGAAATTGTATGGGGCATATTTCGAAAGGTTTAGAATTGTATCAAACCCTCACTTAATAACTGTGAAAAGAACATACTTGTGGAAATTTCCCCTCTGGCAATGTCCCTGCTCAAGTTTCCTCCGGGGATGGGTCGCAGTTCTCATTCGGCTGCCCAAATAATTTATGACCCCTCCATAAAAGCCATTCAAGAGTTTGGGCACGAAAGATAGGGAAACAAACCATTCAGGGAAGACTGCAAACAGCTTCCCACTCGTACCTCTATATGCCATGTGTATTCGACACATTATAGGAGGATTCCATCAACTTCCCACATGGGCTTCTATGTGCCGTGTGTAGCCGAAATAGGTTAGGAAGATGGTGGTAACTTCCCGCATGTATACTTTGTGTGTATGTGTAGCTGCGCCAGGTATGATTGAATTATTTCTTTAAATTTAATGTTACGGTATAATTTGGTTTTTCTGATTTAAGCTTGTGCCTGCCTGGCAAAATAAATTGTTAATTACATTCTGTTGTGTGTTTCTGACTCTAAATAACTTATAATCCTTCCAGGTCGGAGTTCCTGTCATCCAAGGGGTATAATGTAGGGCTACGAGGCCTGCCTGATCACCAGGCCTCCTTTCTAGGTACAAGGTGGTTTTCCATTGCTGCGACTGGTGTTACTTTGATTGACTTTGAGAATATGTCGTTAAACTTAAGAGTCCCTGTACGCTCTCTTTTTTTAAATTTTGCATTATACTGAAAAACAGTCCCTGAATGCTTTTTTGCGTCAAACTTAGAAGTCCCTGAACAAACACGCATTCCAGTACCCGGTGGTCCCTAGTCATACTTTCTATGTCAAACCACCGGGCTTAATAGAACCACCAGGCTATGAGTTCTCCACTGAATTGGTGTACAGATGTTTTTGGTCCAGCGGACTTAGGGTATAGACAAATTACGAGTCCGATGCACAACAGAGCTCTAAATTCATAAATTGGAGTCAGATCGCATTCATGCAAACGCATGGTTTAATTGTAACCGCGATTGATTAAAACAAAATTTTATATTATAAGTTTAATCAGGAGTCAGATAAACTGTAACCACTACGCTATGTGCCCTGTTCCCATGAACAGAGAAAATTGATAAATTAACATCTGTTTTATCTCAATCACAGCAAGTGAGGAAGAATGCGCTGTGCCTTCCCCTCCGGCTATTTCTGCCATTGCTATAGCTGTGAGGTGTTGACATATGCTTTACGCAATAGGGGACCTTTAGGCTATTCAGTCTGTGCAAATGTACCACCCAAAATCAGAAAAAAACAATTAGGGCAGTATATTAAATTGAAATTAAGGGAACACTTCACAATAAGGGTACAATAATTAATTAGCAGGTAACTAATGCGTTAGGTAACCGAATAAGCATTATGCAACCGTAATTGACCATTTATTAATTTTCTGTTTCCCTTATTGTGAAGTTGAAAACATCCTTTTAGTATCCCTAATGCAGCACTTCAAACTATTAAACCATAATGTATAAATAATTGCCTTCGTTGATTTGAACATCATTTGTAAATGATTACCAGATGCATTAGTATGTTAATTAGCTGTTAGTAAATGCTTATTATTGCATTAACTAATGTTAATTATTGTACTTGTATTGTAAAGTGTTACTAAAATTAATTAAAACTGAAAGCAGTGATTTGTAAATTATTTTTTTACCTGTATTTGTCAAGATTGGCAGGGAGGAAGGAATCAATAGTGAGATAGAGAATGAAAACCAGCCCTGGGTTGCACCAGCTATGCGTAAGTTCTAACGTAACCTAGTTTGAACGAAAGTTCTCACTTAGGACATAGTTTACGTGCTACTAACATTTTAACGGTTGCACCAGCTGAAATAGTTCCAACGTGGACATGAGGGACAACGTAAATCTTACACCAAGCACTTAGTAGGTTTAAACTCCATCGTAAAATAGCGGTCGTCATGGCGCATCGTTTTGAAAGGTGGGATAACTTGGGTGATGAGGAGCAAATTATGCTGTCTATTTTGCATCGGCAACGTGTTCTCCGTGATAGATTGCACCCCTTAGACATTTATGATGACTTTGATTTACACTCGCGATTCCGTTTTCCGCGAGCTGAGATACAGAAGATAACCGACCTGCTAGCAGCAGACTTGCAACACGACACGGACAGAAACGGAGCTCTCAGTCCTTCCCTGCAAGTGTGTCTGGCATTAAGATACTTCGCCACTGGATCATTTCACAATTTGGTCGGTGATTCAATTCAAGTGCACAAATCTACTGTGTGTAGAGTAATAAGAGCAGTTGCACTATCATTATGTCAGCGTATTAATGACTACGTTAAATTTCCAACTCAGCCTGAGCAACAAAACATGACCCGTCAAAAGTTCCACAAGATAGCCAGTTTCCCCAACGTACTTGGCTGTGTAGATGGCACCCACATAAAAATCAAGACACCCAAAGCCTACGAGAATGAGTTTGTGAACAGGAAGGGATTCCACTCAATCAACGCCCAGATTGTGAGTGACGCTGATCTAGTCATTACAAATTCGGTGATCAAATGGCCAGGGGCAAGGCATGACAGCTTCATTCTCAAGCAGTCTCGTCTTAGCAGAGACTTTGAGGCTGGAGGATGTCCCTAGGAGACTCCAGATATCCTCTGAAAAAATGATTGATGACCCCATACCTAAACCCAGTTAGTGTCGGCGAGCAGCGCTACAATTCAGCACACTCAAAGACAAGAAATGCGGTGGAGTGGTGCATCGGTGTTCTGAAGAACAGATGGGCCTGTTTGCAGAGAGGTCTCCAATTATCTTTCTCTCAAGCATTTTTGCGCACTTAATTTTGACCATATATTTCACAAATATGTGTTAAAAGTAGGCTGATGCTCTTACCAGTAAAGCTTATTATTGGGCTGGCTTTGTGTAGAAGTTATCGCGATTGACAGTGGTAGGTGTATTCAGAGCCTTTACTTCAGTAAGAAGTACTAATATTACACTAAAAACACCAAACTGCAACTAATAGCCCAAATAAATGATAATTATTAGCAAAATTTGCCTGAAGTATGGAAAGTAAAATTTCTCATATGCAGTTTAAACTTAAGTTCAGTACTTATGTACTGATATAGACAGTGAGACTATGTCCAGCCTTGTCGAGACTTGGTCTATTCTATGTCCCAAGTGAATACATATATGCCTTACTTTGGTCATATTGGTATCTTTATGGAGCCTGACAGAGCTGTGGCTGTAGCTGGTGCCTGTGTTGTTCTTCACAACCTGGCGATGATGTGGAAAGTACCACTGGTGGAGGATGGAGATGCGGATGATGGGGGTGACGGTGGCGTTCCTTTCGGAAATGAGGACCACGCATCAACTGAGGCAGCTACTGTCCGGGCCGACCTTACTTCATCCTATTCTGGATGAACTACAAATTAAAAGCCTCACATAAAATAAAGATGTGAACAAAATTTGCAACAACCATAAGTTTATTATGTAAACCTACTATATATACAACTCAACAGCCTAATAATAATCAAAAGTAAAAAAAATAAATGTCACAAATAAATAACTATCGATTCAAACATGTAATTGAAATGATAAATATTGTAATTTCATCAATTAATTTGGAATGTTTTTCGATTCCATTCTTTCTCAGCAAATCCATCCAGTTTAATCGAATCCAACGGTATAAGCTGCTGTTAACCAAACAGTAAAATTTGTCCTGTTAAATTTATTTAATCAAGATATTATTAGTGAGCGATGAGTTGGCTATTTGCTATTGCTCATGCGAAAAAGTGATGGTGTACCCCTGTGCTTTTAGATCTTCTTGTAATTTAATTATTTCTACGTTCAATTTCATCTTCTCTAGCTCAATTTTTTCTTTTTCTGCTTTAATTTTTTGTGTTTCTTGTGCAAGTTTTTCAATTTCAGCTTTAAAGAGTTGTCGTCTTAGTGCATTCACTTCCTCTTCAATGCTTGGGGCAGAAGGCCTTCTGCTGCCTTTGGCACGCTTGGCTGGTGGTGAGTGGCTACTGGACCTATCCTGAGGGGGCTGGGTAGGCTCGGTGTTGTTTACGTCCCTCTCAGTAGAGGTGGGCTCAGGAGGCTGGGTGGATGCTGGTTCGAGCAGACATGCTTCAGCACGTGGGGGGAGAGGTTGTTCAGCTGTATGAGGGAGGAGTGGTGCTGCTGTTGGGGGGGGCTGGTACTGCTGGTAGGAGAGATGCAACTGAGGCCAGTACTGGAGTTTCTTCTGTTGTTCCACTCTCAACCCCACATATGCCAATCACTGAGGGGGAGTCCTTACCAATAATGTCCAAGACTAGTGATGAGTATGACCCCATGTCTGGCTTTGGTCCACCTCCTGTTGGGACATTTCTTGGGAAGTCCTCAGCTGCTTGCATTTTTAAGTCGCTCCACTTCTTCCGCACATCTTTAACATCCCTGTGCTCCACTCATTTTGCATTTATGGCATCAGTAATGTCTGGATATTTCTTGTAGTTTGGTCCCCAGAACTGCACAGACTTAAAGTGTTGTCTTACAAAGGTGAAATACAAGAGAAGTATGACCTCGTTTGATTTCTACTCAGTACTTTAGGCAATACATATCCCAGCATCCTGCCAGATTTTTATTTATTTATTTGTTTGTTTGTTTATTTATTTATTTTTTGCTCAGGTGGGTGTGTGGGATTAGCATTTGATTATTGGGTTTTTTATTAAATTGTTATTGCAGTTAAGAATCATTATGGACCGCTCTGTTCTGATTGAGATTGTGGCATCAACGTGTATTTTAATTTCTATTCCATGTGGTCGCCGAGGAAAATAGGGGAAAAAATGCACACCCCATTGATTCAGGGGAGAATGGTTATCACTGAAAGCTAAATACAACAATACCGTTAAACCTCTCACATATATTATGTTGAGCATTAGATAGCTTCAGGGACTGTGAGCGAGGGAATAATGCATGGCTTTTCTTCAGTGTGCTGCTCTCTCTTGCCCCTCCCCTGTGTCATGATAATTCAATAGGAAGTGAGTCTGCACAATGTCATCCAGCAAACGGTAACTCAGTAAATCATACTCCTGTTTGAAGATAGTGACATCATGCAATAAAGCTAATGGAAAATGGCAACCTGCCCTCTACGTGAATATTCTTTCAGTGCCCTTCCATCATTAGGTAAAGTGCGTGCAAATTAAATGAACTCTTATTTAAAAAAATATACAAAATTAAAAAAAAAAAATGTTCTTTTATTAAAACAGCTGTTTTGAGGCACTGTCAGTCATCAGAATGAACCCAATGCCTTGAAAACAGATCAGATCTACAAAAATGCCATGCATCATGTTCAGGCTCAGATACAGGGGAAATGCTTTTATGTGCTGTGATTACAAAGGTATTCAGGAATTTCTACTGGGGAGTGGACCTTTGCACTTCCTTTGCTTACTCTTGGTTTAGCCTGACAAAAAAAAAAGAATACTGTTAGTGTAGATGCTGTGACATAAGGTCAGTGAATTGCTGGCATTGTGAAATCTGCAATGACAAATTGCCAACAAAATAAAATACACTGCCTCAGAATATTGTTTTTCTTTGAGTAGCCACGAAAAAGTGGCCTTAATATAATAACCTTTATTGTCAAAACAGCATGCGCACTTGAAAAATATTGTGTAAATAATAGCTTGATAGAATTTGTTTTGGTGAGAAAAACTAAGGAGCCACCACTTTACAACTAAAAATTCTTCTTTCAAAAGCTCCACATGACTGCCACAGTGTTTATTAGGAGGCCGCTGAGATGACTTTCAGAACGGTGGGTAGTAAATTACCAGGCTGTATCAGGGAGACATCACAAAGCGTCTTCAATATCCACAACATGTTCCTTAAAATGCTGCGGCGGAGATTGCCAACGGCAAGAGGAGATGAGCACAGCTACGATACTACAAACCGCTGCATCTGCATTCATTTTTATAAGATGGCCAGCAGTCCTAGAAAGTAATGGAGAAATGGTGCTGGACCCATTAAGGCTTACGCAGGGATGCTTTATTAAAT
Organism: Gymnothorax javanicus; assembly: GCA_029692085.1. NCBI lineage: Eukaryota > Metazoa > Chordata > Actinopteri > Anguilliformes > Muraenidae > Gymnothorax > Gymnothorax javanicus. The sequence goes on along the minus strand of CM056194.1, from coordinate 162,545,228 downwards.
TTAGCCAAGATTCCATGAATTACTGTTCGTAGCTGTGTCTGCTTCATTACAGACACGGCTGCCTTTCAGAGGGCAGGTCATCCTTCACACTGTCATTTTCTCCTGCGGCTTCTTATCCAAGTCCAATCCTAAAAGAATGGAAATGTAAAAAAACAATGTAAATATAATTTCTTTATCTTATAAAATTCTAAGTAAATGCAAGGTGCTATTAGTTGCAAACCATGGTAGTAACCCTTTATCAACAATATAATTTCTGAGAAATGGTTTCTTGCTAATTCTGTATTTGTTCTTTGCATGTCTGCTTTGTTATTGTGCTTTATTCCCCTCTTTATCTTGAAACAATTCAGGCCATTCGGGAAAAAAAAATTAATTACCTCTGCCAAGGAGGTTATGTTTTAGTTGGTGTTGGTTTTTTTGTCTGTTTGTTTGTTGGCAGGATTACTCAGAAAGTCGGATTTCAATGAAATTTTCAGGAGGAGTCGGGGTTGCTACAAGAAACAATTAATTAAATTTTGTTGGTGATCCAGATCACGATCCGGAATCCAGGAATTTTTTTTTTTAAAGATTCTTTACCAAGACCCTATGGCTTGGCAGAGGTTTGCACTCTCTGAGTGTGTCTAGTTCATACTTAATCTTCAACATTACAGTCTCACAAAAAAAAAAAAGAGTGGTTGAATGTGATTTACATTTCACTGAGATGAAAGTATATCACAAAGGGCAGGAGATGATTTATGTGTGTTATTACTGGAGGTTAGGTGTCCCTTTTGAGGTAATGCTAATCTGCTGCTTTCCACTCAAATATTGCCTCCCCTACTCAGTTACTGTGGTCGTGAAATAAAATTTGCTCTGTGAGAAGTACTGTAATTGATTTCTCTATGGTGTAGAATGGTGGAGATAGATGTCTTATAGGCAGCATGTTGCTGGATTATGGACCAACGCGGCAGATGACTATGGGGACTCCACTAAAGGTCACATTTAGCATAGAGACCCCATTTTACATTTTTCTGAAGAAGGAAGAAGTGGGGAGGCCTAGTCTTTCTCTTTTTTTCTGTCATTAACCCTTTGACTATCTGCCGTCAAACAATGAGCTGGACTGTTTGCTAAGCTACGTTGCCAATATCCAATATGGTACCGCTTTATATCATGAAACAACACTAACGGACATAAGCTTGAGCCCATGCGATGACTGTCTCAAAAGACTCACAAAAGAGACATTGTCCCTATGGAGAAAAGAAAAGAGCAGGTTTACAGTGTTGAGGATGGCTAACGAGATTATAAGGAAGAGTACATGCTGATACATTATTCATCCCGTCGGGCAGAAAGAGGCAGGTCGACTCTCGGAGCTTCTCACAGTTATCTATCCTTACCTCTGCCCAGCACAAAAAGGCAATTAACATCAATGTCAGAATCAATCTATTATCATGCAGACTAACATGAGATGACAAATTATACAGCATGCGGCACGATGCAGTAGCGATCCGCCCCACCAGCCCACGTCCTGTCTCTCATTGTTGCCTGTGCGCTAGTGTTGTAAGAGCTTGTTAAACAGGCCTAAAACCTCAGCTTTATTCTCACAGAGCTTCAGTAACCAGGAATTAAACCTCACAATTAAGATCAAAGGAAAATTTTGCACAGGGATGAACGCAGAAATCTCTTGAATTCTTTTATTTAAGAACACCACAGCTGCCATTTTCTTTGTGTATAAAAGCTTATGATGCTTTATTGCGTTCAAGCAGGCCAACTCATTCCATGGAACAATGATAATGCTTTTTCACAAAGTAATATATCCCTGCAGGTCTGTTGGTGCCTTGAAAGGTTTATTTTTGTCTTTCTGTTTATCTCAGACCAGCTCCAGGCCAGCTCTTGCACAGCACATAAACCTGGTAACATCTGAGGTGTTTTATTATTATTTGTTTTTTCATTACCTCCGCCAAGGAGGTTATGTTTTCACTTCCTCATTTGTTTGTTTTTCCGTCTGCCTGCCTGCCTGTCTGCCTGTCTGTCTGTCCGTCTTTTAACAGCATAAATCAAAAAGTTATGAATGGTTTGGCATGAAATTTGGTAGGATGATAGGCAGTAGTCCAAGGATGAGTGAATTAATTTTGGAAGTGATCCAGAACCTAAAGACCAGATATATGGCGTGGCGGAGGTATGCGTTCTATTGAGTGCCCAGTAGTTATTGTTGTTTTCTTGCAGGATGGTCATTCCAAAAAGATTACCTCAAAGGGACAGTTCACTTTCTGGGATTTCAGGGTTTAATTAGAATTATTTGGGTGTCATGCTAATTTTTGATATTTAGGTTATCAGCATGTACATGTGTGTGTATGCACACACACACACACACACACACACACACACACACACAGGAGTTTCTGATGACCTATAGATTAAGCAATGGATTAAACAAAATTACCACCATAATTAAAAATGCAGATTTTTAAGTTTGAAATTGTGCATAAACTATTTTTCTGAAATCTGTTTATAAGTAAAGCCGCTACAAATATTTCAATGTTCAATTTATTTTGGTGCCACTAAAAACTGCGGATGATAGCTTTAGAAAACCAGCGGCTGAATGGGCCGCTGTCTATCAAGCAATACCAATCATCTCTAAAAAAAAAATATGTATAGTTTATGGGGATATATAACACATGAAATCTAATGAGGGTATTCAAATCCATTGCTTCAATTATAATCAGATATGAGTTCCAGACTGGGGAGTCATTTTATTGATGTATTCCAAATATGAATGACAACTATATAGTACAAATTTGACAGAATTATTATCCAGGAAAATTAGATGTTTATGTATTCATTTGGATTAACTTTGCACTATAAAAGGTTACTAGTTAATAGTGATGTTATTTTGATTTTGCACATTTCCCAAATTTTTCAAACCTTTTCACTACAGCCCAGGCCTTTATTATGTTAGATTCTCCTTGAAAATGGTAGCCTGGCACTCCAGGAATCAGGAGTATTGAGCACTAGGTAATTTTTCAAATGGAACCTTGTTTACATCTCTGGCTCCTTTGAAGAGGCCATTATGGCGATACTGTGTGTTTCACACTTGAGCGATCACAGCCCCTTCCCCCGTGTTGTGTTCCACTTTGTCTCATCCCACAGCTACAACATATTTTTAGAAAGAAAACATGCCGAACAAATTCTGCACTGAATGTGACTGAAAAGCTGAAACATTACGCAGGTTGCTCAGCAATATTAATCTTTGCGTTATTCATTCAACAATCTTCAGATTACAGTCATTAAAAGATACAACTGAGGCATATTCTGTCATGTGTTCAAGAACAAAACGCAGATCTTTTATGGCACTTTAATGAGGAAGTCTAGCTGCAATTGGCACGAAGAGAAAGGGGCCCTGGCGAGATAGGCCAAGTGTGGTCTGGGTCAAGCAAGAGGGAAACAGTATCGGGGCATTAAGGCGAGCCGCGATCAGTGGTCAGTCCTAAGTCGAAACTGGGAGTGCAGTTTGTAGCAGCGGGACATGCTGGACTGTGCACACCAATCCACTCGTTGCTGGTGGAAACAAAGGAGATTTGCCACTCAAGGAACTGCCGAAGAGCAGGGAGAGTGTCCCTAATAAATAGTCACTTTTTTTTTAAGATGGAGGAATGTTAGGATTGCAACTAATGCTAGGTTTCCACTATCACGATTCGCGGTACGATTGAAATTGTGGTCTTAATCGTGGAGTAATCCTGGTGATCCTATCAGCCCACTGAAGTCATTGGAGACCACTTTTTCAAGCATCAAAAACAACATTTAAAAACCACAAAATGCCTCCATACTGCTCGTGCGGTGTAATCCAAGTGTCCTTAAGCCCCGACATTCAAATTTGACTCGTAAAGACTTCTTTTCACTATATTTTTTGCCTAAATGTCCAATGTAGCCACTTAGCTAAGAGCCCAGTTTATTTTCGCGTAAGAAGTTGACCTTGCTAAGTTGGCTGACCATTAAAACGCGCTGTTCAGTCAGTGAATACTAACATTCAAAACTGTAGCACGTTTCTCCAATTGAGATGTTTAGGGTCATTGCAGCATTATTTGCCCTCGTAGGCCACCATAGCTAGAGGTCTTAAATTTTAAACTCCTTCCGTGAAAATGAACAAGGCTACTAGCTAAGTGGTAACATTGGACATTTAGGCTAAAAATATCGCGAAAAGACATCTTTACGAGTCAAGTTTGAATGTCGGGGCTTACGGACACTTGGATTACGCCGCACGAGCAGTGCGGAGGCATTTTGTGGTTTTTAAATGTTGTTTTTGATGCTTGAAAAAGTGGTCTTTAATGACTTCAGTTGATTTGGATTTGTATTTAATGCCGTTTTTCTTTGTAACTCCAAAAGTGTTTTGAGGAAGAAAGAAATTCATGGACCCTTCGATTAGCCTTGGGGTGAGTAGATGATGAGTGAATTTTCATTTTTGGGTGAACTTTTCCTTTAAGTAATGGCCACTGTAAAAGTCTAATTATAGTTCACCGGGTCCAAAATCTTAAAAATCTCACAAATTAACCTATTTCACAGGCTCTGGGTTAATTGGAGGTTCAATCTGAAAAGGTATTCACAAGTCAAGATTAATAGTATTATCGGTCACACTTTAGATGAAGTATTGCTCATAAAGGCTTTATACAGTATGTATAATGCCTTCATAAATGAGACATGATGTCTTCATAAATCATACATAAGCAAATGTCATGCTTTGTAAAGGGTGAAATAACACATCCTTGTTCAGCATGTGATGCCAGATGTGACAGTGACAATGTTACTTAGCTGACAATGTCACCCTTTATAGCATTTAGCCACTAGCTAAGTGACATTGTCAGTTATATCACATCTGACATCACATGCTGAATAAAGATGTGTTATTTCACTGTTTACAAAGCATGACATTTGCTTATGTGTGATTTATGAAGACATTATGTCTCATTTATAAAGACATTATACATGCTGTATAAAGCCTTTATGAGCAACATTTAATCTAAAGTCTGACCGTATTATTTAATTATTTACTTAATAGCCTTAAAAGCACAAGAATGCAATAAAATTACTTTTTGGGGGGCTGTTAATCCATTTCAATATCCTTGAGCATATATACTATTCAAAAAAAGTAGGGGATATTGGATTTACAAGTACCATGAAATGCAGATCATGAGGTCAGGAAGGAAACAAATGACATAAAAACATTAAGGAAACATTTGTCAATTTATTCGAAACCCTGTGTACAGTCAGTAAAGGACAGATTCTCCAGAATAAGGGTCGACACAAACACAGGGTCACACAACAAATTTACCACCATTGTGAAATAGAGTCAGTAGCGGTAAAACCCCTTGGTTGGCTAGACAAGCTCGAACCGGCGTGGCATACTCCTAACGAGACGCCCCAGGTCATTTTGGGGAACGTTATTCCATTCCTGTTGCAATGCTGCAGCAAGTTCTTGGACATTGGCAGGAGGTTGTTGACGTTGGCGTAGTCAAGCTGTCCAAGCATGTCCCAGACATGCTCGATGGGGGAAAGGTCCGGACTGAGTGCTGGCCATGGTAATGTGGTGATATTCTGCTGCTGGAGGTAATCTGTAACGATCCTGGCCCTATGACATCTGGCATTGTCATCTTGGAAAATGAAACGGCGGCCATAACGACGCGGCAAACGGCACAACATGGGGTGCCAAGATGTTGTCCCGGTAGTACTGCCCTGTGACACGCCCAGCAACAACATGCAAGTCTGTTCTGCCGGCAGCAGTGATGCCTCCCCACACCATTACAGATCCACCCCCCATACGGATCATGTCTAATGACGTTAACGTCATGGAAACGTTCGTTACGCCGGGCGCCAAACCCTCCTGGCGCCTGTCAAGGAAGTCCACAGTGAACCTCGACTCATCTGAGAACATTACGTTGTTCCATCAGCGATTATCCCAGTGTTGATGATGATGACACCATTGAGTCTGGCCCTAATGTGACGATCCTCAAACAGGGAATGACACGAGGACGTCGGGCGTGTAAGTGAAATCTGTGCAGACGATTCCTGATGGTCTGGCCACTCACTACCAAGCCAGTATCCCTTTGAAGTTGAGACCTTATCTGATTTGTTGTTACCATACGATTTCTCAAGACAATAGTGCGGATGAATCTGTCCTGAGCCTGAGTTGTTGCCCTTGGTCGACCGGATCGTGGTCTATCCTGAACAGACCCTGTAGCATGATGTCTGGACCATAATCTGCTGATGACAGACTGGGAAACATTCATTGCCCTTGCCACAACGACCTGTCTTGTGCCAACCTGTAGCATGCCAAGGGCACGTAACCTCTCCTCCTGTGTTAGACGGCACATGGTCTCTGTTTAATTAACGACTTCAACCACTGATAATCTGATGCTTTCTCTTCAAAATCTTCCTTTACAGTGGCTCTAACCTTCCAATTCAGAGTCATGCAAATTTGTGGCACAACCCCCTTGATCATCAATAGCATCCCGTGCAGATCGTGAGAGTGTCATTGATGTGTTTGGGTGATGAATTTCTTTGGAAATGCTTCCTCAGTAAGGAACTATACAACATGGTTTCATATCCCTTTGTATATGTGAAAATTTTGATCTCAAAATAAAATATCCCCTACTTTTTTTGAATAGTATATGATTTTTCAAATAAATAACTAAACTAAACATTGAGGAACTTTTATAGGAAAAAATATCTTTAGGACTTATGTTTATTTCCAAAGAAAAATCTTTAAAACCTTCAATGTTCACATTCACTGCAGTGTGACCAAATTTTACTGCATGTCATAGCCCTCTGTCAACAAATTGAATCTAAGGTAGCCTAGTATTGTCTTATTTTTATAGTTTTTTTTTTTTTTTTACTGAATCCATCCAGGCTTAAATATTAAAAAATAACATTGCTGAGTCACACGCCTCAGAGCAGTGTGGGTTATTACTGGCAGCATTGAGTAAAGCCAGAGGAACCTGGCAGGACACATTTCGTTCATAGGGGTTGTACATTAAGATAAGTGCTTTTTGCTCTCCAGTCTGTTTAAATGAAGTAATTGAGCCAAAGGAGATTTTCTGTTCTGTCTGTCAGGTGAGCACAAATTTAGGCCTTGGAGTGACATATCTCTATGACTCATGATTTACCCGGCTCAGAAAAACTTGTAATATGGGAACAACCTTGCGTAAAAGCTACATTAGTTTTGTGACTAATGTGTTTGTATTGCAGCCTAAAAATGTGCACTGATTTTATAAATGCATCAAGAGGCAAAACTGAAACAATACGTTGCAGGTGTTTTCAAAAGCAAAAGGGTCTGCCACCTACATGATGCACTTTATTTGGCACCACAGTGGCAATACGAGTGTAAAATATTTTATATTTTTATATTTAATAAAATGAATGTATTACTATCTGAAGGCTGCATCAGGGGTGTAAAAAAATCTGCTTTTATGAGGAACACTGATCCGATCAGAGTCTTTACAGTGTAAGTCAGGAGCAGCAGTAGTCATGGATGCATACAGCGCCCACTGCATAAGCTCATCATCTGTCTCGCACCATGGCGTACATTCTAAAGGACTGGTACTAATGTTGCCTGTCCTGTAAAATGTGTAATGAATGTTCTGATTTTAATGATTTATCATGTTACATTTTTAAATGCAAAGCCTGTTGAAAAATTGAAGGTTGAGAGCACTGACCAGAGATTTTACGAGAGAACTTTCGGAATCAAAGCTTGCAATGGCCTGACAACGCAGCAAATGGTGTGCGCTGCCTTTTCAATAAACATTTTGGGTAAATTTTCACAATTATTTTAACACTTGTTCAAGTTTTAAATTGGGCAAAAACTGTTAAATATTTTCAACCTTGAAGCTTCTGGAAGACCATGAAAGTCAGATTTTGATACATTATCAAGCCAAACAAAGGATAATTTTTGAAAGTTTCCAGTGGCTGTTTAATATCAGCTCTCTTATTAACAATATGCTTTTCATAGTCCACTAGTGGAAAGAATCTGACTCACAGTTATGCTGTGATATATGGTAATCTCAAAACAGAGGATATGTTTAAATTCTCTTACATTACGATGGAGCCTGTCCTCTCACGCACTGCTTGTTGGGATTGAGACCCTTGCAACCCTTACCAGGAATATACGGGTTACTTAATTGATGAAATGATGAATTGATTGCTTTTCCTGGGAAATTTTTTCACTCTAAATGTCAATTCTTTCTTCTCCAGCAGAAATATTTTTCCTTTTTTATCAATATACTACACTGAAGTTTCTCAAAAAGGAAGTACTTTTCTAGTCCTCCTTTCATTGATGTGCTTAGGGGAGCAGTGTGACATTTTGGTGTTTTATTGACGTTTTCAGAGAAAATTCATCGGCCTCATGGCCCCCATGTAACAATGCAAAATGTCAGAGAGTTAAGTGATTCAGCTGGAAGTTGAAACGCTTTTTAATTGGGATTTTCAATGGAGGAAATGTTATCCGACCTTAGTTTCTGGAGCGATCAGCAGGAGATCTTGTTGAATTGCCATTTAGTAACAGTCAGGTGTGGCAAATTAGAGATGAAGTGAAAACCTAAAGGATAGCAGCTCACCAGGAACAGGGCTGATTACCACAACTCTATGACCTCATCACACAAGTAAGAAAAAAAGCTAACACAATGTAAACAACATAATCATGTGTCAAAGAGGCTGGAAATTTAATTCAGCTCTATAACAATCAGGAAGGTAGGGTACAACAAAGACCTGGATTTGAGGAACCAGTCTTCTGGAGGGGGTTCTTTTGTCTTATACAGCATGATCTAGGCAGTGAGCTTGATGGTTTCCTTTCCAGAACATACTGATGAAAAAAGCAGACCATTATGAAACATGTCCCAGTAATATTCACAAAGCAATGCCCTTGATGGTTTAACACCAACATCAACTTATCTCCTTTTAGGGCTCGCTTGTTGTTCTGCATCTTGGTCTCTCAAGGGAACTAATGATTGCTCGGTGTGATGAGACAGAGCTCTAAGTAGCTGGTCAGGGTTCTCTACGTATTGCCCTGAATTCAGTTCAGCTTCTTCATGTGTCCTGGTCAGTGGTTGCGGTGGTTTATCCAGGGAATTTCTTTCTGACTGGTTCAAACACAGCTGTGCCTGCTATACCAAGCACAACAGTATTTACCCTGCGCTTTTCTTGCCTGCTCTCACAAAATATTATGACATTTTTCTTAGCAGAAGATATACAGTCTTTGAAGGCAAAAAAAAAACAAAGCGTACCAGATTTGGAGTAACTGCAGCTATCCTGCCCGCTAACAGTATAGACTTTTGGAAAGAATTTAGCTGGACAAACAATTTCATCCATTTTGCTTTTTGAGACACAAGCACTTAGAGTGTGAATATACTGTATCAACATTGTCCTGCATGTTGACTACCATGGTCTATCATATCATCTACATTGTCCTGAACAGTGAGTTCCACCATCTATCTGACCGCAGCTACATCATCCTGAATAGTGACTTCCTGTTATGATTCTGCCTTGCCTGACCATGTTCTGCCCATGATTCTGCTTTGTCTGACCATGTTTTGATTATGATTCTGATTCCATGCCATGTTTTGTTCTTGCTTTGTCTGTATGTCTGCTATATTCCATTCCCTCAGTTATATTCCGGTTCTTGTTTTGTTTCTTGCCATGCATTGCACTTTGTCTCCCCTGTCTGGTCTCATGTCATGTGACTGCTCATTGCCCCAGTATTACGTGCCACACTTTCGGGTGATTTCATGGTTTCTGGGATTTCAATTATTCCTTCTAATCTCGTTTGCTTCCTTCGCCTTGCTGTTCTATCATTACTAACAGTACTAACAGTTTGTTATTTTAGTTAAAGATACTAACTAAGACTAACATTGTTTATAGTACTAACTTACTAACGAGCACTAGGGATTGTATAGCTGCACTTTACTAATTGACTAACAAGCTCTCAGCATTCGCCCTATTCTAGTCTCCGCCCCTTGTCTTTACTCAATGTACTTTGCTGAACTTCAGCGAATCCTCCGCACCTGTGAGACTCTGTTCTGCCTCTCATTATCTGTGCACGTTAGAACTCCCTAACCGGAGCCGTATGTTTGTCAATAGGCTGTCTGTGTGATTCCCGTCCGTGTCTTGGCTTTCACCAATTTCCGTGGTTAGGGTTTCCCTCATGTGATTCCCCCATTGTAATTAGTCTGATCCAGCTCACCTGTTCCCTATCATAGCATGTGACTTCCCCTACGTGTATTTAAGCAGTCATTTCACAACCAGCCTCTGTCAGAACGTTACCCTTGGTTTGCCTGTGCTACGATCGTTTATGCCTTGTACTCTTTTGTGATTCTTTTCTGACTGGACCGTCCCACGCTGCCAGGTTTTGGCTCTGATTTGGATTTGTTTGCATCTGTGTACCCTAACCTTTTTTTGCCCGACCACGAGTTTTGTGTTTGCTGCCCTGTTTACAACTTGGATTACGTCCCTGGGATTCTGATTTTTGGATTGTGGACTTTGTACTGTTGCTTCCTGCTCTGCGGGGGTTCACCCCCATTCCTAATAAAACAAGTTTTTTGGATTGCTTGGTTCTTGCGTCTGGTTCCTAAGCGTAACCTCACACTTCCACTGTCCATCATAGTCAGTATCAATGTTGTCATGAATTGTGACTTCCTATCTATTCTAGAAAGAGGAGGTGTTCATGGTAACTAATCTTCTGGCATTAGCCATCCATAAACATGCTATTCAGTTCAAGGCTAAAATTGTTATCCGTGCACTGTAAATGCAGCCCTGGATCTTTGTCTGACATTGTTTCCTTCAAGTTAAAACTAGTAATCTAACTTTTTTTTTTTTCTGTTCACCCCATTTCACACCCAAAAGCCATATGTGCTGAAAAAATTCACAGTACCTGTCATGGTTCTGGATGTTTGTGCGTGTGTTTCAGACTTTTCTTTGTGGCTCTCGTCCCGGGATGATATCGTATTCCATTTCAATCGGATTCTTTACCCAGCTGGCTGATTGAACTGGGGCGGCGCTTCCCTGGACTCTATATAAACCGGATGTTCGCCATGCCTCTTTGCTAGAGTGTCTGTTTGTAGCTAAGCACTATAGCCAAAGATATCTGTAGTCAGGTTTTGTATGACTCTCTATCTTCTAATTATTGGAGTTTCTTCTCCCTTTTTCTATCTCGCTTTGCTTCCGTGGTTCGGACTATTATACGTCCTTTGGAAGCGCGAGTACTTTCGTTTGGTCTGTATTATTCTCTGTGTTTGTACTGTGTCCGTGCTGCTCACTTTCTCTCTGGTCATTGCACCTGGTCTCCGTATTCTGCCGGCCATTACAGTAGCAGTATGTGTTTGATATTATCAGTGGTGATGTCTAATACCTAAAAATGTGATAAGCCACGCACAATCTAATATTGCTGTGTAAGTGGTGCGCTGGGATAAACAAAATAATGCTCGTCCATGAGTAACATAACAGTCCACCATTGAATGGTTGCTCTGATATCTCTATGCTGTGCTTATTATGCTTGCAGACCCGCAATTCATTGGTGAGCTATTATATTACTCCTGCAAAAGTATTATTTTGTTGATCCGAGGACACTTACATGTGATATCACATTGTGCATGTGCTTTATGCACAATATATGAGCTACGATTAGGTTAATCCCGGAAATTATCCCGCAAACCTTTCCGCAAACATAACATATCGAACAGATCTAACATTTGTGGGAAATTTAGTGTCATATTCTTTGTTTGAAACTGATACTACTGTTATGGGAAATATACCATGTTTGTGGGGTTATTACACTAAAATCCAAAGGTCTCGGTTATGTTTGTAGTGCACTACATTTGTGGGTGTTACATAGCGTGTTGTTTTCCCAAGGGTTGTCCACTGCTGCAGCTAGCAGGCCCAGCCTCTAAGAAGAATGAAACCATGGAAAGATGTAAGTTAAGAGAGGTAATTAACCTTGGTAGTAACCTCCTCTTCCCTCTATGGGCACTATTTGTCTTGTTACTTAACACTGTGTCACCATCATTCACCACTGAAAGACTTCTTTTTTGCATGGTTTTCTGAGGCAGTCATAATAGCTGACAATGGAGGTCATACATGAAATGACAACCAACTTTGGAAACGGCTTTATGTACCAGATGAATCTCAAACAAAGTTTGTACGTTTAACAACTGATTAGCTCATGCAGTCATTATATCAAATAGAGTGAAATGAAAAAACATTGGAAGCACACTGAATGTTTAATCTCACAACCTATTTAAATTCAAATGTAGTCAAAAATTAACAATCACCCAATTGCTTTTGTACTTTTTTCCACTCCATGAGTGCGAGACCTGAGAGTTCTGCCTATTAGCCAATGATTCAGCTGCCATTCTTCTGATGGAAATAGATGTTATTTGTTTCAGCCATAAATGATACATTGTCAGGATCAATGATTTTGAATTTGAATTGTGAGAAACACCCACATGTATGCGCAACAATGTAAAATTACAAAGAGGAATGGGCCAACACTCGGAGCGCTTTATGGTACTGTCTCTTTCATCAAACCATGTGAAGACAGACATAATTTAACGGGAATTTTTAAGGTATACAATCAGTTCACATTTTATTTCAATCTGAACTTCCTGCTGAATAAAGTATAGCCATAAATTGTCCATAACAGAACTAGTCTGCAAATAAGATGTAATCTCTAGCTACAAGATACTTCTCTTCATGCCCAGCAGAGCTCTTTGAAAGGTTGATTTCAATGATGGAGTTAATGCTATAGTTAATGTGTGGTCATGTGGTGGATTTCAGTGCATCCCTGACGCGCACAGAATGAGGGCAGTGCAATTCAGACTGAACAGCAATGGATGATGGGAAGGAAAGCCCCAGGCCTTTTGACAGACTGGTGAAGGCAGCTGCGGAGAGAGGTCAGTGTTTTCTCCCCTTAAACAGCATGACTGCTGAACACTTTAGACTCCAGTGAAATTTCAAACCCAAAGACTTGAGACAATATGGGAAATGCAAATGGGGGAAAAAAAATTAAGAAACGGTGAATTTCAAATCATCCTTGATGTGCATTAAATTAAAAGCACAAAAACAAGATGTTTAATGTTTTTCCTTCTGTGCTTTACTTTTATCTGAATTTTATGCCTGAAACACCCTCTACAAAAGTTGGGTCAGTAATGTGTTTACCACTGTATTGCATCACTATTCCTTTTAACAGCCCATTGAGTGACCATCTCGGGAGCTGAAAACACTAATTGTTCCAATTTTGAAGGCTTTTTTCCCCATTCTTATCTGATATAAATCTCCAGCAGTTCTGACATTTCAGGGATTCAATTTCATATTTAGCGCTTTTTAAAGCCCCGCACATTTTCAGCTGGAGACAGGTCTGGACTGCTGGTAGGCCAGTCTAGCAGCTGAACTCTCAGATTTGGAAGCCACTCTTGTTGCTCCATGTGCATAATGTTGCTTGCCATTGTCTTGTTGGGGTGTACCTGAAAAAGATGGTATTCTTAAAGACAGCATCCTTTGCTCCAAATACATATGTGCCCTTCAGCATAAATGATACATACACAGATGTGCAAGTTACCCATGCCAAGGACTCTAACACACCGCTTATTATGATCGACTGCCTTTTGAACCTTGCCTTCATAACGTCCAGATTGGTCCTTTTCTTCTTTGTCCTTGAGAAAAGAACATCCATTAGTCTCATAGACAATATGAAAAGTTGCCTGGACCAACAACTGCATATTTCCACTATTCATCAATCTATTTCAGATGAGCTCATGCTTAAGAGCAGACGGAAGTACTTCTCGATGTTTTAACATATGGCTTCCACTGTGCATAGTACAGCCTTCACTTGCATCTGTGGATGCATTAATGAATGGTATTCACCTGACATAGGTATTCCATGGTAATCCCAGCCTCGGCGGTTCTATTTGTCACAAAAGCATGTCTCTTCTCAGTGGGGGAAAGGGGGGCATCTGAAGGATCAAAGAAACAGAGACACCCAGTATTGCTTCTCTTGCTCAACCAGAGAGAAATTTCTCTTGATTATCTAGAACTTTCCATAATTTTGTGTCGCGGGAGAAATCCCTAAAATCTTTACAGCTCTGCATTGAAATATGTTATTTATAAAATGTTGGATTATTCAATCATGTAGTTTTTTACAAAGCGGTGAATCTCGACCAACCATTGTTTATTACCGAGCCTTTTGTGGATGTTACTTTTTGCATGAAAGCATCACATGTTCAAAACCTGGACACAAATTTTCTTTTTTATACATTCCAGCACTTAGCCAATTTTATATCGCCCATGTTCCAACTTTTTGTGAACATTTTTTCAGGCATCAAATTCCAAATTAGTATTTCCAAAAATTGACAAGGTGAAACATGACATATTTTGTCTAGTAGCGTTTTCAATTTAATACAGATCAAAGATGATTTACACACTGCTGCTTTTTTATTTTTTTGAAACTTTAAATTTCCATGCCATCTTAGCTTACAAGGAAGTGGGACTGCAAATATATTTAATGGCCAGCAAAGCTGAATACCAAAAATGAAGCAATGCTTTCACAAACACTAATGAGACTCGGTTTAGCAAAGTAAAACTTTTCTGACAATAGATGCTCATTTGTCTTTGACTCCAGGGTAAAGGAATAGGAATTATTAGACAGCATAAAAGATTAAGATTTTAAGAATTTTAAAACTGTTTGTAAGAGTAGCTGCCCAGATGCGCATACAGCCTTTGGCTGGTTGACCTTCATGATTTGCTAACCAAAGGTTAGAGACCTCTGTAGGATGTGTCTTTCAATGAAGCTTCATATAACAGCCCTTATTAAGCTGAGTGATAGACTTCTCTTATTATGAAAGGAAATCATCTAATTGGTTAGGAGGAGGGGATTAATTGAATCAAATGCTGTGTATGCATGGTTCTTGAGCTATTGAAATATTAAGTGGGGGATGCCAGATGCACAAAGTTTTGAGATAAAAAGCTCAAATTATTTTGAGATCAGGATAATTAGTGGCTGAAGGGATGCCAGTGAGAACACTCTCTCAACAGTATGCAAACCCATTCAGTAACTCCAATGAAACATCTGCTGTTGAATATAAATGCATATGAGTTTTTTTGGGGTTTCATTTTTTTATTTAGATTGAAAAAGGGAGCTTCTAGGCTTCCTTCCTCAAGTCTCAGCATGTTATGGCTATTTCCGGCATATCAAATCATTTATGGGAATTTATAATGGCTCTTGGCCACCCATGTGGAATGGGATTTCCGAAATCTCCCAGGACCAGTTGCAAACCTAAAAATGTCTTGAATTCATCAGTTATTTTCAGGAATTCTGAATATAACTGGTGGTGTAGCTATCACAGGGCAGTCCCTGAGTAGACCTAGGTGTCATGTAACCCACTGCAAAGACTAATACCCCGAAAAAAGCTTCATATTTATTTAACACCAAACAAGAGGAACAGTGTGTGATATCCTAATATTAAGAAAACAGTCATTTGAAAATGGCCTTCACTTATCTTTCATTACAACCTGAAGAAATTGATCATTTTAAAGGTTTTACTTTATCAACTTTATTGGCTTTTGTAAATATTCACTTATTGCATTTTTGATGCCTGCAAAACGGAAAAGTTGAAATGAAGGCAATTAAATAAAGAATGTAAAAAAAACACCCGTTCTGAACATTTTGCTGGTGGCCAGAGTAATGGGTAACAGGTAATGCATCATGATTGGTAATAAAATAAGCATACATAAAAGACTTGGTTGTTAAAAAACAAGATTCACTGATTTGTGTTACAAAAATAAGCTGATGGTTTGGGAACTACGTTTCTCAATACAGGATTGCATGGCAATTATGGATTTCACCATCCACAATCCATGATATTATTAAAAGATTTATGATGTCTAAAATTAATATTGAATGCCTGTGATCTTCGTGTATGCTGTGGTCTGACAAGCCCATCTTTCAAAATTTTATTTGAAATAATGGAAATTGTGAACTCAGGGCCAAAGTAGAGAAGAACCATCCTGATTTTTATCAATGCACAGTCTAAAAGCCAGCATCTGCTATGGTCTGGGGGTATGTTTTGCCCATGGCATGGCTAATTTGCACATACCTGAAGGTATGCTGAAGCATAAATGCACACTTTGAAGCAACAGATGAAGAGTTTGTGTCCAAAACACAATTTATCCATTTTACTCATTTTGAGTAAATCAGCTTTTTCTATGTTGGCGCCAATTGCATTTTATAGAAAATACACTAACTTTGACCATGAAAAATACACCTCATAGTATGAATTTCTAAAAAACGAATTTTTTGCACCATGTGTAAGAAGCACAGGGCTATCGCTATATGGTATTTTCTCAATTTTTGTAAGGTGGTGTTGCGTCAGTATGGGAAAATTGCCCATGAAAGCTTTTGATTCCTTATCATATTGACTGTGTGGAGAGATGTATATGGGCCTAGAAAATGCATTTGTTTTTTGTATCATATGTGCTCGGACAGATGTGGGCCAAATTTAGATGAGCACCCCCTAAAGGTTCAATTATTGAGGTCTTTAAATATGGTAAAGGGATTAGCAAAGTGAATTATGTAGGATTCCTTTTTTTTTTTAAATAAATTAGGCATCTCCAATCCCACCCGAATCTGGAATGCCCAACTGGTGAACTATGTACAAGGCTTGCTCGTATGCAACCCCTTGCTGCCAACTCAGGAGAGTGAAGACAGTTCGCGGCTCTCCTCCGAAGCACGCGCCTGTCAGCCTACTGCTTCTTATACACTCATTGGTTGAATCCTTGTAAGTACAGAACGAGGGCGGAGGATACCCGCCCTCGAGGAAACATTAATAAAGATTAGATGATTTGCTCCCGAGGTATAACCTTTGTCGCAGTAGGGGCAGGGAGAATCTTCCCCCCGTCTTCTTCTTTTTCCCCTTTTTCCCCCTTGTAACAACTCGGTGAGCAAAGAGCCAAATAAAGTCGCTAATCTGGTCAAACAAAGGCGATTGGGGTTTTTTGGGGTTTTTTGGGGGGGTTTCAGTCTCCCGGGAGCAAAGTAAGGTAAAGTAAAATAAATTTAAACGCTAAATTTAAAGAATAAATTAAACGCTAAATAATTGTCTGACTAAGTGAATTGTGTGATATACAAAGTAAAACAGAGTTGTTTTCAAGGACTGAGGTACACTGTCGCCTGCTTTTTCTGTAGCTGATTTAGCTAGCGAACCTTAGTAAGCTCTGTTCTTAGTAAGCTCTCAATGCCAAGAATAAATCAAATTATCAGGATATCTAACTATAACCCGGCTTGGTTTCATACTTGGTGGCTTGCCTTTCATACAGTCTTCTAGCCAATAAATATTGACGTTCACCGGGGTTTTTTAGTCCCCTTCGTTCTCTATCCTGACCGCATTACCGCATAAACGCATTGCCAAGCTTGAATATTAACGCAAACCGGGGTTTTTGTCTTTTTCGCATTTTATTATTATCGTAGGGCTCTACTGATTAAACACATTGCAAATTACGTTATCTTTGTATTTTCCTCCGGTTGCTGTGCCTTGATCAGCTGATTAAAGTTTAACTGCTTGTTTGAGTGCATAGCGACAGCTTGTTGGGGGAGATACCGTGTATAGTTCGCTCACAAAGTAAACAACTTGTTTATTCGGTCCGTTTTAATTAAAGGGAACCGAGGCTTTACTCTTATCTCGGTTACCCTTGGTTGTATTTGTGGCTAGCTAGCTAGATAGTTACTGTTTGCATTTTTGGCTGGGGATCTGAGATTTAGTATTTAGTTAGTAGGGCAGCAGTCACTTGAGTCGTCCATTCGGTTAGGTTGGAATTTAAACGGAAAGCTTTACCGGAGTGCTCCGCCTCCTCCCTCCTCCAGTTTCTCCTGGGCGTTGTAGCCAGTCTTTTTTATCTGGGTTCTCAGCTAAGCCCTGTGATATTTTTAGGTTGGTATATTAATAATACCGGGACTAGATAAACTCAAGTTGGCTTATTAGGAGTGCTTATTATCTATAGAGTTTCTCAATTTGGTATTTCATTTCTGTTAACTGAAACTAAGCCCCTGTTAAAAGAGGCTTATTATCCATTCACATAGTTTCCCCACGGTTTCTATTGTGACTGCTGCTTAGGGCTTCTCAGGTTAATAAATTAATAAATTGTGGTTCCTGAGCTTTTGTCTTGGCACTTAGTATTTTTCTTTTATCTAGGGTGAGCGAGGTCATTAGGTAGGGGGTTCAAAACGTGGCCAAAACTATGTGATGGTTGCAGGATGATCGCACTTTTGGAAAGAGATTTCCAGGGTGGGTTTGTCTGTCACCGGTGCCAGCTAATTGAGCATCTGGAGAGCAAGATCCTTGATCTTCAGGGCCAGTTGGCGGCGCGACATAGTTCACAACCAGTAGAGTTCCTAGAGGAACTAAGTAGTATGTCATTTAGAGAAATGGTTTGTACGCCAAAGCAGGGTGGTGTGGGGACCCCAGAGCAGGCAGGGAGAGAAAGTTAGGTGACGGTAGGACATCAGCGCAGGAAAGGGTGTGCACACCGTACAGCGACAGCTCCTCCAGTGGTTGAGGTGTCCAACCGATTCCGGCCCTTGCAGGAACTCGAATTGGCCCCTGACCCTGAGAGTGAGGGGACTGATGAGCAGCAGGGCACCCTGTTGGCCTCTTCCCATCAGAAAAGAGAGTTATTGATAGTAGGGGACTCAATACTTAGAGGAATAGACAGTTTAGTCTGTTCGCACAACAAGGAGTCTCGTACGGTGTGTTGCCTGTTTGGTGCCCAGGTAGGAGACCTCCTGGAGCGTGCGGACAAGCTCCTGGCCAGAGCGGGGAGGGATCCAGTTGTCATGGTCCATATTGGGACAAATGACATAGGTAAGGGTAGGTTAGAGGTCCTGCAAAGCAAATTTGTTGAATTAGCTGAAAAGCTTAGGAGCAGATCCTCCACGGTAGTGTTCTCCGGGATTCTACCAGTACCACGTACAAGCAGAGGGAAGCAGAATTTTATCTGGATGTTTAAAACGTGGCTACGAACCTGGTGTAGGAAAGAGGGGTATAGGTTTATGGGGCGCTGGAACTACTTCTGGGACAGGGGTGACCTGTTCAAGCCGCATGGGCTACACCTGAACCGGAGGGGTACCTTTGCACAGGGTCAGCGTATGTTGAGGGTAGCAGAGAGTTATTTAAACTAGGGACTTGGGGGGCAGGGAGGTTAGAGAGTGTTACACAGAGGGAAATGCAGACTGCCCTGATGGAAGCTGACAGCGTTACATGCACTATTGATGATATATTTTTAAAGCAAAAAAGCGTAGTGAGGGGCTTTGAGCAGCGGGCACATGGGAAATCGAAGGGGAAGAGCGTTCGTGATAACCTGAAATGTTTTTATCTAAATGCAAGAAGCATTAAAAATAAATTTCGAGAACTTGAGGCTGTTATGATTTGTGAAGGCTATGACATAGTTGGGATTACAGAGACATGGCTTAGTGAAGAGGATGGAGATGAATATAATGTAGAAGGTTATAAGCTCTTTAGGAAGGATAGATGCAATAGGCGAGGAGGGGGTGTAGCACTCTATGTGAACGAAAACATAAATGTGCAGGAAATTCCTGAAATTGAACATTCCTTGCCCTGCGAAGATATCTGGGTCAGGCTCACTGGCAAACACGAGACTGGTTTAAACGTAGGTGTATGCTATCGACCACCAGCTTTGGACAGTACAGTCAATGAAATGCTCTTTAAAAGGATTACGCAAGCTTGTAGAGGAGGAGGGACTATTATTATGGGAGACTTAAATTATCCTGGTATTGATTGGGAAATGGTGAAAGGACAGGGTAGGGGGGAGGAAGAATTTCTAGATGTCATAAATGATAATTTTTTGGTGCAGTATGTTAATAAACATACAAGAGAGAAGGCAATTTTAGACTTAGTGCTCTGTAATGACCCAGATAGAATTAGCAATGTTGAGGTACGGGAGCCACTTGGGACAAGTGATCACTCTACTGTTAATTTTGAGGTTTCATGGGAAGTTAAAAAGGTGTCTCCAAAAACAAAAATTTTCAATTTTAGGCGAGCAAACTTTGACAGGATGTGCTCATATCTAAGTGAAATAAAATAGGAGACACTCCTGGACTGTGAGTCTGTAAATGAGATGTAGGAAAGATTTAAGGGGGTTTTACTTGATTCACAATGCAAATTCATTCCAAAGGTGTCCAAAAGTAAGCTGAAAAAGCAGAATCCCCAGTGGATGACCGCAGCTATTCGTAGGGAGTTTGAGGAAAAGAGGAATCTTTATAAGATGTACATAGAGGATAACAATGAGATTACTAAGGCTGAATACTGTAAAATGCGGGCTGTGGTCAAAAAAAGAGCTGAGGAATGCTAGAAGACTGTATGAAAGACAAATTGCAGAGGGGGCAAAAACTAACCCTAAGCGCTTCTTTCAGTACTGTAGCAGAAAAAGGAAAGTCAAAGAGCAGGTTAAGTGCATAAAGAATAAAAATGGATTGCTGCTATATGATAACAAGGATATTGCGGACACCTTAAACGGTTACTTTGTTGAGAATTTTACCTTAAAGTGGGTCTTTATTCGGCCAGAGGGCATGTCCAATGCTCAAGATTATTTAGCGGAAATTGAGGTTAGGGATAACGTAGTATTAGATAAGTTGCATAAACTAAAGGCAGATAAGGTGGCGGGTGCTGATGCCTTATATCCTAGAGTGCTCAGGGAAGTTAGTGAGTTCATCTTTAAGCCGGTATCCGCCATCTTTAGACAGTCTTTAGAAACTGGAGAAATACCAAATGATTGGAAACAGGGCAATATAATTCTAATATATAAGAAAGGGGACCGTACGGAGCCAGGTAATTACAGGCCAGTCAGTTTAACTTGCACTGCGTGCAAAATATTGGAATCTATCATAAAAGATGAGCTGGACTTATTTCTTGAATGTAACAATATCTTGAGGGATAGCCAACATGGTTTCTGTAAAGGAAGGTCATGCCTGACAAACCTTCTGGAATTTTTTGAGGAGGCCACCAAGACTTATGACCAGAGCAGGGCTTATGACATCATATATTTGGATTTTCAGAAAGCATTTGACACAGTACTGCATAAGAGACTAATTTTTAAAATGAGCTCCATTGGAGTTACAGGAGGTATTCTGAAGTGGATTCAAAACTGGTTGCAGGACAGAACACAAAGAGTGGTGATCAGTGGTATCTCATCTGAGCTAGGTATGGTGGGGAGTGGCGTCCCCCAGGGATCGGTGTTGGGACCCCTGCTGTTCCTCATCTACATTAATGACCTTGATAGGAATATTGAGAGCAGATTAGTTAAATTTGCAGATGATACTAAATTGGGAGGTTTGGTAAATAGTTTAGAGTCCACTAAAGTGATTCAGGATGATTTGAATAGAATCCAGAATTGGGCAGAAATGTGGCAAATGAAATTTAATGTAGCGAAATGTAAAGTTTTACATGTAGGTAATAAAAACATTAGACGGGATTACTTCATGGGAGGTTTTAAACTGGAATGTGCTCCACACAAGAAAGATCTGGGAGTGATTGTGACCAAACCCTCACAGGCTCTAGCCATTGTGCCGTAGCAGTTAAAAAAGCCAATCGGATGCTGGGATACATTGCCAAAAGTATTGAGTTCAAATCCAAGGAGGTGATGCTTCTTTTGTACAACACATTCGTCAGACCACATCTAGAGTATTGTGTACAGTTCTGGGGACCATACTTTAAGAAAGACATAGAGGCTTTAGAGAAAGGTCAGAGAGGAGCCACAAGGCTAATTCCGGGTCTTAAAGATGAAAGCAATGAGAAAAGGCTGAAGATCCTTAATCTCTTTAGTCTTAGGAAAAGGAGACTAAGGGGTGATCTGATTGAGGTCTTTAAATATGTTAAAGGGATTAACAAAGTGAATTATGTTGGATTCCTTCAACCAAGTGTTGTTAGTAGAACTCGGGGTCACAAATGGAAGGTGACCAAAGGTAAATTTGGCACTGATATTCAGAGTTATTTCTTCACCCAAAGAGTAATTTCGGTGTGGAACAGCTTGCCTGACCATATTGTTGAGGCAGAGACCTTGGAAGTTTTCAAGAGCAGTCTTGACTTAAAGCTAGATACCATTGAGTCATTGAGTATCTGAAGTGATATATTCACGATAGTATAAAGAAACTAGCGAGCCTAGTTGGGCTGAACGGCCTGTTCTCGCCATTCATGTTATGTTATGTTATGTTATACCCGGACATGAACAGGCTTAGAATCTTCCTGACGAGTGCACGTGTGGCCAACAGGAGGCGCTTGAGCAACGAACAAGGCAACTATTACTTTTCCCTATCCGGCAGTCTCTTCCCAATTTGCGGCCCTGTAGCGCAATAGCCAATTGTGCGCCATTCTGAAAAAGCTGCCGACCACAGCCGGCTGGTACGAGGCGGGGATCGAACCCGCGACGTGAAAGTCACTTCGGCTTTGTAATGCAGTACTTTACCGAGTGAGCTATCCGGCAGCTCTCCTTATGTAGGATTCCTTCGGCCAAGTTTTGTTAGTAGAACTCAGGGTCACAAATGGAAGGTGACCAAGGGTAAATTTAGCACTGATATTAGGAAATATTTCTTCACCCAAAGAGTAATTTCGATGTGGAAAAGCTTGTCTGACCATATTGTTGAGGCAGAAGCCTTGGTAATTTTCAAGAGCAGCCTTGACTTAAAGCTAGATACCATTGAGTCATTGAGTATCTGAAGTGATATATTCACAATAGTAAAAAGAAACTGGCGAGCCTAGTTGGGCTGAACAGCCTGTTCTCGTCACTCATGTTATGTTATGTTATGTTATGTTATGTTATGTTAATTAGTTGAATATCTAATCTTAAGTTGACATCTAAGCCACTAATTATATGTTTCTTTTCATTTGTTGAGAGCTTGTCGAAATGTATATGTGTAAGGCTGAATGTCTGGTTTGAGACCTGAAATAACCCAGGTAGTATAATACACTTGCAACATGCGCACACATGCCATTTGTTCTTTTCCCCGCAGGGCATGTGCAATAATTGTCTGTAATAGGGTCATTAACTAGAGTAACATCAAATTCAATCCATATGTTGTACTTAGTTTGACTCCTGTGACGTGAATGTATCTGACAATGTATAAGGTTATCAAGGTGTTTGTACACCCAAACTTCATAGTCTCCCTCATCATTACAGTGTTCAGCTATGTATCCTGGTGCCTGTTTGATCTGATAACATCCACATGCCAAAGTTTGCAAGTATTCCAGAGAAAGTTCAGGAAACTCGACATCAGGACTTTCCGAGGGTGGTGTACATACAGCCGTCCTACAACATTGTTACCGGTGAAAGAATTTCTCGAAACTTTGTGCAAATGAACTTGGCATACTGCACCTACTTTTTACCAAATATTTAGGGCAGATCACTTTGGGAATTGAATTAATTTTAATGTTAAACTTTCAATTTTTGATGAAAAATGTAGCCAAATAATGCTTTTTACGACTTCAATTCCTCCTGGGTCTCATATTTTCAAAGCAATTAAGCCATGTTTGGTGTCAAATTGTTCCTTGGGATGGCAGCGACAATAACAGTTATAAATTTTAGAACTAGCACTGTGATAATTGGGAGTTATTCATTGATTTATCCCTATATGTTGGTTTTAGGGGGGTGCTCGTCTAAATTTGGCTCACATCTGTCCGAGCACATATGATACAAAAAAAAAAAAGCTTTTTCTAAGCCCACATACATCGCTCCACACAGTCAATATGGTAAGGAATCAAAAGCTTTCATGGGCAATTTTCCCATACTGATGCAACACCACCTTTTGGCACTTATCACATTTTGGGAACAAACTCTTCATATGTACAACCCCAATTCCAAAGAAGTTGGGATTCTGTATGAAATGTAAATAAAAACAGAATGCAATGATTTGCAAATCTCATAAACCCACATTTTATTCACAATAGAACAAAGACAACATATCAGATGTTGAAAGTGAAACATTTTACCTTTTCATTATAAATATTAGCTCATTTTGAATTTGATGGCAGCAGCACATCTCAAAAAAGCTGGAATAGGGCCATGTTTACCATTGTTTAGTATCCCTTCTTCTTTTAACAACAGTCAGTAAACGTCTGGAAGTGAGGAGACCAATTGCTCGAGTTTTGGGAGAGGAATGTTGTCCCACTCTTGTCTGATGTAGGATTCTAGCTACTCAGCAGTCCTGGGTCTTTGCCAAATATTTTGTTTTATGATGCGCCAAATGTTTTCTATTGGTGAAAGGTCTGGACTGCAGGCAGGCCAGTTCAGCACCCGGACTCTTCTACTGTGAAGCCATGCTGTTGTGATGGATGCAGTGTGTGGTTTAGCATTGTTTTGCTGAAATATGCAAGGCCTTCCCTGATAGAGACGTTGTCTGGAGGGGAGCATATGTTGTTGGAAAAACCTCTGTATACTTTTCAGCATAGATAATGCCTTTCCAGATGTGTAAGCTTCCCATGCCATAGAAACTAATGCAACCTGATATCATCAGAGAAGTAGGCTTTTGAACTGTGCGCTGATAACAATCTGGATGGTCCCTCTCCTCTTTAGACCGCACGACACAGCGTCCATGGTTTCCAAAAAGAATTTTAAATTTCGATTCATCTGACCACAGAACAGTTTTCTATTCTGCCACAGTCCATTTTAAATTAAATTTGGCCCAGAGAAGATGGCGGCGTTTCTGGATCGTGTTTACATATGGCTTCTTCTTTGCATGATACAGCTTTAACTTGCATTTGTAGATTGCACGGTGAACTGTATTCACAGACAATGATTTCTGGAAGTTTTGCTGAGCCCATGCAGTGTATTCCAGTGCAGAATCATGCCTGTTTTTAATGCAGTGCCGCCTGAGGGCCCAAAGATCACAAGCATCCAATATTGACCTTTGGACTTGTCCCTTGCACACAGAGATTTCTCCAGATTCTCTGATTTTTTTGATGATGTTATGTACTGTAGATTCAAAGTCTTCGCAATTTTACTTTGAGGAACATTTTTTTTAAATTGTTCCACAATTTGTAGGTGCAGTTTTTTTGCAGATTGGTGAAGCTCTGTCCATCTTTACTTCTGAGAGACCCTGCCTCTCTAAAATGCTCTTTTTTACCCAGTCATGTTACTGAACGGTTGCCAATTAACCTATATAGTTGCAAAATGCTCCTCCAGCTGTTTTTTATTAGTGCTACTTACTTTTCCAGCCATTTGTTTCCCCTCTCCTGACTTTTTGGAGATGATGTGTTGCTGCCATCAAATTCAAAATGGGCTAATATTTTTCATGAGATGGTAAAATGTCTCACTTTCAACATCTGATATGTTGTCTATGTTCTGAGTTCCTGTTTATATTGATTTTCTATTTAGTGTCTATTTTCAGTATGTTTTCATGTTTGTCATTGCTATTTCTTTCATTGTGCTTATTTTCTTGTGGTCATTTCCTTTCAGTGTTTCAGTTTACATGTGCCTTTGTTTTCATTTGCTTTTCATCACTTGCCCTCCCTATTCTGTTAGTTAGTCGTATAAATTCATTCTGTTGTTTGTAACCACACCCCTAGTTACACTTTCCAGCTCCTGCACACCTGATTTCAGTTCATTCCATGTAAGTTTCTCCCTTTATATAGACCCAGTTTTTCCCCTTTATTTTGTGTGTTTCTTGCCTTCCAAAGTGACCACAAGCCTTGTACATTCCTACTGCATTGTCTAGTTACCTCCGCCAAGAAAGTTGTACTTTTGCTGGCGTTGGTTTGTCTGTCTGTCTATTTATGTACAAGATAACTCAAAAAGTAATGAACGGATATCTCTGAAATTTTGTGGGTGGGCTGCAATTACATCAGGGATGGACCCTTTTGATTTTGACCATGATCGTTCAAACAGTATGGCCTCCACAGCAACCATCTCAAAATCCTTTGTTGCAGACACCTTAAATTTCTTATGAGCCATGTTCACTCAGCAAGATTTTGACTGTGCTGCCTTGGTGGTGGTTTGTACTCTTGGAGTGCCTCTAGTTCTGATTTGTTTTCCTCCAAGGTTTTACAAGATTGCCTGCCCTCTGTGTGTTATGATTACTGGCTATGACTTTAGCTGGATTTTTTTTTATTTTTTTTTACTTATGACTCTGTTAGCCTTTGAATTTGGCATTACTGCTGTTTGGTAATCAATCCTTGGACTGCATTCTGTCTACAATTAGGATTCTCCTTTTTGTGCTGCAGGTTGCTCATTTGATTCTGAACTGCACTGTCTGACCTCCAGCTTTCATTTAATTAAACCCATGAAACTGACTTCCTGTCTGTGCTTGATTCCTGAGCCAACCTGCTGTCAGGTAAAGTAACCCAATAATAAACACGCACCTATTTCAACTGTTTTGAACCATGTCACAGGTTTCATGTGTAAATTAATAAATAAATAAATACATAAGTAAAGTTGGGCTGCAGGGTAGCCTAATGGTAGCTGGCAGGTTGTATGACTGGTGGCCAGAAATTTCTTAATTCAAGTTCTCGATGGGGCTTAAAATTCTGACTTGATCTAGAGCAAGGATGGGCAACTCCAGTCCTGGAGGGCCGCAGTGTCTGCAGACTTATGTGGTTTCCTTTCAATCGATATGCAAATAATGCCTAAAGAACAAGGTGTGTGGATTCATTAACCAGTCATTGACGTAAATTAATCACTGGTGTGAAACCGCACAAAAAACCTGAAGACGCTGCAGCCCACCTGGACCGGAGTTGCCCATCCCTGATCTAGAGAGATGAAATCAGAAAGAAATTTGTTGTTGCCTTGAGCAAGGTCTTTAACCCTAAAATTACTCCTAGGGCTTTAACCCTATTTTCTATCCTGACTTCCAATTACTCTCTCAGGCATTTCTCCCACAGGGCAGAAAAAATGTGTCCTCAATTAAACTTTCCCTGGTTAAATAAAGGTTAAAAAATATCCTGCCTGTGCTCTGTTTTAATACAATACAGGTCAAAGCACATTTTCAAATTATTGATTTATGTTTTTGGTTTTTACATTTTACGCACACCCAACTTTTCTGGAGTTTGGTTTGTCAATCACATGAAAAGATAATTTAATCATCAATTGATTGAAAGACTAAATGTGATTAAGGTATTCAATTTTCATTCTTTATTTTGCATTTCAACATCTATCAATAGTTTTTGTGATTCCATTGCGATCTCCTGCCTTCGGTTCTCTATATTTTTCAGAACCAAGGTCAGCTCTAACTCTTAGCATCTCCACATCCATTGACACGGAACATATTTTGAAGTGTATGTATCTGAAGCGAATTAATCTTCATCCACAACCCGAGCCCAGTCGAAACACTTAAAGAATTCTGAATACGTCTCTATATGACACGAATCTGATTAACAGAAACCTGTCTCTTTCAAAACGGCAGTGGAATTCGAGACGCGTTCTTACAAGTTCGTGTAGCTGCTGTTTTACCTAATCTTAATGTCAAATTAGTCCGACTAACGCGTTGAATTTTGTAGCTAAAGCATACTTTGATTTTCAAAGATTGACTCGGGGTTCTTTAAAATCGTTTATGTTTATCCCAATGTTCACTGCTTTCATTATAACCTGAGATGACTGCAAAGTCTATATCAGATGTAAAAGATTGAATGTATTGTCGCCGAGTTCCTTAATGGAATTGCGTCATCGTATTGTAAGAGGTAGGCTACATAATATGCTTAGCTTCATTCTTGTTTTTGCTAACTTCATTAAAAAAAATGACTGCACAAGTACTCTATCTCTTGGCACTTGCTGTGTTCTTATCAAATACAGTCGTGTGAAAAAATTGCTCGAGTCGCCGTTGCCCTCCCACGAATTGCGTACATTGTTCCATTGGATAGGATCGCCCAACACTTCTCTGTCATGGATACATATAAATGTTTGTATTTCCCAGTACCCTTGCTTGCTTCGTGTCGCGCAGATCCCCCACCTCCACCCCCCACCTAATACGGACCCCCCCCCCCATTTCTCTCTGTCTCTCTTTCTTCCGCGGTGGCTCTCCTCTTTCTTTAAGTACTGCAGAGCCATTGGTGCAACAAAAAAGGAAAGAAAATTAAGAAATTACTAAACCCCATCGGCAGTTTCTACCGCGGCTCCTTCTCAAACAACACTGGTTTGGAATACCAGTAAATTTTTATCCACGATACAAATAAGCCAGTTTCTCGCCATGGGTGTTCGTCGTTAACGTTCGGACTCCATCTACTCGTAACCGGTGAGTGGAGGATTTTTTTTAAATCTCTGTTCAATATTGCGTGGCAAGGGAAGCGCCTTACGTTTCTCTGTGGATGTATTTGCTTCGAACAGTGCAATAGTTCTGTTGTCAGAATTTCCCGTTATTTTATATTTTCTGAAGCATAATGTGTCCGGATCTCATATCACTCAGCATCATGTACACAGTTCAGTTGATCCTGCATTATGCCAGAGATTTACTCAATTTATATTCACTATTCCCAATTTGCTATACTTAATCCCCATATACCCGTACATTTAAACATTTAATTAAAGTGTAACTAAACTTCTGTAACCCTTCTGAATTTTATGCAGGCTAGCGCTACTGCAGCATATTTCATTTTATCAGCAATATAACTGTGCGCAGTGAAACAATGTGAGTGAAATAGCAATAGCAAACTGGAGTAACAAGAGTAAACTAGCATAGGATGAGCCTTCAGGTAATTGCGGCCACTTATTATCTGCGGTATATTGGGAACTCGACGGCCAACGACTTAACTTCTTACTCAAAATGATCAAGTTATTCTAAGAAATTCGCTTACTTGCTTCGGTACAGTTAAAGTTTCGTGAGAAGTCTTTTGTCACAGCACTTTTAATGTATCGTCAACTAACTGTTACGATCGTGTTAATTTTATTCTTTTCCACAAAATAGTGGGCTTATGCGTCACATGTGCGCTCGGAATACCTAACAATTAATTGCGGTGTAGCTACAGCAGCTTAACTTCAGCGAGGTTATGCTTGAAAAGCATACTCTGACCATTGGCCTCTTGCGCACGAAGTGGTAAGTTAGGATATTCTGCATTACGTCTGGAGACCCATCTACGTAAGTAGCTCAAGTGGCTCAGTTCTGCGGGAACCAAGTCATTAGCGCGGACCGCAGCTCTGGAGAGGAGGGTTGATTCCGAAGCACAATGTCAGAGTATAAGAAGATTCCATTAAAGACAGCAGCTTGCGTCAGACTGCATTCGGTAATTGAATCAGTTCTTGGACCGTGCAAACGACGTTTAGACTGCTGGCTTTTGGAGGGTGCCGGTAAAGGGTGAATCCCTGATGCGTGAACTGCCGTACGCATGACTGAGAAAGTTAAAGCGATGAATATCAAACTATCTGAACAACGATTCAGAATTAAGTATTCCCGTTGTTACAAGGGTTGCATTCGCCGCATTGGGCAGACATTTGAATTTAAAGACTGTTCACTAGATTACCGTCTAATTCCATCAAGATTTGAGCTCTCCGCCATTTGGTTGAAATGACATTAGGTGCAAGGTTTTCCGTTTAAATTTTGCGCAGTTTCTATTCAGACTAGGAGGAAATTGGTGGCTGAATTTACCTCTTTGTCGCCTATCTCTCATCTCGTCAACAAAGTTTGAAAGAATAGGCAGATATATGGTCCTTCCTTGGCACGTAAATTTCACATTTCGTAATCCCTGCAAATTTTCCCATTTTTCGAAATGCTTACAAACAGAGAGAATGTGTATTGCAGTAAGTTCTCAATCACTATTTTGTAAAAAAAAAAAAAAAAAACAGACGAATGTCTCTTCTGGTGTTTCTAACAATGGCCTCTGTCATGTATTGTAACCAGGCTACGGCATTACCTAGCAGCAATGCAGAAAAAAATATGATATTCATTGTTTATGATCCCATTTAATCTATTTTCGCTTCCAAAATCATTGTAAGCTTATCTTCACACGTGGATATGAAACAGCATATAGCCATATGGAGTGTTGGCAGATATGAACAAGTAAGAAAATGAATAAATAATTAAATAAATAGAAAACAAATGTAAGCATATCGTCAAACTAAAGGACAATTCTCTTCAACCCATCTATATTTCGACAAATACCAGGACTGCATATGGGCAAAAAAATTCTGTTGTCACAAGAAATGTACAATAAATAATATACTGAGAGGCATCAAAAATGCAAAGTGGTTTTTATCGTCTAATTTGAAAACTGTTAGTTTTTCCTTTTGCTGATTGACATGATGACCATCAGGTATGGCAAGCATTGCAAAATGTCGAGTGTCTGGGTTCGAATCCTTTCTTGGTTTAACACCTCATTATGATTATCTAAATGCAGCACAGTTCCCTGGATCATGGTCGTGAATCACATTGGGAGAAATCATTTTGCATGTGAAAAGTTGAAGATCAGGGCCAATTAAAAAAAAAACACATAACAAAGTCACATCATTCCCACTTCAAATGCCACAAACAAATGAATCTTGGAAGAATCAAACATTTTGAATGTTGAATGATGGCCAGTCTCAAAGAAAAGATTCTGGACGCATTAATGTCCATTAAATGACTGTATCCAGACTGCAGGGATGGCACAGAATGACCAGATGTGTCAGCTGTCGTCCCCGACAAAGTGTGTCATCTGTGACGCCACAAAAACACATTCCATAAAACGTCTTCTGCCATGTCAGAATAATGCATAAGACCTGCAGAATTCACTGCCAACGTAACGATAACAGTGAGGGCAAGTCTCACCACCAAAAGCACAGTTTGCCGAGACCGTGTTTTGCAACTACGAAAGAAACCATTTACCACTTCTTAAAACACAGAATATTTTATTATGCGTTTTTAATGCCTCTCAGTATATGTCCATGTTTTTAGTCTGGACCTTTATGGAAGTTAGTAAAGCTGCAGTTATTACAGCATAATTATAGCTGCCATCAAAGAATGGACACCTTTGTGTTACCTATGCAAAAAGAAAAAAATCAAACAAACAAAAAAAAAAACAAAGAGGGTTGAATGGTGCAAAGATCGTATAGGCACTCTTGCAATGTGGAAAAAAGTGATATTCGAAGATATATGCTTCACCATAGTCTTGACAAATTGGCAGCATAAAAAGTGCAGCACAGGCCTGAATGATTGACCTCTACAGTGGGGGCGGCATTTCTCTTGCATGGCAGGGATCCACTTGTTTCCTTTGACGGAAGGTTCTTTGTATATCAGAACAAAGTGAGCGATCACTGATATCCTATGATGTATAATTTCTGTCCTGGTCTTTCCCTGGATGAAAATGTCTATAAGGCATGAGGGGTCACCGTATGATGTAGATGAGAATAGAAATTATGTTGTGCACCGCCTTCACTGTCACAACATCCCAAACTAATTGGGAGATGCCTATGGGAGATTTCAGACAAACAGGTTGGACAATACTTTCTACCCCCCATCCCATCATCAAAAAATTAAATGAGGAATTATCTTTTGGATCAGTGGTTCCCAAACTCAGTCCTGGGGACCCACTGTGTATGCTGGTTTTTGCTCCAACCACAGCTCAAACCTCAGAATGCTAATGAGTTGTTAATTGTTTTTAATTGCACAATTCTTGTTCATCCTGATTATTTACCCTTTTAAACCACACAGCGTGCTATATTGCAAAGTACACTAAAGCTGTTCTGGTGGCTCACGGTGGCCCAACACCTTACGACGTCACTTTATATTGGTTTTTAATTTGTAACCCATCTGTATATAAAGACAGCATTGTAAACGACATGGAGTCAAAACAGTGCTGGCTCCACATACAGTAAATATTTATCTGATATTACAGGAGGCCCATCGAAGAAGCTAGGCCTGCATACCCCTTTTTCTTACATGCTACCACACACGGGGTATAATGCCCTGAAAGAAGTGTGTACTGGCATGGGGGATAGGCTGCTGTGATAAAATCTGTGTGTGTCTCCAACATCAGTGTATTTTCAATTTGCTCATCAGGTTAATTATCATTCAATTGATCTATTAAAAAAAGGCAAATCATGACAAAATGGTGCAGCTGAAGTAATTGATAATTATTTACAATTAAGTTCTTACTTGGTTACGTAAACAAAGGCATACTACCCTCATTTGACTTGACTAAGAAAATACGCAGTATTGTCGAAACATATACCTTGTTAAATATTATGTTAAATTTAAGTTTACAAAACGCTAACACTATATAAAACTCACTGACAATTCATTGATACATTTTTGTGACACTAGCTGTTTTTTGTAATTGAATTTCTGTTGAAGCATAATTTCA
Source organism: Gymnothorax javanicus (assembly GCA_029692085.1). Classification (NCBI taxonomy): domain Eukaryota; kingdom Metazoa; phylum Chordata; class Actinopteri; order Anguilliformes; family Muraenidae; genus Gymnothorax; species Gymnothorax javanicus. The sequence goes on along the minus strand of CM056194.1, from coordinate 162,512,964 downwards.
GGGGACATTCAGGAACACCAGGTGGGGTGTAACAGCGATGCTGTCACCGAGAGACTCCCTAGTGATGTTTGCTGTCAGTAAACCAATCCTTTCCCAGGTGTGTAGGCTACATCATTTTCTACCTACTTCCTTCCTGCAAGCCCTTACAAAATACAGCTGCAGCATAATGCTAATTTATTAATGATTGCGCCCTTTGTAAAGATTGCATGTTTCTCCCTCAGTATTGTGTATGATTAATGAGCGCCCCCGAATGGCCGCAATGTTCCGTGACAAGATGAGCGTGTGAGAATAATCTATTTTTACACTTCATTATGTTGATGCATTTTTGCATGTTTCTCCATTTACTAACGACAAAGCATGGATGCACTTTTGTTTTCACAGCATAGCGGGGGGTTTGTTTCCAGTCAGAGAGCAAATATATATACAAATTGATCTGGCACAAATGTATCATTCCTACAAAGCAATATCGTTAGCTTAAGCTGGTTGTAACTGTCGATTTGATCTGATTTATTTATTTGACCAAAATAGACTCACATAAACAACTCTTGCTGCTGCTGTCAATGATATATCTTTATTTGTGTGCTACTTACGCTCACTGTGCTTTTGGGTGAGTGCAAGCTGGAATTGCTGGAATTATGACCATATTAATTAGATGCATGTCCAAAACAGATGCACAATGTAATGACAGGTCATATCACAGGCTGTTTCTTTCAGCAGTATAACATTCCAGAAAGGCTCTCCTGAGTCAGATTGGCAGGTCGTGGCGTTAGGAGAGCCAGCATATCACAGATCTGTCAAAATGTCACAGTGTCGCTGATTTTCCCCTCTGCTCTGACCTGCCAGCCCCTAGTGTTTAGCTATGCCAGTCACCTGTGGGCCCAGCTCTTCCTCCCACTGGTATCATTGATGGCTCTAAATCTCTGCAATAAGACACACCCTCTACTGCACGGTGATCTGATGACGTGTGCTGCCTGCAATGCATTTCCACATTACTGTTTCTTAATGCTTAATTGAGCTCAGTCTCATCCAGACTCGTCGTATAGTGCTGGGACCAAACCAAGCGTCGATATACGAGGAAAAAGGAGGCTTTTGGCATCCTTATTTGACGCCAATGTTAAAACGAACCCTACCCCCTAACCCCTAACCTTATCCCAAACCCTAACCCAAAACGTCGAATAAGGACACCAAAAGCCGCCTATTTCGTCATACATCGACGCTTGGTCAGGTAGCATCACTACATAAGGAGTTGGGATGAAACTGTGTTGCTTCATACTTCTAACCAGTAGCCCGACAATGAGGAGTATTTCTATTGCGATTGTGATCGCACTGCTCCGTTTGTTTAAGACCCCCCACACTCCTGCGCTGTCTGAATGTGATAGGTAGATATGAGCAGCATCTTCATGCAGACCTGCCCATGATGAGGCTCATGACTGCTGACAGAGGGAACGCTTTTTCTGCTCCGCCGCCCACCTGACAGACACACGGCGGACCTCTGTGCTCTCGGGCGAGTGATGCATTGTTCCGGAGCAGTCTGAGAATATCGTCATGCTGATTCAATTTCCCCCGAACCCACACACACGAGATACGCTATGCTCCATGGAGCCCAAACACACGGACAGCTTATGGCGAGGGCACTCTTCTGAAATTTAATTTTTTGACTCTTTCATGTGATATTTATTTTCAGAATGATGCTTTCTTAAATCCAATTAGATATCATCATTTGGATTCATTGTACAGGTATTAGAAGTAAGCGTTGCTGTTCTAAGCTACCACTTACATTGCAGTGCCTATTTTGTAAGTTTAAAAACACAATTTCAAGGTGCCCTGCAGTTGCAATAAAGAAGTCATTCTACTAAGGAAGATCTGCATTTGCATCTGAGGTAGGGAAACTATTTAAGGGGAACGAGTAAATTAAGAGCCTGGCATTTCTTTCACTTGGAGTCTGTTACCAGTTTAGCTGCATTTTAATGCCTCTAGCACTTTCATTAGTAACCCCATTTCCTTTAGAATTGCTGTGAATTGCATCTATGAAGGAATGACATTAATAAAATAAACACCTTGTGGTTCACTGTCCTGTTGGGAGGCTATTACAGATGGATCTCCGGTGGCTATGGTTGGTATCCTGACAACTCCGGAGAATCAGGGGTCGTAGAGTCAGAGCAGAGAGTTGCAGAAAGGAGACACAAACAGTTGACAGCGGGGAGAGTTTAAATGTTGGCCCTGACAGTCAGCCGGGCCTAATCGTAGACTGCAGTACACTGACACTCACAGCCACAGCTCTGTTTGGCAAATTACAAAATTGGTTTCCATGCTATCCATGATTAAATAATTGGAGTTTTACCAACTGGTCAACCAATTGTCTGTTACAATCATTTTTTTTTTTCTGTCCCAGAAATAACAAACAATGATGCTTAAAATCCCAGAGGGTGATCAGCATATTGTCTTTTAGCAGGATGAACACAATCTCACACAACCCAAGAAGAAAAAAGTCTGATTTTCTGAGATCGTGATTTCCATTGGGTGACCTTCAGTTGGCTCTTCCTTGATTGGATAAGTAGGTGAGAGGTATTGATTATCATTTTGACTGAAGAGTGGAGATTCCCCTCTTAATTTATCAATGGGAACAGTGGTTCATATCTGCAACCCAGCAATTCCTTGTAGTGAGGGCTGCGCAAAATAATGTAATTAGGGTTAAGGCAATACAAACGTTTATTAATAAAGAAAAAGATCCTATCCGACTTAGATGTTACAATGTGCTTTTTCTCCCAGATGAAAATGAATATTGTAGCAAAAATTGTGTCCGTATATTGTATCATGCTTGGGTTTTGTAAAAATATTTGCTGGCAAGCATTTCAGAAATCAACTGTGCAATTCCTGACCATATCAGAGAGCTCTGTGTCGCTAACTGAGGCTTATTATATAACCTTCAGAACTGCACAGCAATGACACTGTTGCGACATAAATTGATAATTATGGAATTGTGTGATGTAATGTATAATATCGTCATAAGATACCAAATTATATATATATATATATATATATATATATATATATATATATAGAGAGAGAGAGAGAGAGAGAAAGTGAGAAAGAGAGAGAGCATACTTCCTTATTTACAAACAAAAATGTAACCCTGTGGTAGCAGTCAGTGTTAATGAGTTAAGTGTGAAAAATTTAAGTGAACATAATTTAATATCATGCAATATCAGTTCACGTTCCCATAAATACTCATTTGCATCACACAGCACACAGCAAATCCATTTACTATCCTTTGCAATTTATTGGCTCCACTCTACATATAAACAAAGGGAACAGGACTGTCTCTGTAATGCCGTAGTCAAATAACCACAGACACTTCCCTTGAAAAGAATACCCTGGGTGTGATACTGTTCTTGAGGAGCTTATTTCAGTCTTGTCCTCATCATAGCCCCAGTGGCAATAGCCCTCAGTAAATGAACCCGTATTATGAAGAGTACTTTTTTCCCAGATTAGCACATGCGTACAGTGGCCTTTATTATATCCAACAGCTCAAAGAAGGTTGACTTTGAAGACCTCTTAGTTCAGCAGTTGGACTCCCCTCATTGTTTGAAACCCTGGTTGAAAGTCCTGGTGTATTCTATATTATTAACATATCTGCACTGCATAGCCCACTCTTACCAGCTATGTTTATTTTCCCTGCTCCCTCACACAGCCTTACTTGACCCCCCACCTCACTCTCTCTTTGCAATAACTTTTTCACGCATGACTCTTCTTCTCTGGCGGGTGTCCGTTTAGAACAGCCAGTTCCTCAGAAACGAGAGAATGACAGGCAGTGAAAGGCCTAAGAATTATGAATGTTTATGGGATTTTTTGCTTTGAATGTCCTAGAATGTAATGACATACATGAAATTACTCTGATGAGATACTCAGATCCCCTGCCAAAGGATGGCTGGTTTCAGGCCTAAAAACAAAACGTGGTGGAGGGACGCATAAACGAACCGAAGGACGGACAGTAGTATGAAAAGGTACATCTACACAATAAGGTGTACTCATGTATTGAATTTTGTTGAGAAATATCGAACAGTTTCAGAGTTCTTGATGCGGACAGATGGACAGACACACGTAAGGTCAACACTCCCAATGCTCCCCTTCCACTTTGTGACATCGATAATAAATTGGAAGAAACCGGCATGACATAGGAACTTTAATCATTAGGATATGAGTATTTTCATGATCTATACAGTACATAAAGGAATTTTGTGTTTTATTTCTTGCAGTTTTCATCTGATTCTGACAAGTGTACGTTCACCGTGACTGGGCAATAATACAAGAAATTTCACAAACCTGAACATGAAAAAATTTATCTAATTACAGTCATGAGAAAAAGAAAGTGCACCCTTTTTTAGTTCCATGTTTTAAGTTTCAGGACATAAGAAAAAATCAGCTGGTTCTTATCAGGTCCTAAAATTAGGTAAATCTAACCTCAGGTGTAAAATAACACACAGCAGAGTCCACCGTGCCATTATTTCTTTAACAAAAATTCAGCCAGAATGCAGAGGGAAGTGTGAAAAACTAGGTACACCCTTACTGCTTCCATTGGAATTCAGAAGGTAATTAGCATTGAAGTGTTGCTGAAAAAAAAAAAGAAAAAGGCTGAGAAAGTATGGCTTGTTTGGAAGGGTTGGCGAGAGAAATCCTCTTCTCTCTAAAATTAATAAGGCAGCCCAGCTTAGGTTTGCAAAGTTGCATCTGAATAAACCACAAGCTTTTTGGAGCAATGTCCTCTGGGCAAATGAGACCAAAGTGGAGATGTTTGGCCGCAATGCAGAGAGCCACATTTTCTGAAAACCAAATACAGTGCATCAACACAAACATCTCATACCAACCATCAAGCATAGTGGTGGAGGGGTGATGATTTCACAGCCACAGGACCTGGGCACCTCGCAGTTCCTGAGTCGACCATTAACTCTTCCATATACCGAAGTATTCTACAGTCAAATGTGAAGCCATCTGTGCGACAGCTGAAGCTGTAATTGGGTCATGCAACAGGACAATGATCCAAAGCACACCTGAAAATCTATCACAGAATGGCAGAAAAAGAAAAAAAAAATCAAGGTGTTGCAATGGCCAAGTCAAAGTCCAGACCTCAACCTGATTGCAGTGCTGTGGTAGGACCATAAGCTGTGAATAAATAAATGTCCTCAAACATCACTGAACTGAAGCAACGTTGTAGAGTGGGCTAAAATTCCTCCACTATGATGTGAGAGACTGATAAAATCATACAGAAAATGATTGCTTCAATTTTTGCTGCTAAAGGTGGTTCTATAAGCGATTGAATCATGGGGTGTACTTAGTTCTTCTCATATGGCTTCTGCATTTTGGCTGAATCTTGGTTTAAAAAATAATGGTACATTATTTAATCTTAATAATTAATAATGGTACATTATGCGCTGTTTTACACCTGTGGTTTGATTTACTGAATTTTATGACCTGATAGGGACCAGATGATTTTTTATTATGTCCTGATACGTAAAACCATAGAACTGAAAGAGGGTGCGCTTTCTTTTTCTCATGACTGTATATAAATAAATAAATAAAGATTTCTGATGGCACTTTAGTTTCAATTTCTAGTCGAAAGGGTAAAAATGTCGCACAAATTTAACCTGTGACCGCAACCTGACAGAGATCAGATGTAGAAATCAGTTCAGTGGTTATATTAGAGCTCTTGGTTACACAATCTGGGTCAAAGCCAAACAGTTGGAAAACAGTGCACAAGGGATAATCCAAATCATTATCAAGTAACAGTCCACAGGTCAAATGCCAAACAGGAACTAGGCCAAACATAAGGGTGATCCGTATCAGAAACCAAAAAGCCAGCCAAAGTTTGTAATCAGAAAATATTCGGGGCGCCCCGGTGGCTCATCGGTCTAAGCGCGCGCACCATAAAGGTTGTGTCCTTCTCGCGGCAACCCAGGTTCAATTCCGACTTGGGTCATTTGTCGCATATCTTCCCCATTCTTCTCCCAAACTTTCCTGTCTATCTCCACTGAGTGACTATCAAATAAAGGAAAAAATCCCCCAAAAAAATCCATAAATAAAAAAGAAAATTAACAATATTCAAGGGATTAATCTGATATCGTAAACCATGGACAAAAATAAACCACGAAATAATATATGAACGGAATATACATACAAAATACTGGTACACACAAAAAAAACAAACAAGCACAGGATTCAGACTGGCACATGGAAAGTCATTCCGATGAAAATAAAATGTTCTGAAACATTTGTAAAGTGAACAGATCTCCGTGTTGTTCACCGACGAGTATTCCACTAGATATTCAATTTAAACCAACATAAAAGGTGAAATGCCACAGTGCAGCTCTTATTTTCACTGAAATGACATCCCTTTGCATGTAGGATTCCTGGTTTTGAGCTGCTGGCCCCTTAGCTGCAGTGGGACCTTCTGCGTAAAAATGCTGAACACGGCTGACCACCTCAGTGATGAAAGCTAGAATACAGAACAAACAGAACATGCCTCTCCAGGACTGGAGACTGAGTTCACCGAGTGAGAGCAAAACAAACGATAAATTACAGCCTTGCTAAGCTTTTTGTGTTGGCAACATGAATGCCGCTATTGGCATTTTCAAATGTTAAATACCACAGAGAAGTACTGTACGAGTCACATTGTAACTACAGTCTATCTCCGCCCACCTTGTGAAAATTACAGTCTGTACATGAGACAGTGGGGAAAAAAAGGTTCTACTGGGAGTCTTTGGCTTGTTTTCATGTGGGAAATCCTTTTTAGTGCTCTATGGAACTCAATGTGGTAAGTATAAAGGTCAGTATGAAAAGTGAAAAGATCCTGGATTGAGCCGAGATGGGCTTCCTCAGTGGAGAAACATGGGAGCCTTTTGGGAACCTCTCTTCTGTGAGCATAACTTTGTTTTGATATAATGCAGCATCACTATGACTTCAAAATGCAGCTAGCCACAGGGTGAGAATAAATGTTTGTCACATGGGCTAACATGGACAGTTTGGAACGTACATTCTGACAAGGGATCCAAATAGATGCTCTTATAAGTGGTTCAATTCAAATTAATTAGAACCTTATTCAGACGACCTTTGTGTATTGACTAGAAACTAGCATATTAATCATCTTATTTTGTTACATATGTAAAATGTGTTCCCTTCAAGCTTGATAATAGGCTTTATTGTGCATTGAAAGTGTTTAGCCTGTAAGAGACTGAAAGAGTATATGACATCACTCTTTTACCCAGCTGTAATGCCGCGCCCTCGGCGCCTTCACAGATCAGCCTATTAAGACCCGGACTGAGTTCTTCAGCTCCGTAATAATTGCCTGCATCTGTCTTATTTCCACAGTGTGGTAGTGTTCCAATTTAAGTCTGAGCTTCGCACCCATTTGGGGCAAAGTCTCGTAAACCACATAAGCCTATCAAGCCTGTATGTTCTACCTAGTCTTGTTTAGACTTATCTCTCGCATTCACGTGTTAGCTCTCGCATTATCGTGTATTATTAATTCTCCCACATTAAGCGCGTATCTTCCGCATTAGCCATATTAGCGAGTATTAATTTCCGCTCCGTTACTATTTATGTTCAGTGCTGTAATTAATATCCCGGAACCTTGATTCTGTGTTTATTTCTATTTGTAATACATTATCCAGTAGCTAATGACCAGTATTTGTATTACCAATAGTATTATCCAGGAATCTTGATTCCTTGTTTTGTATCCTGCATCGCCTTCTTGCTGTGCGGAAGGCATAATAAATACAACCAAGTCCATCTTCACACCTGGGTCCAGTCCTACACTTTCTGTCCTCTGTGCACATCACCGGTGCTCAGAGCACAACCCTTACAGCAGCCATATTTCAATAGTTATATTTCCCTAAGCAGCTGTTATACTGCAATGCCCATTTAGATCAGCCAGATCCATTATGGGGCAATAATTACCACCAACTGTAATTATTGCAGGGTTTCATTTAGTGTATGACTGTATATACAATATTGACAATCCAATGCACTGTAAAGACAAACACAGTGAATATATACCATCCAAAAAAAGTAGGGGATATTCCATTTCACGAGCATACTTCGAGCAAATGCAAATGAATATGAGTTAAAGTAATATATATCCATACAGATTAATCATTTCCAGTGAAATTGAGTACCCAAACACAATAATGACATCCCCAGGATTTGCACCTGATACAAGTGATGATGATGGGGGTTGAACCCTAGATTTGCATGCTTTTGAATTTGAAGGTTCTAGCCATTGCGAAAGGAAATTTGAAGGTGCAAAATGACTTGGGACACCTCATAAGGAGTATGCCACGTCGGATCTGTGCCTGCCTGGCCAACAGATTTACCCATTATTGACTTTGTTTTGAACTCGTGGTAACTTTGATGTTTGACCCTTGGTGTGGGTTTGCCCCTAGCATGGAAAGTCTCTGCTTCACTGGCTGTATCAAATGAGTGGAATAAATCCTCAAATGTTCCCTTAATTTTGTCTCACCATTTGTTTGATCCTAGCCTTCAAAATTTGCTTCATATAAATCATTTTAGTCCAATATCCTCTACTTTTTTTGGACGGTATATTATTGAAATGACACAATAATTCAGACACATAAAGCACAGCTTACTTATTTATGACATTAGTGTCAGAAATTATTTTTAAATGTAGAAAATATGCTGTAATGTATGACTTCAGAAAAAAATGTTGCCTGTCTCCGAATGAGCAATGACAATGACTAATGTAAAATCAGAGTTGGGAAGTAACAATAAATAAATAATTTACAACTGCAGAATTCTTACAAATGTGTACTTGATAAAATAATTTATAAGCATAACATTTTTCACTTTCTACTGTTAACTTTTCAAAAACATACTTGTTATCTTAGGTTTTACGTATTCTTGTAAAATCATCTTTTTAATTTTTGTTTTACATTATCAAGAGCTATTTAGTATCCACTTGAACAGCTGATCAAATGTAGATTCACTACAAATCTTAACACTCACAGATCAAACACTACAACAGCGAAGGCAGAGAATCCTCTGGTATGGTTTCCTGTGCACCAAATATGTTGGATGAACAGGAAGAATGCAGAAGTAGATTTGAAGGGAAAGTGCACAAGGACAGAGGACAAATTCTCAATAAAAAACATCTGTGTTTGTGACAATTACTTAATAAAACATGACATTAAAAGATAACAGTCGTGGGAATAAAAGATCATCAATCTTTTCATTTCACAGTCAAAGTACCAACAGCTAAAACACCATCTTTGTATTTTCTGGCTTAATGAATCCGCCAGCTGGTGAAAAGCAGCAGCAGTGTTCTTGCACAGTGCAATGTCTGTGATGCGCGGGAAAGGGCAGAAATCTGTCCGCAACGTTAGATACACACACTGTTCTGTGGTGTGTAAAGAGCACCGAACCTCAAAGTACAATGAAGTCCCATCTACTGCCATCTATTAATACCACACTGGAAACCACCTGTTTTCAAGGAACAGATACTGGCATTCCCTGAGGTACCACACTTTTTATGGCCTCTACTGACTGTTGCCTAATCAATAGCACAAGTAAATTTAACATATAGTATATTGCTCAACAATTTACCTCTATGCCTACTTTTGGCAAAGTTATATTTGGAGCAATTTTTTTGTGCTAATCAACTTAATGTAATTGTCACTCAACCAAATTGATTAAAGGCTGGGCTTGCTGTAGTGTTCATCATTATGCAATGTTAAATCTGTTCATAGAATGCTTAGGGGAGTTACAAAGGGTAAAAATAGAGAGCCTTTTGGGACAATTAGTGTGAGCATTTTTTGATGATAATAGGAGCATTGAAGTAGCTATGCGTGCCCTTGAAGCCAAATGATGAAACTATTACATTCAGATTGCATGAGGTGAAACAAAAGCTGTTGTTCAAACCTGACCTGATGTCGGCGCAGTTTGGTGTACTATTTCCAACAAGTAATCAATTCATTGTTTTGCTCCACAGCCCAAATATTGCCTCTATTGGTGCATAGACACGTGCACGTTGATTGCTTCTGTAGCAGCTCCCCCCAGAATCCTGTAGCCCCTGTCTTGACTGTGACTCCCTGACGGAAGATGGGTGATGCGTACACAGAGAGGACTTCATTGGCCAAAGGGGCAAAGGACCTTGCAAAAGAAGCGAAACGGCATGCAGTGAAAAAGGTGAATAAAGTAGTGGATCGAGCCTCAGACGAGTACACCCAGCGCTCCTACAGCCGCTTTCAGAATGAGGATGACGAGGACGATGATAACTACTACTACAGGCAGGATGGCGGCTACACGGGAGGCGCTAATGAGGAAGAGGGTTCTAGCGATGCCACAGAGGGTCATGATGATGAGGACGAAATCTACGAGGGGGAGTATCAGGGAATCCCGGCCGGGGGGCAGGCCCAGGGAAACCAAGTGGCCATGGGGAAGCTGGTGTCGGATGGACAAAAGGACAGGAAGGAGCTGGAGACGGAGAGACAGGCGGACGAGGAGGAGCTGGCCCAGCAGTATGAGCTCATCATCCAGGAGTGTGGTCATGGTCGCTTCCAGTGGCAGCTCTTCCTGGTGCTGGGCCTGGCTCTCATGTCAGATGGCGTGGAGGTCTTCGTGGTCGGCTTCGTGCTGCCCAGTGCTGAGACAGATATGTGCATTCCTGACTCTGGGGCTGGCTGGTTAGGTAAGAATGCTGGTTTACTTTAAATTGCTGAATGAATGCTTATTTGCACCCAGGGGCGGAGCATTATCGAGGGGCCCCTCAGATGGTCATTGCTGTCAACTGAAAAGTAATGGAAAGGCCTATATCTCAATCAATGCGACCCAATAAACTCACGGACACACGTAAATGGGAGACTCAGGGACTTGTTTTCCCAACATAGCAGCTAGGTGGCAGTAAAAGCATATAGGGTATAGTAGCTAGGCGTCTGCCAAACAAAAATAGTAATTTCCATTTATTCCGAGCCTTTGGCAAGGATGAGAGTAGTCATTTTCATTTATTCCGAGCCTTTGGCGAGGTATACATGAGAATTACTACTCGAGTCTTATAAATTTCATATCTTGGCAGGGCACGATCCTCCCATTTTTTGCCACTAGCCAGTCGGGCTTGTGACAGAGAAACGTCAGTAGCCCTCTAAGATTTTACTAGCCCGACTGAGGAAAACTAGAATATCATATCACTATTTATAGATTACGCATTAGCTGATGCCGACAGTGATTCATGTAGACACACATTGCGCACTGTGTTAAATAAACCACTGCGTGGATTTTCGAACTTACTGCTGTATGAACTTCATAAAACATCACAAATGATTTCTCCCCCCATACAGTAACAGTGGGCAAATGAACAATGCTTTCAGTTATTGCTGGGCTTCAGTCTCGCTAAGCGGTCCTACAAAGCTGCTTATCAACTCATTATGTCAACCGGGGCTTTCCCGACCTACAGAGATGCCAAGTCTCACGCATTCGGCGTAGGTCTCGCGCATTTTTTAGGCTTATTCACCGTAGTCCGCAATTATTCAATGAATGCTTATTAATGAGATTCTCACGCGGAATTAAAATCCTTGTGCATTGAAGTTTCAGTTTCACTTGCGCAAAGGCGGACCTCACCACAAGTAGCATGGAAAGCGATTATGACTCCGGACTTCTCGTGCTTCTCTTTACTCAGGGATTGGAAACAATGCATGTGTTTCATGATCGTTTAAATGAAATGAAATAAGACCATTTGAAACGCCTTTATGCAATTCCATTGCTTTCAATCCCTCAGTAAAGACAAGCGTGAGAATTCCTGAGTCATAATCGATTTCCGTGTCACTAATGGGGAAATCCACCGTAATGCACGTGAAACTTATTAACTTAACGCACAATGACTTAAATTCCTCGAGTAAATTTCTTCAGTGCGCGATGATCAAATAATTGCTGACTATGGCACAGGAACGTGAATGCCACTAAGAGGCGAGTGACTCACGCTGAATGCGTGAGACTTGGCATCTTTGGACCTAGATATCTGCATGTTCACATAACTGAGACAGCGTTTGTAGCATATGACCAATCGTCTACTGGCAGCAGGGCAGCATATTTTACAAATGAAGAGCAAATGATCATTTTACAAAAATATGAGGAATGCAGGATCATACAGATCAAAGGCAATGCTCAAGACAATATGACACCAACCACCAATTGGACGGGGGTGTGAATTACATTCTGTCAAAATGACGGATGGCCTTCAAAATGTTCCGTCATTGTAAAAAAAATCCGTCAATGACGGAAAATATTCTGTTAACGCGACCTCTGTGTGTCAGTGACTGGAGTAGATGATTTATTGGATATGTCCAGCGAGTTAGCTTGCTATGAAACGGGAGCGTTTATGCAGATGCAGAACCAAGTGCACGGTATAAGTAAATCCGTTCTGGCGCCATATTTCAGCAGAGAGCGTACTGGATATTTGTTGAATCCCCGCACTCTTAACCGCACATTTTCATGTACGAGTTAACTTGCTAGTGCACCGCTCCAAAAACACAATCTTCCTTTGCTGGCAAGTTAGATGGGGGGCAAGTTAATATGCAAGTTCACTTTTAATTACCGTTTCTTCCCCTCGAAGACCGTGATTTAGTGAGTCCCGGTATTCCGCACCATTTGGCCATATGAGGGTAAAGTTGAAGCTCTGAACAGTTGTATCTGGCTAATTATTTGGGTTTTGTCAGGCTAACATTAGTTACGATTGTGTTGCTTCTTCTCCCAATCTGTATGTGTTTGTGCTTGCGTGAATACATGCAGATTGCGAGGCAATAAGTTTTAGCTCATCCTTTCGTGGGCTTAAGGTGTAACGTTATTGTTTACTACCCCGAAGAAACACAATTAAATATTGCATGCATTTGCTAATATGCTTAATTGTTGAAGGTAAATACGTGATTAAATAGTAGACGAACTGATAAATAGCCTTAGTTTTGTAAATGTTTTTGTGCGGTTTTTTGAAAACTGTTGGTTGAATTTTGAATCCGTTATGTGCAGGAAAATCTTGGCTTCACAGTGTTGACCAAGGTAACGCTTTCTCTGCTATATTGAAGGTGCGCTATGCAAGTTTGTTGACATCACTTCTTTCGACATTCGAACACCGAATCTTGTCGGTGATTGGCCGGAACGGTTTGTTATGTTATGGGGCACAGCCTGTGCCCCTTGTGTTTATTTGCAGTTTGTGATGCCTGTGCGGTCTCCAGTGCCCGGGTTTTTTTTACAGTGAATTTAGGGGCAGGCATCTTGCGGATCGTGGAGAGATGTTGGCGAATTGAGACAAAAATATAATCGTGCAGAAAGTAAACAAACTTGCATAGTGCATCTTTAACTTCTGCTTTTCCGTATACCCTGTATGCTCATACTGCCACCCTGCAGCCTAGAGGAGAACTGATTTTGTACGACTCCCCTTTTAGACGGTGATGAGAAAGTAGTTCAGTGAGGCAGTAGGGGGTCCCGTGGGGAGCCGCTACTGGCTGTAGGCCCTGGGGCGGCCACACCCTTGGCCCCCGCGGTCGCTCGGCTTATGTTTGCATCTTAAATATCCAACTTGGCTGCATTCACCATGTAATTAAATGCTAGGAAGCAACTCTATGTTCCATTTCCTTTTTAAATGGCTTGTTTTCTGATTTGCTTTGTCTAAAGAGTGAGTTACACAGCACAACCTTTTCGAGGGATTTTTAAAATGTGCTTATATGCAATAAATACAGATCCATGAAAAAGTTTTCACCCCACATTTGATTTTAATTTTTTTTTAACCTATTTGTCGCACAAATTGGTTTCAGATCTGTACAAATTGTAAAATATGGCAAGCAGAACAGAAGGAAATACGTAATACAATTTTTGAATTATCATTTAATCTGCTGAAGGACACCATATGCAAAGCTGAACAATATAATGCTGATGCTACAATGTTTGTAGTTTTAACTAATAGAGCTTACACTTAAATCATGCTACTGCCTTACTATTGTTCTGGGTCTGCTGCCAGTAGGTCATAAATGATACTGATGAGCAGCAACGTAACTAGATCTGCAAAATTTTCCAAAAAAATGTGTTTTACCCATTAGCAGTGACTGCATGATTTTAATTTACAAACACCAATTCCAATGAAGTTGGGACGTTGTGTAAAACGTGAATAAAAACAAAATAAAATGATTTCCAAATCCTTTTCTACCTATATTCAATTGAGTACACAACAAAGACAAGATATGTATTGTTCAAACTGATAAACTGGTTTTTTTTTTTGAAATATTCACTCATTTTGAATTTGATGCCTGCACTACGTTCCAAAAAAGTTGGGACAGGGGCAACAATGGACTGAGAAAGTTGAGGAATGCTCAAAAAACACCTGTTTGGAGCATTCCACAAGTGAACAGGTTAATTGGAAACAGGTGAGTGTCACGATTAGGTATAAAAGGAGCATCCCCGAAAGGCTCAGTCGTTCACAAGCAGGGATGGGGCAAGGTTCACCACTTTGTGAACAACTGCATGAGCAAATAGTCCAATAGTTTAAGAACAACGTTTCTCAGCGTGCAGTTGCAAGGAGTTTGGAGATTTCATCATCTACAGTCCATAATATCATCAAAAGATTCAGAGAATCCGGAGACATCTCCAAACGCAACATTGAATGCCCATGACTGTCAGTCCCTCAGGTGGCACTGCGTTAAAAACCGACTTTATTCTATAAAGGGTATTACCATGTGGACTCAGGAACACTTCGGCAAACCATTGTCAGTTAACACAGTTTGTCGCTACATCTACAAGTGCAAGTTAAAACTCAGGCTAAGCGAAAGCCATATATCACCACAACACCCAGAAACGCCGCTGGCTTCTCTGGGCCCAAGCTCATCTGAGATGGACTGACACAAAGTGGAAAACTGTGCTGTGGTCTGACGAGTCCACATTTCAAATTGTTTTTGGAAATCATGGACGTCGTGTCCTCCAGGCTAAAGAGGGAAAGGACCATCCAGATTGTTATCAGCGCAAAGTTCAAAAGCCAGCATCTGTGATGGTGTGGGGATGTGTTAGTGCCCATGGCACGGGTAACTTGCACATCTGTGAAGTCACCATTAATGCTGAAAGGTTTTGGAGGGACATATGCTGCCATCCAAGCAATTTCTTTTTCAGCGACGTCCCTGCTTATTTCAGCAAGACAATGCCAAGCCACATTCTGCACGTGTTACATCAGCGTGGCTCCATAGTAAAAGAGTGCGAGTATTAGACTGGCCTGCCTGCAGTCCAGACCTGTCTCCCATTGAAAATGTGTGGCGCATTATGAAGCGCAAAATGTGACAGCAGAGACCCCGGACTGTTGAGCAACTGAAGTCATACATCAAGCAAGAATGGGAAAGAATTCCACCTACAAAGCTTGTACAATTCGTGTCGTCAGTTCCCAAATGCTTATTGAGTGTTGCTAAAAGGAAAGGTGATGTAATACAGTGGTAAACATGCTCCTGTCCCAGCTTTTTTGGAACATGTTGCAAACATCAAATTCAAAATGAGTGAATATTTCCAAAAAAAACAATAGTTAATCAGTTTGAACATTAAATATCTTGTCTTTGTAGTGTACTCAATTGAATATAGGTTGAAAAGGATTTGCAAATCATTGTATTTTGTTTTTATTCATGTTTTACACAACGTCCTAACTTCATTGGAATTGGGCTTTGTATCTAAAGTGAGAAGACAAAGCTCTCATTTTCTTTCATAATGTTTACACAGGAAAGACTTCCTGTCATGGATTTCTAAGAATTTTTGAGCCTCCTCTCTGGATTTTTCAGAGTATAAAAGGCTTTGCTGGTGGCATTTCATATGCAATCTCATTTGGCTCAGTGTGGGTGGTGCGTTGTCATGGCACCAGGTTTTGGAGGTTGGTGTAGGCGATGTTTGTGCATCTGCCAGTGTGGAACTTTTTCCTCTTATGTCAGTGTGAGTATGCCTGTCTGTGTATGCACCACACTCCCTGCTGCTTTAACAAGTTAACAAACCGTGTTTCTGAACACTCAGATCAAGTCTGAATGCTGTTTGCATCTGGTTTGCTTTTTATTGAGACAATGGTTGGGATTTTTCATTTGTTTTTTGAGCACTTATGAATTATCCTGATAAATTCTGTTTACAGTATTCAAACTTGTCTTCAAATAGGCAGTAGGCTTGATTAACATTACAATGGCATTTTTAAAAGTCTAAGTGAATCCATTTTTAAATCCAGTTTGAAGTTGTCAAGTTTTGGAAATCACTTTAATGAACTAAAGCCGGTAAGAGAAAGAAAAGAAAATACATAAGATTCACTGGCATGTTAGAAAAGATGTTGTTACCTTGACACATAGCAAAGACAATATTAATGTTAATAGGACTGGTTAACTATGTTGGTTTTTCCTTGCTTTACTGAATCCATACATGGCAACCTACTAGTTTCCAACACATTATTGTTAGCGTGCAGAGTGTAACGGACTGTCAGCTGGTAGTTACTCCTCGGATGTGACGGACATAACTTAACAGTCCCCTGTTGTTCTTATGTTTCTGTAGAACTTAGAATTATTCCAAGCTGAAGGTGCTAACCTGCATTGTAAGTTATCATTTTATTGTCAAAACTTTGATCTTTGAAGTCTTAGTCAAATTATTTGTAGCCAACAGCACTGAGAATGCAAAAGTTGCAAAGGTCTCACAATGATGGACAGGATTGGTCAGGATCCATTATATTTACGCAGTATATTTTTGCATTTAAAAAAATTATTTTTATTACTAGCTTTTAGAGGTTTGCACAAAATTATAATGTCCTAACATGACAGAGGCAGCATTTGAAGAGATTGCTGACTGTTGAGCACCTGCTAAGTATTGCCTCACAGAAATGGTAGAAATATGCTAACCAAAAAAACTAGGTGTTTTACATGGGCGAGCTGGCCAAAGCAAAGCTGCATCACTGCATCATTTAATCACTAAAACTATGTTTTTCTGTAGTGAAATCATTCAATTTGAAGAAAGCACTAAAAGACAGGAAATTCATATGATCAGCTGTGACATGAACCTAAGCCTGCTCTCTGCTGTGGTGTACCAAGGTATAAATACTTAATACATTACAGCAATATACACTCCTTGCTCTAAATACACCAGACCAATAATGCAGGACCTATTACTCAAAAAAGGTTAATAACTCCATACTATGTGGGCCACCTGACAGTTTGGACTAGCACTGCTAAATGAGTGACACAAGACATGCAGTACCAAATTGGATGCCTTTGCATGTTGGAAATGCTTGCTTTATGAAAGTAGAAAATCTACACTACTATTGGGGAATACCGTTTCCATGAATAGGCATACTTGGTCTGCAACAATGGTAAGGTAGGTGGTACGTCAAAGTAACATTATGTACAAAATGTTACTTTAATGTTTAATGTTACTTTTTTAAAATACTCATTTTCACTGCCCATCCAAAAAAGGTCACACACTATAATAGATATTGGCCCACCTTGCTCAGTTGTCGTGGTACTGTTTCGACAATTTTTTACAATGTTGGAACATTTATTTCCAACCAGAAATTCATTCATTGAAGGTCAAGATATTGTATTTACTAGGGGTGCGTCAAACCACTTTGTTAAGCCGTCGCTAGCACATTTCAAAGACTTTCAATTGGTTAAGGTCTGGACTCTGAGGTGGTGAATTCATGTGCCATGAGTTCTACTGTTGATTTATTTTTATGATGAGGCTTCATCGAAGATCAGAATCAGGAATGATCAGGATCAGCCATGATTATTCTCCAACCCTTTTTTTTTTTTTTTTTTTTTGTGAATTTGACAGTTCATCGCTGTCCTTTCAGGTTTTAATAAATTGGACAGTTCATGGCCCAATTCTTGTGATTTCAGCAACCTCCTAAGCTGTTTTCTTTGCTTGATGCTGGCCGATAATTTGCCCCTCTTGAAACACAGTAACATCTTTTCAATGACCGTGAGATAGGTATTCCTACATGGTTGTTTAAGAAATGAGCAGTTACGCACTGTGTCAGTCAGGATGAAAAGAACTATTGCCAGCTGAAACACATTCATCACTGCAATAATGATTCAATCACAGGCTCTTGAGTACTTGCTTATACAACAGCTTTATAATTTAAAATACTCACTGCACGGCACACATTACTTACCTGGTAAGTAATGGACATGGACATCTGCCACATTAAATAACAGGAGGAGTACAAGGTATCCAGAGGATCAAGCAGGGCAGAGCACCTGTGTCATATCTGCTTTCAACTTCAAATCAAAGCTATGCCAGAAATACTGTACTTGTAAATTAGAAACTGCAAGCAACCATTGCCAGAATTCTGAAAGTGCCTGAAAATATCATTCATTAAATCCTCAGTGTCTCTTTCCTTTTTTTGTACCATCTCATCACAGAGACCTATAGCAGCACTGCCACCATGCTGAAGAAAAAAAAAAAAGACTCCCACAATTTGCACAGCACGTCACTGTGGAAACAAATACAAACACACTGACAGGGTGGCATTTGGTCTGTAAGAGAAGATAGTAGCTTTTCAGCTGAAAAGGGACTAGAATCTGCTTCAGTGTAATCTCTGAGAACCTCTATTATGGAGACAGATGTGCTTGGTGTAGACTGTAGAACTTAACGCGAGTGATCAAATTAATAACCCTGTCTACCACGAATGACACTAAGAGGGAAGTTTCCCTCACAGCAACATCTAATAATGACTATTATCAGTGGTCTGTACTACAATCAGCCCACCCTTGGGTTTGTGCTCAATGATGCAGCACATATGCCTGGAGTCAGCGAAGTGTGTCTAAAACACATAATCGCCACAATATTGCAAAAATTACAGGTCCATCGTCGCACAAGAGAGTGCCAAAGAGATTTAAGGCGGAACTGGTAGCATCAAAACCCATTACTGGATATTTTCCATTAATGGTCTTCTCTCTATTTTTTTATGTAAAGGTTTTACAAAACAGGCTGTCAGTGGAATTGTGAATGTGAAGAATAATTTAGTAAAAAATCTAAATATAAAAAAATGCTTCTGCGCACCAGTGCCTTTATGCTGAGTAGTTTTATTTTCGCAATGCAGAACATAGAACTCCGCAAGCCTTGACATAATATTTAACAAATTTAATTACATGCCAACTTTGTGGACAGAGTGAGGGAGAGGAGTATTACATTTCTGCAGCAGCAGTAGCTCCCCTCTACCGGGGAGATGTCGGGGCATTTTACCGAGGAAGACGGTGCAGTACAGTGAATGAAACACAGGCAGTTTGGAGGGCACCTGATGTAATTTACCCCCTTCTCAGAAAAGGCATCAAAGCGTGAAATCAGAAAAAGGCTTGGCGATGCAGGCCGAGCACGACCACAGCTCTCCAGGGACCACTCACTGGATCTGACAGCGCACAAAAGGAGAGCCTCCCTTGCTTTTCTCTTCCACTCTTTCTCTGTCCATTTCTCCATTTCCTCTGATATTTCTTAACCTCTTTATATAGACCCTTCTCTGTCCTAATCCCCATCATCTCTATTTCTAATTTTCTTTTGCTCCCTCAGCGTGAAACTCTGGATTTACCAAGACAGAAATCACTAGGCTTGTATTCATGCAGAATCTTCCCTGATTTCATAGTCTTACATGTTATGTGCCTAAGATACTTCGAAAGCTGCTTTTGTATCTCACTCTGGGTGTCTGTCATGCTTCACGCCCAAAGTCTTTGTGATGTAATGCCCTGTCCAGAGAACGAGTTCAGACACTGTTGGAAAAAAATGGCAACTTGTAATGAGTTAATGAATTCTGATCAAGGCGCTTGCAGAGTGATTGTTGTGGTGTGTGCATAGTTCCATGAGAGCAGTTAAGCTTATCAACCATCATCTTTCTTATATCAGTTTTAATTGATCTTCTTTCGTGCAGTATCACCAACACATGATAGGAATGTTCTTTGCTAAACAGTATTATGCCAATATAGCAACCACTACTGGTAACTGACAGCAACTGCATTCTAAAAAAGACTTAGAATTCCAAAAATTCCTTTTCTAAGGTAAAAGTGCTGTGTCAATACATACCAGGATCAGGGTTGAGAAGCACTACAACTAAAAGTGTTAACTGAAAACTGGCATGAATCAGCAACAGTTCAAATCCAGCTCACTGTGCCTGTTCAAGCAGACAGTCAGCAGCTGGCCAGTGTGATGCATTGGTGAGTGATTCTGCCTGCCTGCTGGGTCTGATCAGTGCTCCTCTCAGTGCCTGTCAGTGCTGCTTGGCCCCCCAGTCCATTCTGGAGTCAGTCTTGTCACCTCAGACCATCAATCATCAATTGATCTCACCTTTGGGTCCTGCTGAAGAAAAAAAAAAAATCTAAAGCAAAAACAATCAGTTCTTACCTCCACTTGCAACAGTAGTGCCAGTGGCCACAGCTATGAACTCTTAATGCTTCCATTCTGCCCTTTTGCTTTTTTTGCGACACGGGCTAAAATGCTTTAAAATGCTCAGCATTTTATATTGTGCCTCACAGAATTAACATTTATCTCAATGACTATTATATATTGTAATAATAATGCTATTCATGATAAAAGATACTATACAGACCAGCACTGAAAACATACCACCTTAATTTCAAGGCCAAAATACAAACTATGCATGTTTGTGATGTGTAATTGTTATCAAAGTGTATTATGCCGCCTGACAAGATGGCAAAATGCAAAACTATGTCTTTGGCACGTTTTAATTCCATTTCAGACCAAAAAGGCTAAATCAGAAAAACAATTTAGGAGTTACAGCAATTTTATGGGAATGGGTCATCTGGACACTCTACCTGTTGGACCCATACAAGTTGGAGCCTGTCCAGTTGGACCCCTGACACTAACCGTTTGGACCCCATACCATTTGGACCCCAGGCAAGTTGGACCCTAGACCAGTTTGACCCCAGACCAGTTGGACCCCTGAACAGTTGGGTTAGGGTTAGGGTCTGGAGTCCAAACAGCATGGGGTCAACTGAGTA
This sequence comes from Gymnothorax javanicus, assembly GCA_029692085.1. Taxonomy (NCBI): domain Eukaryota; kingdom Metazoa; phylum Chordata; class Actinopteri; order Anguilliformes; family Muraenidae; genus Gymnothorax; species Gymnothorax javanicus. Next base: position 162,491,974 of record CM056194.1, on the reverse strand, counting down.
GAGTCTAGGGTCCAACTGGACTGGGGTCCAACTGGTTTGGGTCCAAATGGTCTGGGTTCCAATCAGCACTGGGTCCATTCAGTTAGGGTCCAACTGGTATGGGTCCAACTGGTACGGGATCCAAAAGACCTATACCCCAATCCAATCAGGGAAACAGCATAAACATTTGTTGCGACCAAATCAATTAGTATTTGATATATTACTAAAAGGTAAGAAATCATAAGTATACTCAGGGACATCAAAAGACCTGCAAGACCATAAATAACTGTGACAAATGACAGAAAAATCATTTTCCTGGTGAAGAAAAACCTTTTTCACAACAGTTGGCCGGTTCAAGAACACTCTCCTAAAGGTAGGTTTATCTGCATCAAGGCCAACAGTAAGAGAAGACTTCACCTGAGTAAATTCAAAAAAATTCACCACAAGATAAAAACCAACGGTAAGATAAAACCAGAAACTCTGCCAAAAAAAATATATTTTGAAAGAGCAGTGGAGTTCTGGGACAAAATAGTATGGAAAGAACTGCTATAGATCTGACGCATATCACCTCACCTGTGAAGTATGGTTATACCTGAGCATGTAGGGCTGCTCATAGACAGTGGCGTGCCGTCAGGTGTCTGAGGGCCTTCAGTAACCTCACCCTTTACCGCTCGATTGCCCTCAAGCTGTTCTCGTTTAAGTTTGCCTGATTGACAATCAAACAATTTATTGACTGAACAACCAAGACCAATACATGACCCATAATAAGTAATAATCATGAAAAAGTGAATTCCTATTGCCTATATTTATATGATTGATATGGCATTGGAAGGATGGCAATATAAATGCAAAAAATCAAAAACTTTTGCTGACTTTGCAACATTTATTTTTGCCATCCTTACAATTGTCACTCAGCTCTGCATTGTGCCTAATAACTACCTTTAGGTGTGACTACATTCAGAATATAGAATGGACTCTCATGGTGTATTGCTTAATGAGCCTTGCAAACCAATTTACCCAAATCTGAGCCGTTTCACGAGCTACATGAGCGCAGAATTTATAAAGACATATTGATATTGTAAGGAGCCATTTATGTGCAGAACAAAACGCCAAATAATTTTGTGGTGCAATGTATTACAATGCTATCAAAAATAAATTTGACTGTCATTCAAGCAGTCAGTCTGAGCAACTGTTGCTAATCGGGAAAAGTAAACAGAGAGGTTTAGGTTATTACGTATTGAAAGGTGAGTTTTCTGAAGGCCTTTGTTACTGCCGACGGGCCACCTCTGCTTATAGATGATGTGACTGCTGGCTAAAAACCACAGAGCAGTTAATAATTTTGTTTGGCTTCATTCTCTGCCTAGATTCAGCCCAATGCTTCAAATTGTACTGCATAGTGCGTCATACTGCTGATGGAAAATGACCCAAAGCATACTGAGAAAGCAACCCAAGGTATTTAATGGCCATTAAGAGGAATTATCAACGATAGCCAAGTCAGTCACCAGGCCTGATTCCAACTGATTGTGCATTTCACGTGCTGAAGAGGTTAAACACCTCTAGAACAAGAAGGAACCGAAAACACCTGCAGTGAAGGCCTAGCAGTGTGCCACCAGGGAAGGACCCTAGCATCTGGTGATGGATATGGGTCACAGATGCCAGGCTGTTATTGGCCGCAAAAGATCTGCAGCCAAGTATTAGAAATAACATGTTATGATTATATTAGTTTATCTAATTACTATTGAGCCCCTAAAATAATATAAAAATGGTTGTAATTTTTACTCGATTCATGCAATATTTTTGGAAAACTGTTCAAATGAATCGTGAAAGTCCACACTTCAGGCACATCTTGATTTTTTCATTCCAAATCAAGTCCAATGGCTTAAAGTGTTTGAAGAAAAAAGAAAATGGTCACTGTTCATAAACTTACGGACCTGACTGTATGTGTCTAAAATGCGCGTATGCAAGTGTCAGTGTATCTGTGTGTGCATGTCTGTATGGGCGCATTTGCTTGTGCGCATTTCATTTCATTTTTTTCATTTCATTTTATTTTTATGCACACATCATCATCATCATCATCACAAAAAATATGTTAACACAATGGCTGGATGTGTGAAAGGGATGTGTGGATGTGTGAAAGGGTCACCCCAAGGAAGCTATTTAAAGTTTTTAAGAGGGGGCCCAATTTCTCTCAAACATAATAATGACAGACAGGATACTGGCCGGAATATCCATGATTATAAGATACAGACAGACATTCAACAGACAATCCCAGCATTTTAAGACGCGTCAGTAGTCCATAGGCAGTAGAAAGAAAAATTATAATGAAAAAACTGAATACAATTAAAACAGAGTTGTCCATTGACTCGATTACAGTTCATTACTGCAAGAGTATCTTGATCTGTATGTACATGTATATAAATAAATTCTCAGTAAATGCTTTCATTGAAGGAAAATATCATTCATATATGAGGGCAACAATCTAGGCTGTATCACAAGCATCAAGTTTTATTTATTTATTTAACTTTGTTTAATTTTTCATTTATTTATTTTTTGGTTATATGCATGTATATACTCAAATAAGTTACGATAGGACTTCAGGCATTCATCGGACCCCAAGACATACAGGTCAAGAGAATATTAATGAATAAAGATAGCATCGGAGCACCGATCATCTCATCCATGAACAAAACTCTTCATATAAGCAGTAACTAATCATATGTAAATAGAAGTTGCTTTTGTAGATTTTTCTTAAAGCTGGAGAGAGAATGTGACATTTTTAGTTAAGCATCAAGCTCATTCCAGATTTGCGGTACTCTGCACACGACACTGAGACCAGTGCATTTTAGCCTTCTTTTTTTCCTAATGATTAGGTGTTTTTCTCTAGTGTCATAAGCGTGCAGAGGAAGGCTGATTGGGATGAGGTCACATAATTTATCATTTAGTTTGTGAGCAACTTCATACATTATACAAGCATTCTGGAGGTAATTGTACTCAGCTAGCCTCAAAAGATCATAATGACCAAAGAGCGGTTTGGTTGGAAAATTAAACTCAGACCACGAAAAGGCACAAATGACTTTCTTCTGGAGAGTCTGTAGCTTTCTGAAGTGACTTGGAAATGTGTTGCACTATATCACATTACAATAAGTTGCATGAGGCTCAAATAAGGTTTTGTAAAGGGTAAGAAGAGCAGGGATCGGGAGATGATGTCTCAACTTTAAAAACAAACCAACGTATTTGGACAATTTTGCCGTTAGACTATCAATATGACATTTAAAGCTAAGAAATTCATCAATGAGGATCCCCAGGAATTTTGTAGAACTGACTCTTGCAATATACTGTCCGTTTATTTTGGGACAAACATGCTCAGCATCAGTTTTTTTTGTTTGTTTTTTTTTGGAACGAAACACAATGTAGTTAGTTTTGCTGATATTAAGAGAAAGTTTATTACATCTACACCAAGTATCTACTTTTTTGAGCTCACTATTTAAGATTTGTTGAAGCTCACTTGGATTCTTATGGGACAGAAACAAGTTGGTGTTGTCAGCAAACAATGCTTTATGCAGTACGCACAAGGAATTAACAAAGTCATTTATATACAAGATGAAGAGAAGCGGCCCCAAAATTGAACCCTGAGGAACCCCATATTTGATGCATTTGTTTAATGAATTGAAGTTATTTATATAAACATACTGGTGTCTCCCAAGCAAATAACTTCTGAACCAATCTAGCGCTAGGCCTCGAATGCCATAGTGGTGCAACTTATTAATTAGGATGTTGAGATCAATAGTGTCAAATGCATTTGATAAATCCAGAAAATGCCAATACCACAATACCCTTTATCTTTTTTTATCTTTTACCCATTCATCTTTTCAATTAGGTCAAGTACTGCCATGCAGGTGGCACTGTTTTTCCTGAAACCATACTGGGATGGCACAATGATATTAAACTTGTCCAGGTAGCTATTCCTTCTATTATAAACTACTCTTTCCAGAACCTTGGACAGAGTTGGCAAGATAGAAATTGGGCGATAGTTACACAAATCATTTTTATCATCAGATGTGTATGTGGCGAGTGGCGGAGTGAGTGTGCGTGTATAATCTGAGTATGCGTGGGGATGTCTGACAGCACCTCACATGGCAATCACGGCAAGTGAACAATCAAGGGGGCCAGTATTATTGCTGATGAGTACCCCCATCTGTAGCAGCGTTCTGTGGCCTCCTCTGTAATCAAACTGTAAGCTCACGCTGTGCACAGGACTCCTCCACTGCAATTACCTCAGGGTCTTATCACACCCCTCTGCTGGTACACTCAGCGACTGCTCACGTACGTTCTGTCAGGTGGGCGACTGGTGGGGGCGGCACGCCAGCCCTGACTACTTTGACCTCCAGTTATTGAATTGAATTGAATCCTTTATTTATACAGGAAGACACATTGAGACCTAGGTCTCATTTGCAATGGTGCCCTGTTTACAATCCAACACACATTACAGATCATTAAAAAAAAAAAATCATCATCATACAATGATACCTTCAATATGTATAAATAAGAAATTCAAGGCAACATTATTTAAAGCATATGCAAACCACAACCTCAAGATCCCTCAACACTTTTTTGAATTTCTCCAAGGAAATTAATTTATCCAATTTTGAAGTTTCTTGGAACCTGTTCCAAGCCCTAGGAGCACAATAGCAAAAAGCAGTTTTTCCGAGCTCAGTTTTTACTCGGGGGACCTCAAGGACCACCCAGTCCTGAGACCTTGCCTGGTAGGGACTTGAACGCCAAGTGTTAAGAGAGGTAAGATAATTCAGTAATCTATGCAGGAGCGCTTTATAAATAAAAGTCAACAAATGCTGTGTTCTCCTAGTAGCTAAGGATGACCAACCCACAGCTTCATACAGCAAACAATGATGAGTTCTGAAATGATCACCAGTAATAAAACGAAGAGCTGCATGATAGACTGAGTCAAGCTTTTTTAAGGTGGTTTGGGCAGCATGCATAGAGATAATGTCACCGTAATCGAGTACTGATAAAAAGGTGGACTAAACTAAAAGCTTCCTATCATCACGATAAAAACATGTCCTGTTTTTGTAAAATAACCCAATTTTATGTCTTAACTTTTTTGTTAGTTCATCAAGGTGCATTTTAAAAGACAGTTTTTCATCAATAATTATTCTTATGTACTTGTACCATGGCACTTGCTCAATTTCAGAGCCATCCAAAGTGCAAATTTTAAATGTACATTCCCTCAGTGAACGAGATCTAGAGAAAAGCATATATTTTGTTTTTGCTGCGTTTTTGCACAGTTATGTCTGTGCAAAAACATTGTGCCAAGACTCAGTGCATTGGGGCGGCATGGTGGCTCAGTGGTTGGCACTGCTCCCTTGCAGCAAGAAGGTCATGGGTTTGAATCCAGTCTGGGGCTTTTCTGTGTGAAGTTTGCATGCTCTTCTCGTGTTTGTGTGGGTTTCTTCCTACCGTCCAAAGACGAGCACATCAGACTAATTGGAGACACTAAACTGCCCATAGGTGTGAGTGAACCGTGTGCATGCCCTGTGATGGGTTGGTGAGCTGTCCAGAGTGGGTCCTGCATTTTGCCTATAGTCTGCTGGGATAGGCTCCAGCCCCCCTGCAACCCTAGTAAGGAAGAAGCGGTATAGAGAATGTATGGATGGACTATATGCAATCACAATTGAAACTTTGACCTCCTTCAAGCATTGTCCTTTGATTTACTTCTTCAGGCTACACTTCCTACCCCACATAATTGATACTCTTATTTGTAGCTTGTTCAACCAGGATTATATCGCTTGTTTTGCTCAACAGGTTTACTACAGAGTTTGAGTTCTCTGTTGCTTCCTCTGGCACAAGAATTGCCACTCCCTTGGGAGCTTTCAGCTCTTATAGTCCAGCTAAATGCTCTAGATAAGAGGATTTACAAAATGCCTGTAATGTAATGTAATATTATCGATGTTTATGACTTGGTGAACCAGCACTTAAACCTGACCTATCATCGCCTCCCATGAAGGAAATATTCTTTCCTTCCAGCATGTAAAAAGCGTGGAGCTTGTCACTCAGTGGTACATCCCAGATTTAAAAAAAGGGGGAAAAGGAGTAAAAATGCTTTATTATGTGTGCTGTGGGATTTTTTTTTCCTTTTTCTTAACCCCAAAATTGATTCTTGCCTACCATAATACATTTAAAGAGGAGTCCTTAGAAAGGCATAGAAATCATGAGACTGGAGAGGCTCCAAGATTTTTCCAGAATGGATCCTTGGAGTGAGTGATTGGGCATTAGCTGGACATTAATTCAAATCCACTCATCCAGCCATATTTGGAAGACAAAAAGTAATTTAAAATTGACTGTCTTCTGAGTGATGAACATCCTGGAGAAAAAAACTTTTGTTTCCTAATTTCCATAACTTTATTTATTACCTTAGGTGATGTCCTTCCTTAAAATTGTTTGTGTACATTTCCATTGTTATTTAATTTAGTTTCTATGGATTTGACCAAGAAAAAACATTTACGGAAGATGACAGAATGCACGGCTGTGTCTGATCTAACACTGCTGCTCATGGAGTCAGGTTTATTGACATTAGTCTCAGTGTAACAATTCATTCACAATTATCAACACTATAGCAAGGGATGTTGGTTCTGCATAAAGCTGTGAAAATCCAATACATCAGCAACCCTAAAAATTTGTTAGATACTCATGAATAAACACCTTGAATTTCACAGAAATAGTTGCAAGGAAATGTGATACACACAACATGAAAACAGAATTATTGATGTTAGAAAGACCATACAATGTGCCATCATTAGGATAATTATCTTATTAATAGCCATCAAATAATAATTTTATTTGTAATGTAAGACAGATAGGTATCCACAAGGGGTTGCGCTGGTGGTACTTTCTTTGTTAATTTTGAGTAAATCCAGCAGGAGGCATGCCTGAGCACAAACTAGGCCTGCTTGTTGCAGTGCTGAGAAATTGTCCTTTTCATTCAAATGGGACTGAATTTGTTCTCAAGGTTAGATAAACCTGTGTTGTAGAATTCATGTCTGACCCAATTTAGCCCGTGTGGTCTCAGATGTTCTAAAATAATTACTCAGTGCAAGAAATGTTATTAGTGGCGACTAACGTGCACAGAAGCTATGTTAGTGTTTAGAATGGGACTTTTATCTTCCAGAGCAAAGGATTTTAGGAAGTCCCAGTCCTTGTTTTCCTTTTTTTAACCATGAATATTCGTCAGTTGTTATTGACAAATGTCATGCTCTCTCTGAGCTTACAATACAGCGAATGAGTAAAGCCCATTCATTGCTTTTGGCTGTTCCACATACTATCTGAAATAATCCTTCAAGTTAATAAAAAAATGGCAGATAGTATAATTTGTTTTCAACTTGAGAGCAATAATTGAAATGAAGCAAATTTTTTTTTTGCTTCCTTGGGGTTTTGATAAATTAAAGCGTTGCTGAGGTAGTATGACCTCATTTTGTGTTAAGCTGCTGCCGATTTGTACTGGCTGTCACTGGCAAATGCTTTTGAAAACCAAAAAAAAAATCCATACAGATTCCTTTCTGAGGTTTGGGCTGAAGATCATCTGTAGAATATTTGGTGAAAACTGGAAAAAAAATTTGGCTTTTGAAAAATTTTTACCTTTTGAAAAAATTCAATGTGGCCTTTGTGACCATCCTTTGTAATACCAGAGGCTAACCTTATTTTCAATCAATCAATCAAAGTTTATTTGTATAGCACATTTAAAACAACCTCAGTTGACCAAAGTGCTGTACATGAATTAAGATAAAATAAATTTAAAAAAAAATAAAAACAGTAAAAAGGAACAATAAGATTATGGTAAAAGAATTAAATGAAGTAAAAAGTAAAAGAATAAAACAAAGAAAATAAAAAGCCAAGGTTACTTATCTAGCTGGGACTGAACACCAATGAGAAGAGATGAGTTTTCAGCAGTGTTTTAAAGTGCTCAAGTGACTATGCAGCTCTAACCTGATAGGGTAGGCTGTTCCACACCTTAGGGGCCACCACTGAAAAGGCTCTATCTCCTCGAGTGCAGAGCCTAGACCGAGGTTCTGTCAGAAGCAGCTGGTTTGATGACCTAAGAGCCCTGCCAGTAGTGTTAGGCTTTAAAAGCTCTGATAAATAAGATGGTGCCAAGCCATTTAAACATTTTATTAAGCAAATAGTTATTAGCCAAAGCACACTTTTGCTTATTGCATGGGCTCCTAGGAGTGAAATCCTGCAACTTATTTGTGCTTCCTCCAAACGGGGTCTCAATTCTATGTGTCAAGTTTGGCTTTGATACATCATAGAGTTATTCCATGTCAATTCAACAAATGGTTGTTGCACCACTTTCTCAGATCCTCCTCAAATTTTTTTGGGGCATTATTTGGGTAATTTTATGAACAAATGCAGAGTATTTGTATGGTGATAATACATACAGAACAAGCAGTAATGACCTAACCTGATACCCATAGTTGGTCTAAACGTAACCCTTGCCTAAAATTTTGGTATTTTAAATTACTGAAAAATGCAATTCTGACTCCTTTTACAAGGTCAGATTTTTTTTCCTTCCAAAATTTTTACTCTTTTGGTGAGAAAAGTATAGAAATGTATGAAAATCAATAAATCTTGGACTGTGGAATTTCCCTAAATGTCATTGTTTCATGGGCGACTTTATTTTGGGTCTTACATACCTATATTCTATGGCTTATTCTTGTAGAAAAGACATGGAAAGGATAAATTGAACCCCTGCGGACAAGAGTGGTCTAACTCCATTTTTCATAGTTTAGAGATAATCTATGCCAAAGTTCAAGCCCTGGATAAAATTGAGGACACATGTAGGGTTTGCCATCTGTTGTTAACCTGAGAGTAAATGACCGTGTTTTTCAAGATAACACAACTTTTTTTCCGCAAAAGTAATGTTTCAGAGGTTACTCTCTCTAATTTTTCTGAAAAAGCCCCTTTTTATAAGTTAGACCACTCTTGCACTGGCTGCCTTAACAAATGTAACTGACTTAAGACAAGTAAATTAATAACTCAATTTTAATAACTGAATAATAGCTTTAATTTCCGGCATCCTTGGAATTCGAAACACAAAATAACAAGAGAATACAGATCAAAAGTGAAACATTGTATCGCAAACTGCTGACCACTGAGAAAGTCATCCATCAGCTAATCTTGTTCCTCACAGGTGTCTTCGCTCTCATCATCTGGATGAAAGTTTGGGTTATCTTCATCTTCGATGAGACCCAGATAAAATGAGTGGTGGACAGGCAGTACAAGGTGGAGATCATCTTTCAAATCCTTGACTTTTGAAGGGTTCAAAGAGTTAGACCACTGTTGCACTCACGCTTTTTGTCTTAATGGAAGTGAGGATAACTAAAAATCCCTGTATAGTAAGATGCATCATTGTGACATCTAGACCACTTATGCCCTGAATAGATTTTACCTTTAACTTGCGAAATATGGGTCTAACTCAAAAATGGGAAAATTAGAGTTAGACCACTATTACACTCAGTGACTCAATTTTCTTCTTTACTGATGAGAGTTGCATAAGACAAAAGTTTTAAAACATTGAAATAAAGCTCAGTTATTAATTTATAGGCCAGTGAAGTCAGGCATAGACCCAAAATAGCCTAACTTTAGGCATCTAAAAGTGCATGTGGGACACATGGTACGGGGTTAAAAATTTTTTTTGAAGAACTAATATGTGGAGTATTTGTGAACTTACTTTAATATTTGTTTCTTGTGCCTGAGAAATGCAACAGCTAAGGGGTCATTCCATATGAACTCAACCAAAGTACAAGAATCGTCCGTTGTCACCCACTCAGATTTGGCTCAAATTTATTTTGGGAGTACCACTATATTCATAATGAACACATGCAAAATTTTTGCGTCCTACTCCTAGGGGTTTACAAGATATGGCCCCCCAAAAATCGAAGGCCATGCCCAAGCGAATCGCAAATGTTAATTTATAGGGATTTTGAAGGCCAATATCTTTGGAACAAATCATAGGTATGGGCTGAAAATTGTTATCCAGGGTAATTTGGGTGCAGGCTTTTAGAATCTCTTGTCAAAATGTATCTATGTCTTTTCATTTTCAAGATATTATCCTCTCAAATATGACAATTAGCGTTGGTGGAAATCAAAAATTCAGTTTTTAAGGGCCCCCTATGAGGTTCAAGCAGTTCAAAGGACAGTAATAGTGATGTAATAAGCGGTGCACCTAGTACATGTATTACATGGGTCCTAAAGCAACACTTTGCTCATTAATGTAATATATATTAGTTAGACTTCCTAAAAAACGCCTATGAAAACATCTTGTATTTTTCAGTTAAATTGGCCATGAAAGATTCTAGAAACAATGTCCATACTTGAGATATCAATTTTTCCGATGTTTCTTGTTATACAGACTAAGTTTTGTGTTTCTACTCCATGTCCCACATTGGTTTCTGTGCTTAAATATGCATGGTTCCTCTTTTCCTCCAAGATGGCAGCACGTCTTTACCTGTCTGTATGTCTGCGCGAATGTTTATGTATTACAGGTGCATCTCAATAAATTAGAATATCATCAAAAAGTTGATTTTTTGCAGCAAATTTGATTATTCATTATTTTCAGAAAGTATTGGATCAGTTATTGAACATAGTTCACTCAAATCGGGTTATAACCTTTGAACCTTTTTTGGCTCCTCTGGAATTGCAAGAGCAGTGCTCTGTTTAAGGGGGTGTAGCGCTGCAGCGGGGCGTGGCACAGACAAGGCAGGAAACAGGAATTAAGGGTCGATGGGCTTTTATTCAAAAGGTATGGGAACCAGTCCTTCTGGCTAGGTGCAGGGCAGTTCCCAGCCTCCCTCTAGGTGGGAGGGCAGGGGACAGCCAGGGCAGGCAAGGCTGGCTTGGTGCTGGAGGAGAGGGCGCTGGGGTCTTTTGTTGAGCCACAGGCTCGGTCTTCCTCTGTTCCTGATTCTAGAACAGAAAGGACACATTAGCTTGTGAACTCACAGGCCGAGGTCTGCCAACTCTCTGCACTTGGCTGGGCCTTTTGTAGGCAGGCAGCCAATTAGGAGGATGAGCTGCAGCTGGTCTCCTGCGCTGGGGAAATTGACTGCCTGATCGAGGCTCCTGCCTCTGTCCAGGCTTGAGCAGGGAGGAGTGGTGCTGAACTGTCTTGGAGTTGTGGCGGAGCTGTCCCTGGTCCTGAAGTCCTCCAGTGAGACAAGGGGACAAACAGAGGCGTGGCCCGTGTGCGGGCAGGGGCGGGGATTCCTATCCCTGCACCACAGGCGGTTACATTTTTCATTTAATTCTTCAATCTGTTTTTGCACATCCAACAACTCTATGTCTTGAGTTTGTAGCCGACTGTACATTTTGTCACACTTCTCTATAAGCTGTCGGTGTTCTGTATTTAAGACAGAGGTACCATGAGCTGTCCTGTTTTTCTTTTGTTTTAACCACCAATCCAACAAATCCGGTGTAGATCCTTTTGGATTCCAGCCGTTTTTGGTCATCGCCTTTTCCTTTTTCCTCAAGGTGTAGCCTAATATCTAGTTATGAGATAGGCCTTTAGCAATGTACAAACGTGCGTAACTGGCGAGTACCTTACTAAACTTATGGTCAAGAATAAAACCAATACAAAACAATAAAGACTTAGGACAATATAAAACTTAAAATGCCACAATGACGCAATTCACAGCGGGTATGAGCAGGCTTCTCGAATTTCCACAAGACAGGTTGGAGGCGCACCACATGCACTCTCTCTCAACCAATAACAAAAACAAAAAGTACCCGAGTGACAGACGCTCCTTGTCTCTCACTCTCGGCCCGGGGCGCTGACACTAACTCTTTCGGAGCATGAACCGAAGAAACAAAGACACAATATGCGCTTACGTAGGCAACCTAATACCCAGTCGTGTAAATAATTAGTCACGTCTGCGACTTGGGCGACCCACGTACGCTTGCCATGGCCACGCAATCACTTATTCGCCTTTTTGGGGTGAATTTTCACTCTCCGAAGGCAGGGATGACCAACATTCACCCCATCACAAAATAGCTATGTTTTCAATTCATAGGCCTGTATCACACAACAGCACTGGTACCACAAGCAGTGCTGATAACCATACCAAACAAACAAATTATGCAAAGATGCAGTTTTTTAACCACGAACAACTGATCGCTTCTACACCGGTCAAATTATAGTTATATAATTATAATAGGTTAATGTACCACTCGGTGGAGCGTTCCAGATCTCCGCAGTTTTGCCTTAAAAACTATATTGTGATAAAACGAAGAACTCACTTTTCTTGAATTGGTCAGGAAACTCACGGAGGTCCGGAAATGAATCCACCCTGCTCTGCAGCGCCAAATTTGTTAGAGAATCCGAAGTTTTACCAGGAACAAATACGTATTATGACCGTCATCCAAAAGAAGCAGACCCAATGTTCATACAAAAAAATAGGAAAGTATTTATTACATGAGCCAGTAAGGAAACAAAATCTCAGAAAAATGTTCATTGAAGCACCGTTTATAGCATTACATTTGCATACATTCAAATTTGTGTGTATCATAAGTTTTGACCTCTGATTGGTTGCAAGCAGTTGTGTGCCATGTTTGGCACTGTGGATTGGATTATTCAAATCCCGAATGGTCGTGGGGTCTCGCCCTCTTCTCCCCAGTGGACTAGTGGAAAATCCCCAAAGGTGGAACTGGCAGCGGTCATTAACATATGCGTGTGAGGCGACCTAATACACAAATCTGTCTGTTGTCTGTCAACTGTATTCAAAGGCACAAATTTGTTTGTTTCCTCACAGTTGCGCTGGAGCGCTCAAAGGGCCGTGGGGCGGCATGGCCCAGGCGGTAGAGCGGGCGGCCTAGGAATCAGAAGCTTCCTGGTTCAATCCCCGGCTCCTCCTGAGAACGTGTCGAAGTGTCCTTGAGCAAGACACTGAACCTGATGTGCAGGGTGGTGCCTTGCATGGCAGCCTCCGCCATCAGGGTGAATGTGAGGCATAGTTGTAAAGCGCTTTGGGGTCATGTGACTAGAAAGCGCTATATAAATGCAGTCCATTTACCATGCGCTCAAAGCAGAGACATGACACTTGCGGAAAAGAATCAAGGGACTGTCCCCAATCAGTATGTCAGATTTCAAAACTTTGTAATGTATGGCTCTAGGGGCTGCCATAAACACCTTAGCAAGAATAAATTGTTTCAGAAAAAAGAATTAAAAAAGGTAGAAACACAATAGGGAGCTTCAGCAGCTTTGCTGCTTGGCCCCCCAAAAGAGAGACAGAAGGTAAGGGGAGTCATTGCAAGGCTGGGTTTGGGCACTGCTCCCGAAAAAGTGTTGAGACGGGAAGCTTGCTTTTGGTATTCTTGTTTGTTTTCAGTGTTCCTAGCAGAGATTAGAAGCTGGGTGTGTCAAGGCAGAGATTCACTCTGCTAATGGACTTTGAGGGCGGCCAATGTATGATGACTTCCTGTGGCTTTTTAATGACTGTAAGTGAGGTTAGACCATTAGTTAATTGATGTCATTAAAGGCACAGTTCACCCTAAAATGATTTTTTAGATAAATTGCCCCCTTTTTTTTTTTTTTTTTTTTGCCCTTAGAGAGACATGAAATAGCTTGCATAGATCTACTTCATACACTCTTTTCAATTTGATTTCAACTTCTGTCATCCTATCCAAACATGATACTTATGACAGCCTGGATGAATTTAAGTTATGATTTTAGTGCATCTAATTTATTTGGAATGCAGTTAAATCTGGGAAAATTTAGCTATTCCAAGATAGAGATACAATTTTTGTAAGTGATCAGCAGTGCTGACGTCATCTAGCTGTTGAGTCTGCCTGACCAGCAGTTCAGCCTTCATTCCCTAAGGCAGCCACTGGGGAAGGGTTAGCAGGAACATCTCAGTCAAGTATCCCTAGGGCACTTTATTCCATTGCTTATAAAGCAACAATAAACTTATTTTTTCTGGATACCAACATTTGGAGTGGAAACCACAGCCATGTTCCTATATTTTTTGCTTTTACTTTGCTGTTGCAGTTCAGCAGTGTGTAATAGTAAGTATTCACTTGCTCTTGATTATAAGTTATTCAGCATGTCAAGGTAAAGAGGTTGGTAAGGTGGCAGAAATTAATACAGAGCATATTTTTCATAAATATGATATGGGATATATTTTCTGAGGATGACTTATAAAGACTTAAAAATAAGAAACAACAATGAGAAAGGCATTTGTGCATGAACCAGCATGATGAAATGGCTTCTTATTTGAGTTTTACACAGTTTATCACAGATTTACAGCGCGTCAGTAATATACTTTCAGAGAAGTCAATGGTTTATGTGGTAAAATAAGTAAATGATGATCAGTTTCAGTCGCCTGTACACTGTAAAGTGTAATAAGTTGACTTTACTGAAAAAAAAATGCAAACTTGTTGCCTTAAAAAAAGTAATTTATGTTGACTTAGATAAATTAGATTTGATTAACTTATTTATTGTGAGTGTGCAGTACTCAAATTAACCTAAATAAATTGGATTATAGTCACGTATTTATTGTGAGCTTCCAGTATTCAAATCAATGGAGTTCTGATAATTTTTTTAAAGTAAATTCACCTTAATAAATATGTGCTGTGAAACTTAATTCTCTTCAGTTTTACTCATCCATTATTTTACGATCAACTTAACTTTACACATGCTAATTTACAAAGTAATTAAAAACACATTATCTACACTATAAATGTAAACATACTGTTACAAACATGCCTTGTAGATCTTAAAGTGGCTTTATTATTTCACATTTCACATTCACACAGATTTTTAAGGAAGAGTTATAATCTGAGCTGTGGTCTTAGACAACACACTTCACCAAGAAGGTAACCATTAACCTGTGGGTTAACATGTAAACAGGAAGTATAATAAAACATGAGATCTTAACCACAACTAAAGCTATCAAATTCATCACAATAATATCACCTGTAATGGACTAATACTTGTATGAAATAACGCAGTAAACATTACACCAGGTAACTAACAGCACTCTGGGTAACAGATCGTCTACACAGGAACTGCTTGCTTGCAACACATGGACTTGCTGCTAAGGCTCACTAGCAGGAAAGACAGAGGTTTCTTCAGTCATTACAATAAAAATTAATTAAAACTGCCTGCAAACTAGCCGCTTTTCGGCAAAATTCACTGTTTTGAATCCAAAATAGGTCATTGGGTTTTTTTGTTTCGTTTGTGGGGGGGTATTGGCTGGTATGCTAATAAGGGACGTCATCTGTCCGAAACTCGGCAGCAAAAAAGAATTTCGCTCCCCGGTTCCCACCGACCTGCTGGTCAGGCACTCACCTCCGGTGGCTACATTGCCGCTGCTTGGGGAAACTCCGGCAACTCCAACTGGGTCTTGCCAAGAAAAAGCAGTGGGATAAAGTTATAATGCGGCCACGACCAAGCGACCGACCCCCCCCCAAACAAAACAAAAAATCTCAAATACCTATTTTGGATTCAAAACAGCGAATTTTGCCGAAAAGCTACTAGTTTGCAGGCAAGCACACAGTACTACAACCCCAATTCCGAAATAGTTGGGACAAAGAGTAAATTGTGAATAAAATCAAAACGCAATGACTTTCAAATCACACCAGCCAGAATTTTATTCACAATAGAACAGAGATAACATAGCAAATGTTGAAACTGAGAAATTTTACAATTTTATCCACAAAATGAGCTCATTTCAAATTTGATGGCTGCTACAGGTCTCAAAAAAGTTGGGACAGGGCCCTGTTTACCATGGAGTAGCATCCCTTCTTCTTTTTAACACAGAGTGGAGGCGTCTGGGCATTGAGGAGACAAGTTTCTTGATTTTTTGAGGAGACAAATTCCATTGGAATTTGATCCCACTCTTGTTTAATACAGGCTTCCAGCTGCTGGAAAGTTTTGGGTCTCCTTTGATGGACTTTTCGTTTAATTATGCGCCAAATGTTCTCAATCGGTGAAAGATCAGAACTGCAGGCAGGCCAGTTCAGCACACGGACTCTTCTACTACGAAGCCATGCTGTTGTAATAGCTGCAGTATGTGCTTTTGCATTGTCCTGCTGAATTACACAAGGCCTTCCCTGGAATAGATGTCATCTGGAGGGGAGCATATGTTGCTCTAAAACCTTTATATACCTTTCAGCGTTCATGGTGCTTTTTAAAACATGCTAGAGTCCCACGCCATATGGACTAATGTATCCCCATACCATCAGAGATGCTGGCTTTTGAACTGAACGCTGATAACAGGAGGAGTGGTCTTTCTCCTCTTTAGCCCAGAGGACACGACGCCCATAATTTCCAACAAGAATGTCAAATATGGACTCGTCTGACCACAGTACACTTTGCCACTTTGCTACGGTCCATTTTAAATGAGCCTTGGCCCACAGAACATGGCGGCGCTTCTGGATCATGCTCAACAATGGCTTCCTTTCTGCATGATAGAGTTTTAGGTGGCATCTGTGGATGGAACGGCAGACTGTGTTAACAGACAGTTGTTTTCTTGAAGTATTCCTGGGCCCATTTAGTAATGTCAATGACAGAATCATGCCGGTGAGTGATGCAGTGGCGTCTGAGGGCCCGAAGATCACGGGCATCCAGTAAAGGTCTTCAGCCTTGTCCCTTACGCACAGAGATTTTTTCAGTTTCTCTGAATCTTTTGATGATGTTATGCCCTGTCGATGATGAGACCTTCAAAGCCTTTGCAATTTGACATTGAGGAACATTATTTTCCACAAGTATTCCACAATTTTTTTTTTCCGCAAGCCTTCACGGGTTGGAGAACCTCTGGCCATCTTTACTTCTGAGAGACCCAGCCTCTCTAAGACATCCCTTTTATAGCCAATCATGTTACACACCTGATGCCAGTTAATGTAATTACTTGCCAAATGTTCTTTCAGCTGATTCTCTTATATATTGATTGCTTTTTCAGCCCTTTTTTCACCTGTGTCCCAACTTTTTTGAGACCTGTTGCAGCCAGAAAATTTGAAGTAAGCTCATTTTGTGGATAAATATGTAAAATGTCTCAGTTTCAAAATTTGAAATGTTATCTATGTTCTATTGTAAATATCATATTGGCTCATGTAATCTGAAAGTCATTGCATTTTGATTTTATTCACAATTTACACTTCATCCCCACTGTTTCGGAATTGGGGTTGTACAACAAGACAACTCGACGGTTCACAAAAGAGTAAAATATTTACTTACCAAATCTTTGTGCTAAACACAAGTAATCCCACAACGCCAACGAAAATTGACAATGTTGTGTAAGAGAGCTCCACTTGACCGTGGTCGTCTGCGGGCATGTTCTGGTAGATGACGCAGATCTGCGCATGTCTGAAAGAATGCCGAAAGGACACTGATAAATGATTTTTTCTTATTTAACTTAACTGGGGTACATCAAGTTTAGCATGTTTTCCCACCCCAAATTACTGCTTACATATTTAAAAGTAGTGTTCATAACAGGTTGATAAAAACTGTTCACTTATCATTTTTAATTAATTTGTATGTAAGCATTTACAGTGTATCTTTTTAAAGAAATATAATGGTGCATCCTTGTTAATATGTAAATAATCCACAAGTGAACAATAAGTTTATCAACCATTTTCTTTGCATAGCTTTGTTCGATGGAAGCCTATGATAAGGAAATAATGGCTCTGTAATATGAAGCTTATTTCTTGATAACCCTGAAACGCAGGAAATATTGATGCAGGTTCTTGTAGACTGTGGCCAATATGGGAATGCATTTGGGAAATCAGAGGAATAGTAGCCAGAAGTCCTATATATAGGATGGAAATTAAATAGAATAAAAATTAATATGTCACACAAACGGATATGCACATGTAAACGCGAGTAGTAGAGACTTGAGTACAATCTAATGTTGATGCATAGGGCTCTGAATTCGTTGACCAGGCGCAGGCACGGCGCAGGCACGGCAAATGGGGGGATTGCCGCGCCAACGGGGTGTATCCAGGCACATTTTGCAATTTCGTGCCCGGCGCAAGTACTCCTCTGTCCCGCCTCCGTCCCTCCTGCCGGCGCAAGTGGCAAAGAGGGAGGAGAGAAGGCGTGAGTGGGCTTAACACAGCTGAGTCAAATATTCACCTATCAAATGAGCTCCTCTCCTCACCTTTAAAAGTGCCGTGGGCGAGGCGCAGTGCAAATTTCGTTCGACATGGATGAAGTAGGGCACAGCAGCAACACCAGATGGCCAAACTTCAGCCAGGAGGAAGCTGATGTTCTGGTCAGGGAGGTTCAAGCTTGCAGTGGCCGAATATATGGTCACGCGAAGAGACCTCCACGGGCTGATGATGCAAAGGCGGCCGCGGAATTCTAAACCCCCCTAGAGCCGCGGCTGCTGCTTTTTTCACGGCAGTGCAAATGTGAGGCCATTTCATAATATTGTGCGATTATAAAGAGGGAATCAACAATATATCATTTTTGAACGAATGAAATAAAAAATTGCCAATAAATACATGTGAATTTATTACGTACAATAATTAATTATGCTGACAAACACGTTATATGAGAAAACAGCAACTTGAGTCAACATTTGCCCAATTGCGTAACCCGACTGCAACCAGAACAAATCTGACAAGGGGTGCACTTGACAGCTGTGTAAGCCTATAGACTACCTTTAGTAGGCCAATAGTACACAACAATAAAAGTAATAATAATGTTTAGATAAATATAGCCCAGATCAGGCTGTGTTTCTAAAGCTGCGTTCACACTGGACGCGAAACAAATTTTCCGCATGATAGATTACATTCAAAGTCAATGCAAAGACGCGAATACGCGCGAAACGTGTGTATTCGCGTCTTTGCATTGACTTTGAATGTAATCTGTCGTGCGAAAAATTCATTTCGCGTCCGGTGTGAAAGCAGCTGAAGGACACATACCCACATAGCCTACACACGCACTCATTTGCCCACATGCACACACACACCTCTCTCTCTGTCTCTCTCTCTCTCTCTCGTACGTTGCAGACAGGGATATTTGCGGTCAAAGCCACTGCCGCAAAAAAAGCGGCTACGCCGCTCAAAGTAATTTAATAGCAATACTCGCTTACATTTTATAACAGAAGTTCAAAACTTTGACATAACATGGAAAACACATATTTAGAAAAAGTCATGGACCGATGGACTCATATCTTTTACTGACATGAAATATCATGCATTACTAACATCAGTGCCACATAAAAAGCAGCACCCGCGGTTCTAGTGTTAAGGACAGAGCTGTGCAGCCAGGTGGTCTCTCCTCTCCCGTGCGCGCTGCTGCTCTCCCTGCTGATACAGCATATGCAGTTCGGCCTCTCTCTGTCTCAAGTCCTGTAATGTCTCCTGCGTGAGGTCAAAGTGACATCCATGGCGTACAGCTATGTTGTGTAGCACGCAACATGCCACAGAGAATGCAATGACACTCTGAGGGCTGTCAGGTCGAGTTTCCATTACGCATGCCAACCGCCTTTGATCTGACATCAGGACAATCGATATAAATACTATAATTTATGTGCTGATTCAGATAGTTACATTAAATAGTGCTTGCTGTAATTATTTATTGCATTGAAATGTGCCTGACATTCTGGAAACCTGCCTGTGAGGTTTCGGTGACATGTGCGCACTGTGCGCCAGTCAGCCAAATTACCACTGAACAGAAAGTAAACCAGGTTAGAGCTGGCGAGCTCTCTGCGCACTTTCGGAGGAGCCTTTTGCCATGAAATTGTCACTGCCTCATGATGAATATGTGACACCTTCCCCTACTACGCCGCCACACCCATCCCAGCGCACATCCATCTACCAAATTGCCAAAGTGGCTGTGCACGGTGTTGCACGGCACAAAATTACCACTGCGTGGGCTGCACCAGACAAAATTAGCACTGCATGGGCTGCACCACGCTGCGCCACCCAGCGCTGCGCCAAGAAATTAGAGCCCAGAATGTTATTAACTCATAGCAAGATGTCTCAATTTTCAAAGGCTCCTAGGCTTGAAAATATTGAAGATTGGGAACATATGTGTATTAAACACTAAAAGGTCACATATAGAGTAGTGGTGGGACGCGATCAAAAAATTAATCTAATTAATTAGAGGCTTTCTAATTAATTAATCTCGATTAATCGCATTTTTATCAAATAGCAATATTTGACACAATAAGCAAAGTTTTTCAATTCAAATAAATTCTGGTTGATGACTGAATCAATGAATAGACATATACGTGAACTTCAAAAACAAAAATGTTTATTTTTCATCTATATTTATGTGTGCATTTTTCATCTGTCAACTACATTCGCAGATTAGTGCAAACTTGAAGTGCAATTACAGCCATTACATTCAACATTTTAAGACTTTAGGTGCATTACCGCCACCTACCTGGCATCAGTGTGTGCATCTGTGTTACCAGTGTGCCAGAAATTAAGCCCCTTTCAGATTGACAGTTTACTCTGTATCAGCACTGCAGCGGCTCCAGAGCAGCACCGGGTTAAAGTTTGATGTGTTTGATTTACGGTGGAGTAATTTACTGCGGCGTAGTTTACCCCAGAGTAATTTAAACCACCTCTGGAGGTGGTTTAGCTCCGGGGCAGCACCGGAGAAGCACCAGATTGAGTGCAATATGAATTGCGCTCCTGCTCAGCACCGTGTTAAATTTACTCAAGCAGAGTGGAACAGGTCAGTGTTCGTTGAACAGTTTTCCACTCATGCACCAAAAGAAGGGGCAGGTGTCCAGGAAGTGTGTGTACTGCTGATCAGCATCATTCGCCCCCAGTTTGATTAATGAACGTATCGTTTTTTTTTCTCCTTTGTTAAAAGTTACTATATATTATCGCATATTTTGAATCACAGCAATAATGGCCAACAAAGACGTAGTCACCCACTATGTTTTCGTATACCAATGCCCATAATGCATCGAGCGCAATCACGCAAAGGGAATTTCTGGCCCATGCCAAGGCTTCGGTTTAGGAAAACAATACCATGACGACTAATAGGGTGGCGAGATTTCGATATGAATGGGTGTCGCCGATTTGATGCGGACATTTTATGACTTTTATATGCTGTTTTCAGGTCAATATGAATGGGTTTAAGCTGGAATGCCGATCCGCAGCACCGGATTGCGATCAGGTGTGTAGATATGAATGTGGTACTAGAGAACTGAGAAAGGTGCGATTAAATGCGTTATTTTTTTTACGCAATATTTTTCTGAAATTAATTAATCGAAATTAACGCGTTAAAGTCCCAGCCCTAAAGGAAGTCACACATGAACTTTCATTTGGTGACATTCAACTTGACTGTTGGTGATCTTTGAAGGTCGAACTTGACAAAATACAATTACAGTGACTTGTATTGCCAAAACAGTCACAGATGGAGCATAGGTTTGTATTAGAGACACATAGGAAGTTATATATGATCCTTCATTTGGTGACCTTCATATTGACCTTCGAAGGTCAATTGCAACTTAGGGAAGATTCAGTGTCTTGTATCACTATTATGGTCACAGATGGAGCCTAAGTTTGTGTTACTGACATCCAGGAAGTCACATATGAACTTTCATTTGGTGACATTCAACTTGACTGTCAGTGACCTTTGAGGGTCAAACTTGACAGTGAAATTACAATGACTTCTATCACCAAAATGGTCACAGATTGAGCCAAGGTATGTATAGAGACATTTAGGAAGTCGTATATGAAGTCCGTTTTGACCTCAACTTGACTTCTGTGACCTTTAAAGGAATAACTGAATTTAATTTGAGTCCACTATTTTTCTTCCAATTATGATTTCTTTAATTATTGAAAAAGGTTACCTTAAATATCAACTTGATTCAAACAGCGGATTGAGCATAATCGTCTTGAGAAAGTTGATTTTCCTGAGAGTTGGCGAAAACGAAAATGACTTGCCGGCTTCACAGGAAGTGACGTCATCTCAGGAACCATGCATGTATTGCATTGCATTTAATCAATGGACGACTCCTACAATTCTTCAAGTTCTACTAGCGATTCTAGTAGTTCTTCGTTGTCGGACGTGGATTTCAATCTGCTGTCTGATTCAGATGATGATGAGGCATCTGATGTTAGTAATGTCAATTACTGACGTACAAGTGCCAGATTCTGCATTAAGGACTTAACACCGAACAGTGACCTCCTCATTTTGTTGTATATGGCCTCATCAATAGCTCTCTGTGTAAAAGTGGTCAAGGCTGTTTCGTTGATTTTGTCTTTTTCAGTTTCTGGCTTCAGAAAGAGAATTTCGTTCAATCGAGACTGATTCTTTATATTTCCATGACCGAGGTGTAAAGTTTGGGCCCAGTCAGGATTCATCGTGTCAGCTGGTTTCCCTGCTGGCTTCACAATATTAAGTTTCAAATTAAAATTGCTCTAGTTCTTGCAATTATTTATAAGTCTGAAGTAGGAACTTGACAAAGATTTATACAAGACGTATTAGCAGGGGCGATCGATCGACTGATTATCTTTAAGTGGAGCGGTCATCAGTTAGAATTGCAAATTACTTCTGCTGCATCTTCACGAGTAGCCTAGCCATCAAATCACTTTCCAGGCAGGCGCTAAAGTATCATTTTAAAGGTTTGATATTAGCTTGTTCGCAGTAAACAGACCATTTATTTAAGCCGTAAAATTACAGTTTTAATGACGTTTCATGAAAACGAAAATACTGTCAAAGACCAAGTGATCGGCTACTCCTGATTTACTACCTCTTCATGTACTGTAATAGGAACTGTTTTGGCAATCTGTGTAGCCTGGAATTGTTTCTTTATACGTGTTATGAAATGTTTACTATTGACATGGGTGTAATCAGTCTTTCTGCCGTCTAGCCCTTTTCAGTATGTGTTGGTCTATCACCATCTTTGATGATATTCATTCAGCCGGCAAACTTTCTCTCCTCTGTTTGTTATTATCCGAATTCAATGGAACATGAAAATATCCCATTGTTTTCAGTACAGAATTACTACATCGCTTCACTGCACAAATATGAGCCATGGCAATTCACGTTAAAACGCAAAGAAATGTAGTAGGCCGAGACTGAATTCCCCATTGAATTGTATTGTGAGTACACCAGCAACTCATGTTTATACCACTGGTTCTTGGTCCCGGGGCACCCCTGTGTATGCTTGCTGTCTGGACAAAATTCACCCAATGTCGCCTTATGCCACAGACCTTGGGGAACGAATGAGTTGATACACCACTGGCTGCGTTCGCAAAGGCACTACAGCCAAACACAACGCATCTATTCACCATTTCTGACAATATTCAGCGCAATATAAAGGCGTGTATTCACATGTAAATCTATTGTATTCGCCATTCATTGTGTACCTGAGATCGCTCGGGGTTCCTGAGATGACGTCACCGCCAAAGATTTCTGAAGATCTCTGAAGATTTTGTTCTGATGGAATGGGCGTGGTTGGGGATAGAAAATTTAAAATAAAAAATAGTCCATTGCTTAAAGTCGATATTTTTCGATTTATTTATGCAATTCAGACAAGAATACACTTTCTCAACCCCAAAGTTGACAACATTCAGTGATACCTTTAAAGTTCCCACACTCCTTATGGCACCAATAAAATTCGTAACCTGTGTTATGACTTGAAAATCACAACAAAGAAAACCAGCAATGACAACTTAAACAAATTTATTCTTCACTGATTAGGTCCAAAAATTTCTACAAATAATCCACTGTCTAATCTTATAACACTCTAATGCCACTATGTAACTCTGACGCAAAGAAAAAAACCACATCCACTGACCAAAATCACAGAATTTATATAGACTAGGAACATTCTGGAAAGGTCTACAGGAGTCCTGGGTGATCCGGCCCCCTCCAGGCAAGAAGATGCCAGAAACCTCTAGAAAGCGCTAGTCTATTTCATCACAAACAAGTGGTATTGCATCAGATCATGTTTTGCTACAGACATACACCAGAGGGTGCTAAATGATGAACAAAATAAACAAATAGCTGACCAGTAAGGCAGCACAAATAGTTTCCAACAAAACTCCATTTATAAATTATATACAGTGCTGTACATAAAATACTTATATATAACACTTGGAATATCCACGGGATTAGTTTGCAGGCGAAAAGAAATGAAATTTTTGACCATCTAAATAAACTTACATTCAGATATTTCTCTCCTACAAGAACTGACCTAACAGAATCTGAGTTGCAGAAGTTAGTAACAACTGAATTTAAACAAGTTTTTTCATCAACCCATAGCTCAAAGAAAAGGGGTACATCAATTCTGATAAACAAAAGAATACCATTAATCCATCATACCACCATCACTGACCCTGGAGGACGATTTGTAATAATTAACGGTTCTATCGATAATAACAATATTACTATTGCTAGCATATATGGCCCAATATTACTATTGCTAGCATATATGACCCTGCCCTTTTTCATTCACTCTTCACTTCTCTAGCTGACCTCCCAAACTCCACAATAATAATCGGTGGTGAGTTCAACATAGGAATTGATCTATCTTTAGACAGATCAACGCATACAGGTAAAAGCAGGAACTGGCACTCCACTTCGACTCTAGTACAATATGTAACTGATTTTGATCTTGGCGATAGTTGGCGATTGAAAAACCCATTAAACAGAGAATATACATTCTTCTCCCCTCCTCATCATTCATTTTCACACATTGACTTTTTTCTCACCAGCAACTCCATTATATCGGACATTGCTGACTGCACAATCCACCCTATCATCATTAGTGACCACGCCCCTGTTTCCTTTACCCTCAACATGGAACAATTCAAACAACCCATCAGTAGATGGCGCTTTAATACATCTCTGCTTACAGTTCCTGATTTTGATAAATTCTTCACAAATGAGTGGTCTTCCTCCATGGAATTGAATGAATCCCCAGAAATTCCACCCTCAATACTCTGGGAGACGGCTAAAGTAGTACTGAGAGGAAAATTATATCTTACTCATCATACAGGAAAAAAAAAGGAACAGGAACTTGGGAAAAACCTGGAACAACAAATCAAAGAACTAAATGATACGTATTTTAACAATCCTACAGAAAAAAATTCAGAAAGAAATCACTGAGAAAATAGTTCAACTAAATAGTACTCTACACAAAAACATAAATTCCTAACCCAAAGACTCAGACATGATAATTTTGAAGATAATAACAAATCAGGAACATTTTTGGTAAATCCACTGAAACGAAACAAAGAAAAATATATATACCAGCCATTAAGAACTCAGCAGGGAAGACTATGCTGAAACATGAGGATATCAACAATACATTCAAGGGTTATTGCAGGAAGTTAGATGCCTCTGATCATGACCCACATTCAGCTGATATCAACTCCTTTCTTAATAATATAGATCTTCCTAGTCTCACCAAGGAACACGTGAATGCTCTAGACTCTCCATTAACTCTTAACGAATTCCATAAAGCACTCAATCAGATGCCAAACAGTAAAGCCCCAGGACTAGATGGCTTCCCTGCTGAGTTCTGTAAACATTTCTGGAGCACAATTTCACCATTGTTTCTCAGAATGACGTTTGACATTAAGTCCAATTCTAAAATCCCACAACAAATGAATACAGCCCTTCTCTCAGTACTACTGAAACCTGACAAAGACCCAATCCAATGCTCAGGTTACCACCCCTGTTCACTCATTAATACAGATCTCAAAATTATCACAAAAGCACTTTCTATTCGAATTGAAAAAGTCATATCATCAGCTTTTTTCATGATATATTGAAATAATAACAC
The DNA here is from genome assembly GCA_029692085.1 of Gymnothorax javanicus. Classification (NCBI taxonomy): domain Eukaryota; kingdom Metazoa; phylum Chordata; class Actinopteri; order Anguilliformes; family Muraenidae; genus Gymnothorax; species Gymnothorax javanicus. The sequence goes on along the minus strand of CM056194.1, from coordinate 162,466,223 downwards.
CCAACTTTCCCAGCCATGCTTGTTTATTTATACACTTCCACAATATAACTTCAAGTATAACTCTGTTTGAAACATAAAATTGGCCCACTTGTGAGATATTTTGCTCAATAAGCTGTTTAGTTGAGCTTCTTAAAAACTTCAACTGCAAGTTGCTGTAACATTAGCTGCCTTCAAGGCTGAATGTAGAGACTAGTGCCTTGCAGGCTGGTTAGAAGGCTAATGTTGATTTCATATTGTATAATCTTCAATAGTATTGCCTCAGATGCCTTCAAGGCTGATTGTAGAGCACTAGTGCCTTCCAGGCTGACCATAGAGACGAGTGCCATGCAGGCTGGTTAGAAGGCTTATGTTGATTTCATATTGTATAATCTTTAATAGTATTCAGTCAGATGCCTTCAAGGCTGATTGTAGAGACTAGTGCCTTCCAGGCTGACTGTAGAGACTAATGCCTTCCAGGCTGACCATAGAGACTAGTGCCTTGCAGGCTGGTTAGAAGGCTAATGTTGATTTCATATTGTATGGTCTTTCATAGAGTATTCAGTCAGATGCCTTCAAGGTATCAGGGCCCGGGGTGGGTGCTGGGGCAGTTTTTTTTTTTTTTTTTTACTTTTTTAGCGGGGCGGGTAGATAGGGCTCCACGACGGCGCCGAGACATTGTTTGAACTCCTAAGAAGAGTGTAAAAAGTAAAGACAACATGAATATGCAACAACACCTCAGTCAGTTTTCTGAGGTAACGTGGTTGGTTTCGAACTGTAATAAATCTATGGGCTGAAAAATAGAAGATTTGAAATTAGCCTTAGAAGGCTCCAACTCAGTAGAGGCCCCCCTCAGTAATGCTGAGGGAGTCTCTACTGTCAGCCTTGAAGGCATCAGAATTGTACACACACACACACACACACACACACATATATAAATATATATATATATATATATATATATATATATATATATGATGAAAATCATTGGTAGGCTGATGATTTCATCATATATATATATATATATATATTTATTTTTTATATATATATATATATATATATATATATATATATATATATATATGATGAAATCATCAGCCTACCAACCAGCCTGCAAGGCACTAGTCTCTACTGTCAGCCTGGAAGGCACTAGTCTCTACAATCAGCCTTGAAGGCATCTGACTGAATATTATCAAAGATTACACAATATGAAATCAACATTAGCCTTCTACCCAGCCTGTAAGGCACTAGTCTCTACAATCAGCCTTGAAGGCATCTGACTGAATATTATCAAAGATAATACAATATGAAATCAACATTAGCCTTCTAACCAGCCTGCGAGGCCCCTCCTTGAATCGCCCCCTTATCGTGGTGGAGGGGTTTGAGTGCCTGGATGATCCTAGGAGCTATGTTGTCTGGGGCGTATTGCCCCTGGTAGGGTCTCCCAGGGCAAACAGGTCCTAGGTGACGGGTCAGACTAAGAGCAGTTCCAAAGCCCCAATGAATAGAACTACACCAAGGACAGTTACGTCGCCCGGACTGGCATCACCGGGGCCCTACCCTGGAGCCAGGCCCAGGGTTAGGGCTGGCAGCCGAGCACCTGGTGGTCGGGTCTCCACCCACAGGACCCGGCCGGGCACAGCCCGAACAAGCGACGTGGGCCCGCCTTCCTGTAGGCCCATCACCCGCGGGAGGGTTCAGAAGGGGCCGATGCTATGTGCTTTGGGTGGCAGTCATGGGCAGGGGCCCCGACGACCCAATCCCTGGACATGGAATCTGATTATGGGGACATGGAATGTCACCTCGCTGCGGGGGAAGGAGCCTGAGCTTGTGCGGTAGGTCGAGCGGTACCGGCGAGAGATAGTCGGGCTCACCTCCATGCACAGTCTGGGCTCTGGAACCCAACTCCTCGAGAGAGGCTGGACTCTCTTCTATTCTAGAGTTTCCCGCGGTGAGGGGCGGCGGGCTGGTATGGGTTTGCTTATAGCCCCCCAGCTTAGCCGCCATGTGTTGGAGTTTTCCTGAGTGAACGAGAGGGTCGCTGCCCTGCGCCTTCGGGTCGAGGACAGGTGCCTCACTGTCTTTTCGGCTTATGGGCCGAACGGCAGTGTAGAGTACCCGGCCTTCTTGCAGTCCATGGGAGGGGTACTGGAAAGTGCTCCGTCTGGGGACTCCATCGTTCTGCTGGGGGACTTCAACGCTCACGTGGGCAGCGACAGTGTTACCTGGAAGGGCGTGATTGGGAGGAACGGCCTCCCCGATCTGAACCCGAGTGGTGTTCTGTTATTGGACTTCTGTGCAAGTCACAGTTTGTCCATAATGAACACCATGTATGAAACATAAGGGCGTCCATCAGTGCACGTGGCACGAGCACGCCCAAGGCCAGAGGTCAATGATCGACTTTGTGGTTGTGTCATCTGACCTTCGGCCGTATGTTTTGGACAATCAGGTGAAGAGAGGGGCTGAGCTGTCTACTGATCACCACCTGGTGGTGAGTTGGATCCACTGGCGGAGGAGGAAGCTGGACAGACTTAGCAGGCCCAAACGTGTTGTGAGGGTCTGTTGGGAACTTCTGGCGGAACCCTCTGTCAGAGGGGTTTTCAACTCTCACCTCTGGGAGAGCTTTGACCAGATCCCAAGGGGGGCTGGAGACATTGAGTCTGAATGGACCATGTTCTCCACCTCCATTGTCAACGCGGCCGTTCGGAGCTGTGGCCGTAAGGTTTCCGGCGCCTGTCGTGGCGGCAATCCCCGAACCCGGTGGTGGACACCGGAAGTAAGGGATGCCGTCAAGCTGAAGAAGGAGTCCTATCGAGCTTGGTTGGCTCATGGGACTCCTGAGGCAGCTGATTGGTACTGGCAGGCTAAGCGTGCTGCGGCCTGAGCGGTGGCGGAAGCAAAAACTTGGGTATGGGAAAAGTTCGGGGAGGCTATGGAGGAGGATTATCGGTCGACCTCGAGGAGATTCTGGAAAACCGTTCGGCGCCTCAGAAGGGGGAAGCAGTGCCCTGCCAACAGTGTTTCCAGTGGAGGTGGGGAGCTGTTGACTTCGACTGGGGATATTGTCGGCCGGTGGAAAGAATACTTCGAGGATCTCCTCAATCCCACTGACACGCCTTCCATAGAGGAAGCAGAGGCTGGGGACCCAGAGGTTGATTCATCCATCACTCGGGCTGAAGTCACTGAGGTAGTTTGGAAGCTCCTCAGTGGCAAGGCACCGGGGGTGGATGAGATCCACCCTGATTACCTCAAGTCCCTAGATGTTGTAGGGCTGTCTCGGTTGACACGCCTCTGCAACATCGCGTGGTAGTTGGGGACAGTGCCTCTGGACTGGCAGACCGAGGTGGTGGCCCCTCTATTTAAGAAGGGGGACTGGAGGGTGTGCTCCAACTACAGGGGGATCACACTCCTCAGCCTCCCAGGTAAAGTCTATCCCAGGGCGCTGGAGAGGAGAATTCAGCCGATAGTCGAACCTCGGATTCGAAAAAGCAAAGCATGTGTTAGCTACATGCACGCTTATAGTATGTCACCTTCAATAGTTACCGAGTACACGCCCGTTATCCAACCTAAGTTAACCAACAACGGCCTTTGCTACCTTACAGTTTATTCTGTAATGTTACAAAAAAGACAGGTGAAGCAGTCGAGTCGCTACATAACAAAGCCATTCATCAAATACAATAACTGAAAACACTGGTGTCGTTACACCTGCTCACTTCACCGATTTGGTAATAACGTAAGCCGACAGCACGGAATCTCCTGGCCAGTGCTACAAGCAAAGAACCGCAGCTGCTGCGCTGCTTACGAGAACGCGCTTAGAGACAAGGTCCCCTTGGTGTTCGCGTAGCCTGAATTTGAAGTTGACTTACTTGTCGATCAGAAAGCTGGCAACTTCAGCGTCCCTTTGAAAATCTTTCGCTTTCATTAGCTCCTTCCACTTGGGGAAGGCTAGCCCGATGTTGACCCTCGTTTTTTAAATGCGCCGGTCGCGCTGCCTTTTTAATTCTCTTTTTCGCTTTCTTGGCGATGAGGATTCCGTCTCCTCTGCTGCTGCTGCATATGCATGGTCCTGCATTATGCTGCAGTAGTGCAGATTTTCAAGCTTGCCGCGGTAGCCTCTCTTGCTGATCTCCTCTGGTGTCTCAATCACTCTGCACTGGCTGGCAGGGCAAACGCGGATTTATTCCGCGTTTGGTGCTATTTGACCCTTGCCGGCGGCTGTAGTTTCAAGATGGCAGACTGTCATGGCACTTCCCTACCGGCTTCCCCGTCCAATGTACAAACAAATCTACAATTCTTCGTTTACGAGAATATGTCAGATTATTAGCGGAGGTCATAATACACCAATGATGACACATATATGAATGCAGACTTAGATTTTGGCCAATAAACAACTGAAAATGTTACAATGTCCCTTTAAGAACCTAAACTTTGAGGGATTTCATACTTAAGAAGGGGGTGCCACTCAATGTACCCCCTAAAATAGACTTTAATTAGCAATTTGTGCCCAAACAAGATATGACCGTTTATTGGAAGGTATTCGTGTACTGCTCTCAAAACCACAAATTAAGAAAACTTTTTCAGTGGGAAAGGCCACTTAAGAAGGCCCCTAATTAGCACTAATTAAGGGGCCTAATTAGCAATTTGCGCTCATCAACAAAACTTGTGCTAAAACACTCTTGAGAGTGACCAAAATCAATATCACTTACTTAAGAACATACACTTTGGGGGATTTCTTACTTAAGAGGGGGACGCAATCAACGTACCCCCCCCCCAAAAAAAAGAATTAAGTTAGCAATAACTCCTGTTAAAACAAAGGCGTGATTGACCGAAATCATGATCACTTACTCTTAATGTATGTAATGCCTGTGGGCTGTTATTCAAAGACCAAAGGGTGGCTAACACGCCCCAATTTCCCCTATTTCTGGATATGTGGATTTCCAGATTTCAATTCAGACAGGTAAACTGCCTTCTATTCACAAGTCATCAGTCATGGACTCTTTGATTTACCGTAGCATTTTTCTTGATCATCCATCAGTCGGTGCCCCTAAAATTGCTAGAGACATCAGTCTTTATTCCATGTATCATAATTTCCCTACTTTACATCATAACCTAACCTTGAAGCATGAGTGGCACAACACAGAGCTCGCCTCGGTTGGTAGATGCATGCATCATTGATGGGAACTTCCTCTTGCACACTCTGCCTGCAGCCAAACTACCAGCAACATTTGGAAGCGTCACCAGAAGCATCCTGATACAAGCTCTCTGTCACTAAAGCATGTAGACATAGTCTTCGATGATTACCCCACACCTTCCATCAAAGACTGTGAGAGAGGGCATTGTGGAAATCGATGACAGCCAGTTGTACATAATAGGAGGTCTAGAACGGCTTCTTCCCAGGAATTTCAACAGCGCTCTCAGTTCCAGGTCATTTAAGCAACAGCTTCCACTCTTCCTTTCTGAAGAATGGCAAGACCAGTCCTTCATCCATATCATTGGGTTACGTGATGTCTACCTGGGCATTAGTGGTTACTGTTACCACTACTACATTCAAGATGGTCAGGTGATGTGCGAGTCAGTTGAAGACATGAGGCCTGTACCATAAAGCTGGATTAACATACCCGGGGTTTCTCTTAGTTATCTGGCTGCACTTAACCAGACATCCGCATTCCTGATAAGCAGTATCACAAAGCCAGTTATCTACTCGGTAACTGAACCCAGGGTTTTCCAATCTAGGTATGTGCACGTTCACATAAAAGGGGCGGTGTCTGAAGCAAATAACCAATTGCAAACATGGAAAAACCGAGTGGAAGCAAAGCTGCGTACTTTTCAAATGCAGAGCAAGAGCTCTTAATAAAAATAAGAAGAGAATAACCATATCATCCTGGCAAAAGTTAACACCGTTGCAGCTGCCAAATACAGAAAAGACAGTTGGCAAAAAAAAAAAAAAATCACCGACCGCGTAAATGCGTAAGTTAATTATAATGATAATATCACTGCAAATAACTCCCGTATTCATGATTGTATGTGGGCTATTGCTGCAATAGTGATTTAATTTTACTTCTGCTGCAGTAAATCATGACAACAGGTGCTATGTAGGCTAGTGAGCACACCTCTCTCCTTTTCTGCTTTACAGGATATGTTTGATCCAGCACGAAGCCTATTGGGTATAGGGATGTGCGTATCTTATTGTTTATAATGTCACTGCCCCATCTGTAATGATACGCTCAGAGGAACCAGTCGCAACTCAGGGATAATCCAAAAATTGTAGGCCTTTATTGCAAAAAGGGTCAGGATCAGAAGACACAAGGATTGCCAAGCCAAAAACAATGTCCAAAAAGCGAAGTCGACAGGGCAGGCAGGAGTCAAAACCAGTAAGGCAGATGTGCAACGGTACATAGACAGTAAGCCAAAACCCGTGGTCGAGATCCAGAAAGGTTGGTCATACACATGGCATCCAAAACAGAAATAGTGGTCGTACAAAAAACAGGTCAAAATCCAAAAAGGCAAAACAGGAATAGAAGGGCAATGGCAAACTCGAGGTCAGGCAAACCAGTCGTGAAGAAACAATAAACAAAAGGCATTCAAGGAGCTCTGCACAGATGTAAATTGATCAACGTTCTGACAAGGAATGAACGGCAGTGAAGACTTTAAATAGACAAGAGGGAAGTCACATGCTATGCGGGGAACAGGTGAATTGGATAAGACTAATTCCAGAGGTAAGCACACATGGGGAGGTCCTAAACCACAAACAATTGGCAAAAACCAAAACGCGGACAGGATCAACGCAGACAACCTATGACAGATAAACACCTCCGGTCAAGGAGTTCTAAGTGCACAGTTAAGATTCCAGGACAGAGAGAGAAGCGCACCTGAGGTACGTAAGCTGTAATCAAAGCAGAGTACAGGGAAAGCAAAAGGGGCGGAGTTACAGGACAGAGCAGAGCAGGGCGAAGTTAGTTATATTAGTAAACAGTGATATCTACACACCTAATCAAAATACGTGAATGTTAGTTGGTTAGTTTATGTACAGACAAAGGGATTAGTACACAGTAAAATTACCAGTACTAACTGAGCAGCCTAGCGGTTAATTAATATGGTAATTTCAGAACAGCGGGAAAAAAGGTAACACGAGACTTGAAGGAAGTTCGTGAAATACTGGAAAACTTCCAAAATCAACCGAAGTGTGTCTGCACGCAGACAGGGGAGTGCACTGGCATGATAACACAGATCACATCAGACATTAAAGGGGAGACAATGTGCAATGCAATAAAGGAATGAATAAATAAACACAAAAAATAATAAATACAAAACCAGACAGATACAGATCATAACACCATCAGTAAAATTACAGTTTCATATTTCATTAAATTGGCGTGATGCGAGGATTTATTCTTATGGCATGTATGGATTTTTTTTTTTTTTTTTCCAGCTGCAACCCTGGCGGTGTCAAAAGAGCCGGAGAACAAATAATGAATTACTACAAAAACATAATTCAAAGCGGTCAGTAGGCTTACTTTCATAAGTGCAACAAGTACAAGGCTTTAATGCTTTTGCCCGTGGAAAAATACAGCATTTTGATACACTCAAGATGTGAAACTATATGCGCACGACTCCGCCGCGTTCGCCACATGTCAAACCCTCAGATGAGAACCTGTATCGCAAATATTGATATTCATCCGCGCACCGCACTCCGCTGAAACCTCGACGGACGGTGATGCCATTTTCTCAGAGAACTGATTGGTCAGTAGGCGGTGCTTTTGCACGCTGTGATCTGAATCTAGAACTAAACCTGCTCCGGAGCAGGTTAGCCGTTCAGCTTATGTTGCCGCGGTGATATACCTTGGTAAGAAGTGAGCCGCCTTCATGGTACAGAAAACCCAGGGTTCAACCTGAAGATACTGCGATAAGCCCAAATCCAGCTTTATGGTACAGGCCCCAGGTATGCTTTCATGCCAGCAGACATTTTTTCATGTTGTTCATGCATTGACAACAGCAGAGAGACAGGGAACATTGTCGTAGGAGCAACCAACACAAACATAGCTATTTTTATTATTTTTTATTTTACTTAACCTTTATTTAACCAGGGAAGTCCCGCAGAGATTGAAATCTCTTCTTCAAGGGAGCCCTGGGGCCTATTGCACAAAAGTCGGATCCTGAGATCCTGGATCAACACCAAAGCGAGGATTGCCATATCCCAAACGGCGCATCGCTGGCTTAATTGATTGCACAAAGCCAACAGCGGGTGAAGGAGGATTGGCTAAGTGAAGCCCAGTGCCGCTGATCCTGCTGAGTGCGCGCACACGGCCACCTCAAATAGACCCCGAGATCGATCACAGAATCGCTGATCATCACCATGGACACTAAGTAGCTGCAGCAGACGCATGCGCCAGCAGCACTCAAAGACCACGTTCACACAGACGGACGATGGGATCTCTGAAATGCCTCTCGTTTGAGAGGGGTATTAAAGTGAGCTAAACTCAAGTGAAAGTAAACTTGGGAGGTGTTTCAGCGCCGTCAAAAAAGAGTAGCTGATGCACTTCGGCGTTACCGTGAACGAGATAAGCCGTCGCTATCAGACAGATTTAATATCGTGCGAAACTGCTTCGCTTGAGCTTGTGTGTGTCATGCACATTGTTGAGACATGACTAAGACTAATAAAGGTGTAGAAGTAAACTTGTGTTCGATGTATATTACTTTATTTTGCTACAAGCCCTGTTTTGTCCAATACAAACTGAATTGATCGTCCGATCTAGAAGACGTTTACAGATTAGTTGAATTTACTTTCTGCTTTTAATCACCTCTGATGGAGGCATACTAAAATTAAAAAGTAGAATGTTAGCGTCAGAAAATTACGTCAAGGAGCCTCCTGAAAATGTTTGATTCAGTCGCGAAAGCAGCGACATTGCACTCATGTCCAGCACTAAGGCAACGACTCTACCTTACCCGTCGCAGTCTGAATAAAGTCGGAGAAAAGTAGCAGCAGTGCTGTAGGTAGGGGGTTACCGCAGCGATTTAAGACCGTGCTGAAACACGGTAACCTATGCAGCACTGCTCATTCTCTACTCTGATGGAAGTCTCAACTTGGGGAATAAGGACAAATCTGATAATGACGGATTCTAAATATGGTTAAAATGTGACATGGAAGGGGGACTGATTGAACTATGATGGTCACTGTCACATGGATACTTGAATATAATGATTGAATATTGGCTATTTTACTGACATCAATGGTCACAAGTTTCTGAGATAATTACTCTGGATCTACTATAACTGAGATAGCAATGGGTAGTGGACAATTCAGAATTACTGTTAAGGACATTGATTTTCAATTTGGGTGACTGCTGAATGAGGTGAGGTGAAATTAGCTGGAAACAGGAGCTTAGCTAGTTCGTAAGCTTGCTCCGCAGCTGGCTAGCTCCACAGACTTTGTTTCCATAGTAACTAGTGCCATGGCTTAGCTCACCCGTTCTGTGCAACCGAAATGGAGCTTGAGATCAGGCTTATCCCATGCCGATCCTGGGCTAATCCCTTATCCCGCTTTCGTGCAATAGGCCCCTGGGGATTGAGGGGGAAAAGACAAGTTGCATCGCTAATTAGATCAAGGGATAGTTAGGTGGCAGGTTAAGAGAGCCAGTTTGGGAATTTAGCCATGACACTGGGGAACCCCCTACTCTTATCAAAGGGTGTCATAGGATCTTCAGTGACCACAGTGAGTCAGGACCTCAGTTTCATGTCTCCTTCAGTACAGTGTCCCCCACTGGGGCATAGGAGATTATGCCACCGGAGGGAAGAATGCAACCTACTGGCCCACCAGCACCTCTTTCAGCAGCAATGTATTTTCCCAGATGGTCTCCCATCCAAGTACTAACCAAGCCCACACCTAGGGTGACCACCTCCAGACTGACAAAATGTGGGACAAGTAGCATGGTTAAGTGGGACAATGTGGGACAGACGCAATAACTTTAAACTTAAGACAGTACCTGACCCAAAATATAGCCCAAAGTTTCGACAGCTTAAGGGATAGGCTTGGCATACAAGACAAAACACTAATTTTCAAACATCTTGCCTTTATTGGGGCTATCAACTAAGTCAAAAGTTCAAAGGACCAGGCATTATAAAATATGCTTTCAGTGAATCAAATTAAAATAAAAGGCATACAAAAAATACTAGGCCTAGCCTATTCAACAAAATATAAGTCATAGGCTATAGCCTATAGTGCACAATATTTAGGGCTTGCCTGTAAGACATTTAACTATGAGTGCAAATAAGGTAAATCTTTTTGATAAGGATTGCTATGGGATAAAAAAAAGAAATGAAAAATCCTCCCATCAAGCAGCAGACACAGTTTGCTTATGTGTCAGGACAATCCAGAAATCCAGATGGTAGCAGGCCAACAACATTTCCCAGCTCCATGGATAGCACTATTCTGAAACACAAGGGTAGCAGCAAACCAGCCAAATATTAAAACCTAGTGTGGCAAGAGGACTGCAAATATATGTTCTAAATTTTACATAAAGAATGTTCATCTCACCTTAATTGTTCCTCTTTTTGAATTTATACTTTTTGTCTGACCGTACAGCATCCAGGAGAGCTTTCTCTTTCAATGCATAGCTGTAGAACTCTGTGCAGCTATATCCAAAGTTGCTTTTGACTTGAATCTCACTCTTGATGAGATCCACAGAGCACCGGTTTCGTTGGTCAGTCCATGCTGCAGTCATAAGTGAAAACAATCTTTCCACATGTGCATTTGTCACAGGGATGCTAAAGAGAAAGGATCCGAGTACAGTCAAATTTGGTGTGTTTGTGCCTTGGAGCATAGTCGACCACTTCTCCACAACAGGAACTGTTCTCTTTACCACCTCCTGCTGGCGTGGCAAAATCACACAGTATTCTTCATAGAGTTCATCCATGTTTAGTGTATCTCTCATCTGGAGGATCTCCACCACATCACAGAGATGGGAGAATGTGAATTCACTCTTAAGTCCTAACAATGCCACATGCTTGTGAAAGTTGCTGTCTGAGAAATCATACCATTTGTCAAGGTAGCTGAGTGAAGTACTGTAGAAATTAGAGAAGTCCTGCTTGATTGCTGTTGCTTCACAGTCTGGAAACTGTTGGAGAAGTGCACTAGTTTCAACTCCAAAAAGGAGTCTGACTGCCGCTGCTGGAGCTTTCTCTGAAGAGTGGAGAGAATGTCATATAACTCACATACAGTCACATTGTCTCCTCCAAGTGCAGAATGGCATCATGAAATATCTTCAGTGCATTATGGAGGAAGGACAGATAGGCCTGTAAATGAAGAGGGTGCCCATCACCGTGTTGATCCTTTTTAAAAAGCTTCCATAGCACCCTTGGACAATGTTCCTCTCCTAATGACAGAAAGTAGGCCTTCACTGCAGGCCAGCTGGCATGAAGCCTTGAGACAGCAGGCCATATACTAAGCCATCTTGTAGGCACATGCCTCAGTACAGTATGGTAGTCCTGATCCACAAATTGAAACAATGATTTCAGTTCTTCAGTGCGCTTTGCAGATGATGAGAAGTGACTGTAAATCTTGTTAGTTGTACTTTTCGATGTCTATGTCTAGTTTGTCTGCAGCATATTTTTGCACAATTAGGCACGACATGAGCCATACAATTAGCCTTGATGATGCCAGCATTATCTGCCTTCAGCTTTTGATAAACAGATTTGTACTTTCCATAGTTCACACTAGCGTTGTCAGCAGTGTAAGCAGAGATCATCTCCATTCTTAGGCCATTCTCTTTCAGTTTGTTTGTTATCTGGAGGTGAATTGCTTCTGGCGTCTCTGCGCTATCCTCGTAAAAATCAACAACGCTATTCTTTAACCCAAGATCTGGGGTCCAGTATCTCACTGCCAGGGAAAAAGCTTGGTGCTACCGTGGTTAGAAGCATCTGACGCCACTGAAAAAAAAAGGCGTGTGCTTTCCACCCGCGAGCATAGGTGATGTCAGTTCTTGAATACATCTTTCCACTGACGCCGAACAAGGACGCCGGTTCGACAGGCGTTGCTTTTTGTGCGGCCACAAGACATTTTCTTCGCTATCTCCGAGTCAGGGAAGATGACTGGGGCTAATTTTGTAGTGCAGTCGGTCGGCGAGGAAATGTGCGTGCTGAACGGAATGATATATGTTCGTTACTTCTGCTGCTGAAACTTTGTCAGCAATTGGGTCTTTTGGCTTATTGAAAAAGGATTGCACTGATTTGGATGTTTCCTGGTGATGTGCTTTTTTTTTGTGCGACTCACATGCACTATGTCGCTTGACATCGTACTCACCACCATGCCCAACTGAAAAACTGTTCTTGCATAAAGCATAAAAAAGCTCTTTCTGGTTCACCATTTACGGTCTTAACCAATTGTAGGTTTTGGTCCATTCACCATTAAACGCACATCTCCTCTTTTTTGTGGCCACACTGGCCATGGCTGCAGACATGACTGAACAGCGCGCTCTCCCATTTGAGACTGTTGACAAAGTTGAGGAAGCGTTCGTTCACCAGTCAATAGTTTGATTGACGTACGACTCAGCCAATCGACTACCGCGTGCATTCCTCTCCTCTGAACGATCGGACATTAACAATAGCCTACGCCTATGGACGTATCCGTGTTTTTTTTTTAATTTTTTTTATTTAGGCAGGGTCGGATGAAAAAGCGGGACATATGCCCAATTTGCGTGAGGCGGGACAAAGGGTAAAATTGCTGTACACTACAACGTAAAGCGGGACAGGTGGTCAACCTTCCCACACCTGCTTAGCTTCAGCCACGCGGCTGATGGAGATCAAATAGTGGTATGGCTGCCGGCCAGTATAGCCATCATTCTCTTGTCTCATTAACCAACCTTTAGAGCAAAACTGAGGATGGATACAGGGACCAACAAAAAAAAATATCAGGCGGTACATCAACCTCGCAGCCGTTGGCGAAGTGTTAGACCCACTCCTATGCAGGTCACTCCCTGCCTTTCATGGGCTCACGGGTTGTGACTACACATCTGCCTTCGTGAGGAAAGGAAAGAAACGCAGGGAATCTTTGTTCCGATGAGGAGCACCTCACAGATACTGAGTAAACATCGTGGACGTTACTGTCAAGGAGGTTAATTTGATAGGGGAGTTGAATGACTGCGTAGTACATAATGTCATATTCCGTTTGTGGTTACCATTTCTGTGAGTGAAGCAAGAAGATTCTTAAAAGTTTAATTTTCAGAGTGAGAAATACCAATCCATGACAATAGCACCAGATTTGATTTTAACACAATTATTGTTGATCATCACACAGTAATTATGGTAATTAGTTATTATGGTAATTGTTGAATGAATATGTTTTCGTTGTGAAGATTACAGGTATTTATTTTCAGACTGAAAATTAGTCTGCAAAAGGCCAGTCCACGATGATGGGAGCTGATTTGTTTTATGATAACACTATTTTTTTTTTTGTTTCTCAGGCTGTAATTGTTGAAATTATATGTTTTTGTTTTAAAGATTATTTGTTCTTCAGTTATTTGCTAATTGTCATTTGAGTGGCGCCCCCTTCTTAAGTATGAAATCCCCCAAAGTGTAGGTTCTTTAGTAAGTGATATTGGTTTTGGTCACTCACACACACCATAAGATCAACCTTTATGCAGATGATGTGTCGCTCTTCCTACATGATCCATCAAATTATCTAAAAGAAATGATTCAGCTTATAAACTCTTTCTCAAATATAAAAGATTATGCTATAAATTGGACAAAATCAACAATTTTACCCTTAAAGGGGTAGTTCAGAATTTCAGACATAGATCCTCATTTTCAAGTTAGCCAGTGTGCTATTTATCAGTGGAGACCGTCTTCAACACTTTTCATTCAGACCCTCTAGTTGCAGAGTTCGCTGGTGCTAGGCTAGCTCAAGTCAACGGTTTCTGCTAGCCTGCCAATAAAACCAGTCTTACCCACTCCACAGTACACCTGAGGCAAATAAATTATAACGCCAGACTAAATATGTAAATATGTGTGTTGATAGAATATTGTTAGAAATAAAATGGTCTCCACTGATAAATAGCACACTGGTTAACTTGGAAATGAAGTCCTATGTCCAAAATTCTGGACTAGCCCTTTAACTAGCAGTAGTTGGAATCATAGACTTTATAAAAAGATGGACGCAGCACTCTGGTCTGAAAACTGAGGCCAATGCGGAAATCTCCAAAATTTGCATTCTATTTAATGGCCAGCAGATGGCGACGTTGGTGGCTGCAGAAAGAAGTTCAATCCTATAGAAGTCAATGAGAAAATGACCCTATTTTCCCACCTGATTTATTATTTAAATTATGATTTTCCACATTACTTTATTGTATCAAGTTTCAAGTCTCCTCCGATATATCATGATGTTCATTTTTGTAAATTATGGTCCCAAATAGACTAGAATAAAGGATAAAGCCAGTATATGCTTTGGGGCGTGGCTATCCTCTGGTCCTTGTCTGATACGGTAAGATCCACCCCTAAATCCAGCCCTCGCTTCTCCCGGGATATTCAGTTCACGCTCTCGTCCAATAGGAATCACATCCGGTTTCAAAATGACAAAATGGCGCAATTCAAATTGCCAAAATCAAGGCTTCCTCAATGGTATGCTGAAACCAATGGATGACGTCACGTTTGCTTCGTCCACCTTTTTATACAGTCTATGGTTGGAATGCTGCAACTCATGATCCACCACTCCCCCTCACCACTGGAAATGTTTAATATCTGGGGATAAATATTTCTACCAGGCTGTCAGAATTGTTCCACCTGAATTTCGTTCCTCTACTAAATGCAATAGAAGATGATCTAAACCGCTGGATAAATCTCCCTCTCTCATTGATTGGCAGAATAGCAACTATTAAAAAGTTAATTCTTCCTAAAGTAAACTCCTTTTTCAAGATGATCCCCAATCAACCCACCTCTAACTGGTTCCAGTCACTTGACTCAATAACCACAAAATTCTACTGGAAAAATAAAATGACGCACATCAAAGTAGCTACCCTACAAAAACACAAGATTCATTGAGGATTAGAAGTGCCCAATTTTCACAACTACTATTTTGCAAGTCAACTACAGTACATCACAAATCGGATTCATCCAAATCTAGAGAATACAACGTGGTTAGAAATAGAACAATCAGCATGTACTAATATCTCATTATCAGATCTCCCATTTCTTAATATCTCTATTTAAAAAAAACACGACCGCTTAAAAAACTTCATGATCTCAACAATTCTGACTGCCTGGTGGAAAATCAACAAAATTCTGGGTTACACAATGAACCCCTGTAAATACACCCCACTGTGGCACAACCCTGACTTCTTACTCAACAACCCACATTTATATGCAGTTCATGGAAACAAAGAAGCATCACACACCTTCACCATGTCTTCCAGAATAACACTTTCATTACTTTTCAGAACCTGGTCCAGAAGTATGGGATCAATGAAAAACAATACATTCAATACCTCCAAATAAAATCTGTATTAAGTTCTAAAATAGCCTACTTCCTTCTCCTCTGATGGAAGAAATTTATAAATTAACACATTTCAAGAAAATCTTGTCTAAGTTGCACAAACTAATTTCCACCAAAGACACAACAATATCGCTCCCAATAAACCAATGGGAAAACGATTTATGGATCTCACCTGATACTGACTACTGGTCTCAAATCTGCAAGAGCACTTTTTCGATGGCTAACAAAACTAATCTACAACTCATACAATATAAAGTAATCCGCAGGGCACAAATTACTCAGCACAAAATGTTTAAAATGGGATTCATAGACTCAGACACTTGTTCAGAATGCACAACACACAGCTAAGATAACTATCTACACTCCACCTGGCTCTGCCCCCGAGTTCACCATTTCTGGACAGAAATCACTCACAGACTATCACTCATCATGAGTTGTAGCATTCCTCTATCCCCATCACTCTGTTTACTTGGCGACCTCTCTACAATCATCCCACCCATCCACAAAACCAAACCCATGCTCACTGCCTTAACCATCGCCAAGAAAAACATCCTCCTTAATTGGAAATCCAGAGACAAAATAAGTATTACACAATGGCTGAACCTCCTCAAAGAATACATATCCATGGAAATAACATCACATGACCTTCAACCCCCGCACTCTGATAACATTTGGTCTGCTTTCATTACCTCTTTAAACCTGCCTGTCATCTGATCCCATTCTCTTACAGACCAACCCGCTCAATCACCCTCACTCACATCATTTCACCCTGATACTCACATGCACACTTGTCATATGTATATGCTGTTATTACTTAAATAAATTTTCCCTGTAATTTCCCAATAACTGTTCCCACCTAAAAGTGATTGTTTTATTCATCCCCTGTTTGTGTCTGTAAGTCCTGTCCTGTTCATGTCTGGTTATGTTAGTCCAATTGCTTCTTCGGTTTAGGTCTTGTCTATTGCTGTCTATCTGTCTGTTTTGTCCTCTCTGTTTGTAGCTGTATGCCTTACTCTGTCTATATCTATCCATATCTATATCAGCCCCCCATTTGATTACACTATTTGTTTATTGTTTTCACTGATTATTGATATTACTTTATGTCATGGTTTAGGCGTGCGTTTGTTTGTTGGACCTTTCTTTGTTCTATCGTCCGGGACGATATGGGAGTTCTTTTCTATCGAATTCTTGGCGCAGCTGGCTGATTGAGCTGGGCCGGAGTTTTTCGGACTCTATATATATGGCTGGGGGTTTGCCATGCCTATTGCTAGAGTGCCTATTTGTTACTAGCACTTCGGCTGGAGAAAATCTCTAGTCAAATTTCCAAGTGATTAGTTATATTCCTTTTATTGTTAGGAATTGCTTCTTTTAGAAATTTTCTCTCTTGTTGTTTATTTTCTCTCGCACTGCTTCCGTGTCTCGGACTTTTGTTTGTCCTTGTAAGCGCGAGCCTTTCCTGGAGGTTTTTACCTCTTTTGTGTTTGTCTCTTATCTGGGCTGCTCATACCTCTTTCTCTCACTGGTCACGGCACCTGGCGTCCTATCACCGCCCATTACACTTTATTTGTGCTATTTGCTTTGTTTTGTTATAGCCCTCCCTCAGAGGGGTTTCACCATGATGTTTGTTTTGTTTTTTTTTCGTAACATTTATAATTAAAAATAAAGTTGTCCTCCAAAGAGGGGGGCTGGTGGCGGGCCAAAGAAAAAAAAGGAAAAAAAAAAGTTCACAATTCACATATTGAATTTTCCATGACTTGTATCACCAAAACTGATTCAGAGTTTAGGATTACATTACAGGAGGTCTTATAAATGTATGTGAACTTTTATTTTGTGACCTTGGCATTCACCTTCAATGATTCGAATGTCAAACTTTCACATTAAATTACAAAAAATTATGCACATAAAGCCCAACGCCCACTGGCCGCGAAGCGAAGCGTCGCGTCAAACTCCAAACGTTTTAAAAAGCCCAGTGGAAGCGTCGGTTGCATCAATATTGACGAATGACAACAGGACCGAGAAGCAAGCCATGGGTGTCACTCTCAAAATATTAAACAAGACATCGTTCAATTTGGAAAAAAACTTACCGATAAAGCTTATTTTAAGTGATGGCAAAGTGCGACGGTCAGGTTACTATGCACTCCCACACGGAAAGAACCTAAATAAACATATAGGTTTTAATATAGGGCCAAATATAGGTTTCGCATATATGCGACATATATAAAATTGGCCGTTTTCATATATTATAGGTACATATACGTACCTATATGTCACATATATGCGAAACCTATATGTGGCCCTATATTAAAACTAAATTTTTTTTTTTCCCGTTCGGCATTTCCAATCGCGCTTGAATCTGGAAGATCCAATTACGGAATTATGTACAAGTATTTAGGCTTTTTCCACATTATGTGACTTCCTGTTGACAACTCAGGGAAAACTTAATTCGCGACTCTTCTCCAAAGCCCGCGCTTATTTGAAATCATCTTGCAACATTTCCTGTTCTCAAAGTCGTGAACTAAGAACGAGGACGGAGAAAACATTTATGGAGTTGGTCAGAATCAATTTTATCAGCGCTCGTCTGACCAACAGGACGCGCGTAAGGGAACTCTAATCTACATAACCCTTCCCAGCAGGCCCTTCGCAATTTGCATCCCTGAAGCGCATTGGCCAATTGCGCGCTACTTCTGAAAAGAGCTGCCGACCACTGGGCGGGGATTAAAACCTATATGTTTATATAGGTTCTTTCCGTGTGGGAATTTAAGAATGTAATTTCATCCATGTAGGAAAAAGTCTGGGACCTTTAGTTGCCACACAAGCATCTCAGATAAAAGACAAGTGTCTGTTCATTAAAACTGTGAACAGAAATGTAGACTTTGTCTTCAAATTCATTAACCACAGTGAAATTCTCAAATAGATGTGGGGATGAAAATGACTTTTGAAAGGCATGTTTTCTTGAATGTATGTTCATCTGTGTACTATCATTTTGTTATTTTTGTTTTATTTTGCTACATCTAGACTAAGGACCTCGGAGCCATATTCATCTAGAAACTGCATTACAGACAAGATAGAAAACATTGCCATTTGGTAGATGTAACAGTGTAGTGTATAACCTTTCAGTGGATGTGTATGAGCTGTAATGATGTGAATCCAGTTTTATCTAATGTGGTGAATCTGGCAGTGACTTAAACTTGAAAAAATGCTTAATTGATGAAATAAACATAATCAAACCATTTTGTTTTTATACATTTCCTTCTCTTCCACAATACTCAACTCAGTCTTCATAGAATGGAAATAAGTATGGTCAAGAAAGAATTGGTGACCTTGTTAATGTTTCAGGAAAAAAATGTAACAAATAGTATGAGATATTTGTGTTGATATTATAGCTTTTTGTTTCCTCTCACTTGCCATAGTTGATAATGACTGGTTTACACATAACATGCCGTTGTCACATGTCAACATGTATTTAAGATCAAATGTGATGCCAATTTCACATGTTCACATGCGATTAATAAGTTATTGCGTGAAATTCTTGTTATTTCTGTAAGGGACTTTGGACCAATATGCAGATATTACCTTGAGAATAAAAATATGAGCTAGGCATCATGTATGACAGTTGCAAAAGTGAGATATGAGCTATACAATAGGTATGACAAACAGAACCTGCCACTGGGTATATGAGCTATATAGGAGACCTATATGCCCTCTATAAGCACATACAGTCATGCCCAAAATTATTCATACCCTTACCCATTTTTGGGGTTTTTTGCAATATTTTTTGACAAATCAAATTTATTCTTGCACAAATGACACAGTAAGTTGACATAAGGCTGTAAGAATTACAGTAAACAATTTTTCGAGAAACACAATACTTTTTGGTATTTTATTTGACAGATTTACAAAATATGCCATGTCCAGAGTTATTCATACCCTTTTCTCAGTAATTGATGGCAAAGCCTTTATTCATGATTTCAGCCTCCAAACGCTTCCTGTGGTTGATCACAAGGTTTCTACGTTTTCATGAGGGATTTTGGCCCCTCCTCTTTGGAAAACTTCTCCAGGTCCTTAAAGTTTAAGGGTTTCCTTGCCATGACCTTGGTCTTCAGTTCCCTCCACAGATTCTCGATAGGATTGAGGTCGGTGCTCTGGCTTAGCCACTCCAAAACGTTCACTTTGTTGTCCACTAACCATTTCTTGACGGATTTGGCCGTGTGTTTAGGATCATTATCCTGTTGGAAGATGCATTCCTGCCCAAGACCAAGTTATTTGCCGGATTGCTTGATGTTTTCACTGAGGATCTGGGTATACTGGTCCTGTTTCATAATGTCATGCACTTTAACAAGGTTTCTGGGCCCATTTGCTGAAAAGCAACCCCAGAGAATGATACTCCCGCCACCTTGTTTGACCGTTGGGACCATGTTTTTCAGGTTGAATGCTTCACCTTTCTTACGCCAAACAAAAGCCCCATCTCTGTGCCCAAACAGCTCCATCTTTGCTTCATCTGTCCATAACATTGACAGCCAGAAGCTTTTATCTTCATCCAGGTGAGCTTTTGCGAAGGCTAGACTAGTTCTTGTGTGTCTGGGTTGGAGAAGTCTAAGTGGCGTAAGAAAGGTGAAGTGTTCAATTCGAGAAAAACTGTCGCAACGGTCAAATACGGTGGCGGGAATATAATGCTCTGGGGTTGCTTTTCAGCGAATGGGCCCGGAAACCTTGTTAAAGTGAATGGCATTATGAAACAGGACCAGTATATCCAGATCCTCAGTGAAAACATCAAGCAATCCGCCAAAAAACTTGGTCTTGGGCAGGAATGGATCTTCCAACAGGATAATGATCCTTAACGCACGGTCAAATCCGTCAAGAAATGGTTAGTGGACAACAAAGTGAATGTTTTGGAGTGACCAAACCAGAGCACCGACCTCAGTCCTATCGAGAATCTGTGGAGGGAACTGAAGACCAAGGTCATGTCAAGGAAACCCTCAAACTTAAGGACCTGGAGAAGTTTGCCAAAGAGGAATTGGCCAAAATCCCCATGGAAACGTGTAGAAACCTTGTGATCAACCACAGGAAGTGTTTGGAGGCTGTAATCGTGAATAAAGGCTTTGCCATCAATTACTGAGAAAACGGTATGAATAATTCTGGACATGGCATTTTTTGTAAATGTCATAATCTGTGTTTTTTGGCTTGGTTATGTTTATCATTTATTGTTTCATTTATCATTCATGTGTTTAGGGTTGCACCTCGTCTGCCCCAGTCGCGTCATGTACGTTTTCCATGTGATTTGAGCCATGCACTTCCCTGTCCGCGTTCATGCATCTATTCGGGTATTTCCGTTGGTTTCTGTGGTTTCCGAAATTCTTCCTTCACGTCTCGTTTCCTGTTTTTCCCGCTATTCACGTATTAACATATTAATTAAGACTAATACTTCATGTTACGTTATGTCATTACTAACATAGACTAATATACTCATCCTGAGTAATTTTGTGTATTAACATTCACCTGTCATGTAATGGTGTGTAAATATCACGTTGTTCATTTTTTACTAATACTCTTTGCATTCGCTCTAGTCTGTAAACTCCGCCCTCCTGTTCCTATCCCTGACTCTGCTGATTACTGCGATCTCCTGCACCTGTTTTACCTCGAGCTGCCTCCCGTTCTATTATGCACTTAGGCAACTCCCTGATTGGAGTCTGTTTTCATGTTTAGGATTGGTTTGTCAATGGTGATGCGTGATCATGGTTTGTCTTTCCCTCGTGTGCTTATTAGATTTGATTGTTTAGTAACTCCCACCAATCCTATTCCCCGCCTAGTTTAGTAATTTCCTTGTATTGTCTCAGTTCACTACAGATTCCCGTCAGATCTTCATTCCTTTTTCTCCCTTGCCTGTGCTTAGTGCCAGTATTCTTGTTTTTGCTTCCCGTGTACAACTATAGCCTGTGTCTGACCGATTACTATTTTGCCTAGCCCTTTTGTTTTGATTGCCTCATTTATTGATTATCGTGTACGAACCTTGCCTGCCTGACTACGTCTCTGTGCTACCCCTGGCTTCCCGACCCATTGCCTGAATAAACGACTTCGGTTTATGGATTTCCTGACTCGCGTTTGGTTCTTCTGTCTGCCATGACAGTAAATCTGTCAAATAAAATACCGAAAAGTTTTGTATTTCTCGAAAATTGTTTGCTGTAATTCTCACAGCCTTATGTCAACTTACTGTGTCATTTGTGCAAGAATAAATTTGATTTGTCAAAAAATATCTCGGAAAAAAACAAAAATTAGTAGGGGTATGAATAATTTTGGGCATGACTGTATATGTACCTGAATTTGGCCTATATGCGGCATATATGTGCATATATGCGGCATATAGGTTGCATATATGCGCATATATGTTCATATAGATTCTTTCCATGTGGGCTATACGTTATGTACAGGCATAATGTTCCTCCTAAATTTAGCCGTCTAGTAAATTAAGATAATTCACTTTACCCAGCAACAAATTAGCCAGCTAGCTAGCTAATTTAGCAGTGTAAAGTTCTTCTCAGTGTACCTTGGGTTAGGTACTGTCTAACTGTAGATCGCTTGATGACTTAAATGTCCGCAAAAAAACGGATTTCCTTTCAAAACTGCGACTTGGTTAAAAAGCAGGTTGACAACTGCATGTGAGGTTGCCACTAGATGTGTGCCACTAACCATGACAAGGCGAAATAGTTGAATAATCTAAAAGACAAACGCATTTTTATTGTGTTGACGCTTCAGAAATTGAGCAGTGGCAAAACGTAGAAAAATCTGACGTGCGTCTCACGCCTCCAGTGGGCGTTGGGCGTAACAGGTTTGAATATTAAGGGATGCATAATATTCGTTCGAATATCATTATTTTTATTTATATTCGAATTATATTCGAATACCGAAGTTCGGAGTCACAGCCCTACTGAGAAGTATTATCTCGAAAAAGAGGTTGTCATCAACGCTTTGCTCATTCAGAACTCTGGCTTGCACAGTAGCCTTGCCCCTCATCAATGACTGGGTTTTGTGTTTTGTGCGAGTCTAGGGGCATTGGAAGATTTGAACTCACCTCCATGGCGCAACCTCATGCAAATAGGAAAAACTGACACAAGGAGCCCCACCCCATGGAGCCTCAAATCCAATGATGTGACTGTTTCAGCATATTAAATTTTCAACTCACTTTAAAAAAAAAATACTGAATTTGCTTAAATATTTGTTGCAAACTAATGTTCTGCTGGACCGCTTTGATCGCAGCGTGTGTTCGTTGTGGAATTGTTTCATCAATTTTTTTGCAATGTTACAATATTTAATTCCGAGAGAGATCTTGTAATGACAATAAGTGAGTCAAATCACCCCCTAAAGCCTTCTTCAGCATATTCCAAAAAATTTCAGTTGGTTAAGGTCAAGCTCACTGAACCCTCTACAAATTGAGCCCTTGAGTCCAAGCGTGCATGGTGGAAGTTGGAGCTTGAAATAAGTGCAGCCAGGTAAAATTATAGCTGTTTTTTTACGCGATGGTATTTTGACTCCTCCACAGTAGCTGTGTCATGCAAGGTTACTATCACAGTGTATTGTATTATTGTACAGTGGCTCATGCCTGATTGAATAAGACAAAGCTAATAAACAAAACACACTTAAGGGAAGCATTGTCAAAAAATAATGAAATGGTAGCGCTACATGCAGTTATTTGAAAGGTCCTGGACTTCGCAAATTTTGACAAAGCTATAACGGTTGCAAAGAATTTAATTGTTCCTAATTTAAATCTGCCACTATTAGAGATCGGGCATTTAGTTAGTCTGAATAGTTACAGTACTTTTGATATTAATCTCAAGATTTTCAACATTTAAGTCTGAAAACCTTTCCTGTGATTTACTGTGAATTGCTTCAGTGTTACTGACCCTGAATTGTAAAATCTTTCCTCAGTTGCCATCCAGTTGGATGAGAAGCATGGTCAATACTGTGAAGCTAATGGTTAAAGTATGCTACATGGTTGAAAAAGATGACACTTCCAAGAATTAATTGTTTAACCTCTGAATAAGTGGTGATGCCTTTCAGGACAAGTAATCTGAACAGACTGTAGGTCATTAGGGATTACAGTGTTGTGTCACAAACATGGTCATAACCTTGCTCGATAGATTTGCTACGTATAGCAAATACACTAAAAATATCCTGAGGAGCAAAAAGAACATCTCCACATTTCAAGCAAACAAATGATTACTGCAAATGTTTTTTTTCAGAGATCATTCCTGAGAGCCACCCATCATTCTCTCCATCATCAGAACCCCCAGAATATCTCGTACACACAGAAACAGAATCATTCCCTGCATTCACTAATGCAACAATTGACAAGATTGGCTTTGAAGAAAATTATGACTATGACTCTTCTGACCAAAACGATGAGGAATGGCTGAAGGATGCCAAAGAAATGTTTGAACTGCTCCTGACTGGCTCTATAACGACGATGGTCATCCCAAGCATCTACATTCTAGTGTTCATCCTCAGCGTCCCTCTCAATGCTGTCGCCATCTTTATGTTCTCATGTAGAGTCCGACCCATAAAGCCGGCTGCCATCTACATGCTCAACCTGGCCACAGCCGACCTGCTGTTTGTGCTGCTGCTCCCCTTAAAAGCGTCCTACCACTACAATGGCAACAACTGGGGGTTTGGGTCAGCCATGTGCTCCGTAGTCACCTCTGCCTTTTACTGCAACATGAATTGCTCTGTCCTGCTGATTACGTGTATCAGCGCTGACCGCTTCCTGGCTGTGGTCTATCCCATCAGATCAATGACCTGGCGCAGCCGACGGAATGCAGTGGTCGTGTGCTGCATCATGTGGCTGCTGGCTATTGCTGGGGTGATGCCCATCATCCTGTTTAAGACAACCCTGGACCTCGAACCGTGGCTAAACGTCACCATGTGCCTCGACGACCCACATGCCGAAGAGGCTCCAGGCCTCTACATCTACTTGCTCCCCACCTTCTCTAGCCTCTTCTTCTTCATCCCCCTCATCATCACCACTGCTTGCTATGTGTGCATCATCCGGGCCTTGTATCGCAGCAACGATTCAAAGCGCTCTAAGAAGACCCAGGCCGTGGTCATGGCAGTCACTGTACTGACAGTCTTCGTGGTCTGTTTCACCCCATCCAATGTCCTCCTGCTGATCCACTACACACAGTCTGTCGATGATCTCAACATAAAGCCCTACATCGCTTATCTGCTCTCCATGTGTATTGGCTCTGTGAACTGCTGCCTGGATCCAATAATTTATTACTTTGGCTCATCTCAGTGCCGTAAGAAAGTGGCCCAGCTCCTTGGCGGTAAAGTCCCTGCAGAGAATTCCCAAGCCATGACATCTGGGACCTACTCCATGTAGGAGACATACTAGGGCTTTTAGCCAGCCAATGCAGGGAGCTGACAGTGTAACAATGGAAGTAATATGAAAAGTATTAGTGCACAAGTTTCAAGAAGATATTTCTGCACTTGTAAAATGCATGTACTGAAACCTACTGATTATCATGAAAATTACTGCATGAACACTGAGGCAAATTGGCACACATGAAAAATATGGGGAGGAAAAGCTGCACTACACTTAGCTTGGAAGCAGTGTATGTTTATTTGGTCAGCTTTCTCAGATTTTTGTAAACTCAATATCAGCTGAATCTCCAGCAGTTTTAGTGGCATTTCGTAGTAGGTACTTTGCTTGAGTTAGGTTATGGTATTATCATTTTAAGGGTACCCCAAAAATTTGCACACAAATATTTTTTTGTGCAAAAATATCTCAAATTTCAGTTCAACAACATCCATCAAACTGTACAATGTTTTGTCGGTAATTTCAAAACATGCAAGCTTCTTGTGTTTTAATGGCTGACAATTGTATCACATTGAAAACCATTGTAAGACCCACGCAGCTCGACCAAGGAAGGAAGAGCCCGGGTTGAAGGTTTATGCGTGTGGATTCCTAGTATTAGCACGCGCGACGTCCTGGCTGGTGCGAATCACAATAAAATGGATATATTTTCTCCGTTCGAACAACGGGGCACAAAAGCACAACGGTTACAATTAATCTGACTCCGTAATAAATTTAGAATACCAAATTTAGTTATACCCTCGTTAAATATCTGACTCCAAATTAGAATTAGAATTTATAGTTTAGGGACACATGCGTGAATCTCGGGGCAGCTACGTCGCCAGACTCATCCGTGAAAACCAGTTACTCAACCGACGCCCCCGGGTAATAGCGCAGTTGCCGGATCTTAGTTCGGTGAGAGCTCTAGAAGATGGAAGAAATTACCATGATAGTAGCAACTTTGGCATAAACATATCATGAACCCAGATTTATGCGCACCACAGGGCCCCTTAAGGGGATCGGCCAGGCTTATAAGCCCAAGAAAGCCCTTAAGGTCAAATCCCCAGAACCGATACTACATAAAACCTTTATATAAGTAGACCGTAACTTGCAATCCAACTTAAAACCCATCACTACCTTTAAAACATCAGCTAGCTAGTCTGGAATGATAAGGACTCGCCCCCTAAGTACCGGTCGTAACGTGGCCAGAAAGAATAAAAGGATTAAGAGTCACGGAGACCACGCAAGCTTAACAAGAATAACAATAATTTATTCACCAGGTAGGCTAAAGCTTAAATCAAACAAATCAACGTTAAACCAATTACAAGTTACACACAATTTAGAAAAGGAGAATAAAGTCATAGCTGGAGGAAAAGGATACACGCACTAATGTGCGCGGGAAGTTCGAATTACGATATTACATGATTGAAAAGGACTACTCACGCACTTATGTACGCGGGGACAGATCGGATACGATCTTCCCCGAATGGATTGTTTCTCTTTGCTTTAAGCCAAACCACGTCTTTGATCCAGGCGCCATGGCCATAAACACCTGGAAGGGGGTCGAATCCGGTTTTTGGGTTTCCACCATGGGGAGGATGTAATAAAACACTTCAGCAGGGAGAGGAGAATAGGGTGATTACCAGAGAGTATTCTGACCAAATTCTCAGGAGTTTCCAAAAAGGAATGAACCATAATTTCAATGGGAATGAAACATTCTCCATTCAACTCCTTAGATTCCCCCGAGAATAACAAGACCAAACATGATATGAATATGTACTAATATGATGCAGTTGTCATGAAAAAGTCTTAAGATGAATTAATATATAGTTTAATTGGGTTATAAGTATATAAGTGATTTCTTAACAGGATATTGAACATATAAACATATTATGAAATTCCCAGAGATTTAGATTATCTTAAACAGATTAATATAACTGGACTTAAGATGGAGGACAGTAGTACAGGGACATTGTCTCAGCCAGGGCTTTGCAACTACCCCCCTCGTACAAAGTAACAGAAAGATCACCGACACCTTTCACATGCAGGCTGCAGGAACATCCTAGGGAGAAGGCCATAAAAGTTCTATTGCTATTTGGCCTGGCTCTGGACCGAGCTTATCAGCCATTTGTCACTTATATTTCCAGATTCTACACCATAAAAATTTTGACATTGAATTTCTTTAACGCTTAACATGGGGAAACACCAGTGGCAGAAATACCAGGGTCTGGTGTTCCGAGAAAAAACAGTAAATGTCATACTACATCAAACATGACATGTCACATTTGGCATTATATGTCACGTTTGATGAAGTTTGACATTACTTATGCATACTTTATGAAGGAATTCATTCATTCGCAAATTTTAGGTCAATCTTTATAGCATTTAGCCACTAGCTAAGTGACATTGTCAGTTACATCACATCTGGTATCACATGCTGAATAAGGATGTGTTATTTCACCCTTCACAAAGCATGACATTTGCTTATGTATGATTTATGAAGACATTATGGCTCATTTATGAAGGCATTATACAGGCTGTATAAAGCCTTATATGAGCAACACTTCATCTAAAGTGTGAACTGGCAGTTTTTGCCCACAGTTACCACACCCATGAGGTAATGACTAATATCTAGCAAATAAATTATCATTATAATGTTAGCTAATAATACAACATACTGTCGTGTAATCAAATAATAAATTGTAGAATGATATATCATTTGTTTGACATTATCAAGGTGCATAATAAATGTTATTAACATTAGCATCAGTTGTTCATAAGGATCTTTTCTAGCCCTATTGGGCTATTCTTCTTGGAGTCCATTGTCTAAAGACAAAACCTTTTAATAGAGATATAATGCCATCTACAAGTACTGTAAAACCAATCATACAACTCATTCATGGCACAATATACAGAACATGCTCTACACAAATTGCACTGCATACATGCAATTCCCAAATCATTCAGTCTCACAGTACACTACATGCACATGCACTCCATGAACCAGACATAAAATTCTTAATGCTCCTTTTATATGGATACCAAAGATGCTAGTCTTGTATTTCTGTAATCTACGTAATGCACTTGCTATGTTAGGAATTTTTTTCCGTTTGAAAGCCTTTTTCATGAAGAGATGGACACTTATGTGACATCGCTGGTCATTGTGATATTCATCTACCATCATAATCATGTCTTGTCACTTGACTGAGAGAGCCCATAGTGCTGGGTTGAAAGGACAAAAAAAGTAGAAATGAACAAATAATTGGCATTAAATTCTGCATTCATATCACTTATGAATAATTCCTGCACTCCCAACGTTCCTCTTCCTCCAGAAACACAATACTATGCAGATTAAGAGGCATTAAATAGTGTGTTATGGCTGCTGTAGTGACTGCATCCAAGCCAACCACAGTCTTTCCACCTGTAATTTGTAGCATTTCAAAATCATTTGGCCTCTCTATACAAATGGAGTGTTGTTATTCTGAAGCAAGGTAGAGAATGTCTTTCTTGGGTAGACAGTAAACTGAAGATTGCTCCATGCCAAACAGTTTCTCACTAATGAGTTCCAGGAAAATAGCCCATGCATTTGGGAAGCATTGAGTTATACACATCATCTCCACCGTTTAAGTGGTAACTTAAGAATCTGCTGAAGGCCTTGGTAATGAAAAACTCCCCTTCTGACCATTGAAGAGGCTAGAGAAGAGACTAAACTGGAGTGAGGAGCCCAAGGCAGTCTGCAGTAAAGGTATAACATATGCACATCAATCTATTGCACGGAGAGAAACAACACCAATGGTTTTAAAAGATACAGAGCAACAAAGAGCCCATTAAAACTGAGGGCCACTGAAGTGTTTGATTTAGTATAAACCTTGCTTCAACATATTCAAGGTTATGTGTCAAAGTGGTGGAAAGCATATGAACAAGCTCATGTAAACTGGTAGGCGAGTGAACCATGCCTTCATGAAGATCAAATAGAATTTGATTAGCCAGGTCTCAGCTGATGACAATGCAAAAACATAAAAGGGCCATTTGAAATGGGAAGTAAGAGTAAAGCTTCATTGGTGAGAGGATATCTCTTCCTTGCAGTTTACAAAGCAGGATATGGTCCTTCTCAGCCTATCATCTGGTAGGCTGAGAGGTATGAAGGGCAGTCAGAATAAGGAGCCTAAAAACCCAGGGCACAGGGAAATTCATCATTTGATAGTACTGATTTAAGTCTAAGAAACATCCAGACAGCTGTACCTGTCGACTAAGAATTCCTGAAGGCCAGATGCTGCATCATTAGCTTGCAACAACTGTGAAAGCACCGGCAAAAAGTGGATGTGCTGCATTATTGGGCTCATGATTTGCAAGAGTCCACAGTACACCTAGAAAAGCAGGGGCTGATTTAGCCTTCTTGGATCTCTGCACGGTGGTCCAACCACCGGACATTCAAAGAATACAAAAAACAATAGAACCAACCAGTATCTGACGATAAATGCAAACAGTGATAAGTCATTTATTTTGCAGCAATGTATCCTACCCTGACATTCATAAATCCATAAATAACGAGTGGGACATCCAAAGCATTCATCAGTGTCATTTGTTTTGCTGCTACCTAAGTAGCTTATTTATTGAGTCAGGTCTTGTGTGATGTTTCAGGTGATGCGTTGCGCAGCGGTCTCATTTCGCTGTTCAAGGTGACTCGTACCACCCCTATAAACGTGTTACGTAAGTATGCAGCACAGCTGCAGACTCTGCAGCTCACTGGAACGCAGCTGACATTTTTTTAAAAAGACAGCAGCAGAACGATTGGCTAGCAATGTGAATGTGGTGTGCCATGGTTGGATAGAGGATATCAGCTGCTAGACCAGCTGACAGCTCAATTGACAGCCCCAGACAGTGACTGCAGAGATTGACGAGTGAGCCTGCATGTGAATGATAGGAAAATAAACTGAGTTGAAGGTCGCAAGAGAGTTTTCCTGATTGAACTTTCGCTAAGCTTCATTTGTTAACGTGTATTCTTTTTTATTAGATGGCTGGACTGTTAATCTGTAGTGCAAGATTCTGGGAAACTATTTTACATTGGGCAGTCTCTTACATAAGGCAGAGGCATTTAATTTATAAGGCGCATTGTGTCTTTTCTAATACGCAAACAAAACTGGGTTCATCCTTTATATTGTCACAATATATTGCTGTTAGTGATTGCAGGCATGAATTTTGTGAATGAGCAAGTTGGGGGCCCAAAAATAATTTAGGAACTAGGCCCATCATCTCACATTTCCACCACAGGGAAACACAAAGATTACTCATGACGGATACACATTTTTCAGTTTCGATCATTTAACATTCTTACAAATTATGAAACATGAGAACCACAGGACTCATGACACCGATAACTTATGTCTAGCACCTCTGGAGTGCTTCTCAGACTGCAACTCAGTTGCATGCTGATATTTTTTTTTGGGTTTTCTGATCCAACTGTTGGATAGGACCACAAACTTATCCTCTTCAGGGTGCTAGGTAAGCCAATTAGCTCACAGCTTACCAGAGCAGTGCATCCATTGGTAAACTTGTTGCATTAAATGCTAATTAGCTGGCTGTTTGGATAGTTCCCAATTCAAAAATGATTGAATGAAGTTAGGATTAGTAGTTAAAAACTGTCAATTGACTTTAGACAAGGTTTTTGTTGTTCAATCACAAAATTGCTGGTAACACTAACAATTTTAGTAGTTACCACAGAACAAAACAGGAACGAATGAAGAAAAAACTGCTACAAAACCATTTGTGAATGGGCAGTTTTTGCCATTTGTTCTTAATTTTTTCCTCATTTTTTGCGTGATTGACGAATCATCAGCCATTCTTCAAAATTTCAACTGGAGTTTGTCAAAATCTGCCCATTAACAAATGGTTTACAAGCAGTCAATTTCTAATTTGTTCTTCAGTTATCTGATAAATTTGATGAGGGGTTACTCAAGAACTGCAGATTAATTAATGGTTTGATAGCAGCTATTTACTCATACATTGCTCATTTGTTCATTACTAAACTAATCATCAGCAACTCTACTGAATTTGCTTTGGGTCACTCAAGAGCTACCTGTTAATGAATAGTTTACTTGCAGTTAGGTCCTCCATTCCTTATTTGTTCCCAGGGCCCCATTTCAGAAAGCGAGGTTCAGTGGAAACTCTGAGTTTGTTAGCTCAGCGTTGCAGCTGAAATTCGGAGTTTTCCATTTCACAATGCGAGTTCATTCCAACTCTGAGTCAGTTACCGTGGCAACATACTCCGTGAAGCTAACCTGCTCGCTGACAGGTTTTCAAGTAACTCAGAGTTTCTTCTCCTACTGAAACTGCAGACTGAGGAGGTTTTAGACATTGCGTGTCTGTTCCTTGAAGAGACAGTGGACATTGAAGCGCAAATACTGAGAAGAATTCTCCGTTAGAAGAGAGTTATCCGACCATGTTTGGATGTTTTATCGTTTTCGGACGAATATTTGCTTGAGCGTTCCGTTTCTCTGTGGAATCTATAATTTATTTCAACAAAATTTTCAGCCCACATATTGCTCGTGTGACGCGCCAAGGACATTCTCTCAGTTCTGAACAAATTGCGTAGCTCTTCGTTTTTTTTTTTTGTTGCAAACGGCAGTTTTCATTTTCGTTTTGTTTTATTACGGAGAGAAACAACCATGACTTCATTCATTAAAGGCACAGTCAGTTTCTGCCGCGAGTGGGCTCTTCAAAGTACAAAATAATGAATAACTCTCTGGAGAGTTTTTAATTCTTCAAAATACATGTTGGAAAGTCTGCTAATTCGCTGTAATGAATAATCAGCAGTTCTGATGTTCAATTCATTCCAATTCAAAAGACCTCAAGATAGAACAACTAATGTTTTAAAATGTGAAAATGAAACTCTGTGGAATCATCCTGAAATAAGTTATTTGCATCAGCTTGGAATGAGAAATAAGATTCCACTTGTATCATCTTAACTAAAATAAGGACAACTTAAACTTGCATTTTTTATTTCTTGGCTTACTGCAAGAACAAATGCAGTAGTTCATATTTTGTATGTCGTTCAAACAAGTAAAATCATCCACCTGTTATCCCCTCATCTACCTGTAACTGATGCTCCAGCATTTGGAATTCTAATTTAGTTTTCTGCATTCGTAATTTAACCTTCATTTGGTTGTTTTTTATTAATACTCTCGCATTGACTTGGTCAGCGATTTTCTGCTGCACAAACTCACACTCTATTGCAGCAGCAACTGTACTTTTTTTTTTTTAAAATAAGTGTTTGTACTCAGCGTACGCCTTTATTAATTTGTCCAACTCTGCTGGAGAAAAATAAGATGCGCAACTTTTTTTCTCCACCGTTGCCATGGTGAATCGTGTTATATATATTCCATTGATGAGGGCTTTTAATATCCTCATGCACAAGCCTGACTCTGGCGTAAGTTAACTCAAGAGTTGATTGAACTAAGTGTTATCACCTGTTCTGAACCCGAAAATTCCGCTGTCAGCAACTAAGAGTAAGTGAACTCATAGTTACAGAACAAACTCAGAGTTTGTTCACCCTGCTTTCTGAAACGGGGCCCTGGTAACTACTCAAATTTTGCATACTTCATTGTAAAGTGTTACACAATCGCCCTCTGGTGCTTCAAGGTAGTAAGATGCCATCAATGTGCCTGACCACACCAAATTTTAAGACCAACTCACCCATGGGTGCTCATTTTTACCGCATATACATCTGCTATTAAAGCAAACTGATTGCTGGACAGGAAAACAGCAACTATGTTGGACATAAAATAGCAAAGACATTGCATCACTCTCAGAGCCGCTCTGCGCTAAGCTGCTCTACGCTCTGCGCCCATCCACACAAGAACGATTTTTTTTGAAAATGTATAAATATTTTATCGTTTGGTCCTTGTGCCCACACGAAGATGGCGAAAATGCAGGCCGAAAACGGTATTTTTTGAAAACGGGTTTCAAAGTGAGAAAATCTGAAAACACCACCCCAGAGTTTTTGTGTGGACAACCCCCCCATCACAGCCTCCAGGCCTGTGTGTGGCACTGTAGCATTTATACAGAATAGACCAAAAATGGTGAAGAAGGCAGCGAGCATGCGCCTTTTTCTCCGTTTCTAGTCTATTTCCGTGGAAACGCAATAGCGCCATACAGCGCCACACACAGTCCTGGAATATTTACTAAAGCGTTTTGGGTCATTTTAGGTATCTCTGTGTGGACGCAGATATTTTTAGAAACGATGCCGTGTGGAAGGGAGATTTTTCCGAAACAACAAAAAAAGAAAGTTTTCGAAAATCTCCATGATCATGTGGATGAGGCCTAAGACAGAGCCCATCATGTCATATTCGCACATTTTGGGCACCATTTTAATGATCTAATTGCAGTGCATGCCACAAGACGGACGCGATCACGCTAGCGCCCGTAAATGCCCGTAACCCGCGTGAACATGCAATGTTACCTTTCACCAAAAATCAATTTCTGTTTGCACATTGTTATTTTTTTCCTCTTATCTATGCATTGTATTGTTTTGGGGAGTTTACTTTTCAGTAGAATTTTTATATTAATGCTGTTTGATCTTTGACATTTTGGCGACGTAACTTTCTCCAAATTCGCGGTATTCTCCTCAGTATTCAGCTCTGCTGTGGAGAGGTAAGATGAAATAAGTGCTCTTCAGTGGTTTTGTAAAACGCAGCAAAATGCTAAACAGAGGCGAAGATACTTCTTTGTAGAGGTCAAAGATTTTGTTCATTATTGCTTCAATGATTACTTTGGAGTTTATACATTTTTATTTTATCATGTACGGCACTTTTGTGAAGCGTGCTAATTTACCTATCGTAAGTCCAGGCTAATGGAGCATTAGGTGGTTTCTCGTGCGGTTTGCCGTTTCTTCCAGCTCTAATTTAAAGGTGCACTTGTAGAAACATGACATGCAAAGTTGCTGTACTGACATTAATGCTTGGCACGCAGGTACATGAGCTCCCCGTTTCAAAATTACCTCCGCCATCTAAGGTAAAAAGAGATTGTTTTCAGTCCCGTTAACTGGAAAATGTTATGATATGCTGTATACTCAGTTAGTATTAAGCTCTGCTGTGGATAGCTGTCGATGTAGAAACGTGACATGCGAAGTTTGTGGGAAAATATTAATCCATTATATTCAAATGTATTATCAATCAAAAACTAACAAAAGCATTACTGTATTGATCTATTGATGAATTGTTGTATTAATTCATTATATATCCAAATGCATTAATAATCAAGCATTAATTGATATTAACTGAAACAATGTATTAATAATCAAGTATTCGCTAAAGCAATGTATATCTGAGTGAATTGTGCTGTAACTCTCTTTGTCTTCTCCATCTGGGATTTTCCACTGCTTGCAGCAGACTTTTTGTTCCTCTTATCTAAAGAACACAGAAGTACTAAATTTAAAGTCAAGAGGTGAACCATAGTTGAAGTCTCGGCCTAACTCCAAGCTGAAATTTTTAGCAGCAAGCCAGACAATGAGTAAGGAGGGAGGAAGTAAACAGAACATTTTTAGTTTGAGAAGGGGCATAACTAACTGTTGGTTCTCATGGAAAACTGAGCTGATCAGGTTGATGTATTGTAAGGCGAATGGATGACGTAAAAGCCCTCCCCGCAGAATAAAGTACTATAAAGATTGAACTGATGAGAAACTCGGGGCTGCTGTCAGCCCTCTGGTCCTCTACGACCAGAGATTCTGTACTCGAAGAAACTTCTCTTCATCTGAGTATTCTTTTTTCCAACTCCTTGCTAAAGATCATCAGTTGTATATGGTTTCTGGACCATTTGATGGTTTGAAGGCTATTTTTCATTTGTCTGTATCTGTGCACATGAATTTCCCTTATTGTACTCATGTTTTAACCTTCTGAATTATTACAGTAAAATTGTTGAACTGCTAAACTGTTTTTGGGTCCTTCATTTAAAAGTCAACGCTAACCAGTACGAATTCCTCAAGTTGCTCTGTTGATATTAATTCATTGCACATAGAATAAAAATCTGTTGGCTGGCAAGAGAGGAGTGGTCTTCCGCTTTATTATTCATTGCATGCAACACAATGCTGAACTATATGACCGGCTATGTAAGTATATCAAATCATGTATCTCTTCTAAAGAATGACATTACTTTTCAAATTTACTATGTTATTAATGTGTTTTTCGGTATGTACAAAGTTTTATTACCATAAAAAAAATTCAGAGGTCTCTTTATCTCTCATCTCAATATATCCGAACAAAATGGTTTTCTAGAGTCCTCTCTTAACATTGTGGTTATTTTAAACTTACTACATTTTGGGACTGTGTGAGGATGGATGGATATTGGCTTGGAAGCAGTAGTTAAAGCAAATCTGCCTTTTTAAGCTTGGTACTTGTACTGGTAACCATGGTAACTGATACAGTTGTGAGGTTATCAAAATAAAATATATGTATGGACAATAGGCTATACTCTTTGCAACATAATAAAGGCAGTTTACAGGCTAAGGACTGGACAGAACACCAGGGCAGGTGAAGAATGGAGTAGGTGGCTTAGTGGTAGCAGATACCAGTGTTTGCCACACAGAGACCATTGTATAGCGGGCCGCCACAGAATCAACTCGGTTGGAGCCCGGTGTTGTGTCTGATTCTGCTCCCCCATCAAATCAGGTTCCGCCTTGGAGAAAGTTTTGTGACGCAGTTGCTGATTTGAGAAAATCATCAAAGAAATAACGTAATGGGCATTGATGAATCAGCTCGAACTTACGAAACTTATCACAGATGACGCCTCATAAAGCAATGAATTTTGATACTCTGACATCTCCTACAAATCGTCCTTTGCAATGTTGAACTCGTATGCTTGGCAGTGATCACAGAATTACCCCATGCTTTAACGACCTGTTCTGCCTTCAAATTCAGAGTAAAATATACACTCGCACTCCACACTGTTGAGGGATTTCATTGATTAGACAGGGGAACTCAATCGGACACAACACCGGATCAGGATCGGTGAACTGCTCTGAACACTTCACTGATGGATGCTTTTATCAGCCAGATACTGAGTCAAAAGATATTACTGCCGGATAGTAATTGCCCAAACTGCTCCAGTCCCAAATCCTTCCCATCTATTCTGCGCTCAGAAAAGCAGGTTAATAAGCCCATTCTAGAATGAGTGTAGATACTATTTTATGCAAATAAAAAGAGACTCAAAACAAAACTAAGTCCATCGTCCATCAAGAGGTATGAATGGTATGAATGAGTCACGTGCTTTGATTGCTGAAAGTGTCTTTGAGTAATGAAAAACACAAATAAAAAACTCTTTATTTTGGGATGCTGTTTTTCAATTTGCGAAATGTCTGTGGTAGTAATATTTCCCATTGTACTCTTGAATTTAATGCGTATTTATTTGTGACTGTGTATGCATACATGCCAACTCTACTGCTTTTGGCGGTAGACTACCGCTTTCAGGGCGTTTCATTCTGAAAAAAACACCCCAAAAGCGGTAGTCTACCGCCAAAAGCGGTAGAGTTGGCATGTATGGTGTATGTGACTGACAGATTGGCCTGCATGTTATACAGTAGCCTAGGAAGGTCTTTCACAAAAATTATGCTATAGGAATACCAATGAAAGTGTTGCTATGGGACTAAAACCTGGTTCTAGTTGGTCAAAACAAATTTGCTGGCATCAGCGTCAAAACAGCAGTGGTTTTGTACGTTCCATGACCACTCCTCTTTTAAAGACCAACCTGACTAAATATGCACAAGGTCATTCCATATTTTAACACTGATGGTGCAATGTAAAAATCTCAAACGTGCATTTCTTCACTCAGTAATGACCCACTAGTGAGGCAGTGTCTGTATCTCCAGAGACCCTGCCGACTGCTTGTAATTTGGTTATTTTACTTTGAGCGGGATGTTTCTAGGTGTCAGCCTTTGGGCAGTGGGCGTGCAGCCTCCAGCCAATTACAGCGCACAAGATGGGAGGCTTCTTCTCAAAGTGTTGGGTGCAGCCAGTGTAGGCTGCAACGTCATCAATGGCTGTTCCAGAATGAATACTCCCTCAAATACAGCCGCGAAATGCAGCCAATGATAGATTCCGATTGCAACAACGAGGCGTATCCTTTGCCGCTATTCCATAAATCTGTGCCGACACAGAAACCTTGCGTCCTTTAAAAAAAAAAAAAAAGAAAAGCAGCAGAGAGCACAGCCGCAGCGGCTTAAGTGGAATTTGTCTTTTAATGTAGATAAAAATATAAGATATGTAGAATTAAACTTCGGCTGTGCATTTCTTTGAACTTTGGATGTGCATTTCTATGATACCAGCGACATTTAAATAAGGTTTAAACATCACAGGCATGCGCAAATACATTAAGAAAATATTTTTTAGCTAACTAGCTCTGCACAATGCTTTTAATAATTACAGATGGCTTGATAACTTGAAGCACAAGGTTGATAAAACTGGCTGAATGAAATTGCTCACCATACTGAGCATAGGATCCAAACGACCTATACCCCAAACCAATCAGGTAAACAGCATTAACATTTGTTAGGGCCAAATCAATTAGTATTTGATATATTACTAAAATATTAGAAATCATAATGTACTCAGGAACACCAAAAGGCCTGCAGGACTGTAGATAACTGTGACAGATGACAAAAAAATCATTTTCCTGGTGAAGAAAACCCTTTTTCACAATAGTTGGCTGGTTCAAGAACATTCTCCAAAAGGTAGGTGAATCTGCATCAAGGCCAACAGTAAGAGAAGACTTCACCTGAGTAAATTCAAAGAATTCACCACAAGAAAAAAAACCACCGGTAAGATAAAAACAGGAACTCTGCCAAAAAATATATATAAATATATTTTAAAAGGGCTGTAGAGTTCTGGGACAAAATAGTATGGAAAGAACTGTTTAAGATCTGATGCATATCACCTCACCTGCGAAGTATGGTTATACCTGAGCATGTAGGGCTGCTTATAGACTGTGGCGTGCCGTCAGGTGTTCTGAGAGCCGTCAGTAACCGCACCCTTTACCGCTCAATTGCCCTCAAGCTGTTCTCGTTTAAGTTTGCCCGATTGACAATCAAACAATTTATTGACTGAACAACCAAGACCAATACATGACCCATACTAAGTAATAATCACGAAAAAGTGAATGCCTATTGCCTATATTTATATGATTGATATGGCATTGGAAGGATGGCAATATAAATGCAAAAAATCAAAAACTTTTGCTGACTTCGCAGCATTTATTTTCGCCAGCCTTACAATTGTCACTCAGCTCTGCATTGTGCCTAACAACTCCCTTTAAGTGTGACTACAATCACAATATAGAGCGGATTCTCACGGCATACTGCTATGAGCCTTGCAAACCAATTTACCCAAATCTGAGCTGTTTTACGAGCTACAGAGCGCAGAATTTATAAAGACATATTGATATTGTAAGGCGCCATTTATGTGCGGAACAAGATGCCAAATAATTTTGTGGTGAAATGTATTACAATGCTATCAAAAATAAATTTGACTGTCATTCAAGCAATTAGTCTGAGCAACTATTGCTAATCGGGAAAAGTTAACTGTGAGAGGTTTAGGTTATTACGTATTGAAAGGCGAGGTTTCTGAAGGCCTTTGTTACTGCCGACGGACCACCTCTGCTCATAGATGATGTGACTGCTGGCTAAAAACCACAGAGCAGTTAATAATTTTGTTTGGCTTCATTATCTGCCCCGATTCAGCCCACTGCTTCAAATTTTACTGCATAGTGCGTCATACTGCTGATCGAAAATGACCCAAAGCATACTGAGAAAGCAACCCAAGGTATTTAATGGCCATTAAGAGGAATTATCAACGATAGCCAAGTCAGTCACCAGGCCTGATTCCAACTGATTGTGCATTTCACGTGCTGAAGAGGTTAAACACCTCTAGAACAAGAAGGAACCGAAAACACCTGCAGTGAAGGCCTAGCAGTGTGCCACCAGGGAAGGACCCTAGCATCTGGTGATGGATATGGGTCACAGATGTCAGGCAGTTATTGACCACAAAGGATCTGCAGCCAGGTGTTAGAAATAACATGTTATGATTATGTTAGTTCGTCTACGTATTTGCTATTGAGCCTCTAAAATGTGGTTGTAAAAAATGGTTGTAATTTTTACCCGATTCATGCAATATTTTTCAAAAACTGTTAAAATTAATAGTGAAAGTCCACACTTCAGGCACATCTTGATTTTTTCATTCAAAATCAAGTTCAATGGCAAAAAGCGTTGAAAGAAAAAAGAAAATAGTCACTGTTCATAAACTTATGGACCCACTGTATGTGTGGAAAATGCATGTGTAGTGTTTATTCATGCATCTGTGTATGCATGGCTGTATGGGTACATTTGCTTGAGTGTACATGCGAGTGGCAAAGTGAGTGTGCGTGTATGTGTGTGTGTATAATCTGTCTGTATACGCGTGGGGATGTCTGACAGCACCTCACATGGCAATCTCGGCAAGTGAACAATCAAGGGGGCCAGTATTATTGCTGATGAGTACCCCCATCTGCAGCACATTCTGTGGCCTCCTCTGTAATCAAACTGTAAGCTCACGCTGTGCACAGGACTCCTCCACTGCAATTACCTCAGGCTCTTATCACACCCCTCTGCTGGTACGCCCAGCGACTGCTCGTGTACGTTCTGTCAGGTGGGCGACCGGTGGGGGCGGCACGCCAGCCCTGACTACTTTGACCTCCAGTTATGTCTGTGCAAAAATATTGTGCCAAGACTCAGTGCATTGGGGCGGCATGGTGGCTCTGTGGTTGGCACTGCTGCCTCGCAGCAAGACGGTCATGGGTTCGAATCTGGCCTGGGGCTTTTCTGTGTGAAGTTTGCATGTTCTTCCAGTGTTTGTGTGGGTTTCCTCCTACAGTCCAAAGACAAGTACATCAGACTAACTGGAGACACTAAACTGCCCATAGGTGTGAGTGAACGATGTGCATGCCCTGCGATGGCTTGGTGAGCTGTTCAGAGTGGGTCCTGCATTTTGCCCATAGACAGCCGGGATAGGCTCCAGCTCCTCTGCGACCCTAGTGAGGAAGAGGCGGTAAAGAGAATGTATGGATGGACTATATGCATTCACAATTGAAACCTGCTATTACATCAAGGATGGACCCCAATGATTTTCACCGCGATCAGTGAAACAATATGGCCTCCACGGCAGCCATCTTGAAATCGTATGACACGCGATAACTCAACTTTGCTCTCACTCATGAAGATTTGGATTCTGTTGCCTTTGCGGAGGTTTGCACTCTACGAGTGCCTCTAGTTTGTATCTTTTTCTACTAGGATTATAATACTTGTTTTGCTCAACAGGTTTACTACAGAGTCCGAGTTGTCTGTTGCCTCCTGTGGCCCTAGAATTGCTACTCCCTTGGGAACTTTCAGCTCTTTTAGTCCAGCTAAATGCTCTAGATAAGAGCATTTACAAAATGCCTGCAATGTAATGTAATGTTATAGATGTTTATGACTTGGTGAACCAGCACTGAAACCCGACCTATCATCGCCATCCATGAGGGAAATATTCTTTCCTTCCAGCATGTAAAAAGCATGGAGCTTGTCACTCAGTCGCACATCTCTGATAATAAATATAGGGGGAAAAGGAGAAAAAAATGCTTTTTTACGTGCTGTGGGATTTTTTATCTTTTTTTTTTTTTTTTTACCCCAAAATTGATTCTTGTCTACCATAATACATTTAAAGAGGAGTCTTGCAAAGGCATGGAAATCATCAGACTGCAGAGGCTCCAAGTTTTTTCCAGAATGGCTCCTTGGACTGAGTGATTGGGCATTAGCTGGACATTAATTCAAATCCACTCATCCAGCCATATGTGGAAGACAAAAAATAATTTAAAATCGACTGTCTTCTGAGTGATGAACATCCTGGAGAAAATACCTTTGTCTCCTAATTTCCATAACTTTATTTATTACCTTAGCTGATGTTCTTCCTCAAAATTGCTTGTGTACATTTCCATTGTTATTTAATTTAGTTTCTATCGATTCGACCAAGAAAAAACATTTACGGAAGATGACAGAATGCACGGCTGTGTCTGATCTAACACTGCTGCTCATGGAGTCAGGTTTATTGACATTAGTCCCAGCGTAACAATTCATTCACAATTATCCTCACTATAGCGAGGGATGTTGATTCTGCATAAAGCTGTGAAAATCCAATACCTCAGCAACCCCCAAAATTTGTCAGATACTTATGAATGAACACCTTGAATTTCACAGAAACAGTTGCAAGAAAATGTGATACACACAACATGAAAACAGAATTATTGATGTTAGAAAGACCGTACAATGTGTCATCATTAGGATAATTATCTTATTAATAGCCATCAAATAATAATTTTATTTGTAATGCAATACAGACAGGTATCCACAAGGGGTTGCGCTGGTGGTACTTTCTTTGTTAATTTTGAGTAAATCCTGCAGGAGGCATGCCTGAGCACAAACTAGGCCTGCTTGTTGCACTGCTGAGAAATTGTCCTTTTCTTTCTAATGGGACTGAATTTTCTCTCAAGATTAGATAAACCTGTGTTGTAAAATTCATGTCTGACCTAATTTAGCCAATGTGGTCTCAGATGTTCTAAAATAATTACTCAGAGCAAGAAATGTTATTAGTGGCGACTAACGTGCACAGAAGCTATGTTAGTGTTTAGAATGGGACTTTTATCTCCCGGTGCAAAGGATTTTAGGAAGTCCCAGTCCCTGTTTTCCTTTTTTTAACCATGAATATTTGTCGTCAGTTGTTATTGACAAATGTCATGCTCTCTCTGAGCTTACAATACTACAGCAAAGCTGAAAGATACAGCGAATGAGTCAAGCCCATTCATTGCTTTTGGCTCTTCCACATACCATCTGAAATAATCCTTCAAGTTATTAAAAAAATGCCTGATCGTATAATTTGTTTTCAAATTGAGAGCAATGATTCAAATGACGTCATTGTTTTTTTTTGGGGGGGGGTTTGGCTTCCTCAAATTGGGGTTTTGAGTCCATGTACCAAGTTTGGTTTTGATAAATTAAAGCGCTGCAGAGGTATGACTTCATTTTGTGTTTAGCTGCTTTGGTGCTGATTTGTACTGGCTATCACTGGTGAATGCTTTTGAAAACCAAAGAAATCCATACAGATTCCTTTATAAGGTTTGGTCTCAAGATAATCTGTAGCATATTTGGTGAAAACTGAAAAAAAAAATTGGCTTGTGAAAAATATTTCAACCTTTTGCAAAAATCCAATGTGGCCTTTGTGACCATCCTTAAATTGTATTGTAAACACCATGCAAATAGGCCAAGGAGGGTCCTAGCTGAGGCGGAAGGTCTCAGCGTGTTTGCCTTAACAGCCGGGGAAAAGAAAGTCCTAGCGGTCTCCATTACAATAATGCAGTCTGGCTACAGCGTCAGCACTAGACCACTGCCTCAGGCCAAACGTGATGACGTCTTCCATGTTCTGCTTTTAAATGGCCTGAAACGTGTCCAGCGGATGCTGCAGCCCTAATATCTTAGCGGTTAGAATACATCTGACTCCATATTAAATTTAGAACACAACATTTAGTTTTAATCAATTGCAGTTACCATGCGTTTGCATAAATATTGATTTGACTCCAATTTATGAATTTAGAGCTATGTTGTGCATCGGACCCATACTGGTCAATACCTTGCTCCACCGGACCAAAAACATCTGTACCACCCAACTCGGTGGAGAACTCAGGGGCTGGTGGTCCTATTCTTCCCGGTGGTTTGACAGAGAATAGCTATGACTAGTGACCATGGGGGCCGGAATTAATGTACAATTAAAACTTTCGAAGTATACCGCAAGAGGCGTTCAGGGACTATATAAAAGTATAACGCAGTAAAACAAAAAACAAGGAGGTGTGTAGGGACTCTCAAGTTTAACGACACATCCCTGAAACCAATCAGAATAACACCAATCGCAGCATGGAACACCACCGTGTACCTAGCAGGAAGGCCTGGTGATCAGGCAGGCCTCATAGCCCTACATTATTCCCCATTGGGTTACAGGAGTCCGAACTGGAAGAATATTAGTTAGTCCGAGTCAGAGAGCCACAACAGAATGCAATTATCAATTTATTTCGCCAGGTAGGCACAAGCTTAAATTAGAAACCAAATTATACCGTTACAGAAAATATATAGAAGAAGTCAAATCATACCTGGTGCAGCTCACAACTACACATATGCACAAAGTGTACAATGCGGGAAGAATGAAAAACAGCCTCCATAGCAATATCATGTCTGCACACGGCTCCAAGACTATGTGTGGGAAATCGCCTAAGAGCTTCCATGACTAGATTAAGGCTAACCACGGCATGGAGATGCGCGTGGGGGAAGTTGAATGCAATCTTCCATTGTGAGAACGGCTACACACA
The DNA here is from genome assembly GCA_029692085.1 of Gymnothorax javanicus. Lineage (NCBI taxonomy): Eukaryota > Metazoa > Chordata > Actinopteri > Anguilliformes > Muraenidae > Gymnothorax > Gymnothorax javanicus. Next base: position 162,423,024 of record CM056194.1, on the reverse strand, counting down.
TACAGATGCACATGCGGGAAGTCGGTTGCGATCCTCCAAAACTACGTACTATTGGCTACACCCGCATATAGGTGCACATGTGGGAAACCGGGTGCGGTCTCCCCGAATCCTTTGTTTCTCTCCCTTTTAAGCCCAAACTCCAGAAGCACTTCCGACAGCAGGGTCATAAATCACTTTGGGCACTCAGGAAGGCAACCCCTCCTCAGAGGGGGTTTGGGAGGGGGCATTACCATGAGAAGCAGAAGTAGATTTCTTTTCATGCTTATTGAATGAGGGTTTAGTACAATTTTAATCCCTTCGAAATATGCACCATACGATTTCGGAATCTTAGTGGCGTAAAAGGATACCAAACACAATATGCTTGCACTGCAGTTTGCCATGAAACGTCAGCGACAGTCCATAATTACAAAGATACCTGGTATTAATGTTACCAGTCAGCTTATGTCATATAACAAAAAATACACATTGGATTTGCAACATTACGGGAGGTAATGTGAATTATTTTGCTGGTGAAATCTCTGAAAAGTCCATTTTATGGCACTGCGGCATTCTCTCTGCTAAAGTTGTCTCAGCCGTTTTCGGGTGGCTTGCAAGACATTCAACGCTGACCTTCACCCCAGAGATTGTCCATTAACCCCGAGGCTGAGGGCCGCTCCAGCTGTCGTGAATGAAGTTGGTGCCATACAGACCCTAATTGAGTCTGCTCCCATGACTCAGGAGGGGCTCTGCAGGATGCAGATGGCTTTAAGACAATAGGAGTAAAACTACCAGTCCTGTGTCTGTGAGAACGGCCCAGAAGTGTCTTTGTCAGGAAACGTGCCTTAAGATAAGGCTACCAGAGCCATGGTCTGTGACAAGGGGCACCCAGTCCTCCCTGCCTTCCCAGCGCGGCTTACAGTATTAACAGAGGCTAACATTATTTTATTAAGCAAACAGTTATTAGCCAAAGCACAATTTTGCTTAGTGCATGGGCTCCTAAGAGTGAAATCCCGCAACTTATTTGTGCTTCCTCCAAACGGGGTCTCAATTCTATGTGTCAAGTTTGGCTTAGATACATCATAGTGTTGCTGAGATATGACCTCAGTTCAAGTTTGGCAGTTTCACTGCCGATTTCGATCAACAATGACAAGCATATGTTCACAGATCCAAATACATACCTTTATGAGGCCGGGTCTGAAGACCATCTGCAGCATATTTGAAATTTGTGGCCAGCAAATTAAAAAAAATAAATAAATTTAAAAAATCCTATATTTTGGAAAAACCATACAGCAAAAATTATCTTCAAGTGGTGCTTTGAACTCTGCTTGATCAAGGAAATCCAGCAGTGCCTTATTTTTGAAAATAAGACATACTGTTCTAGGGTCACTTGCATAAATGGTCCTCCAACTTTTACCCCTTGGTGGCACTGGAGCGCTCAAAGCAGAGACATGATGCTTGCGGGGAAGAATCAAGGGACTGTCCCCAATCGGTATGTCAGATTTCAAAACTTTGTAACGTATGGCTCTAGGGGCTGCCATAGACACCTTAGCAAGAATAAATTGTTTCAGAAAAAAGAATTTAAAAAGGTAGAAACACAATAGGGAGCTTCAACAGCTTTGCTGCTAGGCCCCCCAAAAGAAAGACAGAAGGTAAGGGGAGTCATTGCAAGGCTGGGTTTGCGCACTGCTCCCGAAGAAGTGTTGAGACGGGAAGCTTGCTTTTGGTATTCTTGTTTGTTTTCAGTGTTCCTGGCAGAGATTAGAAACTGGGTGTATCGAGGCAGAGATTCACTCTGCTAATGGTCATTGAGGGCGGCCAATGTATGATGACTTCCTGTGGCTTTGTAATGACTGTAAGTGAGGGTAGACCATTAGTTGGTTATTGATGTCATTAAAGGCACAGTTCACCCTCAAATAAGATTAAGATAATGTGTATTTCCACATACCAGGTGTAATATAAGCCATCAAAATTTAACCAAAATGAGGCACTGGGTAAGCCTCTGTAAGAAACATCAGTAAAAAAAAAAAAAAAAAATTCAGTAAAACTATATGGATGGAAAGATACTGGTCTGTTTAACAGGGAACATGCCACAAATTAATTTTTGGATAAATTCCCCCTTTGTTTTTTTTTTTTTTTTTGCCTGTGGAGAGACATGAAATAGTTCACATAGATCTACTTCATACACTCTTTTCAGTTTGATTTCAACATCTGTCATCCCATCCAAAAATGATACCTATGACAGCCTGGATGAATTTAAGTGATGATTTTAGTACATCGTGTCTATTTGGGATGCAGTTAAATCTTAGAAAATTTAGCTCTTCGAAGATAGAAATACGATTTTTTGTAAGTGAGCAGCAGTGCTGACGTCATCTAGCTGTTGACTCTGACTGATCGGTGGTTCAGCCCTCATTCACAGAGGCAGGCACTGGGGAGGGGTTAGCTGGAACATTTCAGTCAAGTATCCCTTTAGAGCACTTTATTCCATTGCTTATAAAGCAACAATAAACTTATTTTTTCTGGATACCAACATTTGGAGTGGAAACCACAGCCATGTTCTTCTATTTTTTGCTTTTACTTTGCTGTTGCAGTTCAGCAGTGTGTAATAGTAAGTATTCACTTGCTCTTGATTATGAGTTATTCAGCATGTCAAGGTAAAGAGGTTGGTAGGGTGCCAGAAATTAATACAGAGCATAATTTTCATAAATATGATATGGAATATATTTTCTGAGGATGACTTATAAAGACTTAAAAATAAGGAACAATGAGAAAGGCATTTGTGCATGAACCAGCATGATGAAATGGCTTCTTATTTGAGAGAGATATATTTATTAATGGATTCAACTTTTGAGATGGCAAAAGATAGGTTAGCTTTATTGTTTACATGCTTTCAAGGAAATTACCACACCTCTTTTATAACACTGCACCGATTTACAGCGCGTCAGTAATATACTTTCAAAAAAGTCAATGGTTTATGTGGTAAAATAAGTAAACAATGATCAGTTTCAGTAGCCTATCTTTTTCAAGAAATATAATGGTGCATCCTTGTTAATATGTAAATAATACACAAGTGAACAATATATTTATCAACCATTTTCTTTTATTTTCTTTGCATCAATCATGGCTTTGTTCAATGGAAGCCCATGATAAGGAAATAATGGCTCTGTAATATGAAGCTTATTTCCTGATAACCCTGAAACACAGGTAAAATTGATGCAGGTTCTTGTAGACCATGGTCAATATGGGAATGCATTTGGGTAATAAGAGGAATAGTAGCCAGAAGTCCTACAAATAAGATAGAAAATAAATAGAGTAAGAAGAAAATAAAAAAAAATGTAAAAATGAATATTGCACACAAATGGATAGGCACATATAAACGTGAGTAATAGAGACTTGAATACAATCTAATGTTGATACATAATGTTATTAACTCATCAGCTTAAAGACCATACAGAGAGCCATTTCATTGAGTCCACAGAAAGTGCCATCAATAGAAAACAGATGACCAAAACTTTCAAAAAAATGTATTCGAGGAGACTGTGCAGAGCAAATTCGTAACTGCTCGACTAATTGAGCAGCAATTTTCAAAACATGTATAGTCTCATTTGTAACTTTTGGGTAAATTGCGATAAACATTTTTGATACATCTTTTTTTTTTAATAAAACCTTAAACCTTGATATTAAAACTGAAATTAAATATTCAGACAAACTAAATGCCCAATCGCCAATAATATTTGATTTGAATTTTGTAACGTGGGTTAATTCATTGTTATTTTAATTGGTTCGTCAAAATGAGCTTAGTCCGAGGGTGCATCTCAATTCTCTGAATTTCCATCCTCGTTCCCCTCACTTATGTCTTTTCCTTGCGAGGAGAGAAGAATTGAGGAAATAAGTTTTCAGAGAAATGAGACGTTTGTAACGTTTTGGAATAAACTTCTAGACGGATGCCGGTTATCTTGCTTTATTTTTAGCCACTCATAGAACTTAGCATGGCAGCACACAGCTGGCTTCTGTGTGGCCAGAACAGATAAAACAAAAAAACACAAGAACTCTCTAATATTTCCCTTACGTTCCCCAAGGGCATGCCCCACTCCCCTAAGACCACCAACCACCGGAGGCACAAAGATCGCGGGCACACAATAACAATATTTGATAGACAGTAGTACAGCCAGGAGCTCCCTCCTTGTGACACAGTAGCGGCATTCATGCTTGTTAAGAGTTCTGCTGTAGTACGCCACCACTCTTTCGCCCTCCGGGCTCAACTGCGCCAGCACGCCCTCTATCCCCTGGTTACTTGCATAACAGTCCAGTATGAATGGCAGAGTGGGGTCGGCCGGGGTTAACACTGGAGCTTCCCCCAGTGCTCGCTTAAGTGCTGAGAATGCTGTTTGGCACTTGCTAGTCCAGGCAAAGTCCTGTTCTTTCCGAAGCAGCCTGAACAGTGGGGCAGCAATGCAAGAGAAACCCCTTACGAACTTCCTGTAATACGAGGCTAATCCCAGGAAACTCTTCAGCTGCCTCTGGTCGGTGGGTGCGGGCCAGTCTTGGATAGCTTGTACCTTATCAGCCGTCGTGCTTATACCCTCTCCGCCCAACTTGTGCCCGAGAAATATCACCTCCCGCTGCAGGAAGTGGCACTTCTCTGGGTGGAGTTTGAGGCCTGCTGCTGCAATACGCTCAAAGACATCGCACAGTGATTGGAGGGCTGTCTGGAAGGTGGCATCATGGCAGAGAATGTCGTCTAGGTACACTACGCACTCACTTCGGGGAATGCCTGACGGCACCCGGTCCATCAATCTCTCAAAGGAAGCTGGCGAGTTGCACAGGCCAAATGGAAGCACTGTGAACTGCCAGTGTCCCCGGCTGGTGCTGAATGCTGTTTTCGGCTTTGCAGAGGGGGAGAGAGGTACCTGCCAGTATCCCGACCTTAGGTCAAGTGATGAGAACCACGACGACCCAGCCACCTGGTCCAGCGTCTCATCAACCCAGGGGAGGGGGTAGGGGTCCTTCCTGGTCACCTCATTGAGTCGCCTGTAGTCCACGCAGAATCACCACTGTCCGCTCTTCTTGGGGACCATAACAACGGCGGCGCTCCATGGACTGTCAGACGGCTCCACGATACCCGCCTGCTGCATCTCCCACAGCACTTTGTCTGCCGCTTCCTGGCGTGCCAGCGGGAGGTGGCGCGGGCGCATCCTGATGGGAGGGCTGTCACCCGTGTCTATGTCATGCTGCACTAAGTGTGTGCGCCCAACGTCGCCTTCTCTCAGTGCAAAGATGTCCTTGAACTGCAGCAGCAGTTGCCACAGCTCCTCACCCTGTCGGGAGTCTAGGTCTGCACAATTCTGTTGCCATTTGTCCCTTATAGCCTGCACTACTTCGCCCTCCGCCTTCTGGGGAAGCTGGGGTGGCAATAGGTTGGAGCCCCGGCTCCTTGGGGTTTGTGTAGCGTGTGTCGGCTGTGATATGGGTTGCGAGGCCAGGCAGGGGGGGGGGGGAAGGGGATGCGGAGACTGGTTGGTGCATTCTGTGCAGTGGTGACTGTGATGCATCCAGGGCCTGCAGCAAGTGGGGTGTGTGGGGGGTATTGGATTTTGGGGCAGTGGGTCGTGGAGTGGTGGGAGTTTTGGGCACGGCAGGAGGATATCTGGTGGCTTCCGCTGCATTGGAGAGTGCCTGGGGTGTTGCAGGGGCGAAGCTGAGAGTGGGTGGGGCCATGTTGATAGGCCGTCCCCCAGGGAAACACAGTGTGGCCCCTACGAGGTCAAGACGGCAGCCCGTGTTCCTCAAAAAGTCCAGACCGAGGATGCAGGGGTCCTGGACTGACGCCACCCAAACCAGGTGACGCACAGTTTTACCCCCCACCACGAATGCCAGTGTCCCCTTACCTTCCATTGGTGACAATTCCCCAGTCACTGTTCCCAGCTGGACTGTGGTCGGCTTCAAAACGGTTCGTGAGGGAAGTATGTCTGGTCGGACCAGTGTCACCGTTGAGCCTGTGTCAACAAGCGCCACGCAAGCCACTCCCTCCACTGTGACTGGAATGTGGCAGAGATCCTCCACTGATGTGCGGCCCACCACAGCGACCCCGCCCTGACCAGCTGTGTCCAAGAGGGTGTGTGGGGGTACGGGTTCATGGTCCGCAGTGCCCCCTCTATGCGGACCCCATGCCGTTTACCTGATTCCTGGTTGTTTTGGGGCACGAGCGCAACAGATGCCCCTGGTCCCCGCAGCCCCAGCAACGCCTGGCAGCACGATTAGGACGTCGTTGGGTGCCAAGGGAGGCCGCTCGCACCAGCTCAATAAACTCTGCTGCCCATGCTGGCCGCTGCGAGTCTTCAGACGCCGCGCGCACTGCATGTTCTTGCGTGGGCGGAGAGATGTATGCACGGGCCATCTCCCTCTCCAATGCCCTTTCCAATGCCTCTTGAAGAGAGTGGGGGTGTGTCAGCTGCACCTCCACGCGCAGTTCTAATGGTGAGAGGGCCTGGATAAATCGGTCACGAGCGAGCTCGCCCTGTACTGCTGGAGGCATATTGCTATAAGCTCTGCGTGAAAGGCTCTCTATATCATTGGCGAGTTGGCGAAGGGGCTCGCCATGACGCCTATGTCTGTTATTCAGTTCAGTGCGCAGGAGATCCGCTCCTGTAAGGTTCCCGAACCACCGCTGAAGCGCCCCCACTAGCGCATTATAATTCTATCTATCGTCCATGTCCAGGAGCAGCAGACAAGCTAACGCCTCCTCCGTGAGACACAAAGCTAACTGCAACGCTTTAGTTTCCGACGACCAATTCTGAGATCTTGCTAACAGTTCAAATTGTGCGTGAAATGCTTCCCAGCTCACCTTCCCGTTGTATTTCGGAGTTTTCACCGTGCTAGCTGCATTCGCTGCTCCCGGGATGATATAGGCGCCGCCATCTCTATTTACACTGGAGTCGGTCGCACCAGCTCTAACGTCTTCCGCGACGACTTCTGTTTTAGGTTTGAGGAGTCTAGAGTGTGGGGGTCGCCGGTCCCGCCAGCCGAAGCCAGCTGAAGAAGCCAATGCACTCACTGTGTCACGGATATGTGCCCTGCCCTCCTCCAGCTGCGCCTGTTGTTCCCTCCTCAGGTCGCCAAATGTCCACTCGGCCGCCTCAGCTCCTCCATACCCACTTTGCGGCCGCTGTCCGGTAGGATTAGCACTAGCAAACATCCTCGTCTCGTTGGAAATCTGCTAACTAAAGTGAGGTAATGTAAACTATGTTAATGAAGGCACGTTCGGTCAATTTTCGCTTCTGACACCAATGTAACGTTTTGGAATAAACTTCTAGACGGATGCCGGTTATCTTGCTTTATTTTTAGCCACTCATAGAACTTAGCATGGCAGCACACAGCTGGCTTCCATGTGGCCAGAACAGACAAAACAAAAAAACACAAGAACTCTCTAACATTTCCCTTACATTCCCCAAGGGCACGCCCCACTCCCCTAAGACCACCAACCATCAGCGTACCCCGAGGCACAGAGATCGCGGGCACACTCCGATTGGCAGTGCCAGGAGAGACTTCCGTCTGGGTCGTTACACGTTGTTTCCTCAGAAGCGTCACGTGAAGCGACGTTTGTTCTGATGGTTCTGGTATAATGTTAGCTGTAGAGATTAGCATGCATATAAACTGTGGATTAAGTGGATTTAATCATCGTGTGAAATACAGTTTAACTGCCACATGCTTTTTAACACCAGAAACGCTGCAGGGTAACTTTTAACTGTGGCGGTTTTTAAAATTGTGCATTAATGTGTTTTCATGAAATATTGAAGTCCTCCCGGTATTGATTCCTCCAAAATTGTGCTGAGTTGTGTGTGAGCCAATGTTAAATATAGGAAAGATAACTTCAGATTTAAAAACATGGGCATTTAGGCTATCTGCGCTTTCTTTAAGTGTAATTTTGTCTCTCCTTACAGAAAGATGCATTTAGTTTCCTGCATATCCGCAAGTGTTTGTTCCTTATCCATTGTAACTTGATGCTGTTTATCAGATCACAATGGAAACAAAACCTTCAGTGAGTGCATGAACAGCAGGAAAGCAACCAGTGGAAAATGCTTAGTCAATGTGCTGAATGTCTGTTGAGGGGCACAATCACATATTTAAATTTTGAAATTTAGCCTTCTCAAACATTCATTGTGTAAAAAAAAAAAAAAAAAAAAAAAATCATAAATAATCAATGAACCAGCAATGTAAGCATCCTCATCATTTTGAAAACTTCCTTTTTAAGGGATAAGGTTTGCTTTGCTTTCTTTGTGTTTTTACTTTAAAGTGTAGACATAGGCTATTTTTCATGTTTTAAATGCCTCATTCTGCACTTTAATTTAACAATTGATTATTGAATATTTTATACAGGCTCACACCAGGTTTTAACTTGAAGTTGAGAAAAAATGCCCAGAGAAACTAATGCTTGGAAGTTGTTCTATATGGCCCACTAGTATCAACCATGAAAACCGTTTAAAATTTCCAAAGCAAATTTGAGAGATTTGTGTTTAGAAAATCATGAATTCTGAGATACATTCCAAAAATAAAAATATAACAATTTGTGAGGATACGCTCAGGAACCAGACGCCAGAACCAAGCAATGCAGTAGATGAGAGTTTATTAAGCGAGGGGGGAAACCCCCGCAGGGCAGAAGGCAAAGGTACAAAGTCCACAATCCAAAAAAAAAAAAAAAAAAAAAAAAAAAATCACAATCCAGTAGGGCAGAATCAGAGTAGAAAACCAGGGCAGCAATCACAGTACTCGTGGTCGGGCAAAAACAGGTTTGGTATACAGGCACAGGTTTGTCAGAGAAGCAAAAGCCAAAATCCAGTGGGCGTAATCCAAACCGTGAACAGGGCAGCAAACACAAAACTCGTAGTCGGGCAAAAAGGGTTCGTAAACAGATGCAGACAATAGTACCAATAAGCAGAGCCAAAAATCGTAAGTCGGACGGTCCAGTCAGAAGAGTAACACTATGAGTACAAGGCGAAGACGATAGCAGCACAGGTAAACAAGAGAAACGTTCTGACGGGGAACTGCAGTGAGAAGACAGCTTAAATACACTAAGGGAAGTCACATGCTATGATTAGGATCAGGTGATGAGGATCAGACTAATTACGTGGGAGAAAACACAAGGGAGAACCTAACCACATGAAATTGGCAAAAGCCAAAACGCGGACAGGGATCACGAGGCAACCTATGACAAAACATACAGCTCCGGTTAGGGAGTTCTAACGTGCACAGATAATGAGAAGCAGGACAGAGTGGAGCAGGTGCGGAGGATCCGCTGAATTGCAGCAAAGACTAAGTGAAGGCAAGAGGCGGAGACTAGAACAGGGCGAGTGCTGAGAGCTTGTTAATCAATTAGTAAGTGCAGCTATACAATCCCTAGTGCTCATTAGTAAGTTAGTATTATATACAATGTTAGTCTGGGTTAGTAACTTTAACAAAAACAACAAACTGTTAGTATTGGTTAGTAAAATAGAAAAGAGAGGCGAAGGAAGCAAACGAGATTGGAAGGAAACCCAGAAACCATGAAATCACCTAAGCATGTGACACGCGGGACTGGGGAGAAGCTGTAACTTAACAAGAGACCAGACAGGGGAGACAAAGTGCAATGAAGGGTATGGCAAAACATGGACCGGACTATAACAGAAAAGTGGATTGGGAATGGCAAAAACGAAAACATGGCAAAATACAAAAACTAAACAGAACATGGCAAAACCTAACAGAACTGATCATAAACATAACAGGGAAGACAGAAACATAATAAACATGGCAGAAACAGAACAGGCATGGCAGAATCATAACACAATTATCCCCAAGCATTGCCTATTTATCAATTCAAAACCCCCCTCTATTTTGTTTGTACTATCAAATAATTGAGCACCTCAGAACAATAGTGGTTTAACTCCGATTTTCTAATTTTCCGAGTTAGACCCATATTTTTCATGCTAAAGGTAAAATCTACTCATGCAATAATGGGCCAGAAGATTGTTAGTTTCACCTCTGAAATATAGATAGTAGTGCAAGAGTGGTCTAACTCCAAAATTCTTAGTTTTTAAGCGAAACACGCAAAAATAACAAAAATCGTCAACGTTGACAACAAAATACTTTCTGACCATGGAAGTCAAGATTCAAAGGATGTCACTTCAAGACAGGTCTAAATGCTTACTGGCATGCTGAATTTGACAACGTCGAAACTTTGGAAGCTGTTTTCTCAAAATGATAAAAAATGGAGTTAGACCACTATTGTTCTGAGGGGCTCAATTATGTGAGAACCCAATAGTTGACACCTATAACAGTTCATTGCAGGACAGTGACCTGTTTGGGATAAATGGTTTCAAGGAAAGTTCTAACTGCATTCCACAAATTCCACCCACACTTATTTCTTCTGAAAAGGCCTATTTTGAATATAATAAACATTAGGTAATGGTAAGGACATGGAATCAGTAGATTGCACCAGGATGTAATGATGTTACATAATAAAGGTGTACAAAATTTGGTGTCAACCACTTCAAGTGCCCAGTTACTTGAAAGATGTTGCACGTTGAATGCCGAGAGAAAGCTTGCCTGGTTTGTTTCCGAAAAGGAAATTTCAAGATCACCGAAAATTTGCTTGATAAAATTCATGAACACATTTTGACTGATTACGATGTTGATGATATTCGTTTGCCGTGTGGATTACGTTCAACATGCAAAAGGACTCAACAAACCTGGCAAACTTTTTCTCGGCATTCAACGTGCAACATCTTTCAAGTAACTGGGCACTTGAAGTGGTTGACACCAAATTTTGTACACATTTATTATGTAACATCATCAACCTGGTGCAATCTACTAATTCCATTTCCTTACCATTATCTAATGCTTATTATGCAATTCAAAATAGGCCTTTTCAGATGAAATAAGTGTGGATGGAATTTGTGGAATGCAGTTAGAACTTTCCTTGAAACCATTTATCCCAAACAGGTCACTGTCCTGCAATGAACTGTTATAGGTGTCAACTATTGGGTTCTTACATAATTATTTGATCGTTCAAACAAAATGGAGGGAGGTTTTGAATTGATAAATAGACAGTGCTTGGGGAAAATTGTTAGTTACATTCCGAAAATGAAAGAAATATATCTCAGACTTCATGATTTTCTAAAAACACAGATTTCTCAAAAATTTGCTTTGGATATTTTAAACGGTTTTCATGGTTGATACTAGTGGGCCATATAGAACAACTTCCAAGCATTAGTTTCTCTGGGCAATTTTTCTCAACTTTCTTCAAGTTAAAACCTGGTGTGGGCTATTTTAAGATTTTATGGAAACACTGAACTTCTTGAATGTTGCTTTCTTTTAAGACCATGTACAAAAGTTACGTTTTACAGATTAAATGGAAGCAAAGTTATAATTGTCTCCCATTTTTTCAATGTATTTATGATTCCAAAAATGATCCGATCCATGACAAAAGTGATACGATCTGAACTCGAGTTTCATGATCTGATCTTTTTTACCGTCAGCGTGTGTAGTTATAGAGTGACATCATGGCTTTCAGCAGAAAGTGTTCCGGGAAGGTTGCTCTCATATAACCTCGCTCCTAGTTCCTCAGAGCTCCCTCCTTACTCCTCTCAGCAGAAATAAACACTTTAAGACGGCCAGCAAGATGGTGATGATTCTGCAGACCTTAACGCTGCCCTGTTAAGCACTGAGAAATACTGAGAAGTCAGTGTAGTTCCTTTCCAGAGGCATTTCATATGGCCTTTGATTTTTGGCAGCCGTTAGTTCAAGACCACATCAAGTATGATTCTTGGAAAACAAAAGGACCAAGCTCGTCTGTTCGCCCCATAGCGGGAATCATTATTATTGTGCTTATAATTATCGTGCTAAATTTATCGCCCATCCCAATGACGAACTATGTTCTAAAGTATTTGCCGACCCATGTGGTTAAGTCCATTACAGAGGTTTGTAGGAGCTTAATGCTGTGCCGTCTCAGTGCATGGAGGTCACGTGCATCCGATATTGGAATTCTTCCTTGACTTTTTTGCATGGAGATTGCACACGTTTTTTGTATTTTTCTGTATTCCATATTTTCCCTAAATTCCATGCATGACACGTTTTCAAACAGAGTGACTATTTACGTAGTTTTTGGCAAAGTGGCGAACTTCCAGCCATCTTGCTAGTAAACAATCATGCCTTCTGTGACTGCTCATTTTATATCATTATCATATCGTAATCACATAAAACAAAATCATATCATGATTGAGTCACCTATCATGTATTCACCTGTCTACTTGTGGAAGGTTCCAAAGTGATGTTTTTTTTTAAAGATTATTTTTTTGGGGGATTTTTTTTCATTTATTAGACAGTTATATAGTGGAGAGTGACAGGAAAGTTGAGAGGAATGGGGGAAGACATGCGGCAAATGACCCGAGCCGGAATCGAACCCAGGTCGCCGCGGGAAGGACACAGCTTTTATGTGCGCATGCTGGACCGATGTGCCACCGGGCCGCAAAAGTGATGTTTTTTTAAATTCCTTATCTGTCCCAAGACTTCCATTTCTCTGTTCCAATTGTTTTGGAGGGCATCAAATTTAAATTTGTGAATATTTACAATTATAAAGCGTTGATTTAGTAAAACTTTAAATATTTTTCTTTATGCTTTTTTCCACTAAATGTAGGTAAAAGAGAATTAAGATTGTAGTTTGACTCGTCTCTTTACAGTATAACAAATCCGTTTCTTTTGTCATTGGTACAGAGTAATGTACACAAGCACAGGTTGTCATTCACCTGTCCTCCCTTCGCTGGTTGTATAATTAAAACGTCAATTAAAATTTCACTGTGAAGTATTATCTCGAAAAAGAGGTTGTCATCAAAGCTTTGCTCATTCAGAACTGTGGCTTGCACAGTAACCTTGCCCCTCATCAATGACTGGGCTTTGTGTTTTGTGCGAGTCTAGGGGCGTGAGAACGTTTGAACTCACCTCCATGGCGCACCCTCACGCAAGTAAAAAAAATTGACACAAGAGCCCCACCCCATGGAGCCTCAAATCCAATGATGTGACTCTTTTTTTCTGCAAAAATTAAATTTTCAACTCACTTACAAAAAAAAAATTTGCTAAAATATTTGTTGCAAACCAATGATTTGTTGGACCGCTTCTGATCGCAGCGCGTATTCATCGTGGCATTGTCTCAACAATTTTTCGCAATGTTACAACATTTAATTCTGAGAGAGATCTAGTAATGACAACAAGGGAGTCAAATCACCCCCTACAGCCTTCCTCAGCATATTCCAAAGAATTTCAGTTGGTTAAGGTCAAGCTCACTGAACCCTCCTCAATTTGAACCTTCCTCTTTGCATTGACTTTGAATGTAATCTGTCGTGCGAAAAATTAGTTTCGCGTCCGGCGTGAAAGCAGCTTGAAACTGGATTCATCAGACCACATTGCTTTTAATTTCAGGAATTTTCCCAATTTGTGGGAACAATTTAATGAGAGAATTACTGTTCAAGGAATGGAAACTACCGCGAATAATAATTGCCTAATTGTATCTCCAGGCGACAAGTCAGGGATACTATGGATCACCGATGGTTCACGCAGCTCCGTCACCGCGTCTGTCAAGATATGCATATGAGTGCTGTACTGGCCATGGATTTCTACTGATTCATTTCATATTTGGTGTCAGCCCTGCGTGTGATAAAATCACAAAGCCAATCTGCTTTGGTCCAGACAAGGAATCAAGTGTGGAGACAGGCTTGCAATACAACTGGACATTTATTGGGAGCAGTATGGTAATGACAGGGTAGAACCCCAGAGAGGACAGGCAGAGCTGGAACCCCGGAGAGGATGACACAGTTTAACACTGGTGTAATAAGCAATGCTTGGGCCGCTGTCACCAGCTAGTGGCTTACGGTGTGCTGCCAGAAGGGCTTGTCAGCAGTGAACGGCCCACAGAGGAAGAATGATGCTTGATAGGAATTTGGTCCCAGTCCTGACCCCAGCACAGAGTTGGAACCTTGTTCCTGACAAGATTGATAAAGAGAGTTTACTTGCAATGGTTACCAAGAACGCAGTCTTGGACCCTGATTAGGATTGGGAGCTTGATCTTGAAAACTGGAGTTGAAGATCAGGGTTGAATTAAGATAACTTGAACTCGGGCCCAATCCTGGACCCTGATTAGGATTGGAAGCTTGTTAAAATTGAAAAATAAAAATAATACAAATTTGTAATAATAATCAATAAAGGTATCAGAGAGCTTTTTTCTGCATCTAAAATACTAACTGCATTTGACAAAGGCAAAGAAGCTTCAGTAACTCACATTTGTCTCAGATTTCAGCGCGAATGTGGCTTTACAATCCAGCAACAAGCACATGCACTGGAAGGCTTATATACCCGTCACTTGCTCCTTAGAAAACAAGTGAGTAACAAGATTCAGCAGAGAGGGGAGACACGCATAAGATGTACACCAATCACAACACGCATGCACCTAATGGACATGCATGCTGTTCAAGTGCAGAGAGACACACAAGGGATTCACATGAGGCACCAATCATTTTTGGGCTTCAGAGGTTCCATGTGTACATGGTGGAAGTTGGAGCTTGAAATAAGTGCAGCCAGATAAAAATATAGCTGTTTTTTTTAAGCAATGGTATTTTGACTCCTCCACAGTAGCTCTATCTGTGGTGGTTCTGCCCTGCAGTCCCTCCCCCTGCTGCATTCTTCACCTCCACCTTAACGGGCAACAGGTGTGGCTCACTGAGGTGGAGGTGAAGGCTTGTTATTTAAGGGCTGGCTGCGCCTTGAGAAGGCGCGGCAGCATTCTGGTTCCGACGCCCCACTGGTTTGTGCTGCTGCTCCCCCCCTTATGTTTTTGATTGTCTTTTTAAATATTTTTTAAAAGTTCTTTGTTTTTACTCAGCCTGTGCGTTTGGGTCCCTTCCACTCTTTGGGTACATGGTCCCAGTGCCCGCCGGCTAGTTGTCTTCAGCCGGCGGGGGCAAAACCATGACACTATCATGCAAGGTGACTATCACGGTGTATTGTATTATTGTACAGTGGCTCATGCCTGATTGAATAAGACAAAGTTAATAAAAAAAATACAATAAAGGGAAGCATTGTCAAAAAATAATGAAATGGTAGAGCTATATGCAGTTATTTGAAAGGTCCTGGACTTAGCACATTTTGACAAAGCTATCACAGTTGCAAAGAATTTCATTTTTCCTCATTTAAATCTGTCAGTGTTGGAGATCGGGCATTTAGTTAGTCTGAATATTTACTTTTGATATTAATTTCAAGGTTTTCAACATTTAAATCTGAAAACCTTTCCTGTGATTTACTGAGAATTGCTTCAGTGTTACAGACCCTGTATTGGAAAATCTTTCCTCAGTTGCCATCCAGTTGGATGAGAAGCATGGTCAATACAGTGAAGCAAATGGTTAAAGTATGCTACATGGTTGAAAAAGATGAAACCTCCAAGAATTAATTATTTAACCTCTGAATGAGTGGTGCTGCCTTTCAGGGCAAGTAATCTGAACAGACTGTCGGTCATTAGGGATTACAACATTGTATCACAAACATGGTCATAGCCTTGCTCAATTGACTTGCTCTGTACAGCAAAAATAACAAAATAACTGGTGGAAGAAAAAGAACATCTCCACACTTCGAACAAACACAAATGAATGTTGCAAATATGTTTTTTTTTTTTCAGAGAGCATTCCTGAGAGTATCCCATCATACCCTCCATTATCAGCACAGCCAGAATACTCAGGGTACGATGAATTACCACATATAGAACTTGCAGGATTCCCTGCATACCCTGAGCCAGATATATATGAAACAAATGATAGCCACAGTAAAAGACTGAACATCAAAAAAAAGGACGAAAAGTTTGTGACTGGCTCTCTGATGACGACGGTCATCCCAAGCATCTACATTCTAGTGTTCATCCTCAGCGTCCCTCTCAATGCTGCCGCCATCTTTATGTTCGCACTAAGGATCCGACCCAAAAAGCCGGCAGCCATCTACATGCTCAACCTGGCCACAGCCGACCTGTTGTTTGTGCTGCTGCTCCCCTTCAAAGTGTCCTACCACTATAATGGCAACGACTGGGTGTTTGGGTCAGCCATGTGCCGCTTGGTCACCTTCGCCTTTTACTGCAACATGTATTGCTCTGTCCTGCTGATTACGTGTATCAGCGCAGACCGCTTCCTGGCAGTGGTCTATCCTATCAGATCGCTGACATGGCGCAGTCGGCAGAGAGCATTGGTCGTGTGCTGCACCATGTGGCTGCTGGCAGTTGCTGGGGTGATGCCAATCCTACTGTCAGAGCAAACCCTGTACCTGTGGCAACTGGGCATCACCACTTGCCATGATGTGCTGGACATCGAACAGCTTCGAGGCTACTACCTCTACTTCTTCCCCACCTTCTCTTGCCTCTTCTTCTTCATCCCCCTCATCATCACCACTGCCTGCTATGTGTGTATCATTTGGGTCTTATATCGCAGCAACGATTCAAAGCGCTCGAAGAAGACCCAGGCCGTGGTCATGGCTGTCACTGTACTGACAGTCTTCGTGGTCTGTTTCACCCCATCCAATGTCCTCCTGCTGATCCACTACACACAGTTTGCCCATCAACCCAACGGAAACTCCTACATCGCTTATCTGCTCTCCATGTGTATTGGCTCTGTGAACTGCTGCCTGGATCCAATAATTTATTACTTTGGCTCATCTCAGTGCCGTAAGAAAGTGGCCCAGCTCCTTGGCGGTAAAGTCCGTGCAGAGAATTCCCAAGCCATGACATCTGGGACCAACACCATGTAGGAGACATACTAGGGCTTTTAGCCAGCCAATGCAGGGAACTGACAGTGTAACAATAGAAGTAATATGAAAAGTATCAGTGCACAATTTTTAAGAAGATATTTCTGCACTTGTAAAATGCATGTACTTAAACCTAGCTTGTTATGAAAATTACTGCATGAACAGTGAGGCAAATTGGCACACATGAAAAATATGGGGGGGAAAAAGCTGCAGTACATACACTTGGCAGCAGTGTATGTTTGCTTTGGTCAGCTTTCTCCGATTTTTGTGAACTCAATATCAGCAGAATCTCCAGCAGCTTTGACGGCATTTCATAGTTGGTACTTTGCTTGAGTTAGGTTATGGTATTGCCATTTTAAGGGTACCCCTAAATACTTTTCTATGCAAAAATATCTCAAATTTCAGTGCAACAACATCCGTCAAACTGTACAAAGTTTTGTTGAAAATTTCAAAACATGCAAGTTTTTGTGTTTTAATGGCTGAAAACCGTATTACATCGACAACCATTAAAATTTTGGCATTGAATTTTTTTAACGCTTAACACGGGAAACACCAGTGGCAGAAGTACCAGGGTCTGGTATTCCGAGAAAAAACAGTAAATGTCATGCTACATCAAACATGACATGTCACATTTGGCATTATATGTCACGTTTGATGAAGTTTTACATTACTTATACATATTTTATGAAGGAATTTTGTCACATTAATGAAAGCATAATGTATGATTTATAAAGCCTCCATAAAAAAGCCTGGATTCATTCATAAGCAAATTTTAGGTCAATCTTTATGGCATATAGCCACTACCCAAGTGACACTGTCAGTTACATCACATCTGGCATCACATGCTTAAAAAGGATGTGTTATTTCACCCTTTACAAAGCATGACATTTGCTTATGTATGATTTATGAAGACATGTCTCATTTATGAAGGCATTATACAGGCTGTATAAAGCGTTATATGAGCAACACTTCATCTAAAGTGTGACCCAGCAGTTTTTGCCCACAGTTACCACACCCATGCGGCAATGACATAACATTGACTACATACAAGCAAGATTACTATCTAGCGAATAAATTATCATTATAATGTTAGCTAATAATACAACATACTGTCATGTAATCAAATAATAAATCGTGTGTCTGATTATAGGAGTGGGATGGACAGGTTGCAGGTATGGTATTCATTGATTGGGACGAATTCAGCATTGATAAGGAGATAATTTTGGGTAACGGGTTGAACCATGTCAGACTCTGACCTGACTCATCCCAACATCTGTAGCTCTAACAGTAGCTCTTTTTATTGTAGTACTTATTTTTGAAGGAACCAAAAGTCCTGCAGTTTCAGGCATGACATGCCATGTATTTAATACACTCAAAAGAAAGCAAGGGTCTAAGGAAATGTTTTGTTCATTTTTGTATCCATGTATTTTTAAGCCAGATAGGCAGCCTCAAGATAGCAACACACCATCAATGCGCCTGACCACCCCTATAGTGCTTGTTCATCCAAAAATAAGATTTGGATTACAAAATCTTTAATATACAAGTAAATATATCCTTTGAGCAGTGGCAGATTTAGATATGGGCGGCATCTTGAAAGACGGCGCCGGCAGGAGCGCAAAAAAAAAAAAAACACTCATTTGCTGCTGTCACTTGATTAGATAACTCGGTCAGTGGATTTAAAATAAGCGCCTGTGCGCCCTCTAGTCAACTTGGCATGCTGCTGGCTGCCTACATTCTGGCAAAGAAAGACACGCCTCTCTGGAGAGAGAGAGGAAGGGTCAAGCCCATCAAGCCATAGACATACAGTGCCGTGAAAAAGTATTTGCCCCCTTCCTCTCTTTTCAATATTTTTATTAAGGAAAATCATGATACAACACAAACAATGAGATAAGCACAAATAAGATATGAAGTAAACATTGAATGTAAATCGCGTCATGTATGAAAATTGGGACACGATCACGAGCACCCAGCTACCCACTCACACTAACTAACTAACTTCGCCTACCTACCCTTACCAACTACACCCTTCCTAGCAGTGACGGGCCTGGGCCGCTGCGTGTTCAGCTCCCATACCCGGACCCGCCCCCGCTGACTAAACTTTGAAGTGCGCAAGCAGCCAGGTGCCCGTGTATCCCATCTTGATAGTGTCCTCTTTGATAATTTTGCTGTATTCATGATAATAAAACGAATGTAAAGTGGCAAAACATGACACGAATTGCAATACAAAGTAGAAAACAAAACAAAATTAAAAAATAAATAAATAGATAAATGAAAAAAATAAACGCAATAACAAGACATAATAAACGGTAGCTTAAAAAAAAAACAAAAACAAAACGATGATAACAACCTTATATTTTGATAGGTAGTCTGTAATGATGTCGCACATAAGGGGGTCTATTTGTAATTCCCAAGCTAATAACATCTGACCATTCTTCTTTCAGGAATACGGACAATGGGGACCAGTCTCTTACGAATTGCTCAAGAGTGCCTCCTAGCACATGTGATAATCTCTCCAGTGGTAAAATGACCATTAGCTTTTCATACCAAGTTTTTATATCAGGAGGATCTTCGTCCAACCACTTCTGTAATATTGTGAGGCGTGCTGCATAAAGAGCAACTCTAAGAATGTACTTGTATCCACAGTCATAATTGAAATCTAGTCCCAATACAAGGTTATGTGGATCCAAATATAAAGAAGAAACTGGAGCACTCAAATCACCAGCACAAATTTATTAAGGTGCCAAGACTGACGTTTCGACGCACTGCGTCTTCCTCAGAGTCAAACATGTATGGTGAAGCTGGGACAGCTAAATACCCTCCTACACACAGAGAAAACTCTCCATTGGAAAATAAGGGAACAGGGAGGTAACCATAACATGCCAATACTGTGACCCCATACAAAAAGGAGGTGTTACCTTGAGAATCACCGTAAATCCAAAACAATCACAGTAAAAACAAGATGTAACACATAGACAATGAACAAGGAACTTAAAATCCTCCATTTTACAAGAAACATGAAAGGTTTAACTCTTCATTTAATCCATGTGGTTCCACTGGCTCCAAGGTTATGTGGATTTAAAGGTATAGCTATCCCAAAGATTTTATGGATCTCGTTTTGGATAGCTGTCCAAAAACTTTCAATTTTGGGGCATGACCACATCAAATGACTATATGTGCCACGACTGTTTTTACATTTCAAACATAACGGGGAGCACATGGCATCATATTTACATCTGATATTTGGGGTGACATGTAATCTGTGAATAATCTTATATTGGGTTTCATAGGATTTGTTGGAGCATGTAATTTTTTTTGCATTCAATAAAATATTCCTCCACATGTCGTCGTCAATATGGGACCCACATTCTTCCCCCCAAGATGTTTTACTATTAATAAAAGGGATGTTAACAAACAATTGATCATAAACATAGCTTATAACCTTTTTCTGTAGAGAAGACGCTTTCAGTAATATTCTTTCCAACTGATTAATACACAGACCATTCTTATATGTTGGTATAGACTGGAGATAACTCCTAAGTTGTAAGTAGCGAAAAATTATGCTCGAGGAAGATCAAATTCAGACATAAGTTGTGAGAAGGATTTGAGAGTTCCGTCTAGAGAAAGGTCCTGTAACTTAGTAATTCCAACATCATTCTAAGTCTTATATCCTACATTTGAACACGAGGGTGCAAATTTAGGATTGCATACAATAGGTGCAAGTATAGAATACTGATCTATTATTCTAAAGTGCTTACATATCTGATACCAGGTTTTAAGAGTATTTATAATAATATAATTTTCCTTCATTCCCTGTTATGTGGTTGCATTATGTATAAATGGCAAATCGGAGATGAGAGACGCACAACCAGTAATTTCTAAATCCAGGTATGTTGAGTTGGGATCATTTTTTATCCATTCTGTAATGTATCTAATCTGAGAGGCCCAGTGATAGTACATTATGTTGGGAAGTGCTAGTCCTCCTTTATCTACAGGTAACTGCAATTTTTCTAATTTAAATCTGGGACGCTTATGTTTCCAAACAAATTTGCCAATCATACTGTGTAATGTTTTGCAAAATTTAACTTGAATATAATTCGGCAACATCTGCATTGGGTATAATAATCTTGGCAGGACATTCATTTTTATAATAGCAACCCTTCCAAATAGTGAAATTGATAAGGGATTCCATCTTTGAAGGTCTTTTTTAATTTCATTCACCACTGGGTGTAAATTCATTTTAATCATGTCTTCGAAATTATAGGACACAAAAATGCCAAGGCACTTGAAACCGTTAGGAGATAATTGAAAAGGGCTATATGCTGATGGATCTGTACTTCTGTACTTCCAAGTGGTAGTGCTAGAGATTTCCCATAATTAATCTTATATCCAGATATCACCCCAAACTCATTAATTACTTTAACTGTAGCAGGAATTGAGGATTCCGGGTTACTCAAAAATCAAAGAACATCATCAGCATATAAAGAGATGGAGTGTACTTTCCCGTCAGTGTGAATGCCAGTAATTGAAGTATTCGATCTAATCATTTCTGCTAAAGGTTCAATTACTAGGGCAAAAAATAAGGGTGATAAGGGGCATCCTTGTTTTGTGCCTCTACCTATTTCAAAAGGAGAAGAAAACATCCCATTAATAGATACTGATGCTCGGGGTGCAGAGTAAAGCAATTTGACCCAATTAATAAATCCCTCTCCAAAAGAAAATTCCTCTAATGTTCTAAACAAATATTTCCATTCTATACGGCCAAATGCTTTTTCAGCATCTAACGTTACTACTAACGCATCAAGTTTCTTTATCTTGACATATTGTAAAACTCCTAATAATCTCCTGATGTTTGAATAGGAATGCCTGTTTCGAATAAAACCTGTCCGATCATGTCCCTCAATTTTTGGTATAATTTGATTGAGCCTAGATGCCAAAAGTTTTGCTAAAATTTTGCAGTCTGTGTTTTGGATACTTACTGGTCTATATGATGCCGGGTTGTTTGAGTCTTTATTTTCCTTAAGTAAAACATTAATAGTAGACATCTATAATGATTGTGGGAGTTTCTTGATGGATAAGGAATGCTAAAATATTTTTACTAGGAGGGGGGAGAAGATACCTTTAAAGGCTTTATATATTTCTGGTGGAAGACCATCTGGTCCACAAGCCTTACCTGAAGCCAAAGTGTCTATCACATCCTCAACCTCCTTACTTGTAATATCCATGTCACACATATGT
This sequence comes from Gymnothorax javanicus, assembly GCA_029692085.1. Lineage (NCBI taxonomy): Eukaryota > Metazoa > Chordata > Actinopteri > Anguilliformes > Muraenidae > Gymnothorax > Gymnothorax javanicus. The sequence goes on along the minus strand of CM056194.1, from coordinate 162,401,013 downwards.
CGATCTTCCTCAGAAACCTTGGGGAGTTTTATACGTTTAAAGAAACAGTTCATCTTATCCTCTATACCCCCAGATTCCTCTGAGGAATACAAAGAGGAGTAAAATTCATTAGAAACATTAGCAATTTCAGAGTTAGTATGATAAAGCTGACCATTTTTGTCCTTAATTGCAGAAATAGATCCATTTAGGGGTTAATTGCTTATTAAATTAGATAGGTACCACCCAGATCTATTAGCATATTCATATATCTTATGTTTTTGTTTGAGCAACCCTTTTTCTGCTTTCTGAGATAAGAGTGTGTTGAGAGCTGTTCTAGTTCTTCAAACTTTATCCCAGTTCAGTTTACTTCCATTACATTTATGTTCAAATTCAGCATCCTGTAACTGTACCTCGAGGCGCCTCTGCTCCTTCAGTTTTTTCTTCTTTTTGGTTGAGCAATATGATGTAATTATGCCCCTCAAAAAAGCTTTAGTCGTATCCCATTGATTTGAGGTATCTGTATATTCATTGTCATTCTCCTGGATGAACATCTGCAATTCCTTTTGAGCCATGGAGCAAAAATCTGTATCAGATAAGATAGATCTATTACATGTCCAGGTGTATGTCTTTAAATTATTATTTGAAATGGACATTACTAAGAATACAGGAGCGTGGTCTGAGATGTGAATAGAACCAATATGACATTTCTCAATTAATTCAACAGAAATTCGAGAAACCAAAAAGAAATCTATTCTAGAGTAGGTCCTATGTGGATTAGAGTAGAATGTATAGTCTCTGTTGCTGGGGTTAAACAAACGCCAAACATTTGTCAGGCCAGCCTCTTCTATCATTTGATGAATAGTTTTCTGTCCAGGGTTTAAAATGGATGAGGCAGTATTGGGTTCACTGTCTAATTTCCCATCCAGTATGCAATTCCAGTCACCGCCAATAAGTGTATTAGGACAGCTATACTTAACAAGAAGGGAAGTTAGTTTTGTAAATGTACTTAGTTGAATGTTAGGAGCTGCATAAACATTTAAAATACTTATTATGTGTCCATACAAAGAGTCATGTAGAAAAATTAAGCAACCATCTGGATCTGATTCATAATATTCAACTTTAAGTGGGACTTCCTTATGGATTAATATAGCAACCCCACCCCCACCCCCCCACTTCTGCTGTTATATGTAGCATGAAACACTTGTCCAACCCAACCACTCTTTAATTTTAAATGTTCCTCATTTGTTAAGTGAGTCTCCTGTAGCATTCCAATAGATACTTTCTCTTTTTTAAAAAAGGACAAAACCTTCTTCCTTTTTATGGGATGATTACAGCCTTTGATGTTCCATGAGCATGTTAAAATAGAGTTATTTGATGGCATAAGTCAAATCTTGAGAAATATTCTGTTTATGCTTATATTCAACTTTACAGGTTGTTGCGTTGTTAATTATTTCATACAAGGTTAAACTAAACACAAAAACATTACAAAAAGCCAAAAAACAAAAAAAAACCCTGCCAACAAAAAAACACACAAACTTCACCTTTAAGGTAGGTGAAACACCAAACCCACACCCACCCACCCATATAGTAATAGGCCCAACCCGATTCCGAGGAACGCGAGTTTTGCCCAATCATTCCCTAATCCCTGTAGGAAGGAGCCAGTGTCTGCCAGATTACCACCACAACATATCAAGAACTATTATTTTCAAATACAAAGAGAAACTAAACAAACTGAGACAAAACTGTAAATAGAGCCTACATCTTGCAACCTTTACAATAAGGAGGTAAACTGATAAAACACCAATGGTGGCCAAAATCATAAACACCAGGATCCCCCCTTCCTGGTTATATTATTAATCAACTGTCACCATTAATAAACCCATAATTGTAACGGAACAAAATAGGTTATTCAAGGCCACGAATAAATCATTATAGGAGGGAGAAGAATAATAGGGCTACATCCATCATACATCATAGGGCTAGCCAACATGGCCAACCAAGGATTCCAAGGCAAAAATCAGCAAATCAAAACAGTCTTTCTAATATCAGGAGCATGTTTTACAATAGACATGCAGTATGTGGGTTAGCATTGTATAGCTGAAATATGCAAGGCCTTCCCTGAAAGAGACAATGTTGTAAAACCTCTATATACTTTTCAGCATTGATAATGCCTATCCAGATGTGTAAGCTGCCAATGCCAAAGGCAGTAATGCAACCCCATGCCATCAGAGGTGCAAGCATTTGAACTGAGCGCTGACAACAATCTGTATGGTCCCTCTCCTCTTTAGTAGACTGCACGACACGGCATCCGTGGTTTCCCAAAAGAACTTCAAATTTTGATTTATCTGACCATAGAACAGTTTTTCATTTTGCCTCAGTCCATTTTAAATGAGCTTGGGCTTTGGTGTTCACATATGGATTCTTCATTGCATGATACAGCTTTAACTTGCATTTGTGGATTGCACGGCAAACTGTGGTCACAGACAATGATTTCTGGAAGTTTTCCTGAGCCCTTGCAGTGAATTCCAGTGCAGAATTATGCCTGTTTTTAATGCAGTGCCGCCTGAGGGCCTGAAGATCACGGGCATCCAATATTGACCTTCGGCCTTTTCCCTTGGGCAAAGAGATTTCTCCGGATTCTCTGAATCTTTTGATGATATTATGTACTGTAGATGTTGGGATATTCAAAATCTTTGCAATTTTACACTAAGGAACATTTTTCAGAAATTGTTCCACAATTTGTAGACTTTTTGAGAGACTCTGCCTCTCAAAAAAAGCTTTTTATACCCAGTCATGTTACTGACCTGTTGCCAATTAACCTAATTAGTTGTAAAATGCTCCTCCAGATGTTTTTTATAAATACCTTTTACTTTTTCAGCCTTTTGTTGCCCCTGTCCCAACTTTTTTGCTGCCATCAAATTCAAAATGAGCAAAAATATTAAAAACATTTTTCATTAAATGGTAAAATGTCTCACTTTCAACATCAGATATGTTGACTATGTTCTGTTGTGAATAAAATATGGGTTTATGAGATTTGCAAATCATTGCATTCTGTTTTTATTCACATTTTACATAACGTCCCAACATCATTGGAATTGGGGTTTGTACGTAGAAGCCGCAGTAGCGGCTTTGGCCCGTTGCTGCGATAAGTCTGAGTGACAGCGATATCAGGGAGGGCAAGGTATGCAAGTAAACAAATGCAAGTTAACAGGGGAGATGTGGATTTTCTAGAGGAAGTGGCTATTCGCCCCACAGCGGGGTGAATTGGGGGAAAGAGATTGGCTATTTGCCCTGCAGCGGGGCCAATAAGAGATTTCATTTTATGATCCGCCCAACTCTTTTTACTTTCACGCTAAATCTATGACGTTTACACTTCTCACCGATTTCAATGAGCCGTATACATTGGGTTGATGATCTACAAGAAGTACGAAGAAAACTTCTTTATCTTCAGTAACTTTGAATCTCGGTAAGTTACACTATGATTGCTGTTAGATGCTCAAGAGAAGATTATGACATCAACATTAGACTCCTTAAATTAACTGAATTCGTAACGTGATGGAAAATGATTCACTTTTGTAAGCAATTGTAAAAACTCGTTCAAGCATGGATCTAGCTTCTGTCTTCTGAAGGCAGCAGACAACGAAAAAAAAATTACGTTAATAACGATAACATTACCCGAGACTAATATCCGCAAATGGCCATTTTAATGCCTTGAAGAGCCTTAGTTTTCGCTATAATTATTTATCAACGTTAACAGGTCTTCAGGGTAAAAATTTCAAAAAATGTTTTCAAAATTTTCAATATTTTTGATTTTTGCATAAAATAAATTTAAAAAATAAAGGAATGCAGTGAGATGCCAGTAAATACCAAGAATCTATGTTTTTCCTCTGCCTCAATTGTTATTTGTGACTTTAAATACAAATTACCAAAAATCCAAATTTTGATTTTCAACCTTGTGGCATTCATAAAATCATTAATATTCATCTGATTGACTTGAAATTTGAATTGAAATTGTATCTGTTGGAGATCTATGAAATGACATACATTTTTTAGATAGGTGCATCCCTAGGGGGTTAATTTTGAAAATGAAGCAAGTTGATGATAGAGATTTTTGTTATGGTTACATAACAGAGCTTATTGAAGAATTATCTTAAACCTTTCATATGAGACTAATTTGAGTACAATCTGACCATGGGTTATTGAAATATCAGTGCCACTAAATATTTTCAGATTTTGTCATTAAAGTGCCATTTCCATGGCAACCATGTGAAATTTTATCGAATACTACATTTTATGAGGTTAAAATCATGTTGAGTATGTTTATTTCTTAGTTTTTACATTATTATGGTTATTTCTATACTTCACCCTGAAGACCCCTTAAATACTTTCTAGACCCCGTTAAAAGTCTCAGCTTTCATTGCTAGCTGACGTAACCATTATTGATGACCTTAACTATCAATTGGGAAAGAATTCTACATCCAAACTCCTGTTTTTTTTCCGGCTTTTTATTTGTCAGAACGATTTTAAAAGGAAACCCCAATATATGCGGAGTCGACTTGCAAAACCTGCTAAGTCAAGTTTAGAAAATAAATGAGTTATCTCCCTTAGTCTCTCTTTCAGGCACCTGCGCATGTCCCACTGATAGCTCCACTTTCAAAGCCTCTCTTTCAGGCACCTGCGCATGTCCCACTGATAGCTCCACTTTCAAAGCCTCTCTTTCAGGCACCTGCGCATGTCCCACTGATAGCTCCACTTTCAAAACCTACTCAATCGTGTTATAAATTGTAACGGAAAAAGCGAAACTCTGTCAAAACCCGCCAAGTTAAGGAGGGAAACTCTGTCAAATTCTGCTAAGTCATCAGCCAATGTGGATCACAGTCGAGCTTTTATAGCCTGTTCAGCTTTTGCTTTCTCTAACTCAAGATAGGGGATGCAGACTCAAGTTTCGTTTTGATCACATTTTTGTTGGGATTTGAACCATGGCAAAATCCTTAACTGTTCAGCCACTGTGCCTTCTATAACACTATAAATTCTCATTGCCTTTTGGTGGCAATCAAAGTATGGTAACACATTGGGTTTTAGATTGTTGGTTTGGGAAGTTCAGAAAAGTGTGATGATAGTGATACCATAAAAGGGGGATTTGAACCCATGAACTCATGTTCATGTTGTCATTGTCATAGCAGCTATTCAACCACTGTGCTGTCTGTAGCATTGAGTTGCATGTAGAGTGGGTCTCGAGTCAAATACTTTCACCTATTGAGCAACGGGGCTGGTTTAAACACTGTCAAAACCTGCTAAATTTCCACTCCACTTTCAAAACCTGCTAAGTCAAAACTTTGTGTCGCAAAATCAAAGTCATTTCTTAAAAAAAAAAAATTAATTTCCTCATGGAAATGTCCAAGGCTAATAGTTTCAGTATAGTGAAAACTGGTACTTATGGAAGATAATTTCAATTAATGAATGTTACAAATATGTTTTTGTTTTTCAGGGAGCATTCCTGACAGTTACCCAACATTCAATCCATTATCAGAACCCCCAAAATATCATGGACTCCTTAACCTCCCTTTGGATGTAATTGCAGGATACACTCAATCACCTGAGGAAGATGAGTCTAGAGACAATAATACCTCTGTAGTCCTTGCTGGCCAGTTAAGCAATGGCAGCCACTGTAAAATAGCAGAGGTGAAGAGGCTGCTCATTACCAAAAAGGACACATTGTTCCTGACTAGCTCTCTGGTGATGACTGTCATCCCAAGCATCTACATTCTAGTGTTCATTCTCAGCGTCCCTCTCAATGCTGCCGCCATCTTTATGTTCGCACTTAGGATCCGACCCAAAAAGCCGGCAGCCATCTACATGCTCAACCTGGCCACAGCCGACCTGTTGTTTGTGGTGCTGCTCCCCTTCAAAGCGTCCTACCACTATAATGGCAATGACTGGGTGTTTGGGTCAGCCATGTGCCGCGTGGTCACCTTCGCCTTTTACTGCAACATGTATTGCTCTGTTCTGCTGATTACGTGTATCAGCGCTGACCGCTTCCTGGCTGTGGTCTATCCCATCAGATCAATGACCTGGCGAAGCGAACGGAATGCAGTGGTCGTGTGCTGCACCATGTGGCTGCTGACTGTTGCTGGGGTGATGCCCTTCCTTCTGTCAGAACAAACCGTGTGCCTCCCTGAGTTAGGCATCACCACCTGCCATGACGTGCTGGATATCAGAGAGCAGCAGGGCTACTATCGCTACTTCTTCCCCACTTTCTCTTGCCTCTTCTTTTTCATCCCCCTCATCATCACCACTGCCTGCTATGTGTGTATCATTCGGGCCTTGTATCGCAGCAATGATTCAAAGCGCTCGAAGAAGACCCAGGCCATGGTCATGGCAGTCACTGTACTGACAGTCTTCATAGTCTGTTTCACCCCATCCAATGTCCTCCTGCTGATCCACTACACACAGTTTGCCCATCAACCCGACGTAAACTCCTACATCGCTTATGTGATCTCTACGAGTATTGGCTCTGTGAACTGCTGCCTGGATCCAATAATTTATTACTATGGCTCATCTCAGTGCCGTAAGAAAGTGGCTCAGCTCCTTAGCTGTAAAGTGTCTGCAGAGACTTCCTGAGCCATGACATCTGGGACCTACTCCATGTAGAAGACCTACTAGGGCTTTTACCCAGCTAATGCAGGGAGCTGACAGTCTGACATTGGAAGTAATGTGAAAAGTATTAGTGTACAATTTTTAAGAGGATATTTCTGCACTCCTAAAATGCATGTAGGCTTGCTTATTATCATGATCACAGTTTTTACTGCTAAAGTTACTGCATGAACACTGAGGCAAATATCTATTGGAGTCAAATCCTGTAACTTATTTGTGCTTCCTCCAAATAAAGTCTCAATAGACTATTTTTTTATTTTTTTATTTAACCCTTATTTAACCAGGGAAGTCCCGTTGAGATTGAAATCTCTTTTTGAAGGGAGCCCTGGGGGTTGAGGTGGGGAGGGAGAGGGCAATTTGCTCAGCCAATTAGATCAAGGGATGATTAGGTGGCAGGTCGAAAGAGCCAGGTTAGGACTTTAGCCATGACACCGGGGAACCCCCTTCTCTTATCAAAGAGTGTCATAGGATCTTTAATGACCACAGTGAGTCAGGACCTCGGTTTCACGTCTCATCCGAAAGACGGGGTCTCCTTCAGCACAGTGTCCCTGTCACTGCACTGGGGCATTGGGGATTATTCCACCAGAGGGAAGATCGCAACCTACTGGCCCACCAACACATCTTCCAGCAGCAACTTGGTTTTCCCAGGAGGTCTCCCATCCAAGTACTAACCAAGCCCACACCTGGTTAGCTTCAGCCACGCAGCTGGAGCAGATCGAATAGTGGTATGGCTGCTGGCAAAACTAAATCGGCATTATCACTACGCATGAGCAAAAATTTTCCGGTCAGAGTTCGAGACTACCCACAATGTCAACAAAGCCGATAAAGCCTAGCTGTCAGCGGAACAGCCAGCTACTTATCGTAATTATTTAAGTTATTTTACATTGCCTAAGGTTGTCATAAGGCACTATGCCGGGTTCACATTGTTAAGTCTGTGATTGTCCTGATGGTACACGCAGGCTTAAGAAGTGGATGGAGGAAATTTGCTCTATTCACGAGTGCAATAAAGGAACATCTCGCTGTATATGCGACCCACCATATGTACTCATCCCTTTTCCTACTGAAAGAAAAGATCCAGAAAGATGTGTAGAATGGATTAAATTAGTAAGTTAGACTTAAAATCTTTTATTTTGCTAATCAGTAATGCAATTTGTAACAGATATTAATAAGTCCACATGTATTACATGTGCCATTTCCTCAGCCTGTAGTCGGGAGTGATGTACATGTCAGTGACCCATATATAAATCCCTAGCCTGTACAGCTAAATGTACACATGCTTGATGTAAATACGTAAATGGACTAACCTCTGGTTTATGACATCTGTATTATATATAAAATATCAGTGGTGGCTAATGAACAGAAAACAGAGGGAGCGGAAAATATCCCTTGAAGCATTCGATTATTGACCCGTTTCCAATCACTGGCTTTAACACATTTTCCCAGTGATATCAATAATCCAATGATAGTTAAACGTGCAACTTCCCTCTCAATGCAATGTTAAGGCGAGTAAATAATAAATGCAAAAAAAAGGTTTTCTTCATTTGCTGAAATAGGTTACTCTATATGAAATGAAATAGCCAAAACTACTATGGATTATGTGCATTAATTTGGCATGTCCTGCAAAGCAGTTTATCAAACCTGTGCTTCATGATTAATTTAGCAAATGTATTTCATATGCCAATGAAGCGGTTCGTTTCTTTACTTCTGCTACCTCAAAGAAGCAAGTTAGCCACACGAGAAACAGCTGAATGTTCGAAGAGTCACCAAATCTTTAATCAACGAAAGTAATTGAAAACGGATGAGATCTCATCATGTTTATAGGCATGCGTTCCACCCTTTCTGTTGAGTAGCCGCCACTTTATTTATGTATGCAAATTGTATAGGCCTTCAATAAATATTTTGTACCGGGTATGTATGACGAATCATTCTCCCAACCGTTTGTCAGTTCTAAGGGATCTGGAGTTGTTAACCACCAGCCGTTAACATCATTCACGAGCAAGGATTTGTAGTCTAGTCTGACAATCTCCCGTTCCAGTTGTTTCATTAACACTATGGGGGCCTTTTGCAATGACAATTCCCTAGCAAGGGCCATGAGTTTTTTTTTCTCTCTTCCCGGTAACAGCGTAACCCCGTTTCTTACAAAAATCTTTCAATACATCAACTTTACAACGCTCAAAGTATTCAATATCTGTGTCACATTCAGCCATATTTACTGTTGTGGATGCGATCTGGGTAGTCCTGAACTTTGACCAGGACCAGCATGCTTTGCGCGCAGCGAGATGCCGAATTAGTCTATTCTATGTATCAAGTTTGGTCTTAATACATCAGTGTTGCTGAGATAGGACCTCACTTCAAATCTGGCGGCTTCACTGCCGATTTCGATCAACTGTGACAAGCGAACTCTTTCACAGATCCAAATACATACCTTTATGAGGCTGGGTCTGAAGATCATCTGCAGCATATTTGAAATTTGTAACCAGCAAATTAATGAAAAGAATAATTAAAAATCCAATATGTTGGAAAATCCAGTATTGCAGAAATTTAATTCAAGTGGTGCTTTGAACTCTGATTGATCTAGGAAATCCAACAGTGCCTTATTTTTGAAAATCAGGCTAACTGTTCAAAGGTCAAATGGATAAATGGTCCTCCAGCTCCTTCGCTTTGGTGGCGCTGGAGTGCTCCTTCCCTTTGGTGGTGCTGGAGTGCTCAAAGTGGATACATGACACTTGCTGAGAAGAATCAAGGGACTGTCCCCAATCAGTATGTCAGATTTCAAAACTTTTTTACCATATGGCTCTAGTGGCTGCAATAGACACCCAAGCAATAATAAATTGTTTCAGAAAAAATAGTTTAAAAAAGGTAGAAACATAAGCTTTGCTGCTTGGCCCCGAAAGGAAAGACTGAAGGTAAGAGGAGTTATGTCAAGGCTGGGTTTGCTCACTGCTCCCGAAGAAGTGTTGAGATGGCAAGTTTGCTTTTGGTATTCTTGTTCGTTTTCAGTGTTCTTGGCAGAGGTTAGGGACAGAGTGTGTCAAGGCAGTGATTCACTATGATAATGGACATAAAGGGCAGCCAATGTGGTTTTTTAATCAATGTAATTATGTTAGACCCGTAAGAGGTTATTGATGTCATTAAAGGGACCTTTCATCCAAAAATAAAAATAAGGTAATGCGTATTTTCACTTACCCGGAGCAATATTTCCCATCAAAATTTAGCCAAAATGAGGTACATTTTCTGCACATTTTGCACAGCTCACTCAGATATAAGGAACCTCATGGCCTTTAGTCGTGTTTCTCAAAAAGAGGGAAACATTCAGTTTGCGTGATGAATGGTTTCTTTTCATTTTTAATCGAAGTATAAATTTTCATAGGTCATGGATGCCCACAGACTCTGTTAAACTGGTTTACATAAACTAAAGTACTACACACCAATTGTTCAATTGGAATGACCTTAAGGGGACCTATAGCTAAGCAAAATGCCAATTTTGGTTCAAAATTTTAGTTTTGAGGTAAGAGCATGAAGTGGTCCTTCAAATAGTCCATAATATGGAGTTGTATTCCGAAGGAAACATTCGTCACGAACACTGTCTTCAAGGCTGGAACAGCTATGAGTGTGGTGACTTTCAATGATGGCCAACGAGGAATTGCCTCCATTCTTATGAAACTTGGCAAAAAGGCAGGGGCACACTCAATGAAAGGCTATCATGAAATGGACAGAAAACGTGTGAAACAGAGTGAATAACGCTCACTAGAACTTGAAAAAAAGAAACGAATAGACACTCGACAAACCCATAAAACTAGGGAAGAAACAGATTGAAGAAGAGGGAGTTACTTATGAGGCTGGTGCCTTTAAAAGTGTATATTGCAGGTTGAACACTACTCTCAACTAATGTGAACATAAAGCCTTCAAAATGTACATACAATATTTCAGTATTTCTAAAACTATCTACAAATGCCATTAAATGACACTTTTTGTCTGTTTCCGTAGTAGCTAGTTATTTTTTTACGTAACCTGGTAACAACGTCACGTAAGGGAGTCGTGGAGGAAAGCAGCCTCAGCTTACTATGGTGAGTGATTGGGAGCATGAGGAAGTGGCAAGAAACACTCCAGAAATTTATGATGGGCCGCAACCATATAATTTCCAGCTGGTCAAGTGTGAGAGAGGGGAGGAAAATCCAACAAATACTGGCCCACAGAGACAAATTAATGCTTAGTCGGAGGCGAACAAGTGGAGGGTTGGCGAGGTGTCCTGTTGAGTAGCTATATAGCAACTAGCACTAGAGCAGCAGTGAAAACCGTAACAACAACACATATTTTACGGTGAATGAATAACACTGTGTGAAGAAGCCAACGTTTTCTGTCCATCTAGCTGCTGTGATAATGTGATATGTTCAGATGAAGACGTTGACTAAACATGTTCTAGCCAAATGATAACGAAAGCATCATGCTAGCTAGCCTGGGTGTAGTTTGCCAGCTCCCACCCTGCCTGTCAAACTGATGTTAATTTTATCGGGATTCTCCCTTCACCCTGACGTTGTAAACATATCCGCTTGACTGTCCCGTGCTTTGATAGTATGGTACTAGCTCTACAACATCTAAGTCTAGCGGTGGCGGCAGTTTTTTTTCCTGCGGGTGCGAACGTTCATGTGCGCATACGTAATCATTGTTGACATACCGAATAAACAAAATCTCAACTGCCAGGCTTAATCTGGTGTTGATCAAACTTCATAGCTGATTCATGGGAGTGCTATGGTCTGTCTGGGGGGAGATATACCGTTTAGTTTTTAGAGTGGGTTTGCTAGTTTTTATTAGTTTTAGTATTAGTTTCAGTTTTTTTCATACTTTGGGTTATTTGTCAGGTGCAGGATTCAAAATGATCAGAGTAAGTCTTGTGATATAAAACTTAACAAAAGATACCTGTAAAAACAATGTATTCACACACGAACAAAAAAAAAAAACCCATTTATGAGACACATGTCACATTTATGGACAGCCAGGAGTCTCAGGGAGCTCACTGAGTAAAACATGAACAAACTCAAAAACCCAATACACTCTACGGGTTTGAGTCACTTTTTGACCAAAATTACCAACTCAAAAATAAATTAAGAACTAGGCTTCTCAGCACTAGATGCAGGCATAGGCGGCGCCAGGGAGGGGCTAGGTGGTGCTGTAGCTACCCCTGGAATAGCCATAGCACTCCCAAGAAATTCCAGTGATTTTTATATTACTTGTGTCTGCAGTTTTCGAGGTTGAAAAATTTGCGGCGAGTTTACGGAAGGACACTGTAGCACAAAAAAACTTTCTTAGATTAAAAAAATAAGTGAATATTTAGCAAGTCTTCATACAAATAGACTGTGTAAGTTTTGTTACCTTAGTGCTCGTCTTTATTGGTAAAATCTCCAGTGAATGACATCGTCTGCACACGCGATGAGACACCAAGCTATGTGATGACAGCCAGCAGTTTTCGAGCTAACCACCAGAAACACTGAAATCTGCAAGCCCATGTATCTCACCCCAAACCTCTATTTCCTTAAAAATAACTTACTGGCCATCCGTACTTTTAAAACTGGACATGATCGTTGTGCCACCCAGCGATAATGTTATGAAATGAAAACAAAGCAGATCGCAGCGGATCCGCTTTCAGATCAGAAACAATTATCTTCTGACAGCGAATGTTCTACACATATTCGTGAATACAATTGTGTAGTAACTGGCCTACCTTTCATTCGAAGCATCGTGGCAAACATTTGAGTGTTTTCTTTGCTGACGAAACTGGGTCAGTTTGACCAAGATCGCAAACTAGTTCACAAAAAGATGGCAATGGCAATGCAGCTTTACATCGGAAACTGCCGACTCGAGTAGGCCTATATATTTTAATGTTGCGTGAATAGTTTTATTCATAATTTGAAAAAAAGTAAATTAATGAATTTTTAAAAAATAGTATTTTTAGATTAAAAAAATAAAGGCAAAACAGATGATCTGCTTTGGCCAATGGACGCAGCGCCCGTTTTACTTCTGACCTTAACGTGAGTCGGCCTCTTGACCGCAAGTTGATTCATTATTAGACTAGTGCTGGTAACTGGCTGTGTGATTTCATGATCTCAGAATTTTGGCTGAAACGTGCAGTGTTTGCTGCTCCCTGTGTTCAGGGCTCGTCTGTGGCAGAGTTGTGTGAAACATTATTTTCAGAGGTTTACATTGGCAGGCTTATGAACTTAATATCTATTTTTGTACAACGTATATCAGAGTAACATAGGCTAGTAATAGTCGCGGAACGGGCATCGTTAATGCGGCCATGTACGCGCGTCTGTGTATGTGTACCAGGGTTCCGATGAGACCGACATAATAACGAACACCCCCAAGATTCAGAGCACCTTCTTTAAAGAGTCAAGAATCCGCATAGCACCTGCTAAAGAAAATCTCTGCCGCTGCCTCTGGATGCAGGTGCAGCTTTTTGGCATATCGCAGTAGATTAACAATACAGTACCTCGACTGTAAACAAGAAGTGACGTGAGGTGCCGTATGGTGCCGCTAGCTCACGGAAAACAGCTCGAGCGAAATAAATCGATTTCATATCAATCCAAAAGGCTTATAAATACATTGACAAAGACGAAAACGAAGGGAATTTTATCTATAATTTCAGTACGTTTTAGTTAGTTTTGTAAACACACAATAGGTACAGTTTCAGTTAGTTATCGTTTTTTTCTTTTAATTATCATTTTTATCTCAGTTAACGAAAATGTTTTTTCAATTTCAGTTTTCATTATTTCGTTCGATTTCGTTAACGATAATAACCTTGCTTTAAGGAGGTAAAAAAAAATCCTAAAAACCCCTAAAAACAAAATGCTAAATGTATTCCTCCTGAGTACATTACTGTCAAACTTCGATCACATTATTACTGCCAAACTAAAATCACGTTTTTCTAAAAATACAAATTTTCAACAAGAAAATACAGATTTCTCAGCAACTGTACATCCAATTAACTTCATATTTGGCAGTTTTCTTCATTTTGTGATGATCTATGTCTTTACAGAGCTCTTTTGGCAATATTTACCCCTGAATATGAGTAAATGAAAATATGCATATTTAATTAGCTGTTTCCTGCTGAAATTGATTTAGGGGGTCAAAATCAATACTAGAACATAGAAACCTGGAAAAAAAAAGCTCTGTAATGACATTAGGAATGTTTTTTCCTTCACAATACAGCTGAAATTATAACCAAACACTGTTTAGTTATCTCAATAACTGTGTTTCTCTAAGTATCTATAAATTCATTAAAACAGCCGTTGCCATGGCAACCGCTGATGTGATGCTACAGAAACTCAGTGTTTTAAGTTGCAATTTCTAATAGAATTATTTTGATAATAATTCTTAGTTTAAAAAGTGAATATCTTGGAAAAATGCTTAACTATAAGTCCCCTTAAGCTGCCAAAATAGCAACTTGTTGGCATTTTATTCAGGCACATTTCGGCTTCAAAACTTATGGTTCATGCATTAACAGGTATCATTTCAACAACAAAGAATTTATCAAATTAACTGGGTAAGCCTCTGTATAAAACAGCAGTAAAAAACTCAAAACATTTTAACAAAACCATATGGATGTTCAGGTAATTGTCTGTTTAACGAGGAACTTGCCACAAATTAATTTTTGCATAAATTGCCCCTTTATTTTTTTTCCTGTGGAGAAACATGAAATAGGTCTCACAGGTCTACTTCATACGCTCTTTTCAATTTGATTTCAACATTTGTCATCCTATCCAAAAATGATACCTATTGCCAGTCTGTTATTATTTAATTTATTATTTTAGTACATCTAATCTATAACCCCAATTCCGAAATATTTGGGACAAAGTGTAAATTGTGAATAAAATCAAAACACAATGACTTTCAAATTACACCAGCCAGTATTTTATTCACAATAGAACAGAGATAACATAGCAAATGTTGAAACTGAGAAATTTTACAATTTTATCCACAAAATGAGCTCATTTCAAATTTGATGGCTGCTACAGGTCTCAAAAAAGTTGGGACAGGGGCCTGTTTACCATGGTGTAGCATCCCGTCTTCTTTTTAACACAGAGTGGAGGCGTCTGGGTATTGAGGAGACAAGCTTCTTGAGTTTAGACATTGGACATTGATCCCACTCTTGTTTAATACAGGCTTCCACCTGCTGGAGAGTTTGTGGTCTCCTTTGACGGACTTTTCGTTTAATTATGCGCCCAATGTTTTCAATCGGTAAAAGATCAGGACTGCAGGCAGGCCAGTTCAGCACATGGATTCTTCTACTACGACGCCATGCTGTTGTAATAGCTGCAGTATGTGGTTTTGCATTGTCCTGCTGAAATACACAAGGCCTTCCCTGGAATAGATGTCATCTGGAGGGGAGCATATGTTGCTCTAAAACCTTTGCATACCTTTCAGCATTCATGGTGCTTTTTAAAACATGCAAGTGTCCCACACCGTATGCACTAATGTATCCCCATACCATCAGAGATGCTGGCTTTTGAACTGAACGCTAATAACAGGAGAGGTGGTCTTTCTCCTCTTTAGCCCGGAGGACACAACACCCATGATTTCCAACAAGAATGTCAAATTTGGACTCGTCTGACCACAGGACACTTTGCCACTTTGCTACAGTCCATTTTAAATGAGCCTTGGCCCACAGAACACGGCGGCGCTTCTGGATCATGCTCAACAATGGCTTCCTTTTTGCATGATAGAGTTTGAGGTGGCATTTGTGGATGGCACAGCGGACTGTGTTTACAGACAGTGGTTTCTTGAAGTATTCCTGGGCCCATTTAGTAATGTCAATGACAGAATCATGCCTGTGAGTGATGCAGTGGCGTCTGAGGGCCCGAAGATCACAGGCATCCAGTAAAGGTCTTAGGCCTTGTCCCTTACGCACAGAGATTTTTCCAGTTTCTCTGAATCTTTTGATGATGTTATGCACTGTCGATGATGAAACCTTCAAAGCCTTTGCAATTTGACGTTGAGGAACATTGTTTTTAAAGTATTCCACAATTTTTTTTATGCAAGCCTTCACAGGTTGGAGAGCCTCTGGTCATTTTTACTTCTGAGAGACTCATCTTCTCTAAGACATCCCTTTTATAGCCAATCATGTTACACACCTAATGCCAGTTAACTTAATTACATGCTAAATGTTCCTTCAGCTGATTCTCTTCTTTATTAATTGCTTTTTTCAGCCCTTTTTTGCCTGTGTCCCAACTTTTTTGAGACCTGTTGCAGCCAGAAAATTTGAAATAAGCTCATTTTGTGATTAAATGTAAAATGTCTCAGTTTCAACATTTGAAATGCTATCTATGTTCTATTGTAAATAACATATTGGCTCATGTGATCTGAAAGTCATTGCATTTTGATTTTATTCACAATTTGCCCTTCGTCCCCACAATTTCGGAATTGGGGTTGTATGTGGGATGCAGTTAATTCTGGGAAAATTTAGCTATTCCAAGATGAAAAATGAGATTTTGGATTTTTGTGAGCAGTAGTGCTGACTTTATCTAGCGGTTGACTCTGACTGACCAGCAGTTCAGTTCTCATTCACAGAGGCAGGGACTGGTTTGTGGTCAGCTGGAACATCTCAGTCAAGTATCCCTTTAGAGCACTTTATTCCATTGTTTATATAGCAACAATAAACTTATTTTTTTCTGGACACCAACATTTGGAGTAGAAACCACAGCCATGTTCTTATATTCTTTGCCGTTACTTTGCTGGTGCAGGTCAGCAGTGTGTAATAGTAAGTATTCACCTGCTCTTAATTATTAGTTATTCATCATGTCAAAGTAAAGAGGTTGACAAGATGTCAGAAATTAATACAGAGCATATTTTCGATAAATATGATATGGTATATGTTTTCTGAGGAGGGATTATAAAGACATACATAAGGAACAATGAGAAGGCATTTGTGTATGAACCAGCATGGCAATAAGGCTTCATATACGAGAGATATATTTACTAATTGATTCAACTTTTAAGATGGCACAAGATAGGTTATTTTTATTGTTTACATGCTTCCTAGGAAATTAACATTCCTCTTTTATAATACTGCACAGGCTTACAGCGTGTCAGTAATATACTTTAAAAAAAGTCAGTGGTTTATGTCGTAAAATAAGTAAACAATGATCAGTTTCAGTGGCGTATCTTTTTGAAGAAATATAAAGGTGCATCCTTGTTAATATTTAAATTATTTACAATTGAACAAAAAGTTTCTCAACCATTTTCTTTTATTTTCTTTGCATCAGTCATGCCATTGCACAATGGACACCTACAGGGCTGGACTGGGACAAAAAACAGCCCTGGCATTTTCAGCCATGGCGGCCCAACCTGATCCTGACATGAAGGCCCGCCATACGCGCACACTTTGCTGTTACCAAAAGTTAAAATTGAGCTCAGTCGTAGCCTACGTTCCCTGGAACACACAGATAGGCCCCAGGCCAGAATCGAACCCACAACCTTCTTGCTGTGCGGTGGCAGTGCTAATCACTGCACCACCATGACAAAGAAGAAGCAGTTATTATTATTATTATTATTATTATTATTATCATCATCATTATTATTATTCATATATTTACATGAATGTGATTTTGGGCCATTAATAATTTTTCAATAAGACCATTGCACTATTTGGATTGATTCATACATAACCTTTTTAAATAACGTTACATATGTTACAGACTCAACAGGGCATAGACTAGCTCACTAGCTTCAGAACTACAGTACTCGCTGGTTGCAAGTTTACTGGCAGGTGATTCTGAACGTCAAGACAGGGTTTTGAATAGGAAAATTTGAAAGTCTTCCTTGCTGTATTCCAGGACAAATTTGATTTGCCACCGTAAAACAACGAATCATAGTAGGTTATCAGCAGCTGGTCCATCAGTGGGGACCTTTTGTAAACTCAAGCAAATTTTAACCGAATACATACTTGCGATAGCCTATTAATTTAACGTCAGTCTTACCGCTTTCCGCGTCCGCCTCCAAATGAAAACTGCTTGCTACATGAGGATCATCTTGGCCAAACAGCTGCTCAATTTTTTTTTGCGATTGAAAGCCTGAGGCTCCAATGTCTGTTTATTTATTCTTGAAGCTTTTCTGCCTCTCCACTGCTTTCTGACATTTTTGTCTGAGCTCGTAGTCGAAACGCGTTTTTAGACTGTTAACACAACTAGGGACAAGCAAAGTCATTGGTCAAACTAATTTCCCAGCAAGCCTGCCTTCTTAAACTTTTAGGATGAAAGCAACATTAAATAAACTGTACATGGCTTAAGCCAATGCATCGTTTTTTTTTTTTATCTGCAAGAATACAGTTTTTCGGTAATTCCTATATCATAAAACAAATATATAAATAGATACTGAAAAATGGCCAAGATGCAAGATAACTGGAATAGTGAAGTAGAAGAATATAAAGTGGTATATAGAAAATGTATCACTAGTAGATCAGATGGGGATAAGCTCCACAGAGGGAAAGCTCTCATGAACATAAGGGGAGACATTCTATGTCCGCATATTGATATGCACTGTATGAAAATCCACATAAAGCAATCTGAATTCGTGCTGCAGTTTCCTGGCCTTAGTCTGGGCCACTAGCTACCTAAGAATTGTCCTCAATTGCGTTCTTTTTTTTTTTCCTGAGGAGGGAAGACTCAGATTTCATTGGGCCAGCCCTGTGTCAGTGCAGAAAATGAACTAATGGGCCGCTTTCCATGTTTTAAAGGCCGGCGCGGTCGTTCAAAATTATCGATGTGATTAAAATTTTATAAACTATGATTGCATCGGCCCAAAATGTGCGTCGGCCCACCGGTACGCCAGATGGCCAGTCCAGGCCTGGAAGCCGAAGCTTATTTCTTGATAACCCTGAAACACAGGAAAAATGATGCAGGTTCTTCTAGACTGTGGTCAATATGGGAATGCATTTGGGTAATCAGAGCAGAAGTAGTGGTAAGTCTTAGAAATAAGATGGAAAATAAGCAGAGTAAAAAGAAAATTTAAAACGTAAACATGGATAATGGCACACAAATGGGTATGCACATGTAAAGGTAAGTAGCAGAGACTTGAATACAATATAATGTTGTTACATAATGTTATTAACTCATAGGCCTAATGACCATACAGAGAGCCATTTCATTCTGTCCTTGGAAACTGGTCAGTTTTAGTGCCTGCTACACAGCTGCTTCCTAATGTCTGTCTGATGGGTGTTAAAGCCCTATGCTTTACATGAAAGCTGCTGGATTGTAAAGTCACATTCGTGCCAAGATTCCAGTAATGCTTATTATTGAAAATTCTTTGTCTTCGTCCAATGCGACTTGCACTTTCATGACAGCATTCTGTTTAAGTCTTTATTGTTGGCTGGTTAAATAGAACCAGCTTTCAACCCTAATCAGGGTCCAAGATTGGGTCCGAATTCAAGTTAACTCTACTCAAGCCTGTTCATCTATTCTGTTATCAAGAACAAGCTTCCAGTCCTAATCAGGGTCCAGGACTGGGACTGTGGTCTTGTTAACCTTTCCAAGTCTGTTTGCTTTGTCCAATTTGTTTTGAAAAAGCTTCCAATCCTAATCAGGGTCGAGGACGAGGACCGTGTTTCTCTCAAGCCACCTCCTCCTCCTCTAAAATAGTTTAGTGCTGGCAAAGTCTGCACAACATCTGGCTGCACCCTGGAAGCCAGTGGCCGGTGACCGTCAGCTCAGCCTTGTCTGTTATATCTTTGCTGAACTGTGATACCCTTGTCCGGGGTTCCACCCCCTCTTTATCGTCAGGGGTTCTGCCCCCAATCTGTGCCGTATTACTGTCAATAAACTACCTGTGGGATTGGCCAGCATCAAACAAAGAAAACAGTCAAGGAGATTGCTGAAATTCCTAGAATTGGGTGATGAACTGACCAAAAATTTATTAAAACCTGAAAGGAAGGTGGTGAACTGTCAATTTAGTGGTAACAATGGGTTGGAGAAAAATCATGACTGATTCTGATCGCAGATCAGTAAAATTCTCAGTGAAGTCTCATCATAAAAAAAATAGAATGTTTGGACTTAGGAGCAACTGAAAAAGGTCACGTGGTCTCATGAGTCCAGATTTACCCTATTCCAAAGTGATGGGCATGTCAGGGTAATAAAGGAAGGCCATGAAGCGATTCACCCATCATGCATAGTGCCCATTGTGTAAGCCTCTGGAGGCAGCGTTATGATCTGGGGTTGCGTCAGTTGGTCAGGTTTACACTCTACACTGTTTTGCAGAAGTGAAATGAATTCAGCAGACAACCTGAATATACTGAATGACCAGTGACCCATCACTGGCCTTTTTAATTGCTGATGACATAGGCATTGTGCAAGAGTGGTTCATCAAGCATGAGAAATCATTTTCACACATGAATTAGCCCCTTCAGAGTCTGGACCTTAACCAATTGGAAGTCTTTGAGATGTGCTGGAGCAGGCTTAATGGAGTGGTTTGACTCACACATCATAAATACAATATTTCGGCCAAAAGTGAATGCAAATCTGGTCAGAAATAAATGTTGTAACATCGTATAAGATCATTGAAACAATACCTTGATGAATAAGTGCAGTGATCAAAGCTTGAGATAGCCCGACAGAATATTATTGTGTGTGACTTTTTTTTTTTTTTGGATGGGCAGTGTATATACAAATATGTATGAGTATCAGATAAAAAAATCTACCTCCCTTTGGACAAATCTAGAAATGAGTCAAAGTTATGTCACATCAGAGGCAGAATTTTTATTTACCAAGTTAAAAGGTAATAGAAATATGTGTTTTAAATCTAAATAACAGATTAAAATGTATGTTAAGATTTTTTTTTGCAGCGTGTATATAAAGAGCTTTTTTTCATCCATTTTTTTGAATTGCAGTGATATGATAAGGATATGCTAATCTCTGCAGCCCTCATCCAATGCATGCAGAAGACCCAATCGTACCCTCCAGAGCTAACCTTGGAGAAAAATCTGAGAATAAGAGCAGCACAGGATAAGCACATGCATAATGTGGGCCCACTCCAACAGCTGTCACTAGTAATGAATTACAGGCTGAGCTAGTCGCTGCCTCATCACGTCTGTACTCCTTGATAAGGGAACAAACTTTATTGTATCTCTTTCATTGGGATGGAGAAAATAAAGCACTGCAGTCCACTGTCTGGGGTTTTGAAGAGGGGGTGGCACTAGAAGATAGGTTTTACTTCTTTACTCATTTTTACGATGATATGGTATCTTCATTCCCATGAGTGGATGTATGATGTAGTTCGCTTGAATCATCAGGCCTTTTTTCCATATATCATGATTGATAAAGTCTCAAGAAAAGAAATTCACGTTGTCTGACAGCATACAGTATTTTTACAGGTGAATATTGAATTCAATTTCAATGTAACACTGTAGCCGAACTTTCAAGTTTACACAGTACATTTGTATTAATTATTACGTCACACATAACAACATGTGAGACATCCTGTATGATATTAATGTTCCAGTGGAACCAACCAAAATTATTTACGAATTTAAATCAATTTCTTCCTAATCGAGGTTTCACAGTTAATGGCATCCGTAAAGATTATTGTAAATAACGTCCACCAAAACTAAATCAGGTATTAATTTCCACTTTTAACTTTTAAGTTTTATCTAAGTGTTAAGGAACTACATTGAGCCATGACATCACTTCCTGTTTCACTATGGTGTAAAAATGAGGTTACGCGCATGCAATATCCCTTTGTCATCCAACACCATGAAGAAAACAAAACAACTGTCAGATCAAAAGAGGCAGATGGACATAGACCTTCATAAATCTGGTAATGGCTACAAGAAGACTCACAAATGCTTGAATATGCCACTGAGCAGGGCAATTAAAAGTTTCAGGTATGGAACTGTAGCAAACCTCAACGGTAGAGGATGCAACTGCATTTTGCCGCACAGGATACTGAGGAGGGTGGTGAAGCAACAAAATACTCAAGAATTACTGTGAGGGAATTGCAGGCCTTGGTGGCATCTTGGGGTCACCAGGTTTCAAAAAACACCATCAGGCCCCACCCCCACAGCCACAGACTCTTTGGAAGGGTGGCCAGAAGAAAGCCTTTTCGGTAACACTTTACAATAAGGGTCCCTTAATTATCGTTAGTTAGTGCATTATTAAGCATTAATTAACTGTTTAATAATACATTAACAATCATTATTATATATTACTTAGTATTAGGTAACACATTAGTTAATGTATTAGTAAGGGGTCAGTGACAGACAGACAGGTGGGAGACAATGTGGAAACTGACAGGGGTAGACTGACTGAAATACCGGAAGATTGACAGATGGGGACGGGAAGACAGAGGCAGCCTGATGTGTTTCTGCAACATAAACACACACAAACACACACTGCAAATTTCATGCCCCCTCACCATATCGTTATTTTTGTTCTATGTTCTTTACTAAATTAGAGATCAGATATTGATGTTTGCTCAAAATTCTCCTCTGTGCGAGTTGAGATATTATCTATATCTGTTTTAATGTGTTTAAAATAAAAGGTGTAAAATGCTTTATATGTGATTGCTTCAACTCCATTTCAACTAATAGTGGTTAAGTAATACTTATTTACCACTGTTATGCATTTCCTAAGGGATACATGCTTACACTTTACAATAAGGGTCCAAAAAGCGTTCACTAATGGTTACCTATGGTTAAGTAATGATTATGAGGCAGTTAAGCATTTATAAAGTGTTACCTATGGGATACATGTTTACACTTTACAATAAGGGTCCGAAAAGCATTCACTAATGGTTACCTATGGTTAAGTAATGTTTATGAAGCACACATACATTTATTAAGGGTTAGGTCAGGTGACTACTGTTAAGTAATAACTTTCCTGCGCGGGTAGGAACACTGTGGTCCTGGTACACCGCAGCTCTGCTGAGCTCCAGAGACCGAGCTCAAGCCCAGTCTCCCTGCTCCTCTCACCCACACACAAGCTCCCTGTGCTGGGTGTGCCGCACGGCCGACCAGCTCCAACGAGCTCAGGCACTTTGCTCGGCACTTGTACCTGCAACGATACTGGCACTGGTACCGGTACTGACGACGGCAACGGCATCAGCAATGGCGCTGGTAGGCAACCAAGGACAGCAACCGGTAACGGCGACGGCAGCACCACTACTGGCAACGACCCCAGTATCGGCAACAGCAGTCAGTACCGGTACTGACGACGGCACCGGTACTCGCAATGGCAACAAATTCACGTAGGCTACTGTGCCTCTCTGGGAACTAAGTAGCAGACAGTTGCCCTTCTCAACCAGAGTACCAGTACCACGAATCCTACATAGTGTTGCTTTAATGCCCATCAAGGTAACATGTACCCCATAAAGCGAATGATTAATGCATTAGTTAGCTGTTACTTAATGCTTATTCACTCCAAATAAACACCATTAGTAAATGATTACTAGAGATATTATTAACGGCTTACTAATATATGAACTAATGTGTTAATGCCGAGTAGTGCATACATAATGATAACTAATTACATTATTCAACTTTTATTAATGATTAGTAATTTATTATCTAACTTTGAGTAGTAAGCATTAAGTAACTGCTTACTAATACATTAACTAATGTGTTACCTAATGCTAAGTAATACATAATAATGATTGTTAATGTATTATTAAACAGTTAACTGATGCTTAATAATGCACTAACTAACGTTAATTAAGGGACCCTTATTGTAAAGTATTACCGCCTTTTCTGACCAGGGATGCGTTTTCCAAAAGCACAGATGCAAACTTACATAGTTGGAACGGTTGACTGTGAATGGACGAACTATGCAAGTTGCTAACTTTGCTAGCAACTACGTGTTTGGGAAATGAACCCTAGAATACATAGAAGCAAGCACTCAGAGTTTGCCAAACCTCATTTAAACTATGACTGAAACAAGGTGCTTTGGTCAGATGAGACCAAAATTGCAAGTTTCGGTCAGATGCCACCTCAGCATATTTGGCGCCAAAACAGAGGTACATACAATGAGAGCCATCTAATACCTACGGTGAAATATGATGGTCAGTCATTTTTAGGGGCTGTTTTAATTCTAGAGGTCCAGGGGCACTGGTTAAGATTAATGGCATAATGACTTCCACGAAGTATCAGGATATTGTGGCTAATAATGTTGCCTCCACCAGAAGGCTGGGACTTGGCTGTGGGTTGATTTTCCAACAAGATAATGACCGAAAGCATACCTCAAGATCCACACAGAAATGGTGCTGTGACAACAAAATCAATGTCCTGCAACGGCCATATCAGTCGCCAGCTCTCAATGCAATTGAAAACCTGTGGGCTGAGTTGAAAAGGGCAGTTGATAAACGCAAACCCAAGGATGTGAAGGATCTTGAAAGGATCTGCTTAGAGAAATGGTCCAAAATCCCCCCAAGGATGTGCCTTAACCTTGTAAAAAATTACAGGTAAAGACTTCGTGTTGTTAGCCTTGCCAGAGGTGGTTGCACGAAGAACCACCAATTATTATGATACCTTAATTTTGTTGAAATTTATTTTATATTAAATGGTTGTTATGATTTTGGTTGTTTCCATCAAAACATTACATTACATTACATATAGTCATTTGGCAGATGCTCTTATCCAAAGTGACATACAACAAAGTGTTTAGACCGGACAAGGAGGGCTGAGAATCCCAATTGGGAAGTACCATTTAAATACCAGAACTGACAATAGATAGTAAGGACATAGATCAGTGAAATACCTGGGTCAAAATAAATCCAAAAACAATTCATTAAGTCAAACCCCTGTCAATAACTAAGTAAAGTACCAAATGCATCAGTAAGTTCTCGGCAAGAGGTACAGTCTGAACAAATGAGTCTTCAGACTGTGCTTTAAGGCGGCCAGTGTCTCTGCAGTCCTGACGTCCAAGGTAAGCTCATTCCACCATGTGGGGGCCAGGACAGACCAGAGACGTGACCGGGCAGGACCACAACGGAGTGAGGAAACCGCCAGACGACCAGCAGTAGCTGAACGGAGAGGTCTGGCGGGTCTATAGGGTCT
The DNA here is from genome assembly GCA_029692085.1 of Gymnothorax javanicus. Classification (NCBI taxonomy): domain Eukaryota; kingdom Metazoa; phylum Chordata; class Actinopteri; order Anguilliformes; family Muraenidae; genus Gymnothorax; species Gymnothorax javanicus. The sequence goes on along the minus strand of CM056194.1, from coordinate 162,376,349 downwards.
GATGATCTCATGAACATAGGCTGGGGCTGTCCCGTTGGTTGCCTGGAATGCTAGCATCAATTTTTTAAACTTGATGCGAGCTATGACACGCACCCAGTGGAGGACAGTGAGAAGAGGAGTGATGTGGGAGTGTTTGGGGATGTTGTAGATCAGACGAGCTGCAGCATTCTGGATCAGCTGCAGGCGTCTGATTGCGGGAACTGGAAGGCCAGCAAAGAGTTTTACATAAGTACATTGGTAAAATATTTCACACATGTTGGTATATTCTGTTTCTCTATAATTATATTGCTTATTATTATTACTATTATATTGTTTGTGCATTGCTAGTCAGGGGTGTCAGTAATTGTGAAGCCCACTGTATATATAAAGAAAACTATAAGATGGGAGGGAGGCAAAATCTGACCTGGGGGAGGGGCTACAAGGACCAGGTCACCACTGCCCCCCAAAGTAAGCAACTTTGTACAATTTAATCTAGATTTTCTTCATTTGGTTTGTATACACAGATGTTTTTCCTCCACGCTCATGACAGGATGAATTCATTTAAAGAGATGAGACAATCAATTATCTTAACTTTTTTCCATTATCATGTTGTATGTTAGCAAATACAGAATTAAAATCAATCACCTTGATCTTAGTTAACAATTGTAGAATATTCCAACAACACACTGAGAATTACACAGAGATATGTTATTCTGATAGGACCACTTTATCAAAGAGAATATTTATTGAAAGCATACAAGCATACACTGAGTTTGGTGGCATGGCGCTGTTCGAGAGATCTTTGCTGGTCCAACGCGGAACTGAAGGCAGGGAGCTGCAACTAACCCCCCCTCCACAGAACAGAGCCTACAGCAACAATGACTTCACAAAGAAGAGACATTGTTATTGAATGGCAGTTTAGTCATGAAAGAACAGGATTACAGAATGCTAAAAAATAGACGGGAGGAGCTGGGGAGGAGGAGGGATGTTAAGCGTACGTGCCTCAGAGCCACTTCTCAGAATGACAGCTTAAGTAAACCAGCATATTATTGATCAAGCAATCATGTGACAGCAAATCAGATGACATTCGTAAGCACTCAGGTGATTCTCCAGCGCGAGAAGCGGCTCCTATAAGTTAGCAAGCTTGACTCTGTGCCTATCAAAATTTACGTCAAGCTCCATTTCTGATAGGACCACTTTGTCAAAGAGAATATTTATTGAAAGCATACAAGCATACATTGAGTTTGGCAGCATGGCTCTGTTCGAGACATCCCTGCCCGTCCAGCGTGGAACCGAAGGCAGGGAGCTGCAACTAACCCCCCAAAACAGAACCATGCTGGCATAAGCCAACAAATGAAATATGCTTCCATAGGTTTAGTGGCAGCCTGGCAGCTGGCACAATTTCTCTTAAAGCCAAATACAACAGAAATATTCTATGTGAAGTGTACTATGTGTCGTGACAGCCCGGCGGCTGCCACAATTTCTCTTGAAGCCAAACACAAGAGAAATATTCTATGTGAGTGTATTATGTGTAGTGACAGCCCGGCAGCTGGCACGATTTCTTTTGAAGCCAAACACAAGAGAAATATTCTATGTGAGTGTACTATGTGGAGTGACAGCCCGGCGGCTGGCACGATTTCTCTTGAAGCCAAACACAAGGGAAATATTCTATGTGAGTGTATTATGTGTAGTGACAGCCCGGCAGCTGGCACGATTTCTTTTGAAGCCAAACACAAGAGAAATATTCTATGTGAGTGTGCTATTTGGAGTGACAGCCCGGCGGCTGGCACGATTTCTCTTGAAGCCAAACACAAGAAAAATATTTTACGTGAGTGTACTATGTGTAGGGACAACATGGCGGCTGGCACAATTTCTCTTGAAGCCAAAAACAAGAGAAATATTCTATGTACTATGTGTAGTGACAGCCTGGTGGCTGGCGCAGTTTCTCTTGAAGCCAAATACAAGAGAAATATCCTACATGAGACTGTGCTGTGACTGACCAGTGGCTGACACAATTCTCTTGAAGCTGTATACAAATGAAATAATCCATGTGAAGTGTAGTATGTGTAGTGACAGCCTGGCGGCTGGCACAATTTCTCTTGAAGCTAAATACAAGAGAAATATTCTATTTGAGTATTATGTGTAGTGACAGCCCGGCGGCTGGCACAATTTCTCTTGAAGCCAATTACAAGAGAAATATTCTAAATGTAGTGACAGTCCTCTCAAAGTAGATTCATGAGAATTATACTATATGATTTGAAAAATAAAACAAGAAGACTGGTAACTTTAATAATTGAAGTGTATGTTGCGGTGAATGACATTGCATGGGTGCTGAGGAGTGACGCTTTGTGCCCTGTCTATGTGTAGAGAAGTATTCTGAACGACGCATGAAATAGAAACAAGTACAAGAGGATTTCATTTAACATACAAAACATGGTAACAATTTACACAATCTTACTCATTCATTTTGAGCTTCCACAATGTCCTTAATTCCTGGCCGAAGGTAATGTTCGAGGGCTGAAGATGTCTAATGTCCCATGGCCTTTAATATCGTCATAAGGCCACGAAGGCGGCGGTCGTTGCTGCTCGAATATGGAATGAGAGAGGAGCTTAGAGCTGAGGAAGAGGCCATAGTACTGACAAATGACGCAGAGCTGAGCAGCAAACCAGGAATGCGTTTCCCAGCCTCTGTGATGAACAAGGGAACTCAATTAGTCACGATGCGCTTCATAGTAAAACCCTGGTCTGAACCCCCTCAAAAGCAAGCCAGTGGCGATGGTGGCAAGGAAAAACTCCCTATTTGGCTCAAATATTGGAAGACACCTTGGGAGGAACCAGGCTTAAGAGGGGAGGTCCATTCTCCTCTGACCGTCCCAGGGTAGAGTTCATGGTTGCCATAATTCTAAAGGGACCGTTGAAAAAATAGACCAGGATTTGTAGTTTGCTGAATAGATGCCATGAACCAGACCATTTTGATGGTGGAGCAGCACTTGAGCAGAGGCCAGGTGGCGTTGATGGCGGAGACCAGCAGCAGTATGCTCAGGGCAGGGCCCGCCTTGGACATGGAGAGAACAAAAACCAGGCAATTAGTGGAGAGCACAAGGGGGAGCAGTGCTAGGAATATACCATGAAATAATATTGCCTACTCCATAAGTTGATATAAAAAAGAAAAAATATATGTATATACACACACACGCACATCATGAATGAAAACTGTAAAATGCCGTCTTGAATCTGAAAGCTGAGAAAGCTACTAGAATCCCCCCGAAAACCAATGGTGTTGCAAAACCCGAACACCAGAGGCTAATGACAGTGAACCTTGGAGCCATGACCTTTGGCTCAACCCAGCAACTGGCACAGTTAGAGGCTAAAGGACATACTGAGCAGGCAGAGGCAAAGCAATTTGAATGAAATAAGACCACAAGTACTGGCTAGTTGCAGACATGGTGTAAATTTTACCGAAGTATGGGCAACGTACCGCATCATGGCATTGCTGAGCGTGCGCAAAATAAGCCTCAGCTTGAGTATGTGAGCTTGATGTTGGCAAGCACTCCAAGGTTTTCTTGCAAAGCAAAACATAGCAATCAAAATTTTAACCAAATTTGGGAGCTAGCGCATGTCTGATTATACACGAACTCAAGAGGTACTCCTAGAGTGCAAACCTTCGCCAAGGCAGCTCGGTCCAAATCTTGCTGAGTGGGAGCAAAGTTCAGTTATCGTGTGTCATAGGATTTCAAGATGGCTGCCATATTGTTTTACTGATCGTGGTCAAAATCAATAGGGTCCATCCCTAATGTAATAGTGACCCACCCACGAAATTTCAGAAATATCTGTTCATTACATTTGGAGTTAAGTTGTTCACAAACAAAACAGAAAAACAAATGGCACCAATCACATAACCTTCAGCCAACTTCGTTTGGTGGAGTTAATTACCGCCAATGATACAGGGGAACGGCTAATTTGGAAAAGTAACATAGATACAATATTAGTCAATTACTGACAAGGTGGAGCAATACCGGATTGATTTCAGAAATTCTAACGCCAACCGGAATGGCTGCTCCAACTCTGATTCTGCAGCATTTAGAAGACTTTTTTTTTTTTTTTAAGATTCACTGAGCACACCAGTGGCTAGTATTTGCTGTCAGTTATACTGGCACAAGGTGAATGCAATGCGATTTGCAAACAGTTACCATAACTCGACACTGCTACTAATGGCAGCACCTGCTAGGAATAGATGAATAAGACCAACAGGGAAGTAGCTGCAGCATGCTATTGGATCCGAGTAGCATATCGGCAATAGATTATAAAATGAATGTGGATTTCGATTTGGTCCAGTCATTTGAACAGCATTAGAGCAAACAGAGCGAATAACACTTCATTCATTTTTTGGCCATGGATATACAACAATTACGGAATTATTGGAAATTAACAAACAATTCCTGTGCCAAGCACACTGTTGCTGAAGCATTTATGAAGAGCCAATTGCTTTATATGAACATGATTGAGACAATGCATTAAAGATTTTTCTTTTTTTTACGTAATAAATAGAAAGAGTCGAAGGCAAATCTTAACCGTAGAACATTTCTTGATAGACACTCCACTTATATGACCATCATGAGCGCTGAGACAACAGGAATTATTGGCTAATTGTAGTATTTCTGCCCGTGAATTGCCATTAACGGGCCTGAGACAAGCCAAATGAAGTTTAGTCGCAATCCACAAGACCTCAGAACCAGTTCGAGCAAAACTCGGATTAAACATGCACAGTCAATTCACGTAACGTCACATCTGAGAACCCAGGTAAAAGTAGAGTTAACAAATCAAACTAAACGAAAAGTTTAAAACTTAAATCACTGGACCAAGTGGCATCCGACCCGGAGGTTGCTACAAAGAATGAATTTGTCATCTCCAAATACTTTATTATAGCGAAGTGAATTGGGTGCGGCTAGAAAGCCAAAATCATTATTTGTAGAATCCGTAAGGCATAAAACATGAATGTGATTCAAAAAAGCCGTGAGCTCGTTCATTGCTGTGGTGAGATAACATTCAACATGCGTTTACGAGGGCTTCTGAATCATATCCCGACCGTACAAAGGAACTAGCGAGCGTCCTGTATAGACAGGAAAACTAGCAGCTTGGGTAAATTCATGAAATGAGACATAACAGCGTCTTTCTGTGCTGCGAGTACAAACACTGCCAAGACTCAAAATATTAGCATTCCAGCACGCTTTGTCTGGAAGACATGCAGGTCTAAGCACCACGCTCCCAGTTAGGACAAGACTGTAGTGTGTTACTGCATTCATATGAAGCATCCCAATGCTTTTTTGACACCCGGAAAAGACCAGCTTCTGACAAAGAGTACTGCCTCACTAAGCGAGAAACTGGAATCGAGCGTTTGTGGCTGCATCCGGATTACTGTGCGCTGCTTTAAATTTACGGTTGAACAACGACACACTAATAACGAAAGGTTCCTTCAGCAAAGACAACGGCAATTTAGTCGAAACAAGCCACATTTTTAAGACAAATTAGTTTTTTTGCGCTGGTTATCCTGCATAACCAAGCACTTCCAGCATGGCAACATGAGAGCATGACATCAAACCACATCAAATCCACCGAAGTACAGTAACCAAAATAAATGTGTTATAGAATTAGCACCAATAGAAAATCACGAACTTTGTCGCAGGTGGCTCTTTTTCCTGCGCGAGCGGTGTTAAGCGTAAGTGCTGCGGAGCCGCTTCTCAGAATGAGAGCTTAAAGAGCTTAGGACATGAAATTCAGCTTTGTTTTTAATGTGATAAAATGCTACAAAGTACCCATCTTGAACAATTAGTGATGTTTTTAATATCGTGTAGGCTACTTTACGCAATGTTTAAAAAAACCGCATTTTATCTGCTAAATTATTCACTTGAGGGAACACCCCCTTTGCCTCAATCGAGAACATTTGCGCTGAGCCAGCTCAGCCACGTGACGTCGTAAGTTGTACACGGATTGTGTCTAGGCGGTTAGCCGTAGTTCCCGACTCTGGTCTGGACTTTGGAATGTACTAGTGCCGACTTTGCTGGCCCAGGCAAGCCCGGGTCACTGAAAGCTACGATATGCGGCCAACATTTCGAGTATTCATGTTTTTACATATCATTATTATTATTATTACTATTATTATTTGCAGAACCAAAATCGTTTCTCTGCACTGCCTGTTCAATAGCCAGCCAACTCGCTGTTCAGTGTGATCTAGCCAGCTAAGTAGTGAAATGATACTATCCACGGCGCTCTATTTATTTCTGTGCACTGTGTGCTTGCTAGCTTACTACCTAATAATAGCAAGCTGCAAGATATGGTTTACACGTTGTGATATCATTTATGACTCTATATTTCTGCGCACTGCGTGTTCGCTCGCTAACTAGCTAATAATAGCAAGCTGCGAGGTACGGCTTACACGCATTGTTTCGAGAGCTCATGAAACACAGTGTACAGAAATGAATAGAGCCGCAAACATTATCATTTTACTACTGGCTAGATCAGGGGTGAGTTCAACCACCACTAACGCTATTCTTAACCTAATATATCATATATGGTCTTGCTAGGTAAGGTAACCAAACATCAGGTCTGTTGAACTCACTTAAAAGACCAGTGTGTAATATTTGGCATGGTTTATTGGCAAAATCTGAATATACTACCCATTAATATGTTTATATAAGTGCATAATCGCTATAAAATAAAATTTGTTTGGTTTTTGTAGCCTTATAATTAAACATTTATATATATATATATAACCGACCGGACAATCCAGCCAGCTAGAGAACACGTTTCGCGTGTATAAATTTCAGTTGTGGAAGACGCCATTTCCGCAAAAGTGTTTTGGTCCTCGGAGGCCACCGTCTTTTTGTCGACAGGAGGGGTGAGCGTGAGTGAGTGAGTGAGCGCTGCAGTCTAGAATCTGAATGCTGGATGTCACTGTTTCCCCCCCATTTTACACACTGGTCCTTTAAGGTTGAAAAGTGAGTAGGCTGGTTATCCAACACGCCGTGCACAGAAACAATTGTAGAACCGGAATAATAATCATTCCGCTCCTTGGCTGGTCAGTGTTTTACAGTTCGGGACATGCGGAGACACTGACAATTAGCTGTCTTCATTGCTCGAGTACTCAGGCTGGAATCTGTATGGTTCTGAATCCCGTGTTAAGCTGCTTTCACACCGGACGCAAAACGAATTTTTTCACACAACAGATTACATTCAAAGTCAATGCAAAGACGCAAATACAGGCAAAACGTATTAGCGTCTTTGCATTGACTTTGAATGTAATCTGTTGTGCGAAAAAATTCATTTCGCGTCCGGTGTGAAAGCAGTTTCCTCATCTTCCATAAAAAAGTACTCTTCTTCATCAAAATGGACAGATTCAATTGAAAATTCTGAGGAACTATCAGAATCTGACTCGGATACCATCGTTGTTGGACGCACAATCGCCCACCATGTTCAAATTATGACGTGACCACACAGGGGAGTGCCATAATTGCTTTTCTGTGTTGCTCAGAATGTTTGTTAATGAGGGGGGCGGGGAAAGTAACAAAAAAATAGCGATTTTTGTTAAAAATTATTTTCTACATTTTTTTTTAGGCGGACGATGGGAATTCTTTTAATTGTACCCTTTTATATTCATAAACTTGCTCAGTGCATGTCCTAAGCTCTTTAAGTAAACCAGCATACCCTTTAACTGCCACTCAACCTTTCTGTAGAGCACGTATCTCACTGAAAGATGTGTTGAACTTAATTGGGTTGGATTTTTTTCAGCATAACATTCCTCAACTGAGTGTTAGAGATGGCTTAATCAACGAATCTTTCAATGAGACACAGTGACTCAAAACATGCTTCACTGAAAGGTTGAGGCAGTTAAAAGGATATTGTCAATCAAGCAATCATGTGACAGCAAATCAGATGACATTCGTGAGCACTCAGGTGATTCTCCAGCGCGAGAAGCGGCTCCTATAAGTTAGCAAGCCTGACTCCGTGGCCTATCAGAATTTACGTCAAGCTCCATTTCTTGTGCATCACAACATCAACAAACACTGTAAACTGTTTGTAAAAAATATTTCAAAATTTGTATTCCCAGGAGAGGTGTCACCGAAATCACACACCTCAAGAATGAACTTATTCTCAAATTTGGTAACTTTCTCTACCCGGCCAAGCTTTCACAAAATTTTCAAAGTGCCAATCTCAATGTCCTACATGAGCCCCAAAAATGAACAATGACCTGGCAAGTGAAGTGACTGTCACGTGGGCCGTAAATTACGCCCTGTAATCAGAAGCCACATTTGCCCACAGATTTTTTTTGTACTCACAAATGCGAGTCGAACAACTTTGACGAGGGCCAAATCATTATGGCCTGATGAGTGGGTTAGAGCATCTCGGAAGTGGCAAGGCATCTGGGGTGCGCCCTGTCACCAGATGTGAGCACCGACAGTGGTCCAAGGAGGAACAAACCATGAACCTACGGCAGAGTTTTGGGCGCCCAAGGCTCATTGATATATGAGGGCTATGGAGGCTATCCCGTTTGGTCCAAATCGAAAGAAGGGCAAATGTTGCACAAGTCACCGAGAATTTCAATAATATTTGCAAAAGGAATGTGTCACAACACACAGTGCATCATAGCCAGCTGTATATTGCACTTCTTAGCTTGCAGACAAGTTAAAGTGCCAACTCTAACCCCAGTACACCTCTGTAAGGACCCCCAATGGGTACCTGAGCTCCAGAGCTGGACCTTGGAGCAGTTAAAGATAATCTGGTCCAGTGAGTCTAATTTTGTGTAACATCATGTGCTTTGGCTTGGGACATGAGCACCATTTACCTTGGAAGCGATGGCATCAGGATACAAAAAGACAAGCTGTTGTAGTGTGATACTCTGGGAAATGTTCTGCTGGGAAACCCTGAATTTGGGAATTCAAAAAATATCAGTTTGATGGAGTTTTGGCAGCACAAGGGGGACCTTCACTACATTGGGCACATGGTTTTAATCTTGTGGCTGATCAGTGCATATTGTACTGAATTGTTCTGAATTACTCCTCAAGTTGGCATGTATGCAGCAGGCATACGGTACTCACCTGATGGCATATTTGTGGAGAGGCATTATATGTTGATGCATACTGAATTGGGAAGTGTATGATTTTGCATTGAATAAAGTCAGGTCAGTCATTGTAGCTCACAAAATATGTAGAATAATTAGCCTATATTTTACGTAAATCTTGCTTCTATGTCTCGTATATTTTAGCAGGACACAGCAATCAAGGCTTCTGTGCAACATGGACACCCAGAAATGGCGGTAAAAGAAAGTGCATGCTGTGGCTGTTTGTTTGCAGAAATTGAGATGCAGATAAGGGTGGGATCAAATAATGCTAGATTACTATCAACTAAAGAGAATGATGTCTGATATGCCTTTATCAGCGGAGAATGATGTAAAATGTTCTCTGATTAAGTTTGTGACCTTGTCTACAGTGAAACTGAGGACAGACAATCCATTTAAGAGGGTAGGATTTTTATGTCAACCGTCTTACCCAATTTAATCAACACAGGACAGCGTCACCAGTTTTATGGTGGTGGGGGTGAATGGCATTGTATGACCTTGGCCTGGGAAATTAAAGCCGATGGATCACGTGGCATCATTTTAGCAATTATAGTATTTGGTTCTTTTTGACCAGTCACATCATTTCGCTGCCTTGTTGCACTGCAGCAATCTGCCATTTTTAGGGGTTTGTAGCAAAGGAAAATAATAAGGTAAATAACCTCACTTGGATGAACAGTTACAACAGAATGTTCTCAAGGTAACGCCAACCCCCCGAAGTGAATGTTTTACGGCTTGAATATACTGTTCAAGATGTGTCCGCAGATTACTGTCAATTAAAGGGAAACTATTGCCATCATGCTAAAAAATGAAATAATGTCAATCGATAGTTTATAATGTATAGAAGGTACGTACAAAATTTCAGTGCCATCCAATAACGTTATGTATGGTTTTAAGCCGATTACTTAGTAAATTTTAGATACTCTCATGGGCGCAGCCATTTCGTCCAGTCACATGACCGATCTCAACGGAAGTGACGTCAGTTGTGCGTATTGACAGTAGTAATCTCCGCTTTTTACCCACTTTGTACCCACTGATCCATAAAGAATAACTATATAGTTTTTCTATATAGATCAGTGTTTGAACCTCGTGTTCGTTTCGGTAGAAACAGTCCGCGAAATGCTAGATTTCACAAGTTGCCAGCTGGCAAGAAAAGGAAGCATCCACGGATGCAGTGGCTTGCGAAATGTGCACGTCCTGAACCAAAAGATCAACAGGTCTGTGTGTGTAGTGAACACTTCACATACCCGGAGGACTACTCGAATAATCTGATAAAGCATTCCATGGTTTTCGCAAGTAAACTGATACTGAATGTCGTTGCAGCAACAAGCCAACTTTACTAGGACCTACTGCATATGAATTTCAAGGCTTGTACCTTGCTCCATGATTGTGGATGTGTTAACAGGCTAGTGATGGGCAAAAATGAACAAACCATTCTTTTTTAACGACTCTTTTTAGTGTCCGATATGTAGCCTACCGGATCAGCCTGCCAAACCTCCGAGTGCTGAAGTGAATCCCCGACTCCCACCAATTAGACTCGCCCACCCGTACTGCTCACCGGCTGCTACGGTACAGTACTGCAGTCGCTTGAAAATGCAGAAAAACGAACAAACGAGCGGGGATCAGACGAGGGCTGCATCGCAATTCGCTTAATTTAAGGGTGAATCCTATTTCACCCCTTGGCCACTTAGCTCTACCCCTTCGTTTTGCGCATTCATGTGTGTTCTCATGGGTAAGACAAGTCTTCACAGTATTATGCGAATCATTGGCAAGATGGTTACCAACGCCAAAGAGGCACCGAAAGAAACGCATACATGTAAATAATTCCTTGGTAAATAAAATATGAAAACCACTGAATCACCTTAGTTCGGTTGCGTTTTAATATTTTATAGAATGTTTGTTCGTAACAAAAATCGCTAGTGGTGTACATGTGTCTGCTCATGTCTCTAGCTAAATAGCTAAAGTTGGCATTATGAGGCTTATTTTTGCTTGACAGTGCTGCATTTTAAGACGCCCAAAATGTAACTTTTGTTCAGCAGCGAAGTTGCTGCATGTTACCGCTCCCCCAGTATCAGTGTGCACTGGCAGGGTAAGGGCATGGATCTCTGGAACATAGCAACATTTGTCAGTCGCCAGGCCTTGATCATTTTTATTTTATGACTAACGGTCGATTAATAGCATAAAACGCGTGAGTTGCGAACGAAGCGTTCATGCCATTTCCATCGGTCAGGGAAATAATGTCATCATTGCCATAGGCAGAGCAGAAAAATCGCGCCTGAATAAAATCTTGGCTGTTTTCAGCATGATTCACGTATCCTTTCATGCCCTACAAAATCAACATGCCTGTTATTAGAATAATCTGGGTTTGCAGCCTTTATAAAGCTATATCATTTGTTTCCCTGAACAAGTTTCTTTGACATTCCCGTGTTCTGTCATTGCAGGGACTCCAGAGAATTCCCGACAGCTCATTAGGTTCAGAGCATACATACAGCGCCCTCCATAATTATTGGCACCCCTGGTTAAGATGTGTTAAAAGCCTTAAAATAAATTCAATTTTTATTGCAGAAGCATACTCTCACACTGAAAATTGTAGAAAAATGTAACCTTCAACTCAAGTGAATTGAAAGGGTAAAAAAAAAATCCCTGACTAAGAAATAATAATTTTTCATAAAATCACCTGTTCCGCAATTATTGGCACCCCTAACAATTCCTAGGAAATAAATGTATTTGAAGTATTTCTGTCATTTCTGCAGTAGTTTACAAAGTTGATCAGAGTATCTAGGAACATCTAATTAGTAATCCATCACTTCCTGTTTCCCTAGGGTATAAATATGACGTGACACAGAGGCTATTTCTCTTATCCACTCTTCAACATGGGAAAGACAAAGGAACACACCATTCAAGTAAGGCAGATGTGTGTCGACCTTCACAAGTCAGGCACTGGCTACAAGAAAATAGCCACTCGCCTGCACCTGCCCATATCTACTGTCAGAGGAATCATTAAGAAGTTTAAAACAACTGGAACAGTGGTAAACAAGCCTGGACGAGAACGCAAGGTTATTTTGCCACCACGCACAGTGAGGAGGATGGTAAGAGAAATAAAAAGTTCTCCAAAGCTCACTGTTAAAGAATTGCAACAAATGGTAGCATCTTGGGGTCACAAAGTCTCCAAAACAACCATCAGGCGGTATCTACATGCCAACAAGCTGTTTGGTAGGTATGCACAGAAAAAACCTTTTCTCACTCACAATCATAAACGCAAACGTCTGGAGTTCGCTAAGCGGTACTGGGACTTCAACTGGGACCGTGTGCTTTGGTCAGATGAGACCAAGATAGAGCTTTTTGGCAACAAACACTCTAAGTGGGTCTGGCAGAACACAAAAGGTGAGTACGCAGAAAAGCACCTCATGCCCACTGTGAAGTATGGGGGAGTATCGGTGATGCTGTGGGCCTGTTTCTCTTCCAGAGGCCCTGGGAACCTTGTTAGGGTGCATGGCATCATGAACGCTTTGAAATACCAGGACATTTTAAATCAAAATCTGGTGGCCTCTGCCCGAAAGCTGAAGATGGGTCGTCACTGGGTCTTTCAGCAAGATAATGACCCTAAACATGTGGCCAAATCTACACAGAAATGGTTCACCAGACACAGAATCAAGCTCCTCCCATGGCCATCTCAGTCCCCAGACCTCAACCCCATTGAAAACCTGTGGAGTGAGCTGAAGAGGAGAGTGCAGAGGAGAGGACCCAGGTCGCTGGATGATTTAGAGATTGTGCAAAAGGGAATGGTCGAAGATCCCTCTTTCTGTATTCTCTCATCTTGTGAAACATTATAGGAGAACATTAGGTGCTGTTTTGTTGGCAAAAGGGGGTTGTACAAAGTATTAACATCAGGGGTGCTAATAATTGTGGCACACATGATTTGATGTAAAAGAATTATTTCTTAATGTGGGATTTTTTTCCCACTGAATAAATGCACTTGAATTAAAGGTTGGATTTTCCTCTTTTTTTCATTGTGGTCCTATATTATTTAGAAAAAAACTGAATTTATTAGAAGCTAAAGAACACATCTTAACCAGGGGTGCCAATAATTATGGAGGGCGCTGTATAATGCATGTGTAGCTACGGTCTTCTGTTTCATTATCCCCGCTCACATATTATCACTCAATCAACAGACAAATGAAAAAAATAAACTATCGTTTATTTTCAATTATTGAGTGAATCCAGTCCACTCGACACTCAAGACAGCAATATCAAATGAACGAGAAGGATAAGCGACTGAATGTGCTATAGAGACGACCGGCACATCCGGGTACTTCGCCAAACTTCAAGGCCACGTCCCTTTTTGGGGGATATAAAACCTCAGATCCCATTGACCCTAATGTAATTTGATGTGTTTTCAGGTATAAAATTTATCTGATTTATTTAACTAAATTTTCTGTTTATATTCATTTATTGATATGTCTAGCGATTATTTTGCTACCTTGCCCGAACCTGAGCGTTCGCATTATCTTAATAAATTAAGGTTGATCGGTCCACCCTCTTGCCCTTTCACTACCGCGAATTTCGAAGTCTGTGTCAGTTTGGGGTTAAGAATAACTAACAAATGCACATAACGTTAGACCGCAAACCTGATTCGGCTGGCTGACGCTACTTTAAGTTAGCTAGTTAAGCAATTAAAGAATAAATAATGACACGAGACAAAAGTCGGAGTGAATAAACCTATTTAAGTACAGTGCCAAGTCCTACATATTAAAGGGTACATACGTTACTTTCTAAGTTTAAAAAAAGAGTGGTATGGCCTGTTATGAAGCGTTTCCCACACATACAAACATGGGAAGACACTGGATACATAGTTTTTCCTCTTCATTTTCTCTTAACTCTCCTTTTTGGATTCTTCCCTTTTCCAGGTAGGATAGGGAACCTGAGGTCCAGACTGGTCATTTTATTGGAGGTGCAACCCGGCACACAACAACTTTTGGGCATTTTACTGCTCAATTATCACGCTTCTTTCTCATTGATTTCAATGCACAAGAGCGTTTGTTTTCCCCCAAAAAGGGGCGCGGCCTTTGCGCTGAGCTCTTGATGACGTTGAACCGGTCGTCTCCATAGATATATACACCTAGATGCCGCGTTCGCTGCTTCTGTCCATCGGAGCGATGGGTCTACGCGGGCGCCATCTTGTGTCGGTGGAAGCCGTGCGTACCTACGGCGTTAGTCAGTGGGGGTAGAGGTTAATCAATGATTTTTATCATCACAACTCAACAAATTTTCAAACAATTTTAACACGTTGACTGCCGACTACGAGATAACTCGTAATGGCGGGTCAGGGCCAGCGCTAGACCTGAAAATTTGGGGGAAAATATCCATCCTTTTGACAGCAATAGTCCTGGCTAATTCTAGATGGTTTTACACGTTTTCCAATTCAAGAATAATGAAGTGGCAATTGAAGACATGGCTTCTCTCCCCCATGCGATCTAACAGCGACAAAATAATGGGCTACATTCAGTACAGAAAAATAATTTAATTATAAATAGGTCTATGCACTGGCACTCAGCAACGGTAATTTCTTTTCCAGCGAGGGCAACATTTCAGAACTCTTTCGCGAATGAAGCCGCTTTCACACTGGACGCGAAACGAATTTTTCGCACGACAGATTACATTCAAAGTCAATGCAAGACGCAAATACACGCTTTTTCGCGAGTATTCGCATCTTTGCATTGATTTTGAATGTAATCTGTCGTGCGAAAAATTAATTTCGCATCCGGTGTGAAAGCGACTTTAGAATGTTAAATGCATTTGCATGCTAACTATAACATAATAGATATCAATGTCTCTTTACCTTGCTAGCTAGGTAGCTAAATAGCTCGCTCGCGAGTGTTCCATTGTAAGCAAACTGTAGCCTTTTTTTGCTCGCTAGCCACTTGGTGTTGTGGATTATATTTCAATATTTCTCATCATATTCATCAGTAGATCAATAGCCATGTTGAATAACCATAATCAATAATCAAAATCAATAACCATATTATGTAAGCAGCAGTAACACACACACACATAACATAACACAACACACACACATACAAGCAGTTCACACACAGACACATGTAGTTCACACATACACAGGGAGCACACGTACACATGCACACACACGCACACCGACACACATACATACAAGCAGTTCAAACACACACACATAACACAAACACACATACAAGTAGTTCACATACGCATAGGGAGGGGATGAGCAGCGCACACAGACAAATGCACACACACACACACACATGCAAGCAATTCAATTCACACATGCATAAGCAGCTCACACACATAAGCAGCGGGCTTCTGTAGCTTTGATTAGTAAGCAGGCTTTTGTTTAGTTGATTTGAAAACATAATCAGGCGATGCATTTGATTTCTGTAGCTTTGATCAATGTTTGTTCAGTAAAATCATTAGTTGTTACTGAAAAAAACATAATCAATTGAATCATTTATGTATCTACTTGTATCCTATTCCTTTGGCTGTATTTTTCCACTCTTGACTGTAATTTTCCAGTCCATTTTAGTATATATTCCTTTTGTTTTTTAAAAAACGTATACTTCTGTATTCCACCATGGTTTAACAAAACAAAGTTGGAGAGTAAAAAATGTTAAAGATAAGATAGTTACAACCCATGAATTGTGATTGGAGCAAAATTTGTTAGAGATAAGATGGTTGCAACCCATGTATTTTGATTGGAGCAAAGTTGGTTGAGTCTTTCCCATAAATATTGCTCTGTGAAGAAAGCCGAGTTAGCGCTTCCTGGCCAGGGACTGCTCACTGGGTTTGGATATTTGCACGATTCAAGGCTGGGAATAAAGATGGCTTCTAAGGATTCTGTCACTCTCTCCAATTATTCACGAACAAGGCGACCTCAAAAATATGTAAACATCTAGTCGGGAAATCACCAACAAATTTGGCGAGCCAGCGGCAGGAGTCGGCAAAGGTCGGTTACACTCAAAAGGGTGGGCGGTCATCCGGTGCTCGGAGATGGTGCGAGGAGCACACACACACACCCTAAGCTGCTAGCAAACTAAGGATAAGGTGAGCAATTTAATTAATTTGCTTTAATTATCTTGCTCAGATAGATATGTAAGGGTGTTGTTTTGTGTTGTCCTGGCCCTGATCTGGAGCACTGGAGACAAGTGACCTTTCGGCTCAAAGAATCTTGACACAAAATTGGGGAAATTAAAAGGAGAGAGACAGAATCCGCGGAATTATTATGTAACTACTAACCACTAACACTGCATTTACAATAAATTACTGTGAGTAATGTTTGGAACTCAGAGCGCGTTCTGTAATTGGTTTGGTGTATGACTGTTCGTTATATGTGAGGCCTGTGCTGGGACCCTATGGCAGGGAATTAACCTGCAGGCTCTCTTGCTTGAGATTTGAGATTGGGTATGGCCTGGATGACCTAAGAGAGGTATCAGGATCCGTTGTTGCGGTGTTGTTCGTCTTGTTGTTTATTATTTTTTGAAAAAAAAGGTGCGCAGCACATTTGGCGTATGGAGCTAGCCGATTAGTGGGTCTAGCGAGGACATTGACGGGAAGTGAGGTTTGTTGGGTCCTAAGGGTGGACTGACTGGTAGTGAGGATTGCGGGGTCCCGAACAGACGTTGTTGATGGGAAGTTTGTATTGTGGGGTGCGGCGCCCTTTTTAATGAATGTGGACTGAATGTGGGTGTGAAAGGTGGTTTTGTTGCGTATTGCATTAGTTGGGAGTGTTAGGAGTGCACTAGATATAAATATATATTCCCTAGTTTACATGCAATTAGTGAAGTGTTTGGTAGTAAATTGCATGTATTAAATATTGATGATCTAAGCATTATTATTATCATAACTATATAAAGGAAAAGGAGAAGTTAGTTGAAGGTGTTTATAGACTGCTTATTGAGCAGTGTAACTGGTAAAATAGACATATTGCAATTTAATACATGGGGAAAGATAATTTGGCTAAGTAATAAAATTTAAATTAATGCATAAATAACAATGGCAACGCCTGTGGAGGAATTAAGAGAGCAATTTCCTACCTTTGAGAATGATATAAAAAAATTGTCAAATAAATGAGAAAAAAGGACAAAAAAAACAGTAACAAAGTGGGCTGAAGAGGGGAATTTGATCTTGCAATATGTGAAAAAAATGATGGGTATAATGACAAATTATGCATCGGCGGCAAAAAGGGTTTAGTAAAAAAAGAAGAAAATGAGCTGGCAATTCTGGAATTGTTTAGAGAAAGGGGAATGCTAAACATTCAGCATCAGAATAAATATTTTGTAAAGCAAAGTAAAGCTGCGTCTCAGTCCAAGCCATCTGAAAATGTTACTGACATTGAATTGTTTAACCCAGCGCCGTATGCCCCCCCAGTTTCAGGAACAGAGAGAGAGACAGCAGCTGAAAAAACCTGTAGCTAATCAGGGAAAAAAAAGTGAATTAGCAAATGTTTATTGGTTGGGGGATATAGTAGACCAAATTAAAGAGCAAGTTTGGAATACCTGGGGAAAATACTGTATGTAGAGGCCCAAATACCCCAGGCTACATGGCCAGAAACTGAATTGGATTGTACAATGATATTTGACCCCACTCGGGACCCAGAATTAGAGAAAGAGAGAAAAAAAAATGGGCTCTTAATGTTGATTTGGAACAGGACAGGAAACAAATGATTAAGATTATTATTAACTGTCAATTGATAGGGAAAATAAAGCAATTGAAAATTCCTATTGAGGAATCAGAACTTGAACTTAGAGAACAAATAAAGACAGAATTAGACAAATTACCAGAACAACTATGGTCTCAACTTGATACATATGTGGCAGAATGCTATCAGCAAATCCAGTAATATCCTCAATGAGTGTGAAGTAGTTACACAATTTGAATTAGTTAAATATTTGTAAAATTCTAAAGAACTAGAAAATCTACGCAGTTTTCTGTAAAGAATTAGACTGTGTGAGAGTGGTGTGCTAGAAGTATATCTCTTAAAAGAAAATGAAGGAAAAGTAACACTGAGAAACAAAAAGAATAACACAGAGCATTCAAAATTTGCCAAAGTACTGTTAAACACGATATACAGGGCAGTAAATTCAGTAAATTTAATTGATACAGAGCTTTCTCTATCAAGAATTGGAAACTTTTAGTTGCTATTTGAAGGTTAAAAAAAATTAGGATTGAATGATCAGAAAAGAAGCAGTTGTGAAATTTAATAGTACATATTATATTAATGAAAGAATAAAAAAATCAAGGGAACTATTGTGGGATTGGAGACTGGATGACTGGATGGGTTTTTAAACAAAGATGTGCAGAGAAAACAATACCGTGAATGGAGCCTGAGTTACCAAAAGCAGATAAGGGAAAAAGAAATAGGTGAAAGGCCGATATACAGAAGCCAGAGAACAGAAGGGGAGAAAGGGGGGTCTAAGCAATACGATTTCATGTGGAATTTTCTTGATTTGTTTAACAAGAATAAGTTCTGCCCAGCAAGGGAGTCATGTAAAGGATCAATGCTATTACAAATGTGGTGAACAAATGTGACTGAAAGCTTTCCTGACCAAAAGAATGCAATTAATATATTCATGATCTTTTCTCTGTTTTTGAACAGGAGTGGAGCAACAATTCAAGGAGACGAATTGACTAATAAACTTTCTCTGATTTTTAACTTTTACAGGAAAAGGTCCCAGCGAGAGGAAAAGTGGCAAAATTATGATGATTGAGTTCATTGTTTGCATCTAACTCATTCTATTGAAGCTTTTCCACAGAGTGCGCACTCCAGAAGAGAAGAGATTCTTCTAAAATAAATTTGGGGAAATTCAATTCGTAGTATTAACACAAGACTAAATTCAAAAGGTGGACCACCATATAATTGAAAAAGTCGACTAATAACGTGATCACATTCTAAATTTATTTTGATTAGGCTGACAAAATCTTTTCCTCTGACTATTTGTGAGAAGGATGGGGACTTTCAAATAAAAGGTACTGACTGACTGACTGAGCTGACCAGATTTGGGACAATTGTTTACCTTTAAAAACTGTATTACAGTTGAATATTCAATATGTGCCCGTTTTGGTGAATTGTATAAAAAAAAAAAAACCTGCATATTGTAACATACAGTCTAAAGCAAATCCATCCAGTTCTGCTGAGGATATGGGGAGTTGTCATGGCTGCGGCTAATAAGCCCTGACTGTGCATCTCCTCCATGCTCTTAGCGGAACCCTAGATTGTGGTGGGTTGCTAAATCAAAATTCATTGAAAAAAATACTGTGAAAAGATATTATTGTTACTGCCCTATCTTTTGACCCAGAATACACTGAAACACAAAATTATAAGTACACTGCCCAAAAATATAAATATTGATTTAAAATTGACAGGAGCTCAGTAGTGAGGGTGAGCAATTTGGGTAATTATTAATTTTTGAATAATATTAATTTATCAGGGTGGCACATCGACAACTCATTGTATTCCAAATAATTAAGGTGACATTGATGATTTTGTTAAGCACATTCAGACCAAGGGGAAAAATACACAAGACAAATTTCTTGAATTGGGATTTATTTGGCTGGTTAAACAAGAATCTAAGTGTCAGAACTATAATTGCAGCATCTGTTTCACATTGTTATTGATAAGTTGTAACTTTAACTGTTTCATCTATTATGCCCAGAAAGCTGCTGCAATAGCCCCAATTTAACTGGAATGATCTCATAGCTATCCCATTATGAGAGGGACAGAGCTAAATGCTGAACACCTGCATGTGTGTTGTGACTCACTCCAGAGACGGGTAAGATCTCCTATGGAGGAGACAACCTAAGGCAGGGGTGAGTCGACCCCCAGGCGACACGGTACTGTATTTTGGCATAAAGTCATAAAGTGGCAATTGTTGAAAACAAAGTCTTTTGGGAGATTATTATTATGGGCTATTGCATGGAGACGCCATTGTAAGTCCTTGGGAAGGCCTGGATGAAACTGTTTCTAAAACGTTCTGACTCCAAAGTGTCTGCACAGTTTTTGCAGCGAAAGTAAATATTATAAAATCTGGTACATCTAAGACTTAAAGTGAAATTATGCAGGTGCAGATGACCCTCGTTCTCTATGTGCCGAGTGCATAGTGGATCTGCATGTGCCTGTGTTTGTGTTTTATTTTCTCACTCCAGTGACAGGCGGGTGGCAGTTTAGCGTACCAGCCGGTCAAGGCCCGCTCCTTCCTGGAGCCTCCCTGAAGTTCTGAATGAATATGCTGAGACAGTGATTCCAGTCATGGAGGCTCGTTCACCAAAACAATCAAATGGAAAAATCGCAAATCAATGTTGAATATGGACTTGGACTTTGGACTAACTTTGGACTGATTACCTGCAAAAAGCAACATTACTGGATTCAAGTGGGACATTAGACTGGGAGTTTATTTACCCGACCAATGAAAGGCCTTGAGAAACCTGGACATGAAAACAATTGGAGTTCACATGCTGACGTAGAAGACAGACTGTTTTTACTCGAAGTGATACAGTCGGAAAGGGCCCACCAGCCATATTTTATGTTCGGGCTCATAAGAAATTCATTTGTATTTAGTATGGGGGTCATAGACCAGGGGTAGACAATGCTGTGCCATTTTTCGACCATGATTAATGTGAGGCCATGATTGGGATGGCCTCAACGGGAGGAATGTTGTGGATTATATTTCAATATTTCTCATCATATTCATCAGTAGATCAATTGCCATGTTGAGTAACCATAATCAATAATAATAATAATCAATAGCCATATTATGTAAGCAGCAGTACACACACACACACACACACACACACACACACACACACATATAACATAACACAACACACACACATACAAGCAGTTCACACACAGACACATGTAGTTCACACATACACAGGGAGCACACGAACACATGCACACACACGCACACCGACACACATACATACAAGCAGTTCAAACACACACACACACACACACACACGCACGCACATAACACAAACACATATACAAGTAGTTCACATACGCATAGGGAGGGGATGAGCAGCGCACACAGACAAATGTACACACACACACACACACACACACACACACACACACACACAAGCAATTCAATTCACACATGCATGAGCAGCGGGCTTCTGTAGCTTTGATTAGTAAGCAGGCTTTTGTTTAGTTGATTTGAAAACATAATTAGGCGATGCATTTTATTTCTGTAGCTTTGATCAATGTTTGTTCAGTAAAATCATTAGTTGTTACTGAAAAAAACATAATCAATTGAATCATTTATGTATCTACTTGTATCCTATTCCTTTGGCTGTGTTTTTCCACTCTTGACTCTAATTTTCCAGTCCATTTTAGTATATATTCCTTTTATTTTTTAAAAAAACCTATACTTCTGTATTCCACCATGGTTTAACAAAACAAAGTTGGAGAGTAAAAAAAATGTTAAAGATAAGATAGTTACAACCCATGAATTGTGATTGGAGCAAAGTTTGTTAGAGATAAGATGGTTGCAACCCGTGTATTTTGATTGGAACAAAGTTGGTTGAGTTTTCCCCATAAACATTGCTCTGTGAAGAAAGCCGAGTTAGTGCCTCCTGGCCAAGGACTGCTCAGCGGGTTTGGATTATTGCACGATTCAAGGCTGGGAATAAAGATGGCTTCTAAGGATTCTGTCTCTCTCTCCTATTATTCACGAACAAGCCGACCTCAAAAGTATGTAAACATCTAGTCGGGAAACCACAACATTGGCTATGTAGTTAAATACATTGGCGTGCTAGCTATGACACAGTTCGATATCACTTTGGCTTGCTAGCGCGAAACGTTGCTGAGTGCCAGTGCATAGACCCATTTATAATTAAATTATTTTTCTGTACTGAATGTAGCCAATTATTTTGTCGCTGTTAGATTGCATGGGGGTTACGTATTAAGCTGTATTATTTGTTACATATAGGAGCCACATATTTATGATACAGGATACTTGCTTAATTTATAAATGCAGGTTTTCATGCAAAAAATGCTTCATTACGGTAAATAGTAGTTCTATAACAACCTAAGATAATTGACTCTGAGAAAAATTTTGTTAAGTTATTAATATTTAAATTTTGAATATATCAGTAAGCTAACTGACATTTAAGGTTTAAGAAGGTGAAAATAAATGACTGGGGCTGCATTCAAAGACATTGACTGAGTGGCCTGACCCCGCCTGAATCCCCGACACAATATGGCGGCCGTGTTGACCCTTCTGACAACCCCGGAGGCGGCATCTAGGTGTGTATATATCTATGGGTCGTCTCTATACGCACAAGTGACGTCAGGGCCATGATTTATGATCATGTGACTAGCAGAAAATGGTTAAAATGGCGGCCTCCATGGAGAGCTTTGACAGTTCAGCGAAAAAGTGTCATAATATCAAAAAGCCTGGAGGTGTGTTACTGATTTTTTTCATTGTAGGCTTAGAAAACGATACTTCATTGAAATATAGTGTTTTATTAGGTATGTTCAATGACTGGAGTGTCCCTTTAACTTTCAGACAGAAAGTGCTTGCTGCCAGTTTGTATTCATGTATTCTAATTAGGGTGATGCCAATTACCAGCCCTCCATTGATTCTTTGTGTCAACCTACTCTTTTTCTGTCCCCCCTCTGTCTCCGCAGGTAGCTTTGTGTACCTGGGAATGATGGTGGGAGCCTTCTTCTGGGGGGGTCTGTCTGACAAGGTGGGCCGTCGACAGACCCTCCTTGTCTGCATGTCTGTCAATGGATTCTTTGCCTTCCTCTCCTCCTTTGTGCAGGGTTACAGTGTCTTCCTTTTATGTCGCATGATTTCAGGATTTGGGTGAGTATCTCACAACCACAGCTCTTCTTTCATTTTATGGGCCTAGGGCGTAATTTATAGTGGGTTAAGGGCAGCAACTCCCCCGAATAACCAACATGACAATTACAATTAGACCCCCCGAATTACATAACTAGGCATAACATCTATTAAAAAATCTCACCACCCTCAATGTTAAACCACAGTTATGTCCTATTTTTGTACAATCAGGTTCATGTAACGAAAACGCCCCCAGACAGTTTTACCTGCAGGGAATACCTACTGTAGATGGCAAGCTCAATCATTTTCTACTCCAGTTTGACAGAAAATGCGCCAAATGTGAGCAATAATAGAGCCAATCTCAAAAGAGTGGATTGCCATCAGGTGTCTCTCTCAGAGTGCCACTGCAGCATATTCAACTCTAATGCACCTCAGGGACTGGCAATGATGACCAAGGAGAATGCCGCTGTGCTGCTGTAAAGCTCAGCTCTAACGTTTTAAATTCAGAGCATGAGTGTTCAATGGTCTGTGCTATCGCCCTGGATGTGAATGGTCTGATACTGTACCCTACAAGAGCAATAAACTCTCCTCCCACTGAGGTCTGCTCTTGATACAACCCTTCAAGGCGTTCAGCAACATTTTATTTCACTTTCTGAACAGATAACTGCTTTCAGGCTCTGGGCATTGCTCGATTGCTTTTTGTCCCCTTAATTTAGGGCTATGATGTGACAGAACACCACTGTGGTTATGTTATTTTAGTTTTCTAGCCCCTTCCTGAATCTTCAATGGAAAATTAGGAAAATGGTGGATGAACAAATATGCAATGCTGCATTTCATGTTATAAAAGTTTGAGAATTTGCTCTGACTTTTGTGTAATTTTGCTCTGACTTTTGTGTAATATGTTCCAGCAGAATCTGGCAAAGCCTGACTCATGTTCCTACATTTGGTGTGTAGAGGAAAAAGTGCTGAAGTCAAAAATATCAAAACTGCAAACTTGAATAGAAAAATTGAAAACTGCTTGGTCCGTGTTCTTTTCGTTGTGATTAAGGTCATGAAAAAGGAGAACTGACTGATTTCCATTTTTTGTTTTGATGTGGGCAAACGAAAAACGAGCAGTCTCCCGATTTTTGTTTGGAAATTGGAAATCGGAAATCGAAAAACAGAAATCGAGTTGTTATCTGATTTTCTATTAAATGATTACTAAAAAAAGTCAGGAAATGAAATACAGCCAGTATTCTTTTAATAAGGTTCGCTCTGACCTGAGCCGGAAGCGAAATTTTCTCCCCAGTCTGGTCAATAGTGATTCCACCATTACGAGCAATCAGGGAGTAGTGACGTCAATATAAACAAGCGCACGTGGAAGCAACGTTGATGTCAACAAGCATTATGTTGCTGTGAGGTGGGGGGAATGAGTGGGACTCAATATGCATGCAGTTTCCCGACACAAAGTCAGAACCACGAAGATTCCAACCACTAGAATCTCCTAAGAGACGGACTGGAGGGGCAAACCCCGTAAATAAAAATAAAGTGGCTAAACACTCCTCCGGGAAGGTATCCAAACTAAAGAAAAGGATACCTGCCTTCAGAAAAGACAGGGAACAGAACGGAGGCTTGAGGACTGCAGCTCTACACTTCAATGTAACAGGCAGTGCTACAAATCAAGAGAGCGACGTTAAAAGAAACAGTAGTCCTTCCGAGAGAAAAACTCACGGGAAGGCAAGAGCTAAATAAGAGTTTTAAAGTAAGAATGCTCAGCGAACTTAATTGCAACTTCTCTTTCTAGTTCTCTTTCTCACACCACAAGCGGCACCAGCACGCGAGTATAGAAGACTCTAACGCAAGGAACACTCTGCACCTGCACCTCTTAAATAAACCACACACAGGTGCAACTAATTAACAATCAGGCTCCTTAGGAACCAGTGCTTCCACAAACCAACCAAAAAACGATTAGCCGATTAGCACAAAAGGCGTCGATAGCACAACGACGATATTACCAGTAAAAAACGTGCCAAACTAAACAAATACACAACAACAACATGCATACACCCCCGCAGAGGATAATACACGTGTAAAGTCCACATGGGAAAAAAATAGAGTGAAACCAAACTTGGGTCCTCCCATGGGGAAAAGAATTCAAAATAAGACCTGCAACATGACAGTTGCAAGCTAGCATCGTGCTGCTACATGATGTGCGAAATCCGTAGCTCACTGATTTCCGTTTTTATTGTACGGTATTGTCACTTGTAATCATATGTCCTCGCCAGCAATGGCCAGATGTCGAAACAGTGATATGTCTCGGGCAATGGATGTGTGTGCTTCTGACGAACACGGTTCCATTGTTTGATTCACGTTAGCTACGTTAATTTTAGCTGGTTAGCTAGGTAGCTACTCTCCTGAGCGCTGGCGAACATTACAAACAACAGCTGTAAAAAACTTGCTTCCAGTTTATTAAAACTTGACTAGATTGCCATCGGTAACCAGAACCTACCAGTCAAGTATTTACATGGTTCGTAACGGTTTTATTGACTTTGTGTTAAATCGGAGTTGATCGTAATAATGAACTGTTTTTCAGTTTTCTGCACAAAAATTGCAAGGAACAAATCGGCTGTTCAAGAAACGGGTAGCTATCGCGGTCAAGTCGGTAAGGGCAAACTGGATGCTTGAAACTTCAGTTCAATGACTACCAAAACAGAGCAATGGATTTCGCAGGTTTTATTGTAGGAGCATGATGTTAGCTAACAGAGGGATATGTCTTTCTTTGCTTGACTCTCCGGGGTCACGGGCATCTTTGTGATATTTTACACATATTCTGTGGCAGGCTTTGTTGTCAAGGCTTGTTTGACTGATGTAGCAGACTGCAGACGGTTTGTTTTTTTGGGCTTGCAGGTAAATTACAGTGCCTGATATGAAATGGCTCTAAGAGGAGTTGTCCAACTGCCTCAGAGGTTTTTGGCCACATGGCGTTCATGAGATGATCGTATGCATCTGCAGTTTCTCGAGATCGAGTCAGATATGCAATTGAGCACAGTGCCACAGAAACAACTGCGGCAGTTTGGTTTATCATGTGGGTTCACCTTCATTGGTTAGGCGTTAGAACCTTGGAAATCCAATTTGGACAAATAGCTTTTCAATCTTCCAAAGATGTTTGATATCGTTTAGATGTTCAGAGTCATACACTTTTTAAATCAATGATTCATTTTGCTAGTTGCACTGAGTGAATTAAAACAAAGGTGACAAATGTTGCGTGATTTGCCATGATGAATATCAAGTGACGCCTGTGCCGGTTGAACTCCGTCCCAAAGGTCTCGAGCAGATGTTTGTACTGCGAGTCAGTGCAGCAAAAGTGTCTGTAGTTTGTCTTGATGATTGACAGTTTTCCTTTGAAAAAATAGTCCACAAAATATTTGTGGTTCATTTATACTTTATGAACAGCTCACCAATTACCACAAAAAGTTCCTCACATGTTCTTCAAGTGTTCATAAACTTATGTTCATGAACAATGTTCTTGAAAAGTTCATGAACTGATTTTCATGAATGTAATCTTCATGAACTGTTCATGAATGCTTATGAACGTCTCATGAATAACTTTGTTATGCGGTGGCGCAGTGGTTAAGTATGCTTGACTTCGGATCAAAAGGTCCTGAGTGCAAGTCCTTGCCACGGCTTTTGTGGTGTGTTCTTCGGCAAAAGCACTTTACTCCCCAGTGTGACCCACTCCACCCAGGTGTACAATTGGGTACCAGCAAATGGTTGGGTAAACCTGACTAAGAGCTGGGGGGTAATACCTGTGATGGACTAGCATCCCATCCAGGGGGAGTAGCAATACTCCTAGTCGCTTCATGCTACAGAAACTGGGGTTAAGCACCGGCCTGATGTGCCACCTCCCAGCGAAAATACGTCTTGAGGCTCCTTCAGTTTGAAGGTCTAAGAATAGGCAATAATTTTAAGCATAAACATCGTAAGGGTAATAGTTAATAACTAAATTACTGAAAAAACTTAAACTAGAAGAATTAAGTGAGAGCCATACTCACACAACCCATTTCGTATCAACACACCCTGTTTTAGCGTTTACAATGGTCGGTTGATGCAAATGTTCGGATGAAGATGTTACCAGTGTCGACACATTCTGGTTTTTTCATTGAATGTTGGCCATACTGTAGGGCAAATTTCAGCAAATTCCCTTAGTGTGTTGTAGCCGGGAACTTTGTCAAATGTACCATCGTTTACACACGTGGCCGCTGGAAATCTCCATTTCAGAGCATATTTTTTTAACAAATATCTTGCTATCTCGGCAGTATGACATCAATATGAACAAATTCTTTTTTTATTCATTAGGGAAATATATCAGCTACAATGTGCATTGATAAGCACATGATTATAATCATTGGTGACACTTTTCGGGGCTCCAGAATGGGTGGCCCCTCCCAAAAACTAAAAAATGATAAAAATATAATTTTTTGTCATAAAGAAAATTGATATTGCAGGTGTTTCTGGTGGATTCATGAACCTCATGGGGTGTTTTATCAATGCAGAAAATTATTTTGAATTCGGTGGCTTGGCCGACAAAATGCCCTTACTGGGACTCCACCTTAGCTCATGGTGCTTATTCCTCATAAATGAAAGAATGGATTTGTATTGTTGTCTGATTTTTAATGAAAATGGACTTGAGCACGTCTGGAAATTACCCCTCCATGGGCTCTTTCATCATTGTGAAAATTAATAGCTTCAGATAATTCATATTTTGACCAAAGTTTTTTTCAAATGAAAACTATAATTTGTATGTTCGTAAACTGTGAAAAAAAAATCAGAGTAATTTACGGGCATGCCATATAAGTTGACAAGTATGCTTTTCCCCGGTTTTAATGTCTCATCACATACGGACAGTGGTGAGCATGAGTAGCAGCTATTAATTGACACCACTGCTAGGGATGCCTTGGAGCAACAGGAAGCCTAGTGATCAACAATTTGCTGGTTTAAGCCCCGCTGAGGATGGACTTCTAGTTGAGGTGATCTAATGTAGAAATAATTACTCCCACAGTATCCTTGAAAAAAGTAAATTGATCAGTGGATGTCCCTGGTGTGATGACAATGAAGAGACAGTTAATAGCATTTAGCCACCTCGAAAAAAATTAGTGAAACTTACAGGTGAAGTGTTAAATTATGCATGATTTTTTCAGGAGTAAGTTCGTGAACAGTTCATGAATGTTTTTAGTGCACAAAGTTCATGAAATGCCATTTAGCGCTCAGGAACAGTTCATGAATGATTTATGAACTTCAGTTGCGAACTGGGCGTGAGCTGTTCATGCGTAGTTCTGCATATTTTCAACATAGTCTAGTAGGAAGGAGGGGTCCCAGTGTCCCCGAGACAAACATTTTTGAAACATGGTTTTTTAGGACCCTTAAGGTGTCTAATTAAGATTTTTGCTTGTTACCCG
Organism: Gymnothorax javanicus; assembly: GCA_029692085.1. NCBI lineage: Eukaryota > Metazoa > Chordata > Actinopteri > Anguilliformes > Muraenidae > Gymnothorax > Gymnothorax javanicus. The sequence goes on along the minus strand of CM056194.1, from coordinate 162,348,009 downwards.
GGTCAACTAATGTCCCAAGGGGGTTTTTTGGTGGCCATTTTGAATTTATGTCCACACGAATGGTGAAAACACCAATAAAACGCCAATTGTCTTAACTCCTAAACCAGACATCATACAAAGACAAATGAACACACTTTTTTCTGAGAATTTTGACACCAGGGGCTCTAAATTCGTAGACCAGCCGCAGGCGCGGCGAATGGGGGGAGCGCCGCGCCAACGGGGTGTGTCCAGGCGTATGTTGCAATTTCGTGCCCGGCATAGCCTAGCGCAAGTACTCCTCTGTCCCGCCTCTGTCCCTCCTGCCGGCGCAAGTGGCAAAGAGGGAGGAGAAAATGCGTAAGTGGGTTTAACACAGCCGAGTCAAATCTTCACCAATAAAATGAGCTCCTCTCCTCACCTTTAAAGTTTTGAAATAAAGAAGCCTCTGTCCTATATCTGCATGATGCGTTAATGTTGCATTTTACTTTGCTGCTTCAGGCATGTTTTCTGCACCGCTTACGTCTATATTAAGCATTACGAATATGAGTTAGCTGGCTAGCTAGGGCATTCTCAAATTATTACCATTAGCGAACTTGAATGGAATTTCAAAAAGAACGCCAGATCATTCAAACTTATGAAGTTGGAATGGAATACGACGGTTGCTCATTTATTTCTTCTGCCTGCATCATTGGGAAGAGAAACGATGGATAGCGTGTTTCTATTATTACACCCTGTTGCTGCTTAAAATTTTGGGATTAACATGCATGGACAACAATGCAAGACACGTTACACATTTATTTTCAATATGTGATCTTAACTCAGTACGAGATCAGAGCAATCAGGCTGTATTCCTTTCCCCCACTAAAAACAATAAACCTAAGTGACAATAATAGTATTATTAAGCCGCTTGCACACTGGACGCGAAACGAATTTTTTCGCACGACAGATTGCGTTGCTGCGTTGAACGCAGTGTCTACGTGTCCGAAAGTCGGACAGGGTTTTAATATATCTCCGTGTCCGACAGTCGGATGGTTTCAACATAACTCTGTGTGCGACAGTCGATTACTGTTTTTAATTTCTTCAAATCTACTGAATCTTTTAGATATTAAATGTGAATGTTTTGATAAGAGGGCTCAGTTCTTCAAGATGAGTACTGGGAATTTCAATCAATCTTTTTGTTTAACCTCTGCTCAATAAATTGAGTTGACATTGGCGCGGGACAATGTACAATGCCTGTCGCACATTAAATGCAAAATAGGGGAGAGCTGGTACGAAAGCAACATTTTTCACATGGACGTCATTTTAAAAGATAACCTTACAGACCGAAAAAAATTTTCACAGCGATTAACTACTTTCGTGTGTGCTCTGTCAATATCAGGTGCTAAATCATCCCAATATATATTGACTTCGGCATAGTTTGACGTCGAACGGAAGTTGTGCATTGCTGCTTTCGACCCCTCCAGTCGGGACGAAAGTGGCACACAGGCCGGACAAAAGTAACGTGATGAAATTAACTGGAATCTTTTAAATTACTGTTGTTAAAACAGTAACAAAAACAATCAGACATTTGTTTTAAACATTTTAATTTGCTTCAAATGTTTCAAAAGTAAACTTGAACATGTTTAACGTCCCAGATAGCAAGCACCTCTGCTCCGATCTGCCCCGGCTCTGAGCCGGATCAGCTGGTGTCGGCACAGAGCCAGGGCAGATCCGGAGCGGAGGTGCTTGCTATCTGGCTGGGGTGCAATTGGTCTATTTATAAAAATTATGAAATTACTTTACTCATTATCACAGTTGTGACAGATATAATGAGCTGCACCCTCAGTGCATGCCTCATGTGACCACAGCAGACAAAAGATGCACCGCACCCACACTTCTCCAGGCAAAGATGAGGCAAATGTCTCCCCACAAACAAGACATTCCTCATCATTGCCCTGAGAAACTCTGGTTGCAGTGTGACCACTAAACAACGTTTTCTTTGGGCGTTTTGAAGAGGACTGTCTTTTCTGGCCCCTCTTCCGACTCTCCTCCTCCAAAGCAGCTTTTACTTGGGTGTCGGTCAGTATCGCTGTTGACCGGCAACATTCAATGAGATGGTAGTCAGAATCAGCTTGTTTTTCTACAAGCAAGAAAATCAAGACAAGTTAAAAACGACACTCTGCTCACCTCTTTCTGCCTCCTCTTTTATTTTTTCTTTCCTCGAGCCAGCCTTTGGATATGGGCGAACCTTTTCTGGGCTGAACCTCTGTATTGGCGTGCCACTAGATGTTCCTGGAACCACAAGCATACCTGGATAGATAATATTTCCAAAAAAAATGCGTGGCAAGGCTCAACATGCACAGTTAAAGACACAAACTCTCACCATCTACAGGAATGGCAGACTCATGGGGATGCAGCTCAAATGGGCTCTGGCTAGGTTGGTGGTGTCTTAAGAGAGCGGGCGCTGGTGCTGGAGCGGACATTGGTGATGAAGAGGGCGCTGGTGATGAAGCGGACATTGGTGATGAAGAGGGCACTGGTGATGGATCTGGCGCTGGTGATGAACAGGGCGCTGGTGATGGAGCAGGCACTGGGGATGGAGCTGGTGCTGGTGCAGGACGGTCGGTCACAAAAGCTGGAGCAAAGTCTGTCTCACTGAAAATATCTGGATTCAAGGGCCAGATACCGGTACACTCGAACCCAGATGAAATGCTGCTTGCTGTCGCAGCTTGAGGCAGAGCTTTAGCCACAAGACTCGGGATGTTGTAGATGGTCAAAAGTTCTTCCAGGGTTCATTCAAGATCCAATTGTCTGCTGCACTGTTAATGTAGTGCTTCAGAGGACCAAAAACGCTTCGGTCTAGCGGCTGAAGACGGTGGGAGCAGTGGGGTGGAAAAGACAGGAGTACAATGCCAGGGGACTTGCAAAAGTCAATAGCTACCACAGAGAGGTGTGATGGATGATTGTCTAAGAGTAGCAGCAACTTTGACTCTGGGGTCACGCGGGTGTGTCTTACAAAATGCTGTAAAAATGCCAAGAAATCTGTCTCCTGCGTCCACCCCGATCCATTGGCAGAACCAGTGCAGCCAAGGGGGCCATCCCGGATGAAGTGGTCCTGGGACTTCTTCCTTGGGAAGATAAAGTAAGGGGGAACAAAGTTGCCTTGTGCGTTGGCAGCAAAGGCAACAGTCACCAATGTCCCTCTTTCCCCAGAGGTCACAGCACCGACCTGGCGCTGTCCCTTGGTGGCAATGATTTTGTCTGGCACTTGAACCGTTGTGGTACCTGAAAATAATAAATGAAATGAATTATTGCTGTTGCAAATCACTGTTGCTTTTTAATTTATCTACAAAAGTAAATATAAATTTTTACCTGTTTCATCCATGTTCCAGATGTCCTTTGCTTCAAAATTATAGAGGGTGAGGACAGTCTTTAGGTTTTTAAAAAACACTGTCACGTTGGTCTTGTTGAAGCTGGTGGAACGGGACATGCTGGTGGCTTGAGGTCGACAGATGGACAGGGTTTTGTTGCGCTCGAGGAAGGAGGTGAGCCAGTCCTTCCCTGCCATCTGGTTTTTCTCCCATGAACATGGAGTTTTGAGGCTAATATTTTCGGCCAGCTCATATGCAAACTTTCGCACCTAAAACAGCATGAAAAAAGAGGTTAATTCCCAGATAGCAAGCACCTCCGCTCCGGATCTGCCCCGGCTCTGTGCCGACTCTAGCTGATCCAGCTCAGAGCCGGGGCAGATCCAGAGCGGAGGTGCTTGCTATCTTAGGCAAATGGCAGTAGTGGTGTAGCTCTGTCTGCAGTGTTACTCCAACCTCTTTAGGACTCAGGCTAAAATATTTATCAGCTGCTCTCTTTATATATGCCTGCAGTCTCTTCTCCTGTTCTTCTGTGAAGACTTTGTTGTGAGCCCTGTACCCTGGGGCTCTGGTCTGCTGCCCTCCTGCCTCTGCCCTCCTCTTGCAGTACCTGAACAGGGTGACATGACAAACGCCATGCACCTCTGCTGCCCTCCTTATACTCTCGCCTCTTCGGACATCAAGAAAGGCCCTTTCGTAAACCTGCTGGTCAACCTTTCCTCTCCGGATAATTCTGACCCTAACTCTTGGCATTTTCTGTCGGTAAAATATCAAACACACATTTTTTAATGAGCTTTAGAACAGAAAATTCGGCCGCATTAGCGGAGAGGGACGAACGTAACCGTTGCTACTTCCGCCCCGACAGTGACTCCTGACATTTGAACCAGGATTGCTTCTAAAGTGGAAAAAGTCTGACATTTCAAACTTCAGGCTGTTACAAAACTAAATGACCTATCATTTCATCATAAATATGACACATGGAGCGATAAAGACAATCTTTAAATCAAAAAAGTTTACCATTTGTCTGAATTTACTCACCACTGTGGAAAACGGTCTTCCCGGTCTCGTTTCGCGGGGAAGTGACGAAACCTCAAGATTTTTCCCAGGTCTGGAGAGTGTCGCGAGCTGGACGTGCTAACCTAATTTGACGCATCGAAGTGCGGATGGGTGTGAGTAAATCGCCGTATTACTTTCGTCCCATGTTACTTTCGCACCGGCTCTCCCCTACTCCGTGTCCAACAGCCAAAAAAAAAAAAAGAAAGAGGACGATTAGAACAGATTGATAACGAAATAAAGAATAAAAAGAAACATTTTAACAACAAACAGAACATCCAATGAACACTGCGATTTATTTATTTGCGGGCCATCTTTTTTGGATGTTCTGTTTGTTGGTGATATATTTTTATTCTTTATTTCATTATAAATCTGTTCTCATATCAATACTTTTACTTTTTGCTGGCTGCCGGACATGGAGTATTTTGCATTTCGCGTCGGACAATCTTGATCGTGCAGGTGATATTTAATTCACAATGTCAATGGTCATGGAATTGATTTGCTCACTGACTACAAGCACTATTTTATCTCTGGTGTGGAAATAAAGCGTGAATCCGTTCGATCCATCTGACTAATTTTCAAAAGAGAGACCAAATAAAGATTGTTCTCTGTCTTCAATGGAAGAAAGCAGACGAATAAAAAGACCAAGAAAAGTCGATGGAATTTGCATTTTGTGAAGGTCGAACACAAACATGGCCAAGTTTGTACGTCTAATAATTCCTGGAATACTCGAAAAATTAGAACTTTTATGACTTTTCGACACAGAGTATTTTAGGGTCTCTGTCCGACAGTCGCTAAATTCGTCATAAATGCACAAAGTCCCGCACCAATGTCGACTCACTTTACTGAGCAGAGCTTAGAAACATTGAAACAGAAACATTGATTGAAATTCTCGGTACTCATCTTGAAGAACTGAGCCCTCTTATCAAAACATTCACGTTTAATATCTAAAAAGATTCAGTAGATTTGAAGAAATTAAAAACAATAATCGACTGTCGGACACGGAGTTATATTGAAACCGTCCGACTGTCGGACACGGAGATATATTAAAACCCTGTCCGACTTTCGGACACGTAGACACTGCGTACTTCGAAAGTCAATAAAAAGACGCGAGTCTTTGCATTGACTTTGACTGTAATCAGTCGTGTGAAAAATTCGTTTCGCGTCCAGTGTGCAAGCAGCTTTACTGAGCATAGAACGCAAGCATTACACATTTTGTATATATAGGCAGTTTGTGGTTGGCTGAGAAAGATGTGAAGTCGTTAGTTTACATCACAGATTCAGCTGCGTTGATTAAGCCAGGTCGAGTTTCCATTACACGTGCCAACCGCCTTTCATCTGACATCAGGACAATCGATATAGATACTATAATTTATGTCCTGATTCAGATAGTTACATTAAATAGTGCTTGCTGTAATTATTTATTGCATTGAAATGTGCCTGACATTCTGGAAACCTGCCTGTGAGGTTTCGGTGACGTGTGCGCACTGTGCGCCGGTCAGCCAAATTATCACTGCACAGAAAGTAAACCAGGTTGGAGCTGGCGAGTTTTCTGCGCAACTTCAGCGGAGACTTTTTCTACGAAATTGTCACTGCGTCTTGATGAATATGTGACACCTCCCCCTACTACGCCGCCACACCCATCTCGGCGCACGTCCGTCTACCAAATTGCCAAAGTGGCTGCGCATGGTGTTGCACCGCACGAAATTACCACTACGCAGGCTGCATCAGATGAAATTATCACTGCGTGGGCTGCGCCACACTACGCCATGCTGCGCCACCCTGCGCTGCGCCAAGAAATTAGAGCCCCAGGAATCAAATGGAAAGGACACTGAGATGGTAGAACCCATTTTTATCAGAGAAAAATGAACTCTAGTATTGCAGTATAAATTACTCAAAAAAAGTTTGGAAATGTTTTTTCAGTCCATAATTTCTCCCTTTTAATCATTCCGGTTGGTGCTGTCTTTTAGACCGATGGAAAGCCTGATTGGTCACCTTTCCAACGAGGTACAACTTGTACGGATTGTGCATTCATGGAATGAGCAACAAAGCTAAACATGTGGGAGCGACCAATTTAGAATTCTTAGAATTTCAAACACCAATAAAACGCCAGTTTTCATAACTCCTTAACCAGACATGATACAAAGACAAATGAACGCACTTTTTCTGATGATTTTGACACCAGCAGTCAAATGGAAAGGTCACTGAGATGGTAGGACCACTCTTTGTTAGAGAAAAATGAACTCTGAGTAGTATTATTGCAATAATACTACTTAATTGACTGCCAAAACGAGTCATTATCTTTGTTCATCTTATCATCAGTCTGTCCAACTTGCCCCTCCCCCCCTTCCCCACCACGCACACACACACACACACACACACACACACACACACTTAGCTTCCCCCCTCCCATCCCGTCCCCACCCCACCCACACTCACACCCACTCATCATTGTCCATCTCTATCTCCATCTCCTCCACTTCCCCATCATCTATAGTACTGAGACCACTCGCCAACAGGTCGACCAATGACGGAGGCAAAACTGGTCCACAACACCAGACAGGCTCTAAAATCCCTTTTTCATTCTTCTCCCACCCCTGATCATCATCATAGGAATTAGGCCTCCAGAAGATTGGCTCAGCGGCCTGCTTATAGCATGCTACCCTGTAGTTAACTCGCTGGATATGTGGGATGAGTGCATTTTGGCAGGGAGGCAGGCGAGCAAAGTCCACTCTTGACTTGCAGCTGAGGGTCTCATCCTCTCCCACCATCTTCTTTAGGATCTTGGTCCTGGCCAGGTTCACAGATGTTAGACGTGACTGGCCATACATCAGACATGTGAAGCCCTCCAGCTGCTCCTGCACCTCTGGTTTGACCTTCCACTCATCGCCCAGCTGACTGTAAAAAGATTGTTGGGATAATTTCTAGGTTTGCTCTTTTTAAGTGTTGTATTGTATTTAATACCTAACACACTGAATTCAAAAACATAAAATAATAATCCACCAACCTGAAGGCCCTTTGGAATTTGGGGTTCTTCTGGAGCTTTTTGAGTGGGGCCACCTTGCCTTTGCCCTTAAAGGCACTGGTGCAGTCCTCTCCAGTGAAGACATAAAAGCCAAGCAGGGTGCTGCAGTACGGCTGCCCAAGAGAGGTAGCCAGCTCTGTCACGTTTATCAGCTGATGGTGCTTGCCCATGCCAATGTCAACGTAGACGGTGAGGCTAATGCTGTGAGCGTGGTGAAGGAGGATGACAAAGAGGTCAGTGCCTGGGGTGTTATGATTCTGCTCTGTCTGTTCTGATTTTGCCATGTTTATTATGTTTCTGCCATTCCCTGTTATGTTTATGATCAGTTCTGTTAGGTTTTGCCATGTTCTGTTTAGTTTTTGTACTTTGCCATGTTTTCGTTTTTTGCCATTCCCAATCCACTATTCTGTTATATTCCGGTCCATGTCTTTGTTCATGCCCTTCATTGCACTTTGTCTCCCCTGTCTGGTCTTTTGTTAAGCTACAGCTTCTCCCCAGTCCTGCGTGTCACATGCTTAGGTGATTTCATGGTTTCTGGGTTTCAAACATTCCTTCCAATCTCGTTTGCTTCCTTCGCCTCTCTTTTCTGTTTTACTAACCAATACTAACAGTTTGTTGTTTTTGTTAAAGTTACTAACCCAGACTAACATTGCATATAATACTAACTTACTAACGAGCACTAGGGATTGTATAGCTGCACTTACTAATTGATTAACAAGCTCTCAGCACTCGCCCTGTTCTAGTCTCCGCCTCTTGCCTGCACTTAGTCTTTTGCTGCTATTCAGCGGATCCTCCGCACCTGCTCCACTCTGTCCTACCTCTCATTATCTGCGCACATTAGAACTCCCTAACCGGAGCTGTATGTCTTGTCATAGGCTGTCTCATGTTCCCTGTCCGCGTTTTGGCTTTTGCCAATTTCATGTGGTTAGGTTCTCCCTTGTGTTTCCTCCCACGTAATTAGTCTGATCCTCATCACCTGATCCTAATCATAGCATGTGACTTCCCTTGAGTGTATTTAAGCTGTCTTCTCACTGCAGTTCCCTGTCAGAACGTTCCTCTTGTTTACTTGTACTGCTATCGTTTTTCGCCTTGCACTCATAGTGTTAGTCTTCTGACTGGACCGTCCGACTTACGATTTTTGGCTCTGCTCTTTTGTACTATTGTCTGCACCTGTTTTCGAACCCTTTTTGCCCGACTACGAGTTTTTGTGTTTGCTGCCCTGGTAACGGTTTGGATTTCGCCCTCTGGATTTTGGCTTTTGCTTCTCTGATAAACCTGAGCCTGTGTACCGAACCTATTTTTGCCTGACCACGAGTACTGTGTTTGCTGCCCTGGTTTTCAACTCTGTTTCTGCCCTCCTGGATTGTGATTTTTGGATTGGACTCTGTACCTTTTGCCTTCTGCCCTGCGGGGGTTACCCCCCTCGCTCAATAAAGCCACTTTACCAGCAATCCTGTGTTCTCGCGACTGGTTCCTGAACAATACCTCACATGGGGTGACTTAAAGCCCAGCTTGACAGCATGATGTAGGTAGAGGACCACCCGGCTGTCAGTCTCCTCCTGGTTAGAGCGGAGAGCATGGAAAATACTACTCAGAGTTCATTTTTCTCTGAGAGTGGTTCTACCATCTCAGTGACCTTTCCATTTGATTCCTGGTGTCAAAAGTGTGTTCATTTGGCTTTGTATGATTTCTGGTTTAGGTTTATGAATCTTGTTTATAAAAATTGGCGTTTTATTGGTGTGTTCGCCATTTGTGTGGACATAAATAATTCAAAATGGCCACCAAAACACCCCCATGGGACATTAGTTGACCCGGGCAACAAGCAAAAATCTTAAGTAGACACCTTAAGGGTCCTTAAAAACCATGTTTCAAAAATGTTTGTCTCGGGGACATTGGGACCCCTCCTTCCTACTAAACTAACAGGGGTACTCCGGCCTTTTGCACATCAAGTGTCATACAGACATCTGTACTGCCAGTAGTTGCAGCAAGAGCTCCTCCAGCCTCTAAGTTCCAGCTGTGAGTCATGTACGATCTTGCAAAAAGAAGGACTTGGAAATGGACACTATAAAAATTCTGACAACATTAGAAACATATTTGCACTCTATTTTCACAAAGGTATGAATAGAAATATTGCGAAAATGCGCCAGAGCGTCGGTGGACCATGGTGGGAATCATTTTCAGAATTGAAGCCAAAGTCTGGGCTATCCTGTATCAGAAGCTGGCTGGCAATATGAATCATGCCAAATGCGGATTCTTTTTAAGGAAGCAGTTTACATCAAGCTTTACTTTTTAGAATTAGGGTTCATATTTGCAGGATGTGGTGTGAATGTTTATGTACACAGGAAAATTTATCATTTTCGCTTTCCAACGCCTCTCTTTCTCTTGGTAATAGACTGTTCTTGACAGATTGTATATTGCCTCCCCTGGATCAATACCTTGGGCACTGTTTGTCTCTGTAGCTGTCAGATGTATTTTAGCCTCTGAATGAAAGAGGATGTCCAATTTATAGTATTTAATTTGTTATCCTCCTTGGGATTCAATGATTATCTTCGTTCATATGCGACTTGTACTTATCAAAGTGGGTATAAATTTATTGAAGAGTATTTACCTCATCTGTTGCTGCCCCTCTGTGAATTATCATGTGTTGCAGGAGTGTTACATTGTCACATTAACATTAGCTAGGTTGCTGACAACTCTAAACAATGAATGCTTTGAAAAGTTATGTTATTTCATGTTGATCAAATAAAATGTGATTTACTATGACCTGAGTTGGGCTGAACATGAAAATACAGGGCTAAAAAAAGTACAGGACAGTTGGCAGCCCTGCATGTTTAACTGTGCAATACACATAAGACACTTCACATGCAATGTTTTTTGTTGTGTACATCTCCCACATTAGCACCATATTTCCATAATTTAAGCCCTTTCCTTTCTCTATGCGTTTTCCTGTTCTTCATCCTCTAAGGGCTCTGACGCTGTAGTCCTGATCAGATGTATTCTGTCGTGTTAATGGGTATTCAGGCTTATACATATATCCTTTAATTTCTGTGACAGCGTAAGGTTCACTCATATTTCTTTGGGGTGCCATGCAGGGATAGCTCGTCAGCAAAAGTCTTATCCAGTACGAAAAGTTGTTTCCCCTATTGGGTGACAATTTTTCAAGTTATTTACAGCTTTTCCACTTGAAGGAAATGTCATTTGTTAATATTTAATGGTATAGTCTTTCATATTTTGTGTATTCTGACCTATATTTAAAAAGGTGTTGACCATTTCAGTCACCCTATATGTGTTACAAAGTTGTAATTTTTTTTTTTTTTTTTACCACATTATGTAATTTTTCAAAATAATGTTAGCACAGTATGGAAGGATTGTTTGACAATAGTGAAAAACACTTCCTTCAGTGCAGTCTCCCCATCACAGAACTAAGGCATTTGGAATTATTTCATTACTACCCACCTCTGGCTCACCATCATAGCAATTAAGTTTTACAGTCAACCATCCCACCCCCATCCAAGAAAAGACCAGCTTAGCTTCAGCAAATTGACTCGAGCAGGATGAATAGTGATATGCCTGCTTTGTTAGGTCTTCTTTGCTAAGTGGATACCCCCCCATGAATTGCTTTATTTGCGAAGTTGAAGTTGCTGATGAGACTTGCATAGCCATCCGCAAGTCTCCTGTTTCCTAGCCCACCCTAGAACAATCTGCATCTATCAAACTGGCCCTTAATGTAATGTCTATTTAAGCCTAAGGCATCATCCTTTGTATATTCTGGTGTTTCAGGACTATTCAAGGTTATTCAATACTTTTTAATCAAGCAAGTCTAATGTGAAGTAATATAACTTTTTTTAATGTCCTGAAATGTTGCTTTTTTATGACAGTGGCAATAAAATACAGTATAATGTCATAATTTCGGTGTGAAGCCTGTCTGTGATACCCAATTTTGTCTCAATGTGATGCATGTGCAGGACTACCCAGTTTAAAATATTGTCATGTCTCCTTGATGCCTATACTATTTGAGCTTCACTCCCCTCTGACTGTCTCCCTGTGTCTCCTGTAGGATTGGAGGAGCAGTGCCCATAGTGTTCTCCTTCTTCTCAGAAGTGTTGTCACGGGAGAAGAGAGGCGAGCACTTGAGCTGGCTGTGCATGTTTTGGATGATTGGTGGCATCTATGCTTCCGCAATGGCCTGGGCCATTATCCCCCACTACGGTTAGTGCCGTTTGCTAATGTATCTTTGCATTCTTGCTGTCATTGACATTGTTCACACTGTCGTTATGCTGAAACAAGCTTGTCTGTCTGTTTGTTCGTCAGTCTGTCTGTCAGCGGAAGCAATTTTTTCGAAAGCTTTTTTCCTAAGCGATGTGGTGGATTTTTTTTTTTTTTTTTTTTAACTAGATAGCATTGTTATCACCATTGGAACCTGTGCACCTGCAAAAAAAGAGTTGTATTTTTATGGAGATTTTGTCATTTTTCAACTAAGAATATTCTGTTTTGAGAATATCCCAGTGCACAGTTAAGGGTAATGGCTGTTTCATTTGAATGCCAAACTGAATGTGGGGGGTGTTTTTTTAGTCCTGTCTGGGACAGGCCCATCTCTTGTTGTTATTGACATTGTATCAGAATGTTGAGTTTGCTTTGATGTGTCCAGCACAGAGGCATAAAATCTGGGGTTTGGAAAGTAAAGGTCCTTCCAAGAATTTCTTCTATGAATCCAGCGAGCAGATTTCCCTTATTGTTTGACCTCCCGGCTGATATCTAGGGATATTAGCTCTTTTTTTGTGTGTTTTCGGATGGGGGGTGTAAGTCTTTGAGTCTTTATGAAGACTGCAAATTACTCACTCTCGTGATCCAATCCTCTCAGTTATAGCACTGCTATCGGTTAAAATCATTGATTGATTGCTGACTCATCTTGGGATACGCAAGGCCATGTTTTTGCTGAATATTATTGAAATATCATGTGTCACAGAGCACTCAACTGTAGTTAGCTGAAAACGAACAAACTGTACATAGGCCTTGTTCCTTGTGTGCTGCAGCTTCAACACCCGGAGTGCACATTGCTATGGTAATCACAGAATTAAAGTATTGTTGGTAGAGATAAATGAACTCAAAGAAATAGAATAAGAGAATCAGAAACATTCTGCATGCTCCGTTTTGGGATAACATACTGGTAACAGGCATTTGGCCACTGGAGATGCATTCAACCTTACTCCAGCGTATCGATTGGCCTGTGTGTGTGTCTGCGGGGGGGATGAAAAGAGGTACATTGAATTCATGCAAAAATTGTTTATTTGTCCTTAATAATTGTTATTTACTTACCTTTTCCTATGTGTCAAAGTGGCCAATGTATGTCTTTTGCGTTTTTGGTAGTTTATGTTTAGTCTTGGTCTCCCCATCTGTGGTGAGCTGGTTTGACCAGCCTGTATATATGTCCCTTTGTGTCTCATAATGTAAGGTCAGGTTTTTGTGTTCAGTTCCATTTGTTTGAGTGTTTTTTTTTTTTTTTTTGTTATAGTTCTGCTCAGTTGACCTTGTTTAGGCCTAGAACTCTTTAGTTTTGTACTACTCTTATTTAGTATTTGATTATGGTGTTTATGATTTACTTTGCTATTTTTTTTTGTAAAATAAATCCTTCAGATTTTAAAATATTTTTCAAGTCCCCATTGCCTTACTGCCTGGTCCCTCACAGGCCCAAAATGCAAAAGCGAGTATTCTATCTATCCTAGGGAAAGCAACACCATCTTAACCATATAGAACCTATTAAGGGTGGGTTTGGTTACTTTAGTAACCACTATGCAACAAAGGGTTAAGGGTTTAAGAAAGGATGGCACGTTCTGTATGTTGTTGCTACGTGACACCCCATGTGGAGTAGGGGCGGTGTAGAGGGCATGGAGCTGAAGACACTTCCTTGATTATAAATGCTTGCCAGCTGGGTTGGAGATGTCAAGAATGATTGGAAAGAAAGGGGCTTGTGACTGGACGAACTTCTGTGCCTGACCGAACCAACACAAAAGCATTTTTCAGGTTTGAGCAATGCGCTTGTCTTTTGGCCAAAGTTCAATGTACTGCCATTGCTTTTCTGGGGAAAAAAAAAATTATGTCAATTTACTAGTCATACAGTCAAGTCTGTAGGTATTTTGACAGTTACACAACCTTTATCATTTTGGCTCTGTAACAACCCAGTACAACATATTTGAAATGAATCAGTCAAGATGTGCTTGATGGGTAGACTTTTGGCTTTAATTTAGGGGTCTTGCCAAAAATAATGTATACATTGTGCAGGAAATGCTACCATTTTTGACATCGGTCCCCTATTTTAGTGACTCAGAAGTAATCAGACAAACTAACAGTATCACAGATCCATTTGTCATTTTTAATACTCGGTTGAAAATGCTTTTCTGCAATGACTGCCTGAAGCCTGGAGCCCTGGACATCTTCAGGCACTAGGTTTCTTCACTGATGATCTTTTGCCAGGGATTCACTGCAGTTGTCATCAGTTCCCCTTTGGTCTTGGAGTGTTTTGGCTTTGTTTTTGCCTTAAGAAAGAGAAAAATAAGCTAATTTGGATTCAGGTTGGGTGATTGACTGGGCCATTGTAGATGTCTTAGCCTTAAAAAATTCTGGTTGCTTTCTCAGTAAGCTTCAGGTCACTAAATAAATACAATTCAGAATTCATAGAATGTATCTGGCTGTTTTTCCCAGCAGAAACATCATTAATAAATACAAGGGAACCCTTTTCATTGGCAGCCCCACGTGCCCACACCCCACACATGGCCAATCACTAGTGGTGCCTTGCCTTCTCTATTTTCTTTCTCTTGTTTTTTATATAATGCTGTTCCAGAACTGTACAGGCTTTTTCAGTGTTTTTTGTCTTTTTTGGGGGGGGGGCCTCTGATTTTGAGGCTCATTGGTTTACTTCTTGTGGGAAAACTTCTGTCGATTGAAATGAACACAGACAAGCTTACATCCTGAGCTCTCCGATGTTTTCTCTCTTTTTAAGAATGTACTAGTTGTTTGTTAGGCCACATGTAATGCTTTTCTCTTTTCACTGATGGTTTTGATTTGATTTTTCTGCCAAATGATGACTAGCCAGGGCTGGCATTAAGAAAAAATAACTGCGTAGCAAAAACACTTCGCAGCCTCTAGAAGTCTAGCATTCTGTAGCATTTTTCAGAACTGTATAGCAAAAATAAAACTTAACAAAAATGTCTGTAAATGCATTTTAACTTTTTATTTTCAACTCTTAGAACACTTACCTAACAGTACTAACACTAGTCAACATAGCCTAATGAAGACCAAGGCAGTTGAGTTACAGTAGCATTGCAATATTAAAACTACTTGGCCTTACCAGCTGGGTCTCACTTACAGCTAACATGTAGTAACTCAGTAACTGAATAGGAATTAGTAAGTTTAAATTAGTTCAACTAAAGCCACTCACCTAGCTCAGGCTGTGAATGAGCTAAAATTCAGGACTGATTTTTATCATACATAATATTTTTACTGTGAAAGAAATCAATACTGGTAATTATTATGAACCAAAATTAATATTTAATTATTACAATAAAAATTGTCATAATCTAGAATAAATAGCACTACAGGAATTCAAGGTAGAAATACAAATGTACATGTGTTCAAAATATGAAAACAGCATTCCTTAGACATAAATATACAACTTTTTTATATATATTTACATTTAATTTAAATTAAATTTTTTTTTTATTTTAAATAACTATTAAGAATTTCCTGACAACAAACACCTGTAAACAAAATAATAATTTATTAAATAGTGGTCGTGCTTGTAGGCTGATGTGTGACACCAGCCCAGTGTTTTTCATTTCATTTTATCTAGTTGCATATACACACATACACTGTTTGATTGCGCAGTTCCCCTGCCGATTCCTTACACAAGATGGCAGACGCATCTCACGTTTTGCGATTGGTTCAATGACGTTGTCCATTGTAGTGTTTTCTTTAGCTCGGTGGGTGGTACTAGCGTGGAGGTAGGAAAATAATGGGGTCATTCCACTCGCTACCATGGTTTAAGGGTCGCGCCATTAAGTTATCCATAGTGCGGTGCATGGCGGAGGCCGATCAGGACGATATTAAGAGACTATAGGAGCCTGTTTTTGTTCAAAACTGGACAGAAACTTTTATTTACATTATCCGAAGACTGTATCGCAAAATATGCAATGGGGATTTCAAAAGCCTGTTGCAGATTAGCGCATTTCAAAAAAATTGATCACATTTTGCGATGCGATACTGATTGTCGCCAGCCCTGCTAGCTTCTCAGGCAGTGACAGCTCTTTGGAATTTGTAATAGGAGTTAATCGCAACGGATTAAAAATGCAAGTTCCACACTTGGAATCAATTCTAAATGAAAACGAAATAATGCAGTAATTAAATGCACTTGGCTATGGAATGGCTGAGCAGTCAGATGTCCATTTACTTTTGGTTCCATAAAACTGGGGACTACGTATAGCAAGTACTGTAATTCCTACATCATTCACCTTATTTGGATGTACATACCCTGAAATTGAAATTGAAAATCTGCATTTTGAGCTCATACACATTTTCAAGTAGAAAGCTGCATTAATATGCCATAATAGAGACACATCTCAAGGTCACAGAAAGGCAATTTGAAGCACGATGCAGTGGCATCACCTTCTGCATACAACGCCAGGAACAGTCATTTTAGTATATAGTCGTTATAGGACAAGGTAGCAGGCTCACAAAATAAAATGTGTCTGTAGTGTCCGTCTGGGGACACAACATAAACGCCTATGAAAAAATGTTATATCAAAGGCCCTGCAGACGCTGTTGACCATTTTTAAAGAGTTCTTTTTTTTCACAAATGGAAATCGGGATACTGAGTGACCATCTGTTTATTATAATTCCTAAACTATTGCTGTAGCTAAGACACATGCAATTGAGAGGGCTTCACCAAGGATACATCAATCACAGGGCTCCTGTGTCAGTGCAAGTCTCTCCCTTAATGCATGCGTGGTGAGGGAGTGTTTTAATTACTGTAGGCTGCCATTGATTTAGCGCGAAAGACTAGGTGTGGGGGATGGGGAGGAGGTAGGGCAGTGCCATCAAAAATTGGCTTTCCTCTCTGTCGCCGTGGCTTTTTGTCTCCCTGACTTCAAGAGGTTTGGCTTATAATTGAGGTCAATTGATTATCTGTACTTATCTGAAGGCTTTTTCGCCACCTTTGTACTGTTAGAGGGCCAGCAAGCGAAGTCGGTTCTGCCGCAGTGCTTTCACAGTCGTCTGAACAGGGAAAGGGCTGGAGCAATCTGCAATCTGCATCCTCCCCTCTTCCCAAGAGCCTATTCCATTTGCACGGGCTCTGCGAATACAGTGTTGTACTGTGCGGTGTGTCGAGTGTCCCACTAGCTGGTCTGAGTCAGTGGTTTGTCGCCAAGGACTTTGCAGACAAGCTTGGAGTGGCTGCATTAATCTCAGAGGGCTTCGCTGACTCAATCAGCTGTACAACCCGGTCAATTACATACACAATCCCCCTAATTAGATTTTCAATGGCATGCACTAAACGACAAAGCTCTTGGGCTTGCAGTTACATTGTGGGATAAAATGGAATTATGAGGGCGCATCTCACTTTCACTGTGAGGAATCCTAACATCTTTCTGTTCATTCCCTTTGACAACATTCAGTGAGAGAATCACATCCACCCACAATGTACAGAGATTTGGGGGGCGGTTTAAATGACGACAGTGACTGAATTGAAGAAGATTGCAGGTGTATGTCTGTGTAGGTGCAATGAATTTGTACTGCACAGTACATGCAGTACTGTCAGAGTTTGAGCAAAGTTAATCGTTAATTTTAATTACAGACACACAAACTCTCTCACACACATACACACTTACACACGCACAAACTTTTAATTATATTCAATAGATCTCCTTCAAATGTTGAACATTTAACAACAGCTGGTGATAATAGCTTTCTCTCAGTATTTTGCGCAAAATTGACCATCAGAATCACAGAAGATTAATTGCATTACAAGGCTCCCATCCTCACTTTAGTGGATAATAGCATTCATTTTGTGAAATGATGCATAAAATAAGAGATTTAGTTTCAACTTGGTGGAGCAAGCTGGTCGTGGGTCAGTTTCGAGTACAATTTCAATACTATGTTTTTTGTTTGGAATCGAGAAAGCATATATGAGTGAACAATCAGCTAGAGATGGGGAAAAGGACCAGAAAGTCCGAAGTTGTAATTTCATTGGAAAACTGAACTGTGGTGAGGAAGACTGGAAGATGTGGCGTCTCCAAAATTTTGTTTTGAAAATACATGGAAATCATCCAGAAAAAAATCAAAAATAATAATATCATTTTTGGTAACAGTAACATAATATTTGAACCTGCAGTTGGTTAGACTTTTGTCGGTGGCTTTGTTGGTTTTCTAGGCTGATAAGGCTTGGTCACATTGCCACAAAACCAAAGGAAAGTACAGAATCTTTTTTTTCCACTCAGACAAAATCTTACATCTCCTCTGTTTTCTCTCAATCTGAGTTAAATTCTTAGCAAATCTGACTACAGGAGATTGTCACCTTTCAAAACAGACCATGATTATGCCTGTCGTATAAGTGGATCAAGAACAGTAAGCACTTCAGTTTGCGAGGAAATTCACTCAAAAAAGGCTGCAACTTGAGTGATTAAAAAGAATGTTATAAATTTAGTTCAAATCAACAGTGCAATCAGAGTACAATTTCCTCATTTTCACTGGGGTGTTATTTTAATACATGGCTAACTGAGAAAAGTCAATGGAATTGATATTGACAAGATGAAGGTGGTTACACATTTTTCTGTATGGCACAAGGTACAGTACTTCCATTGACATAGCTAAAATATTATTTTAGCACTTCAAAGGCACAACAATACAGCAACTTTCGGTTACCTCAGGTATTTTTAAATTAGGCATAAATGGTCTTTGAATGTATAGGTAAAATACAGATTTAACAGAAATGAACTCCTCTGTTCTTTATTTATTTTGTAATAGTCCTCAATGCTCTCTATGCTGCCTGAGTTTGCTGACACATCCTACACTGCAAAGAGAGAGCGTAATTCATGTGGTCCTCTCTGCTGCCCAGTGGAGTGAGAAGGTGATATTGAGCAGGAGGGAGCCATGCTCTCTCTCTCTCTCTCACTCTCTCTTTTTCTCACTCTTTCTCTCTCTCTCTCACCTGCAATCACCTGCACCAAACTGATTGCAAAAAAAGATCATGAGCTTGAGGGGCATGAGCCACTTCCCCATGCCAGGGCACAACCCTGGAAGATTTTTCAGACCTGAGACCTTAGAGCAGAGCAGCAGGATTCAGTACCTGTTGAAAAGTCACAGGAATCCACTGCCCTCCCTCTGCCCCCCCCCTATCCCCATAGTACACTTTTCCAGCTGTTGTGGTACTCAGACTTCCGTCACGCTAATACATTATCAGGTCCTTGCAAATGAATGCAAGGAACCCTGCAATACTATGTCATAAGAATCACACACCTCACCTCAACTTACTGAGTACAGGATTGAAAATGATTTACTGCTTGGGCCTGCCTTGGAATGTAAAGGCTGATGCTTCAGAAATTTATGTGGGCATCAGCCCTTACTTTATCTCATCAATATGGCAATGAAACAGCACTGAGCAAAACAAGCAAAATAGTTGCCAAGGGAAGTAGGCTTGTTATTCTAAAGGGACATGGTACTCTGCTTTGATACCCTGAGGATGTGCTTTTGGATGTGCAGTAAAAGCATTAGCTTTGGTGACCATATTTCATTTGAACGTATGAGTAAGTACCTTTAAGTCCCTTTGCTGTGTGTGTGTGTGTGTGTGTGTGTTTGCGTGTACGTGCACATTCGCATGTCTTTGCTTTGTATGCACAGAATGTGCACTTGTTCATTTACAGTGATTCTTGGGAATTCTGCTCATTTGCTTTCCATCTCTACAAAGACATCCCTATATTGTAACATGTTTTGCCAGAGGGTGAATCTCTTCAAAATAGCCTCGTGTTGAATAGAAGAAGTTCAATGAGGGACTGTTATTGGTCAATGTTGCCACTTTGTGATGTATCATTCTTAGTTGCCCACTCGATGTGATTAACCCACTGAAAGCTTATTTGCCACTAACCCATATTTAAATAGCAGTAGTGTACAGTGGGTGGAATTGCTGGATGCAGTACCAGGGAAATTGTTTCTGTGAAAGAATTTCTGAAGCCATGCGTAGAGAATTCATATAACTTGTTTCCCTGCATTTAAAATTAATGAAACTATGTATCCCTAGTTTTATCAGAGCTGATGGGATCTTTATTTTGCCCTGCTCTGAAAATAGCTATAGTTTCATCTTCCTTTAACTTTACCCGTACTATGCTTCCACTTGGCTCAAGACAAACTTGCTGTGTGTTCAGACAAGTTTTATTCACATAGTCAGGGGTGTAAGGGAAACATATGGGGTGTTTGGTTCAGATTGTTGCAAAAGCACCAAATTTGGCTCAAATCTTTCTCATGTATTATATTATTGATTTTTGCCGGGAGTCAAGACATAGGTGGCCCGGGGCCCGAATAATGTTGAAATAAAAAATGGCTGCCGTCCGGTGAGAAGATTTACCATAATTTCTCATTGAAAGGGCAATAATTTTGAAAGATATCAGATTTTACAGGTTTTTGTCTTCCGAAGATTAAGTACTAAACAATATTGTACAATAAAATGTCAAAAATATGAAGCACAGTGTCACCTAAATGATTTTTATATGCAAAATGGGGGGTTACACATATCATATCACATAACATGATAATGCATTTTGCAGAGTAAGCTCACAAACATTAATTACAAGTAATATTTTCATTATAAAATCCTGTTGTAAGCTAATAGACAACTGGAATGTTTGCCATATTATTTGATGTTCACGCTATAAAAGTGACACCTGAGAAGTATAACTTGACTAGTGTTAGACATTGTTCACAGTTCTTTGGGTATAAATTCATTTTACAGAATATACATGAACTGCTGATTTTAACTGCAACTAAACTACTTTTGAAACATTGAGTAAAAAAAGTAACATTCTCATTGCCCATATTAAAAATAAAGGTGATGTAGAAGTGTACATGTATAATCTAATACAACCCCAATTCCAAAAAAGTTATGATGCTGCGTAAATTATAAACAAAAACAGAATGCAATGATTTGCAAATCTCATAAGCCCACATTTTTATTCACAATAGAACACAGACAACATATCAGTTATTGAAAGTGAGACATTTTACCATTTCATGAAAAAATATTGGCTCATTTTGAATTGGAGAGGGGCAACAAAAGGCTGGAAAAGTAAGTGGTACTAATCAAAAACAGCTGGAGGAGCATTTTGCAACTAATTAGGCTAATTGGCAACAGGTCAGTAACATGACTGGGTACAAAAAGAGCATTTTTGAGAAGCAGAGTCGCAGAAGTAGAGATGGACAGAGATTCGCCAATCTGAAAAAAAAAATTGCATGTAAAAATTGTGGAACAATTTCAGAAAAATGTTCCTCAATGTAAAATTGCGAAGACTTTGAATCTACAGTACACAAATTCATCAAAAGATTCAGAGAATCTTGAGAAATCTCTGCGCAATGGACAAATCTGAAGGTCAATATTGGATGCTCACGATCTTCGGGCCCTCAGCACTGCATTAAAAACAGGCTCGATTCTGCACTGGAATACACTGCACAGGCTCAGGAACACTTCCAAAAATCATTGTCTGTGAACACAGTTTGCCGTGCAACCTAATGCAAGCTGAAGCTCTATCATGCTAAGAAGAGGCCACATGTGAACACGATCCAGAAATGCCGCCGTCTTCTCTGGGCCAAAGTTCATTTAAAATGGACTGAGGGAGAATGGAAAACTGTTCTGTGGTCAGATGAATCAAAATTTGAAATGGCTTTTGGAAACACGGACACCGTTTCGTGCGGTCTAAAGTGGAGAGGGACCATCCAGCTTGTTATCAGTGACAGTTCAAAAGCCTACATCTCTGATTGTATCAGGTTGCATTAGTGCCCGTTGCTTGTCCAAGAATTTAACAGACCTGATGAATTGCTATATCGCGATACTTTTTCCCGGTGCTGAAGCTTATCCAAAGTTCTGTGAGACCAATGGTAATGAAGTGATGTACAGCCAATACTACAATATCACTATCAACACTACGCATGTATGCTGCTGTGTGCCCCTCTTTTGCTGCCTGTGCCAAGTGAACAAAGATGTCAGCCTCAGTATGGTTACATGGCTGCAGATCTTCTAATTCGCATGAATTACTGGAAAGCACCCTGTCACGGTAAGCACTGAGGAGGAGTTAACAATGGAAGTGCTTATGAACAAGAAAAGTTCCTGCTTGTTTTTACCATTTTTCAGGAATCCGTTCCAGGTATTTGGAATTTTTGTATTTTGTATCACCAGTTCTTGTTTGAGCGCCTGTCCCATGACGTTGTTGTGCCTGTGCCTTCAGGTTATTTTCCTCAGGATAAGCATCCCATATAGCATCAATACGCTGGGTACCACTTTTTATTTGAGCTTTCAAAAATGGGATAATATGTAGTGTCTCATACTTGTTGAAGGTTTTTGCTTTTGTAGGTAACACCATGTGGACAACGGCTGCCGTGTCCAACACCACAACTGTGACTTGAGTGAGATCATCTGCTTGCTCTGTTGACGTGTTAATTCTGATGTGTTTATTCAACAACATTGTGTGCAAGAAAGGAATGGTCTATCTTGATGAAAATTATGTTATTATCCTGATTTTCATCATTCATCATAATTTTTCACTCTTTACTTGCAAATACAGTGCGGGCGCAACAATGGTAATGAACCATGATAAATAACACATTTAAAGTTGATATTCTGGCAAATAAGAATACAAAGGTAGGCATTTGCCAAGTCTGTCTTCATCTTGAGGACTACAAACAAGTTCTCAAATTGGAGCTGTCCTTCTTGGTTCTCCTCCAAAAAAAAAAAAAACTGAACAACCCAGCCGTACCATCCATTTTTCAGTTGCAAGACCCTAGTAAGTAACGTTAATCAGGACTCACTTTTGCCCTCGAAATCCACGCTGGAGAAGAGAGCACAGCTGGCAGAGTCGTTAGCTAGCCAGGTAACGTTAGCCGTTTTCTCACATGTCAATGCAATGATCACAAAACGGTAAGCTGACAATTGCTTGCTAGCCCCAGTCCACTACAAATGCTAGCTAAAAAAAAACCTTAGGTAGCTGATTGAAAGCTAACATTTTAAAAGGCATGTTATCTAACAAGCTTTTTGTAAAATGTATTCTCGTCAATAACATCTTCTGCACTCATATTTTGGTGTGCCATTTACTCTGTTAGAAGCATAGCTGGCCAGTTTGGAATGCAAGCAAAGACAAGTAGGAAGTTCTGTCTTTGAGCGGCATTTGGAGCATGCCACTTTGCTACCCAGAGATGCAGATTAAGAATCCAAGTTTAAATAGTTTGCAGTTCTTTCGTACCTTCAACTGCGTCACTATTTATGTGAAATGACGGCACTGGAGGGGGATGCGACAGATTTTGCCGCTGATTCCGAGGCAGAGATGGGCAAAAACAGCATGCAACTTTCACACTACACCCCCTTCTCAGACAGATGGAGATAATATTGAAATAGGTGAAGTGTCCTTCTAAAACGAGAGGCGATCTTACACGGTGAGAACAGCCCTTCAGCCAGGAAGTTGAGCTAATTTATGAAATCAGCTGGCTGAGCTCATGGGTGTAAGTAAAACTTGACATGGTACACCAGGCTTCGCTTGTAAATGGTTGTGAGGAATCGTCATATCACAGCATTGAGGGGGATTGTCCTCAGTGATGTTTTGTCGTTACAGGTTGGAGTTTCAGCATGGGCTCGGCCTACCAATTCCATAGCTGGAGGGTTTTTGTGGTGGTCTGTGCTCTGCCTTGCGTCTGTGCGGTTGTGGCTCTCACCTTCATGCCTGAGAGCCCTAGATTCTACCTTGAGGTAAAAAACCCACCAGACAAGAATACAGGATCTTTGTTGTTCTGCATTAATTCTTTAATCTAAATGTATGTTATGCAATGAAGCTTCCTTTGTATGTTGGTTTCTTTATGCAAAGTACCACCTGAGGCAGAAATTTATTTCATCGCTGCTGAATGAATAATCACTTGTTTAATTATGAAAAGAAAACACTGCAAACTACATAATGTAAGAGCTGTGCAAAAGAGTAATGTCTCAATCCCTGTTTATAGTCTCGATATCTTACTGTAAGAGATCTTACCACACTGACTGGCCAAAAAATAAAAAATAAAAATAAATTGTTGTTTGGATTTAAATAGGCATGTACTCAGAAACTTATGATTGGACCATTATTAGAGTGATTTAGACTGTATGTACCAATTTGCAACAAGTCCTTTAGCCTCAACTGGTGCCGTGTTCTGCTTCTCATTTCTTAAAAAACCATGTCAAAACATGTATGCCATGGTCGTGGGAAAAGATGTTGCTGTGTTTCAGAAGGGACAACGTATTTACCTGCATCAAGCAGAATAAACGACTAAGGAGATAGCTAAAATCACTGGAATTGGGTTACGAACTGTCCAACATATTGTTAACCCCATTGAATGTCTTTGGGATGTGCTTGAGAAGAAAAGTGGTTTAACTGTTCTATCATCAATAAAAGATCTCCATCACAATCAATGCAACCGTGGATGGAAATAAATGTTGTGACATTGCATTTAGGCTGCTGACACAATGCCAATATGAAGGCACGCTTTAATCAAATCTTGAGATGGCCCAGCAACATATTAATGTGAAATGTTCTCTTTTTTTGGCAAAGCAGTGCAGACACACTCTTAAAAAAAAAAAAAAAAAAAAACTAAACCTGAGGCATTTGATCAAATCAGCTGATTGAGGCATTGCGTCATGGTGGATGGATAAGCCCTATGAAGCTCATTGAATCCAGTCATGGCCAATTGCTGACATTGACAAGTAGCTCCATTGGATGAAGTGCACCAAGCAACAGTACTGAAGAGGGTCTTCCTCCAAGATCACTCGTTTTGAGCTTGGCTGTAATCTTTAATATGAGAAGAAGTAGCTGATAAAATCACATTTCAGGGGAGAACCTTCAGCTCTCTACTGAATTAGTGGTGATCCTGCTTGATCACAGTTGTTGTAAAGCAAAAAATGGATTAATTAATTGCAATGAATTAAAATAATCTTCAGAGTAAATCAAAACAACACACAAGTAAATGCAAATGAAAATTTTCTAATGTTATTACAGTGAAATATTCTGAAGGAGGCTGTGGCAGGGAATGAAGTGGAAGGAATGTCATGGTGTTGTCTTGACGCCAGATTTCACTTTGTCAAGGAAGTGCACTTTTCATGTTAATTTGTGTTAATCCCACGACTCCTTCTCCTGCTCAGGTGGGGAAGCATGATGAGGCTTGGATGGTGCTCAAGCGAATCCATGACACCAACATGCGGGCGCGTGGGGAGCCTGAGAAAGTCTTCACTGTGAGTCTCCTCAGTGCTTAATCATGCTGCTAACATCACAGCGTGACACAAATTTTAAAGTGCATGGCAACTACTGCTTTGTTGTTCTCTTCTCAAAGTGTTTTCACGTGGACGAAAGAGCTAAGGAAAACATAACAAGCAGAGTGTTGATGAGATATAGCAAATAAATTCAAAGCTGTGAAAGAAAATTTACGATGAAAGGGATTGTATAAAGCTCCCATGTTTAGAAATTTCTGGAATGAAGTAGCTGTTTTAAAGTTTATATTTCTTGACATATTCTTCAGCATTTAGCTAGCTAGTGTTCTTCCTCAGTAAGTTTGGAAGACTTCAGTCTTTTCACTTCATGCTCATTCATTGAATACAGAGGAATGTGTTTCACAAAGACAGTATAGGCTGACATATGGATGTTGTGTGGCATTAAACTGTGGTCTCACCTTGTTGTAACACAGGTGAACAGGATTAAAATCCCAAAGCAGATTGATGAGTTGGTGGAGATGCAGTCGGAGTCAGCAAACCCTGCCTCCAAGGTCTTATTCAGGGTGAAGACAGAGCTACATGGGGTAAAGAGGCTCCCTTCACTAGAACAATTTCAAAATTAAAGAGATTAATTTCAGTGGCCCGGGCCAGTCCCCTAGTGGAGCAGGACAGTTACTGCACTCCTAGCTTAGTGGCTCATGCCACAGGACAATACAGTACACAAAATGTTACAGCCCCCTCTCATAATATAGCTTCATGTCCCTGGGTGAAACTTAGGTCTTGTACTAGTGACAATTTTTTTTTTTTTTTTTTTTTTTTTTTGGAAAAAAATGTTGGAAGGAGATGAAATGGATTTACTGTAATGGTGATGTTTGTGAGTTGATTCAGTATTACACGTCTGTTTTGACTATTTTTGACAGTGTTTTGATTAAATGGCGTGTAGATATGCATTAATGTGAAAATGGCAGGGCTAGTGGCCATAAGTGGCCATTACAGGTGTTAGATCATGATAATATAACTTTTACAAAACTGAATGAGAGGAGTTTTAGGTTTGTGAATGGAGCTGTGACTGTGTTCTTCAGGGAAGTTGTTCTCCATAGCCTTCCAGGGTAATGAGTAAATGAAAAATAACGATTATTGATATGCCTTACATTAACTAGGTTCTTTGCATCTTTGCAGATCTGGTTAACATTCTTGAGATGTTTTAACTATCCAGTGAAGGATAACACCATCAAGCTTGCTACAGTATGGTTTACATTATCTTTTGGGTAAGAGGAAGTCACAAGAACAAAATCATTTGTATTCTCAATGATGATTATTTATATAAATTGTCCATTTTGAAGGTAATGCATGATGCTGTTATTTTGCAAATGATCAGCAGATTTCATCAGGCATTCCAGATATTTAATTTCATCATAATAGCAATGTTATGGTTCTGTGTTTTGATGTCATGCCTTGTGTTCATTGTTATGTCTTTCCTTTATTCTTTTTGTCTATTATACATTCCGGTTTTCTGTTTATGCCAATCCAGGTTTCATTGCACTCATCACCCCTGTCTTGTAATCAGTTGGTTCAGTCTGTCTTCCCAGTCTGTGTGCCTACTTGCTTCGGGTGATTTCAATGGTTTCTGGTGTTTCATATTATTACTTCAATTCTCGTTTACTTCCTTCACCTTGCTTTCCTAGATTACTAATAATACTAACATTTATATTGTGTATCATAGTCTACTAACTTAACTCATCCATGTATATATTACTAACTTACTAATGAACACTTGGGTTAATTTGTAAAGCTGCACCTCTACTAATTATTATTCAATCTCACCTATCGCCCTGTTCTAGTCTCCGCCTCTTGCTTTGCTTTCTCTGCCTCTCCCTGCGTTTCCGCGAGATCTCTCGCAGTGCTTAATTGCTATCCTGCACTCATTGTCTGTGCACTTAGAACTCCTTGACCGGAGCTGTTTATCTGTCATAGGTTGTCTGCGTTGATCCTGTCCGTGTTTTGGCTTTTGCCAATTGTTTGTGGTTTAGGACTTCCCCATATGTGCTTACCCCTGTAATTAGTCCTTATCCAATTCACCTGTTCCCTGCATAGCATGTGACTTCCCTCTTTTCTATTTAGAGTCTTCACTGCAGTTAATTCTTTGTCAGAACGTTGATCAGTATTCATTTGTGCAGAGCTCCTTGTATGCCATTTGTCTATTGCTTCTTCACGACTGTTTCGCCCGACCTTGAGATTGCCATTGCCCTACTATTCCTGTTTTGTCTTTTTGGATTTTGACCTGTTTTTGCACGACCACGATTTCTGTTCTGGATGCCCTGTGTATGACCTACCTTTCTGGATTTTGACTACGAGTTTTGGCTTGCTGTCTACGTACCGTTGCACATCTGCCTTACTGGTTTTGACCCCTGCCTGTCTAGTCGACTTCGCTTTTTGGATATTGTTTTTGGCCCGGCAATTCTTGGGTCTTCTGGTCCCGACCCTTTTTACAATAAAGGCTTACGATTTTTGGAATTCCTGTACTCGCGAGTGGTTCCTGAACGCACCGTCACAAGCAAGGTTTTGGGTTACATTTTAATTACTTTGTCTTTCTGAATTTTAAGTGTGTATGCGTTGCACAGCTCATTTAGAAAGTCCCAATTTAAATAAGATAACAGAGTGAACCAAATTGGGAGGCTAATAATAGGTAGATGGTGAATTCAGGTATTCAGATCTAATTGAAATATTTTAAATATCAAATGATTAAAAAATGTCTTCATTCAGCCTGTGGTTAAATGGCATTAAGTCACATGGAAAGAAGACAACAGGTAATAATGGAAAAACAATTATAAAATTATTGTACTGACATAATAAAACCCCAATTCCAAAAAAGTTGGGATGCTGTGTAAATAAAAGAAGAATGCAATGATTTACAAATCTCATAAACCCACATTTTATTCACAATAGAACATAGACAACGTATCAAATGTTGAAATGAGAAAGTTGCCGCCATCAAATTCAAAATGAGCCAATATTTTTCATGAAATGGTAAAATGTCTCATTCTCAACATCTGATATGTTGTCTATGTTCTATTGTGAATAAAATGTGGGTTTATGAGATTTGTAAATCATTGCATTCTGTTTTCATTTAGATTTTACGCAGCATCCCAACTTTTTTGGAATTGGAGCTGTACATTGTGTCCAGTATCCTTGCAATAACATCAGCATAACCTATTCTGAAAGTTTTTCAGCCTAATGTGATCATCATTGCATTGCATAACATTTTTAAAACAGAGTCATGTACTGTCTTAAAGTATACATCTAAGGATATTGTCTTCAGTAATGGATTTCCTTCAAGGGTGGTGGACAATTGGTACACATTCCTAAGAAAAAGAACTAATGATGTAAGGGAAGGGTATTCTATCACATTATGAAAGGACAAGTGTGAGTGCAGGCTTTGTTTTGATCCAGCGCTAAAAAAACAATTTTACTTACCAAGGTCTCATTCATTTGCTAATTAGTTAAAGGTGCTCGAAGCACGGAGGGGTAACATCACTTCTGTTGACGTTTGAAGTATTATCAAACAAAACAGAGAGCTAGCTCGCCCCTGTCTCCTACTCCCGTGCTTCCTGAAGCTGTCATGAAAAAACCCAAACCCCACCCTCCCATCCCTCTTGTCAGTGAGCGGCTGGATGGTCCAGGCTGGACCAGGTTGTTTTTGTTGCAGTTTTTGGAGCCTGGGCTGTCCACAGGGACCACGTTATTTTACCGCGTATTCAGGGGACTGGTAGCTAGCGGATTGCGAGGAGATGTTTGCTGTATTTGTAAAAAATTTTCTAGCTTTGAAACCATGTAACAAGACTTAGAGCACCTTTAAAACATGCAGTATTTGGATGAGATTAGATACCTGTGATGAAGATATTTAAATGAACATTGATTTCCCATTTTTGTTTTTTCTATTTGTGGACTAGACAAGGAATTCCATTTTTATGTATTAACCAGATTAATCAATGTATAACCTTTGGAAATGATTAATGTATCATGATGCAAATATTTAGCATTTCCATATTTATGTGTAATTGTTCAATTCCCTCTTGAAAAACCAGCAGAACCTTTAGGCTTATTCTCTTCCTTTTTGCTGAGGGTAGCTAAATTTTCTCTTCTTGTCTGTTGCTCACACATCCTGTATGTTACTTTGAATACGGACTTTGTTGCATAATGTTTCTTCACATACTTTCGGAAAAAAGGAAACAGGAGACCCCAAAACTTCAAAGTCGTTGAAAACTAATGGTAGAAAATGCTTAGAAGACTGCATTTTGAAAATTGGATGTTAAAATGTTCATTGAGTGCAACAACAAACAAAATACAATATCTGTTTATTTGGCAAGGAAAGGTTTTCCGTACTCTAGTCGAATACTATGGCCTGGTTAAGAATTGTTTCGAAATAATAAAATAAAGTAATATAGAATAAAATAAATCAAAAATAAAACCATGCAGGCACAGAGTAGTAGCAGAATAAAAATGTATACGAAGCGTTCATT
Source organism: Gymnothorax javanicus (assembly GCA_029692085.1). Classification (NCBI taxonomy): domain Eukaryota; kingdom Metazoa; phylum Chordata; class Actinopteri; order Anguilliformes; family Muraenidae; genus Gymnothorax; species Gymnothorax javanicus. The sequence goes on along the minus strand of CM056194.1, from coordinate 162,318,609 downwards.
TGCAAAATGAGGGAGAAGCCATTCTTAAAATTAATAAACCAACACCCGTTTGATAAATACTCCTTTGACTGCACAAGAAAAAAAACACAATGAAGGAAAAGTGACAAATTTTGAGACACCTTATTGGATGTCTCTTATTTATTCCCCCTAGTGCACAATTAGAAAAAAAAAAAAAAACATTTAGCAAAATAGATCAAAACGTAGATAACTGCTTGGAAGCCTTACCAGAGAAGCATCCCATAACTTTGTCCATAGGGAGCAGCTGGATCAGTATCAGAATGTATCTTGGGTATCCGGAATAGGGCCCACAGGCTTGAATCGAGTCTGCGCCAAATTATATTTTGACTCCGATGAATTCTTTGGTTAGCATTACTTGTCTTATTGTAAATATCATTCGTAAAGGATGATTAGATTTTTTTTTTTTTTTACAGTACAGTTCTTGAAAGAGTCTGTTTTAGTGGTAAGCCAGATATAATGCCTTTCCCTGCCAGGAATTTAGGATGCATTACTATAAAAATTGAATCCAAACTGAGAAAGCCTCTGCAGAAGGCAAAGGGGCCATAGTAAAATTTATGAACCTTACCTTTTCCGTCCTCATCAACTTTACATGGCTTATTTCTAGAAGATGCCTGCACAGCACTCTTTGGAGGAGTGCAGCATGGCTCTTAAGATCTGTGCTCATCCGTATAGGTCCGTGCTGAGCCGCAAGAGATGGCCGGGAGAGATAACCTATGAAAGTGAGTGTATGAAACAGCCCCTTCCCTTGTTTTGCGGGAGTGGACCGGCTCACTAGGTTCATTCTGTGCTTATGCATCAACAGCCCCACCTGCCATGACCTTTGCATACATTTCAAGGCAGGTGGGACTGACCCAATACCGCAAATTACTGAACCTGGAAGTAATAACACACAAGCCCTGCCCCCTAACATACCCAACCCAGAGAGGCAGAACAGACTCAATTAAACCAGCAGCAGATGTCTAATTTGTGTATCCAGTGTAATTCCCTGGAATTAATTATGTTCTGGTGTCGGCCACCTGCGTTACTGTCCCAGAATGGCTGCAGTGTTGTGATTAAATAAAAGCCAAATCAAGACTTTCATCTCTATTTGTTGTGCAATGCCAGCCCTTGCACTTCTACCACATGTTCAAGACCTGTGTTTCCCAAACTCGGTCCTGGCGGCCGCTTGAGTATGCTGGTTTTCACTCCAACCTCAATTTCAATTGTTGGATTTTAACGAGCTGTCAATTTGTCCTAATTAGTTGCATTTTATTTTAAAGGTGCCCTGTGTAAGAATTGAGGTCAAAATATACAAAAAATGAGCTAGACACAGCAAAAGAATGAGAAGAAATAAGGGCAATGATGTCATAAAAAAGATGACAAGGTATAGTGCTGCAGAGATATCAACCTGAATTAGCACGCTAAATCACAAGCTGCGCACCGTCCTGTGTCATAATACCAGTTTCTGCCATGGGTGGCCGTATGCGGGCAACATAACAGCCAGCCAAACTGCAGTGCACGAATAAATCGCACGGCTTGAGAGCGTACTTGAACCTGATGTCAATCGTGTGGAAGGCACATTAGCTAAGAAGCTTGAAATGGCTTCAATCATAATGAACCTTAAATGAACGCACGAAACGTAACGGAAAACATTGCATAATGTAATGAAACATGACAGAATGTTTAGTTGTGACTAATGATAGCTACTTGATTGCATATCAGGCAAACTGGTTGCATACTGTGCATCAATTGGCATCAGGCAGGCGGCATACGTAATGTCCTAAAATGATCTTGTCCCTAATTTTACTTGTACATGTTCAGCTAAGATTACTTCATAATTTTGAACTCCGCTATAACTGTTTTGACGACGTACGGTAAAGTGATGGTCAACTAACAGTGGCGATTGACTGGCCAACTGATTTTGGGATCAGAGACTGGTTATGGTAAAGTCCAGAATTAGACACATTTATTCACGCAAATGTTGGTTCAGCATTAGTGCTTAACATTAGTTCTCAACAGAACAGAAGCGAATGTTATCTAGCTAATGAATTTATTTCGAATGAACAATGACACGTAATTTGGACGTATTTACTGGATCGGGTGAAGGGGAGTAGCTTGAAGATGTCATAGCACAGAATCACTTGACATCAACGGACATTCGTTCATGTGTTTAAATCTCAGAGTTTTGGAGTCAGAGCGGCTCTCTTTGGATTGTAGATAGTCAACTATGGCTCTGGGGTCGTTGGTAAGGTGGGGGCGAAGCATGGACAGTAGGTTTGATGGGAGGAGGGACTGCGCCATTTCTCGATTGTTACATTAGGGTAGACCAACTTACTTTCTGCAGTTATACTGCCCCCTTTTTCTTTGGAGTGTGTTGAGTATGAATTTAATTTTTGGCTGTCCATTACACAGGGCACCTTTAAAGCAATTATTTACCATCTTAACCCTTCCGTGAGCATCAGCCCGAGGGCAGGCCTCTAGGCATAATTGAATTTTTGTATGGTCAAATATTATGTTACATTGTAGAACTATAGATTGTTCAAACAATTGAGCATTCTAACTGTGTAAGCCATTTTATGATGCGAATACAATCGCGGAAATAGTATTTAAAATTGTGTCACAACCCTCAGCCTGACCATGCGGTCCCATATCTGCAATTATTTATCTTTGTTCAGATTTTGCAAAATATGGTTTTAATAATTGGTTTCATCAATTAGGAAACAATTGATTGGTTACATTGATTTCTTTATTACCTCCGCCAAGGAGGTTATGTTTTTGCCAGCGTTGGTTTGTCTGTCTGTTTGTGAACAAGATAACTCAAAAAGTAATGAACGGATATCTCTGAAATTTTGTGGGTGGGTTGCTATTACATCAGGGATGGACCCTATTGATTTTGACCACGAACCATCGGTCAAACCATATGGCCAGCACAGCAACCATCTTGAAATCCAAAGTTGCACATACCTTAAATTTCTTCTGAGCCATGTTCACTCAGCAAGATTTCAACTGTGCTGCCACGATAGAGGTTTTCACTCTTGGAGTGCCTCTTGTTTTCCTTTTTTATGCAGTTTTAGTATAATTATAATGTGGATATGGAATTCTAATTCTTCATGGTATTTATAGGTATCTAATAGACAGTGAAATAAGTTAAAGAACTGCTCTAGTCATAAATGCACTGAATTAAGACAAATTAACAGCTTGTTAAAATCCTATGATTGTAATCAAGGTTGGATCAACAAACCAGCATATACAGGGGGCCGCCAGGACCGAGTTTGGGAACCACCTGTTGTACACCATCTTAAAGGCCCCAGCAAGGATCTTAGGATCTCTTTATGCAGATCCTCCATAAAATGCATAAAAATATGGCCCATTGCCAGTGATTTAGTGATTAGTTGGATCGTGGAGTTGTCACCTTCCTGGTGATTTCACATTGTAATCATTAAGAGTCACCAAAACCTTGACATTTTAGACATCAATTTCTGTGTAACTGTTTTCAGGGTCCTGATTTGGTGCACTATGTAGGAAAAGAAAGATGTTCAGTGTCGACCTAGCTCAATAAACTGGATTACGATCTGTAAAATCAAGCAAAATCCACAACAAGTTAAGCAAAGAGCAAAGTTTAGTATATGAACAACTAAAATGCTGTATATTACTGATGCATACGCATTAGAAAATTTATATATCAGTTCAGCCAAGAGTAAAATACAAAAATTGTTTTGTGGTGCTTGAAATATTGCATTGTTGGGCAAAAATCATATGGTATAAAATGTTTAAAATCTGCACTGCATTTGTTGCTCAATTACGTCGCTATGGCAAAACAAATTAAAGGATATAGCAGAAATCCACCATGGGAATTGCAGGTATGCGCTTATTTTGAAAAGATGAAGACTCAGTGCACAGTGTTCTTGATGTGTGTCCTCCTGGCTATATTCACAATGTAGGCAGTGGCTGCTTTTTCAGCTATCCTTCTATCTGCCATCACATATCCTGTGTGTCCTGCCGTCGGTTGCTATGAGAATCAAGAGGGCTCTTGCCAAAAGACACTGATCTCATTGTGCATGCCAGTGAGCTGTGGGTGGCTTTTTAAATGGATTAACTTTAGCCAAGGGCATTGAACTGTTAAAGCATATTATTAAGCAGAGTGGACATGCAGGGATGTCTGTGAGAAACAAAGAACGAGGACTAGATGTATCAATGCTGTAAAGGGTAATAAAGAATAACACATTAACTAAAAAACATAATGAAATTTTGAATGAAAAGATTATTTTATTGCCATTTTAGTGACATAACACACATTGCCTTTACATCTTGCTTAAATTAACCGAGAACGCCATAACTTTGTCTTCCTTTGATTGGAATTATCTGTCTATTTATCAACAGAGCTTGACTACTGGTCATTCCGTCCGTGTTGAGTAATGAGTACTTTCAACAACAGCCATTCTTTAGAGTAACCTACACTGTGTACTGGTTTATTGGTGCATGAAGTTTTAGATATGAGCATGATTATTCCTACTTTTCACAGTTGACCTGAAAACATTTTGCTAGAAGCATGGCATCAGTAATATAATATTTTTGGGGATTTGGTGGTATTTCAGTAAAACTCAATGAATACTCAACCCATTGAATGGACAAAGACAGAAGGAACCACATGATCACTGATAGCACAACATTTATATGAAGTAGGATTGTTCAATTTTCTCGATGACTACACAGAAGAAATATTGAGTGTCATCATAAAGTCAGAAACTAAATCAGTGATCATTATAGCTATCCTTTCCCTTTAGTTTATATTCCAGATTCAGGATGGTACTTCAGTTTACTCAGTGTAGTTATCAAGCTAAGCAATCCAACTTCATAAATTTTTTGTCCTGTCTGTAGTCATTGTAGTTCTTTCTGTCTTTGTTCATGCAAATATTCCATGGGTTGAGTATATCTGATTGAGTAATTGTATTCAGGTGTCGAATGGCTGACAAGTATGAGCTTGCTGTTTGAGGTGCCAACCTGGCAGTGCCACCCTCCTGCCCACCATCATTCTTGCCAAATGGCTCTGGCCTTGTGCCTGGTCATTTGTAATACCTCGCATCTTTCTGCCACATGGTATTACTGGGAAATGTTGTTTGGTAAAATTTTGCTTCCTCTGTTCCATACAATTACCAATTAATTTGTTTCCAGGAGGCTTCAAAAATTCCCGGAGAGGAGGAAACAGGCAGCTACCCTTAAAGGTCCCATGACACCCAACATTTCAAAAAAACTGCTTTCAAACCCTTGTATAGTACTTTTACCAAGTGAATTTGAATCTGACACTATTTTTTCATATTTCTATTCATGAGAAGTATAAAATAAAAATAAAAACCATGCTCGGGAACACCCCCTGAAAATTGCCAAACGATTACACAATCCATGTAACGTTATCTCCAGAAGGACAATGCTCTTTGCAGCGTCGGGCGAAGGGGGTTTTGCATGCAGTGCCTCACAAATTTGTCTTGAGCTATTAACAAATTTTCGCATTTTTCACTTTCGATTTGATATAAATGGTGTGCAACACTTCCAACAACTGTAGTGAGGATGAGGGAGAAAATGCTTTCTTTTCAGAGTACACTGAAATATTAGATTTGTAAGAAGATTGTGAAATTTAAGCTGGAATTTAGGCGGCTGGAGTAGGTTGGCCGAATCGTTATGAGCCCGAGGTGGATGTAGTTTCAGAAACTCAATGCAATGTCAGTATGATGCGAAGTAAATAATTACAAAGCCATTTTCGGTGCTATCCAGTCGGCAAAAGTCGGGGCTTGTATAACAATGGTGCCCGGTGAACTGAAAATTGGTCAAGCTCAGACCTTGAAAACAATTATTGGTCTTGACCTGTTTTCAGTCGTTAAATTAAATTGACTTTACATGTACTCCGAAAACAGTCGGGACCATCAGGTGTAGCCAGTTCTGCCTGGTGAGATAAGACGAGCAATTATAAGCCTCAATCTATTTTCAATCACGGCCCTTAATGAACACATTTTTCAATGATAAAAATAATCCATCGGCAGTTAAATGAAAAATGCACAGCTTCCTTTCTAATGCAATGTTGCAAAGATTAAAGAAAAAATAAAGTTTTATTCATTTTACAAAAAAGGATAAAGTACGATGTTAACTTTTATATTTGCTTTAAGCACATCCTGCTGTATCAGATCTTGGCTTCATGATTGTTTAATTACAACAAAGAAAATGAAAATTAGCAACAAAAATCCGCAAATGAATAATGTTGATTGAAATGGAATTTCATGTCGAAATGATGCGTTTTCTTTGTGTTACGTTGCTGAGGAAAACTAGTTGAATCTGATGATGTTGTGTTTTTTTTTGGAGTTTTGTAATGTTGGAAATAATGAATGACTGAAAACAGTTTAAGAAACAGTTCTTTTTTTTGAAAACAGTTTTTTTTGTGGTGGAGGGAGGGAGGGGTTGGTGGGGTACTGTTTTTACATTGTTTTTAATTTTGTTAAGCACTTTGTGTGCCACTATGTTTGGATGAAAAGTGCTATATAAATAAAGTCTGATTGATTGATTGATTGATATTTTGACTTGCAAAGTTGCATCAACCTTAGCTATTACATGTAGACTGTTATGCAAGCTAGCTGCCTCTCACTGGCCAGTAATGTAGGACAAACGTGTAAGTACAGCATGCAGCAATGAGATGGTAGTTTCAGCCACAATCTATGCTGCAAGTAAGCATGAAATGGCTGTGTTTTATGTTCTACAAAGAATATAAAAGAAATGTATATCAAGATGCACTTTTTTGGTATGCTGACTTTTCACCAGTAAACTTCCCTCCCGGAGATGACGTAAACGGTATAACCATGGAAAATACACTCCTCAGCTGACAAACAGTTGCCAAAATGATGCCTCTCAGAAAAGGGGATAAATTATCAAAAATTAAATAAAGAAATTCTGGAGCACACGATTATATAGGCAACTTGTTATGGTGCTGGTGACTGACCTTTCAACAGAGTCAACTCCGAAGAATAAATTCTGTTGAAACATCAGTCACCTGAACCATAATAAATTGCTTAAATAATCGTGCGCACCAGAATTTCTTTCTTGGATTTAAGACGTATACTGTCACAAAACTAACATTTGTGGTAATTGAACTTTTTTAAGGGGTGGGGCTCAGGAAGTTAAAAAGTACTAAGAAAGTGGTGATTTTACAGATGGAACATGCAAAAAAATTAAATCAGTATGCTTGTTTACATGTAAAAATGAGCAAAATTATTTTGATTGCATGGGACTTTTAATCCCTGCGCGTGATCATGCCTGAATCTTCCATAGCTGTTGTCCTGGGTCGAGGTTATGAATCACAATAAAACACGCCGCTGCACACTTGACAGTGATGTCATTTCGCTTTCTCGTCTTGTCATTGCATGGGCACAGGTACTATGGTCTCTCTGTTTGGTTTCCTGACGTCATCAAGCACCTGCAAGCAGATGAGTATGCCTCCAGAGTCAAGCTGCACAGCAACGAGCGCACTGAGGACTTCACTTTCAACTTCACCTTAGAGAACCAGATTCACACCAATGGAGTGTTCATCAATGACCGGTGGGACAGATAGCCTCCCTGTTATCTCAGCCTCAGCTCAGGAAATTAAAAAAGCATGTTTTTTTTTTATCTCACTCAGTTCTCATTGCAGGTTCAGCCTTTGTGGTCCAAAAAAACGTGATTCATGTTCAGCATTCAAGCTTTATCCATGAATATTATATGTGATTTCAATAATACTTATCATAATAATTGGAAATACTGCAGAATTTTAAGCAGACATTAGAGCATCAATATCACAGAAATTACTGTCTTTTTTTTCTGTCCGCCATGACCTTTTTCCAAACTCAGTTTCTTCCTGGGCCTACTGCGAACAAGACTCACCATTTTCACTTTACAGATTCATCCATATGAAATTTAAGTCAGTTACCTTCATCAACTCCACATTCCTGGACTGCTACTTTGATGATGTCACGTCAGTAGGATCCTTTTTCAGGAACTGCACATTTATCGACGCCTTTCTCTACAACACTGGTAAATGAATGGAGCTCTATGGAATACGTCCCTATCTCCTGATCTCATTAAGCTTTAATGGCTTTGCTTTCCCTTGGTTTGTTCAATGTAGTGTGGGCAGCTGGCTTACTTATTTGATACCCTTGAACTGAGTTCACACTTTCCGCCCCTGCAAAGATTCAAACTCTTTTCTTCTGGGACCACCATTTGGAACAAAGAGTTGTTAGCAGATGGTGTGAAAATCTCTTTGGGGGATTTGTTTCACTTGATTTGAAAGCATGCTCTGTCTCTGAGCCACTTTGTAAAAATCAAGTGTAATTCTTATCTCACGCTGGTAGTAGCCAATATTGTAAAAGAATATTGAGCTTAAAACAAGAGCACAGAATTCAACATACCAACATCTGGTATTTAGGTAGTGTGTCATTAACCAGATGATAGTCTTAATATACTGGTGAAATAGTGTAACAAACAGAGAAATAAGCAGGGGAGTTCCCGGAAGAAAAAGAAAAAATAGCAACTCTAACCCCGTTTCCAACCTAATTTGCAACTACAAGAGAACCAGAGGCTATAGAGAGAGTTTTTACTTTGCTTAATTGTGCACGCCAGCTATTTTGGGTTTGAATTGAGAATTCTTTGCTTCTCTTGATTAAGTGCATAAAAACAAAGTGTATAAACTAACTGTATTGAACACTCATCTATCTTCTCTATGTCTACAAACACAAAAGTCCACAATGCAGCTAATTACAACATCAGCCTGCTGAGCAGTGATAGATGGCCTTAGAGAAAAACCAAACCTTATCACAAGAATGAAGTAAATTGTACATAGATTGAGACCACTACACCTATAGTTTTGCATCCAGGCACCATGTATTTATATAGCTACTGCTGAGTGATTATACAGAGCAAGCAATGCTCGACAAGGGCTGCTGACAGATTTCCTGCTGACGGTATAGCTAATGTAGACATCTATTTCTGGGTCCCTGGGGGTTGTAAGGGTGCTAAGCATTTTTTAGCTGATGCAGGCAGGAGCTCCGAGTTTGAACAGCCATCTTGCTGGAGCTTTGGGCCTCAAGGGAAATGCCCGACTTCAGGTTTGCATTTCCAGAGTCCCAGTAAACAGCAAAGAAAAGACGGGACAACTTTGCTGGAAATACATTAGCTCATTTGCCCCTTCACTTCACTGACCTTTACCCCTCAGGCCTGGGCTTTACCCAGTGCAGGGCCACACAAGATAGACAGCCGCACACGACGTCCCCACTGCGCTCAGCAGCGTGCATGTGAGTGCCGACTGCCATCTGGGGCTCCAGGGGGTGATTTTAAATAGAGGCAACATTTTTGTTCAATGAATAAAGGGATGAAGAATGGTTTGTGATGCAGCACGAGGCTGAATTTGCTGTACAAAAAAGATGCCCAAACCTCAGCATGAAAAAGCAAATGGAAAGCTGGTTAGAGGACGAATGATTTGTCAAAAAAGCAAAAGCCTAGTTCTATCGTGCAACACCAGAATGACATGTCAAAATGCATTGCCTCTATGGTAAATTTTACAACAGGAAAAAGAGCTGAGATGGTTTTAATCTTAGAATTATATGGAAAAAGAAATTCAGCTGTTTCAAAATTTTGCTTGTTTTACTTTTCAACTCCAATTCAACCGACTTTTCAACTCCAATTAAACCAATGTCTTTCATTTGTGCCACAGATATTGACGACTCCAAGCTGATAGACACAAAGATGATAAACAGCTCCTTCCATCACAACAAGACAGGGTGCCAGATGACATTCGACGATGACTACAGTGCTTACTGGGTGTACTTTGTCAACTTCCTGGGGACGCTAGCTGTCCTGCCAGGGAATATAGTTTCTGCATTACTCATGGATAAAATTGGGCGTCTATCAATGTTAGGTAAGACTTGCACTATTAGATATTAAGCAAGAGAATTCTTGTACAGTACTGTGCGGAGGTCTGAAGCTCATTTAAGGAAAAGACGCTTTAAAAAAAGAGTCAATTAATTGTTTCTGAAAATGAAAAATGTGTTTGGAGCACCCATTTACTATTATAATGTTAATTTAATTAATAATTGGTGTGTCCACCACCTGAAAATCAGATAAACTGACCTGTAGTGCAATGGTCTTGTCAGAAAATTGGCTGATAGGTTGCTCCTAACATTTGGGAGAACTTGCTCTAGTTCTTCTGTAGATTGGCCATATCGCCTTCCTTTGCCTCTCCAGGTAAGTTCAGACAGTCTCCTTTACACAAGTACCTATACCAAGCTCTGTGGAGGTTTATTGAATAATAAGTGAGGGGATAACTAAACAAATACAAACTTCAGGAGAACATAAAGGGGAGTGCACCAACACAAAGGGGATATGGGGGAAAACTAAGCTATAAATACTTAAGGTAATCTAAGACACTAAAAGGGAAACAGGTGGGCATAAGTAAGACAGTGGAGAGCAGACGATTGATTAATTAGGTGCAGGGCAGGTAGCCAGAGAAATGGAATACCAGAAGGGAGGGGCATTATACTAAGCTCAAATTAAATCATAAAACTGCTCAAAAAAATTAAGGGAACACTTACATCACATATCAGATCTTGATGAACGAATCATTCAAGTTGAAAACGTTTACTGATGTACGTTGAATAGTTTGTTAAGAACAAAACGGCGTAACAATGGTTAATGGAAACCAAAATCATTGACCCATTGAGGGCTGGATTCAAAATCACCCCAAATATGAAAGTAAATAATTGAAATCACAGGCTCGATTGCGTAACTTGCCTAACTTGCGTTACTCCAAGTTGCTCCAACTTGCGGAAATTTTATCACAGCAACTCATAGTTTGGTTGACTCAGTAGTGTGTATGCCCCTCTCGTGCCTGTATGCACTCCTGACATCCAGGAACTGCCTGCACCCTCTGGCCACATGAGGCCGGGCAATGTCCTGCACTTGCAGGAACCCAGGACCCACTGCACCAGCGTAAGGTCTGACAGTCACATTTAGGATTTCATCCCGGTACCCAACAGCAGTCAGGGTACTGTTGGCTATAACATGGAAGTCTGAGTGACCCTCCAAGGATATGCCTCCTCAGACCAACTCAACCATGCTGGATGATGTTACAGCATAACGTTCACCATGTCGTCTCCAGACTCTTTCACGCCTGTCGCATGTGCTCAGTGTGAACCTGCTCTCATCTGTGAAGAGAACGGGGCGCCAGTGGCGGAACTGCCAATTCTGGTTTTCTCTGCCGAATGCCAATCGAGCTACACAGTGTTGGGCTGTGGGCTGTCATTTCAATGAGACAAGAGCAATTCCTAGGCTGCAATACTGGCCCAACTGCCGGCCAGATCTGTCCTCATTTGAAAATGTGATACTTTAAAAGCTCCAAATCAAAATATGCCAATCAGGTCCCCAGATGTCTGAGATTTCAAGGAAAAATGGGGGGGGGAATCAGTAATAACTGGGACAAGTGCTATTCTTAGTTCCCCAAACAATTAATTACGTGGCTGATGAAAGGTGATGTGACACAGTGGTAAGCACACCAACGTCCCATCTGTTCTGGCATAAAATTCTAAATTAATATTTATTTCTAAGAAAACCAATGAATTATGGACGGAAGAAAATCAAATACTGTATCTTGACAAGGATGATTTACGTTGTTCAAGTTAAGTTTTCCTTTTTTATTTGCATTTTCCTCATTGTCCCTACTTCTTTGGGAGTGGTGTTGTGATACTGCATAAGTCAATGACAACCTGAGGAAACAAAATACAGCATTTCACTAGCTTCTCTTTGCAGAATTTCTGTAATTCTGTCACATTGGAAAGTTCTCAAATATGAACTGCCCATATAAATTCTCAAAGAGGTTCAAGTGAGAAATTTGATTACGCCACTTATACGTATCTTAATACGTCTTTTTCGAGCCATTCAGAGGTGGACTTTCTTTTGTGGTTAAAACCATCGTCTTCCTGCACAACCAAGCGTGCTTAAGCTTCAGATCACAAAATGATGACCAGACATTCCCCTTCACATTTTCTGGTAGAGAATCTAATTAATGGTTCCGTCAATTCTACCAAATAGCCCAGGCTCTAAAGCAGCACAAAATCCCCACATCATCAGACAAACACCACTATTTTTAACTGTTGGTATGATGTTCTCATCGTGGAATGCTATGTTTGCTTTATGTGAAATGTAATTGGGCCTATGTCTTCCAGAATGTTCTGCTTTCAACTCATCAGTTCGTAGAATGTTATTCCCAAAAGCTTGGTGGCCATTACTGTTTTTCATGGTGAATCTGAGTTAAACTAATATGTTTCTCTTTGTTAGCAGTGATCTTCGCCTTGCAACTCTCTAAGGGATTCTATTTTTTCCAGTCTATTTCTAATCTTTTCAGATGAGTCTTGATGTGCTCTTGTTGGAATTTTGGTGGGGTCTTGGGAAGATTCGCCTCTGTTCCAAGTTGTCTCCATTTCGAGAAAATGATTTGATTTTCTTTGGTTTGCAGGAGTCCTAGAACTAGAAATGCCTTTTTAACCCTTTGTAGAACGGTATGTTTCAATATCATTCTTGCCAGCCAGTTCTGGAATTTGTTTTGACTGAGGCAGGGTGTGTGTTGAGAATTTTAAGTCGAATTCACACAGCTGGAAATGTTCAATTGAGGTGATGACTAGATCCAAAAGGGTTAGCAGTTGTAAACATGTTTTCCATCAATAAATTTAATGATAACTATGCCTAATCTTAAATTTTGTTTGAAAATTTCCGTATTGAAGTTCTGAAACAAGTATGGAAAATATGCAAAAACAGCAGAAATCAGGATATGTGCAAATATGATTTCCTGGCACTGTAGAAGCAGGGTGTTAGATACCACCTGAAACACTTTTGTGAGAGCTCTCTTTATACTGTCTCTAGGTGGGTCCATGGTGCTCTCAGGGATAAGTTGTTTCTTCCTGTGGTTTGGGACCAGTGAAGCCATGATGATAGGCATGCTGTGCCTGTACAATGGCCTGAGCATATCGGCCTGGAACTCCCTGGATGTGGTCACTGTGGAGCTCTACCCCACAGACAGGAGGTACAGTTGGACTGTGCAACACACAACACGCCGAAAACCATTACTATACACGTGTGTCCTGTTGCAGGCGTTGGTTCCTGTAGTTTTCCCCAATATACAGTACATTTAACTCATAATATGGAGAATTATCAGTTAATACTTCTGATTGTACTTGTGGATTTTACCACTTCCTTGTGCAAAATAACTCAGCCTCTCCCAGATCCATTTAATTTGCCATTAAAAAATGAAAATAAATAAAAGTTAATTAATATAATATGACATCATCATTGAGCTCCTGAAACTGATTTTTTTTTTAAATTATCCTTTAAACTGGTTGAAATTCAGAAAAAGAACAAAAACTTTTTTCTTTCAATTGTAGCACAATGTCACATACATATTCAGTATCTGCTGATTTCAGCTCTTCACTGAAGCACCATCACATTTATATTGAGTGAAATATCCAAACTCAGGATGCCATGTTTTTATTGCCACGGCATTACATCAATTGGAATGCACTATCTAGATCTTGTGCATCACATTTTTGATATTTCCCTGTAATTCAGCAGGACTTATTTGGGATCTTTGGAAATCTCAGAATCACCACTACAACTAAAAATAGGCCTAAAATTCCACAGGTTTGAGTGAGGCAGCTACATTTGACAAACCCAAACATGGGTGCGAAGGTTTATAGAACTAATTAGCAATTTTGGTCAAATAAGTCCTCAAAATAAAAGGCATTAAGTATTTAAGTCATTATTGCCTCAAGGAGGCCTTTTCTTTTTAGAGTTACATACCCCCTCTTGTTTTTCTCATTACATATCTTGACCTTTTCAACACTGAAGACCTATATGTGGATCCATCAAATGCAGCTGCTTTATTCAAACCTATGGAACAAATAATCCAGGGCCTCTCAATTCACATCTTTTCTATCCTTCCATCTTAGCATCTCTCTCATTCTCACGTAGAGAAATGCAGCATTTGGGGAAATTTGTTAGCTTGTTGTGCACTGTTAGCCTGGGCTGTAAGGATCTGAAACTAAAGCATCTTCTGTCTCTCAGATTAACTCACTTTTCTGGCTGAATATGAGGACAAATTTTATACAGTGTATGCGAGTTCAGGCAATATGTTTTGTTTCAAATGTGGTGATGAAGGGCACAAAAATTTTGCCTGCCTTACTATTGGGAGAGAATGCAGGGGTGTGCTGCTAAGAGTGCCCCACATGTAGAGGCTGATTCTGTACAAAGATCCAGCATAGATTAGCACAGGGTTACCAAATTAATACGAGTGCCTCCCAAGCTGATGACCTGAAATTGTAGGAATTATATAGAGGGGAGTCAGATAGTAATAACAGCTCTCCCTGTCATAAATGTTGTGCAGTAGTGTGGAGCTGAATGAACTAAGAGTTTCTTCTGCCTCAGACTACAACTAATGTGGAAGCATACATGAGAGCAGCTTTCTTTATTTCTGGGCATTTAGACCAACAAGGCAGAGGATATGGACAATGGGTCTGATTCTGATTCTTTGTCTGTTCAGTCAGATTCACGGTCAGATTTATACACTATGAGCATGCAAATGACTTTTTATTTCCCTGATACAGATTAAATTATAATGTGGTAGACCTGGGGTGCAGTGGTTAGCGTGCTGCTCTTGGGATCAAAAGGATCTGAGTTGGAGTCCGTGCCGCGGCTTTTGCATTGTGTTCTTTGGCAAAAGATTTCTCTATCACAGTGCCTCACATCTCCCAGGTGTATGACTGGGCACTGGCTTCAGTCCCAGCTAGATCTGGTGGAGGCATGAAGGATAAGCTCCCAGAATCTGGACTGTCCACCAGGGTTAGGGTGACCAATAACAGGGCCAGCAAAGCTAGACTGAATAGAATATACTGCATGTCCCACAAGCTTTTAGTGCCAGGACTTTAAGTAGCTTCATCTGCCCAGTAGTGGTCATAGATCATGACATCATAACTGCAGACGGTTGTTGCCATCTGCCCACTGAGCCAGTTTCACATTGGCATTCAAATAATTGACACCCATTCATTGAGGCATATTTGAGATATTTTTTCAGAAAGGTAAGCTCTGAGTTCGTTTTTTTAACCTGGAGAGAGAAGCTGCGTGGAAGCAGATGGTCTGACTTCATCTGGAGGAGGGATGAGTAACCAGAGAATAAGTGCAGATGAGGCTGCATGCTATGAATTTTTACACTGCACTTTACCATGCAGAGGGCTGTGATGAGGAGTGTGCTGCAGAGCTGCTTTAGGGGCTACCTCGCTTTGGATGAGGGCATTGGTCTGGATGAATTTATCACAGCCGTTCAGCAAGTCAAATCAAGTCAAGTTATAATTTATTTATATAACAAATTTCAAACAACCACACTTCACTTAAGTGCTAAACAGATTTATTATACCAACATAAATGAACATAAAAGTAAAGAACAAGAGAAAAAAAAAAACATTATAATAATAAAAGAACTGTGGCATAATAGACAATAGAGCCAAGGTGTCAACCTCTACTCACATTGAATGCCAACAAGGAGAGTTTTAATTCTGGCAGTACTGGCTACTCTCCAGGTATTGCCAAGCTAACAAAAGACTTTTATAAGCACTTCTGGGATCTTACTCCGAGGATGTGCTCCTGGAGTGTTTCCGGCAGGGATCACTACCAGTCACCTGTCACCGGGTAGCTCTCTCACTTCTGCCAAAGAAGTGGCATTGTTGGAAAATTGGAGACTGGTTGCTCTTTTATGTACTGATTATAAAAAATCATTTCCAAGCTCATCTCCAATCGGCTAAATAATGTTTCAGATGAGGTCATACCCAAAGACCTATCATACTCCATCCCTAGGAGGACTAATATAGACAACCTTTTCACAATCTGGGACATTATTGCTGTGTGTGATGTGTACAGCCTTGAGTGGGTATTTTATCTATGGATCAACAGAAGGCATTTGATTGTGTGGACCATTCTTTTTTACTTTCCACACTTAAGGCTTTTGGTTTCAGGGAGAGTCTTAGTTCATGGGTTGGTCTATTCAGCCCTACAATGGAAGACCGCAGTATCTGTATATGTTAACCTATTGCAGATACTGCAGTCTTCCATTGTAGGGCAGTATTGCATGAGGGGGCATCTATTCTAGTTAAAGTGGGGGGGCAGTTTAAGCTCTCTGATTCCAATGGAAAGTAGTATTCAATAGAGCTGCCCCATAGCTGATCAGCTGTACTGTTTAGCCTTTGAACCATACCTAATCAGGCTTAGGAGGAGGCTTACTGGATTGACTATACTGGGTGCACCACTGAGTTCATTTATCAATGTGTTTGCTCATGCAAATGATGTGAACGTGATTGTTCGGATTCAGGAGGATGTGCCTGCTCTGGAACAAGCTTTGAGCTTGCATGAAAGGGCCTCCTCGGTAAAAGTTAACTGGGGAAAGAGTGAGGCATTAATATATTTATACAAGTATTTTTATTAATATTAATATTAATAGTTGGGGGGGTGCCTTGGCAGTCAGAAGCAGAACTAGGAGTGCAGGTTGGACTGGGTTGTTGCTGAGTTGCGTAAATGGCAGTGGGTGCTGCCACTAATTTCCTTTTGGGGAGAGGGTCTTAGTCTTGAAAAACCCCTGTGATCTGGCACTGGTTATCTGTCCTGGAGCCCCCTGGGGACCAACTTGAAAAACTACATTACCCATGCTGCCAGTGAGGCTACTGCAGTTCATCACTTTGCAGGCTGCTCTGCTCTATGCGTGGGTTACTGAATTAAGTGACCTTCTGAGTGGGGGAAAATGGAGGTCAGGGGGTCAGTTCCTCCTGTAGCTGTGGCTGGTGCTGTGGATGACAGGCTGGATCTGGGCAGCTCCAAACTCCCTTTTAGTGCACTGCAGCGGGGCAAAGAACAAGTTGGCTTGAGGGCCCTTCACCATGAGGCAGTTAAGGTTCGTCACCAGGCTGTATTGGTGGTGATGAGTTCAGCAGAGTGGCTGGGGACTTTGGGATGCGATTTCTCACTAAGGGGATGTTGGTGCTTCCTGCATAAGCCTCCTATGGAGCAGCATTGTGCTGACCATCAGTCGAGGATTATTTGTGGATCATCACCACAAACAGACACAAAGCACACCTTGATCCAACAGTGGTGGAAGGCTGTTTGTTTTTTGGGGCAATAGAAACTGTGTCTTGGGTGTGCCGAGTTGGAGGGTCTGCTGAGGTCTGCTCTCTCTCTCTCTTTCTCTCTCTCTCTCTCTAGGGGCACAGGGTTTGGCTTCTGTAACTCCATGTGTAAGCTGGCAGCAGTGCTGGGGAACCTAATTTTTGGGTCACTAGTGGGCATTACAAAAGCTGTCCCAATCCTTTTAGCCTCCACCGTCCTTGTGTGTGGGGGCCTGGTTGGGTTGCGGCTACCGGACACCAGATCCAATGTCCTGATGTAACCTCTCCGAAGACACAGGGTGCAAAAGGCTCACTTTACCATTATGTCAATTAATTAATTTGTTTATGACACAGCAACGGTGTTAAAAAAAAGTCTTTGACACTTCAACTCTGGTGCTGAGTCATATGAGCACATAGTGCAGGGATTTTCATCTAACGGTCCTCAAGGGCAGCAAACTGCTGGTTTTCCACCCTCCCTTTATTTAGGAGTCAGGTGCATTGACAGTCTGGCCAGTCAGATGCACTACATTTTCAGTTAATTACTCGGGAGAAAAGAAAACCAGGGCTTGATTTGTATTTGAGGGCAAGATTTGCTTATCCCTGCTTTAATATGTCAAATATGAGAGTAAATGGTGAAGAAATGACAAATTACAAAAATGTGTTTCAGGAAAAAAAAAAAAACTGTTTGGATATGAAATGTTTAACACTTCCTGATAATCATCTTCCCTAAGAGATGACTGTCTTGAGGGAATAGTTATTGCTGATTGGCTGCTTGAATTTGAAAAAAAAAACATGATCAGAACATTTAATGGTTCAGTGTGACTGCAATATGGATGATAACTGATCAAATGTAATTATTACAAATATAATTATTAGTCTTTAGACAGAGTAATGATCCTATTGCCATTCTAGATACAGTATATAGTGGCAATGATTGTGTTATCAAATGATTACTTTTTAAAATTAATTTTCTTTGTTCTAAATACCAGTTATTTATTTTGCACATCAAGCTTTTGAATTTTTTGAGATATTTTTATATCACTCTGAGCCTTCTGCACCCAATCCAGCTCTGAGAATATAAGGCCATAGAAAAAAATCTGAAATATTATAAATATTGCTGTGCAACTGACATTATTGGCAATCACATCAGTTTACATTTCTGCTTTTCAACCAAAAGTTACTACGTTGTAGAATCAGAATACACGTTGGAAATAGTCTGTTATACAGTGTCGCATTCTGCTATGATTTTGTAGTATGTATGCATCTGAGTTCAACATTGAGTGCTTTTGATTTGTGTTACTTTTGATTTGCCATTTCTATGTGAAGAATTTACAGCATAAAATTACTTTTCAGAGTTATTTATAACATTTTCTGCTTTACTGCTTCTGAGTGCGAATATTTTAAAATGATCAATGGCCTTTTTAAATGTCGTGCCTCTCCTGATCATGCCCAGCATACTGGAATTGATACACCATTATAGTCAGTCTAGGTGTTGCTCTTTTATTCATTCTCAATCCATGCTATCACACCATTGGTGAAGTATAATGTGTGTACACTTTGGCTTGGCTTGAAACCTGAAGTGAATGACACCTGTTGTAGAGAGTGCAGTTATAAATGTTGGTGACAAAATCTAAACAGACGCATTTCAGCTGGTCCAACACCAAATAAAATGCCCAATGGAAGTCACTCAGCAAGTGAAATGATGCTCATAGTGGAAGCATTACTACTGGGAAAAAGACTGATTTTGATAGTGGTGTGAACTCGAGTACCTGCATCTGGTTGTTATTTTAGAAATGAAGAATTTAGAAATAATCACTCAATGCACTAATCCTGTGCGTACTCTGATCATTAACTCGACAATGAATTTTAATCTCACAAAATGTTAAGCAAATATCTGAATCCATTTTATTTCTCTCTGTCAGAAGGGTAAAGGTGTTGTTTCCCTCTGAAAAAAAAATTAATTTATCGCATTTGCTTTAGACACAGTATCTCCATGAAGGTGGTGTATGCATCATGTTGACTGCACCTCTTGTCTGTATCTTGTGTAATGGCACTGTAATCACTTGGTTGTAAAGAAACCTATTGTCTCTCCATTCTGCAATTTTGTAAAGGCCTATCGTCAGATGTATTATATGCAGTAAATATATGTGTACACATTAATGTTTTGGACACTACAACCATATATGCTGATATTCAGGAGTTTTATGATGTATGTGCTAATCGCTCACAAATCTGAGCTGGTCAAAAGTAACTTGATTATCTGAGCTCTTGATTTAATATTGAAAAAAGCCATTATATTTAGGCCTGATTTAAGTCAATCCTAAATTCTGCTACCACCTCAGTGCTATGGGGTTAAGAAATACATATCATTTAGTGAATTATGGGTTGTGCACTCATATATGGCCGGTCAACTGAACTGTGGCAGTATAGTTAACCTTTCTCATACTGTTAGGGAATGAATGTCAATTTTCATGGATGTCTGTGTGAGCGTGTGTTTGTGAATTTGTGCGCGCGTGTGTGTATATGTGTTTAAATGTGCACATGTGTGTAAAAAGTATATTTATTATTAGATGTTGATTTCATTTTTGTTTGCATGTAAATTGATTTGCTGATGTGTTTCATTGCTGGCTCATGAGCTTGTTACATCTTGTGCAGCTCTAGTGCTGCCAGTGCTGCTTCCATGATCATTACTCTATGTGTCAACAACAAATGCAAGAACACATCTTCTGCTACTGGGTTGGAATGAAAAAGAAACATTTGCATGTATGTGCCAAAGTCTTTGGGTTTGTGTACAGATTTGTGTTCTGGTAGAAGAATGGGGGAAAAAAAGCATTCATTTTGAAAGAAAAAAATGGGTTTATCGTTCTTGTTAGCACCTTAGTGTGAGGTGTATTGGTGAGTTTTGTTCTGCCGGCTTGAATTTCTGGTCGTTGTGCAAGGGCATGCAAATCATCAGAAGGCAAAGTGGGAAAGATAATTCTGTACTATGTGTGAAGGTGTGCATAAAAGAGTATATCTGCCAAATAACTGTTTGTGACATTTTTTGAGAAAGGAAATATGTGTGATACAAAATGTATAGATGTGGATGCTGCTGTGCTCCACGTGTATTGAATAAAGATATGTTCTCTATATATGTGTGGACATTATTTATCTTGCTTGATTCTGATACATCAAACCACATTTTGCAAATTAAGATTCTGTTTACACACATGCATGGTACTCAGTGAAGCATCCTTCTAGGATAGTCAACCATGCGCAGCTGATCCTACCATTTCTATCAAATGGGAGCACTGGCATGCATACCATAAGCTGCCAGAGCAAGTTGAGGATACTACCTATGTTCTAATAAAGCCAAACAGTCGATACCCAAATTGCAGGTGTGTCGGTCAAAAAAAGGCTAAACTGTTTCAGGTGGCAAGGGGGACAGCATGAAATATAATGACAACATATGTATGCCAAACAGAAAAAAAAAAAACAGCAAAAGCAAAAAGTTCCGTGGCTGCAAGTCAAAGCACAGACAAATGGACATTTGGTTAGACAGTAACTAACAATCACAGAATTACAACTCTAAAAATCACCACAAAAGTTAATCAATCATTAATGGAAATAATCTGAAGAAAGAATACATAATGAGTTTTTCAAAGTCGGTATTTGTTGCAGGGCCGCCATTTGTAACCAAGGCTAATGCTTAAAAAAAGCTTAACATGGTGAAGGGTGCACAAAACAGGAACCCACGAGCAATGCGGAAAAGAATTCTGGTCTGAGGAACCATATTTTACTCTTTTTAATATGTCTGAATGGGTTTAAAGGAGGAATTTAATCCACAATGTTTGTTGTCAATTGTTACGTTTATTGGTGGTTCTGTAATGGTATGGGCAACCATTATTGCCCATGGGGTCCAATCATAACTCTCCATAGAATTGCAATGGGAAAACAAGTTGAAACTATTTTACAATTCCAGGTGCACCCAATGGTGCAAACACTGTTCCCTCATGATGTTCAGATACACACAGTTAAAAACATTTTTTTAAAAAAGATTCTGTGGCCTGCACAAACAGCACAACATAATTGATCCTTTATGGGCAGTTCTTAAGCGCAGAATGTGAACTAGATTTCCACTTCCTTCATCCTTCATCAACTGTCCATCTTCAAGAATAGGTCCAGATTCTACTACAGTCTGTACACATTTGTGGACTGAAATAAGACAACGGTGGACCTGGTTGTTACTTACTAAATATTTAGTTTCAAATGTGTTAGTGATATTTTGTCCAGTCCTTGAAAATACTTGTTGAACAATGAAATATGCAGTGAATCACCAGCTTTTCCTTGCCAAGATCACCATCTTGTGGTGGATAATATGAAATTCAAGTCATTACATCTGAACAGATTGCATTGAATGATCCATAGGACAAAAACGTTTCAGGGATTTGGTTAAGGCAAATGTGTAAATTCTTGCTTCGTTCTTACTTCAACCACCACAAACTGGAGGGCCCAGTTCACACTATCACTTTTAGACTTAAAGGTCCTCTGTGATGAAAATCATATTGTTTTCTTCCTCGTTTTTTTTTTCTTGACCAAATAGCAGATGTTTCAGCATTGTTGCTGTAGTGCCCTTCTCAAGATAATTTGTTCTTGAAAGACCGGCTTTTAATTCTGTGCCCCTTTAGGCATCATAAGGGGAGTAATTTGCATAGTACAGCCCACTATTAGCATGTTTTGGCAGTACTGTTCATTCTGCATCGCAGCGAGGAGGTCAATGAGCGCTTAAACTCATTTTCACTGACTCACTGCCCACCTCAAACAGCGCATAGTTACTGACTCACTGCCCACCTCAAACAGCGCATAGTTACTGAGGGAAGAAAATGACAGACAACTTATGAATATGGAATTGGCTACTTTTTTCTTTAAGTTTTAAACCTGTGTTTTACAGACAACAGGGAAAAATGTTAAATTGTTAATAAATACTATAATATGTGTCATTTTACAAATATGCACATCAGACAGAGGAAACTTACATGATCTTCGTGACATAATTCAGTATTAAAGAACATATGAATCCTTGAGAATAAAAAATAAAAAATGTAAAACTTCAAATCAAGAGAGCAATTATGGGATAAACATGATGTAAGAGATTCACTGGTATGGGGAATTAATTCAATTTTTTTTATACAGATTAAAAAAAAAAAAAAGACAATCATTGGCATGGCCCACTTGCAGACCCCAGAAAGGGAAGACACTCAAAATGAGAGACTATGTTTGGTGATTGCTGCTGTTAAATTATTCCTTTAAAGGGAGGTATTAAGCTATATTTACAGCTTTACATATTTGTTCTGGGACTCCACTAGAAAATCTCTGCATTATTAGGAGTTCAAAAAAAAATCTTAATTTACCAATACTGGCACCTCATGCAGCCCCACACTTCAGCTTCATTCTGAAACATGTTGTTTTGCCTCCTGTCTTTTTTACGGACCCCTCACTAAAAGCACTCTTTCTTATGATTGGCTAAATTCTGCGAGCCTGCTGAGGGACAGCACCCATTTCTTTGAAATACTGAGCCTTTGGGCATGCTCTGTACTTTGTGGGGACGCTGCGGCTGGAGCAGTTGACCATAAAAGGACATACGCAACAAACTGATGTCAGTCACAAAAGTAGAAAAAAAGCCAACTGAAACATGGCCTTCAAGTCTGAAGCCAGAGTTTTTTCCTCATAGCAATTTCACTTACAGTAGACACATTACCTCATTATTGGGAACTTTGGTTACTAAAAGACCGTGTAGTCAATCAGATGCACTAATTTTTCAGTTAATTAGCTAAATACATGGGACAAAATAACAGGCAAGGCTGGATTTGAATTTTATGTATACAGTATATACTAGTATATACCAGTAGATCCTCAAATCTGGCCCTCAAATCCAGAAATGGCCCTTGATTTCTTTCCTTCTTGGTAATTAAATAAACAATTAGCAATGCTGATTAGCCAGACTTTCCTTTCACCTGACCAACAGATAAATAGAGGGTGGAAAACTGGCAGTTCTCTCCTCCCTCAAGAAGCATGATTTGAGGAACATGGCTATGAACTATTAAAAATTGTTTTCTCCTTACCAGGGTCGCGGCGGAGCTGATTCAGCTGACTATCGGCAAAGTGCAGGTACACACCCGGGTCAGCTTGCAAATCCATCGCAAGGCGCACTTACATACACTAACGCACTCATACCTGTGAGCAATCGTAGTCTCCAATTAGACTGACATACTGTACATGTTTTTGGGCTGTGGGGGAAAAAAAACTGAGTTTCTGGAGGAAACCCACAGAAACACAAGTAGAACATTCAAACCCCACACACAAAAGGCCCCAGGCCACATTCAAACCCATGACCTCCTCGCTGTGAGATAATAGCGCAAGCCACGGCACCACCGTGAAATCTGCCTCTTTTTATCCCAAATTCTGACCTTTGCTATTCTTCCATCTTCCACCTTTTTCTGCATCATTTTATCTTTTAACTCACCCTGCATCCCCTTCCGCAGATTAGTTTGAACAGTCATCCCTGATTGATCCCTGCAGTGTGGTGGGGACCTATCAGTGATGCTGATCACAGCTGACACAGTGTCTGCCTGAATGGCAGGTGTGTGGCCCTTCTGTCAGCTGCCACAGTGACGCTCTGCTCATTGACCCAATCCCTGCATTGATCCTGACAGGATGACAGGAAGGCTCCGCGCTGATTTCCACAGCACCTGCAGGGTTTGACACTGCAACCAAAGCTAACTGAAATTTTCTGCAGCGAATTTTAATGCTACTACTCTGACTGCCACAGCTATTACCGCAAAAGTGCCAGTGGAGGTGAGACAGGGTTGACAAAATCCTCACCTTTTAACGCTAGGCCACTCTCAACTTGTTCCCATTTGCTTTGATTCATTATCTTGCCAAGATAGCAATTGTTCATTGCATCAAAAACTTGTGAATAAATTTGAAAAAAGGCATTTGTCCTCTAAAGCCTCAAAAAGTTAGATGCTCAAGAAACAGCACAGATTTGCTCCATTTGTTTCCTAGGCTTACTGTGACATAAGTACAGTGCTCTCCAGAATTATTGGCACCCTTATGTAAAAATGAGCAAAACGAGATGTGAAAAAATGTCTATTTTTTTACCCTTGTGATCTTTCATTCAAAATATTCACAAAAATCTTCTCGTTAGTTGAAAAACTGTAGCATATACATACCATATATATTATACCAAACCCCGCCTTTGATGTTTGCTGCCAAAAAGCTTTATCCTGACCAAATAGCCTGGTCACGATAGCTTTTTTGCTGATAAACAGCAGAGGTTTTTTTTTTTTTTGGTAGCCATCCAAAACTACTTTTAGTGATGTAGGTGGTGTCTGATGGCAGTTTTGGAGACTTTCTGACCCCAAGACTCAACTAACCTCTGCAACCCTCCAGCTTTGATCCTTGGACATTCCTTTGCCAGTTGAACCATCCTCCTGCTGGTCCATGGGGTCAGTGTGCACACATGTCCTCTTCCAGGCTGATTCTTAACATCTCCTGTCACAATAAACTTGCTAAGTATTTCCCTGATCGTGAAAATGGGCACTTTCAACTGTTCAGAGATTTCATTATATCTCCTGATTTGAGCAGCTCAACAACTTTTCATTGTACATTGCCACTGTGTTCTCGGGTCTTTCCCTCAGTGATGAATGACTAAGGGAATTTAGTCAGCATCACCTCATATTTATAACCCAGTGAAACAGGGAGTCTTGGTTGACCAAGAGGTCTTGATCAAACAGGTGAACCCATAAATCTAAAATATTGAAAACATTCGTCAGATTTCAGTCTTAGGTTTTTCTATGGGTGCCACTATGTGTTGCATGTTTTACAGTAAAATATTTAGTGGATGTCAACAGTTTTTTTTTTTTTTTTTCTTTCAAAATAATTTTTCCTCAAAGAAAAAGCAATACCTTTACAAATATTTTAAGTGAAAGACCAAGATGATAAACAGCAAAGACATTTTTTCACTGCCTGTTTTACCCTTATTTTACTATTATTTCCAAAAAATTTTTAAGGGCACTGTCGAGCCATATGCACAAATTAGAAAATTACGCTACCTTTAAAGCAAGTTTGATATGCTTAATAATTTCTATGATTTCAAAGTGCTGATTTCAGCTTTAACCTCCTGAGACCCTGCGTCCTCATATGACGGCATTATATTTAGGGTTTGCAACACCTTATACTTAATTCTACCCAACTTAGACCTGTTGTCCTCATTAGTAGACACTTTTTGCTGCCATCTGGTGGTTGAAAAAGCAAAATTCACCAATCAGTGTTGAAACAAGATGGCTGCCATGTCTACTGAAATGTCCTTAGGCCAAGACCTATATAAAAGTGCAAAAGGTGCAAATCTGCATCAAATTTTATGGTTGAAATGAAATTATTTATGTTTATTAAAGCTTTTAGTTTCATATGGCATACAAATTCAAAAAGTTTTAGCAAGAGTAACAAGCTAGGACGCTGGTAAGTAGAGGTTACTCGTTTGAGGACATCGGGACTTTGTTCATACAAAGTGAAAGTGTAAAAGTAAGGAAAGCTTGGGAAGATTTGAAAAGAAACCAACAGTTTACAAGAGTATAAATACTTTTTCCATGTACAAATGAGTCCATATTATTTTTATTTTTGTATGATACATCTCCAGGTCATGTTCCTCTGTCAAGAGCAGAAAGGTTGCTGACTGCAATAATAGGAGAGAACTCTGAGGTGGAAAATTTGTCTGATTGTGATGATGCTGATCCTGGTGTAAATGATGAGGATTATACTCCGTGTGAAAAATCAGAATCTGATCAGTGGAGCAGTGATGATAGTGACAATGAACCTCAGCTCCATTTACATGCAAGTAAAGATAATGACAGTCACCAGGTTCATCAATTCAGAGGATGACTGCATAAACATCAATGTAGTAGAAGTGTTGGCGCTCCCAATGAGCCAGCAAGAACTTAGCAAAGATGCATGAGAACGCTGGAAGTCTGCTGTATTTACTCCAGACTTAGTGCAGTGGCTGCTGATCATATTGGTCATGCAGACTTTCATCTTCAGCCTCAAACTGAACTATGTGGGGCAGTACGATGACGCAGACCAGATAGAACACATTTCTAACTGCAAAAATGCTGCACCTCTGGCCAACAGTGGTTACTCTATCAACACTGCAGCTGATGAGATTTATAATTTTTTTGGAGCATCAATTTTGATATCTTCTGTCCCTTATGCTGGGTACACACTGTGCGATTTCAGAAATTTTCTACGTTTAATGCAGACCACACTGTGCGACATGGATCTAGTAAACTTGCGTACGACATCCAAGTTTGAAGTTTGTAGACTGAACGATGATCACAGCTACTGAGTCGCAGGCTAAGACGCACTTCAGTATACCTGGAAAACATCAACACCTTGTGTCATCCAGACAACTTCTGGATGGTAACAGTTGGAAGATAAACAAGGCAAGAGTTTCTTCTTTGTTCGAGTCCCAAACACCACTTCTTGCTTGTTTCACTTCCATGGTGGGAGCGCACCCTGTGTTCAGGTTTAGCGCTAGTGTCGCTTTGATCATTACGTCATTTCATGCTACATTCCTATTGGTTGGTTAGTGGACGTAGGTTGTAGGCGCTGTCTCACTTTGAGATAGTTATCCCAAATTTCTGACGCTGTCAGTCTTTTGTCCCAGGCTATCTTTGGTCGCAAGACTGTGACAACAGCCGTCTTTGTACCTCTCTCACAGTGCAACGTAGGACCACCGTTTTGGATGCAAGACCAAAGGCATAGCCACGATTCTTTCACGACGGTCATCTTTGGTCTGGGACAGCCCACAATCGTACAGTGTGCACCGGGCATTACCCACAAATCCGGATGTTCTGGACCAATGCCTTATGAATCCCCGCCATTGGCGACAAAATGAAGCGTAACAGATTTTTCAAACTGTGGAAACGTCTGAAAGTAGTCATTGATGATGCTGACACATCAGAAGACATTAGGAAAAATAAATTTTGGTAGACAAGACCTTTGATTGATCATGTACACAAAGGCTGCTTGCTTCAGACTCGACCGGAATGTGTTTCAATAGCTGAGCAGATGATTCCATGTACAGGAGCCTGTCCATTTTGAAAGAATGTGCCACTAAAGTCCAATCTATTTGGCATGAAGAACTTTGTGCTGGCTTCAGTAGGTGGCATAGTGCTGGACTTTGAAATGCACCAAGGTCCAAATGCACTGAGTTCACAAGTTCTATACTGCGTTACGCACTGGTGACTTTATTGCATAATACAGTAAAATAAACCCACTGTCCCCATTTGAGGACATCATTTTTTTCAAAAACTACCTCCGGTTCAAAGACAATATTTAGTTTTTATACTTATTAGGTCCAACTAATCCCAAATAGCTTAAAGAAATCAAAAATGCAAAAATATTCAAAGCTCGGGTCTCAGGAGGTTAATTAGAGTGAACTTATGTCAAAATTGGATGTATGCTGTATCGGTAAATGGTGCACTTAATATGTGTACTTTTTTGGTGCACTTTTAATGAGTAATTTTGCAATTGGTGGCACAGTTGTTCAATGGCCAGGTGTGTTTCATTCAAAGGTAAGCATATTAAAAGCCTTAGAGTGTATTTCAAGTGTGGCATTTGTATTTGGAGATTTTACATATCAATAGGAAATAATGCACTGGTGAGCTCAGGGACGCCAAACAGCCCAGAAGACCATGGATAACAACTTTCGTGTATGACAGAGAAAAGCCTCCTCTCAACAGCTGGCCGGATCACGAATGTCCTTAAGGAGGTAGGTATATCTGTGTCAAAGTCAACTATTCAGAGGGGTCATCCTAAAAATGTTAAAAAAAAATTTTTTTAAAAAAGGATACAGAACCTAAAAATATCTAAACATTTCTGGAACAACATCCAATGGACAGATGAGAGAACTTGAACCAGAATGAGTAGAAGAAAAGTGCATAAAAAAGAAATGGAACTATTCATAATTCAGAGCATTCCACCTCATCCAAGATGTGATTGATTCAGCTGCTGACAAAAGCAGCATGATGTATTCTGAATTGTAATAACTATTTTATCTGTTCATCAGCCACAATAGCTCAAAACTCATTGGACATTGCATCATAATGCAGATGCACTATAACCTGAAGCATACTGTCAAAGCAATCCAATAAGTTTTGAAAGGTCCCATATCATACATTTTTACTGTTTACTATTCCCTGGTGTTTGTGCAACAAGATTTAGAATGCCACAGCTGCACCCCACAGCCATAGGTCACAGCTTGCAGACAAGACAGGATGATGTAGGAAATATGAAAATAAAGTTAATCCAATATACCCAGGAAGTTGTGCAGTTGGCTGTGACAACAGTTATCAGAGAAACTCCAAATTACAGTTTCATTCCATCCCAAAGGACTTAATTGGCGAATAAATGGTTGGCTTTAATCAGAAGGGACCAGTGGCAGCCAAAATCTAAATCACAATTATTTTGCTGTCAGCACTTTGTCTCCGGCAAGTTGCAATTGGCCAAAACTTAGATTTTTATTTATTTATTTATTTTCAATCTTTCAGCCCCCTTTTCCAGGAGAACACTCACAACACACTTGAAACACTCAAACATGGTTATTTATATTAAGGGAAGACTGTCACAAGTTGCGTTATTAATTGTTAGGTTTCTCAAACCAGTTCTTAATATTTTAGGAGTTCAGCAGTAATTAACTTAACATGAAAACCTTCAGACAATCTCCGGTGTATGAGCATGAATTATGTGTAAAGATAGATAAAATTATAAATGTCAGGAAAAAATAAGTATGGGCAGACATTGAACAGATTTTAGGGTTAAAATAAAGTAGTAGATAATAAACATGGTTCATGACCATTACCTGATATTTTCTGAATAATGCTGTCTTTTTCATTTAAAAGCGCTGTGTTTGGTGTTATTACGATCAAGGTAGGAAACTGAAATTGGACACAAATATGGTGTGGGCATCTCAAAAGTGTCCTAAGCGGCACCCAGGAATACTGGGCTGTACTATACTAATTTTTGATGCCAAAAGGGGCTCAGAAACAAAACGAGTCGCTCAAGAACATTTCATAGGAGGGACATACACGACAGAAAACGGAGCTGAGACAATCTGATTTCACATTTCATCAGATTTTGGATAAAGGAAGGACCAAATTATATTTCTTAAGAGCCAGTTTCTGTAACTATGAACCAGGGGGTGATATAGCATGCTCCTGGAAATCACTGATTTTTTTTGTGGGGGTAGATATATTGTCAAAACTGACAAAAATAACGTTTTTTATCCGAACATCCCTTCGGGCAGGAATTTATGGCCCTTTTTAGGGTCAAGGTGAAAAGGGCTAAAATAGAGAAATAGTCAAAATCTGGACTTTGGACTTGAATATCTTGGTGCGCCTTCATTAAGCCTCCTTGATTCTTTGGTATATGAATATATGGGTAGATTACTTTCACTTTGTGTTATAATTTTCAAGGCTTACTGAGGGCGCCGCCTATAGGTGGCGCTCCAAATCATGACTTTTTGCATTCTGGGCTATGTTTGAGGCCATCCCAGAGTCTCGCCCTCGCAAAGCCTTGCTTATTTTTTGCATATTTGGATACATGGGGACTAGTTCTTTCCAAATTTGC
The DNA here is from genome assembly GCA_029692085.1 of Gymnothorax javanicus. Taxonomy (NCBI): domain Eukaryota; kingdom Metazoa; phylum Chordata; class Actinopteri; order Anguilliformes; family Muraenidae; genus Gymnothorax; species Gymnothorax javanicus. The sequence goes on along the minus strand of CM056194.1, from coordinate 162,288,748 downwards.
ATCAATGCCGGTGGCTTAGTGAGGCGCTTTGGTATAGGTGGCGCTTTTTAAGCCGAAAATGCAATTTTAGGTGATTTCATTTGACCATATCTCGGTGCGCCCCCGAAGGATTTCAGGAAAACTTGTTTTATTGTGTTCCTCTATATCTCTGCTATTCATGATAAAAATATCAGGGTGGCTTTTTGCCTCATTTAACCCCACACATGCCAGAAATGGACATATTTCACATATTTCATAATCAAGCAAAACCACCAAAAAGACCAACAGTCCCCACCAACCACTGGGGATGTGCTGTCAGGACATTGAGGCAAGACATTTTTTCAAATTAGAAACAATTTATTAAAACATTCAAAAGAACTTAAAAGTCAGAAAAATAACAATTTAGGCATCTCGAAGGTGCTGAAGAGGACGGGAGGCTAGATGGCATGTTTCATTTTTCGGCCACCAGCACTGAATAATGATTGAATCCTTACATGTATATTGTTCAGAGCAGGATAAAAACTGCCACCTGCTGCCTGAGCCCCTATTAACGCACTGGAAAACTAACCTTTTGTCTTTCTTGATTAAAGGTGGAGTGTTGTCTAGTGTGAACGTTTTTGGCATACAGAGGGTTAACAAGGCAAAAAGCCACCCTGATATTTTTATCATGAATAGCAGAGATGTAGTGGAACACAATAAAACAATCTTTACCGAAATCCTTCGAGGGCGCACTGAGATATGGTCAAATGAAAATCACCTAAAATTGCATTTTTCGGCTTAAAAAGCGCCACCTATACCAAAGCGCCCTCACTAAGCCACCGGCATTGATGCAAATTTGGAAAGAACTAGTCCCCATGTATCCAAATATGCAAAAATAAGCAAGGCTTTGTGAGGGCGCAGTCTCTGGGATGGCCTCAAACATAGCCCAGAATGCAAAAAGTCATGATTTGGAGCGCCCCCTATAGGCGGCGCCCTCAGTAAGCCTTGAAAATTATTACGGTAGATGAAAGTACTCTACCCATGTATTCATATACCAAAAAATCAAGGAGGCTTACTGAGGGCGCACCAAGATATTCATTGCCAAAATCCAGATTTTGACTATTTCACTATTTTTGCCCTTTTCACCCTTACCCTAAAAAGGGCCGTGAATTCCTACCCGAAGAGATCTTCGGATAAAAAAAGTTATTTTTGTCAGTTTTGACAATATATCTACCCCCACAAAAAAAATCTGTGGTTTCCTGGAGCATGCTATATCACCCCCTGGTTCAAACTGGTCCAAAGTTACAGAAACTGGCTCTTAAGATCAAGAAAAAAAAATGTGATTTTCATAATATAGGTCTATAAAGCAGAGAAGTGGGGAGGGGGTTATTTAGAAAAAAAAAAAATGGCCGGAATTCCTAAACGGCTCATACTGCTGAAAGTCTACATTTCAAGCAGATCTTAAATATTTCCTTATCAAAAACCATTGTGGATGTGTTGAGGGGTATGTCACCCATAGCTGGGTGAGGGCTCTGAACTGCACCAGTACTGGCTGAGTCAAAGACAGACTTGCCTAGACTGCCATAGAGGGAAGGAAGGGGCTCAGTCAGCCATGATGACATTGTGTGCTTGTGCACCAGTGGCCTCTGCTGGTAAATTGGATACCTGCTAATTCTTTTTCAGAACAAATCAGCACAGCCCTAATGAAAAATTTAGCCTCAGCTGTGAATGGAAAAATACCTGGGCTGTTCAGACACAGCCACTGGACAGTTCTGCCCACAAAATATTGTCTACTGAACACACAGCCAATTACCTACTGCCCACCAGAATAGAAACTATCTCCAGTAAAACTGAGTTGAGTGAAACTATTGGACATAAAGTTCGTTCAGTATTTTCTTTAAAAACAGCCAGATTTTATATGTGTTTCTTTGTATTATGTAGCAAAAAAAAAATCAGGAAGTAAAACATACTTTTTAGGTGGTTCCACTGAGAGGGGTCCGCGGTCAGATAGATCAATGCGGTCAGATACATCAATGGCTCCCACACTCAATGCTGGGGCCTGCCTGTGTATGGTGGTTTTTATTCCAACCACAAGGGTTCAGTGCAATAACTTGATAAATGCCAATCTCATGTTTTATGGTATTACACAGAATATACAGTACTTTCACCATGTACCAATGTTGTGTACTAGTCAATGTTGTGCACTGGTCAGGATGACATTGTAAAGGATGTGTATTGTTGTTGAATAAATAAAGTAAAGCAATATTCAAAACTGTCCAAACCTTGATTTCTGTAAAATTGGCACATATAATGTTATTGCACTGAACCCTATAGTGGCAATTGAAGGATCTTAACAGTTAATTTCTCTTAATTAGGAGTGTTTATGTCTCGAACAGCTAGTATTTATCATCACGAGCTACATTTTGACAGATATCAATACAGTACATGCTATGAAAAATAAAAAAAAAAAAAAAATCCATAACCACATTATGATAAATCAGAAACAACTGCATGAAAAGTGGGGTCAAAATTAACCAATAAATGTGAAAAATCAACGGGTCCCTAACAAGTAAAACCGTGGAATCATAGGTATGAAAACTAACCATTTATTAGGGAAGCAAATGATAGAGTCAAACCTGTTTTGTGACATGTTTATGTTATTCAGTTGAAGCAAATCATTTGAAAGAACTTTAAACACCTGTGCTCAGCAACCTATGGCTTAGTCTATGCTGTCAAGAGTGAAATCAGAGACTCAGGCACAGGTAGTAGATCAACAATCAATAAAACAAACTTTTTTTTTTTTGCTGTTTTGCTTACTAAGCAGCAGTGTTGACATCAGATTATGTCACACTACTTGACCAGCACTTTGAAACCAGGCACTGGCAAATGGTCGGCTAGAACATATCTGTCAGTCATCTCTTTAAATCACTTATGTCCATTGCATATAAAGCGAGAATCAAATATTTTTTAACTAGAGACAAACATTTTCAGTGAAAATCACAGCCACGTTCTTTGTATTTTTCATTTTACTTTGCTGATGCAGTGCAGCAGTGTGTAATAGTAAGTATCTTTGATGGTATGCATTGATTTTCATATTTTCTAAATTCTAAAAAGGGTTATGTAGATTTTTTAATTTTGAGCCAAGTGAATTTTATTATGGCATGCAATGTGAAATAAAAGTCATTTATACTGTTACAGTTAAAAGACTATGTTTTCAGAAGTTATGAGCAATCTCAACTCCACAAGAACTGTAACAATATATAAAGTGCTAATACAGACAGAATGAGGTGGTTTGAAAATTCACCATTGTAATGCCCTTCGCCTAAGGCATTCCAATGCCTGGCTCTCTGCCCTTACCTAATTATTCAATTATCCTCAGTTCTTATCAGTTAATGATTGTCACCTGTTTCCTTTTAGTTAATTATGTTCACCTTTTCTATTTAAAGCTTAGTTTTTCCCGTCATGGGCAGGTCGCCATAGTTGGTTCCCCCTTTTTATTTTGTGAACTCCCTTTCTGTTTTTCTGTTTGCTTTGGGTTTGAGGAAGTTAAGACATGCCTCTGTTATAAACATAACCGTATTGGCTTGTAATTAATTCAGAAGACCTGTGTCAATGAACAGCTCATTGTGGCAACATCAAATGCAAGTTAAGACTACTACGCAAAGAGGAAGCCATATGTTAATGGCCTCTAACATTTGACTGCTATTTGTTGTAGACCACATCAGGTATGAGTCATAGAAAAAAAGGACCATGCTTGTCTATTCGCCCTATGGTGGGAGTTATTTTATTACGCTTAAAATTATCACGAGTTGATTTATCGTCCAGCCCTATTGTAAATGCCCAGGTACATATCATACTATCTCCTTAGATGAATAGAGAAAAAGCCAATGATCCACTGTTACTACAAAGGAATAAAAAAAAATAGATATCACATAATATGAATGAACCTAGTTAGTATGCATTCTAGGGTAGTTGGTCTGAAAGAGCAGGTCAAGCATAATCAGTCTTCTTTCTTATTATTTCCTTTCATAGCATATGAGCGAATAAAGGATGATGAGCTCCCTCCTAACCAATCCCAGTGGGAGAAGAAGGGGGCAAAGTTAGTGTTAGGCTTTTGATGGTGGGCGTCATGCTTTACCGATCCTCCCCATAGACCAAAGGGGACCAGGTTGTGGAGGGACCAGGGGAAATCGTAACCGCTGTGGTCATCAGTGGAGATCCAGATGTTGAAGAGCATGAAGCCCCATGCAGTCAAGCAGTGGCACTGGAGGAGAAGAGGGTCCACTGTAGTCCAGAACCCTACAGTAATAAGCTCCCAGGCAGAAAGGTACTGGGTGACCAGACTAAAGGTCTCGCCATACTGGTGATGAATGGCATGAAAAGTCCGATAGAGCCAGCCAATCTTGTGGTGCAGGAGATGCCACAGGTAGTACTGGAAATCAAACAGAATGGTACAGCCCAAGATGCCCAGCAGGAACTCAGAAAGACTTGGTGCTTCCTTGGGGAGTGGAATTGGGGGCCTCCAGAGCCACTGCCCCACTGCTGCAGGGAAAATGTAGATCAGATGGTTGTATGCAGTAAGGCTCAGGGTCCTGCAGATATTGTCCAGTGTGATGGGATTCTTCGGGTGAATCTTATACTGGTTAATGCTGGGACAGATTGTTGCTAAGATATCCAACACTGTGAAGATCCCCACTAGGAACAGGTATGTGAATACAGACAGCAAAACAGGGAAAAGAGGTGACCTCAAGGTGCATGAGTAGTTAGCTAGGAGGTAGTCCCACATAGGCTGCAGCAAAGATTCTTCAGGAAATACAAACTTCATGCTTGCCGCAGTGAACGCACCATAATAAATACTACTGGAGTTGTCTTTTGCCATTTCAAAAAGGAAATGAGAAAGCACGTTTGAAGTATGCAAAATTAGCTCTTCAATCTTTTTCAGCGTCCCATGGGCAAATCTGGACTTGCAATCTTGTTTTTATGTACTTTTAAGCACCACCTCCTTTTTAAAAGCAGTCAAAAATTTCTGTGAAGGCTTTCTCTGCAGTATGAAAACCCCAGCCAGCTACAATGCCACCACCGGACATTGACCTAAATTCTAGCGCTCCAGCCAATAGGAAGCCAATTCAAAACTTTAAAAGCTTTTTTCTCATTGTATTATAAAGAACTGAGGTCGTGTCAGACATTTCCAACTCATTCCATAAAGGTTGCCATGAAAATAACCTTTGGTTACTTTGGTTTGTCTCCTTCTGTGGCCTGAATCTGAAACAAGCAAGCCACCAATACACTGACACACTGATCAGTATGTACCCTTAATTCTAGACACTACAATTTCTGAAGCAATGTTTAATAAGCCTTTGGAGTTGCTAACCAGTGCTAGTGCTGGCCTGATACATATCTAATGCAATAATCTGGTGCCACTCCCTATAACTATATTTGCTTAAGTATTGTAACTGGATTTGTGTATTGGTACATCAGTTAAAGGGGCAAGGGGCTTGCACAACAACAGTGCATTTATCCCTAGCACCAGAAGGCATGGTGGTCCAGCCACTGTTGTGTACATCAGTAGCATTTAATCAGCTCTAACACTGGGGTAAAGCTTCTGTATGAATCTTGTTTTTCACATTTTATCTGGTGTCAGACTTTAATGAACCATGTATAACCCTGCAAGGAATCTCTGATCAATACTGAATTAAACTTGTTTTTGGATGGGTATGTAATATTGAAGTGAAGCCAGATTTAACATTGGATCCAAATTGGCCTGTTGCTAACAGGGCCCTATAAAGGCACACAAAAAAGTGCTTTCATGCCTTAGTTCTCCACTTTTCTTGAGCTTCCAGTCAGTTTTGTTCCTGTATTAAAAGAACGCATTCAACTGAGTAAAGAAGGGCTTAGAAAATTCACTTGCCTGGCTTATTTCCCACTCAAATAACAACACCAATGTCAGGAGCAGAGCTTCACATCAAAGAAGAACTTTAAATGTAATGGACTGTCACTGTCATGAGAGGAGATATTCTTAGTTTAATTTATTCCTGAAAATAAGTTTCTCTAAATATTCCCTTCAATATTGTACCACAGATACCACAAGGTGGCAGCATTCAGACTAATTGGATGGATCTTTGACACGTTATTCTTAAAGTGCACCCATTATGTGACTTTTCACTGATCATTCTTGCATTCTTGAACTTCCCGAAAAAAGGTTGCAATGCGTCATTGTTAAAAAAACACTTAAGTTTTCTCATGCTTGCCAATTCTGAAGTACCTGTCTGTGAAATGCTCTGTTGAAAGTCCTGCCCCGGCCTTCCCGAAAACCCCAGTGTGCTGTGATTGGTCAACTTGATCACTCACTTGTGATTGGTCCACCATTCAAGCCCCTTGTCACGCCCCTTAACATAAATGGATTTCCGCTCTAGAAACAAATACTGGTTAAGCCCGGAGGGCAAAACCCACTTGATTCAAGGGCGTGCCAAGCTATCTGCTTGGCGCGAAAATTCAAATGGTGACATCACCAATTGATGAAAAAAAAAGGGCAGAAGCGATTGAGGTATTTCAGTCAGCTGTTGAGCAGTGAGTTTTGCAGCAGAGAGAGCTTCTTCTGGAGGTGACTTCGAGTTGTTTTCTGACACAGACCTTTTAAATATGCAGAAAAATGATATGAATCATGCTACGACATTAAAATAATGAAAAACCATAATAGGTGCACTTTAAGTTACACAAATACACATTTCTAAGGGCTCATATTATATCTTGTTCAGTACAATGGAATTTGCTATCTTGCCTTAGAACAACAAAAAAAGGAAAATATTTGTGCCATGCCTTATTGTTAACATTCATTGTACTTAGTTTGAGGGAAAAAAAATATAATCATGTTTTGTGAATTGCGGTTTATAAACAAATACAATCAGAAGAATTGTGCCATATAATTCTGTACTTTCAAAAATACATCACTCGGTCATCTTTTTAACAAAATGATGATGATGATATTATTGTTGTTGTTCTTATGATTATTTTCATTATTGGTAATATCTTGATTAATATTATTACTTGTATATAGTATTATAGTTTTTACTTAATATGATAATATAAATAAATAAATAAATAAACAAAGACCAATGGCCCTTTAGCTCACCAGCCCAATAACTGAGCCAATTATTCAGAATTCAATGATTCAATGGTGTATGAATACAGCATATTAAAATATATGAAGTGAATCTGGCCACCATTTTCATAGGAGATGATAGTGAAAGGTTTTCCCACTATGACTAAATGGGAAAAATCTAATGAGGAAAAAAAAATAGTTGAAAATCAAAAGATTAACATTTTCAAAACCGCACACAGTCTTGGTAGACATTGTCCCAAGGAAGCTCCATACCAAATTTGAAGTAAATCGGGCCAGTAGTTTTGAAGAAGAAGACTTTTGAAGATTATGCTAACGGATGACGATCACAACTACAATGGCGGACATCGCCTGATCACAATAGCTCACGGCCGATTGGCTGGTGAGCCAACAAAAATTGACCAGTTGCAGCAATACAACTTTCAGACTTAAATGTTTTTAGAAAACACTTTGGACACACATTCAGAGATGTATCACGTCTGTAATGCCATGTCTTGGGTGTTCCTCATGTATTGTTTTTATATCATGGTTTTTAATGAGCTCTTTGATTCTGAGGTCAGAACTTTGAGGTAATTTTTCAAAATTGTTGACACAAAATTGTTGCACAATGAAAAGTTGTTGAGCTGCATGAATCAGGAAATGGGTATGAGGAAATCTCTTAACAGTTGAAAATGCAACATTCCACCTTCAACACAATGAATAAGAAGAAGACAGGAGAGAAAATGTTTTAAGAATCAGCCTGGAAGAGGACGTTCATGTACATTGACCTCACAAACCACAAGGAGAAAGGTCTGAAAGACAAAATAATCTCCAAGGATCATAGCTGGTGAGTTGCAGAGGTTAGCTGAGTCATGAGATCAGACTGTCCCCAATATTACCATGAAATGCCACCGATATCACCACAAGTTGTTAGGGTGGATTGCCACAAAGAAAGTCTTTGCTGTCAGTCAACAACAAATTACATAAAATGCCTACAGTTTGCCAAACATTACTGGGACTTTTAGTGGGACCCAGCTCCATGGTCAAATGAGTTCAAAAAGAGCTTTTTGGCAACAAACATCAAACGTGGGTTTGGCGTAGACAGATATATAGAACGGAATCAAGCGGTAACGCGGCAAAAGGCTGGCAAACTGGAGGAGCCTGGGAACTGAGGCTCATCCTGTACTTCAAAGAACTCAGGAGTCCTGCAATATAACAATAATTTCTTAGGACGACCTCAGGATGAGTGGGCCGTTGACTCCCCAAAATGTTTGCCTAGCTGGAGTAAAGGGAAACGGGGTGTGATTATGGTTGTCTGTGACTGGGGGGTTCATGACGGCAGGGAACAATAAGCAGGAATCTGGCTAAGCGAGGGGGGTGACTATCACAGTTCTCCCCTTGTGAACATCTTTCTCTGCCCTGGTTATGCCTTTTATGAAACTAGACCTTAACTCATCTGTTTAAATATTCTGAAAATCTGGAAACTTCAAACTATTCTCATATGTTCATTACACTACTGTAAAATGGCTTATGTACAAATAACCTGATTTGCATGTGAAATAATTCAGCTAAAGAGCTTTTAATGACAACTGCATCGTATTAATACATTCTCTTGGCATGTTTGGTATTTTTCTGTTCAGAATAATTCAAGGATTTGGATGGAACATATTTCATACCAAGTGAAATTATGGTTTAGTCAATTTTAGAAACTCTATAAAAAACTATCAAAGTAAAATATCCTCTCTGGTAATCATCTTATTTTCCTTGCCTTCAGCTAAACTGTTTTATTACATCCTCCAAATGGGGTCCTAAATTCCAGATTCGACCACCTGTCCAGGTAATTTATGGCAATGCTGCCTAAATCAAAGACGTGATTTGGCTTAAAGCAAAGGGAGACAATCCATACTGCAAAGATCGCAAACGACTTCCCACACATGCTTCTGTAGCCGTGTGTAGCCGATATAGTTATGGAAGATCGCAAACCACTTCTCACACATGCTTCTGCATGCCATGTGTTGCTGATATAGTTATAGAGGATTGCAAGCCACCTCCCGCACATGCATCTATATGCCATGTGTAGCCAAAACATGTTAGGAAGATCGCAAATGACTTCCCACACGTGCTTCTGTAGCCGTGTGTAGCCGATATAGTTATGGAAGATCGCAAACGACTTCCCACACATGCTTCTATATGCCGTGTGTAGCTGCAACAGGTTGGGAAGACTGTATTCAGCTTCCCAGATGTACTCAGTATGCATGTAGCCGAACAAGGTTTGGTCAGATGCTGTGACGTTAAATTGTTTCATACAAATTTGAAATAATGCAATGGACTGTTGAAATTTACAATGTTGACCTACCTGCCTATTCAATACATTTCTCTTTCAAATTAATAAATTGTCTTAATTTAATTTGTGTGGTTTCCATGTTTTTAAACTCTTGTTGGTTCCTTTTAGCCAAAATTACGCCTAAAATACTCAGGAGAAATGATGCACTGACTGAGACCCACTGATCAGGGGCAAGTTGCAGCAAAAGTCTTAGGGAGCTCTAGTAAGTTGGAATGGGGGCCACATTCGACCGCTAACGGGATTTGTGAGGTATTGGCTCTGGAGGTTTGGCTTAACAGGACCCATGGGCGCTTTATGCTGGCTCTTGTCAAATTCTCCTAAGGAGCCCGATAGATACAAACTGACCCGGGTCCATAACTGTCATGAGGGAAAGGTATTCATGTATTATGGTGGTTGCTGTCTATCCAATGTAGGGCTCTCTGAACTGAGATTTTGCGATTATGCTCGTATAAAAAAATAATTGTGTAAGGTTGACAAAAGACCGAGTAGGGCATAATTATTCCGAGCTCCACACAATTAAAGCGAAATTTTATATTCTCAATTTGTTATGGAGTCAGATAAATCATAACCGCTATGCTATGTGCCCTGCTCCTATGAACAGAGAAGTTAATCAGTGTTTTATTTTAATTCAAACCAGCCAAGAAGAACGTGCTGTGCCTTCACCTCTGGCTATTTCCATCGTTGGTATAGCTGTGAGGGTTTTACAGAAATATAACCATACAAAAAAGCACCTCATATCCCTTATGAAGTACAGATGTTTGATGTTGTGGGGCCCTGAGCATCCTGTTTGGACACATTTACTCCATCGAATACAGGCGGATATAAATTTTTTTTTTTTTTTTTAAATTTAACCAGGGAAGTCCCGTTGAGATCGAAATCTCTTTTTCAAGGGAGCCCTGGGGGTTGAGGTGGGGAGGGAGAGGACAATTTGCACAGCCAATTAGATCAGGGGATGATTAGGTGGCAGGTCGAAAGAGCCAGGTTGGGAGTTTAGCCATGACACCGGGGAACCCCCTACTCTTATCGAAGAGTGTCATAGAATCTTTAATGACCACAGTGAGTCAGGACCTCAGTTTAACGTCTCATCCAAAAGACGGCGTCTCCTTCAGTACAGTGTCCCCGTCACTGCACTGGGGCATTGGGGATTATTCCAACAGAGGGAAGATTGCAACCTACTGGCCCACCAACACCTCTTCTGAATTATTAAATTAGAGTGTGTGTCCGGAGGCCACATACCCCGCCCACGACCTTCAAATGTCGAAATTTGCCCTATCTCCCAATGCTAACGAAATTTTCAAAGTGATCCAGAATCCACAGTTTGATCTGGATCTGCACCAAAAACTAATCATTACTCACTTGGACCATTACCAATCCCTCTGTGAAATATGAGAACGATCCGACCAAAACTGCAGCCTGTAGGCTGTCCACAGACAAACACACACACAGATAAATAAATAAACTAGAGAGTGTGTCCGGAGGCCACATACCCTGCCCTCGCCCACGACCTTCAAATGTCAAAATTTGCCCTATCTTCCAATGCTAACAAAATTTTCAAAGTGATCCAGAATCCACAGTTTGATCCGGATCTGCTCCAAAAACTAATCACTTCTCAATTGGACCATTACCAATCCCTCTGTGGAATATGAGAACGATCCGACCAAAACTGCGGCCTGTAGGCTGTCCACAGACAAACACACACAAATAGATAAATAAATAAATAAATGGAGACAAACACATAACCCCTCCCGCACTTCGTTTGCGGGCGGGGTAATAAACGGAGACAAACACATAACCCCTCCCGTACTTCATTTGCGGGCGGGGTAATGAAAGCCTAACAGCCTCTGCCAGGAAGCTTTAAATGGGTCGTGGTTGGACCTTCCAGCAGGATCCAAAGCAAACCTCGAAATTTACACAAAAATGTTTTGCCCACAGCATAATAAGAGCTTTACCATGGTCATGACAGTTCTTCGACCAAAGTCCCCTACAAGATCTGTGGGATGAGCTGAAGAGGAGAGTACACAAGCATCATTGTCGAAATCTAAAGGATCTGAAGAGATTCTATGGGAAAGAATAGTCTCGTACCTTGCCATATATTCACCAACCTCCTCGCGTATCACAGGAGAAGCCACAGAGCATACCTTGTTATCTTGGCAAATGGAGTCTCCGCAAAATTCTATGCGAAGGGGTGCTAATAATTGTGGCACACATATTTTTGAGAAAAAAAAGTTATGTCTTTAAAAAGTTAATGTTTCTTAAAATTATTTTACTTCAATTAATAATCACATGCTTGTGAATATTTTGAGAGGAAAAACGATGAGAATAAACAATCCGGACATTTTTCGCATCTTGTTTTGTAAATTTTATTAACAGGTGCCAATAATTCTTGAGGGCTATGGATTCTCATTATTGAAAATTACAATTTAAATGTGTTTTGTGCTTTCACTCTCTCAAAGTTGCACTGGTACTTTTGAAAAACAGTTAAAAATCAGAATTGAAATATCACAGCTTGTGCAAAATGATTTGAAAATTGGCAGCAGAAAGCTTTTGATTAAGTTTATTAACCAAGGCGAATAATTTATTTAGATAACCAGAATGAATATTCTTCTTTTTACCTTTTTCACACGTAGAATAGCAATTATTATTCATATCCATGATTCTAAAAATTTTTTGATGCTGAGAAAAATGTTAATAAAAACTGAGTGCAAAGATTTGAAAATAATTTACACTATATATATGTAATTGAAATAAGTACAAACATATCAGATGTTGACACTGCTATATTAAATAGTTTTCTTTTGGAAAATATCTGCTCATTTTGAATTTGATGCCACCAACATGTTTGAAAAAGTTGGGATGAGGGCAACCAAATACAGGAAAAGTTGTATGATGCAAAACAATACACCTCATGGAACATCTAACACCTAATTTGGATAATTGGCAGCAAGTCAGTATGGGTATGAAAGAAGAACCCCAATAAGGCTGAGTTTCAGAAGTAAAGATGGTGAGGGCTTCACCAGTCTGTGAAAGACTGTGAGTAACAATTTATGAATAACCATTTTCAATATAAAATTGCTAAGAATTTAGGGATTTAATCATTTACAGCATATTACTAAAAGATTCAGAGAATCTCTGTGCGCAAGGGATAAGGCCAAAACCTATATTGAATGGCCATGATCTTCAAGTGACACTCCATTATAAACAGACTGGATTCGGTAATGGAAATCCAGCTCAGGGACACTTCTGAAAACCACTGTCAGTGAATACAGTTTGTCACTGCATCCACAAATGCAAGTTAAAAACTTTTTTGAAACATGTTCAAATTGAAGACCTGCGTGCAAGAAGAACTTAAGTCACATTTTGAAAAAAAAAAAAAAAAAAGAGTTGGCACCAGCATTAAAAGCCATAATTGCCAGAGCATCACCTGATACCAAATATTTCTGCAAAGAAGCACTCAAGTCTTGCGTACTGGTGTGTTTCCATTGTCCGTTGTCATGATCTGTAACATTTTTTGAAAACTTTGACCCCCAAAATCTCAAAAGTATTATTTTGTGACTTAGGTACTTCTTGCACACAGGTCTTCAATTCAAAATGAGCATGAATTTTTCAAAAAACAATCATACAATATCTCAGTTTCAACATCTGATATGTCTTTGAACTATTTTCCATTAAAAATGGAGTTTAAATGTGTAATGGCCGGTACTATACGGAGGCCAAGTGCAACGACAGAGGGAAAGAGAGTTGCACGAACACAGTACAAACACAGAGAATAATATAGACTCGACGCAAGTACTCGCGTTTCCAAAGGACGTATAATAGTCCGAACCACGGAAGCTAAGCGAGATAGAAAAAGGGAGAAGAAACTCCAACAATAAGAAGATAGAAAGTCATACAAAACCTGACTACAGATACCTTCGGCTATAGTGCAAAGCTAAAAACAGACACTCTAGCGAAGGAGGCGTGCCGGACATCCTGCTTATATAGGATCCAGGATATCCGGAGAAGGGACCCAGCACTGCTCCTCAGGACCATAACCCTCCCAATCTACTAAAAACTGAGCTCCACGACCCACACACCTCTTGGCTAAAATACAACGCACAGTGTGAACCGGCCCCCCCTCAATCATCCGCGGCGGCGGGGGTTTGTCGACTGGAGCGAGGACGCAAGTGCTAACCGGTTTGAGCCTGGAGACATTGTTGTGGTTTCCCGACTAGATGTTTACATATTTTTGAGGTTGCCTTGTTCGTGAATAATTGGAGGGAGACACAATCTTCAGAAGCCATCTTTATTCCCACAGTGAGCAGTCCCTGGCCAGGCAGTGCTAGCTCGGCATTCTTTACAGAGCAATATTTATGGGAAAAACTCAACCAACTTTGCTCCAATCAAAATACATGGGTTGTAACCATCTTATCTCTAACAAACTTTGCTCCAATCACATTTCATGGGTTGTAACCATCTTATCTTTAACTTTTTTTTACTCTCCAACTTTGTTTTGTTAAACCATGGTGGAAAATTGAAGTATAGGTTTTTTAAAAAAAGAAAAAGAATATACACTAAAATGGACTGGAAAATTACAGTTCAAGAGTGGACAAACACAGCCAAAGGAATAGGATACAAGTGGATACATAAATGATTCAATTGATTATGTTTTTTTTCAGTAACAACTAATGATTTTACTGAACAAATATTGATCAAAGCTACAGAAATCAAGTGCATCACCTGATTATGTTTTTGAATCAACTAAACAGAAGCCTGCTTACTAATCAAAGCGACAGAAGCGTGCTGCTTATGTGTGTGTGTGAGCTGCTCATGCATATATGAATTGAATTGCTTGTATGTGTGTGTGTGTCTGTGTGTGAACTGCTTTGTGTGTGTGTGTGTGTGTGTGTGTGTGTGTGTGCATGTGTACGTGTGCTGCCTGTGTGTGTGTGCATGTGTCTGTGTGCACTGCTCATGTGTGTGTGAACTGCTTGTATGTGTGTGTGTGTGTGTGTGTGTGTGTGCGTGTTACTGCTGCTTACATAATATGGTTATTGATTATGATTATTGATTATGGTTATTCAACATGGCAATTGATCTACTGATGAATATGATGAGAAATATTGAAATATAATCTTCAACATTCCTCCCGTTGAGGCCATCCCAATCATGGCCTCACATTAATCATGGTCGAAAAATGGCACAGCATTGTCTACCCCTGGTCTATGACCCCCATACTACACACAAGTGAATTTCTTATGAGCCTGAACATAAAATATGGCTGGTGGGCCCTTTCTGACTGTAACACTTCGAGTAAAAACAGTCTGTCTTGTACGGCAACATGTGAACTCCCGATTGTTTTCGTGTCCAGGTTTCTCAAGGCCTTTCATTGCTCGGGTAAATAAAGTCCCAGTCTAATGTCCCACTTGAATCCAGTAATGTTGCTTATAGCAGGTAATCAGTCCAAAGTTAGTCCAAAGTCCAAGTCCGTATTCAACATTGATTTGGGATTTTTCCATCTGATTGTTTTGGTGAGCGAGCCTTCATGACTGGAATCACTGTCTCAGTATATTCATTCAAAACTTCAGGGAGACTCCAGGAAGGAGCGGGCCTTGACCGGCTGGTACGATAAACTGCCACTTGCCCGTCACTGGAGTGAGAAAATAAAATACAAACACAGGCACAGACACAGACACCACAGACACAGGCACCTGCAGATCCACTATGCACTCGGCACATACAGAACGAGGGTCATCTGCACCTGCATAATTTAACTTTAAGTCTTAGATGTACCAGATTTTATTATATTTACTTTTGCTGCAAAGACTGTGCAGACACTTTGGAGTGAGAACATTTTAAAAACAGTTTCATCCAGGCCTTCCCAAGGACATGCAATAGCCCATAATAATAATCTCCCAAAAGATTTTGATTTCAACAATGACCTGGGGGTCGACTCACCCCTGCCTTAGGTTGTCTCCTCGATAGGAGATCTTACCCGTCTCTGGAGTGAGTCACAACACACACTCAGGTGCTCTACATTGAGTTCTGTACTCATGAGGGGGTAAGTTTCCTCACCCCTCATAATGGGATAGTTATGAGATCATTCCAGTTGAATTGGGGCTATTGCTGCCACTTTCTGGGCATAATGGATGAAACAATTAAAGTTACAACTCATCAATAACAATTTGAAACAGATGCTGCAAGAGAGTTCTGACACTCAGATTCTTCTTTAACCAGCCAAATAAGTCCCAATTCAAGAAATTTGTCTTGTGTATTTTTCCCCTCAGTCTGAATGTGCTTTACAAAATCATTAATGTCACCTTAATTATTTGGAATACAATGAGTTGTCGATGTGCCACCCTGATAAATTAATATTATTCAAAAATTCATAAGTACCCAAATTGCTCACCTTCACTATTGAGCGCCTGTCAATTTTAAATCAATTTTTTTTTTACAGTATATTCATAATTTTATGTTTCAGTGTATTCTGGGTCAAAAGATAGGGCAGTAACAATAATGTCTTTTCAAAGTGTTTTTTTTTTTTTCCTCAATGAATTTTGATTTAGCAACCCACCTCAGTCTAGGGTTCCGCTAAGAGCATGGAGGAGATGCACAGTCAGGGCTTATTAGCCCCAGCCATGACAACTCCCCATGTCATCAGCAGAACCGGGTGGAGTTGCTTTAGACCGTGTGTTACAATATGCAGTTTTTTTTTTTTTTTTTTTTTTAAATTCAAAAACATGGGTAAATATTTAACCGTGATACAGTTTTTTCATTGGGATCCCAGCATGTAAAGGTAAACAATCATCCCAAATTTGGTCAGCTCAGTCAGTCGGTCAGTACCTAAAGTCCCCGTCCTTCTCACTAATAGTCAGAGGAAAAGATTTTGTCAGCCTAATCAAAATAAATTTTGAATGTGATCACGTTATTAGTCGACTTTTTCAATTATATGGTGGTCCACCTTTTGAATTTAGTCTTAGTCTTGTGTTAATACTCCAAATTGGATTTCCCCAAATTTATTTTAGAAGGTAAACTTTTAAGTTGCAACCCTGCAGTTGAATCCTTAGCTGGCCAGCTTATTTTCCCTCAAGGTCATTTTAATCGCTTCCCTTCTGGAGTGCGCACTCTGTGGAAAAGTTTCAATAGAATGAGTTAGATGCAAACAATTAACTCAATCATCATAATTTTGCTGCTTTTCCTCTCGCCTGGATCCTTTCCTGTAAAAGTAAAAATCAGGGAAAGTTTATTAGTCAATTCATCTCCTTAAATTGTTGGTCCACCCCTGTTCAAAAACAGAGAAAAGATCATGAATTTATTAATTGCATTTCTTTGGTCAGGAAAGCTTTCAGTCACATTTGTTCACCTCATTTGTGATAGCATTGATCCTTTACATGACTCCTTTGCTGGGCAGAACTTATTCTTGTTAAACAAATTAAGAAAATTCCACATTAAATCGTATTGCTTAGACCCCCCTTTCTCCCCTTCTGTTCTCTGGCCTCTGTATGTCGGCCTTTCACCTATTTCTTTTTCCCTTATCTGCTTTTGGTAACTAATGCTCCATTCGCGGTATTGTTTTCTCTGCGCATCTTTGTTTAAAAACCCATCCAGTCATCCAGTCTCCAATCCCACAATAGTTCCCTTGATTTTTTATTCTTTCATAAATCTAATATGTACTATTAAATTTCACAACTGCTTTTTTCTGATCATTCAACCCTAATTTTTTTTAACCTTCAAATAGCAACTAAAAGTTTCCAATTCTTGATAGAGAAACCTCTGTATCAATTAAATTTACTGAATTTACTGCCCTGTATATCGTGTTTAACAGTACTTTGGCAAATTTTGAATGCTCTGTGTTATTCTTTTAGTTTCTCAGTGTTACTTTTCCTTCATTTTCTTTTCAGAGATATGCTTCTAGCACACCAATCTCACACAGTCTAATTATTTACAGAACACTTAGATTTTCTAGTTCTTTAGAATTTTACAAATATTTAACTAATTCAAATGGTGTCATTACTTCGCATTCATAGTGGATATTACTGGATTTGCTGATAGCATTCTGCCATATCTGTATCATGTTGAGATCACAGTTGTCCTGGAAATTGGTTTAATTCTGTCTCAATTTGTTCTCTAAGTTCATTTCTGATTCTTCAATAGGAATTTTCACTTGCTTTATTTTCCCTGTCAATTGACAGTTAATCATAATCTTGGTCGTTGTTTGTTTTCCTGTTCCAAATCAACATTAAGGGCCCATTTTTTTTTTTTTTTTTTCTAATTCTGGGCCCTAAGTGGGGTCGAATATCATTATACAATGCCATGTAGCCTGGGGTCTTTGGGCCTCAATATACAGTATTTTCCCCAGGTACTCCAAACTTGCTCTTTAATTTGGTCTACTATATCCCCCAACCAATAAACATTTGCTAATTCACTTTTTTTTTTAATTTGTATGCTATACATCCCCGTTAAATCAATTTCTTCTTCTGTGCTATTTAAATTTAAACCTAAAGCCTTCTAGGTGTTCTTTTACACACTGCCAACGGCAATTTTGTTTCCTTAATCCCTACCCTTATAGCCATACAATTGGGTTTTCCAAATCTGATATTACTGTATATTACTCACTTCAGGTTTTTTCAGCTGCTGTCTCTCTCTCTGTACCTGAAACTGGGGGGGCATACGGCGCTGGGTTAAAATAATTCATTGTCAGTAAACTTTTCAGATGGCTTTGACTGAGACGCAGCTTCACTTTGCTTTACAAAATATTTATCCTGATCCTGAATGTTTAGCATTCCCCTTTTCTCCAAACAATTCCAGAACTGCCAGCTCATTTTATTCTTTTTTTTTTTTTACCCCTTTTTGCCGCCGATGCATAATTTGTCATTATACCCATTATTTTTTCACATATTGCAAGATCAAATTTCCCCTCTTCTGGCCACTTTGTTAGTCTGTTTTTTTTTTTTTAGTTCTTTTTGCCCTCTTATTTGACAATTTTTTTATATCATTCTCAAAGGTAGGAAATTGCTCTCTTAATTCCTCCACAGGCATTGCCATTGTTATCTATGTATTAATTTAAATTTTATTACTTTAGCCAAATTATGTTTCCCCACGTATTAAATTGCAATATGTCTATTTTACCAGTTACACTGCTCAATAAGCAGTCTATAATATAAACACACTTATGCGATTTCTCCTTTCCCTTTTCACTTAGATCGTATTTTGTTCCGCATTCCTAAACCAGTGTTATGTTTAGTGTATAACCATCTAGTTGTCTAATCAATGATATTTCTTGTTTAGTTCCATTTGCCTTTTTTTTGTTTTTTTCCCCAACATAGGAAGTTGCTTTTGCTTTTTTTCCTTCTTTTTTTTTCTTTTTTCCTCTATCTACCAACTTTGCTGTAATCATCATTGTTTATTGTTTAATCCAAATTTTATTTCTCGGCCAAACTTTTTTTTTTTCTCACCTATTCAATGATGATAGTACACCGATCAAAATAATGCTAAATAATCTTTTAATACATGCAATTTACTACTTCTTTTAATCTGCCAAATAGTAATGACCATTAATAATAAATTTAACTTATTGCATGTAAACTAGGGGTTATTTATTTATATTTAGTGCACTCTTAACACTCCCAACTAATGCAATACGCAACAAGACCACTGTTCATATCCACATTTACTCTACACTCATGCAAAAAGGGAGCCGCACCCACCCAACAAACTTCCCGTCAAAAAGCATCTGTACGGGACCTCGCAATCCTTACTACCAGTCAGTCCACCCTTAGGACCCAGCAAACCTTACTTCCAGTCAATTGTCCTCACAAACCCATTAATCATCTAGCTCCATACGCCAAATGTGCTGCGCACCCTTTTGTAAAAATAATAAACAACAAGACAGACAACACTGCTAAAACGGATCCCAGTACCTCTCTAGGTCATCCAGGCCATATCCCAGTACCTCTCTAGGTCATCCAGGCCGTATCCCAATCTCAAGCAGGGGAGGCCTGCAGGTTTATTCCCTCCCTTTAGGGTCCCAGCACAGGCCTCACATATAACAACAGTCGTACACCAAACCAGTTACAGAACGCGCTCTGAGTTCCAAACAATTACTCACAGTAACTTGTTGTGAATTCATTGTTAGTGGTTAGTAGTTACATATCAATTCTGCAGATTCTGTCCCTCTCCTTTTAATTTCCCCCAATTTTGTGTCTAGATTCTTTGAGCCGAAAGGTCACTTGTCTCCAGTGCTCCAGATCAGGGCCAGGACAACACAAAACAACACCCCCACTTATCTATCTGAGCAAGATAATTAAAGCAAATTAATTAAATTGCTCACCTTATCCTTAGTTTGCTGGCAGCTTAGGGTGTGTGTGTCCGATCCCTGCACCATCTCCGAGCACCGGAAGACCGCCCACCCTTACGAGTGTAACCGACCTTTGCCGACTCCTGCCGCTGGCTAGCCAAATATGTTGTGGTTTCCCGACTAGATGTTTACATATTTTTGAGGTTGCCTTGTTCGTGAATAATTGGAGGGAGACAAAATCTTCAGAAGCCATCTTTATTCCCACGGTGAGCAGTCCCTGGCCAGGCAGTGCTAGCTCGGCATTCTTTACAGAGCAATATTTATGGGAAAAACTCAACCAACTTTGCTCCAATCAAAATACATGGGTTGTAACCATCTTATCTCTAACAAACTTTGCTCCAATCACATTTCATGGGTTGTAACCATCTTATCTTTAACTTTTTTTTTACTCTCCAACTTTGTTTTGTTAAACCATGGTGGAAAATTGAAGTATAGGTTTTTTAAAAAAAGAAAAAGAATATACACTAAAATGGACTGGAAAATTACAGTTCAAGAGTGGACAAACAAAGCCAAAGGAATAGGATACAAGTGGATACATAAATGATTCAATTGATTATGTTTTTTTTCAGTAACAACTAATGATTTTACTGAACAAATATTGATCAAAGCTACAGAAATCAAGTGCATCACCTGATTATGTTTTTGAATCAACTAAACAGAAGCCTGCTTACTAATCAAAGCTACAGAAGCGTGCTGCTTATGTGTGTGTGTGAGCTGCTCATGCATATATGAATTGAATTGCTTGTATGTGTGTGTGTCTGTGTGTGAACTGCTTGTGTGTGTGTGTGTGTGTGTGTGTGCATGTGTACGTGTGCTGCCTGTGTGTGTGTGCATGTGTCTGTGTGCACTGCTCATGTGTGTGTGAACTGCTTGTATGTGTGTGTGTGTGTGTGTGTGTGTGTGTGTTACTGCTGCTTACATAATATGGTTATTGATTATGATTATTGATTATGGTTATTCAACATGGCAATTGATCTACTGATGAATATGATGAGAAATATTGAAATATAATCTTCAACAACATGAAAAGAGGGGTGGATCCGTAAGGATCTAGGGAGCTTCAACTGGACTGTGACCGGATTGATCCTTCGCACAATCTTAAAAGGATCAATAAAGCGGGGAGCCAATTTCCGTGACTCCACTCTCAAGGGCAGGTCCCGCGTGGAAAGCGAGACCCTTTGGTCAACCCGATAAGATGGGGCTGAATGGCGCCTTCTATCGCGGCGATCTTTTGATTCCGTCCAGAGCGCAACAAGGAGGAACGGACCCTGGTCCAAACTGACCGACAACACCGAACAAAGTAATTAACCGCAGGAACCTCTGAATCTCTGTCAGTCTCAGGAAACAGTGGAGGCTGATTACCCAACTGAACCTCAAACGGGGAAAGACCTGTGGAGGAGTTACCCAGTGAATTGAGGGAGTATTTGGATCATGTTAAAAATCCACTCCTTGAGGATGGGTTGTCAGCCGCCAAACATCGAAGAGTATTCTCCAAAGACTGGTTGGTTCGCTCAGTCTGCCCGTAAGTCTCTGGATGGAAACCCGAGGAAAGGCTCACGGTGGCCCCCAAGTGGTTGTAAAACGCACGTCAGAATTTGGCCGTAAATTGAGGGCCCTGGTCAGAAACCACATCTTGAGGGATGCCATGCAGCCGAAAAACATGATCCACAACAAGAAGGGCAGTCTCTCGCGCCGAAGGCAGCTTGGGCAGCGCAATAAAGTGGGCAGCCTTAGAAAAGTGGTCAACCACGACCAGGATACCTTCCGAAACAGGCAGCCCCGTAACAAAATCAAGAGCGATATGGCTCCAAGGGCGCTTAGGGATGGGCAACGGCCATAGCAGACCAGAGGGCGGAAGGTGGGAAGTCCTGTTCCTGGTGCAAATACAGCACACCGCTACAAACTCCCGGATGTCCTCCATTATGCTGGGCCACCAAAAACGTCGAGCCAAGAACTGCTTGGTCCGATGAACCCCTGGGTGACCAGCCAGATGGGAAGAGTGCCCCCACTGGAGAACTTGGGACTGCACTGCTAAAGGAACAAATAAACAGCCAGGCGGCTCCCCACCAGGACCAGGATCATTTTTCAATGCCTCCCGCACAACAGACTCGACGTCCCACTGAATGGGAGCCACATCTGAGCTGCCGGGATAAGCGGCTCAGGAATAGGGTCGCGACTGGAGCGGTCGTGAATCCGCAACAAAGTGTCGGGCTTGATGTTTTTAGACCCCGGGCGATAGGTTAACGTAAAGTTAAAGCGGTTGTAAAACAACGACCACCGCGCCTGCCAAGAATTACGCCGTTTAGTCTGTTGGATGTATTGGAAATTTTTATGATCCGTCCAAACCACAAACGGCTGTTCAGCCCCCTCCAACCAATGGCGCCACTCTTCTAACACCAACTTGACGGCCAACAATGCTATAATTCCGTTCGGCCATCGACAACGACCGGGAGAAGTGGGCGCATGGGTGCAGCTTATTGTCCTGAAGGGGGCACTGGGATAAAATGGCACCTACCCCAAATTCCGACGCATGCACGTCCACAACAAATGGGAGGGAGGGAGGGATTGGGCAAAATGAGAATGGGTTCTGAGCTAAATCGTTTCTTTAACTCCTGAAAAGCAGCCTCAGCTGCCAGAGACCAAGCAAACGACGAGGAGGTATTCTTCTTAAAGAGCGCGATAATGGGGCAGCTACCGCGCTAAAATTACGGATAAACCTCCTATAAAAATGAGCAAACCCCAAAAGCCGTTGCGCCTCCTTAAAGTTTTGAGGGGCAGGCCAATCCCTGACCGCTGACACTTTGTCAGGATCCATGCCGACCAACCCTTCTGACATAATGAAGCCAAGAAACGAAACTGTCTTGGCATGAAAAACGCATTTCTCAGCCTTGACAAAAAGCTTGGCTTTGAGGACGGCCTCAAGCACTTGTCTGACGTGTTGTTTATGCGCCGAGAAAGTTGAAGAGAAAATCAGAATGTTGTCAAGGTAGACAAAGATGAATCTCTCCAACATCTCTCGGAGGACGTCATTAACGAGTGCCTGGAACACAGAGGGGGCGTGAACCAATCCAAACGGCATGACCAAATATTCGTAGTACCCATCATGCGTATTAAACGCCATTTTCCACTCGTCCCCCTCACAGATCCGAACCAAGTTATAAGCATTACGGAGGTCCAGCTTGGTAAAAAACGACGCCTCCTGCAGCCGTTCAAACGCGGAGTTCATCAACGGAAGTGGGTATCAGTTTTTAATAGTGATATTATTCAAGCCCCTGTAATCAATACAGGGTCTCAGGCTGCCATCTTTTTTGCCCACAAAAAAGAACCCTGCTCTGGCAGGGGACGTGGGGGGCCGAATAAATCCATTAGCCAGAGCCTCCTGAATATATTTTCGCATAGCCTTCCGTTTAGGCCCTGACAGCGAGTATAATGAACCCCTAGGGGGAGTGGTACCCGGGTGGAGATTGATCTCGCAATCGAACATGCGATGAGGAGGTAAAGTCGAGGCCCGCTGCTTGCTAAAAACCTCCGCGAGATCAGCATAATCGTCAGGAACATTAGGAGGCAGACAAAAGTTCAGAGCAGCCCCCAAATTCACACCCTGTTCGGAACCTGCCCCCTCTAAGTCAGATTCCGAGTCAGAGAAATCCTCCGAATAGCAATCCTCCTCTGGCTGCCGCCAGTCAAATTGAAGATCCCACTCCAACCCCTCCTTCGCCCCTTTCTGTAGATTATGAGGGTTGTGTGAGGCAAACTCCTCAGAATCACTCCAGGCATCAGCCTCCCCCATAGGTCGATGCCTGGGATGACACGCCAAACTACCCCTACAGTGGGACCTACAATCAGTCCCCCACTGGACGATCGGGTTATCCTGACTTCCCCAAATGATATGAGGCCTATGTTCCCGTAGCCATGAGTGTCCTAAAACGACAGGGAAAACAGGAGAACTGATAATAAAAAACCGGTCCTCCTCAGAGTGGCCACCAAAAGAGATGAACATAGTCAATGATTCAGAAACTTTGGTTATGAATTCAGTTCCCAGCGGGCGACCATCCAAAGATCAAACAAAAGATCTAACAGAGCGCGAATGTAAAAGAGGGCGGATAGGAATGGAATGTCCCCTAGCCCTCTCTGCGTTCATAAAACAGTCCACGGCACCAGAGTCCACAAAAGCTTCTATAAATATTCTGTCTCCCCACAGTCAATTCTACGGGGATTAAAGTTCGGAAGGGAAATTGGGTCTGTCCCTCTAGCGCCCCCCATACCGCTAGAGGGACTTCCCGTTTCCCTGAAGCTCTGGGCAGCGTGGACGGATATGTCCCAGATTGTTACAATTATAGCAGATTATACGTTTCCGAACAGGCTTACGAGCCTGGCTCTCATATGAGCCATCAACCTGCATAGGCTCACCAGGAGTGGAATTTTCAGTGGGCGGAACGGGAGCTTTATGCATGCTGCTAGTAGGATTAGCCCCCTTGCCAGCAAGAGCCAATGCAGTACATTTCTCCCTGTTATGTTCGCGGATGCGATTATCAATTCGCACCACAGTGTGAACCAACGAATCCAGAGACAAACAAGGCTCCAATGTAGCCAGAGCGTCCTTAACCTCCTCTGCCAAAGCGTGAACGAACTCTGTCATAAGAGGTGCTTCTGGCCAGCCTGTCTCTGTAGCCAAGGAGAGAAATGTGATTGAAAACGCAGCGACACTCTCAGAGCCCAGCCTTAAATGCATTAAACGCGTAGCTGCGTCCTGGCCACAAACATCCTGATCAAACACCGATACCATTTCTCTAACGAGAGTCTCCACAGTATTCACTACCGGTGAACTAGATCAAATAAGTGGGCGGACCCAAGTGAGTGCTGTGTCGGTTAACAGGGATAAAATAAATGAAACCTGAGACTCTTCATTCACGAACAGTGAAGGCTACGCTTTAAAAAATATCTCACATTGGGCAATGAAATCTTTACATCTTCCTGCCTCGCTTCCATATCTTGGGGGTAATTGAAGCTTTGGCTCTCGGGGAAGATGTACGGACTGTGCTTGTGCAACATTTTGTGTGATTTGCGTGGACAGGGCTCTAATACTCTCAGTGAGAGTTAACAGAACGTTCTCCTGTCTCTCCATGGCATTCGCCTGAAGGAGGACTCTTTCCGCCAGCTCTGCCTGTTGATTGTTCAGGCTAACAAGACCCTTGCCATAACTGGAGAGAGCAGCTTGTTGGTTAGCCACAACTTTCTCTAACGCAGCCATTGCTGACAACTCCATGCTGGCTAGAGTGTTCTGTAATGGCCGGTAGTATACGGAGGCCAAGCGCAACGACAGAGGGAAAGAGAGTAGCACGAACATAGTACAAACACAGAGAATAATATAGACTAAACGCAAGTGCTCGCGCTTCCAAAGGATGTATAATAGTCCGAACCACGGAAGCAAAGCGAGATAGAAAAAGGGAAGAAACTCCAACAATAAGAAGATAGAAAGTCATACAAAACCTGACTACAGATACCTTCGGCTATAGCGCGAAGCTAAACACAGACACTCTAGCGAAGGAGGCGTGCCAGACTTCCTGCATATATAGATTCTGGAGAAGCACCATCCCAGCTCAATCAACCAGCTGGGTAAAGAATTCGATGGCCCAGGAATTCGATATCGTCCTGGGACGAGAGCTGCAAAGAAAGGTCCAAACAACATGCACACCTAACAAACCATGACAAAATGCAAATGTAAATTTGCAAATTATTGTATTCTGCTTGTATTCACATTTTACACAGCATCACAACATTTTTGGAAATGGGGCTGTATGTATATAAGTTTCTACAAATTAGTGCAATGATCCAAAATCAACACCAAATTGAAATAAAATCTACAGATTTCATGAAGACTTTGAGAACAAGCCAGACAACAGTGGCTGATCTCGCACTTAAACGTCCATTAGTGCAGTTTGCCATTTGAGGACAGTATAGTTTCAGAGATTATGCTGATTTATTGGCTGAGAGTGATGAATGATTGACTTTTCATTTTCAACAACCTAGGCCTTTTTTTTCTTTTTTTTTTTGCATTTTAGCCACAATTTGGAACCTATTATGTTAAAGAAAACAGAAAGAAGCCATCCCATCCCTGCAGGTCTCCTGTGATCAGGAAAAACCTAGTAAGTTTATTAGTGGCAAAGATCTTGCAATTGAACAAAAATCTTAGGTTCTGGACTTTTCCTAACAGAAAAAAATATAGAAACTTGATTTTGAAAGTTCAAATGACACTAACAGCTAGTATTTTAAGATTTTCACCACTCTTAATTACTGCAAATGAAGTTTACCTCAGTTTCTACCAAAAGTGACACACATACTAGGTTTTTTCAGATCACAGGAGAGGTCTCCGCTCCACACTGGGCTTTTAGCAAAATGGAAATTTCTGTGGAAGACCAGCAATAACACTGGTGTATCCCAGTCATCCATAAGTTGCAAAATGCCAGCTGTACTCAAAGACATAATAGCATTAATTGCAAGTTACCGACATTTTCTCCATGGCAAGTGGAGGTGAAACACAGGTTAAGTGAGCTAGCAATCTGCCCAGTGTCACCGGTATCATTGACTACATCAGTGGTTCTCAACCTTTTTTGAGCGAACGCCCCCCTGACCTTACCATGATCCTTTGGTGCCAAAAATAATTTTTCCAATTGAACAGTAGCCTACATTTTGCTTATTGTTGCACAGTAATTATCAAATTGAGAGGGTATACCAAATCTTACATCACACTGACAATGCAATCATGAGCAAAATGTAGGCTATTGTTCAAATGAAAAAAAAAAAAAAATTTGTGGATTGAATGTTAAGAATGTTCAATTCTTTGTACAATCGCGTGAATATTTGTGTTATCCGCACTAACGCGGTCCAGAAATATTATTGAAAGTCAAACAGTATGATAAAAATGTTAAATGCACTTTAATGTTCGTTGATTGTCGCAAATGACTTTTAGGACGGTGTTAATGCCTTTCATATTAACGCAAATGTAATTTTTTTTCTTTATTGTGTGCCAAATGACACTAAAGAATGTCCGAAAATTAATTATTAAAATGCCAATGACGCTACTGAATCTGTGGTATGAGGGTTCGAGATGGGAGCCGTCAAAAGCCGCTCTGGGGCTTTCCTGCTGTAGTTGCTTTGCCCTATCCCTACTAACCTCCCCTTGCTTTGCATACAGACCTGCAAACCAATGAAAGGTTGAAATGGGAGGACGCAGTAATTTCGGAAAGGAACGCACTGCTGGGCTGAGGTGGATTGGCGTTACTATGGAGATCATGACAGTAGCTCCGTAGAGGAGTTGGGAAAAAAATATATATCAGCTCTTAAGTTATTTGCACTTGAAACGTTTAAAAATATGATTTTTAACAATAGTTAAATTCAAATAATGAACACTGCACAAGCTAAGTTGTGGTGATTGTTGACGCACCCCTTTCAGCCCTCACGTTCCCAGCGCCCCCCGAAGTTGTCCGAATACCCCTGTTGAGAAACCCTAGACTACATGCATGCATCAACGCCTCATCTAATGATGAGTTTGCATATGTTAGCAGGAAATGCTACAATTTCATGTAAGTGATACTCATTTGGAATGCCAAGTGTTCGCTGATCAACGACGCCACTGCCTGGTCCAGTGAGACGTCTGACGGTTTTATCCTGCGGCGAGGTTTGGTTGGCACTTGGTTGGAGCAGGGAGTTGAGACAGATGGCGGGCTTCTGGGTAAGAAGCACAATAGCAGGTATTTAAGATGTATATCTCCAACTTTTGGGTACTGGAGTCACCCACTGAAGTTGTGGCTTATGAATCTGCGACCCACAGACACCAAGGGAGAGGGCATATAACTATGTGCGCAAAAATAAGTGTGCTGATCTGAAGCCAAAATGGTTGCAGTTGCACTGAAGAGGGGGCATCTTTCAGAATCCACCAGAGAAGGTTTGCAAAATGACATAATCCAGCTGCATTCATGCATAAAGCCTCGTTTACACCTAGCAAGTTTTAGAGACATTTGCTGCCGTTTGGTGAAACGCCTCTAAACAGGGTACTTGCCTCGTCACGACCGGCATTGTACTTGTACATCTCAAGGCGTGTGTCGACAGGGCTAGGCGCAACTGGAACCAGCTAAAACTTTTTAACTTGGGTGAAAACCTTAAAGCTGGATTGATGTACCAGTGAGCATACGGCAAAGAAACGCTGCTTGGCGTGTGTGGTCATTTGAAGGGTCTGCACATCCAGCAATAGGTGGCTCACAAACGTATACAGTTCAAAGGTCAATCAATACTGGCTGTGCAATGTGGCTGGGCATCTGAAATGAGGTTGCCCACCGTCAGCAACAGTCTACTGGCTTTCGAGCGCCATGTGAGTGGCATTGAGAACCTTTCATGCCCCATCTTTAGACAGATGAATGTGATCGTACCAAGTTTCTAAGATGTTTGCAGGTGTTCTAGAGCACATATTTAAACCGTTTTATGAACGCCACACATCCAACTCTGTGAAACAGCTCTAAAAAACATGCACTGACTGACTGGTTCTGAAACCATGTTACAAACTGTTAAGAGCAAATGGAGCCTAACATGGCCTTGAAGCAGGGCCTTCCACTGGCAGACAACCGAATTGTACAGGGTTCTGAAGTGCAAAACACTGAAACAAAAAAGAAAACTCAATAACATATACTTGCAGCCTTGAGGTCAGCTGCACAATGGCTTAATTAATATACTGAGATATACTTTCAGATTCACTAAATTAAAAGCTATCAGCATTAATGGTGCTATGTGGAACTTTTGACATGGATTTATAACTTTTTTATTGCCAAGGAGTGAACGTACTACAATGGAGCATAAAAAATTAGATCTTTTCCCGACTTTCTTGGCTGCCTATATAACAGCATGATAACTGATTTATATGTGCAGGACTCAGGTCAAAATACTGCAAAAACCCAAAGGATGTGACAATATCCGTGCTTCCAAGTGCCTTCTTTCCCAGAAAGGTACAAAGCTAAGGACTTTACTTATTTATTTACAAACCCCAATTCCAATGAAGTTTGGACATTGCGCAAAACGTGAATAAAAACAGAATACTATGATTTGCAAATCCTTTTCGACCTATATTCAATTGAGTACATTACAAAGACAGGATATTTAATGTACAAACTGATAAGCTGTATTGTTTTTTGTAATTATTCACTCATTTTGAATTTGATGCCTGCAACATGTTCCAAAAAAGCTGGGACAGGGGCATGTTTACCACTGTGATACACCACCTTTCTTTTTGACAAAACACTTAATAAGCGTTTGGGAACTGAGGACTCTAATTGTAGAAGCTTCGTAGGTGGAATTCTTTCCCATTCCCATTCCCATTGCTTGATGTACGACTTCTGTTGCTCAACAGTCCGGGGTCTTCGTTGTCATATTTTGCGCTTTACATCAGGAGTAACTACCTGATAAGAAATTTCAGTAACTGTAGTATTGATGTGAAATTTCACCTGTTTAATGCTTTTTGTAGCAGTCTGTATTGTGCTCCCCTATGGTGCTACTACAAACAGATTACCTTGCGTAAACTCAATGTTGCTTATAACAATGCCTTTAGACGTTTCTTATCTTTGCCTTAATATTGTAGAGCCAGTGGTGTGTTTGTTTGTAATTATTTCAATTCTTCTGGAGAGTTGTTGCGTAAATCAGGCTATGCTTTCAAATCAAGAGTTGCCAATATTTCGAACAAGATGGTAAAATGTGTCATGGAAAGTGTTGCCCTGATTTCCAGCATGAGGCACCAGTGGCAAAGAATTCTGTATGTTTGAACAGTGATGTCAGACCTTTGTTTTCTCTTTGTCTTTATATATGATAGTTTTTTATGTCACCTATATCTGCAAATTTGTATCTGTGATTTTTTTAAATCACATTTTTATGTCTTTTATGTATATGGACTTCTAGTCTGAAATAAAAAATCTGAATCTGAATCTAAATGCGCCACACATTTTCAATGGGAGACAGGTCTGGACTGCCGGCAAGCCAGTCTTTTACGCGCACTCTTTTACGACGAAGCCACGCTGTCGTAACACGTGCAGAATGTGGTTTGGCATTGTCTTGCTGAAATAAGCAAGGATGTCCCTGAAAAAAATGTCGCTTGGATGGCAGCATATGTTGCTCTAAAACCTGTATGTACTGTAATGTGAAAAAAAAAAAAAAAAAAAAAAGCCACTAGATGGCAGTATTGACATTTTTTTTGTTAAGCCCAGTCTGGAGCTAGGTTTGGGGCATGTCCTGGGCATGCCTCAGAGGGGGCTGGAAAAGAGTATAGGTCACACTTTATTTGAAGTGTTGCTCATAAAGGCTTCGTACAGCATGTATAATGCCTTCATAAATGAGACATAATGTCTTCATAAATCATACATAAGCAAATGTCATACTTTGTAAAGGTTGAAATAACACATCCTTCTTCAGCATGTGACGCCAGCTGTGATATAACTGACAGTGTCAATTAGCTAGTGGCTAAATGCGATAAAGGGCGACATTGTCAGCTAAGTGACATTGTCATTGTCACATCTGGCATCACATGCTGAAGAAGGATGTGTTATTCCACCCTTTACAAAGTATGACATTTGCTTATGTATGATTTATGAAGACATTATGTCTCATTTATGAAGGCATTATACATGCTGTATAAAGCCTTTATTAGCAACACTTAAAATAAAGTGTGACCAGAGTTTATAAGGAGAAAAATTGAGATAGTGAGGGTAGTCGGAGAAATTGCAAGGAGAAATTGTGGAAGGATACATTTGACCAGACCTGTCACTCTTTTCAAGACCTGTGAAGCTTTTGTGGATTTTTGCCTGTGTTGGAGCATTTTCCTGTCCCAGGACATTGCAACATAGCAGCGCCATCTCCATTACCAAGGGACTGTAAATATCTCATTTTTTTTATATCAATCTTGGTCAGTAGAGTAGATTGTAGATTAGTTCAAAGTGTTTGTTGATTAAATCTGTTAAAGTTTTAAAATTTTGTCTGTCATCCCTTGCTGTCCGTGACGTCATAACAAATTGGGGCCATAACAGTACCTTTCAGGATTAATGATGCCTTTACAGATGTGCAAGTTACCCATGCCAACACATCCCCATAACATCACAGATGCTGGCTTTTGAACTTTGCGCTGATAACAATCTGGAAGGTCCTTTTCCTCTTTAGCCCGGAGGACACGACATCCATGATTTCCAAAAACAATTTGAAATGTGGACTTGTCAGACTACAGTACACTTTTCCACTTTGCGTCAGTCCATTTCAGATGAGCTCGGGCCCAGAGAAGCCAGCAGTGTTTCTGAGTGTTGTTGATATATGGCTTTCGCTTTACATGGTAGATTTTTAACTTGCACTTGTAGATGTGGTGACGAACTGTGTTAACTGACAGTGGTTTTCCGAAGTGTTCCTGAGCCGAGATGGTAATATTCTTTACAGAATGATGTCGGTTTTTAATGCAGTGCCGCCTGAGGGACTGATGGTCACAGGCATTCAACGTTGGTTTTTGGCCTTGCTGCATACGTGTAGAGATTTCTCCGGATTCTCTGAATGTTTTGATGATATTATGGACTGTAGATGATGAAATCCCTAAATTCCTCGCAACTGCATGTTGAGAAACGTTGTTCTTAAACTGTTGGGACTATTTGCTCATGCAGATGATTGCAAAATGGTGGCCCTCGCCCCATCCTTGCTTGTGAGCGAGTGTGCCTTTCGGGGATGCTCCTTTTATACCCCATCATGACACTCACCTGTTTCCAATTAACCTGTTCACCTGTGGTGTTTTTTGAGCATTCCTCAACTTTCCCAGTCTTTTGTTGCCCCTGTCCCAGCTTTTTTGGAACGTGTTGCAGGCATCAAATTCAAAATGAGTGAATATTTCCAAAAAAATACGATAAAGTTTATCAGTTTGTCTTAGTGTACTCAATTGAATATTGGTCGAAAAGGATTTGTCAATAATTATTTTCAGTTTTTATTCACGTTTTACACAACATCCGAACTTCATCGGAATTGGGGATTATATATATTTATTGCACGGCGTTGTCAAATGCTCGATCCTGATTGGTCAATTAGAACATTCTAAGGTCTGTTATTTCTGTATAGCAGACCGTTGCTATGGACCCTTCTGATCGACTCTGGCGGATCATGTCCTGTCATATCATTCCGCAGGAAGACGTTTACACCTGCAGCAAGGAATTGTAAATTTTCTGTTGCTCCATCAAGTAAAAATGGAATATTTTTCCAATATCAATTTTAATATATTTGGAGAGAACGAAACATTGGATTCATGGTTGATGGCTGACCAGTCCCCAGTAAAGAAGAAGAGAGGAAAAGCGCAGAGAAAGAAAGCGAGTTGAAAAGACAAGGAATTAGACGACACGGAAATTGACAAAATGAAGGAAGACAAACATGAAGTTAATACAAAACGGAACAGGCAACAGGCCATTAGTGTGTTTAAAGACTGGTTAATTGAAGAGAGAATGTCAACAGACTTTGACAGTAATGCCACAGAAAACCTCAATCAGGTGCTGCGGTCATTTTATGCATCTGTTCAAAACCTACTCAGTCGCCAGTTACATTGCAATTAGGGCTGGGATATGTCGACACTTCTCAAAATTTGATATAATGAACTGTGCTACTTTCAAGTCCAGCAACGGGGTATTTAAATCAGTCATTAAAAACCTCCATAAAAACAGGAAAGACGTCAGCCAGCACCACCCTCCCAACTCAGTAACAGATTTACGGCTCCTCAGGTGCTCAGAAGTGCTGTCCCCGTACACAGCGATTGGACTGGTCCAAAAAGTGTGGTTCGATGTGCAGCTGCATCTCACAAGACAGGGGAGAGAAGGTAATCGAGACCTGACAAGAGACTCTTTCATTGCGAAAGAAGATGAGAATGCTAATGAGTATATTTCTCTCGCCCACAACGCTGAGACCAAAAAACCACAAAGATGCCAAAGATCCATGAAAAGAAAATTACAGAGGATGCATCTTTGCTGAGCCTGACAATTTAAACTGCCCCATTACCAGTTTTAAGAAACACTTATCCCTGTACCCTCCCGACGCTAAAGCGTTTTACCTTCATTCACTAAGAAAACATCAACAGCTACTGAACAGACAAGCAGTGTGGTACTCTAGTGAACCCATGGGGCACAATTACCTTGGGCAAATGTTACCCTAAATCAGCCAGGCAGCCAGGCTTTCTAAGAGGTAGACAAATCACAGCTTGAGGAGCACAACTGTCCAACTCCTCTCTCAGGCTGGTCTGGCAGGTAGGGAGATTATGTCTGTGACTGGGCACAGATGTGAGAGCAGTCTGAGGAGCTACTGGGCTCCGACCAATACAGATTGGGAAATGTGGAGCAAGATACTGTCCTCTAATTCAGGCAGCAGCAGCAGATCGGGTGAGTGCCTCTCTTAAAGCGTTAGTGATAATATTGATAGCAGTTGTAATGATGAAGAACTGTTTCCAGGTGTGTTAGCTGCAGAACCACAGCAAGGAGGAAATATGGACATGAATGAGGACAGAGACGTCAGCATCAATATTCCCAAGGACGTCCCATTCACCTTTTCTCACTTCACCATCAATGGAAATGTTCAGTTTAATGTGAATTACAATACTAAATATGCTAATCTTCGCTTCGGAGTTACCGTTGCTTACATTTACAGTTTGTAGTAACAAACAGACAATTTTTTCAAGCAGTGGAATATTTTTTCAAGCGGAAGCAATGAAAACTTTAGTAAATCAATAAAATCATATTTAGATCAACATTTTATGTCAAACTTTTGATTTCTTAGTGAGTAGCCATGTAATAAGGGGGATAATGTAGAGCGAGCCGGTCACTATAGAGAAATAAACCCCTTCAGGGTGATGT
This sequence comes from Gymnothorax javanicus, assembly GCA_029692085.1. Taxonomy (NCBI): domain Eukaryota; kingdom Metazoa; phylum Chordata; class Actinopteri; order Anguilliformes; family Muraenidae; genus Gymnothorax; species Gymnothorax javanicus. Next base: position 162,255,125 of record CM056194.1, on the reverse strand, counting down.
TGGACGGGTCCTACATCACCCTGTCGGGGTTTATTTCTCAATATATTAATATATAGTGATTCTCGCGTTACATGTGTGACATTTGGAAGGTATTCTTGACATTTTTCAATGCACTATACTTTAATTGGGTTGCAGATGGGGATATCAATATAGGACAACCACAAGATACCTGGGCTTAAAGGGAACCTATTATGCTACTTTTTCAAGTTTATATTTTGATCTTGGAGTCCCCTAGAGTACTCCTGATCGTTCAAAGTCCAAAAAATGGTCCTTATTTAGCTCATACTGCCATCCTCAAAAAACCCCATTTGTAGTCCATTGCAGTCTCTGCCTGAAACGCCTCGTTTGAGCTGGGCAGGACACGGCAGAACCCAGTTTTCGGTCCGCCTCCCTAGTGTGAAACGTGAGATGCATCTGCCATCTGAGCTAAGGCATTTTGCAATCAAACGCTGTACATGTGTATAGATTTAATGAAATGAACTTGTTCTAATAAATGCAGCGGTGAAAGTGGAGGACGCAGTGCGAAAGTCTGGCAGCTCTAGCTCGAATTTGCTATCTACCTACGGCATGGTGAGTACACCAGTGTTTCCACTTTATAGATCTAGAATCCACCCCATACAGACAGATTTGAAGAATGGGTCAACATACCTAAGTGTAGACCGGAGACCGTAGAAATTGGATGGGTCTGAGTTTAGAGGGAAACCTGGACAGTGAGGAGCAGCAAAAAGTGGACCAACAACTTATGGACTACTTAGGTGTGTATTATAAGGACCTGCTGGTTCGTGTGCATAACTATGGTGTGTCGTTAGCGTGGAGTAACGAACAGCTTCTGCACTGGTATATGATGGAGGGGCGAAAGCTCCAGGCTAAACGGCCTTTTCGGAAATTGCCCATGGTTTCCGCTTTCACACCAGACGCGAAACAAATTTTTCGCGTGAGAGATTACATTCAAAGTCAATGCATTGTCTTTGCCTTGACTTTGAATGTAATCTATCGTGCAAAAAATTTGTTTCGCGTTCGGTGTGAAAGCGGCTTAACGCGCCCATAACGCGTGTATTCGCATCTTTGCATTGACTTTGAATGTAATCTGTCGTGTGAAAAATTTGTTTCGTGTCCGCTGTGAAAGCGGCTTAATGCGCCCATAACATGTGTATTCACGTGTTTGCATTGACCTTGAATGTAATCTGTCGCGCAAAAAATTCATGTGCGACACCTCCAACAACAATAGTGAGGATGGGAGAGAAAATGCTTTTTTTTGGAGTCTGCTGAAATATCAGATCTGTCAAAAGATTGTGAAATTCAAGCTGGAATTTAGGTAGCTGGAATAGGTCAGCCATATCATCATGAGCCTGAGGTTGAAGCAGGTTTTAGAAAGTCAATGTAATGTCAGTATGATGCAAAATAAATCATTATAAAGTCATTTTTGGTGCTATCCAGTCAGCAAAAGTGGGGGCTTATATAACAATGGTGCCTGGCGAACTGAAATTGGTGAAGCACAGACCATTCCTTGAAAATAATGACTGGTCTTGACCTGTTTACGTGAACTCTGAAAACAGTTGGGACCATCAGGTGTAGCCAGTTCTGCTTGTTCAGATAAGACGAGAACTCATAAGATGAGAACTCTGTTTTCAGTCATTTTCCTTGATTAACACATTTTACAATGATAAAAATAAGCCATTGGCGGTTTCAACCCCAAGTCAGAAAAACTGGGGACAGTATGGCCATTGCAAATTAATAAAGTAAGCAGTGAGTTGTAATTTTTCTCATTTATGTTTCATCATAGATAATCTGAACACAATATATTTCATGTTTTGTGAGGTCAGTATCATTTCTCTTTTAAAATTTACATCTGTTCCTGGCATTCAGGCCATCCACACATTGAGAAACAAAAAGTTGGGACAGTAAGGAAATTATCACTAAATAGAAGTGTAGGATTGCATAGTGATGTGAATCAGGTGGTGTCAACGGGTGATTATGGTCATGATTTGGTACAAAACCAACACCCAGGAAAGACCAAGTCCTTCAGCAGCAAAGAAGGGCCGAGGATCACCAGTTTGCCAACAAATGCATGAGAAAAGTATTGAACTGTTTAAAAACGATGCTCCACAAAGACAAATAAAGAAAAATTTCAATATTCCATCCTCTACTGCGCATAATGTACGTAAAAGATTTGTGGAATCTGGTTGAATTTCAGTGCTTAAAGGGCAAGGGCACAAAGCTAAACTGAATGCCCCTGATCTGAGATCCCTGAGACGGCACTGTGTCGAGAACAGACGTTCATCCATCATGATATAACCATATGGGCTCAGGCTTACTTTGGCAAATCTTTTTCGAACACAAAAATGCGGAGCTACATCCATAAATGCCACTTAAGACTTTACTGTGCCGAATGGAAACCTTACATTAACTGTGTCCAGAAGCGTCATTGACTTCTCTGGGTTCGGAGGCATCTGGGATGGACCATGACTCTGTGGGAACGTGTATAGTGGTCAGACAAGTCAATATTTCCTGTTTCCATGGGAAGAAATAGAGGCCGTGTGCTCGGAGCAAAGATGAAAAGGACCATCCAGAATATTACCAGCGACAAGTCCAGAAACCAGGGTCTGTCATGGTATGGGGGTGAGTCAGTGTCCTGGGAAAAGGTAACTTGCACTTCTCTGATGGCACCATCAATGCAGAAAAGTACATAGGGATTTTACAGCAACATGGCTCCTTCTAAATGGAGCCTCTACCAGGGACGACCATGCATACAGTATTTCAACATGACAATGCAAAACTACATACTGCACACATTACAAAGGTCGAGCTGAGGAAAAAGAGGGTTTGGGTGCTGGACTGGCCTGCCTGCAGTCCTGACCTGTCCCCAATAGAGAATGTGCAGCACATTTTGAAACGCAAGATGCGGAAACAAAGACTTTGCACTGTTGCACACCTCAAGACTTGTTTAGAGGAAGAATGGGATAAAATTCCACCTGAAACACTTAATCACTTAGTCTCTTCAGTACCTAAATGCTGTGAAAAGAAAAGGGAATGTTACAGAGTGATTGATGCTTCACTGTCTCAATTTTATTTTAAATGTGTTGCAAGAATCAAATTTGACATTTATGGATCAAAAATAATAAAAATCATGGGGAAAACATCAAATAATGTGTGGCTATCATGTTTCTAGTGTAGTACACGTGTATACTTGGTTGTGCGCCAAAATAGCACACAGATGTTAGTCTAGCGATCTCTTTATAATTGTATAAGGGAATTGCTGTTTTCCTGTTTTGTATTCAGAAAATTGAATATTTGAATCATGTCACCATCATTTTTATTTTCAGTGCACATAATAGAATACACTGAAAAGACATTACTGGGGATTTACAACCCCAATTCTGAAATATTTGGGACAAAGTGTAAATTGTGAATAAAATCAAAATGCAATGACTTTCAAATCAGACCCGCCAGTATTTTATTCACAATAGAACAGAGATAACATAGCAAATGTTGAAACTAAGAGATTTTACAATTTTATCCACAAAATGAGCTCATTTCAAATTTGATGACTGCTACAGGTCTCAAAAAAGTTGGGACAGGGGCCTGTTTACCATGGTGTAGCATCCCCTCTTCTTTTTAACACAGAGTGGAGGCGTCTGGGCATTGAGGAGACAAGTTTTTTGAGTTTAGCCATTTGAATTCGATCCCACTCTTGTGTAATACAGGCTTCCAGCTGCTGGAGAGTTTTGGGTCTCCTTTGACGGACTTTTCGTTTAATTATGAGCCAAATGTTCACAATCGGTGAAAGATCAGGACTGCAGGCAGGCCAGTTCAGCACACGGAATCTTCGATTACGAAGCCATGCTGTTGTAATAGCTGCAGTTTGTGGTTTTGCATTGTCCTGCTGAAATACACAAGGCCTCCCTGCAATAGATATCCGCTGGAGGGGAGCATATGTTGCTCTAAAACCTTTATATGCCTTTCAGCATTCATGGTGCTTTTTAAAACACGCAAGTGTCCCACACCATATGCACTAATGCATCCCCATACCATCAGAGATGCTGGCTGTTGAACTGAATGCTGATAACAGGAGAGGTGGTCTTTCTCCTCTTTAGCCCGGAGGACATGATTTCCAACAAGAATGTCAAATTTGGACTCGTCTGACCTCAGGACACTTTGCCACTTTGTCCATTTTAAATGAGCCTTGGCCCACAGAACACGGCGGTGCTTCTGGATCATGCTCAACAATGGCTTCCTTTTTGCATGATAGGGTTTTAGGTGGCATCTGTGGATGGCACGGCAGACTGTGTTTACAGACAGTGGTTTCTTGAAGTATTCCTGGGCCCATTTATTAATTTCAATGATAGAATCATGCTGGTGAGTGATGCAGTGGCATCTGAGGGCCCAAAGATCATGGGCATCCAGTAAAAGTCTTCAGTCTTGTCCCTTATGCACAGAGATTTTTCCAGTTTCTCTGAATCTTTTGATGATGTTATGCACTATTGATGATGAGACCTTCAAAGCCTTTGCAATTTGACATTCAGGAACATTGTTTTTAAAGTATTCCACAATTTTTTATGCAAGCCTTCGCAGGTTGGAGAGCCTCTGGTCATCTTTACTTCTGAGAGACTCAGCCTCTCTAAGACATCCTTTTTATAGACAATCATGTTAAACACCTGATGCCAGTTAACTTAATTACTTGCTAAATGTTCTTTCAGCTGATTCTCTTATATATTAATTGCTTTTTCAGCCCTTTTTTGCTTGTGTCCCAACTTTTTTGAGACCTGTTGCAGCCAGAAAGTTTGAAGTAAGCTCATTTTGTGGATAAAAATGTAAAATGTCTCAGTTTCAACATTTGAAATGTTATCTATGTTCTATTGTAAATAACATTGGCTCATGTGATATGGAAGTCATTGCATTTTGATTTTATTCACAATTTACACTTCGTCCCAACTATTTCGGAATTGGGGTTGTACAATTACTGTTTTTAGTTTTAATTTTAAGATAACATGCTGTCCCAGCTTTTTCTGATTTGGGGTTGTAAATGAGTTGAATGCACAGCTTCCTTTCTCGCGCAATATTAAAGCAAAAATATTTTATTCACTATAGGAAAAAAAAGATAAACCTCAGTGTTAACTTTTCTGATTACTTTAAGCACATCCTGCTCTATTAAATCATAGCTTCATGATTTTTAATTACGATAAAGAAAATGAAAATTGGCAAGAAAAATACGCAAATGAATAACATTGATTGAAATAGAATTTTGTGTCAAAATGATGCATTTTTTGTGTGTGTTAAATCCCTGAGGAAAACTCATCGAATGTGATAATGTTGAGTGTTTTTGGTGTTTAAGGGAGTTTCCGATAGCGTAGGTCAATGAACAGGATCACTCCCAATGCGCCTTCCTATTTGTCCTTACATCTATATATACCGCCTACATTCCCACAATACCCGCTCGTCTCATTTCTACGTCCCTCCCACCCTTCCCCTCTCCAACAAGGAAGCAAGAAACAGTCACCACCTGGGACCCCGGGCGGCTTAGGAGCCTATCACGGACTCTGACGAGAGACGCGAGCCCCACCGTGAGTCTCGCCACCCGGGGGTCGTCCAACATCCGCACAATCACAGACCAAATCCATACAACATCACATTCGCCCCAATCTCCATTTCATCATTCCAGTGAATACTCTCCTACTTTGGGAGTGGTCCAAAATTAATTAACGCAATGTTAAAATAAATTCATGATTAAAAACAGTTTAAGACCAATAATTATTTTCAACGGATGTTCAGCGCTTCACCTCTTTTCATTTCACCATCCGTCACTGGTGTACAGTACTTGCATGACCACAACCGTATCTGTGGCGCTGCCACCTGCAGCTTGTTTAGATTTACAAGGTTACATTTTTGACATTTGACATTGTTTATTCTTGCTGGCTGCCATGGGATGGTGTATATTTTGACTTGCAATGATGCATCAATCTTAGCTATTACATGTGGACTGTTATGCCCATCAGCTGCCTTACACTGCCTAGTGATGTAAAACAAACATGTTAGTACAGCATACAGCAATGAAATGGTAGTTTTGGGCCATAATGCAGCAATTTTCTATGCAGCAAGTAAGCATGAATGGGTTACCTTTTATGTTCTTCGAAAAAGAAATCTATATCTAGATGTAATCCTGAGATGACGCATATGGTCACAAAACTCACATTCGTGGTAAGTGAACTTTTTTAAGGAGCGGGGCTGAGGAAGTTTAAAATTACTCACAAATGTATTGGGGGAAACTATCCAGTACATCTGTGATAGAAGAATAGCTGACAACTGCCCATTTTATTTTGTTTTTCAGCTGCTCAGTGAACACATTGATTTACCAGACAACTCTTGCAAGCTCATAAGTTGTTCTTGCACCTCCTTTTCTTCATGTGTTCAATACCTATTCCCAGTCTCATTCTACTTTATTGCACCTAACTTAATTTATGGACTTACTTGTTTTGATTTCTTTGTATGTGTGGAGTACATGGGTCCACAATCCCAAAAGCCCTATCTTTAAAGCACTGCATTATTTATGTAGCGAACACACACTGCAACCTGTACCCATTTTGAATGATCCTTGTATTCATCAGCCAGTATTGCACAGTACGAGGATATTTTGAGCAGTTCTGCCTTTATGTAACAAAGTGGCTGCATACAACAAAAATTTGTTCTGTATGTTCCAGCTAACTTAGAAATGTCCAACATGACAAAGTTATAACACATGGGGAGGGGTGGTAGTACAGAAAGGGACAATTCCAACACCCCCAGAGCCATTCCATACATGCATGATGGATTTTATACATCTAACACCTTGCGAAGGGAAGAGGTATGTGTTTGTATTGGTATGACTTTTTCTCTAAATGGGTAGAGGCCTTTTCAGCCACATCTATAGATGCAATCACAGTAGCAAAAAATCCTGAGGAGAGAAATTATCACTCGGTGGGGGATTCCAAAGTTTGTATTGAAAGCAAAATTGCGCAAAGCCATGGCAGAAACTAAATGGAATTGGGTTGCATGTCTGCCACTGGCATTAACCACTATGAGAATAATACCACAGCGGTCATTGGGGTTGTCACCTTATGAAGTACAGTGCTGTGAAAAGTATTTGCCCCCTTCCTGATTTCTGACTTTTTTGCATATTTTTCACACTTAAATGTTTCAGATCATCAAACAAATTTTAATATAAGAAAAAGATAACCGGAGTAAATACAAAAGGCAGTTTTTAAATGATGATTTCATTTCTTAAGGGGAAAAAGCTATCCAAACCTACCTGGCCCTATGTGAAAAAGTAATTCCCCCCCCCCCGTTAAATCATGAATTAACTGTGATTAACCACATTTTTTTGAGTCAGGTTTCACTAGCCACACCCAGGCCTGATTACTGCCAGACCTGTTGAATCAAGAAATCACTTCAATAGAACCTGCCTGACAAAGTGAAGTAGGCTAAAAGATCTCAAAAAGCAACATTTCATGCCGCGAACCAGAGAAATTCAAGAACAGATGAGAAACAAAGAAATTCACATCTATCAGTCTGGAAAGGGTTGCAAAGCCATTTCTAAGGCTTTGGGACCCCGGCGAATCATGGTGAGAGCCATTATCCACAAATGGAGAAAACTTGGAACAGTGGTGAACCTTCCCAGGAGTGGCCGGCCTACCAAAATTACTCCAAGAGCGCATCAACGACTCATCCAGGAGGTCACAAAAAACCCATAACAACATTTGAAGAGCTGCAGGCCTCACTTGCCTCAGTTAAAGTCAGTGTTCATGATTCAACAATAAGATAGAGACTGGGCAAAAAATGGCATCCATGGGAGAGTTCCAAGGCAAAAACCACTGCTGACCAAAAAGAACACGAAGGCTTGTCTCACATTTCCCAAAATACATCTTGATGATCCCCAAGACTTTTGGGAAAATATTCTGAGAATGATGAGACATAAGTTGAACTTTTTGGAAGGCGTGTGTCCCAAAACATCAGGCGTAAAACTAACACTGCATTTCATAAAAAGAACATCATACCAAAAGTCAAACATGGTGGTGGTAGTGTGATGGTTTGGGGCTGTTTTGCTGCTTCAGGACCTGGATGACTTGTCATAATTGATGGAACAATGAATTCTGCTCTCTACCGGAAAATCCTGAAGGAGAATGTCCAACCCTCAGATTGTGATCTCGAGCGCAAGCGCACTTGGGTTATGTAGCAGGACAATGATCTGAAACACACCAGCAAGTCCACCTCTGAATGGCTTAAAAAAAACAAAATGAAGATTTTGGAGTAGCCTTGTCAATGTCCGGGCTTAAATCCTATTGAGATGCAGTGGCATGACCTTAAACAGGCCGTTCATGCTCAAAAACCCTCCAATGTGGCTGAATTAAAATAATTCTGCAAAGAAGAGTGGGCTCAAATTCTTCCACAGTGATGTGAAAGACTCATTGCCGGTTATTGCAAATGTTTGATTGCAGTTGTTGTCGCCGAGGGTGGCACAACCAGTTATTACGATTTAGGGGGCAATTACTTTTTTCACATAGGGCCAGGTAGGTTTGGATAGCTTTTTTTCCCTTAATAAATGAACTCATCATTTAAAAACTGCATTTTATATTTACTCGGGTTGTCTTTGTCTAATATTAAAATTTGCTTGATGATCTGAAACATTTAAGTGTGGTAAATATGCAAAAAAAAAGAGAAGAAATCAGGAAGGGGATAAATACTTTTCACGGCACTGTAGTACATGGGAAACCTTTTGAATTACCACGTTTATTGCAGAGAACTCAAGTAGAAGAAGCAACCTTGGCGCAGTATATGAATAGAATGCTGACTAACAAGAGTGAGACTCGAAATGTGCTTCCTCCTAGATCGGTAGCGGAGCTGTCATCCGGAGATATTAAGCCTGGTGTGGAGCGTCGGTAAAAAGCAGAAGTGGAGTGAACCGACATGGAAGGGTCCATATCAAGTGCTCCTGACCACACCGACTGCAGTGAGGATACAGGAGAGGGAAACGTGGATGCACCAGTCACACTGCAAGGTAGTATCTCCTCCAGCTGATGTGTAGGTGCATCTAAATAGGTCAGGATAGACTTGGAGGGAGTCCAGCTACAAAGGGGGGTGTGGCATATAGAGCTCGCCCCTCTCAAACCTGGTGAAGAACTTATGTTCTTCAGCACCTCATGATCCGATGTGGGGGAACGATGTTCCAGCGGATGCAAAGCTATGGTAAGTAGGGGGCAAGATTGCCTTCTCCCTGTTCCCACAGCTGGGAGTTGGACAGGTAATGTTGCGAATGGACACTATGAATTATCGCCTAAGTGCACTTATAAATGAAACCTGTGACATCACAAGGAGTATACAGCAAGAATTAATAGCCATACGATTGATGACGTTGCAAAATCGAATGGGACTGGATCTATTGACGGCAGCACAGGGGTAACTGTGTCAGATAATAGGAACCTCATGTTGCACCTACTTACCAGCAAATGATGAGGAGGGAGAAGTAATAGACCAAGCCTTGCAACGTTTAAAAGATCTATCAGATGCACAGCAGAGTGACTATGTATCTGACAGTGCCTGGTGGCAGTGGCTCGTTTCTGGGGGGTGGGAAGCAGCAATAACATCTATATTGAGCCTCATAGCAGGATGATTCAGTACTGCTCTTCTGTAGTTGCTGTGGGATTCCAACAGTTAAAAGTGCCATATCAAAAATGTTGAATGTTAACCCACGATATCAAATGTTTATGTTACAGGACATCGACGATGGACATGCTCTGCCTGAGGAGCTGGAGGAGCCATTCGATGATGTGATAGAAATAGGGAGCCTGTTTGAAGAGAATTATAAAAAATGAAACATTTCCCGTAAATGAAGCACATGCTGAAAATCGAGAGAAGTGGCATGTTGGTGGATAATCAATTATAAAGAGAAGGGAAATGTGAGAGAATTTTGTCATAAATTGCTTATTTTGTCATTAATTGCTTATCCTTGAGTGACCTAGGTCATGCGTAATTGTTTTTCATTGTAATCTAGCTTGTGTGTAATGAGATGTGCTTTCTGTAACTGTCTGTTCCTGCCTTGCTGGACGATGTGTTCCTGAGGAGGCTGTTTGGATCAGATATACGTGGGTTACATGCACTTAGCTGTGGAATGCAGTGAAGAAACATACTGTTGTAATGAACATAGACTGTATTAAGAGACGGACGCAGCACTTGGGTCTGAAACGTGAGGCCAATGCAGAAATCTGAAAAATTAGCATTATATTTAATGGCCAGCAGATGGCGACGTCGGTGGTTGCAGAAAGAAGTTCAATGCTATTGAAGTCTATGAGAAAATGACCCTACTTTGCCACCTGATTTATTATTTCAATAATGATTTTCCACATCATTTTATGGTCTCTATCGCAAGTTTCAAGTCTCCTTCGACGTAAAGTGATGTTCATTTTTGTAAATTATGGTCCCAAGTAGACTAGAATAAAGGATAAAGCCAGAATATGCTTTAGGGGCGTGGCTATGCTCTGGTCCTCGTCCGATACGGTGCGATTCAGAGCCACGTTGCTCCCCAGATCTTCAATTCACGCTCTCGTCCAATAGGAATCACATCTGGTTTCAAAATGACAAAATGGTGCTGTTATTAAGCAAATAGGGTGTCGCGCCAAAGACTCCAGGCCTGGTGGGTGCGTAGGTTCCGAGAGCGTAATCAGCCCATCAATCAAAAGAAACTTGCACACCAAAATAGCCAATACAAAAAATAATTAGGTATTATTACATCAGAAAGTGCAAAGTGCTACCAAAGTGCGTGCAGTGCAAAATGTTTTCAGTCACAATCAAACCATCCTCAGTGCAAACAGAAAACGGGGAGAGATGCCCTTATATATACTGTGTCTAGTTGACGGCAGACTTGTCAATCAAACAGCCTAGTTAGGTTGGAGTGTTGTCCTGACATTTTAGAGGGCACCATCCACCTAGTGGTGGTTAACAGACAATGGTCTAGATAAATATACAATAATGAAAAATAGATCAGAAAAAAAAAAAAAAAAAGGGAAAAAGTAAATACATAAATAGATTATATACAATGTAGTGGTACATATGCAGACATGGAGAGTATTAATGAGAATTTAAGATAATCGTACCAGAAACCAATACCAGTGTGCAAAAACAATATGGACCTACAGAAAACATGTTAAATCAAATTCTTCATTTAAACCTTTTGGGTGCAGAGTTCTTTAATAAAATATCCACCGCGCTTCGCACTGGAGAAGAGCCTGTGCAGTGCAACTCCTCCTTCTCCTTTTCTTTTGCCCTGATGGATGCTTTTTCTAACCTCCTTGCGTATGGTCATGTATTCTTCTTGTCCTTTTGCTTTTTCACTTCTGGTTCTGCTTCTATTGAGTCTTTAATTAAGCCTCTTCCTTTCAATTACCTTTTCCATGGTTTTTGCTGTTCTCCACTCCTTTTGTTGGTGACTTCGTCCCTAAGCAATCCTCCAGTGTTGAAATATATGAGTTTTTGATGTGATTCCACTGCTCCTCAATGTGATCCGATTGTTCCAGATTCTTTAATCTATCTGCCAGCAAGGTGTTGATTTGCTCCTTAGTTTCACTGTCATGTGAATAATCTACATTATATTTTCTTTGGAGGCCTTTTGGTGCAAATTTCCTCTGGAGCTTGAGTCTAACTTTTGCTATCTGTAGATGGTGGTCTGAAGCTGCATCTGCTCCTCTTTTAACTTGAACATCAAGGGGATTATCTTCTGTATCTTTGTTTTATGCAAATGCACATAGCATTGAAGTGATAAGTATCCCCAAATGTGTAAATCCCGAGGCAGATCATGAAAATGGAAAGTTTGGTATATCCAGCGTTTTGTTACCATACCCCAGTGGCAAGGCCATTGACTTGCCAAAATTTATTTTATATGCTGAAAATGATCTAAACATGTTAATAATTGACATGAATGCCAGTATAGACTCCCAAGGGCTAGAGATAAACAGTAACACATCATCTGCATATAATGCAATCTTATAAGCGTTATGTCCGATTTTGATCCCTGATAAGTTACCATGTGCCCTGATAGCTTCTGCCAATGGTTCAACTGCTAAATCAAAGATCAAAGGTGAAATTGGATCCCCCTGTCTGGTGGACCTACTCAATGCAAATATTCTGAAGATTGCATGCCATTAACTATCACACAAGCCCTCGGGGAGTAATATAGCAACTCCACCAACTTAATTAAGTCCCTACTAAGACCAAACTTTTCCAAAGCACTAAATAAATAGGGCCATTCTATCCTATTGAATGCTTTTTCAGCATCGAGTGAAATAACGAGACCTTTATGTTGACTATTAATAGAGTACTGGATGATATTAAGTAGTTTCCTCATGTTGACCTGTGATACCATATTTTTGATAACCAGTTTGATCATCTTTAATAAAGAACGGTAAGTAACCGTCAAGGTGTGTTGCCAATACCATAGAGAAGATCTTACTGTCTACGTTAATTAAACTAATAGGTCGATAAGAACCAGGAGCATCCGAGGGTTTGCCCTTCTTAGGAATCAGGGAAATATTGGCGGTATATAAAGTGGAAGGTAAATGGCCTTGCTCCACAGAATGGAGATGCATCTTTGTTAGTGGGCCCTTCAATAAATATTGAAACTTCTTAAAAAACCCTGGTCCATATCCATCGGGCCCAGGAGCTCGTCCACTCTGCATGGAGTTTATGGCCTCCATCACCGCTGAATCGATGAAAGATTAAGCTTATCTAAGAAGTTACATATATCTTCAGTATTGGCAGACGCTTCTGTTGTATACAGCTTTTTGCAAAAGTCTCCCATTATCTTAGTCAAAGCCTTCTTTTCATAATGACTTTTTCCAAAACTTTAAAGAATAGGGGTGTATCCCTGCCTGTGTGCAGCCAGCCTCGCGAGCAGTCACCCCAGTTTATTTCCCATCTCAAATAACCTATGTTTAGCATAGAAAGTACGAGCCTCTGCCTTTTGTGTCAAAGTTTGGTTGAGAGCCGAAAGGGTTACCTCTACCTTCTTTGTAAAGTTTTGGATGTTTTATCTTTCAGCTGCTTCTCAAGCTCTAATAGCTCTTTTTCCAGAAGAATTTAAGGCTTCTTTTTTCAAGCAGTACAATATGAGATTATGGCTTCCCTCAAGTAAGCCTTTAGTGTTTCCCATAATGTAGATGGATTTGTGTCAGAGTTGTCATTAGTGTTGAGAAAAATTCAATTTGCTATTCCAAGTAAGCCACAAATGGGGGACTATACAAGATGGATGGGTTTAACCTCCAATGACGTGAAGGTGGATGGCTGAAGGGGGGTGTGACTGACATGGATACATCACCATGGTCTGAAAACACTCTACACCCTATTGTACACTTCTCCACCCTATCCAGTACTTTTCTGGAAGTGTAGATATAATCTATTCTAGAAAGGCTTTCATGAGGGTCTGAGTAGAAAGTATTATCTCTTTCAGTGAAAATGGTTTTATTCATACCTGTATCCTCATAATCATCATAGTGAATTTCTGGGGCTGAATTTGATCTTTACATTCCATTACAACTTGTGGATAAAACAAGCAAAGAAAAAAAAAGACATTAATTCAGGGTCGCGGGTAAAACAATAATTACGCACTAGTGGGGAAGGACGGACAGAAATTAAAACCAGTGAGAAAAACAGCCAGCGAGAAAGAGACAAAAATTATGTTATTTTGATTACGCTACTGTTACCCCTTGGATAATATCTGACAAGAGTGAAAAGAACATGCTTCCGATTGACTGACGATTGAAGGTTAAGTCAGATACAAGGAAGATATTCGGATTAATTATGGATGGTGACAATGTCTCCGTTGCTTTTGCCACTACTAAAAGGGTTGTTTTTTGTGGCCACTTCATTTTTCAGCCAAGCTGTAAATAATAATGAAGACATATCAAATGAAATGCAGGGTTTTGTATTTGATAAGAGAAGCAGGACAGATGGGTTGCAGGCACTGTATTAATGAATCAGGTGGGATTCAAAATTGATTTTTCAGATAACTGCGGATAATGGGTCATCCCATGCACGACTTATCCGAAGATCTGAAGTGCATCTTCAGCACTTCAAACATTCGTTCTGTTACAGTTTGTGTTTTGTGTGATGGAAGAAAAAAAAATCCACGCACTGTTTCATATGTCTTGTAATAAATACATTGGCAAACCATTGTCCCTGCAAGCCACCCCTCCAGGAGTGATCTTCTGGAGAACAACAGGAATGACAGAGCTTGCCAATATCAAGAAGTCATGGTGTTATCCTGAAGCATTTGTGAACACCTACATGCATAACCTCACATGTTGAATCGCATATCACCTGATAGAACAGGTTCACTTACGAATTAAATAGCCTGTATCAGAGCATGCCCTGATGCGCAGACATCAGTCGCACTAACCATTCTGACACACATTTTTTAAATATCTAGACAAAAATCTCTTACATTGTAATCTCTACTGTGGGAGAAGAGTAAAATATAGCCTAATGATTTCATCATTAAAATTGAGTTTTGATTACAACTGGCTAATCTTGGCCGATGCTACTACTGTACTACGATCTGCGGTAAATTGGCTTAAACAATTAAGATAAGTTATAAAGACTATTACAGTCGCGGGGTGATTTCAGTCACATTTTTGATGGACAGCGACAATAGCCCTCTGCATGGGTAAAACATCCATCCCCCTTGACAGTCTGAACACTTTTATCCTTTGCTTGGAAGGATTGAATGGTAAAAACCATTAATTGATTGTATGCGCTGCTGGTTGTCCCTGCATGGATAGTATGTAACAAGCAGAGTGTATGTGTGTTGTGCAATTGCCTATAAAGACTCGTAATACTATCTGACTATGCACCCTGAAATGCGCAGTCAAAACATGACCATTGACTTTAGACCAGGCTTTTGTTGGTCAATTGCACGATCAATTTTTTACTGTCTCAAGATAGCAATGTGCCTGACCACACCTCATTTTAAGACCAGCACGCCCACGGGCGCTCAGTTTGGCATAAATACACTTCCTATTAATGCAAACTGGGCGCTGGGCAGGATTATAGCATCTGCGCCGGTACATAACCTAGTGAAGGCACTAGCATCACTCATTGCACCACTATGCGCCAGGTGTAAGAGAGCCCACAGTGTTTAGCGATGAAACTCTTCATGCAAGTATTGATTATTTGAAAATGTTTTTATTTTTTATTTAATTAAAAATGAAATTTACATTGGATCTGTGCAATAATCTTTCTCACTCATTGCCAGTTATAATCTTAACTAGAGACAGGGTCTGTCAGAATGATGATAGACAGAATGGGTTGTTACTGTCATCTGAGGATGTGTTAGAAATGACAGTAGACCTGTTCTTCAGATGTGTCGTGTTACATGTTTTGTGGACATACAGTACAGATCTCATCGAAACGGAATTCTATCGCAGTAGGGTCGGGAAAAGGTAACGGTAACTTCAGAGCAACATGAGGGTAGAAACGCGGTAGGTTGTCTGAGAAAGCGCGACACAGGGATACAAAGTATTTATAAATATAGTACCCGGTCACAAAACCCTTCCAGGGTACACATCACAGGTGGTCCAGCGTGTGCTGAAGAATGTCACGGTTGGCTGAGCGGCCGGTAAGCATCTCCAAGCAAGGGAATGCTTTTGCACGCAGTCACTGTAAATGGTGAAAACTTACCAACCCCACACTACCACGTAAATTTATTTCTTTCTATTCATATATTTATTTGCTTAAAATAGGTGCTTGTCGTTGTATTTTTATTGTTGTAGATAGCTTGAAAATCACAAGTTTTTAATCGGCAAACCATTGCATGTAAATGAACGATGTATGAGATATAACCAGAAGTATACTGCATGACGTGGCTTGATGTGTGGGCTTTGTTTTTGAGGAGAACAGCAGCGAAAAAGAGCGGTTCTTTTGGAAAAAAATCATAAAGCTTTCTATATATTTTAATGCTATTTAGTGCAGACAGGAATATTCCTTTATTTTTGTTGTTTACTCTTAACGTTCTGTGAAAATGAATGATACATGTTACCGTATAGGACACATCCGCTGTCATAGTTTAGAGAAATTTTCACTTTGTTTCTTTTATATTGTAGATTGCTGGACTTTGTGGCGCTCTTGACATCCAGAGAGAAGATTTTAGTTACTTTATGAACTCTCACACACAGTTGACACACGTCTTCAAAAGCAAATTTCTTCCGCGCTTTCATTTGCACTATAATGCAGTTTCTCACAAGTTTTAAGTTGAAAGTGCATGTTATGTTTTTGGAAGTTGCTGTTCGCCCTGCAGTGAATAGGAAACCACACGTGGTCAGGAACTATATTTTCTTACCCGGCGCCGCCTCACGATCACTGTCGGCAGTTCACAGGCTTATAGCATTAATCTCCTGAAACATTTAGTCTGGCGGTAGAGTAGTGATACAAAGACGGCAAGACAGCGGTAAGTTCGGGAGATTTTTTCCGTTTTGATGTGAGCTGTATGGTAAAGATGAATGTATGATTTACTGAACTTCATTTACCCCCAGAGGTTACCTAAAGTCTATTTCTCAATTCCAAGACTTTTTACAAGGGTATTTTAGGTGTTCATAAGACTTTAGTTTGAGTGGGGTAATGTGATGCATGTCCGTAAGAATGGCAACAGCAACATGTCTGAAAATGTAAATCCCTGCAAAATTGTAATTAGATGTGGTGATGAGTTTTTTTCAGCAGGGGCTTTAATACTTTGTGTACTGTACTGTCCTGTAACACCGACCACTGTAGTAACATTTTGTATACTGTACTGTCCTGTAATACAGACCACTGTAGTAACATTTTGTGTACTGTACTGTCCTGTAATACGGACAACTGTAATTTGGTACAACTGTCCTGTAACACGGACCATTTTGTGCTCCACTAGGGGGCTGGAACGGACCACTGTCCTGTGTAACACAGACCACTGCAGTAACTGTCCTGCTCCACTAGGGGGCTGGTCTAGACCACTGAAGGAGTGTCACGGGACAGTAAAATTTTGCGGTCTTCACTGGCCTTGCACCGAGGTACGGTCTTGGAACCACTGACTGTACAGTCCATGCACAGAATACTGCAATTACATCATAAATGCCTGCCTTACCCTCAGCACAACTCTTGGCTAAATAATTTATCTAGCCTGCCATTTTCGGAAATAAATAATTATGAATGTGATTGTTCAAAATGTTTAAAGCCGGTAAATTGGCATATTAATAAACCAGCTGGTGACACCTAACAAAACCCGATGAATATAAAGTGAAATAACCGATATTGTGTCATCTTATTATCGAAAATATGAATGCTCTGAACAGGGGCGGATCTACGGGGGGGCAGAGGGGGGCAACTGCCCCCCCACTGTCGAGCCTTGCCCCCCTAGCTGCCCCCCTAACTTTAAAGTTCTTAAAACTATACTTGTAAAACAAATCATCACTATGTCTAAAAGCCCCTCAAAGCATCGAAATAAAAGATGAATTCACCAAATAAATATGTAAAAATAATATTCGGCTCCTCAAATACTTAGCTACGGTCCTGCATCAAACGCGCGGAGTCTGCGTGACGAGCCTCCTGCTCCGCGCTGGCGTGTCAGTTGGCATGGACCTATGTTGGAGTCTGCGTGCAGCGCAGCAGAGTGGAGCCACTTAGCCACGCAACTTTCTCCAAGTAAAGTGAGTTTCCCCCGATAAATAAAGTTAAGCTAAATTTGTAATAGATGGAATGTACGCTAAAGGCGATGGTTCAATACGTTCATTAATCGCTGGTCAAAAGTGACTCACTCCCGTGTGATTTGTTGGAGCATTTTTCTCTTCGGTTAGTTTTGATTATAGTAAAAACGAGAACAGTTTATGATGCATTTAGCTAGATATCAAAAACAGGAATGTTTGAATCCAGAGGGTCGCTGTTAAGTTTCAGTGTTATGTGATCAATATCACAGCAATGAGGCTGCATAATAAAACCAGGTCCTTACTGTCAGGGCAGTGGCTACGGGCACGGACCCGTATCTCTAGCCTGTATGCTAAAGGTAAGGCAGCGGTATTATCAGTCTCTCGTCTCATTAAAAATGCAGGCGGGTCCGTACCGACTACGGTAACCCTTTTTGCAAACATACGGATGGTATGTCCTACTGAATTTGGCATGTGTCAGCCGAAGCAGGTAAAATTTCTTAAATTCCATTGAAACTTGAAATATAATTGTTATTATTTTACCGTATATATGTTTGTATAGATCTAGCAATTCGTTTTTTTTGGCGTAGCTCATAAGTACTCATGGCAGGAGCAATATCCGACTTCGCGGAAATTCCACCACACGACTAGAGGTCTATGTAGCCTGACAATCATCAGACGATCGTCTTAGAAATCTAGCTGTTCTCAGTATTGAAACAGCGTGCAAAACAGCTAGATTTGGATATGTTTGTGAGACGTTTTGCTGCACAGCACAACAATCGTCGTCTGAAGCTCTCTTAAAAGAGATTGCCAATATCAGTCCTGGACTGTAACTTACGTACTTTTGCTGTATTTATTTTGAGGTACTTTTATTTCATTAGGCCTAAATATTCACTCTGCTACATCTTGGAAGGCATAGCCTAATAATACAGTGCATCCGGAAAAAAGGAAACTGGGAATAAAATGAGAAGTATTCTGTTGAAATTTAGCATCTATAAAACTAATTAGGACTATTAATTACGCAACTATGTAATTTTTCACATCATACAAAGAACACAAAATTAGTCAGGCATCGCTGTCAGAACACTGTTCTGTTGTCAGCTGCATGATTTGTGAACGTCATGCAGCTTGTAGGGTTTGCATTTAAAGCAATACACATTACCCAACCTAAAGCACTAATGGCCCCGACAATGAAAAGTTGAAACTGATCTTCCAGGTTCATCCGTGTTTAGGCCTGTCATCATTTTATGTAATCTGGCGCAAACTGGTTACTGACTTACTCCAAAAGTGTCATTGTTGTTCAGTTGAGTGCGGCACAAGCTCCACTTACTTGACATCATTAGATACAAGACATAGTTATATAACACCAAATGCCATTTTTAATCAAAGAGTAATAAGTAATTTTTATAGAATTAACCATTTATTCTTGGTTTCCTTTTTTGGGACACACTGTACAATGAATACATTGAAGAATATTTTTCTGAAATTGTTCCCCAATTTTTAGATGCAGTTTTTTTGCAGATTGGTGAACCTCTGCCTATCTTTACTTACAACATCTGATATGTTGTCTGTGCTCTATTGTGAATAAAATATTGGTTTATGAGATTTGCAAATCGTGTTCTGTTTTATGCACGTTTTACACAATGTCCCAACTTCATTGGAATTGGGGATTTCCTAATACCGCACTGAGGACGTCCCATGCCACCATTCCCAGACCTCTTGCCACCCCTTTGCCACCCCATGTAAAATTTTCTAGATCCGCCACTGTTTCTGAGGCTGTAATCATAACATCAGATAACAGAAAGTCACTTAAAGATCTGCAATATTTAGATACATTGGTTATAGTACCATATATAGGTCAGGAAATGCCATATCAAACTTGTATATATGAAATTTATTTAGCAAAATACATTATAGCCACATCATAACTTTGTCCAAACATTCAAATGTATCATGGTCAATACAGTGTACATTAGATTACTCATTTCAAGTTCATCATAAACAGTTTTGCTGAATTAACAGATTCCTCATTTAGGTTATATCTGCGTCCCGTGGCAGTTGTGGGTGCTGGCATCTTAGTGATGACATGTTGTACAGGTGCCCAGCAAACATCCTCTCTGTGTGGCCAGTAAAAACTTCTTGCTGGTCCACGTGGGTGGATGAAAATTAATCTGATGTCATCGGTGGCAAGAGTGCTCAGATTAGGACTTGCCTCTCACTGAGACATGTTGAAATATGTTAACAAAACTGATGAATGATGACATAATCTCAACCATTGGATGGCATTGGAGGACTTATAAATTGTTTATTTCCCCAAATTGACATTTATAATTGTGCATACAATAGCAGTTTAATTAAAGTGTTCCTAATTTTGATAAATGACCTGCTATATAATAGAAATAGCCCAGGATATAAAAAGGTTGATACTTGTAAGTACCCATTTCTCTGCCAGATTCACATAATTATTATATAGGAAAATTCATGTTTGTGCTAAATATATCTTTTGACAGAGAAATACATATGCAGGTTTTTTTTTTATTTTTTATTTTTTTAAGTTTATTTGTCTCGAACATCCCCTCTGCGGTTTTTGTTATCCCATGGGACATGAAATTGAGGCACATTGTATCCAGTGTTCTACACTGGAAAAAAGACAGAGAAACCCCAAAGGAACAGGGAACACATTGGTGTGGACTTTCAGACACCAATGGTTGTTAGGATCAGATCTCAAATTTGCATTAACATTAAAAAACAGTTGAAAAATGAGCGTTTATAAGGTGTTACTAAAAAAATTCATAACTATTTAATGAAGAGTTGCACCTCAACCACCTTTGAACCAAAGATAGTAAAAATGTAAGCTTTAAGATAGTGAAGATTTCAAGAATTTACAGGGTGTCACACCTCGGCAATTCGATGTCAAATTTCATGAAATTTTGGCTTTTTTAGGATTTTGCTGTGTATTTTTCTGGACAACCATGAAATTGACATGCTTGCTGTTTATTGTACCAATAGCACTATGTGAGGAGAGCTTGCCCAGAAAAAATCAGCTCTCTACCTGCATAACTTTGGTCATAAATGGCCTTCAAAGTTGGTGTCACAGACAACTTTGTCAATTAAATTAGCATTTTCAAACTGCCATAGCTCCCTAAGAAAAAGAGAAAAGCCATTGAAAATGTGCTTGCCTAGTTTACTGGGCTTAGATGCTACACTGGACGATTTTGAGGAAATGGCTTAAGTATAACAGGAGATTTTGCCTCCTAAAAACTCCCTTTTATTTGACGTTGCAAAAACGAGTGTGAAAATTCGCACAACACTACCATCTTTATTATTTTTTTCTGCCAAAACTAATAGACATATTTAACTGAAATTTGGCACACATCCTATTAAGTATATTACCTTTCTGTGATATTTTTTTTTTAGACAAATCTGAGATAGTCAGGTGGGAGGCATTTATTGAATTGACATGGAATGACCCTATTTTCTTTCTCTGAAACCAATTGAGAGTTTTCTTGGCTGTGTTTTGGGATCATTGTGTTGCTGTAATGTCCACCCTTGTTCCACCCTTGTTTCATCTCCCGCATCCTGGTGGATGGCAGCAGATTCCTATCAAGAATGTCTCGGTACATTTCTCCATTCATCCTTCCTTCAATCATATCAAGTCTTCCAGTAGCCTACCATATGCTGAAAAACAGCCCCACACTATGATGTTCCCACCTCCAAACTTCACCATTGGTGCAGTGTTTTGGGGGGGATGTGCAGTGATGTTTGTCCTCCAAACGTTATGTGTGCTATGACATCCATAGAGTTCAATTTTGGTCTCATCAGACCAGACTATATTCTCCTAGTATTTCTTAGACTTGTCCAAACGTTGTGCAGCAAACTTTAAACGACCTTCAACATGCTTTTTCTTCAGCAATGGAGTCTTGCGCGGTGAACGTGCATAGAGGCCATGGGGGTTGAGTGCATGACTTATTATTTTCTTTGAAACAACTGTACCTGCTTCTTCCAGGTCTTTTTGAAGCACTCCGCAAGTGGTCCTTGGTTCTTGGACAACTCTTCTGATTATTCATTTGCCTCTTCTGTCAGAAATTTTTTTAAAAATTTTATTTAACCTTTATTTATACAGGGGAACCCATTGAGACCTCAGTCTCATTCGCGATGGTGCCCTGTTAACAACACAAAACATAAAACAGAATTCAATGCAATACATTATCATAAAAAAGTGAACAATACACGACAAAATTATCACACAGGAGTGCATACAATACATGTGGCTGAGAAAATTTCCGTAATATCATTCAAAAGACGCACAGTCCCCAACTTCTAAATCCTTTATCACTTTTTTGAAATTTTCTGATGATATCAATTTACCCAGTTTAAATGTTTCTTAAAAATTGTTCCACGTCCTAGGAGCACAGTGACTAAAAGCAGTTTTACCAAGTTCTGTTTTAACTCTGGGGACTTCTAGGACCAACCAGTCCTGAGATCTCGCCTGGTAATTGCTACTGCGCCTTGAGATAAAAGTTGTAAGATAACATGGTAATCTGTGTAAGATTGCTTTATAAATGAAGGTCAGCCAGTGCTGCCTTCTCCTGGTAGCCAATGATGGCCAACCCACAGCTTTATACAAAGAACAATGATGCGTTTTAAAAGGATCTCTAGTAATAAAACAAAGTGCAGCGTGATAGACCGAATCAAGTTTTTTCAAGGTCGTTGGGGCAGCGTGCATATAGATGATGTCACCATAATCTAACACTGACAAGATGGTTGATTGAATTAAAAGCTTCCTATTGTCTCGAGAGAAACAAGAGCCATTTCTGTAAAAAAACCCAAATTTATGTCTTAACCCAACCCAATCTTATGTCTTTTTGTAAGTTCATCAAGATGTACTTTAAAAGACAGTTTTTCATCGATAAATATTCCAAGGTATTTGTAACAAGACACTCGCTCGATTTCAGAGCCATCCAAGGAGCGAATTAAAAATGAACAGTCCCTCAAAGAACGAGACCTAGAAAAATGCATTCATTTTGTTTTTGCCACATTTAAAACTAATTTGAGCTCTAGAAATGAGTGCTGAAATGAAACAAAGGCTCTTTGTAATGCAGATAACACCTCATTCAGTGAAGAAGCAAATCTTGCAAGGAGCACCTGGTCATGGCCAGTTTATGGTGAAATTATGTTCTTTCCACTTCCGGATTATGTCCCCAACGGTGCTCACTGGAACAGTCAGAAGTTTAGAAATACATCTGTAACCAATGCCATCAGTATGTTTTGCAACACTAAAGTCTTGAGAGAGCTCTTTGTTTTTACCCATCATGAGATGCTTCTTGTGTGACACTTAGGGATTGAGAAACCTCTTAATAGGCCATCGATTAGGACTATTAAACCAGCTGATATAAATTTGCACTGAGAGGGGGCAGGATTGCTTTGTAAATACTGACAGATTTTAGCTGGTTTCTTGGTTTTCCATGCCTTTTTCCACCTCCTTACCTTCATGTGTTCAATTCTTATTCCCTGTGTCATTCCACTTAATTACACATAACTCAATTTATGGAATTATTTGTTTTGATTTCTTTGTATGTGTGGATTTCTTGGATTGTTACCGATATCTGGTGAAAATGTCATGTCAATAGCCCCATTAGAAATATATTTACTGAGAAAAATGTTGATGCATTCAATATTTATTTTCCCCGCTGTATGTTCAATTCCCAGCCAATTTTCGCATGTCTGAATGATTCTAAAGACATTATTTGATGCCTAATCCTGATTTCAGGTTTAGTAGTATAACCACCGACAGAAGAAAATGCAAACATGATCCAGATGTTTTCTGCTACATCTGTGGGTGTTTCACTGCACCCAAAGAGCATTCTGTGTTGATCAGTACATAAAAGCCTATGGAAGCCCATAGGGTACAATATTAAAATGAAAATCTAATTCCACTATTGTATTATAATTTTCCACTTATGAATGAGTTATTTGAGACAATATTTAATTGAAAATGCATTAATCCAATTATCAATTTCATTTTCGCATACTCATACGGGAAATCTATGACTATGTTTAAATGATAATGAAAAGCTGTTTGACATTTAATTTTCAAAGTCGTGCCCCACAATACAGTGGACAATATTCAAATGCAATTAGCAAAACAGTACCCCCAGCCTATTGCATTTACATATACATGTTACCACGCTCTTTTAGGGTCAACATGAAAATGTAAATGCTATTTTCTGACTGTTTGAAAATGATATTAAATACAGCATTTACAATTTAATTTGCAAAGACTTAACCAAATGGAGTAAGCCAAACAGCACTCCCAGTCCATTGCATTTACATATACATGTCATCCAACTCTTTTAGGGTCAACATGAAAATGAAAATGCCATTTTCTAATCACTTGGAAATAATAATGATTATGGCATTTGGCATTTCATTTTCAAAGAATAAAGCCCAACGCCCACTGGAGGCCTGAGACGCACGTCAAAAAATAGGCTCCATTCGTTTCAATGGAGCAACGCCCACTGGCGACGTGTGGCGCGCGTCAGATTTTTACTTTTCGCCACTGCTCAATTTCTGTAGCGTCAACTCAATAGAAACGCTTTTGTCTTTTAGGTTATTTAACAATTTTGCATTGTCATGGTTAGTGGCATACATTTAGCAGAAACCTCGCGTAGTTGTCGAAACCGATATAACCGCTTTTTAACCAAGTTGCGGGTTTTCAAGATAAATCAATTATTTTGCGGACATTTAAGTTATTAAGCGATCTACAGTTAGACAGAACTTATCTCAAGGTACACTGGTAAGAACTTAATACTGCTAGGTTAGCCAGCTAGCTAATTTGCTGCTGAGTGAAGTAAAGTGAATCATAATTTTAATTTACTAGATGGCTAAATTTAGGAGGAATATTATGCCTATCTAAAATGTATAGTAAATGCACAGTAACCTGAATGTCGCACTTTGCCATCACTTAAAATAAGCTTTATCGGTAGGTCTTTTCAAAATTAAACGTTGTCTTGTAGAATATTTTGAGAGTGACACCCATGGCTTGCTTCTCAGTCCTGTTGTCATCCGTCAATATTGATGCTACTGACGCTTCCAGTGGGCTTTTAAAAACGTTCGGCGTCTGATGCGAGGCTTTGATTCGTCACCAGTGGGCGTTGGGCTTTATCCTGCAATACATGGGACAATATTCAAATGCAGTAAGGGAAACGGCGCCTCCCATTCCATTGCATTTTCAAATATATGTCACCATGCTCTTTTTGGACACAATGAAAATTAAAATGCAATCTGTCAGCATCTCATCAAGGCGGTCTTGAGCTAGGACGTCACTGTGTGGCATCTGGTATTAAGTCACGTTGCTCTTTGGATTTAGCCACCTGGGCAGCTAGAATGCAAGCTAACGTTAACTAAGGAAGATGTTTGTAAATGATCATCACACTAAAGCAATATGATTTGGTTTTTGCCCCAACTTTACTAACTTAGCTAGCTGTAATATGCGTGAACTTATTCGAGGCTTCGCGGCAGTGCTGTTCAACTGCAACCCAAGTGTGCTTGCAGATTTCTGAGACGTTAGCTAGCCTGTTAGTGAGTGTGAAAGCAATCGCTTAGGTACAGCTCGCTAGCTTGTGAACCTTTGGTAGCAATGATGCCTTTTGGAGAAGTTCTTACAGCTCTGATTTGTCACTTTCAACGCTATCGCACATACACGATCTCTTTCAACATTGATTATCAGCTTCTTTTACCTAAAGAGCGAACTGACAGATCAGCCCGAGACACGTTATTTCCTAGCTAGTTTTAGCAGCATTATCCTTCTATGCGTGTTATCGCATATTATATTACTTCTCCAGGGGTGTGTTTCCCGAAATCACAGATGCTAACTGTCATAGTTGGACCCATTGACCTTGAATGAATGACCTGTTTTTGCAGCACAGTCACGCAACTTGCTGTAAAAAATAGACAGCTGCCTGATTGGAAAATGAAAACGGACGAAACCACGTTCTAGTCACCAAAATTACCTTCATTCGCTGAAGAGTTCTGAAATGCCGTCACCGAGTGCTGGTGTATAGACCTAATTATAATTAAATAATTTTTCTGTACTGAATGTAGCCCATTATTTTGTCGCTTTTAGATCGCATGGGGGAGAGAAGCCGTGTCTTCAATTGCCACTTGATTTTTCTTGAATTGGAAAACATGTTAATAAAGGAAAACCATCTAGAATTAGCCAGGACTAATTGTTGTCAATAAAGGGATGGATATTAGCCCCCGAATTTTCAGGTCTAACGCCGTGCTGTGATGTTGTTGTAGGAAAGCATCCCATTCAGTTTTCTTTGAATGCCCTGAGAAAAACGGGTCTGACAGGGTCGCACCCTATCAGAGCATGAAATGCAGCGAGTGTCTGCTCATTTGGGGAGGGACTAACGGCACATTTACACTGGCGCAGCGCGTCAACGCCTGCAGACGCCAAGCTCCCCCTGGTTTGGCCGCTTATTGGCGGTTCATCATTCCCAGTGATGTTGCTAAATGATATACTTCGGTCAGTGAGTATAAGCCAAACTAATGTTGGCCAAAGTAAGCTTATACCAATAACGATATAAATTAATACAATAGTTATATTTTCCCGCCTGGATATTGATTTTTGGCAGAACTGCAGTATTGCATAACAACTTTCGTAGTAGGAACGTCGCGTTTTAATACTCTCGAACAATTTATAGTCTTCCTACCTAGCACATATTTCCCGTATTAGTCCGCAATTATATAGCTCTGTCCAAGCATTATAGAACAGCTTATTACGATTTTATTTCATTTTTAGCTAAAACGTACATCTACCAGGGACACCAACAATGTCTGCTACCACCCTGCTTGCGCGGTTTCTAGTGTCAATTTCCATGTAATTTGGCAGGGAACCCAGAAATAAAATTGGAAAAGACGAAACGATATTACTCAGCTTGAAAAAATGGAAAAAAAAGTTGCGCTGCAACAAGAGGAATTCCACAGGGAGTGCCGACCACAAAAAAGAACAAGTAGGCCCTAATGTGATACTCTCAACATAGAGAATGGTCGCACATCCAAATAAACGAATCAAGACGGAATATAGATATACCTTTTATTGTAGGCAAACACTAAAAAAGCGCTAACGCGTTTCGGCTAAATCAAGCCTTCGTCAGAGCGTAACAATGAAAGAAACACGGCTAGAATATATAATTTCCACAGTGCACAAATTGCAGTTGCAGGCAATTACACAAATCCAACTCGTTCAATCATTCCATTACTCAATCAGACCATATATAGCAAAGTCACACAGGTATTAGATACACATAAATGTACTCAGGAAAACATTATTATAATAACAACACAGAATGTAAAGAAATGCATAGAATTACAAAAAACATTTCAGACTAAAGTCTTCATTTAGACCACTAGGAGTCATCGATTTTAAAGTGTAAATCCAATACATTTCTCTTTGAGCTAACTTCCGCAGAATATCACCTCCTCTTGGACGTGGAATAATTCTCTCGATCCCAACGAATCTGAGAGATGAAGGGGAACCATGATTAGCTTCAATGTAGTGTTTCGCCATTGCATAATCTAAATTGGCCGACCGAATCGCAGTTTTATGTTCAGCAACACGTAATTTTAAACATCTTTTTTTTGACCAACATATATCTTACCACATGGACATGTAAGCATATAGATAACATGAGTTGATTTGCAATTTATAAATTTGACCAATAGGAATTTTGCGTCCAGTCAGTGGATGATTAAAAGATTTCGTATTGACGGTGTTATTGCATTGAGCACAATTGTTGTAACGATACATTCCAACAGGAGAGAACCACGTAGATTTAACCGCAGTGGCTTGTGTCCTATTATTTATCAATGACAAAAATTTTTCATGGTAAAGAGTTCATTGGAAGGAGAATATTGGTGAAATTACATCCATCAGAGATGGTTCTACATTCAGAAAATTGGCGGCAATGGGTATTGACGAATGATTTTCTTTATTTTATTGGAACAATGATTAACCTCAGTTTCTGAAAACAAAAACGTGAACCCTGACCATCGAAAAATTCTTATCTGTTAACAGAATGGATCTCTAGGGTTGTTTTGGGATGGGAACTCTTGAGGAACTGATGGAATTTGTAACCTTTTTATGTTAAAGCGAGCCGCCATTTTTTGGCTTTTTCATGTAAGTCATTTAGAACAGAACAATTACGTTTTAATCTTAAAATTACTAAGGATGCAACTGGAATTCTTCAAATGCTGTGGATGATTGCTAAAGAGATGGAAGAGAGAATTCCGTTCCATCTCTTGCTTCGATAAATAGTTGAATGTAGTTTACCAGTTGCAGAAAAAGTAATTTTAAGGTCCAAAAAATTGTTAGATTAAGACTAATTGTGAACTTCAAAAAAATGAACTCTGATTAACAAAAAAACAAATTCCATCAGGCTCATGAGTCCCATCCCAAAACAACAGTATGTCATCTATATATCGTTTCCATAATTGTATTTTTGGATGGAAAGGGGAACGTTTGGGTCTAAATGTTCTTGTTCCCACTGTAAGAATAAATCCAGCAACGGAGGGGTCACAAACCCATTTGTTTCCGCTTTTCTGAATGTACCATTGTTCCAGTAAATTAAATAATTTCGACTCAATAATACTGTCCAACAACTCCAGTATGAACTCTTTAGGAGGATTAATTTTAGGGTCCCAATTGGATAAATAATAGGCTGCAGACGACAGCGCACAGTCATGTGGACACAAGCCGGTTAAATCTACGTGGCTCTCTCCTGTTGGAATGTATCGTTGCAACAATTGTGCTCAATGCAATAACACCGTCAATACGAAATCTTTTAATCATCCACTGACTGGACGCAAAATTCCTATTGGTCAATTTATAAATTGCAAATCAACTCATGTTATCTATATGCTTACATGTCCTTGTGGTAAGATATATGTTGGTCAAAAAAAAAGATGTTTAAAATTACGTGTTGCTGAACATAAAACTGCGATTCGGTCGGCCAATTTAGATTATGCAATGGCGAAACACTACATTGAAGCTAATCATGGTTCCCCTTCATCTCTCAGATTCGTTGGGATCGAGAGAATTATTCCACGTCCAAGAGGATGTGATATTCTGCGGAAGTTAGCTCAAAGAGAAATGTATTGGATTTACACTTTAAAATCGATGACTCCTAGTGGTCTAAATGAAGACTTTAGTCTGAAATGTTTTTTGTAATTCTATGCATTTCTTTACATTCTGTGTTGTTATTATAATAATGTTTTCCTGAGTACATTTATGTGTATCTAATACCTGTGTGACTTTGCTATATATGGTCTGATTGAGTAATGGAATGATTGAACGAGTTGGATTTGTGTAATTGCCTGCAACTGCAATTTGTGCACTGTGGAAATTATATATTCTAGCCGTGTTTCTTTCATTGTTACGCTCTGACGAAGGCTTGATTTAGCCGAAACGCGTTAGCGCTTTTTTAGTGTTTGCCTACAATAAAAGGTATATCTATATTCCGTCTTGATTCGTTTATTTGGATGTGCGACCATTCTCTATGTTGAGAGTATCACATTAGGGCCTACTTGATATTACTCAGCTTCTCTTCCATATTACGACGGGGGCCTTGCGATAAGCGGAACCAACGTTTCCTTTTTTTCCCCCAGAGGACTATTTACTTTTATTTTTGTTTAAATTGTTAGTTGTTGGCACTTGTCCCTTTACAAATTTATAGCAACTAAAATGTTAAGGGGGTATACAGTTGGAGAAAGGTAAAGAAGCAGTGATGAGTATTTTTTTTATTATTATTATTATTTTGTTAATGACTAACGCTTTAAGGTCTCTCTTGTTTGGCAAGGTTCAGCTTTCTTCAAGGCAGCACATTTCAATATCAGACAAAAACTAAAAATGCTTTGTGTTCTATTGATGGAGATGAATGTTCTGTTGCCAATTGTTACCGGTATTTCTGCTGAGTGATAGACTTCAGGGCAACCTCACATTTTTGTTTTTGGACCAATATACACTGTCTGTGGGGAGGACCTGCATCTTTAAGTGCACTGACTCCCACCCCCCTCCACGCAGTAACTGATTACCCAAGTCATGTTAATTCCAAGTGTAAACCAAGTCTTGGATTTTTTTTTTCATATGATGCATCTTTGAACTTATTCCTGTACTGGAATAATGCTTGGTTATCAGTTTTATGTTCACTGAGGCAAACAATACAAGGTTATATGATAATGAAGAGGCATGGTTTACTTCATAGGCTGTGTACTTATTATATTATCTGGGTCACAGGACAGTGAAATGACCAAAAAAGTATCCTATTCAATTCATGAAAAACTATTTTGAAAAATAATAACTTTTTGACTGAAAGAGACAATGAAATTGTTAATTGTCAGTTATTTCTCAGACAATTAATTAATTAATAATTAATAACAGCAAAATTTGTAATTGTTACAGCCCTAGCTGGAGCATTGTAGATGGGGCGCTTTCACCTGTTCTGACATCACTGCCTCCAATCCCAAAGGCCTGTAAAGACTTGGTGCAATGCAGCTGCACCAAAGGTTGCTCAACAAACAGTTGTTCTTGTTTGAAGTGGGGGAGTCAGTTATGCATAGAGGCTTGAAAGTGCAGTGATGGAAAAATTCCTTGTCAAAACAGAGCAAACTAGGGCGGAAACTTGGGTAGGCTTGTCTGGGGGGGGGGGGTTAAGTATCAAAGGGGTCTAAACGGGAAATCTGGCCCTAACAGGCCCTGGAGCTTCTTGATCTTGTAACAAATCTGGTTATCATAGTCAACGGAGGAGAATAAGACAGGAATACTTGACCTGCCCAACTGCACACAGGCGTATTTACACTTAATGACCTTTTATTTGTCTAATTAAGGGGCTAATTAGTTAAAGCATCAATCAAATTCAGCCAAGAATGTTATTCTATCAAGAAAAGTAGAAAACTCAAACTTGTTGTGCATTTATGGTTGAAAAATGCAAGAACAATGTAAAACTTCGCACAAAAACTGAAAGTCACACTGTTACGGAGATATTTGCAAAACTACAACATTTTCCCTGAAGAATTTCCAATAATTCTCACCTTTTGATGCCCCGTGGGAGCTTTACTGTTCAAAATATTGTAAAATGAGTTCATTGTCTTCATTTAGGAGGATAAATAAAAGACTTTTTCAAAAATTTAGAATTTTGCACTCATTGACCTTTGACCCCCATTAATTACCTAATTAGGCATTTTTGGGCTTGGCAAACAACAGATTAGTGTTCAGCATGAAAAACGACCCAAAAAAATGTGTTTTGTTTGCTTTTACTCAAAAATGCCTCATGCATTCACATTTCCCAGAAAGATGACTAGTCTAAATTTAGTTGAGAATTATACTGAAAATTCTAAACACAAACCAGTTAAGCATTTATACTGTTGCACTCTTGAGTTCATGTGCATAGTGGTGCGTGGACTCTCAGTTAGATGCACTGAAACGCAAGGCTCTATCTCAGACTAGGTTTGTGTGATTTCGGTGGTTCAGGGCTCGTTGGAATAGTCAGAGCCCAAAGAATCAAATGGCCACTCTCAAAGTCAAACTGACAGCATCACAAGCCGATCACTGAAAAGAAAATACATTGCGTGCAAGTGAAATGCTCAGGGCCTGATCTCATTGGAAGCAGTGCCACGGGAAAAAAACATGCATGGAGACTGAAAGATCTAGTTTCAATATAACATGGACATATTGGACTAACAACAGCCAGTGCAGATTTACCCTTGAACACAGATTTTTATGACAAAATATCAAAGATAACGGTAAAGCATCGCGTTGCAAAGCAGAAGTGACTATCACGGCGCAGGTTCGATCCCCGCCTCGTACCAGCCGGCAGTGGTCGGCAGCTCTTTTCAGAGTAGCGCGCAATTGACCAATGCGTTGCAGGGATGCAAATTGGGAAGGGTCGGCCGGGATAGGGTATTGTAAATAACAAGTTCTCAGGCGCCTCCTGTTGGCCAGACGGGCACTCATTAGGAAGATTCTAAGCTCGTTCATGTTTGGGTATCCTCTGCCCTCGTTCTCAGCTTGCGAGGTTTCGTCGAATGAGTGTATAAGAAGCGGTGGCAACAGACGCGTGCTTCGGAGGAGAGCCGCGAGCTGTCTCACTCTCCTAAGTTAGCAATAGGGGGCCGCATAAGCGAAAAGCCTTGTACATAGTTCCCCAACTGGACATTACAGATTCGGGTGGGATTGGAGATGCCAAATTTATAATATTTATTTAAAAAAAAAAATCAAAGGTAAGAAAAAATAATTGATAGAAAGTTAACCTGCGCTCAAATTCGATAAAGTTCACTACCAACAAATGTTGGTAGACACTGAGGAATATGTTTGTCTTTTGTCGTGTCTTTTTGCTCTAGAAAATGTTCATTTTTCTTGCCAATGCTAAATGAAAAAACTTGATTGAAAAACTTTTGCGACTGTTTGCATTTTTTGAGTGCGCATCCCCGTTTTTCTCTTTTAAGAAAAGTTATTTGCTCATCGCTGTAGAATGTAATGTGTATGTCTGCTGTTCTTTGAGTGTGGTGTTGGTATGAATGCATAGCACAAATTCAGTGAAAACACTAGGGATCGAGCACTGATATTGTTTTATCCTATGTTTTGATACATGTTTATTTACTTGCTTAGTACTTGAATTGTGTTCGGTTGAGGTAAAAAATGGTCAACATCAGCTTTTCGCTGAGTTTCTTCCCTTTAAGTGGATATGCCGCATGACAATGTTGCTATTAGGAAACATGCTGTATTTATGATGTTTATTGATTGCCCCCAGTATCGGGGGCGTTCTGGTTTAAGAGGTTGACATGACTGCTATTAAGTGTGATAGAGCAAGTATTCAGGCCACAAAGGAACCATGTCTTTATATAAAACTCAAACATCTGAAATTCTGTTACCATGAAGCATAAAACTTACTTATATATATATATATATATATATATATATATAATTTTCTGGCTGCAACAGGTCTCAAAAAAGTTGGGACACAGGCAAAAAAAAGGGCTGAAAAAGCAATTAACTCTTTCAACCCCAGATATTCTGGCATCACTATACCCTTCAACCCCACAGCCCTCTGTAGAGGGCTGGTCATTATCTGGACATTGTATCTTACTGTTATCTCTGGAATCCCATTAAATGTAACCTGATATGTTCCAATCAATTAGTCAGATTGTTTGAATTTTCCCTACAGGAATTTGGGGTTGAAGGGAATATGTGGGGTTGAAGGAGTTAATATATAAGAGAATCAGCTGAAAGAACATTTAGCGAGTAATTAAGTTAACTGGCATCACGTGTGTAACATGATTGGCTATAAAAGGGATGTCATAGAGAGGCTGAGTCTCTCAGAAGTAAAGATGGCCAGAGGCTCTCCAACCTGTGAAGGCTTGCATAAAAAAAAATTGTGGAATCCTTTAAAAACAATGTTCCTCAACGTCAAATTGCAAAGGCTTTGAAGGTCTCATCATGGACAGTGCATAACATCATCAAAAGATTCAGAGAAACTGGAAAAATTTCTGTGCGTAAGGGACAAGCCCAAAGACCTTTACTGGATGCCCGTGATCTTTGGGCCCTCATACGCCACTGCATCACTCACCGGCATGATTTTGTCATTGACATTACTAAAGAATACTTCAAGAAACCACTGTCTGTAAACACAGTCCGCCATGCCATCCACAGATGCCACCTAAAACTCTTTCATGCAAATAGGAAGCCATTGTTGAGCATGATCCAGAAGCGCCGCTGTGTTCTGTGGGCCAAGGCTCATTTAAAATGGACTGAAGCAAAGTGGCAAAGTGTCCTGTGGTCAGACGAGTCCAAATTTGACATTCTTGTTGGAAATCATGGGCGTCGTGTCCTCCGGGCTAAAGAGGAGAAAAACCACCCATCCTGTTATCAGCGTTCAGTTCAAAAGCCAGCATCTCTGATGGTATGGGGATGCATTAGTGCATATGGTGTGGGGCACTTGCATGTTTTAAAAAGCACCATGAATGCTGAAAGGTATATAAAGGTTTTAGAGCAACATATGCTCCCCTCCAGATGACATCTATTCCAGGGAAGGCCTTGTGTATTTCAGCTGTACAATGCAAAACCACATACTGCAGCTATTACAACAGCATGGCTTTGTAGTAGAAGAGTCCGTGTGCTGAACTGGCCTACCTGCAGTCCTGATCTTTCACCGATTGAGAACATTGGGCGCATAATTAAACGAAAGTCCGACAAAGGAGACCCAAAACTCTCCAGCAGCTGGAAGCCTGTATTAAACAAGAGTGGGATCAAATTTCAATGGCTAAACTCAAGAAACTTGTCTCCTCAATGCCCAGATGCCTCCACTCTGTGTTAAAAAGAAGAGGGGCTGCTACACTATGGTAAACAGGCCCCTGTCCCAACCTTTTTTGAGACCTGTAGCAGCCATCAAATTTGAAATGAGCTCATTTTGTGGATTAAATTGTAAAATTTCTCAGTTTCAACATTTGCTATGTTATCTCTGTTCTATTGTGAATAAAATACTGGCTGGTGTGATTTGAAAGCCATTGCGTTTTGATTTTAATCACAATTTACTCTTTGTCCCAACTATTTCGGAATTGGGGTTGTATATATCAGTGGCGGCTCGTGAACTGGCAACTGGGGAGGCTCAAAACAATCCCTTAAAATTAATGATTGGTCACGACCTGTTTCCAATCATTCATTTAAATTACCATTGCAGAAACTCCGAAAACTCTCAACATTATCAGGTGTGGCCAGTATTCATTTATAACACATGCCTGTCAACTCTCGCGCATTCGGTTTAAGTTTAAGATGCATATTTACATTCCTCTGCTGTAGTCAGCTATTATTCAATCAACGCGTAGGCTATGTAAGAGATTCTCGCACGGAGTTGAAGTCCTTGTGCATGGAGGGGTTGGAAGCAATGTAATTGCATAAAGAAATTTCAAATGATCTAATTTCATTTGCAAAACACATGCATTGCTTCCAAATAATGAGTAAAGCAAACTGCAAGAAGTCTGGAGTCTTAATCGGTATGCGTTATAAATGAAAACTGGCCACACCTGATAATGTTGAGTTTTCGGAGTTTCTGCAATGGTAATTTAAATGAATGATTGAAAACAAGTCGTAACCAATCATTAATGTTAAGGGATTGTTTTGAGCCTCCCCCGTTGCCAGTTCTGATATATATATATATATATATATATATATATCTGTATATATATATATATATATATATATATATATATATATATATATATATATATATATGTATTATGGAAACCTTGCCCATATTGGTGATAATATAGTTAAAAAATATAACACTCACCATAAAAGCATTTTGATAAAAGAACTGCATATCTTCGGACATTTACTACAAACCTGTAAAAATTATGTTAACTTTTTGTAAGTCCATTACTGAGAGTTTTATGCTCGCAGATAAAATTTTTTAAAAAATCTCAATATCATTATACAGTGTCATTAAAGTGTCCATAGAGACCTGCATTCACATGTTTTACAATAGCATGTTGAGTCTCTCCGAGATGAGGAGCAGCCATATTAGTAGTGAAACTGCAATTCCGTTACCGCATGACTGAGCCCATTTGTATTTTCAGATTCGCCGGGATCCTCCAATGGTAGCCAGTGTGAGACATCAGAGGGGATAATGACCTTGAAAGTCAACGAAACGGTCATACAGTTCTTGAAAGGCTCTCTAATGATGAGGGTCATCCCAAGCATCTACATTCTAGTGTTTATCATCAGCGTCCCTCTCAATGCTGCCACCATCTTTATCTTCTCTCTCATGGTTCAAACTAGAAAGCCAGCTGCGATCTACATGCTCAACCTGGCCACGGCTGACTTGCTGTCTGTCCTGCTGCTCCCCTTCAAGGCATCTTACCACTATAATGGCAACAACTGGATTTATGGGTCAGCCATGTGCCGCGTGGTCACATTTTCCTTTTACTGCAACATGTATTGCTCTGTCCTGCTGATTACATGTATCAGCGCAGACCGCTTCCTGGCAGTGGTCTATCCCATTAGATCGCTGAGCTGGCGCAGTCGGTGGAGTGCTGTGGTAGTTTGCTGCACCATGTGGCTGCTGGCAGCTGCTGGCGTGGTGCCGCTCATCCTGTCAGACCAAACAGTGTGCGTGCGGCCACTGGGAATCATCACCTGCCATGATGTGCAGGCTGCCCAACAGGAACACGCCTACTACCGCTACTTCTTCCCCATTGTCTCCTGCCTGTTCTTCTTCATCCCCCTCATCATCACGACCGCCTGCTATCTGAGCATCCTACGGGCCTTGCGTTCCACTAGGGAGTCTAAACGCTCCAGAAAGACAAGGGCTGTAGTCATGGCAGCCGCTGTGCTGACGGTATTTGTAGTCTGTTTCACCCCATCCAACGTCCTCCTGCTGGTCCACTATGCCGATGACCAGAACGAAAACACCTACATGGCTTACCTGGTCTCTTTGTCCATTGGCTCTGTGAACTGCTGCCTGGATCCAGTAATCTATTACTTTGGCTCATCTCAGTGCCGTAAGCAGGTGACCCGGCTCCTCAGATGTGGGGCCCCGCAAGAGAGCTCCCAGCCAACAACCTCTGGGACCAGTGATCAGCAGGCAATCAAGGGTAGCCTGAACAGCTAATACAAGGGGCTTGACCATGTGATTTCACAGAAGGGTGCCGATATTAAAAATGTTAATGTTCTCGTCTTCACAAGATATTTCTGCACTTGCATGATTAGGTATTAAGCATGCATTTGATTGCATTAATTTCTGCTGAAATCATTGCATATAGTGGACTTTCTTTTCGCAGTTTAATGAGTTTCCTCCCAATGATGCTTAATTTTGCTTGTAAATATGCATATTGGAAACATAATTTCTGTCAATCATCTTTTATACTACTACTTATATACTTTTATACTATGCACTACTTATGCATCATAACATCAGCTTCAATAAAAAACTTCATATATTTTTCTGAGCACCAATACTTGAAGAGAATCGAAATCCAAATTCTTCAAGGGAGTACTTCTGTTTGCTGGCAGAGTGAGGCCAAGTGCTATAGTAAACACTGACTGAATCATCTTTACCTAGTTTATTAGTTATTTATATTGTCATTTTAAAGGGGGTGCCGGGGAACAGCACAGTTAACTGAAGGAAGTAGTAATGAACACATGACATTGTTTTGATATAATGGATTAATATGCACCAGCCCCTTTACCACTTGAACTCATGTGTCAAAGTAAATATTATACATGATGTGCAAGGTAACTGCAAGTTTACTGACCATTTCTAAATTTTTTTGCATATGTGGGAGGTGGGGTTGCACTGCCATTTCCAGTAATTAAGACTTTATGGGCTCTATCTTTCACACTGCCTTACCCATTGCCACTACCCGCAACCCGTGAATTACGCATTTAGCAGCTTCCACTATCCCTAAACGATATCTTGCAGCCACACTACCCGCTATGCATTATGCCGAATCCTTTATTTGCACCTGGAGGTGCGCCCGTGGGCGTGTTTATGCGCTTTCCCTACAATTGCTATCTTGACCACACACGTTAGGGAAAGCGTGTAGCAGGTCCTAAAACCACCCGCTACCCGCATTTGGGCTTTCACAAGAGCGCTATGCACTAGCACTCAGCAACAAATTTTTTTTTTTTTTTTCCAGTGAGAGCGGCATTTCAGAACTCTCTTGCGAATGAAGGTAATTTCGGCGACAAGTATGTACACCTGTTTTTGCAGCATGGTCACGCAACTTGCTGTAAAAAAATTGATAGCTGTCCGATTGGAAAATGTAAACGGACGAAACCACGTACTTGTCACCAGAATTACCTTCATTCGCTGAAGCGTTCTGAAATGCCGCTCTCGCTGGGGGAAAAAAAGTTACGTCGCTGAGTGCCAGTGCATATACCTAATTTTATTTTTCTAAAATGGGATTTTGTTCTATGCTTCATTTCAGACGGGAGAGGGAGTTGGAAGTGCATGGTGAAACGCATTTTTTTCTTTTTCTTTTATTTTTTAAGTTTCCATCACAAAAGGGGTAGGCTTGATTTTTTTTTTTTTTTTTTTTTAACTACATACCAAACATTAAACAATATGTCAATGTCAAATAATAATAATAATAATAATACCATTCATGATTAACTTAACAAAAACAGATCCTCCCCTGACTGGATTTGACCTCATGCACGGGCAATTTAACTTCGTCAACGGAGAAACGTGGCGACCTTCCTCTCTCCATCACGGATTTCGGTTTGAGGATTTGGGAGAGCGCAGCCTGCCGGAAAAGCAGTGGCACCTGGTACACTGATTGGTTTAACTGGCGTAACGCCCAAACCACGCCTATGCATAATGTAACGGGTAGCGCTGGTGTTTTAGGCAGGTGTGCAAGATAGCAACTTTCGCGGGGGACCGCCTCTTACGCAATGCGAAATCCCCAAATAACGGGTTTAGGGACTCTGGCGTAAGATAGGGCCCCAAGGCTTTAAACTGGGTTTAGAACCACAATCCAGAATTTACCCACAGGGGTCTAAAGCCATTTTTTTCTATTTTTGGTTCGCCTGGTCTCCTTCTGTAATGCTTGTATAACCTCGACCCTATGATGAACTATCAAGTTCTATATGCAATTTTTTTTCAGGATATTCGGAATGTGTTTCCTGCAGTGATGTAACATGAATGTATAATTATTTATGTCTGTAAATATGAAAGAATAAATGAAACATAAATTGAATCCCAGAATTTTATCCAAATCACACACAGAACTTCATGAACAAGATTTTTGGCTTTGCAAAATTGTTCTCCCAAGTGTTGTGAATTAGGAAAAAATGAACATTACAGCTGACTCACATCAAACACGATTCATGTTTTTTCTAAGAAGTCCTTTTTTCTGTAAGCTGTCCCTTGTTCCCCATGCTCAAACC
Source organism: Gymnothorax javanicus (assembly GCA_029692085.1). NCBI lineage: Eukaryota > Metazoa > Chordata > Actinopteri > Anguilliformes > Muraenidae > Gymnothorax > Gymnothorax javanicus. Next base: position 162,216,494 of record CM056194.1, on the reverse strand, counting down.
TGTGGTGCAAGCCTATTGTGTACATTCTTTGTGTAGCCCCAACCTCCGCACTAAATTTGTGGTGTAACTACCAGCCTGACTGGAGAAAGAAGAGCCCCCTCAGCCCACCACACTGTGTGAAACAGGCTTCCACCACACAACAAACAAATGAAAACTAAATTTACAAATGAGTAAATCTGAGATCCAATACCACCTAAGGCTCATTTTCATGTCATGAAGTCAAATGAATTGTATAAACTCAGAATAACAACTTGCTACATGCCCATGGAATACCCCATGCACACAAGGCAATTGCCTTACAATTCTATCCAATTGTGCAAAGAAGAATCTACATTTACACTATTCTACTTATTGTATGGATTGCCTGACCTTTAAGATCTGCAAGTAATAGGAATAGGATGATTTCATGCCAATCCATTGCACAATGGGCTTTATGCACAGCTCCACTACTTCCTGAACTCAAGCCAGCTCCTTTATTTCCTGTCTTTCATTTTTGGACAAACTGATTAATCCAGGTGTGCCTGACCATTGTTGTTGTGGGGTCAGGCACACCTGGATTAATCAGTTTGTCCAATAATGAAAGACAGGAAATAAAGGAGCTGGCTTAAATTCAGGAAGTAGTGGAGCTGTGCACAAAGCCCATTCGCAACAAACAAAGAAAGATGAGAGGCTTGTTCCTGTTATCCTGGATGAAGAAGCTGACTTCAGTGGGGTAAGTATATTGTATTGTAAACTTGAACGCGGTCCCAATCCTGGACCATGAGTAGGTTTTGGAGCTTATTCAAATTGACTAGGCAAAGAAGAAGGCTTCTGCAAGTTATCATCCTTAAAGGTTACACTTAACTTCATAAAGACAAAAGTTAACAGAGGGTTAATAATCTGGGAACACATGGAATGAAGAATAATGTCCACTAGTAGACCTATTTGTCAGTATTCGGTAATCTATTTTTATGTTTGTATTTTTAATTTTCTGTCATCATTTACCCCTCCCCACTTCATTTGTTAATCACTCAGTTCATTGTCTTGTTTGTAACTGTGCAACCTGTCACACTTTCCTAATCGCCAGGCACCTGTTTGGAGTAAACCTTTGTGATTTATAAGCTTTGTAAGACTGTATATATCACGTCATCTGGGCGATTGTTTGGTTGAGGGCTGTTAGTCGACAAGATTTTTTTTTGGTCGAGGAATCACAAATTTTCCACATCCATAGGTAATCCATTCTATATGCTGCAGTATATGACAGTGGAGCTCTTCACTCTTAAGTAGGCTTATGAGCTCTTTAAATAAATTATATGTGGCAATTACGGAAATATTGTGGTTGTGAATAATTCAGCAAAAGTAATTAAAGCAATATTTTATAGTGCTTGTTTTTTTTTACAGCACATGTAAAAGCAACATATATAACACCCCTTTAATGCCTACATTGTATCCTTCTAGGCATGCAAATGCACATTTTAATTGTAGCCTAATATTTGCGCTAAAGCTACAGTTAAGATTATTTATTTATTTAACCTTTAATTATCCAGGGAAGTCCCATTGAGATTGAAATCTCTTTTTCAGGGGAGCCCTGGGGATTGAGGTGGAGAGGGAGAGGACAAGTTGCATCACCAATTAGATCAGGGGATGATTAGGTGACAGGTCAAAAGAGCCAGGTTGGAAATTTAGCCATGACACCAGGTAACCCCCTACTCTTGTCATAGAGTGTCATAGGATCTTTGATTACCACAGAGAGTCAGGACCTCACCAGTCCACCAACACCTCTTCCTGCAGCAACTTATTTTCCAATGTGGTCTCCCATCCAAGTACTAACCAAGCCCACACCTGCTTAGCTTTAGCCATACAGCTGGTGTAGATTGAACGGTGGTATAAGTTATGGAGGCATATTTTAATTACTCATTTCACTATTACCTTGGAACGTAATGTTGAAGTAAAATCTGGAGCATTTACATTTTAGTCAGCTGACAGTCAAAAAAACTGGAATGTCTTTGCAAGCAACATTTTGCTTTCCTCAGTTCAACAACAAACATGACTGTAAAACCCTCTGTGGTGGACCAAACAGTCAAAGCACAAAAACACAGGTTCAAATTCCCAAAAAATGATGGATTTATTTTCCCAAAAAATAATTTTTACAAAACAAATAACTGAAGATAATAAAATCAAAGTTATAGGGCCCTTAAATGAGGTCAACAAAATATAACTTGACTGAAAAATAAGGCTAACAAAAACTAGACATCAACTCAACTAACAGACCTGCCAGAATGAGACACTGGGGCAACATATATGTATACACTGGTTGATCAGACCACATTTAACACACATGGGGAAAAGGTATATAGACATCAACTAAAAACACAAAGAAACCCTAACCCCCCCCCATGATGTAAGAGCTCATGGTCTGGTCCATGGGAGGGACTTCAGCATAAAACCATGCTCCGCCCTCAGCCCCATCTTTTGTCTGTCCAACCAGGAAATGCCACACAGCAGCCAGGTAACTCAAAGAAAAGAGAAATGAATTAATAGCAAAATGACAAACAATGTAAACTAAATGTGCGTGCTTCATCCAGAAAACAGCGTGTTGTCAAAGTGCTAATAAACCAATTTTAAAAAAACAAAACAAGCTATGTGTGTTATATGCAATTTAAGTGACTGCAACTCAAAGTAACTGAACATGTAATGGTGTTTGAGAGTGTAAATGCTGCAACCTTTTGTGTGGCTGTGGGAACAGCCATCACACTCTCACAGCTATACCAAGTCGACGGACACAGCGGGAGGTGAAGGTTCAGCGCATTCTTCTTTGGCTGGTATGAATCAAAACAGAACATTGATCAATTTCTCTGTTCGCGAGAACAGGGCACCCAAAACTTTTAACTTGTTTTCACTGCTCGTAGGAACAGGGCTCATCGCACAATTGTTAAGTAAATTCTGACTCCATATCAAATTGCGAATATGTAATTTAGCTGTGATTGCACGGTTGTACGGTTTACCCGGCGCATGCTCTGCTGCAACGGCACTTCTTGTACGCTTTTTTTTTTTTGCCGCGAGCTTCAGTTCTTAATGTTGGTGATTGTTTGTCTAAATCCCGTATTGTTTTGTATTTAATAAGTGTCAGTACTTTTTGTCGGTATGTGGATGCCACTGCACAAAATTTTAATAACACTCTGGAGCACTGCTGGTAACAGCTGGGCGCTACTGCCAGAGCCCCGCAGCAATGGACTCACCTACACCCGGGCAGCTCTGCTCCACCTCCGATCCTCCATGCTACGCAGTATCAAGCCACCCAGGGTATTGCCAGCAGAAATCCAACCAAGGAGGAGAGGGAAGCGTGGAGGAGTTTGTACCAGGCTAAGAAGACGGCCCTTCAAACCACCACTACCCTCCATCATCATGGCTAATGTTCGGTCTCTCCGGAACAAAACTGACGCGCTCCATGCAAAATGCCTGGCGGAGAGATCCTACAAGGAAGCCTGCATCATAGCCTTGACTGAGACCTGGCTGGATGAAGCTGTCTTGGATGCCGAGGTGAATGTGGACAACTTCGCCATTTTTCGGGCAGACCAGACGATGGGCTCTGGTAAGGAAAGGGACGGAGGGGTATGTGTGTACATCAACAACCGGTGGTGCACCAATATCAAGATCCACAGTAAGATCTGCACTCCGAATCTGGAAATGCTTACATTATCTCTCCGTCCCTTCTATCTTCCCCGGGAATTCCCCTCTGTCATCCTTAACTGCGTGTATATCCCACCAAACGCTAATGTCAACATCGCTGCAGAGCTAGTGGCTAACACAGCTAACGACATGCAGGGGAAATATCCAGAGGCTCCCGTGTTTATCACCGGTGACTTTAATAGCTGCAGACTCAACAAAACCTTGCCTTCATTCCAACAAAATGTGGACGTACCAAGACGAGGGTGAAATACACTGGACTTGTGTTATGGAAACATCTTGGACGCATACACTTCAAGGGCACAACCACCGCTCAGCTTCTCCGACCACAATGTTGTTTTCCTGCTTCCACGCTACACAGCGGAACTGAAGCGGTGCAAACCCCAGATCTACAGCGTCCACCAGTGGTCATTGGACAACACTGCACAACTCCAGGGCTCACTGGCCTGCACAGACTGGGACATTTTCTCTAGTGGCAGTCTGAACGAGAAGGTGGAGATCATCACGGACTACATAAATTTCTGCGTCTCCTCAACAATCCCAATCAAAGCCATCAAGAAATACCCTAACTCCAAACCCTGGATTACCCCCCACATCATTCACAGCCTGAGGGAGAAACAGAAGGCCTTCCAGCAGCAGGACCTGGCCCTCAAATCCATAATCCGGCAAATTAAGAATGACATTTTTAAAGCCAAACTCCGGTACAAGGAAAAATTGGAACAGGAATTCAGCACAATGAACACAAAACAAGCCTTCCAGAAAGTGAGAACACTCACCAGCCACAAAACAAAACCAACTTTACCTACAATAACTGATCCCATCTCGTTTGCGGAAAACCTGAACATCTTCTACACCCGGTTTGACACCAGGGATTATTCAGAGGACTGTAGGGCACTCCTGGAAACCATACCCCTCCCTGATCCATCACAACCCGCCCCCTTCTCTGTGGACGAAGTACACCAGCAGTTGAGCCGGTGTAAATCAGGGAAGTCTCCAGGGCCGGACCTCATCTCAGCACGAGTCCTTAAAGAGTGTGCAGCGGAGCTGTATCCCGTCATGCACTCCCTCTTCCAAGACTCCTACAGAGCTGCTACAGTGCCCACCCTTTGGAAAACTTCCACAATCATTCCGGTACCCAAGAGACCCCGCGCATCAGAACCCAATCATTACCACCCAATTGCCCTAGCATCAATACCTATGAAATGCCTGGAGAAGCTAGTTCTTAACATCATACTCCCATCTGTCAAACCACACCTGGAACCTAACCAGTTTGCATATAAGGCCAAGAGCGAGACTGAGGATACAGTGGCATGTCTTCTCCACTCCCTCCTACAGCACCTTGAATCCCCAGGTAATTTCGCCAGACTCCTCCTCATCGACTTCAGCTCAGCCTTCAATACCATCCAACGCCACCAGATGATAAGGAAACTCCTTCAACTCAATGTCCCACCCCTCCTCATCCACTGGATACACAGCTTCCTCAGTGACCGACCACAATCCACCAGAGTGGGCAGTACCATCTCCCCACCCGTCATCACCAACACGGGAGCCCCACAAGGTTGTGTCCTGAGCCCTTTTCTGTTCACCCTATACACCAATGACTTCATCAGCCCCTCACCCATCACTGCTTACTTGAAATACTCAGATGACACTGCAGTACTCGCATTACTTAAGGACAATCACTCAGAAGCGGACTATCGCAACTCCATCTCATATCTCTCACAGTAGTGCACAATCACCTACAATTAAATGTCTCCAAAACAAAAGAACTGGTTTTCAACTCCTCCAGCAGGTCAGCCCCTAACTCCACCCACAACCCTGTCAGCATAAACGGCGAAGCAGTTGAGATGGTGGAGAGCCACAAATATCTCGGACTCACCCTGGACAATAAACTAAGCTTTAAGGAACACAACACTGACATCCATAAACGCTGCCAACAAAGACTCTCTGCCATCCGCACACTCAGAGCACTCTCAGTTTCCCCCCACCTCCTGTTGCTACTTTATAAAAGCATCATTCAACCCATACTCCTTTACTGTTCCCCCTGCTTCTTCAACATGCTGTCAGCACCCAACAGAAACAAACTAACACAAATCACACACAAAGCTGCCAGGATCATTGGGCTCCCCACCCCCAACCTCTCAGACCTCAATAGCACAGCCACTGCACACAGAGCACGCTCCATAGCACTCGATCCCAGCCATCCACTCAACTCATATTTTACACTCCTTCCCTCTGGCCAGCGATACAGGTTGCTGACTTGGAAGAAAATAAAATTCAACAAAAGTTTTATCCCATATGCCATAACTGAACTAAACAAAAGAAATGAAAAGACTGTAAATATGGGGGAATGTATATGTGTACGGTGGTGGGTATACGTCTGTGGTAGTGTTTTTTTTTGTAAGATTGTGTAATGTTGGAGTAGTGTTGTTGTTTTGTAAGTTTGTGTAATTTCTCGTGGCTGTACAGAAGTGAAAACAATTATCCTGAGAAGGACAATAAAATCTATCTATCTATCTATCTATCTATCTGTTGAGTTTGGAATAATAATACCAGACTCTGTCTTTTGCTAACTTTACACAATTATGTTTCCTGACCAGTACAATCGCAAAATCTTAGTTCGGGGAGCCCTACATTGGATAGACAGCAACCACCATAATACACAAGTACCTTTCCCTTGTGACAGTTACCAACCCGGGTCAGCTTGTATCTATCGGGCTCCTTGAGGAGAATTTGACAAGAACTGGTGTATTATGCCCATAGGTCCTCTTAAGCCAAACCTTCAGAGCCAATACCTCACCAATCCCATTAGCGATTAAACGTGGCCCCCATTCTAACTTCCTAGAACTCCCTAAAAACTTTCACTGCAACTGGCCTCTGATCAGTCAGTCTCAGTCGGTGCACTGTTTCCCCTAAGTATTTTAGACGCAAGTTTGGCTAAAAGGAACCAAGATGGGTTTAAAATCATAAAAACCACACAAATTACAACAAGGCAATTTATTAATACGAAAGAAAAATTTATTCAACAGGTTGGTAGGTCCACATAGTAAATTTCATTAGTCCGTTACATTATTTAGAATTTGTATAGAATAATTTAGTAGCATAATAGCATCTTACCCAACCTGGTTCAGCTACGTGCGCAAAGAATACGCCTGGGAAGCTGAATACAGTCTTCCAAAACTATATCAGCTACACACAGCAACTGAAGCCCGTGTGGGAAGTCGTTTGCGATCTTCCATAACGGTATAGGCAACACACGGCATAAAGATGCATGTGTAGCAAGTCGTGTGCGATCTTCCTAACACGTTAAACCTACATACGGCATAGAGATGCACGTGTGGGAAGTCGTCCGCAATCTTCCCCGAATGGATTATCTCTCTTTGATTTAAGCCAAAACACGTCTTTGATCCAGGCGGCATGGCCATAAATTACCTGGAAGGGGGGTCGAATCTGGATTTTGCGTTTCCACCACTTGTAGGAGGTAATAAAACAATTTAGCTGAGAGGGAGAAAAACTAAATGATAATCCAAGAGGATCTGACCAATTTTCAGGAGTTTCAAAAAGGGAATGAACCATAATTTCAGTTGGAATGAAACATACTCCATTCAACTCCTTGGATTCTCCTGAGAACAACGATACCAAACATGATATGAATATGTATTAATATGATGCAGTTGTCTTGAAAAACTCTTAAGATGGATTATTGTATCGTAGGCAATTTTGGTTATGAGCACATACGTTATTTCATAGTAATACATTGAACATATGAGAAAGGTTTGATATTTCTACAGTGTCAGAAAATTTAAACAGGTGAGCTAAGGTCCAGTTTCATGAAAAACATGACCAGGGCAGAACAAGATTGTTCACAGCAGGAGAACTGTGATAGTCACCCCCCTCACTTCACCAGAGACCTGCTTATTGTTCCCTGCCATCATGAACCCCCCCAGTCTTCCACAGACACAACCATAAACACCCCATTTCCCTTGACACCACCCGGCAAACATTCTGGGGAGTCAACGGCCCAATCATCCTGAGGAAGGCCAAACAGCTTATTGTTATATTGCAGGCCACACGAGTCCTTTAAAGTTTAGGATGAGCCTCAGTTCTCGGACTCCTCTAGTCCCTCAGCCTTTTGCTGCATCCCAGCTTGATCCCCCGTCTTACATGACAAACCACTTGAAAATGGTAAATCAGCCCACCTCATATTCTTTCCACGCATAAACATGTTTTATGTGCTTTATTGGTGAAAATTTAAGATTGAGTTGCTAGAAAAAGAAAAAAAGAAAAACAGAAAACAGTAAATGATACTCGTCACTGATTAGAGGCAGCTCACCAAATAAAACTTGTATTTTTTGCATGTTTAATTTATTAGCAGACCGGCATAACATCAAATAAAATTTAACATTGCAGAACATTAGCCTGGCATATGTAGTCTATGGCATTTTTAGCATGATTTAAATGTTTATAATGTGATGGCTCATAAAAACAAACAGTGGCCAGTTGGTCTGGGAGTAGGATATCTTTTTATGTTTGAGAGCACTTTATGCTCACTCAGCATTGGAATTTATGTGTAAATTGTGATTTGGGGAGTTATGTGGGATTTTGTTTCATACTATTTATTTTGTCAGTGACTTCTTTTATAAGTCATTTTGTTATTAATAAAATCAAATTATAATTGTTTGATATTAAGCATATTTCCACTGGTTTAATTGCTATTGCTATTTCAATTTATGTGGAAAAAACATGGCATTTGTTACAGTTGGCTGTCAGTATGGTCAGTAATGTCAGCTGTTTTATTTAATCACAACTTAATGCAGCGCATTAAACTGTAAACAATTAATAGCCTAAAAGAAAATAAAACTCAGTGAATCAACCTTATTCCTTGTTTAATATTTTCATTTTGTGTCAATTTGACAGACTATCGGAGTCCATGAGAATTTTATATCTCTAGATTGCTATACCTAAAGATAAAAAGAAATTTTTGCAAAAGAGAATTTAAATCCAACCAGTTTTAAAAAATAAAACATAGCCTACGCACTAGAATGTGTTATGGTTTCGCCAAATAAAAGCATCTGCAGTGCAACAGCAAAATCGGCAAGGGCAGTATGAAGAGGATGCTCTGAACAGAGTTAAAAAATTTTTACCAATCAACCATCTGGGAAAAATGGCCAACTGTTGGTTGACCAAGATTTTTTAGTCGAGGACAGCTGGAACAAGTTACCTTTCTTCCCCCATTTCTCTGCAAATCTGACATCCTAATTGTCCTGGGCAAACGGTCCTGTTCACTCCCCAGCAAGGCATTCAGTGCATTTGGCTCTCAACCCTTGACCTGATTATCAACATTGATTCTTCTACTTGTCTCTGTGCTGCATCTCTACCAATTTGCAGCCATTGTGCTTTCTTTCAATAAAGTCTATAAAACTGGTCTGCCATCTGTGCTTGAGTTCTGAGGCCCAAGTCTGTCACTCAAGTATGTCTTAAATCTATGTGGTCAAATCAAAACACCTTAGATACCCACAACCCAATGATTACATTTTATCATGAAGTGACAGAATACTGCATTATTCATTAAATTCGCCAAATACCATACAGTGGCATAACTGCACTTTTATGGTGAAAGACAAATCATTAGAAAATGAAGAATGTGAAAGAAAAGTAATCTCCTCGCTGATGAACGTCTTTACAGAACATGTAATGATGTCCTTAGAGCAGTTGAAAAGCCAATTTGATTTGACAGGTATAGACCTCTGGCTATATCTGTTACGTGTTGAAAGAGAGGGAGACCCCAAAAGCAGAGCGGCAGGCAAAACAAGTGGTTTATTGTTTTTCATTGCACAAAGTTTGAACAGGCAAACAAGCACACAGAAACAATGGCAATGGAAAGGTAAAATACAAAAGACAAACAGGCTTACAAAACCCCAGAAGGGCGAAATTCGTAGTGATGTTACCGCTGATACCAAGGCTCCGAAGCACGCTTCAAACTCGACAGGGTATTTCTCTGAGGCACTGCGCTGGAGCATGCTTCATATCGGGAAAAACCATGTGACTGATGACATTCGAACCACTTCACTGCTTCATTCAGACTGAATCAGCTGATCGGTCTGGTTCAAACGGGGGAGCTTTGAAACATTGGCACGATTCATATGTATTCAAGGTGGATGAAACAGCGCTCTGTTAGGCATTTTTATTCAAAAATAATAATGAGTCGCACAAGCACACCCAGTATACGCCAAGCACAACCAAAAAACAATATATGTTTTTTTGGACAGAGCAAATATTTACTGGATTCAACGAGGCTGTGGATGTAATTAATGTTATTATAATATAATATTAATTCTTAAGGTAAGGAAGAAAAACAACAGACACAAAAATGAAGTTAGATTTCAGCTTTATTTAAATATTTTTCACAATACAACAAAACTCAAAGTGCACACGCAAGGTCTGTCAGCGTCACCTTTGCAAGGCTGTACAACAATCTCTGTGCCAGCAGATGTCACCCACGTGCTCAATGAATGAAGCTACTAGTAGTGAACCAATTTTCAATACAATGGTCCAAAAGGGTCGAAAGCTTCATGAAGCCTCGTTTGGCCATCACTAGAAATTAGAAAAGCCCAAATTGGAAGTAAAAACTCGTCGAGACCCAGATACCCTAGCTCTGAATAAGAATTAAATTTAGAAGGGCAATTTAGAAGAGTGAAAACACAAGCTCTCTGAATAGGGAAAATTTATTCTCCCGAGAAGGAGAAAACCGAACCAGCTTTGAGATAGGGAAGTGAATGGCCTGAACGAAAAAGCCAACTGAACAAAACAGGAAATTAAAAGTGGAGAGAGTGAAAACCACACCAATGGAAAGACTGAACTAGTGATTGAATAATAGGTTTGAGTGGCGGGAAACTAAGCTGGTAGGCATAGATGACGAGCTACAGCTGGCGCTCGTCACAATATCTGCTATATCGCAGCGAGCACAAATCCTAGGGGAACTTATAAAACTCCAAGAAGTAACTTGCAGTGGATGTAAGCTAAAAACAGTCATGAAAAATTAATTGTATATAGGTGGCAAAATTTGAAAGCTCATAAGCAGTCTTAGGACTACTGAGAACATCTCTTTGGAGAAGATCTGGGAGAAACATCTGGAAAAGAAAATAAATCCTGTTATATGAACATCAGTCTGGCTGAAAAAAGACATAGAATATTGAACGTCATACAAAACTGAACGATACATTTCAAATTTATTAACTGGACATATTATACCCTACGCAAACTCAGCCTTATAAATTTGTATAACAATGATGTGTTGCCACTGTAATAAAAAGAAAGACCTGTCCTTTTATATGATATGAAAATGCCCAAAACTGCAAATATTTTGGAAGGGATACACCAATCTTATCTACGATTATTCAAGTAAACGTACACTTAGATCCTAAGTTATGTATTTTCAAGTGCAACCCCAATTCCGAAATAGTTGGGACAAAGTGTAAATTGTGAATAACATCAAAACGCAATGGGTCTCATTCATGAAACGTGAGCAGAACGAATTTGTGTGTAAACTGTTCGCAGATGGAAATTTACGTGCGTCTCCACATTCATCAATATTTTAGTAGCTCCGATCTTTTCGTAGCTACTAACAAAATCTACACATGCTGCTGACTGCGCGCAGTGCTTGTGTAAATTTTAGAATGCACATAAATAATGCTTGTCACAATTGGAAATTACAATTTTAATTCATATTCTTCTGTCATTCACAATACGCAGATGCCTTTGAAAACACGTAAATAGCCTAAACATGACTATCGATTAAAATACAACACAGTTAATTAAATTGTTGGTTTGGCAGGTTTAAGATCCAGATCAGGTTCATGATTGTGAATTATGATGTGAATAGAGTCAATATATTACACGTTCTTCCTACATGTTGAATGATGATAATAAAAATAGGCATATCGCTGTCTCCGCCAGGTTTAATTCCTGACAGAGAGGTCTCCCCAATTATGCCAGCCGGCGCGTTTGCCTGCAGTTGATAGTTGTGACTGTGAGCATCCTCCTCCTGTGGCTGGTGTTTTTGGCGTTTATCCTCCTTTGCCCCAGAATGTCAAACCATTTAATTCACCTCGACATGGTTTTTGTACTACAGAGACAACATTTCTGTCTGTTCCCGAGGGACTGAAACTGTTCACAATGTTCTCTGAGCAGTTGTTTGATCTCAAAAAAAAAATGGGCACGGATAACTAAAGGTAATGTACCTACTCATATAACTATTGGGATTATGGCAATAGGCCAATTTGCCAAAATGTTGAAATATCCCTTAAAGCTTTGCTACCACGCTTTGATTTTCATTGCTCCGTTACCCCCTGGCATTGGCCAAGATGAAGAACTGGCCTTCCTTTGGAATTCGTTAAAGAATTGGGTGCTACAAGTTCCAAACAGTAACACTTTGTGGCGGGGAGGGGACAAAAGTTAGAACATATAGTTTCTGGGAAAAAATACCCTGGACCCAAAACATGAATACCCTACTTCCATAATGCCAGTAGGTGCTCTACCCAATGCAGACTGGCAGCAATACATAAATGTACTGCATTCAACAAGCATAAGTCCAACATTTGGCAAAGCCCCAAAATTTTCAACTACAGCTGCATGTTTATGAATAAAGATGCAACACACAAAGACAGAGAAGTTTTGGCCCTGCTTCAACAATGATCATTCAGTATCTTGGACAGGTGCTCCAACATTCCTGATAACTGCAGCTCGACAAACTAACACTTTTCCTGCTTGCCTACATTATAATGCACTTCCAACAAAGGGTATGAGTCTCACGTAAATTGAATATTTCAAGCACTGACATCTGATTGGACGGGTGCACTACTGACTAGTTCCATTGTTTTTAGTTGCTTTCGATTGATGGCACTTGTCACGATTAACGTGCTTCAAACGGTCCAAAAACGAAAGAACACCAACAGGGTGTTTTCTGGCCCAAACCACTGAAGGGCAAAATGCCTTTAATGGGACTCCACCTTTAAATGAATGATTGAAAACAGGTCAAGAATTAGGCTATTCCTGCTCATTTTAACTTTACAAGGAGAACTGGCGACACCTGATTTTAGGATTTTTGGCTTTTCAAGTAAAGTCAATTTTATTAAGACTGAAAAACAGGTCATGACCAATCATTATTTCTAAGGGATGGTTTGAGCTTTATTAGTTCACCAGCCGCCACCGGTATGACGGGATTACCTTGTTGGCTTCATTCTTCATGCAGGCATCACTGTAAATGATCAAGGCATTGTAAGATTTATACTTGTGTTTGGATGTGTGCATCAATTATGTGTTCGACTTTTAATACATGAAGCGCCAATATATGTAGACTTCAACCCAGGTGGGAATTACGCAACATGGCAGTCGAGCCGTGGAGAGTTTGCTAGCACGCAAATATGCACAGTGACTTGGATCATTCTTTCTTCTCCTCTTCCTCCAACCCCAGAATGTCAACATAATTGCAAGATGAAGTTTTTCCTTTCTTTGAAATGTCTCAATCTTCTCAGGTGGTTGTTTGATCCCAGCACAATGATTGACACTTGTCCTTTGAGGCTGGTACTGCCATCAGAGCACCTTGGAGGGTCCAACCCATTTGGGTGATCTGCTGGTGTCCTTCCTCAGGATCAAAACATAAAACATGGCAGCAGGTTGCTTCTCAAGCCACAACCACTTTTATGCTTATGAATTTGCAAAGTTAGAGATTGTTATTTTGAATCTCACAGCACTTCATCTCCATTGATCAGCAGAAGATAAAACCCTGAAATTAATGCATTCAGTGGTCTCCTGTATAGGATTTCAAATGGGCAACAGCTGCTTTTACTCGCTCAATCAGTTAACACTAAAGGGAGCATTTGGTCCAACTTAAGTATATCTTTAGATAAAATTTCACAAATTAGTTTCCAAAATGTCATTTTTTTTTCCCACTCCACTGCTCTTCCAAGTTGAAACAACAAGTCTTACCTTTACTGAGATTCAGTTCACTTAAATCAATTTCAAGATGTTCATTCTGTGTCTTGATGAATGTGCACTTTCCGGTCTTTGCTGTTCTGAGCCAACATTGTGTGCTGCACAAACCATACACCGTTCAAACCATTCAGGTTTCAGAAGCCTGATCCATGTGTTTACCAATACCTTTTTATTTCTGGACAACGCATGGACTACGCCATGTGTCAACTTAGCATATATAGGAAAGAGGTATTTTGGAATACAGGGCTTTCCATCAGGCCCCCACCATACCCCCTGCCGCAGGCTAGGTCCCACTTTCTTCTGCCCTCCTTCTCCTCCTATTGCTGTGCCTATGGGAGTGAAAGCTTTGCACTTTCTAGAGGGGTTTCATTGAGGTCCAGCCTTGAGGACTAAACTTTTCCATGGCAGTTTACCTTTATCTTGTGCAGGAAGAAGATCTGCAGAGCGCAGTACTATAAATCTTCTGTTAGTGAATGTAGTTCAGCAGAGAAATATGCCAATGGCCTCTATTTCCCCTGGAGCTTTGCAGGAGGACTGAACTCATATACCCCCTTTCTCACCAATTCTTTTATGCTAATTGCACCATATTAGGTAGTCCCAAGGTCGGTTTGGACTGCAAGGCTATTCTTAATATTCCTAAAAACGCGTTCTGTCACAGTAGTCCCTTTATCTCAGAAATTCAGGTCCGCGTCATTGTCACGTCACTGTCATTGTCGTGTTCATCATTATGAGAGATTTTTGTCAATGGAATCGTAAAGGAAATTGAAATATGATCACACGTTATTAGTCGACTTTTCAAGTAACTGGTGGTACCACCTTTTATGTATTTTGCATTTAACCTGAATCATGATTCATAATTCTGCAGTTGAATTCACCCCAAGTTTTTTATATTGAGGTTATTCGTTTTCACCAGTTGGCCAGGCCAGTAGCATTTTATTTTTAGTAATTTTCATCCTTTAAGATCAGTTAAACAGTTCAATTCACGTAACAATCACAAAATTCAATCACTCCTCAAATCACTTAGATCCTGTAGTACATAAATTCAAAAAAGAAGAGAAGAGGGTTAGTTTGCTGTGGATCAGCTTCCATAAACCAGTTGTACACATGTAGCTCCTGTATAAAACAGAGAAAAATGTTACATTAACCACACATCCATTTCTTTAGGTGTTATGACTTGAAACTCACAACAAAGAAAACCAGAAATGACAACTTAAACAAATTTATTCTTCACTGAATAAAAAAAATTTCTACAAACAATCCACTGTTTAATCTTATAATAACACTCTAATGCCACTATGTAACTCTGTTGCCAAAATAAAAACTCTGCCTCTACTGACCAAAATCACAGCATTTATATAGACTAGCAACCTTCTGGAAAGATCTACAGGATTCCTGGGTAATCCCGCCCCCTCCAGGCAGGAAGATCCCAGAAGCTTCTAGAAAGCACTAGTCTATTACAAAGAAGTGATATTACATCAGATCATGTTTTGCTACAGACACACCACCAGAGGGTGCTGATGAACAAAAGAAATAGCTGACCAGCAAGGCAGCAAAAACAGCATGTAACAAATCTCCATTAACAAATGATATACAGTGCTTGACATGAAATACTCATACATAACATAGGCAAAAACATTTTAACATCACTCTTTCATTAGAATAAAAATCGATCATTCACATCACTCATTCACTCGGGACAGCTATTGTTGTTACACAGTAATGGAAAAAGATAAACTATATGAGAGTTTTCACAAGCAACTTCTAGGACCTCCATCTTGTTTCATGATCTGCACTGGGTTGCACCGGCTGTGCCTAAGTTCAGACGTAGCCTAGTCTGAACGTAACTTCTAACTTAGGTCGGAGTTTACGCACTACTAACATTTTATGGGTTGCACCAGCTGATATAGTTTCAACGTAGGCATAAGTTACAACTTAAATCTTACACCTAACCCTTAGTTCGTGAAATGTCCTCCGTAAAATAACGGTTGGCATGGCGCATCGTATTGAAAGTAGGGATTGAAAGGAAAAACTGAAATATGGCAATTTCGACATCAATGAAAAGCTTAGAACGCAAAGAATGCAATGCAGTGTCACTCCGTCACATTATCGATACGAGAAAATGGAAACATGCACGAAACGACAGTACTTTATCGAGCATGAATACTTCCGTGATGCTAGGAATGACGCCCGTTTTGGGTGACGACACACACCGGTTTTGCAAGCTCTGCTTTGTGAATTTGCGTGCAGTGTATGTCTCTCTCTAAGCTTTATATTTTGTTATTCAAGGTTCTAATTGTGTCGTACTTTACTGGAGATGGATAAATTATAATGGAGAAACATTCATCTGTCTTCTATTAATTTAAACTCATATTTTTCTATATAGTAGTAGTACATTGAAGATTAACATGGACATATAGGATATACGATATGACGGAAATCGTGTAAATACGGGGAAGGACGGATACCTTAATTTATGATAATATTTTTTCGATGATTAGACTTGATAAGAGCGACGACAAAACAAGAAAGGAAGATTTTTAGAATGTATTCTCTCTCATAACTCACGCAGGAATACATATACATAGCGATCCATTTGCATAAAGAATAAAAATAGATCGCTGCTATATGATAACAAGGATATTGCGGATGCCTTAAACAGTTACTTTGTTGAGAATTTTACCTCAGAGTGGGTCTTTATTCGGCCAGAGGGCATGTTAAATGCTCAAGATTATTTAGCGGAAATTGAGGTTAGGGATAACGAAGTATTAGACAAGTGGCATAAACTAAAGGCAGATAAGGCGGCGGGTCCTGATGGCTTATATCCTAGAGTGTTCAGGGAAGTTGGTGAGATCATCTTTAAGCCGCTATCCGTCATCTTCAGACGGTCTTTAGAAACTGGAGAAATACCAAATGATTGGAAACAGGGCAATATAATACCAATATATAAGAAAGGGGACCATACTGAGCCAGGAAATTACAGGCCAGTCAGTTTAACTTGCATTGCATGCAAAATATTGGAATCTATCATAAAAGATGAGCTGGACTTATTTCTTGAATGTAACAGTATCTTGAGGTATAGCCAACATGGTTTCCGTAAGGGAAGGTCATGCCTGACAAACCTTCTGGAATTTTTTGAAGAGGCCACCAAGACTTATGACCAGAGCAGGGCTTATGACATCATTTACTTGGATTTTCAGAAAGCATTTGATACAGTACCGCATAAGAGACTCATTTTTAAAATGAGCTCCATTGGAGTTACAGGAGGTATTCTGGAGTGGATTCAAAACTGGTTACAGGACAGAACACAAAGAGTGGTGGTCAATGGTATCTCATCTGAGCTAGGTATGGTGGGGAGTGGCGTCCCCCAGGGATCGGTGTTGGGACCCCTGCTGTTCCTCATCTACATTAATGACCTTGATAGGAATATTGAGAGCAGATTAGTTAAATTTGCAGATGATACTTAATTGGGGGGTTTGGCAAATAGTTTAGAGTCCACTAAAGTGATTCAGGATAATTTGGATAGAATCCAGAATTGGGCAGAAATGTGGCAAATGAAATTTAATGTAGCGAAATGTAAAGTTTTACATGTAGGTAATAAAAACATTAGACGGGATTACTTCATGGGAGGTTTAAAACTGGAATCTGCTCCACACGAGAAAGATCTGGGAGTGATTGTTGACCAAACCCTCACAGGCTCTAGCCATTGTGCCGTAGCAGTTAAAAAAGTCAATCGGATGCTGGGATACATTGCCAAAAGTATTGAGTACAAATCTAAGGAGGTGATGCTTCTTTTGTACAACCCATTTTTCAGGCCACATCTGGAGTACTGTGTACAGTTCTGGGGGCCATACTTTAAGAAAGATATAGAGGCTCTAGAGAAAGTGCAGAGAAGAGCCACTAAGTTAATTCCAGGTATAAAACATGAAAGCTATGAGAAGAGGCTGAAGATCCTTAATCTCTTTAGTCTTAGGAAAAGGAGACTAAGGGGTGATTTGATTGAGGTCTTTAAATATGTTAAAGGGATTAACAAAGTGAATTATGTAGGATTCCTTCAACCAAGTGTTGTTAGTAGAACTTGGGGTCACAAATGGAAGTTGACCAAAGGTAAATTTAGCACTGATATTCGGAAATATTTCTTCACCCAAAGAGTAATTTCGATGTGGAAAAGCTTGCCTGACCATATTGTTGAGGCAGAGACCTTGGGGGTTTTCAAAAGTAGGCTTGACTTAAAGCTAGATACCATTGAGTCATTGAGTATCTGAAGGGATATATTCACAATAGTATAAAGAAACTGGCGAGCGTAGTTGGGCTGAACGGCCTGTTCTCGCCATTCATGTTATGTTATGTTTTTTATTGTTCACGCACTAGCAGCTGCCTGTCGTCAGATCTTTCTATTGCGTATACTGTAACTATCTAACTTTATTACATTTGCAAAGTTTTGTTTCGTTTTGGCCATCATGGAAGAGGAAGGACCAGAAGTTGAAGAAAGAACCATGGGAAGAGATACAACAACGATAAAAAAGCAATCAAAATTGAACTTCAGTGCATGAGAAGTACAGGCGGACGATTCAGGCAGCATTTGAGGTATTGGGTGGAGATAGTTGAGAGGTACGATTGTCTTCTAAATGGCTTCAACCTCGTCACTCCATATTTCTATGTCAGTCAATCACTGTTATAAGAGTCCACTTGATCGTGTTTGTTAAAAACTATCTTTTTTGTAGCCCAGAGCATTGGCTTGTCCAACTTTCCTCGGAATGGTAGCATGACTCCAATAAAACATAATTTTCTTTCTAAACTAGACAAGGTGTAGCCTATGTGTAAAGCGTAGGCTATAGCCAGCGCGGCGACCGGACTTTTTGCAGCACGGAACAAACCAAAATAAGCAGCATAACTTATAGCCTATGCATCAATGAAAGAAATCACTTTTATGCGACATTAGCTTAAAAAAATAAAGATTTAAACATGGGATTTAAAACGATGAACTGCTGGGAGATCTGGAAGAAATCTATTAAGAGTTCTGACTCGTCAGGCTTTAAGAACAAAATTGAAAACAATTTTCACAGTGTTCACTGTATTATAACTATGGAGCATCCGGGTACTGTCAGAGTACACAACCCATGTGTGACGTCTCGGAAAATGAGACTGTCAGCGGACTGGTTACAGTCGAAAAAGAACAACATTTGGAAAGCGAATATAAAGTAGCATTAAACTTTTTTTCTCTTGTTATATGAGTGAATACCTTAAACATATCATGAAATTGCCAGAGCGGACCAATTTTATGGGTACGTATTTTCTTTGAATCCCTACTTGAAAGGTGGGATAATTTGGAGGATGAGGGGGAGCGGATTATACCCGCTGTATTGCGTCGGCCACGCATCCTCCGAGACAGATTACACCCCTTGGACAACTACGATATTGATATATAGGCTACTCTCGCCTTCGCTTCCCACGAGCGGAGATGCATAGAATTACTGACCTGCTGGCAGCGGACTTACAGCACGACACGTAGAGAAACGGGGTAAATTACAGTGCAGAGATGATGAGGAGTGCTCACCACAGATGTAAACAGATGACGTTAGTCTACCCCGACTTTTATAGCTCCGTTGGTGAAATAGGCTACTTGGCACTCATCCTGACGAACTGAGCCCAGTAAATTTAAAGAAATCTTTAATAAACTGTGGACTGTCGGACACGGAGACACTGCTTTTTGTTTATATAGCCTGACAGCACCGACAGCATCTGACAGCACTGTAATAGGCTACAGGCCGCATCAAGAGTGCTTTTCACTGATTGGCCGCAGAAATTGAAAACTTCATTTGCTGCGACAGTATTTTGTTTAGTGTGGACTTTACGCCAGTGTAACTAAGACGAATCTTGCGTCTACGTGGGGCAACTAAACGCCGACACAGTTTTAGTATCAAACTAAGTAGTTTAGTGTGGACTTCGCACTCTAACTTAAGAGAGAACTTATGCACAACTGGTGCAACAGGCCACTGATCAATAATGAGTTTTCATTTTAAAGACTGATTGTATCAGATTCCCAAAGCCGTACATCTCTAGAAAAGTCACTTTTAGTTTGGTTTCCAAAGAGAAGAATATTTTATCTGCCAATCACATTATGCTGTGGTGTTTGGTTTTGGTTTATGTTTGGTGGCAGGTAATTTCTATCTGATTAATCAGTGCTAGTCTGTTTAAACCACACCTTGTCCTTTCTTTGGTGCTTTAGTGCTGCCATTTGGGTCGTGCTTAAGCCAGTATTTAGAGGTTCTTTTAACAAACTCCTCCAGGTTTAGTTCTCGTCTTCTTATGAGGGATCATTATAGAATCTTGGCTTTGCCTGTCATCTTTGTCGACACTTGAAGTTCAGAGTCCTGGCTTATACTCTTGTTGCACAATATTTTAATTTCTTCAGAGAGAAATCCCTCTTCGTTGTTCAGCGATCGGGAAGAGCAGGTTATTTTCTTCCTGAGTTGCTTTATTTGCAGATTTAGTTGCTGCCTTGTTTTTTGTTTGCTTTTAGACTTCCTTATTTTGCGTGTGGATCCGTGTTTGCACACAACCCTGCGACACGATTATTCTATAATTTGGGCAAGAGAAAAGGCTCAATCACTCAAAATGTTTTTAGGATAGGTTATCTTTTGTTAGTTCTATTTTCCATTCAGAAATGAATATTAAAAAATGAAAAGCAATTGATTTTTTGAGTTCTCATTTTAACCTACACTGCTCATCCAAAAAAATGTACAAACTGTTTTTTGTTGAGCCACCTTTAACTTTAATCATGACGCATATTTGTTGTGGTATTGTTTCGACAATCTTGTACAATGTTATACCTCTTATTTCCGACCAGATTTACATTCATTTTTGGTGAAGATATTGTATTAATGATGCGTGAGTCAAACCACCCCGTTAAGCCTTCTCCAGCACGTTCCAAAGACGTTCAATTGGTTAAGCTCCAGACTCTGTGGTGGCCAATTCATGTGTGATAATGATTCCTCCTGCTCGATGAAGCACTATTTCACATGAATCTTGACACTGTCATCCTAGAATATGTCTGTGCTATCAGGGATTAAAAAGTCAATGGGTGACTGATCTCCCAGTATATTCAGGTAGTCTGCTAAATACATTTTATTGCTACTGTCACAGTCTGTTGCTGCCTCTCTGTCTGCCTGGCGACGCCCCTTCCACTGCAATTGCTCTCAGCTGAGTCTCGTTAACCAGCCAGTATTTAAAGGGATAGTTCACTTTTTATTGCCGCCGGCCGAGGGGTATTGTTGTCCCCTCCAGCGTCCAACTGTCCGTCTGTCCGTCCGTCTGTCCATCGAAGACGTTACCGCTCTAGCGCCTTCAGGTTTGCTTCTAGCTGTCTCATTTCTGAGTGGCTGGTACGTCTATGGTTCCTTCACTTACCTATCGAATTCCGGCCATTTTCGACTCTTACTTTGGCCAGCAGGGGGCTTATTGTGAAAAAAGAAAAATTGTCATAACTTCCTTATTATTTCAGCTAGGATGCTCAAATTTTCACTGAAGGTACATGGGATCACCCTTTATCACATATCAGACGCGTTTTTGATTTCACTTATTTTCCTCTGTTTTCTGCGTAAATGCTCCCGATCTTTAAATTCAACGACGTTACCGCTCTAGCGCCTTCAGGTTTGCTTCTAGGTTTCTCATTTTTGGGTGGCTGGTACATCTATGCATGCTTCACAAACCGATTGAATTCCGGCCATTTTCGGCTCTTACTTTGGCCACCAGGGGGCTCATTGTGAAAAATGAAAAATTGCCATAACTTCCTTTTATTTCAGCTACGACGCTCAAATTTTTACTGAAGGTACATGGGATCACCCTTCATCACATATCAGACGCGTTTTTCATTTGACCTATTTTTTACCGTTTTCTAGCTCAATTACCATAAATGCTGCTGATCTTTAAATTCAACAACGTTACCGCTCTAGCACCTTCAGGTTGGCTTCTAGGTTTCTCATTTTTAGGTGGGTGGGACGTCTATGGATCCTTCACTTACCTATCGAATTCCAGACAATTACGACTCTTATTTTGCCCACCAGGGGCTTACATACGCAGCCAAGGGGTCTTAAGTGTGATTAGCACGGTATTTTTTTGAAGTGGGGTTGTATGAGCTACAAATTGCCACTACATACATTAGATGCAGTAGAAAGCTCTCTGATCTCCCCCAGGTAGCCGCACCAAAGATAGTGCTGGGTGGAGATTTAAGCGATACACTGTTGTGAAGCGGTCCCAAAGTAACAGTGTATTTTTTGCGGCCTACAAGAGGTACTACCTGAAAATAATACACCACTTTAATTGTACGCTATAGTACAAAAATTTACAGCACTTCAGCTGCTCGGAAAAAACACAGTTGCTCTTGAACTAACCAACTGTCGTATTCTTCCGCGCGGGCGCATTGGAGTAAACTGAGCGCTGTAGCGATCAGTTGTTTGGGTCACAGTAAAGCTGCTTTCTAACTGGACGCATAACGAATTTTTCGCACGACAGATTACATTCAAAGTCAACGAAAAGATTTGCATTGACTTTGAATGTAATCTGTCATGCGAAAAATTTATTACGCGTCCAGTGTGAAAGCGGCTTAACTGCAGTTGCGAAGTTGGACGGTCGTTAAACTTGTGCAAACATTTCGAAACTGGTCCGTGTGTGTTGCTTTCCTGGATGTGAAAACAAAGCTGTATCCTGGTGCACTTACAGCTTTCACCGCATTCCTTTACGGGATATTGGACTTCGGCAGCTGTGGCTAGTTGCGCTCACCATGGATATTGATACGCCACCCGTATCCCTAAAAGAGCTCCGTGTTTGCAGCATTTATTTTTCCAAAAAGGATTTCGTGAGGCCACATTCAGGGAAATCTCAACGGTGCATGCTGAAGAGCACTGCTGAACCCATGCAGGTAAGAGAGTGAAAGACCTGTGAAAAAGTCTAATGTAACATTCCAGCACAAATTGATATCACACATGGCCTACGCAGCCACATACTGTGTATCTGCTGTGCTGGTTATAATAGGGATTTTTAAAATTTGAGATGTAATTCTATGCCATTGAAATGCTGTCTCTGCCACAAACCGCTAAGAATCTGACCCAAACATCTGATTGCTACAGCACGCAGTTTACTCTGATGGAATACGTCAGTTGGTTAGTTCAAGAGCAACTGTGTTTTTTCCGAGTCAGCTGAAGCACTGTGAATTTTTTTAATACAGCGTACAATTAAAGTGGTGTATTATTTTCAGGTAGGACCTCTTTTAGGCTGCGAAAATAAACTGTTACTTTCGGACCGTTCACAACAGTGTATCGCCTAAATCTCCACCCAACACTATGCGCTGGTGCGGCTACTTGGGGGAAATAAGAGAGCTTTCTACTGCAGCTAATGTACGTAGTGGCAATTTGTAGCTCATGCAACCTCACTTCAGAAAAAGTGAACTATCCCTTTAAGCAGCTGTTTCACTCACTCACTGCCAGATTGTCGTTGCAGCATGCACTACTCTCCAGTGTTTACCTTCGGTCTGACTTCCTGGAATCGACTCTGCCTGCCTCTGACTACGTCTAGTGATGGCGAGATAAAGCTTCAAAGAGCACTGAAGCTTTCTTCCAAAATGGTTCAATAATGGGTGATGCTTCTTGAGGCTTCATTTGCTCACTGCGCCATCTACTGGACAAAGACTGTAAAACAGGCAAAAATATCACAGATGACATTATTAGTTTGAAGTGTGTCGTATTTTGCAAAATGCCTGTGAATGAAACTGTCAATGACGCCAAGAAATATGCAATGCACTCATATCACCATACGGTGTCTGTTTTGCTGAGCAATAAACAATAATTTGAAAAAAAAAGTTTGCATTTATGCAAAGTAGAAATGATCTGTTAAACTGGAGTGAGGGCAATGAGAATGCTTTAGTAACTTCGGGGTGAGGGCAGTGAATGTAGGGTGAGACTTTGGGATATAGGCAGTGAATGTGCTATGGGTGAGACTATTGGTTTTTGTTCAGGAATAAAAGTTTTTCCACAGTATTGGGGCTCAGGCGATTTCTTTTGTTTAGATAATATTTCCCCTGCTTTGGAAGAGAGTTTTCACTGGGAGAAATGCATCTGCAGTTATTAAGGAGTGATCTAGGGTTAAATGAAAAATGACACCAGGAAACAACTCAGAATTAATCTAAAGAGGTATATGCAATAACCACCAAAAAAGATACAAGTTGGCATTTTTCTGTTTATGCGGTTACCATGGTAACCGAGCAAGCTCATTAAATATGCAGAAAACTTCTGGCACCAATTCCTGTTTATCTCTATTATAGAATTCAGTTTTTTTTTTCATCATTTAAAAGCCATTGCTTATCCAAATGCAATGACCTAGCCATTCTTTGCCCAATTTATCAGTTTTGTGATTTTGGGGCATTTTACTCAAATTTTGAAATTATTTTGCGCAGAATGTGACAAATACTCAAAATATTAAAAGTATGTAACAGATAGGCAAAATTTCCCTATGTCATTGCATTTCTAATGAAGTACCTGCAGCCCAAATTTCATTGATTTTCAGTGATAAATAAAAAAGTTATGGCTGCCAGAAACATGAGAAACGTGGAAAAAGTAATACCTTAGGAAATCAATGGAAAATGCATTAAACCGCATTGAAAACTTGAGTTCAGTTTTTAATCCTTGTAGCGATTAGTGATTATTAAAGTTGGGTTATTATAGAATATATTTTTCAAAAAAATTTTTTTTGAATAAAAAATCTAATTTTGCCCATTTAACCCCAGATCACCCCTTAATACACATACCTTGTTGGGAGAAATTAGATCAAAATGTTCCCACACTGGGGAAATCCTGTTCTTTCTCGGCGGCTCCATCGCAAACAAAAAAGGGTTTTTGATGGTCAACACACAATCAGAATTCCTAAAGATCAGAATCCACAAAATGTTAGGGATCCCCATCGCGTTCTACAGCCCTATTTATTTTGAATCGCGTGCCAAATTGCAAACCACTTCATGAACCGGTCACGAGGTGCGGCCAGCTGGCGAGGCTTCTGAAGTCATCGCATACGTCATCAATACACGCCTCCATACGCACTTCACAAAATAATTCCTGTATTACTCGGCACACGCTTCGAAGCCTCGGCACAGAACGTCACATCACTAACTACATCCTCTCGCTCCTGCCCCGGTAAACCTGATTGCCTTCTGACTCTGAGTTCTGCCTGTGGGCTTCCTGGTTCCTGTTTGCCATCCTCCAAGCCCCTGTCCAAGCCACCCGTCCTGCCACTCCACTGCCTGTCTGTGTGGATATGACCCAGTCCGCCGAGCCTCAAGCCAGCCTGCTCCGGTGGCCAAGTGGTAACACTCCCACCTGCAGTGTGAGTGACCTGGGTTTGAATCCTGCCATCGGCGCCAGCTCCCGCAGGTTGCCAGCTGAGCTCCACTCAAGACCCACAAGCTCCAAACCCTGTTCTGCATCAAGTTTCTCTGCACTGCATTCTGTTTACCCCTGCCTTAAAGTCATTAAAGATCAGTAAACTTTAACTGGCTCTGATTGGCAAGACCCAAAAGCAGCATACTCCCCATGTCAGCTACAGAACCTAGAGCCTAGACCTGACCAATTGAAGCAACCCCAGATCATGACACTGCCTCAAGAGGCTTGTACAGCGGGCATTATGCATGGTGGGCTTCCTGTCTTAACCTGATGTGCCCATCACTCTGGTATTGGGTAAATCTGGACTCATTAAACCACATGGCCTTTATTCATTGCTCCTCAGTCAAATTTTTTATGCTCTGTTGCAAATAAAGTCTTTTTTTTCTCAATAAGCCTCCCTAATAAGTGGATTTCTTGTGACCATGCAGCTGTTAAGTCCCAATCCTCCAAGTTCTTGCTGTGACTTGTGTGTGGGATTGAAGCTGAAGATTTACTCTTGTTTAAACGGGGTTTTCTGAAAATAATTTGTGTGTTAAGGCTCAAACAGTAATAGAGATTAGACGATTTGCTCCCGAGGTATAACCTTTGTCGCATTAGGGGCAGGGAGAATCTTCCTCCTTCTTTTTCCCCTTTTTCCCCCTGTAACAACTCGGTGAGCAAACAGCCAAATTAAGTCGCTAATCTGGTCAAACAAAGGCGACGGGGGTTTTTTGGGTTTTTTTTGGGGGGTTTCAGTCTCCCGGGAGCAAAGTAAGGTAAAGTAAAATAAACGCTAAATTTAGAGAATAAATTAAACGCTAAATAATTGGCTAACTAAGTGAATTGTGCGATATACAAAGTAAAACAGTTGTTTTCAAGGACTGAGGTACTGTCGCCTGGTTTTTCTGTAGCTGACTTAGCTAATGAACCCCAGCAAGCTGTCAACGCCAAGAATATTATCGAATTACCTGGATATCTAACTATAACCCGGCTTGGTTTCATACTTGGTCGCTTGCCTTTCATACAGTCTTCTAGCCAATGAATATTGACGTTCACGGGCTTTTTTTAGTCCCCGTTCTCTATCCTGACCGCATTACGCATAAACGCATTGCCAAGCTTGAATATTAACGCGAACCGGGGTTTTTTTCTTTTTCGCATTTTATTATTACCGAAGGGCTCTTCTGATTAAACACATTGTAAATTACCCTATCTTTGTATTTTCCTCCGGTTGCTGTGCCTTGATCAGCTGATTAAAGTTTAACTGCTTGTTTGAGTGCTTAGGACAGCTTGTTGGGGGAGGTACCGTGTTTAGTTCGCTCACATTGTAAACGACTTGTTTATTCGGTCCGTTTTAATTAAAGGGAACCGGGGCTTTACTCTTTTCTCGGTTACCCTTGGTTGTATTTGTGGCTAGCCAGCGAGATAAGTACTGTTTGCATTTTTGGCTGGGGATCTGAGATTTAGTATTAAGTTAGTAGGGCAGCAGTCACTTGAGTCGTCCATTCGGTTAGGTTAGAATTTAAACGGTAAGTTTTACCGGAGTGCTCTGCCTCCTCCCTCCTCCAGTTTCTCCTGGGCATTGTAGCCAGTCTGTTTTATCTGGGTTCTCAGCTAAGCCCTGTGATATTTTTAGGTTAGTATATTAATAGTACTGGGGATAGATAAACTCAAGTCGGCTTATTAGGAGTGCTTATTACATACAGAGTTTGGCTTAATTTGGTATTTCATTTCTGTTAACTGAAACTAAGCCCCTGTTAAAAGAGGCTTATAATCCATTTACATAGTTTCCCCACGGTTTCTATTGTGACTGCTGCTTAGGGCTTCTTAGGTTAATAAATTAATAAATTGTGGTTCCTCAGCTTCTGTCTCGGCATTAGTAATTTTCTTTTATCTAGGGTGAGCGAGGTCATTAGGTAGGGGGTTCAAAATGTGGCCAAAACTATGTGACAGTTGCAGGATGATCGCACTTTTGGAAAGAGATTTCCAGGGTGGGTTTGTCTGCCACTGGTGCCAGCTAATTGAGCATCTGGAGAGCAAGATCCTTGATCTTCAGGGCCAGTTGGCGGCATGACATAGTTCACAATCAGTAGAGTTCCTAGAGGAACTAAGTAGTATGTCGTTTAGAGAAATGGTATGTACGCCAAAGCAGGGTGGTACAGGGATCCCAGAGCAGGCAGGGAGAGAAAGTTGGGTGACTGTAGGTCGACAGCGCAGGAAAGGGCATGCACGCCGTACAGCGATAGCTCCTCCAGTGGTTGAGGTGTCCAATCGATTCCGGCCCTTGCAGGAACTCGAATGGGCACTGACCCTGAGAGTGAGGGGACTGATGAGCAGCAGGGCACCCTGTTGGCCTCTACCCCTCAGAAAAGAGAGTTAGTGATAGTGGGGGACTCAATACTTAGAGGAATAGATAGCTTAGTCTGTTCGCGCGACAAGGAGTCTCATACGGTGTGTTGCCTGCCTGGTGCCCAGGTAGGAGACCTCCTGGAGCGTCTGCGGACAAGCTCCTGGCCAGAGCGGGGAGGGGATCCAGTTGTCATGGTCCATGTTGGGACAAATGACATAGGTAAGGGTAGGTTTGAGGTTCTGCAAGGCAAATTTGTGGAATTAGCTGAGAAGCTTAGGAGCAGGTCCTCAACGATAGTGTTCTCCGGGATTCTACCGGTACCACGTGCAAGCAGAGGAAAGCAGAATTTTATCTGGAGGTTTAACACGTGGCTATGAACCTGGTGTAGGAAAGAGGGGTACAGGTTTATGGGGCACTGGAACTTTTCCTGGGACAGGGGTGACCTGTTCAAGCCTGACGGGCTGCACCTGAACCGGAGGGGTACCTTTGCACTGGGTCAGCGTATGTTGAGGGTAGCACAGGATTATTTAAACTAGGGACTTGGGAGCAGGGAGGTTAGTGAGTGTTACACATAGGGAAATGCAGACTGCCCTGATGGAAGCTGACGGCGTTACATGCACTATTGATGATATACTTTTAAAGCAACAAAGCGTAGTGGGGGGCTTGAAGCAGCGGCCGCATGGGAAATCAAGGGAGAAGAGCATTAGTAATAACCTGAAATGTTTTTATTTAAATGCAAGAAGCATTAAAAATAAATTTCCAGAGCTTGAGGCCATTATGATTAGTGAGGGCTATGACATAGTTGGGATTACAGAGACATGGCTTAGTGAAGAGGATGGAGATGAATATAATATAGAAGGTTTTAAGCTCTTTAGGAAGGATAGATGAAAGAGGTGAGGAGGGGGCGTAGCAATCCATGTGAACGAAAACATAAATGTACAGGAAATTCCTGAAATTGAACATTCCTTGCCCTGTGAAGATATCTGGGTCAGGCTCATTGGCAAACACGAGACAGGTTTAAACATAGGAGTATATTATCGACCACCAGCTTTGGACAGTACAGTCAATGAAATGCTTTTTAAGAGGATTACGCAAGTAGAGGTGGAGGGACTATTATTATGGGAGACTTAAATTATCCTGGTATCGATTGAGAAATGGTGAAGGACAGGGTAGGGGGGAGGAAGAATTTCTAGATGTTATAAATGATAATTATTTGGTGCAGTATGTTAATAAACAAACAAGAGAGAAGATAATTTTAGACTGAGTGCTCTGTAATGACCCAGATAGAATTAGCAATGTTGAGGTACTGGAGCCACTTGGGACAAGTGATCATTCTGCTGTTAATTTTGATGTTTCATGGGAAGTTAAAAAGGTTTATTCAAAAACAAAAATTTTCAATTTTAGGCGAGCAAACTTTGACAGGATGCGTTCATATCTAAGTGAAATAAAATGGGAGACACTCCTGGACTGTGAGTCTGTAAATGAGATGTGGGAAAGATTTAAGGGGGTTTTACTTGATTCACAATGCAAATTCATTCCAAAGGTGTCCAAAAGTAAGCTGAAAAAGCAGAATCCTCAGTGGATGACCAAAAGTATTTGTAGGAGTTTGAGGGAAAAGAGGAATCTTTATAAGATGTACATAGAGGATAACACTGAGAACACTAAGGCTGAATACTGTAAAATGCGGGCTGTGGTCAAAAAAGAGCTGAGGAATGCTAGAAGACTGTATGAGAGACAAATTGCAGAGGGGGAAAAGACTAACCCTAAGCGCTTCTTTCAGTACTGTAGCAGAAAAAGGAAAGTCAAAGAGCAGGTTAAGTGCATAACGAATAAAAATGGATCGCCGCTATATGATAACAAGGATATTGCGAATGCCTTAAACAGTTACTTTGTTGAGAATTTTACCTCAGAGTGGGTCTTTATTCGGCCAGAGGGCATGTTAAATGCTCAAGATTATTTAGCGGAAATTGAGGTTAGGGATAATGAAGTATTAGACAAGTTGCATAAACTAAAGGCAGATAAAATGGCGGGTCCTGATGGCTTATATCCTAGAGTGCTCAGGGAAGTTGGTGAGATCATCTTTAAGCCGCTATCCGCCCTCTTCAGACGGTCTTTAGAAACTGGAGAAATACCAAATGACTGGAAACAGGGCAATATAATACCAAAATATAAGAAAGGGGACCGTACTGAGCCAGGAAATTACAGGCCAGTCAGTTTAACTTGCATTGCGTGCAAAATATTGGAATCTATCATAAAAGATGAGCTGGACTTATTTCTTGAATGTAACAGTATCTTGAGGGATAGCCAACATGGTTTCCGTAAGGGAAGGTCATGCCTGACAAACCTTCTGGAATTTTTTGAAGAGGCCACCAAGACTTATGACCAGAGCAGGGCTTATGACATCATTTACTTGGATTTTCAGAAAGCATTTGATACAGTACCACATAAGAGACTCATTTTTAAAATGAGCTCCATTGGAGTTACAGGAGGTATTCTGGAGTGGATTCAAAACTGGTTACAGGACAGAACACAAAGAGTGGTGGTCAATGGTATCTCATCTGAGCTAGGTATAGTGGGGAGTGGCGTCCCCCAGGGATCGGTGTTGGGACCCCTGCTGTTCCTCATCTACATTAATGACCTTGATAGGAATATTGAGAGCAGATTAGTTAAATTTGCAGATGATACTAAATTGGGGGGTTTGGCAAATAGTTCAGAGTCCACTAAAGTGATTCAGGATGATTTGGATAGAATCCAGAATTGGGAAGAAATGTGGCAAATGAAATTTAATGTAGCGAAATGTAAAGTTGTACATGTAGGTAATAAAAACATTAGACGGGATTACTTCATGGGAGGTTTAAAACTGGAATCTGCTCTACACGGGAAAGATCTGGGAGTGATTGTTGACCAAACCCTCACAGGCTCTAGCCATTGTGCTGTAGCAGTTAAAAAAGCCAATCGGATGCTGGGATATATTGCCAAAAGTATTGAGTACAAATCTAAGGTGGTGATGCTTCTTTTGTACAACACATTCGTCAGACCACATCTGGAGTATTGTGTACAGTTCTGGGGACCATACTGTAAGAAAGATATAGAGGCTCTAGAGAAAGTTCAGAGAAGAGCCACTAAGCTAATTCCAGGTATAAAAGATGAAAGCTATGAGAAGAGGCTGAAGATCCTTAATCTCTTTAGTCTTAGGAAAAGGAGACTAAGGGGTGATTTGATTGAGGTCTTTAAATATGTTAAAGGGATTAACAAAGTGAATTATGTAGGATTCCTTCGACCAAGTGTTGTTAGTAGAACTCAGGGTTACAAATGGAAGTTGACCAAAGGTAAATTTATCACTGGTATTCGGAAATATTTCTTCACCCAAAGAGTAATTTCAACATGGAATAGCTTGCCTGACCATATTGTTGAGGCAGAGACCTTGGGAGTTTTCAAGAGCAGGCTTGACTTAAAGCTAGATACCATTGAGTCACTGAGTATCTGAAGGGATATATTCACAATAATATAAAGAAACTGGCGAGCCTAGTTGGGCTGAACGGCCTGTTCTCGCCATTCATGTTATGTTATGTTATGTTATCTTATGCTCTTATCTTCATATTTGAGCTTCTAGGTGAAATACTCTCCAGTATGTAATGGAATTGAATTATAATGCAGATGTTCCTTTGTAAAGCATACTGAATGTGATTTTGCATTGTCTTTTTGAAATGTGCATGAGTGTTCCGAGAAAAGGTACTGTAAAGGCAGCATATGTTGCTCCAAAATATGTGCACTTTTTAGCAATAATGGTGAGTTCACAGCAGTGCAAGTTGTCCTTGCCAGTGGCACTGACACATCCCCATTCCATGACAGAGCATGGCTTTGGACTGGCAACAGTCTGGATGGTCCTTTTTCTTTGTGCTCCAGAGCACATGGCATCCATTTCTTCTAAAAAAAAAGACCTGAAAGATTTGTCTGACCACAATACACGTTTCCACTGTGTATTGAGCCTCCAAGCCCAGAGAAGTCAACAGTACTTCTGGACATGGTAGTTACTTCTTTTTTGCATAGTAGAGTTTTAACTGGAATTTTTGGATGTAACTAAGTATTGAAGTAACTAAGTATTGAAACAAAAGTTTGCCATCCCTAACCCATTAGCTTTATATCACTTTTGCAGACATGATAGTTCTTGATGCAGTGCTGTCAGAGTGATTAGAGATCACGGATGTTCATCTTAGGCTTGTGCCCTTGTCCTTTACGCACAGCATTGGCGCCAGATTTCTGGAATCCTTTTATTCCGTCATGCACTATAGGGTGACATATCAAGTCTCCTCCTATCTTTCTTTTTGAAACATAGTTTTTAAACCTTGGAGTGATTTTCACCCACATTTGTGGGCGAATTGGTGATCCTCAGCCCATCATTGCTCCTGAAGTACTACGCCTTTCCTGGAAGCTCCTTTTGTCCTTAGTCATGAGTACCAGGCAGTGGATTACTCAACTAATGTACACTCAGGGACGCCAATCTGTAATGACTTCCTGTAGCTTTAGAATTACTGTAAATAATGAAAAGCTGCAATTATGTCATCGATTTCATTAAAGGAGAAGC
Source organism: Gymnothorax javanicus (assembly GCA_029692085.1). Classification (NCBI taxonomy): domain Eukaryota; kingdom Metazoa; phylum Chordata; class Actinopteri; order Anguilliformes; family Muraenidae; genus Gymnothorax; species Gymnothorax javanicus. The sequence goes on along the minus strand of CM056194.1, from coordinate 162,184,498 downwards.
TTACCCCAAAAATACATAATATTCATATTTATTGCAGCACACCAGGATATAAAGAAATATTTACAGCTGTTCAGTGGCACTTACTGGCACTGCTTTCACAAAAAAAGAGATATATTTAATATATATATATATATATATATATATATATATTATATATATATGAAGACTACAATGGAAAAATTATCAGTCACATTTTCAAGTTGAGGAGAAATGATGAATTAATAATTCAAAATGATCTTAGAAACAAAGCACTGAAAAAATATGAAAAAAATATAAAATATGTACAGTTGCAATCAAAATTACCCAACCCCTGTTGCAAATTAGGTTTACTGGCAAAATTTACAAACTTTCAGCTATTTGCAATGAACAAATCGAACAAGAACAACTTAAATGGCTCAACGCAACAAATATTACAAGCGGCTTCTCCAAATTCAACACAACATGCCGCTTTTAATGACTACTGCAGGCTCAAAATTATTCAACCCCTTCATGACAAGCATCTTTAATACTTAGTAGAAAACCCTTTTGCCGCTATGACCTGCTGGAAATGTGAGGCATAGGCAGACAACAGCTTTTGGCAGCATTCCCAAGGAATCTTAGCCCAGTCCTCATGGACAATGGCCTCCAGTTCACTAATATTCAAGAGTTTGCATGCTGCAACTGTGTTCTTCAAATCCTACCAGAGATTTTTTATGGGGTTCAAGTGAGGCGACTGTGATGGACACTCTGGAATCTTCCCAGACTTCTTCTGAAACCAGGGCTTGGTGGATGTTGAGGTATGCTTAGGATCATTGTCCTATTGGAAGGTCCAATGATGCTCAAGCGTCAGCTTCCCTACAGACAGCATGACATTTTCTCCTTGGACATCCTGGTACTTGACTGAATCCATCTCGCCCTCCACACTGTGCAGATTTACAGTCCCGGAGGAAGCAAGGCAGCTGCAGAGCATCAAACAGCCCCCACAATTCTTTACTGTAGGCAGGGTGCACTTTTCAGCATATGCTTCTTTATTCCTCCTACAGACATACCACTGATTCATAAGCCCGATATATTCCAGTTTTGTTTCCTCATTCCACAGAACAATATCCCCAAACTTCTGTGGCCTATTTATATGCTTTTGAGCATGTTGGAGCCTGTGCTTTTGGATCAGTCGTGGTGGATGTCTTGGAGACCTTCAACGTTTAGTATGCGCCCTACTGTGCAAACTGAAACCTCAGCGCCTCCTGCCTCAAAGTCTCGCTGCGGGTCTCCTGCAGTCACTTGAGGATTGTTGACCACCCGTCTCCTCAGGAATCTGGTAACAGCCATTGATAGCATCCTCTTTCTGCCACATCCTGGTACTGTAGCCATTCTTCCTTTAACTTTGAACTTGCAAACTTTGCTTCTAACTGTATCTCTACAAAAATTCAGTGCCTGTGCAATCTTTTTGTATCCTTTTCCTTGTTTCCTTGTTCTCCTCTATGAACTTTTTGAACAATTCTCTTGACAGCCATATTTCTAATATGCAATCAAATGTCACTGTCAACAAACCCCTAGCGAGTGCAAGTATTTGATGTGTTCTATCTCAGGTAAACCTGACGCAACTTATTAAGCTCTTGATTAGCTGCATTAGGTGTACATTAGACAACACCTGATTTGCAAATATGCTCTTATGACAGATTCTATTCGGGGGGTTGAATAATTTTGAGACTGCAGTAGTCATTAAAAATGGCATTTTGCGTTAAATTTGGAGAAACCACTTGTAATATTAGTTGTGTTGTCCTATTTAAAATGTTCTTGTTTAATCTGTTTATCACTAACAGCTGAGTTTTTAAATTTTGCTATTAAACGCAATTTGCAATGGGGGTTGAATAATTTTGATTGCAACTGTAAAATATAATAAAAACATATAATATTATATATTATTATTAGTATACTAATAAAATATATTTTATAAAATATACAAAAATGATAAATTTGGACTCAGATCGTTTTTGCTTTGTGGTCTTCATATTGTAGCGATTTCCAAAGAAGGCGGACGCAGAGGCGGGACAGGGGTTCCACAAATCGCTCCCAGGGAGCTACGGTTTATTGTATTTTCGGGCGTTCTCTGCATTTTATAGCACAACACAGCTCAACAGGCAAAACCCGGGAGAACTCTGCTCCCGAGCGCATAAAACACACACACAAACTGAATACTGCCTTCCCTTATAAATTCACTGGACTGCAGTGATTGGCTCCCTAGATGCAGATGTAACCAGCCAATCACAGCCGCTGGGAGGAATTCAGAGCGCCGTGATTGGCTCTTTCAATGTAACCGCAGCCAGCCAATCACAGCGGCCCAGGAATGCGAAGCAACAATGTTGGCACGAACGCCACACAGCCCCCACCTAAGGGGTCAGTAGTCCCCGACGACCCCGCAAAATCAACAGACTTAACCAGTGCATTCAACATTAAACATTAGCAACTCAATCAGTACACTCAACGAAAATAAACTTAAGAATGCTAATCACACGCAGGAACTATTCACAAACAAAGTCTGTCAGGTATCTGGGTGACTGACGCCGCCGAGTTGGGCGATGAGAGTCCAAGTGGGGTGTAGTCAGACCTGTAGACGATGAGGCTGGCGGTTGAGGAGGCAGACTTGTTACATCGGCTGGGGTGTCGGCGGTGAGGAGGGGTCGGTACTGGGTTAGCCTGTCCCTGTGCAGCACAACCAGTCGCACCTTGTTTGGCATATGCACCCAGTACGTTACCTCTCCTAAGTGACCCACAACTTCGCCAAGCCCGCACCAGTGGTGTTGCAGTTTCGGGGACAGGCCCTTCTTCCTGACCGGGCAATGAATCCATACCTGGTCTCCCGTAACAAAGGCCTGCCCCCTAAACCGTAGATCGTAGTGCCGCTTCTGTCGCATTCCAGCAGTGTCCTGAGCAGTAGCGGAGCTACAGGGGGGGCAAAGACACGTCCCTTTTAGTCCTGGCTAGATCTCAATCATTTTCTTTTATTGACGTCTTTTCCAATTATCGTAATTGGCAACTGAAGACATGGTTTCACACCGTATGCAAACTAACAGCGATGAAATCATGGGAAAAATAATTTGCTTATTAATTGGCCAATGCTTCGCGTGATTGAACTGGTCCATATTCCAATGAAACGCGGACTTTCACTCTCGGTATTTCGTGGGTTGATTTAAAAAAAAACAAAAAAAACAATGGCACTCGGCAGTTAAATAGCCTAGGTTATAAAAAGCGTGCAGCTCAAGCCATTTGCATGAGAGTCGACGGGTAGGCTATGCAATTTTGAATAACGTAGATTTAAATACAGCAAATACACGTCCAGATGAATGATTGTCATCTTACCTAATCGGGGAGAACAAGCAGCACCTGTTAAGTGCAGAGCGCTCTCGGAGTGAACCTTTTGTTAATCATGAAGATGACTGAGAACAGGTCAGGATTTATAATTGTTTTAAACGGCTGTTTTTTGCAACCCAATTATCTGTTCCGCCACTGTAATGAATTTAACCCGCGATTTAATCGCTGTTAGATCGCATGTGGAGAGAAACCGTGTCTTCAGTTGCCAATTACAATAATTGGAAAAGATGTCAATTAAAGAAAATGATTGAGATCTAGCCAGGACTAAAGGGGACGTATCTTCGCCGCCCCCTGTAGCTCCGCCACTGGTCCTGAGCCCGCCGCGCAAAGTTATGGGCCACCCGCAGCCGCTCCAGCAACTGCCGATAGTAGCCTGCCTCCTCCCATGCTGGCTCTTCTGGCTCAGGTGGAGCCCCCGAACACCAAGTCCACAGGCATCCAGTGCTCCCGCCCGAACATTAAGGCCACCGGGGTACAGAGACTGGACTCCTGCACAGCTGAGTTGTACGCCCACAGGACCAGGGGTAGGTGGTGGTCCCAGTCTCGCTGATGGTGATTGGCAAGGATAGCAAGCTGGGTAGTCAGGGTGCGGTTAAAGCGTTCAACCAGACCGTCGCTCTGCGGCTGGAGGTGGGTCATCCAAGTTTTCACCACATCGAGCCACTTGCAGATCGCTGCCAGCACCTGTGCTTCGAAATTCCTTCCCTGGTCACTGTGCAACTCCTCCGGGACCCCAAACCGAGTGAACATCTCCTTGACCAAACAGCGAGCCATCGTCTCCGCGCTTTGATCGGGCACAGGGTATGCCTCAGGCCACTTAGTGAAGTAGTCCATTGCCACGATTATGTAGCGGTTCCCAGCATCGGTAGTGGGAAATGGCCCAAGGACGTCCACCCCACTCCCGCTTCATTGGCACGCCGACAACGTACCGCTGCGTGGGGGCATGCGATGTTTGGCTGAGTCCCTTCTGAGCCGTGCAGGTATCACAACAGTGTACTTGAAGCTCCACATCACTGCGGCAACCCGGCCAGTAGAACCGCCCTCTCAGACGATGCAGAGTTTTGTTACCCCAAAGTGGCCCGCCCCTACAGAGCCATGCACCAGCTTGAGAGTCATGGGGCGCAACTTGCAGGGTACCATGAGCTGGAGTATGTCACGGCCCTGGACAGGTGCCCGCCACCGCTGATATGCCAGCCCGTCCTGCAGCTCTAAGTGCTGAAACTGGCTCCGGTAGGCCTTTAGTTCTGGACCCTCTGCTGTGACTTAAGCCCACGCCGGTGGTGTCCCTGCCTCCAGCCAGCACCTCGCCTTCCTCAGTGTGCTGTCCGCCTCCTGTGCCTCTCGCAGTTGTTGGTGTTCCATCTGCAATCACCCTTCTTCCGCACCTGAAGCCAGGGCAACTGCCACCTCATGAACTGGCTGGTCCCACTCCTCTTGGCGCTGACAATGCCTGCACTCCTGTGCAGCACATGGGCAGCGAGATAGGGCATCAACATTTCTGTGGCAGCGCCCCGGGCGGTGTTCGATGGTGAAGTTGTGGCTCCACAGGACCTCCAGCCAGCGTGCTACTTGGCCCTCAGGAAATTGAAAGTTTAAGAGCCAGGTGAGTGAGGCATAATCAGTGCACAGCCGGAAGGTGCTGCCTTGCAGCTAAGGCCGGAAATGGTGACGCGCCTTGACAGCTGCAAGCAGTTCCCTCCGAGTGGTACAGTAATTGCGCTCCGCCCGGCTCAGGACATGACTGAAGTAGGTGACTACTTTTTCCCCCTCATCATCATGCTGGGAGAGCACAGTCCCCACCCCTGTGTTGCTCGCATCAGTGTCTACGATGAAAGACCACTGCACATTGGGATAAGCCAGCACTGGAGCCTGAGTGAGAGCCGCCTTGAGCTGTGCAAATGCGGCGGCACACTCCTCGGTCCATTCAAAGGGCTTGTGTTTGTCTGTGAGGCGATGGAGTGGACTGGTAATGGAGGCGAAGTTTCGCACAAACTGCCGATAGTAGCTCGCCAACCCCAGAAAGCTGCGCAGCTCACCCACATCTGCTGGTATTAGCCAGTCACGCACGTGGGCCACCTTGGCTGGGTCTGTGGCCACCCCTTGCCCACTCACAACATGCCCCAGGAACGCACTCTCATGCCGAAACAGCTGGCACTTTTTGGGGTAGAACCGAGGTCCAGCTCGCTGGATTTCAGCAAACACGTCTTCCAGATTCGTGAGAGCATGCTCGAAACTGCTAACGTAGACCAGTTGGTCGTCAAGGTACACAACGCAGCGGTTCCGGGGAACAGCTGACAGGACCCTCTCCAAAAGCTGCTCAAAGGTTGCGGGAGCATTACACAAACTGAACGGCATGACCCTGAACTGCCACAACCCTTGCCCAATGGTGAATGCAGTTTTCGGTTTGCTTCATCAGACGTGCACCTGCCAGAACCTGCTGCGGAGGTCCAATAAGCAGAACCAGCTGGAGCCTGCAATGTGGTTGAGCGCCTCATCAATGCGTGGAAGAGGGTATGCATCTTTCCGAGTCACTGCGTTCAGGTGCCGGTAGTCAACGCAGAACCTTCACTCACCGTTCTTCTTCAGCACCAGGACAGCAGGGGCTGCTCACGGACTGTCTGAGGGCTCGATGATGCCAGCCGCTGACATCTCCCTCACCTTCTCCTCTGCCGCCAATTGTTTGGAAAGAGATAAGTGATGAGGCCGTAGACGGATGGGCGCAGCTGCACCAGATCTGTTTGAGTGCATTCTTCATCACCGGCAGCAAAGAGGTCCATGTCATCCGCCAACAAATTTTTCAGCTGCTGGTGCTAGGAGGGGCTGAGGCCGCCGCAGCTGTGTTGCCACAGCTCATGGATGACATTCCCTACCTCTGCCGAGGGCAAGCGAGGCTGTGACGGAGGGGCTAGGCAGACGGGGGCTGTGCCACAGCTTATGTCAGTAGGCTGGGTCAGTGTACTGACTATCTGGGCTGTGGCCACGGTATGCCGCCAGGCTCTCCTCACTATCCGCCTCCCCACCGCTGGCTGTAGGCCACTGGTGGTTGCACTAATGATGAGGGCCGAGTGAGCGATGTCGACTGTTGCGCCCCAGCGCTCTAACAGGTCCAGGCCCACAATGCAGTCATCTTTGATCTCAGCCAACCAGAACTGAACCAGTTATCCCCCATGGTCACGCTCACCATCTTCCAACCCCTCATGCCCATCTTCTGACCAGTTAATGACTGCAGCTGCATGCTGGTGGGCTCCCAGTGAGCATTATTGAGCATCCTTAGGCGCACCAGGGAGATAGTGGCACCAGTGTCAACCAACGCCTTAAAGGGTTGCCCATCCAGCCAATAATGCAGGTACAGCCCACCACCCCTACCCAGCCGGCTTACCCAATGGAGGAATTTTGGCTCAGGGTGGGTGAAGCCGGCTTAGGTTCAGGGCGGCCTGCACATACCTGATCATGGAGGATGTTACCCTGGGGCGGCGGTCTCCTCACTGCGCCACCCCCGGTTCGTTTCCTGACGGTTGGGGCCTTTGGTGCTTGGGGGCTGGGGCAGGGCAATAGCGGGCGATGTACCCCACTTCATCGCAGCGGTAACAGCGCCGCCGGTCGTTCAGTCGGGCTGCGCCGCTGGTTCGGCTGAGTGCGCACCCAGCGCAATCAGCTTCATCTGTGCATGGTAAAGCTCCCATGGCGATGAGCCATCGAATCTCAGCTGCTTGACTCCGGCACATCTGTCACTGGCGATCGTGCCTCCTTCATCAGCAGGCCCCACGCTGGAGTGCAGCTTCCTGCACCTGAGGCCGCATTTGCACTTCCTCGCCAGCCCCAGCTCGCCAAATCCTTCTCCAATCGCTGGGTCTCCCGCTGTAGTTCTTCGGTTCCCACTTCTGACACCACTGTAGTGATTTCCAAAGAAGGTGGACACAGAGACAGAGGCGGGACGGGGGTTCCACGAATCACTCCCAGGGAGCAATGGTTTATTGGATCTTCTCTGCATTCTCTGCATTTTATAGCACAACACAGCTCAACAAACCAAAACTCCACATCGTGTTCCTTGCACTCCATATCATGCAAGAAAGAGTCACTGGCCAGTACTAACGGGACAACAGACTTACACCCTTTGTTATCCTATTTGCATGATGTGAGGGGGGGGTTTTTCTTTCAGGATGACAACGCCCATGCTCACTGTGCAAGAATAGTTAATAACCACCTTTAGTGGCACAATATCCAAAGGATGCCCTGAACAGCAATGAACCCTGACCTTTCCCCCATTGAAAATATCTGGGACATCTTTGGCCGATGTTTGCGTCAATGTGAAAGACCACTAGCCTTGCTAGGGTAACTTGGCCAGGCGTTGGAGGAAGAATGGGACAGACTGCATCAAATCACCATAGGTAAACTCATACGCATGATGCCTTGACGAATCAATGAGTGTTCGACCAATAATGGGGGCGTTACGTATTATTGACGCAATAATGTCAACTTTCCATTTCCGATTCTTACCCATTCCTTCTTTCACGGACCATGACAGCAAGAGAAACTGTTTAGGTAATGAAATATTGGGTGAATTGTTTACTCAATTCCTTCTTTCTTAAGGTGTGCTTTGGGTCATTGTCTTGTTGGAAAGTCCATCTTCAGCCAAGTCCCATGCAGCCTTCTGGTGGAGGCAACCAGATTGTCAGCCAAAATATCCTGATACTTGGTGGAATTCATTATGTCATTAACCAGTGCCTTTTAATTCAAGCGGTCCAAACAGCCCCAAAACATGACTGCCCAAGATATTTAATCATGAGTATGAGGTGCTTCTCCTTGTATGCATCCCTGTTTGGTGCTAAACTGCAATTTTAAGCACCTTTTTCCAGTCATAATTAAAATGATGTTTGGCAAACTCCAAGAACTTGCTTCTGTGTCTTCTTGTCAGAAAAGGCTTTTTCCTGGCAACCATTCCAAAGAGCTTGTGGTTGTGGTGGTGGCGCCTGATGGTGGTTTTGGACACCTGGAGACCCCAAGATGCCACCAAGGCCTGCAATTAACTCTCAGTGATTTCTTGGGGATTTTGTTGCCTCTCTCACCATCTTCCTCAGTATCTTGGGGGGCAAAATGCAGTGGCATCCTCTACCCTTGAGGTTTTCAACAGTTCTAAATCTTTGGGATTTTTTGATAAGTGCCCTGACAGTGCTCAGTGGCATATTCAATCATTCCGGAATCTTCTTCTAGTCATTACCAGATTTATGAAGGTCTATGACCGTCTGCCTCTTTTGCACTGACAGTTGTTCGGTTTTCTTGATGGTGTTGGATGACAAAGGGATATTGCATGTGTGTTACCTCATGTTCATACCCTTGTGGAACAGGAAGTGATGCAATGGCTCAATATAGTTCCTTAACACTTAGCTTAAATAAGTGGAATTTAATACCTGGTTTAACTTTGGTAGATGTTATTTACAGTAATCTTTTAGGGTACCATTAATTGTGAAACCTTGATTTTGAGAAAACTGATTTTTAATTAAATGAGTAAATGATTTTGGTTTGTTCCATCGGAACTTTAATATTGCACAGTATTTCTCACTTGTTATTTAGAGTTTCTCAATGAATATATTTTTAGAATTAAAAATTTTTTTTTTTAAAGTATTGATATATGACGAGAAAAACGCAATGAATGACACACTAAACTCGAGTGGAGTTTGCAAAAACAAACATTTGAGCAGGCCAGTGGGGAAAAAAAATGGGAAATGGGAAGGCCTTGGTATTTAGTTTTGTTTTTCAAAGTCTACATTTTCATGATTGCTTTGTTACCAAAATTTTAAGCCAAAAAACAACAGAGAAAACTTCATTTTTCCTCTTTTACTCCTGGATAAGTGAAGCTTAGGAAGGAGTGTTGTGATGTAATGAGACTCGGGCATCACTTACTAATCAATCAATCAATCAATCAATTTGCCACTAGCACGACCATAGGGAGTAAGATTCACAAACAGCTTATCCAGGAGTCAACGATAATGTCACTTTGATTTTCTATCAATATAACGACCAGATATGAACATCACTGGCGTAGCAGGGAGGCTCTAAGATATAGCTGGCAGGTGTAACTGTGATAAGTTCTCAGAGTAACAGATGACTGCTGAGATGAAAAGATCTAAACATCAAAACTAGGAAAACCAACCAGACCCAAACAAGCAGGTTAACGAGAAAAATACAGCGTCAATCTTCTTACAGTCTCTCAAGCAGAAAACAATTACTTAAAGGTCCCATGATGCCCAAAATGTAAAAAAAAAATTGCTTTTAAACCCTTCTACAGTACTTTTCCCACATGAATTTGAATCTGATACAAGTTTTTCATAGTTCTATTCATGAGAAGTGTAATGCAATGCAAATTAAATGCAAATTAAAACCTTGCTTGGGAAAGCCCCTTGAAAATAGCTAAAAGATAACATAATCCTGTTGTGATTCTGCCTGTTTGCCATGCTTTTGATCTGTCTGCCAGATTTATGATTGTTTGTATATTGATCTTGTTCTTGCCTGACCATGCCTTGAGATATGTTTTGTGATTTGGTACTTAGTTTTGTTCATGTATTGTCTAGTTTAGTTTTTCCATGTTTTGTATATTACCATAGTTTCTTTCCGGTCCATGTTTTTTATTTTGCCATGCATTGCACTTTGTCTCCCCTGTCTGGTCCCTTGTCTTGTCATTGCTCACAGCCCCAGTACTGCGTGCCACTCTTTCGGGTGATTTAATGGTTTCTGGATTTCTACCTTCCTTCCAGTCTCGTTTACTTCCTTCGCCTTGTTTTTTCTATATTACTAACCCATACTAACAGTTTGTTGTTTTTGTTAAAGTACTAACCCAAACTAACAGTGTACATTGTACTAACTTACTAACGAGCACTAGGGATTGTATAGCTGCACTTACTAATTGATTAACAAGCTCTCAGCATTCGCCCTATTCTAGTCTCCGCCTCTTGTCTCTCCTTAATCTTCTCTGCTGCGTTTCAGTGGATCCTCCACACCTGTTCACGCTGTCCTTTCTCTTAGTATCTATGCACGTTAGAACTCCATGACTGGAGCTGTATATTTGTCTATAGGATTATCTCGTGATCCCTGTCCGCGTTTTGGCAGTTGCCTATTTCATGTGATTAGGTTCTCCCTCATGTTCCCTCCTTTGTAATCAGTCTGACTTCTTGCACTTGTGTCTTGTTAAGCATGTGACTTCCCATGAGTGTATATTAGGAGTCTTCTCTCAGCACTTCCTTGTCAGAACGTTCTCTTTTGTGCCACGCTTTTTTTTGCCTTGTTTTCATTGTGATTACCTTTCTGACTGGACCGTCCTTGATTTACGATTTTTGCCTATTCCCTGTACTTTGCCACATCCTGTTACCGAACCAATTTTGTACGACCCTGATTTTTGTGATTGGTGCCCTGTTTACGGTTCTGGATTTCGCCCTTTGGATTCTGATTTTTTTGGATTGTGGACATTGTACCGTTGCCTGCTCTGTTGGGGGTTTTCCCCCTTCAGAAATAAAGCCTCCATTTTTGTATTCACTGGTTCTCGCTTGTGGTTCCTCACGTAATCCTCACAAATCTGTGTTCCGTCATCTTTAAAAGGACAATGCTCTGGGCAGAGTCGGAGGAAGGGGGTTTTACTTGCCGTACTCTACACATTTGTCTCGAGCTACAGACAAATGTTTGCATTCTTTACTTCCGAATTCAATACAAATCATGCACGACACCAACAAAAATAGCGAGGATGGGAGAGAAAATGCTTCGTTTTCCGAGTCTGCTGAAATATCAGATTTGTCAAGATTGTGGAATTTAGGCAGCTGGAATAGGTTAGCCATATCGTCAAGAGCCTGAGGTGGAAGCAGGTTTTAGAAAGTCAATGCAATGTCAATATGATGCTAAATAAATCATTAAAGTAATTTTTGGTGCTATCCAGTTAGCAAAAGTGGGGGCTTATATAACAATGGTGCCTGGTGAACTGAAAATTGGTGCAGCACAGACAATTCCTTGAAAATAATGACTGGTCTTGACCGGTTTACATGAGCTCTGAAAACAGTTGGGACCATCAGGTGTAGCCAGTTCTGCTTGTTCAGATAAGACAAGAACTCATAAGAGAACTCTGTTTTCAGTCATTTTCCTTGATGAACACGCTTTATAATGATAAAAATAAGCCATTGGTAGTTACAACCCAGTCAGACCCAAGTCAGAAAAACTGGGGCCAGTATGGCAATTGCAAATGAATAAAGTAAGCAGTGAGTTGTAATTTTTCTCACTTATATTGTGTTCAGATTATCTATGATGAAACATATTTCATGTTTTGTGAGGTCAGTGTCATTTCTTTAAAATTTTACATCCGTTCCTGGCATACAGGTCATCCACACATTGAGAAACAAAAAGTTGGGAAGGAAAGGAAATTAGCACTATATAGAAGTGTAGGATTGCATAGTGATGTGAATCAGGTGGTGTCAACGGGCGATTATAGTCATGATTTGGTACAAAATCAACACCCAGGAAAGGCCAAGTCCTTCAGCAGCAAAGAAGGGCCGAGGATCACCAGTTTGCCAACAAATGCGTGAGAAAAGTATTGAACGGTTTAAAAACGATGCTCCGCAAAGACAAATAAAGAGAAATTTCAATATTCCATCCTCTACTGCGCATCATATACGTAAAAGATTTGTGAAATCTGGTTGAATTTCAGTGCTAAAGGGCAAGGGCGCAAAGCTATGCCCGTGATCTGAGATCCCTGAGACGGCACTGTATCGAGAACCAACGTTCATCCATAGCTGATATAACCATATGGGCTCAGACTTACTTTGGCAAATCTTTTTCAAACACAAAAATGCGGAGCTACATCCATAAATGCCACTTAAGACTTTACTGTGCCGAATGGAAACCTTACATTAACTGTGTCCAGAAGCGTCATTGACTTCTCTGGGTTCGGAGGCATCTGGGATAGACTATGACTCAGTGGGAACGTGTATAGTGGTCAGACAAGTCAATATTTCAGGTCTCCATGGAAAGAAATAGACGCCGCGTGCTCCGGAGCAAAGATGAAAAGGACCATCCAGAATATTACCAGCAACAAGTCCAGAAACCAGGGTCTGTCATAGTATGGGGGTGTGTCAGTGCCCTGGGAGAAGGTAACTTGCACTTCTCTGATGGCACCATCAATGCAGATTAGTACATAGGGATTTTACAGCAACATATACTGCCTTCTAAATGGAGCCTCTACCACGGACGACCATGCATACAGTATTTCAACATGATAATGCAAAACTACATTCTGCACACATTACAAAGGTCTGGCTGAGGAAGAAGAGGGTTCGGGTGCTGGACTGGCCTGCCTGCAGTCCTGACCTGTCCCCAATCGAGAATGTGCGGCACATTTTGAAACGCAAGATGCGGAAAACAAAGACCGCACTGTTGCACACCTTAAGACTTGTTTAGAGGAAGAATGGGATAAAATTCCACCTGAAACACTTAAAGGTGCACTATGCAAGTCTGTTTACTTTCAATTCTGTTGACATTCGGGCTACGTTCCAATCCGAAATGAGATACTCCCTTCACTTCTTCCCTCCACTCGAGTGAGCCCTCCGAATGACGTAGCAGGTGAGTAAGCCCTTCCCGAGCAAGGGAGGGCAATGGAGGGAACTTAGGGGGAGGGTAGTGGGGAATCAGATTGAAACGACCCTTGCCGCATTTCTTCCGCCCTTCGACATTTGTAAACAAGCCAATGGGAAGTTTGTGTTGCCATGGAGCCGACTGAGTTAGTTGCCAGTGCGTTTTAACTTTTACAGTTCACGCGGACTCTGTATCGCATGTTTATGGCAAGAAGAAGATGGCGTGCTCGTTTGATTGCAGCGGCACTTGCGACTGTTTTATGGGAAAATAAAGCTGCTTTCACACTGGACGCGAAACGAATTTTTCGCACGACAGATTACATTCAAAGTCAATGCAAAGATGCGAATAAACTCGTTTTTCGTGTATTCGCGTCTTTGCATTTACTTTGAATGCAATCTGTCGTGCGAAAAATTCGTTTCGCGTCCAGTGTGAAAGCAGCTTTAAGCTCCGCAACAGTCCTCGCGGATGCTATAGGCTAGCTGCAGCAAAAATGAATGTAAAGTTACATGTTTCCAAAAAATGCAAAACCGATGCCCCATACCCCCAAACTTCGCTATTTGCATAAAACTCTGTCATAAATTACGCAATCCTCGAACACAATTCTTACATTTGTATGGTAATTTCCCTACCATAATTCCTCCTTTTGCCAGCAGAAAAAAATGGCGGACGTGAAATTTTTACCAAGGGAGAATGAGCAAAGCATTCTGGGCAATATCAAAGCTTGAAGGGATGTTCATTGTTGGCTTCGTTTGAGGGAGAATAATCGAGGGCTTGAGCAAATGAAAATGCGCCCTTCCCTCCGCAAAACTGGATTGGAACGACCCTACAAGTGACAGCCATCTTACATCTGGGATTTCTTTGGGATTTCCCCCTCGATTGGAGGGCGAGTGAACACGACGAAGCAAGCATTTTTTCGGATTGGAACGCAGCCTCGAACTCAAACAAAACAGAGGTAGCCCACCCCTCCCTCCCATAGTTCCTTCCTTCCCATGCTTCCATAACCGTCAACTCTTGTCGGTGATTGGCCGGGACGGCTTGTTATGTTATGGGGCACAGCCTGTGCCCCTTGTGTTTATTTGTAGTTTGCGACGCCTGTGCAGTCTCCAGAGCCAGGGTTTTTTTTACGGTGAATTTAGGGGCAGGCAGCTAGCGGACCGTGGAGAGATGTCGGCGAATTGAGACAAAAATATAAACAAACTTGCATAGTGCGCCTTTAATCACTTGGGGCTCTAATTTCTTGGTGCAGCGCAGGGTGGCGCAGTGTGGCATAGCCCATGCAGTGGTAATTTCGTCCGGTGCAGCCTGCGCAGTGGTAATTTCGCGCGGTGCAACACCGTGCGCAGCCACTTTGGCAATTTTGTAGACGGCCATGTGCCGTGATGGGTGTGGCGGCGTAGTAGGGGGAGGTGTCACAGATTCATCATGATGCAGTGAAAATTTCGTGGTTCCGCTGAAAGTGTGCAGAGAGCTCGCCGGCTCCAACCTGGTTTACTTTCTGTGCAGTGGTAATTTGGCTGACCGGCGCACAGTGCGCACATGTCACCGAAACCTCACAGGCAGGTTTCCAGAATGTCAGGCACATTTCAATGCAATAAATAATTACAGCAAGCACTATTTAATGTAACTATCTGAATCAGCACATAAATTATAGTATTTATATCGATTGTCCTGATGTCAGATCAAAGAGAGAGAGAGAGATGTGTGCATGTGGGCGCATGAGTGCGTGTGTAGGCTATGTGGGTATGTGCCCTTCAGCTGATTTCACACCGGACATGAAACAAATTTTTCGCGCGACTGATTACATTAAAAGTCAATGCAAAAACGCGAATATACGCATGTATTCGCGTCTTTGCATTGACTTTGAATGTAATCTGTCGTGCAAAAAATTCATTTCGCATCCAGTGTGCAAGCGGCTTAATTATATTATTGTTACTTAGGTTTTATCGTTTTTGGTGGGGGAAAGGAATACAGCCTGATTGCTATGATCTCGTACTGAGATAAGATCATATATTGAAAATAAATGTATAACGTATCTTGCATTGTTGTCCATGTATGTTAATCCCAAAATTTTAAGCAGCAACAGGGTGTAATAATAGGAACACGCTATCCATCGTTTCTCTTCCCAATGATGCAGGCAGAAGAAATAAATGAGCAACCGTCGTATTTCATTCCAACTTCATAAGTTTTAATGATCTGACGTAGTTTCATTTTGAAATTCCATTCAAGTTCGCTAATGGTATTAATTTGCGAATGCCCTAGCTAGCCAGCTAACTCATATTCATAATGCTTAATATAGACGTAAGCGGTGCAGAGAACATGCCTGAAGCAGCAAAGAAAAATGCAACATTCACGCATCATGCAGATATAGGACAGAGGCTTCTTTATTCCAACACTTTAAAGGTGAGGAGAGGAGCTCATTTGATTGGTGAAGATTTGACTCGGTTGTGTTAAACCCACACAAGGCTTCTCTCCTCCCTCTTTGTCACTTGCGCCGGCAGAAGGGACAGAGGCGGGACAGAGGAGTACTTGCGCCGGGCTGCACCGGGCACGAAATTGCAAAATACGCCTGGTACACCCCGTTGGCGCGGCGCTGCCCCCATTTGCCGCACCTGCGCCTGGTCAACGAATTAAGAGGCCTTAGTCTCTTCAGTACCTAAATGTCTTTAAAACGCTGTGAAAAGAAAAGGGAATGTTACAGAGTGGTTAATGCTTCACTGTCCCAATTTTATTTGAAATGTGTTACAAGAATCAAATTTGATATTTATTTGGAACAAAAATAATAAAAAATCATGGGGAAAACATCAAATAATGTGTTGCTATCATGTTTCCAGTGTAGTACACATGAAAGGTGATGTCATGCCACCCCCCCCCAGCACTCCACATCAGTAGAGTTCTGAGGAGCCGGCCTGCTCCTGCACTCATCATTCAAGTACATGCATCTGTGTATCATTAGCCAATTATCCAGTATAGTCCTTATAAACCTGAACTTCGCACCATTTCGGGGCGAAGTCACGCAAGCCCATTGTGCAGCATATCACGTGTATATTTGTTTGTGCACACTGATGTTAGTCTAGTGATCTCTTCGTAATTGTATAAGGGAATTGCTGTTTTCCTGTTTTGTATTCAGAAGATTGAACATTTGAATCCTGTCACCATCATTTTTATTTTCAGTGCACATAACAGAGTGCACTGAAAATACATTACTGGGGATTTACAGTTACTGTTTTCAGTTTCAATTTTAAGATAATATGCTGTCCCAGCTTTTTCTGATTTGGGGTTGTAAATGAGTTAAATGCACAGCTCCCTATCTCGCACAATATTAAAGCGAAAATATTTTATTCACTTTCGAAAAAAAAGATAATTTTCAATGTTAACTTTTCTGATTGCTTTAGGCACATCCTGCTCTATCAAATCATAGCTTCATGATTTTTAATTACAACAAAGAAAATGAAAATTGGCGAGAAAAATATGTAAATGAATAACATTGATTGAAATAGAATTTCATGTCAAAATGATGCATTTTTTAGTGTCTATTAAATCCCTGAGGAAAACTCATCGGATGTGATAATGTTGAGTGTTTTTGGTGTTTAAGGGAGTTCCCGATAACGTAGGTCAATGAACAGGATCACTCCCAATGCGCCTTCCTATTCGTCCTTACATCTATATATACCGCCTACATTCCCACAATACCCGCTCGTCTCGTTTCTACGTCCCTCCCACCCTTCCCCTCTCCAACAAGGAAGCAAGAAACAGTCACCACCTGGGACCCCGGGGGGCTTAGGAGCCACACGGACTCCGACGAGAGACGCGAGCCCCACCCTGAGTCTCGCTACCTGTGGGTGCCCAACGTTCGCACAATCACAAACCAAGTCCAAACAACATCACATTAGCCCCAATCTCCTAACCGTCATTCCAGTGAATACTCTCCTACTTTGGGAGTGGTCCAAAATTCATTAACGCAATGTTTAAACAAATAAATGATTGAAAACATTTTAAGACCAATAATTATTTTCAACGGATGTTCAGCGCTTCACCTCTTTTTATTCCACCATCCGTCACTGGTGTACAGTACTTGCATGACCGCGACCGTATCTGTGGCGCTGCCACCTGCAGCTTGTTTAGATTTACAAGGTTACATTTTTGACATTTGACATTGTTTATTCTTGCTGGCTGCCATGTTATGGTGTATATTTTGACTTGCAATGATGCATAAATCTTAGCTATTACATGTGGACTGTTACGCCCATCAGCTGCCTTACACTGCCTAGTGATGTAAAAAAAAAAAAAAAACATGTTAGTACAGCATACAGCAATTAAATGGTAGTTTTGGGCCATAATGCAGCAATTTTCTATGCAGCAAGTAAGCATGAATGGGTTACCTTTTATGTTCTTCGAAAAAGAAATCTATATCTAGATGTAATCCTGAGATGATGCATATGGTCACAAAACTCACATTCGTGGTAAGTGAACTTTTTTAAGGAGCGGGGCTGAGGAAGTTAAAAATTACTCACAAATGTATTGGGGAAACTATCCAGTACATCTGTGATAGAAGAATAGCTGACAACTGCCCATTTTATTTTGTTTTTCAGCTGCTCAGTGAACACATTGATTTCCTAGACAACTCAAGCAAGCTCATAAGTTGTTCTTGCACCTCCTTTTCTTCATGTGTTCAATACCTATTCCCAGTCTCATTCCACTTTATTGCACATAATTTATGGACATATTTGTTTTGATTTTTTTTGTAAGTGTGGAGTACATGGGTCCACAATCCAAAAAGCCCTATCTTTAATCACTCCATTATTTATGCAGCGAACACACACTGCAATCTGTACCCGTTTTGAATGATCCTTGTATTCATCAGCCAGTATTGCACAGTACAAGGATATTTTGAGCAGTTCTGCCTTTATGTAACAAAGTGGCTGCATACAACAAAAAATTTGTTCTGTATTTTCCAGCTAACTTAAGTGGCATTTTTCTCAATAAACTTAAACAACTCCAAAAAGTTACCTGCATTTAAAACCTCCTCTGACACCTAGTGCCCCTTCAGGGGGATGTCCTTATTCGCGCACAGCACTGCAATATCAATACTACTTTGACATTCCGACAATTTTTCTCCATAAAATAAACATCCCTTCTGTCACCGAGAATTTGCTTAAGTTCCTCAAGCCCAACATCCCCCTCGTGGTAACGCCAGCATTACGGGATTTTCAAATGACGTGCTGCAAGCCTCTGACCCTGAAACCCATAATTGCTTTTAAGCTGTTCCTGTTCAAGATTGTTTGATTAATATTCACCCAATTTATTTACTGAATAGTCAAGACCAATATATTAGCCTGTGATTATTAAGAATATACTAAGAAATGACAGATCATTTTAGGGCTGCATTGACAATGTACTTAATGATATTATATGGATTCAAAAGAAAAAATAAATAACTAGAATGAGAGTTTATAAAGAAACTCTGAGTTTGCATGTGATAGCACAATTCACTGTATAATGTGATGTTTATTTTTGCATTGTCCTGCACTCTGCTGTATGATAAGGTGCAAAGTGTCTTCTTTACAGATAGGCAAGTATGATAAACTATGATGACTGTCCATTGCATGGTCGAAGTGACCAGGGCATATGTATGGTAAGGGTTAATTTAGTTGTCAAGCTACATCATTGGTATGTAGCATAATGAAAGTTATTTGGATGATGATGATCTTCATTGTTGTCAGTAATGGTTCAGGTATATATTTGTTTATTTTCTATATACTGGTTTTACATGGCTATTGATGCACTATCATCATTATCGACATGTTATTATTCACAGCATATGATTGTAATACAACTATTGTTCATCAAAGTCCAACTTGATGTGCTGGACGATACAGGTCCGACATTTATGATCATTCTTTTGCTTTTATCAATATAGTAGAATGGACATTGCTAAAAGATGTGTTATTACTTTCTATTTATTACTATTATTATAATTTTTTTTATTGGTAACAGTAATTTCTGGACTGGCAGCATCACCACCTTGTAAAGCACATAGTAATTGAGAGGCACAGGGTTCAAAGGGTGGTGCAGTCAGCCCAATGTGCTGTATTGCCTAACCTGATGGACTTACACAATATGAGGTGAGGACCCCAGTCACCCAAACCATGGCCTCTTCTTGACGAAGCTGTCCAGTCGGAAGCCGGGCTATGTGAACATTGCAGCAAAGACCAATTACCAAAGCCACAGCTTCTACCCCCATACTCTCTGTAAGACCAATAAAACGTGCACTGCTCTCTCAGTATGAATTACTGAGCTGCTTCCTTCATCTTTTTGCTCATTGCAATTGCCTTTATAATATCTTGTAAATACAGAATGTTCGTTTATTTGAGCCTACTGTCTTATATTGTTATTTTTACTATCTGATGATGAAATTTTTACTATCTTTTTTCTCATTTTTTTCATTGGGATTGAATTTTGTGAAGTGATAGAGATGCATATTAATCTCCTTAATAAAAAAACTTGAACAATTTGAGTTGATAATATTTATGATGCACTTTCATAAAGATGTATAATTATACACACCAGTGCATAATATACTTGTAGGTTGTATTGCAAAAATCATTTTGTATATTCATAGTGTTTGTTTTTTTTAAAGTCTACTTTGTCTTATCTTATTATTTGTTTTTTATCATAATTTTGTCTAAGTATTTTAATTGGGTTTGAATTTTTTATACTATGAGAGATTCATTTTCTTCTCCGTATTCCTATCCCAGCATATCTTTTGGGCGAGAGGCAGAAATATACCCTGGACAGGTAGCCAGTCCATCGCAGGGTATATACCATACGCTCACTCACACCTTTGGGCATATTAGAGTCTCCAATTAGCCTGATATGCATGTATTTGGACTGTGGGGAGGAAACCAGAACACCTCGAAAACCTAACGGGTGAACATGTAAATGATTCAAACCCACAACCTTCTTGCTGGGAGTTTGACTAAGATGAATAATGGAGGACCAAATCTCACTGCTTTGAACGGCATGTGGATATAATAAATCCCAAAACTTGGACAATTTGATTATGTATGTATGTATTATAAATGTTTGATTTTTGTTTTAATTATCATTGGTGCTATTATTATTATCATTTTTGATTATGATAATATAATAGTTATATTAAAATTAATTAATAGTGTTATGATATCAATATAATACAGAACCCTCCCCAGGAATGCAAAGTGTCTTTTATAGTTTCTGCGACGATAATGATATTATGAATATTACTGGTATTGTCATCACCAAATAAAAATAATCAAGCATGGTTGACTGTTCAGTTTTCGTGTCAGCACAGATTTTGTGCTAAAGTAAATAATGCACGGGCTCTCACGTTGTTTGCATTAACAACAGTGTTTTTCGAGCGTTTGTGAAGAATTACCGCGTGAAAATGAGCAAAAAGGCCAACAAAAACACTAAATTGTATGAAATGTTAAATTCTAGTCTCACGGCACGAAAAAAATATTCAGCCGGAAAACTGGTGAAGGCACAGCACTTCAGCACATGCTGTGTACTTTTGCTCACATTTTCCCACGCCTGATTGTTTTACGTTGATCCTGTGTGTGTTAACGAAGGACAAGTTAATGATTGTTAAAACATTTACGTTATTTCTGACTTGCTTCAATCCATCCCTTGCTGCGCCATGAAAAGTGAACGCACCAGCGTAACACACTAAACTCACCTGCGATCGCTTCTCATTGTCTTCCTTGATGAAAGCAGATTGCATCTGTCGTTAGGACCGATTTCTTAAAAAAATCGCACCCTTTAGCAGCAACATTATACAGTCTTTGGCGGATATGTTTTCATCAAACTGTCAGCTACTGTTTGCTGCGGAATGTTTACATCTACCACATGTACCGCGGAAGTTGGCAGTCGGGTGAGCACCCGCAAACCAGGCGATTGTCTTTAAAAAGTGGCTAAATGGACAAGTGATAACGCAAATCTATATTTTTTGATCGACATAAAATGATATGTGGACATTTACTGAGAGAAAAAACATCATAGCAGAACCCTTAGTTCGAAGGCATAATACTGTCTGACATCGATTTCATGACCTTCGGAAGCAAGTATTCACGTCACCTAATTTTAGAATGAGCAGATCATCCGCCGGTTCTCGAGTCCCTAACCACGCTGTCAGGCGGCTCTGGGTACTGAATGTTTCTGAGAAATATTATGCGTTTAAAAAGGGCTTTTACCGGCCAATTTGTTTTGTAGCAGAATATTACATCTTGGCGATGAAAGCTCGTTTTAAATGCACATTATTCCACGTCAACGTAAATAGATCGCTAGCACCAGGAAGCTAGTTATCTCGTTAGCTAGCTAGCCTGCGATTTAGGCTATCAATACTGTGACGGATTATTTCAAATAAAATCGAGTATTGTTGTATCTGTGTGTTTTGCTGTTTATTGCATTATTATACCTAACTGGACACAGCTAAGCGTTTTTGTGGTCATTTGTGCAGTATGTACGAATTTTACTAAGATTACGTGGCTAGCTAGCTAGCTTCCCGGAAAAACTAAACCATGCCTACGGGACAAGCACATTGTTCATCGGTCTTCGTATTAACATGGAGACCGCTGCGGCTCATAGGCCTATTTACTTGCTGCCTGTGGAGCCTGGATTGTCCTGTATTATATTGTTTTCTTTGTTTGCTAAGGTTATCTTTGTATTATTTTTGCGAAATGAACATAAAGAAAATTTTTTGAAAGTTTGTGCTGTATGTAATTTCGTTCTAAGTATGTAGCTAGCATGCTAGCTAGCTACATGGAACTCCGTGGTGTGACACGGAGCCCCCCATGGGCAATGCATTTTCATAAAACAGAATGCTAGTTTGCATTTATAATTGTGTTTCATCATTGTATGACATTTGTCTGTTGTGATGTTACGATTAAATTTTTGCCTTGATTGCTATTTACGTTGTATTATTCAGCATATTTTCGCTGCATACTGCCCGTTTATAGTTAGCGGACAAAGCGTTCGCGTTGGTGCGGATTTTGCATGTATATTGTAGCTGATGCGGTCCGCTTGACAGTCATCTGCGCTTGCTGGAATCACCGATTTTTTTAAAGATGGTATAACGTGTTATATCGTCTTCTGTGTCTAGTGAGCTCCGTCTTGCATTTTGTTTTACCTAGCTGGACATAGCTAAGCATTTTTATGGTTATTTGTGCAGTATGAATGAATTTGACTAATATTACGTGGCGAGCTAGCTAGCTAGCTGCCCGGGATAAACTAAGACATGCCTCGGGGACCAGTGCATTGTTCATGGGTCTTAAATATTAAAATGGAGACCGGTGGCTCGTGAGGCCTATTTGCTTGATGCCTGAGGAGCCTGGATTGTCGTGTATTATATTGTTTTCTATTTCTGCTTAGGTTATCTTTGTATTATTTTAGCGAAATGAACATAACGAAGAATTTTTGTGAGCGTTTGTGCTATATGTAATTATTTCGTTACAAGTATGTAGCTAGCATGCTAGCTAGCTGTTGGAACTCCGTGTTGTGACACGGAGCCATCGAACCATAATCGCAATGCATTTTCATAAAACAATATGCTAGTTTGCATAAGATAATTATGTTTCATAATTGTATGATATTTGTCTGTTGTGATGTTACGATTAAATTTGTGGTTTGATAGCTATTTACTTTGTATTATTCAGCATATTTTTCGCCAGCGCCGGAAGCAAAACAAGATGGCGGCGTTTCAATTTTGTCCCGATGCTGTTTAGCCAATAGGAAAAGAAGAGAGAGAATGGTCGATGCTGTTTAGCCAATTGGAAAAGTGAGAGAGTGTGGTTGTGCAAGAAAGTCTCGCTCCCATTGAAAATGAATGGGCTCCTTTCATTGTCAATGGGAATTTTTTCATTTTAATTGCTAATAATTCATAAACTATAATTAATATCGATATGATTTTGAATAGCAACGATCTGCACATATAGTAGAATCATTTGGTATGCAGGTTGTATGGGTAGTATGAAAACTGTTGGAGGAGTTAGTGTTAACAGAATGGGAAGAAAGAGAATAAAAATAAAAATAAAAATAAGTTGAAAGATCCTGAGAAATAACAATAGTTTGCATGCTTCACATGCAAACTAATAATTTTTAAAAAATCAATTAACCCAGTGCTTTCTCTGAATTCCATCTCCTGTTCTAGGATTTTTTCAGCAGTGCAACCTAATTTATTTGAAGATTGCACTTAATCCAAATGTTTTCTGCATTCCAAAAAATAGGTTGCATTTGCAGGGAAGCATAGTTGCACACTGGTTGCCCCACCAAGCAATAATAATTAATTATTATTATTATTATTATTATTATTATTCATTCCACAGCTGGAGTGTACGTATCCCACATAAATCTGGCCCCGTCCTTATCAGCTCCAGCCGAGAGAGCTGGTCCAGCACGCTCCCCAGGCACTCTCTCTCTTCTGAGAATACATGCAACCCAGAGAACAGCTTGTCTGGTCCAGCAGGCTCCCAGGCACTCTCTCTCCCAGTGGGCCGAGAATATATGCAACCCAGAGAACGGCTTGTCTGGTCCAGCAGGCTCCCAGGCACTCTCTCTCCCAGTGGGCCGAGAATATATGCAACCCAGAGAACAGCTTGTTCCCGTGGGACCTCTAGGTTCAGACAGAATGGTTACATAATACACACATCTCATGGTGTCTTTACTTACTCACAAGCAACATTACAAATGTTAGCATTCATGCAGACCTAGGTCTTAGCTGCAAACAGTGGAAATTTACTGAGAAAGAGAGAGAAAGCTATAATTCGATGACTCACTTGGATATACATTGCGTTGGTTAACACTTAATTGTTAATGCATTTGAGTATAATGGATTGATATTTTCCACATTCTTCATTCTTCATTTTATTTGTCGATTTAACATTTGTTATTCTTCTCAGACAGTAGTGAAAAAATGTTTCAATTTTCCTTCGCATAGCTTTAGTGGTTCTCCAAGTCCCTACTCTATACAGGAGAATAGGTTTAACATTCGATTGAAAAATCCTTAATTTAGTCATCTTAGATCTTACCTATGATGCCCAGATCCTCCCCAGATTATTGAAGACTATTCTGGCATTGTTAATCCTAGTTTAAACATCCTAGTCCTTTCCTCTGTCTTCACTTAAAACACTTCAAAGATACACAAATAAGTTGATTTCTTCCAGGATGTTCCCCATCACTCTTATTGGCCGGCTGTCTTTACAATTTACCTTCCTTTGTTTCATTTTCACTGAATGGCTTTAGGCCATGTTTGACTAATGTGGCTGACAGGAGTGATGACTCATTCTGCATTGTTTTGTTGTGGCTAGAAATTAAGATGATGTTATCTGCATAGTCTAAGTCATCCAGTTGTTGCCAAAGGGAATGCATTCCATTCCTCATTCCTTCCGTTGTGACTAATGGTTGTGACCCTCATAATCCAAACAATTGCCAACAGGAATAGGTCGTGGGCCAGTAGACGACCCTGTTTAACTCCAGTTGCAACAGAAAAAAGTTCTTTTAGCTTACATAAGTGAATGACTTTTTTGTCATATGATCGTATGAATTCCTGATGATGTTAATGAACTTTTCTGGTATTCCATAGTGCATTAACTGCTATAAGGTGTTGCTATCCAGACTAATAATAAATTTTATTTAAAAACACTTTACCTTGTAAAAACAATCTCAAAGTGCTAACAGACAGGAGTTAAAAGCCATAAAACAATTAAAAACACAGCACATCACAATACAACGCATCAGTTTAAAGATTAAAATGACTCTTAAAAAGAAATGTTTTTAGTCCCTTTTTAAAACTCCCGACTGTCCGTGGAGCCCTTAAGTGTTCTGGGAGGGCGTTCCACAGGCGTGGAGCAGCAGACTATCAAAGGCTTTTTCTAAATTGACAAAATTAAGATATAATAATGTATTCTAGTCTATTCATTCTTCAAGAATGATTTTTAGTGTTGCAATATTATACGTGACCGTCCATTTCTGAGACCTGCTGGTTCCTATCAGAGTTTAAAGTCGACAGACTCTTAAAGTCGGAATAGAATAATCCTGCTGAAAACCTGCCCTGCAACTGATAAAAGTATTATTCTGCTACAAGTCTTGCATTCTTTCAGATCTCCTCTCTTAAAGGTATAACTGAATGTTGTCAACATTGGGGTTGAGAAAATATATTATTGTCTGAATTGAATAAATAAATCGAAAAATATCGACTTTACGCAATGTCGTATTGGGTAATTACTATTTTTTATTTTAAATTTTCTATCCCCAACCACGCCCATTCCATCAGAACGAAAATCTTCGGAGATCTTCAGAAATCTTTGGCAGTGACGTCATCTCAGGAACCCCGAGGGATCTCAGGTACACAATGAATAGCGAATACAATAGATTTACATCTGAATACACGCTTTAATATTGTGCTGAAAATCGTCGGAAATGGTGAATAGATACATTGTGTTTGACTGTAGTGCCATTGCGAACGCAGCCAGTGGTGTGTTAACTCATTCGTTCCCCAAGGTCCGTGGCATACGGCGACAGTGGGTGAATTTTGTCCAGACAACGAGGGCCGACTTTGTGTACTCGAAACCCGTGTACTCGAAACCTTCCAGCACATCGGTTGTGATATGTTCCCAGCACTTCAGAGATGACTGGTTTGATGTACCTCCTTCGATTTCTCAGACTGAAAGTGGTTTTATGAGCACTGGTATAAACATAAGTTGCTGGTGTATTCGCAATACAGTTCATGGGGAATTCAGTCTCGGCTGACTACATTTCTTTGCTTTTTTTACCTGAATTGCCATGGCTTATATTTGTGCAGTGAAGAGATGTAGTAATTCTGTACTGAAAACAAAGGGGTATTTTTATGTTCCATCGAATTCCACGGATAATAACAAACAGAGGAGAGAAAGTTCGCCGGCTGAGTGAATATCATCAAAGACGGTGAGAGAATACATACTGAAAGGGGCTAGACAGCAGAAAGGCCAATTACACCCGTGTCTATAGCAATGGCGGTCCATCGGCAGAAACACAGAGCCAGCAATAACCTCACCTTTCATTGCTTAATGACCTACAACCTCTCGCAGTTTACCTCTCCTGATTAGCAACAGTTGCTCAGATTGATTGGTAGAACCGACGAAAGTCTAATTTATTTTTGAAAGCCTTGTTATACATTGCACTACGAAATTATACGGCGTTTTCTTCTGCATATCAATAACTATGAAAAATATCAATATGTCTATACAATTTCTGCGCTCCTGTAGCACGTAAATTAGTTTGCGAGGCTCGTTGAGCAATAAGCCATGAGAATCCGCTCTATAGTCCGTAGTGACAGCTAAAGTGCATTGTTAGGTACGATCGCACAGCTGAGTGATAGCGGAAACAATTGCTGCGAAGTCCGCAAAGTTTCTGATTTTTTTGCAGATTGTCATCCTTGCGGAGTCACATCAGTTATATCAACATAGCCAATAGGCAATCGCTTTGTCAGTAGCATTGCTTTATCATTACGTGTCATGCATTGGTGGTGGCTGTTCAGTTAATAAACTGGTTGATAGTCAATCAGATAAACTTGATCGTAAACAGTTAAATAGCAATTATGCGGGAAAGGGTGATGTTACTGAAGGCCTTCTTCACATCTGACGGCACGCCACTAGTCTATAGTATACATTTCATAACACATATGAAGAAACTATTCAGGGCTACGCAGATGGCCAAAACAGTTCCTATTACAGTACACAAAGAGGTAATGAATCAGGAGTAGTTGATCACTTGGTCTTTAATAGTATTTTCGTTTTCATGAATTCGTTGTTAAAACTGTAATTTTAGGGCTTAAATAAATGGTCTGTTTACCGCGAACAAGCTAATATCAAACCTTTAAAATGATAACTTAGCGTCCAATCAGAACATGATTTGATGGCTAGGCAACTTGTGAAAATGCAACTTTGGTCAAGCTATCACCAATTCGGAAAACTATGGTCAAACTATCAGCACTAAAAATTTGATGCGCAAATACAGTGGATAGCGCGGTAGTAAAGTCACATGCAATTCTAACTGATGACCGCTCCACTTAAAGATAATCAGTCGATCAATTGCCCCTGCTAACACGTCTTGTATACAATTTTGTCAAGTTCCTACCTCAGACATAAATAATTGCAAGAACTAGTGCAATTTTAATTTGAAACTTAATATTGTTAAGCCAGCTCTGAAGGTATTTTTCCATGCAGGGAAACCAGCTGACATGATAAATCCTGACTGGGCATCAACTTTACACCGTGGTCATGGAAATATGAAGAATCAGCCTCGATTGAACGAAATTCTCTTTCTGACGCCAGAAACTGAAAAAGAAAAAATCAACGAAACAGCCTTGACCACTTTTACATAGAGAGCTATTGACGAGGCCATATACAACAAAATGAGGAGGTCGTTCAACTGTTTGGTGTGAAGTCCTTCAGCAGAATCTGGCACTTGCACATCAGTAATTGACATTGTTTTCTTCTATCATGCCTGCTTTATTGCAAACAAATTACTCTGCACGGAATCTGTTCTCATATTTTATTACCTCTACGAGGTCTGAAGCACCAGGTAATTTAGAATGTCCGGACACTTGACATTTGGAAAACCAGATACATCTTCGTTACAATCAAACTTTTTCAGCATGGGGCAAGAGTACCACACACAAGCTCCACTTTTTTGGCCTTTTTTTTTTTTTTAGCCAGAACGATTTTAAAGGGGGCATAAATATTTTTTGGGGGGGTTTTATTGAGAACAACTAAAATTGCTAGTTGAACTTGAAGAATCGTAGGAGTCTTCCATTGATGAAATACAATGCAATACATGCATGGTTCCTGAGATGACGTCACTTCCTGTGAAGCCGGCAAATAATTTTTGTTTTCGCCAACTCTCAAGAAATCAACTTTCTGAAGACGATTATGCTCAATCCGCTGTTTGAATCAAGTCGATATTTAGGGTTAACCTTTCTCAATTATTAAACAAACCATAATTGGAAGAAAAACAGTTGACTCAAATTAAATTCAGTTATACCTGTAAGTAACTTAATTATATGTCCTTCATTCCAGTCCTATGGCATTTTCTCCTGTTCCCATATGTCTCTGAATGCTTTGTAAAGGATCTTGACGGAAGGTTTTGCAGCAGCTTTTAAAGCCTTGGGTGGGATGTTGTCTGGTCCTGGTGCTTTTCCTGACTTTATGAGCCTGTTCAATCCCTGCTTTGGATGGTCGAGCACAGTTAACAATCAGCTTGTCTTGAGTTTTGGGGCATTGAGGCTTTCTGGTGGAGATGGTCTTTTCAGCAGTTTGTTAAAATGCTGCACCTAGCATTTTAGTTGATTTTCATCCTTCAGTAAGATGTTTCCCTCCTCATCTTTTATCTGATAGTTGATTTGCTTGAACGTTCCTGACATATTTTTCTTGTTATCTTTCTCAGCTCCCTCAGCTCCCTGCTGCATCTTGCGCCTGAAAAGCGAGATCTTCAAGGTATTTTCTTTTGTCCTGATGGATGCTTTTTCTAACCTCCTTGCGCATGGTCATGTATTCTTCTTGTGCTTTTGCTTTTTCACTTCTGGTTCTGCTTCTATTGAGTCTTTCATTAAGCTTTTTCCTTTCAATGACCTTTTCCATGGTTTATGCTGTTCTTCATGGTTTATGTTGGTGACTTCGTCCCTAAGCAATCCTCCAGTGTTGAAATATATGAGTTTTTGATGTGATTCCACTGCTCCTCAATGTGATCCGATTCTTCCAGATTCTTTAATCTATCTGCCAGCAAGGTGTTGATTTGCTCCTTAGTTTCACTGTCATGTGAATAATCTACATTATATTTTCTTTGGAGGCCTTTTGGTGCAAATTTCCTCTGGAGCTTGAGTCTAACTTTTGCTATCTGTAGATGGTGGTCTGAAGCTGCATCTGCTCCTCTTTTAATTTGAACATAAAGGAGAGATCTTCTGTATTTTTGTTTTATGCAAATGTGCATAACATTGAAGTGGTAAGAATCCCCAAATATGTAAATCCCGAGGCAGACCATGAGAATGGAAAGTTTGGTATATCCGGTGTTTCGTTACCATACCCCAGTGGCAAAGCCATTGACTTACCAAAATTTATTTTATATCCTGAAAATGATCCAAACATGTTAATAATTGACATGAATGCCGGTATAGACTCCCAAGGGCTGGAGATAAACAGTAACACATCATCTGCATATAATGCAATCTTATAAGTGGTATTCAATAAATGTTGAAACTTCTTCAAAAACCCTGGTCCATATCCATTGGGCCCAGCAGCTCGTCCACTCTGCATGGAGTGTATGGCCTCCACCACCGCTGAAGTTGTAATGGGCCTCCCAAGGGTGCTCTGGTCCTCCTCAGAAAGCGATGGAAGATTAAGCTTATCTAAGCAGTTACATATATCTTCAGTATTGGCAGACGCTTCTGTTGTATACAGCTTTTTATATAAGTCTCCCATTATCTTAGTCAAAGCCTTCGTCTCATAATGACTTTTTCCAAAACCACCCTTTAAAGAAGGAATAGGGGTGTATCCCTGCCTGTCTGCAGCCAGCCTCGCGAGCAGTCGCCCCAGTATATTTCCCATCTCAAATAACCTATGTTTAGCATAGAAAGTAAGAGCCTCTGCCTTTTGTGTCAAAATTTGGTTGAGAGCCGAAAGGGTTACCTCTACCTTCTTGAGTAGAGCTTTGGATATTTTATCCTTCAGCTGCTTCTCAAGCTCTAATAGCTCTTTTTCCAGAAGAATTTGGGTCTTTAAGGCCTCTTTTTTCAAGCAGTACAATATGAGCTTATGGCTTCCCTCAATTAAGCCTTAAGTGTTTCCCATAATGTGGATGGATTTGTATCAGAGTTGTCTTTAGCGTTTTGAAAAAAAAAAAAAAACGCTTTTCCAAGTAAGCCACAAATGGGGGACTGTACAAGATGGATGGGTTTAACCTCCAATGACGTGAAGGTGGATGGCTGAAGGGGGGTGTGACTGACATGGATACATCACCATGGTCTGAAAACACTCTACACCCTATTGTACACTTCTCCACCCTATCCAGTACTTTTCTGGAAGTGTAGATCTAATCTATTCTAGAAAGGCTTTCATTAGGGTTTGAGTAGAAAGTATAATCTCTTTCGGTGAAAATTCAATCAGGTCGGATTCAAAATTGATTTTTCAGGTAACTGTGGATAATGGGTCATCCCATGCACAACTTATCCGAAGATCTGAAGCGCATTTTCAGCACTTCAAACATTCGTTCTGTTACAGTTTGTGTTTTGTGTGATGGAAGAAAAAATCCACACACTGTTTTCAGTGTCTTGTAATAAATACATTGGCAAACCATTGCCCCCGCACAGCCACCCCTCCTGGAGGGATCTTCTGGAGAACAACAGGAGTGACAGAGCTTGCCAATATCAAGAAGTCATGGCTTTATCCTGAAGCATTTGTGAACACCTACATGCATAACCTCACATGTTGATTCGCATATTACCTGATGGAACAGGTTCACTTTCGAATTAAATAGCCTGCATCAGAGCATGCCCTGATGTGCAGACAGCGGTCGCATGAACCATTCTGACACGCATTTTTAAAATATCTTGACAAAAATCTCTTACATCGTAATCTCTTTGTTTTTAATCGATTGTATGTGCTGCTGGTTGTCCCTGCATTGGTAGTATGTAACAAGCAGAGTGTATGTGTGTTGTACAGTTGCCTACAAAGATGTGTTATACTATCTGACTATGTGCCCTGAAATGAGCACTCAAAATATGACCATTGATTTTAGACCAGGCTTTTGTTGGTCAATTATGCAATCAATTTTTTACAGTCTCAAGATAGCAATGTGCCTGACCACACCTCATTTTAAGACCAGCACGCCCACGGGCACTCAGTTTGGCGCAATTACACTTCCTATTAATGCAAACTGGGCGCTGGATGGGATTATGGCATCTGCGCCGGTACATAAACTAGCGAAGGCACTTGCGTCACTCATTGCACCACTATGCGCCAGGTGTAAGATAGAGCCCATAGTGTTTAGCGATGAAACTCTTCATGCTAGTATTGATTTTTTTAAAATGTTTTTATTTTTTATTTAATTAACCCTTTCACTACCGCTTACTGGGAATAAGACAACCCTTGCTTACCGTAAATTTTTGTGCTATCGCAGCATGATATTGCATGTGGATTTTCATCCCCTTTTTCGAACTAAAAACACCAGAAATGGACAATTTTATGTACAGAAAACATGTTCAAAATACATTTACCTTTCCATTTACACATATCTTTGCTTAGTTTTTCCAAAAGTAAAAACAGAAAATGAGGATAAAAACCATATTTCGGTTTGTCAAGACAAGACAATTTCTCCACTTTGGGATTTATTTACAAACGGAGATACAGGCGCATTTCTGTACAAACGGAGATACACGTGCATTTGTGTACAAACGGAGATACACGTGCTGCAGCACGCACTGCCTGCAATAACCTGTATAAAATAAAATAAAACTGTGCATAACCGGAGGATTGGGAACTACGGGAAGCCTGATGGACATCACTGACGTGTTGCGCGATACCAGACTCGTCCGAAGGGGTGTTTTGTTGCAGAGCTTTGACAGTTTTTGTGAGGGACTTTCTCTAGGCGCAAAATAGCGACAATGGTAAGTGATGCGGGATCAGCGCTGTCGCGGAAATGTGACAATGGTAATGAAAGGGTTAAAAATGAAATTTTTTTTGGATCTGTGCAATAATCTTTCTCACTCATTAGCAGTTATAATCTTAACAAGAGAGAGGGTCTGTCTGAATGATGATAGACAGAATGGGTTGTTACTGTCATCTGAGTGTGCATTAGAAATGACAGTAGACCTGTTCTTCAGATGTGTCGCATTACATGTATAGTGGACATAATGATGAGCGTATGATTTACTGGACTTCATTTACCCCCAAAGGTCACCTTAAGTCTATTTCTCAATTCCAAAACTATTTAGAAAGGTATTGCGGGTGTTCATAAGACTGTCAGATTGAGTGGGGTAATGTGATGCATGTCCTTCAGAATGGCAATAGCAACATGTCTGAAAATGTAAATCCCTGCAAAATCGTAATTAGATGTGGTGATGATTTTTTTTTTTTTTATATGTAAAGTCTTGTACACCTCCGCACTTTTTAAAATTTAGATTTACCTTACATTTGTCTACGTTTATGGAAATAAATATATGGGAGTTGACTGGCACCAGTTACTAGAGAACACGCCCCCTGTCTCTGCTTCTTGTTCCTTGTCGAATTAAAAGCACAGGAGGGCTGCAATCCTACATCTGTTGACAACTGAGTGCCCAGCACTTCAGCACTCATTCTCCGCAGCCACACTGGTGAATGGTCAGCTGGAGAATATTCATCAGTCATTACTTTTAACTACTTTATTCCATTGCATCTAAAGAAACTATATATTTTATTTTATGATTATATTTTTTTCTGGACATGTACATTTGAAGTAGAGACCACAGCCATGTTCTTGAATGTCCTAAATTTTTTGCTTTTACTCTGCTGGTGCAACTCAGCCCTGTCTAACAGTAAGTACTCAATTGCCATTGATTATTAGTTTCACAGACTGTAAGTGTAAAGGGTGTGGCAGGGCAAATAGCAAATAACTTCAGGCTATAGAAATGAAAATGTCACATCTTTTATGAAAATATGCATTGATAAATTTTTCTGAAAAAGGGTGCATGAAGATTTATAATTTTAGGAGCCTTAATTGCATGAAGGCATTCAAAGTAGAAGAAAGGCAATTATGTATGAAACAGAACGTGATAAGACTTAATTTTCTGTTGGCATGCGTTAATTACCTGCCGCAAAGCAATGGCCCTTATTCCCTTACAAAAAAAAGTTCATTCAAGTGTGCTATTAGTATACTTCTTCTAAACTAAAAAATAAGAGAGTATACTTTCAGTTTACTTTTGATGTATTTATCAGAGATATACTAAGCAAAGTAAGACTTAAGTATGCTTAGCTGATACTGAAAAGTACACAGAAATTCAAAGTATATTTGGCTTATACTTGTACCTAAACTTTTGATTGAGATATACTCAAGAAAAGTATAATGACACATTAAAATATTCATGCCTAATGTTCAAGTATACTTGGCTTGCAGTTAGGCTACTATCAAAAGAATAAACACGTTAAAATATTTTTTACCATACATATTGGTTTCTTTTAAGTATAATGCAGTATAGTTTTTCTCAGTTTTTACTATCTCATGAACTTACATATTCCACATGTAAGTTTGCCATAAAAAGTCAGCTTTGGGGTAGCATAGAGTAAATAGCGCATGGTTGGAGCTGAACTTGATTTTTATGCAGTGTTACTAACCCCACACAGAAACAGATAAACATTTGTGTGATTTTATTTGAGAATAAATTTGACAATTCTTCCAGTATTGACAGACTTGATACATACCGTTTCAAAAAAGAAGTATACTTCAAGTTTAAGCAACGTAAACTTAAAGTACCCATCTAGTTTACATCTAGGTTTTATTTTGTACTGCAAGTACACCACAAGTGAGCTTTTAAGTATACTGTGACTTAACTAGTTGTCTACCTCTAGCATACTTTTCAATTTATGAAAGTATACATTAAAGTATACTGCAAGTAAACTTACAGATATACTGCTAGTTTATTAGTTGTATACTTCTAGTAAACTTCTCAGTTCATGAAAGTATACGGTGAAGTATACTGCTAGTAAACTTAAAGATGAACTATTAGTTCACTACTTATATACTTCTAGCACAATGTCTAATTTATGAAAGTATACTTTGAAGTATGCTGCAAGTAAATTCTTATGTACTACAACAACTTTACTTTTTGTTTACTTGTTTACTTGTCAAGCCAACTTTTTAGTTTATGAAAGTACTCTTTGAACTGCAAGTAAACTTATAGGTGGACCATTAGTCCACTAGTTCTATACTTCAAGCCCTCTATAGTTTAAATTTAGTTTTAAATTTCAGGGAGCTAAAAGTTTTTTTTTTTTTTTTAAACTGCAAGTGTACTTCAAAGTCTTCTTTAAGCTAACTTAACATCAAACTCACAGCTTATGATTATTGCACTCTAAAATATATTACTGTTGCTATTCAGATTTTATTTAACGTTGGTAGACGAGAGGTTACCTCATGTACTCTACTAGTAGACAATGCTTAAGTGCATTCTGCTTTAATTTACAGATGAAGGTACTTATAAGAATTCACAATAAAACACAAACTCAGGATTGAGAAAAAAATTGATTCCTTTATAAATTAAATTTTCAAACACAATATTGTATTGGATGCCAAAGTATAAGAATACAGCAATGGCAACTCTTATTGAAATCCCAATTCAAAACAAAAAAAACCCTCTTTCTCTCATATGGAACCAGAAATATGCTTAAATATGAATTAGCAATGCCTTTAGCCTGACCAGTAGGCTGAAGGACTCAAGCAAAGGCTGATGAAATATTCCGAATGAGTACACCGATGAGCTGTGTTTTGGTTAATGGAGTTCTGTATCACAGTCAAAAATATGACCGACTAAAGAAAAGATGCAGCAGAGCTGTATACTTAAAAGATGGTACATTCTGTTTAATAAATGATTTAATCCTTTTCAAACAAGAGTGTGGACATCAAAGCCCTGCATATTGTACCTGTACCAAACATTGCTGTGTTTTCGTAAAGATATCAGTTCGATCTAGCTGGCCATTATATGCAGACTCACGGATAAATGTACACAGTATTTTCAAACATGATGTTAAGAAGACTGGAATTTGAGTGCTATCTGGTCTGATATGGTGACAATAAAATGTGTGTTCTAATTTTATAACTAGCAGCGATACCACTACTTGTTATGTACAAGATGTGCGGCTGAAACTAAGCAGGTGTGGGCTTGGTTAGTGTTTGGATGGGAAACCACCTGGGAAAAAAGTTGCTGCTGGAGCAGGTGTTGGTGGGCTAGTAGGTTGGGGTCTTCCCTCTGGTGGAATAATACTCAATACTCCAGTGCAGTGATGAGGATGTTGTCTTTCGGATGAGATGTGAAACTGAAGTCTTGAGTCACTGCGGTCATTAAACATCCAATGACAGTCTTAAGTTTCCTAGCAGTATACCTCACAGTATACTTTCATGAACTGAAAAGTTTACTAGAAGTATACAACTAATAAACTAGCAGTATATCTGTAAGTTTACTTGCAGTATACTTAAATGTATACTTTCACAAACAGAAAAGTATGCTAGAAGTATACAACTAGTAAACTCACAGTATGCTAAAAAGTTCACTTGTAGTGTACTTGCAGTATAAAATAAAACTTAGATGTAAATTAGATGTACTTTATGTTTACTTTGCTTAAACTTGAAGTATACTAAAAAGTATACATTTATAAACTTAAAGTGGGCCAATGTAGTCCCAAGTAGTATTTAATTAGTACCCTAGTATACTACTAGTATATTGACACTAGTACACTAAAAAGTATACTTGGAAAATATACTTGATGTCTACTTAGGTTTACTTGAAAAAATGAACTTTAAGTATACTTCTTTTTTGTAAGGGTTGTTTTCAGCTGTTTGTTTTTTTGTGTGTGTGTGTGTGTGTGTGTGTGTGTGTGTGTGTGCATGTACAGCCCCAATTCCAAAATAGTTGGGACAAAGTGTAAATTGTGAATAAAATCCAAACGCGATGACTTTCAAATCACACCAGCCAGTATTTTATTCACAATAGAACAGAGATAGCATAGCAAATGTTGAAACTGAGAAATTTCACAATTTTATCCACAAAGTGAGCTCATTTCAAATATGATGGCTGCTACAGGTCTCAAAAAAGTTGGGACAGGGGCCTGTTTACCATGGTGTAGCATCCCCTCTTCTTTTTAACACAGAGTGGAGGCGTCTGGGCATTGAGGAAACAAGTTTCTTGAGTTTAGCCATTGGAATTTGATCCCACTCTTGTTCAATACAGGCTTCCAGCTGCTGGAGAGTTTTGGGTCTCCTTTGACGGACTTTTCGTTTAATTATGAGCCAAATGTTCTCATTCGGTGAAAGATCAGGACTGCAGGCAGGCCGGTTCAGCACACGGACTCTTCTACTACGAAGCCATGCTGTTGTAATAGCTGCAGTATGTGGTTTTGCATTGTACTGCTGAAATACACAAGGCCTTCCCTGGAAAAGATGTCGTCTGGAGGGGAGTACATGTTCCTCTAAAACCTCTATATACCTTTCAACATTCATGGTGCTTTTTAAGACATGC
Organism: Gymnothorax javanicus; assembly: GCA_029692085.1. Classification (NCBI taxonomy): domain Eukaryota; kingdom Metazoa; phylum Chordata; class Actinopteri; order Anguilliformes; family Muraenidae; genus Gymnothorax; species Gymnothorax javanicus. Next base: position 162,148,278 of record CM056194.1, on the reverse strand, counting down.
AAGTGTCCCATACCATATGCACTAATGCATCCCTATACTATCAGAGGTGCTGGCTTTTGAACTACTCGCTGATAACAGGAGGGGTGGTCTTTCTCCTTTTTACCCCGGAGGACACTGTGGATGGCACAGTAGACTGTGTTTACAGACAGTGGTTTCTTGAAGTATTCCTGGGCCCATTTAGTAATGTCAATGACAGAATCATGCCGGTGAGTGATACAGTGGCGTCTGAACGCCCGAAAATCATGGGCATCCAGTAAAGGTCTTCGGTCTTGTCCCTTACACACAGAGATTTTTCCAGTTTCTCTGAATCTTTTGATGATGTTATGCTCTGTCAATGATGAGACCTTCAAAGCCCTTGCAATTTGACGTTGAAGAACATTGTTTTTAAAGAATTCCACAATTTTTTTACGCAAGCCTTCACAGGTTTGAGAGCCTCTGGCCATCTTTACTTCTGAGAGACTCAGCCTCTCTAAGACATCCCCTTTATTGCCGATCATGTTACACTATAAATGCAAACAATGTCCTGACTTAAGAAGAAATAGTGCATACAACTTGATTCATACTAGTTTTTCAAGTTTACTTTCTTACACCAAGTTTTCTGCACTTTTCACGTGCATACTTGTTCCATTTAGTAATTTTTACTTGTTTTTTCTGAGTGTGTAACATGGTTTGTGGCCGTTTCCGATTCACGCGCGCGCGCGCATTTACCAACAAGGAAGAACGAGGCATTGACATGCAAGCTGTTGAAGCGGTGCACATACAGCTCCAGTAAGGAAGGTTGGCGTTGATTTCGGTAAGTGAAAAGCTTTTGTTTGTAACCTTTGCAGTATGATTTAATTTTTTTAAACGAGAGTTGTTCGAAGAAACAAGCAAACAGCGCTTTCTGAGAACGTTGGCATGTTACTCTGTGTGTGTTCACAGAGCAGACGCTAAAAGGTTAGCAGCAGCTAAACATGAGCTAATATGTATAAGAGTGTTTTGGCTCGGTCTGAACAGCCTGGAGCGAGCCTCAGTGTAGCGTCCTCCGGTCCCTGCACCGCCACGCAGTCTGTTAGCTGCCGCCGTCCCGCTGTCTAACTTCCGGCAGCTAACAGACGGCGGGATATTAGCTGCCGCACGCCCGCCGTCTGTTAGCCCTGGCGTCGGTTAGCTGTCTGAAGTTAGCTGCGGGGCTGGTGCAGGAGCAGGACGATGCTGCAGCCAACGAGCTATATAAACTAGAGGCCCTACGTTACGATTTCAATGTGCAAGTCTGGCCGCCATCTTGTGACGGGCGTCCATCACAGAAAAGTGTAACAAAGTGGATTCATGCCTTCCAGAAATGTTCATTTCCACTGAGTGCCATACAGTCCTAACAAGCGAAAATACCGCAGTACTTTGAATCACTCCCAACTTGAGTTAAGCCGCTTTCATACTGGCCTCGAAACGAATTTTTCGCATGACAGATTACATTAAAAGTCAAAGCAAAGACGCGAATACACGGGTTTTGCCTGTATTCACGTCTTTGCATTGACTTTGAACGTAATTTGCCATGCGAAAAATTCATTTTGCGTCCGGTGTGAAAGCAGCTTTAGGCACGTCCAAAAACCCGTTGAAATCAGCAGTCGCTGTTTGTAGACACGAATAGGTTTAGTTGTTCCTCGTCCTGGAGTTGTCCATCGTAATGTCAGTGTCCGGGTCTGCACCATGCAGCTTCTATCAAACAAAAAAACAGTCATAGATACGTGCCTGATCCAATTACAAACCAATTTTTTTTTTTTTTTTTAATAGGCTAGATTGGCCTATGTGTCAGGTTCAGTTACAAACCAGTGTTTTTTTGTTTGGCAGTTGCTACGGGTACGGCAGTTTTCCAATGCATTTTAATGTAGAGAGGTACAGCAGTCCCAATTTCAAACTCTGCCCTAACCTAACCCCGTCCCTAACCCTAACCCCTAACCCCTAACCCGAACCATAATTCCTAATACTCATCCCAATCCCTTCAAATCGGCTGCCGTACCCATAAATCTGCCGTATCTCTAGACACTTCGTTTTTGTTTTGTTTTTTCTAAACTAGTAGACTTGGCTGCGGTCACAATAAGACACGTGTTATCAAGGTTCCTGGTATTTGCGATGATAATTTATCTTACTAGTTAACAAGTGCCCCGTTCTCGATCGTACTGCTAGAGAAATAGACCCGGCCTGACAGAACGAGATCAGTCAGATATTACCGTACCGAAGGGGTTTTAAGATGGCCTGGATGTATACCACTGTATTTTCAAACATTCCTTATGGAAAAATATAAATCAAAATCACAGATGCTAACTTGCGTTGTTGGAACCATTGACAAACAATGGACGAACTATGTAAGCTGCTAACTTAGTTAGCAACTACACTTTTGGTGAACGCAATGGGCGATAATAGACAGAAATGGCGCTTCAAGCTAAATCTTCTTTAGTTATCGGTCAGAAAAATGTCGGAAATCAAAACGCTGCTGAGTGCTTATTAGTGATATTTACCGAAATATTAACCAGAGCGTATTAGTTTACATGGGTTCCAGCGGCAGGCACGCCCGTCATAAGGTGGCGGCCAGCTCTGCACACATTGGCTGATCTGGAACGAACAACGTAGTGCCTCTAGTTTATATATCTCGTTGGCTGCAGCAGCCTCACACGCCATCTGTTCGCTGCCGGGTACCGCGCAGCCAACTGTTTTGAAGGTAACGGGCTCATGATCAATAGCATAAACGCTAACACTTAGCATTTCTTTGCAACACATTTCTTTGACTGGTGTAAAGCAATCCAGCTCATCGGTGGAAGGCATGAAGTGAGCAAGCACTCGTATTTTGGGGAGTCTGTGTATACTTGACATTACAGTAACATAGAGCAGGGAGGCATTTCAAAATAAAAACGATGTACCGCTGCTAGTCATTTGAAGATCGCTTTCCACAGACAGGATGATTTCAAAATAAAGGCTGTCTGAATATCAATATTTTCAGGATATGCAAAAGAATTATGTATCAAATTACAGAAAAAATGCTAGTTTCCACAGACTAATTCCACCTCAGTCTTGCACTAGACCGCCCCAGAAAGCCCTCTCCCCAATTTGGGGTCAACCTGATGTGGCATTTCAAAATAAATCCACTCCATATTCACATACTTGGACTATACTGTATCATATATTATTTTGATATTACCGGAAAACTGCTGGTTTCCACAGACTCATTCCACCTCAGTCATGTACTTGAAGCCCCCCACTCAATTTGGGGTCAATCTGAAGTGGCATGTCAAAATAAAACCACTCCAAATTCACATATTTGGACTATACTGTATGACCCTTGTCCGCAAGAGCGTTCTGGGGTCATTTGATGGTGTATTTGATTAGTTTTGAGGGAGAGAGTAGCTGCACCGTTCACCTCCATGTTAAGCATTGAGCAGCAGGTTGCTCTGCGTCCCACCCCAACCCCGGCTCTCAAAATAACAGGCACTGATGAGTAAAGGCAATGTACCTACCCATATGACTGTAGGGATTACGGCAACAGGCCCATTTGCCAAAATGTTGAACTACCGCTTTAACCTTTAGTAATACATTTTGTCTGTCACTTATAGTCTAACTTATTGTTCTCCTGTATTCGTTTAGGTGTTTACTGCAAGTGGAATGCAGTGGACGTGTAAGTACTGCACTTTTGTCTCTTCAAAACGAGGCCAGCTATTAAAACATTACAGATTAAAGCATGGTGGCTTTACAAGAACCTCCCCAATACCATGTCTTCATCAGGAGTGTATTTGCATGTTCAAATCGTTTAATGCCCTGAAGGTTCATTTGTCAAGATTTCACTCTCAAGTGACCAATGAAAAAGATGATATGCAAATATTTAATTGCCAAGTGTGTGAGTTCAATGAGCCCTGTAGTGAAAATGACTTTTTTACACATTTACGCAAGCATCTGAAGTTGATGCAAAAAGTGCAGTGCCCCTATCTGGCTTGTGATTTTGAGACAAATGTGTATTCTACTTTTAATACACATAGAAGTAGGAATCATGACCAGAAGTACTCAACATCTAGTCTGCAGCTCAAACCAGGAATAACTGCGCAGCTCTGTGGCACTGAGAGCACCTCTGTCTCAGCTGAACCACTCCCATCTGAAGATGTCACTAGTTTCGAAGAAGAGGAGCTGACAGATGTTAGTGTTGATGTTAATGACCTTGACGCTCAGCTTGAGCATAATTTAGCCTCGCTTTTCCTGAAAATGCAGACTATACTGCACATATCTGAAAGTGCTCTCCAAGAAATCATCCAGCAAATAGGACAGGTATTTCAACTTTCAGAACCACTGATGTTTTCTGTGGTTGAGAAGACACTTAGACGTCACTACCCTGATATTGATAATGCTGTTGTTAAGGAGGTAGTTTGTGCATTGACTGACCAAATGTATTTTTGAAACACACATCAGATGGAGGCTCGCTTTCAACTTCCAATAGGAGAGCTACTCACGTAGCGAAAGAATTTCCTGTCGTGGAACCTGTAGAGTTTGTCACTGACAAGCAGGGTCAAAATATAGTTTACATTCCACTGCTGAAAATGCTTCAGGCACTGTTGAGCAAAGATGATGTTTTAGACAAGGCTCTCACCCCCAGCAACTCTAAAGGAAGTGAATACAGTAACTATAGGGATGGTTCTCACTTCAGTGAAAATGCCATTTTAGCAGAGGACGAATTCAGAATTGCCCTGGGCTTATATATTGACGACTTTGAGGTTGCAAACCCACTAGGAACATCTAAGAAGAAGCATAAGCTGTGCGCAGTATATTGGGTTCTTGCCAATCTACACCCAAAGTACCGCTCATCCCTTCATGCCATACAGTTGGCTGTTTTATGTAAGGTAAACACAGTTAAAGAGAAGGGGTATCATGAAGTCCTGCGTCCACTTATTGATGACCTAGTATCACTTGAGGAGAATGGAGTTTATGTTGAAAAGTTGGGAGCAAGTGTAAAGGGGACTGTGCTGTATGTTGCAGCAGATAACTTGGCTGCTCATGCATTGGCAGGATTTCAAGAGAGCTTTATTGTGCCGAAAATGTGCAGATTTTGTATGGCCACACGAGAAGAAATCCAAACAAAAAATGTCAGCTCAGGCTTTTACACGCTGAGAACCAAAGATGCCCATGACAGACAGGTTCAGGAAGTAAAGCAGGACCCATCTAAAGTAGCACAGTATGGAGTCAAAGGCGGATGTGTGCTTAGCGAAAGCTTGAAATATTTTCATGCTATAGATGGATTTCCTCCAGATATTCTTCGCGATTTTTTGGAGGGAGTGGTCCCATTCGAACTGTACCTGTGCCTTCAAGATCTGATAAAAAAGAAGTTTATCTCTCTTGAGACACTAAATCAGGCCATCAAAGACTTCCCGTACTCTTTTTCTGACAAAACTGACAAACCTCAACCAGTTGCAAAGACATTTGTCTCAAAAAAGACAATAAGAGGGAACGGGCATGAAAACTGGTGTCTGATCAGATTGCTTCCTTTAATGATTGGGCATCTTGTACCAGAGGGAGATGAGACATGGGAGGTTCTTATGCTCTTAAAAGATGTGCTTGAATCGGTCGTATCTCTGAGATTCACTGATGAGTCTTTGTTCTATTTTGAGTCTAAAGTGTCAGAGCATAGAGAGCTATTACTGAATGCTTTTCCAGATTGCATACTCCGTCCAAAGCATCACTATATCGAGCACTATCCCCACCTGACAAAAGTCTTTGGACCTCTCATAGACATGTGGACTATGAGATTTGAAGGGAAGCACAAGTTCTTCAAAAAAGTCATCCATGAAACTCAGAACTTCAAAAATGTTCCCCTGACTTTGGCTAGGCGTCATCAAAGGATGATGGCCTACCATTTGGACTGCGCTTCCTTTTTCAAACCAGCACTCCAAGCAAACAAAATCAAGAGCATAATGATTTCTTCCCTCCCAGGAAACATTCAAGACATTTTGCACCAACGATTTGGTCTCAAAAACACAGTCCTGTCAGCTCTGTCTGTTAATATTGATGGAGTGAACTATTCTGCAGATGTGGTGGTTTCTGTAGGTTCATGTGGAGGGCTTCCTGAGTTCAGACAGATTAAGCAAGTGCTGGTGCTTAATTCTAGCATTGTTTTCTTGTGCAAACAAATGATTGCATGGTATCATGAGCATCTTCATGCTTATGAATTGACTCACAGCAGCACAGGCTTGGTTGCCACTCAGTTGTCTGAGTTCAATGATGTCTTTCCTTTGTCAGCATATCGAGTTAGAGGCACATTGTTTGTTTCTTTGAAACATTACATATTTTGCTAGCCGCACTAACTTTATGGCATGGTTTTTTGCAGGATGATGGAACAGAAGTGGCCAATCAGAGTGATCGTCACAGATGGTGACATTAGAAGAATCAGTCTTGATCAGAAACCAAGCAACCTTGAGTCCCTTTTGGATCACTTGAAAGTTGAACTGGCACTACCATATGACTTCAAACTACAGTTTGAAGACCCGATGTTTAACAGTGCCCTCTGCAACCCGACAGATGTGTCAGAACTGCCAGATCGAGCCACGCTGAACATTATAAGTCTTGAGTCCCTCTCTGCCCTCTCTAGCACACGGTCCTCACCAGACACATCTGATACCGAGATACTGTATACAAATGAAGAGAAATCTCAACTGATGAGGCCGGAACCTTGGCCTTCTACATTTTTTGTTCCAGAATTCTCTGTGGATGTAAATTTCCAACTGAGACAGGGAGACCTTGCCTGCATGAAGATGGAGCACGGATGGATATTTCTCGTGACATGAAACATGTGATCTTAGAGAAACTTGCAGAAACGGTATACAAGTACACGGCATACCCCACGGAGGAAAATGTACGAGAAGTGGCCTCTGCACTGATTTCAAAGCATCCATGTCTAAAAGAAGCTGGATCACCTACTGGGTATTGTGGGTGGAAGAACAGCTTAAAGTTCAAGATGGGGAATTTCCGTACAAAAATGAGAAGATCTGGAATGGCTGATGTCACAGTGAATGGCAACAAGCGGGGGAGGGATTTCGCTGAAGGGCAGCCATCATCTAGTAACATAAAAAGGCCAAAAAGAAGTGAGACAAATTTCTTGCCAAATTTTCCTGAAGGTGAAAATCGAGATACTCTTGAGTCAGTCAGAAGACAGCTTGAAAATGAAGCAAAGAAAAGGCTTCCAGACTCAGCAAATACCAAGAAAATGATGGACCAGACATTTTCTTTGCGCCGCAAAGAAATTGTGGAAGAACAACCTCCAGTCAGAAGGATGATGAAGCGCTGGCCTGCGCTGTTCACAGAAAGTCAGGTGTGGCCCACTTGCGCTGCACTATACTGAACCACACCTCAAGTAATCATTATTTTTACTGCAGATTACTCTGTTGTTTCATGAGATTGTTTTAATGTTTAATTGATTAATCATTTAGTAGACCTAACACATTATCAGTTTCTGCATCTGGTCATTACTTTTTGAGAAATGTGTCATATATGATGCGATGTTAAACAGACTCTTGGCAATAAATGACTACCTTGGTGGAGTAAGCAATCCTCCGGATGTGTTTTTTTTTGTTTTCTTAAGGTGTTTGCGGAGTTCTACCGAGTTGCCAGTAAGAACCTCAAGAAAGACTTATATGAAGCTCTGGACCACCACACCACTGGTCTCATTGACCTCTTCCAATCCAGGAAAGGAGTTGTAGGCCAGTCACTCGATCGCCTCCTCCAGCCAATAAATACACAAGTAAGTGTTTCTGATTCTTCATCATTACCACTTTATGATAGTGTGCTTGCTTGCTTCAGCTAGGCTTACAGCTGCTACTACTACTTTGTACAATGAGTACTACTTCTACTACTACAGTAATTCTTTAAGAATTTGATGATGCACAGAATTTTTTTTCAAATAATTTTGCCTTTCCTAGAGTCCTCTGCTTATTGTTTTTTGTCATCTTTTCCATGCGACCAATGACATGACCACAACACGCACTGCTGTCCTGCAATGTCTGCCCCTGTATCTCGGAGATAAATCGAGCGAATTTTTCCTCAGCTGCTCAGTAAGTACATACACAATGATCACATGATCATTGTACAGTGTACATTTTAGCACATCATCAGAAATCGGGTTCAGTTCTCAGATTTCAGAAAAAAACATTGTTCAGGTCTGGTTTAAAACAACAAACTTTGTCCAGGCTTGGGTCTAGTAGACCTAGACCAGGGGTGGGCAACTGGCAGCCCAGGGACCACATCTGGCCCGAAATTGGAAATATGGAGAAATAATTACAAAACTGCTAAATATGATTCATCATGAGTAACCAGTGCTACATAATGCATAAATTAGGATAGGTGATAAAATATTCCTACTAACATTAGATTGCTGGTACATGCTTTGTTTTTTACAAGTCATTAAAGTACTTACTTATACCTTTTATGAGGCATTGAAATATGATATATAATATTAGAAAAAAAATATTTGGAAACAATGGTAAAATATGTATATAATAAAAATAAATTTAATATAATAAATAATACTAAAATATAATATAATGAAAATAAATATAGTAAATATAATAAAGCAAAATGAGTAAAGTAAATGTAATAAAACAATGGTAAAACATTTGTGCTTTAAAAACTGGTAAATATTCATACTTTTATTGCATTAAAATAAGCTTAAATTGTCTTTTGTTATTTGTCATTCTCATTGCATTGTGAATTTTTAATTGTGTTTGAGTTCAAATATATTGATGTCATTATAAAATAATTTTTTTAATTTTTAGATTTGCTATTTTTTGGTTATTTATTAATTTTTTTCCTCATTGAGAGTACCCGATAATGTGTAACAGTGCGGCCTTCAGGGACTGAAAAAAAAGATGTAAGTGGTCCTTTTGGTAATCAAAGTTGCCCACCCCTGACCTAGACTATAAAAAAACAGCCACTGCCAAAATGAAAAAAATCAAATAATAATTGATTTAACCCTCAGGGGATATCATCGACTTTTTGGTCCTTTCAGGCAATTCTTTGCTCAACTTTTGGCCATAATTTTGGTTGTGTTACTCCATAAATAATGATTTTTTGTATGAAGGTTTAAAAAAAAGAAAAACCTTAAAATTCAAATTTCAATTTTTTTAGAGGTCAAAGGTTAACTTGGGGCAAATTTACGACCCTTAGAGGTCATCAGAGGACATTTAAGTCCTCGCCCAAAAACTGCTATAAAAACATTACAGATGAATATTTTTGCTTCTTTTTTGCTCAGATCTTTCAATCAACTTCAGTCCAAATCAAAAATACCAAATATTTACATATTTATTTATTTATTTATTTTTTTAACCCTTTAAATGCCCATTTGATTACATGATGTCACTGTTTTTATTATGAAAAAAACTCACATAAAATGAGTTACTCTCCACATAATAAATGTTGGAGGGCTGGGGATTTTTTTTTTAAAGTTCAGGCTTAAATATACATAAGATTAGTAATAAAATTAAGTTTATGCATTGTTATTTTTTTACAGTGTAAGATTCTACCTTACTACAGTTTCAGGTAAACAGGACCAAAATGGCCATTGAGTTCCATTATAACCACAATTTTTAATCGCACAGTCTTTACACAATATAGTCATGCATTCTCCAATTTCAGGGTTTAATTTGGAAGAAAAATAGTAAAATTAGTCATTTTTACTGTTTACCATGAGATGAGACAATCTTCCCATTGCATGTCTATGGATAAAACACTTGTCATTTCTTAATGTATATTTAAGCCTGAACTTAAAAAAAAGTACCCAGCCCTCCAACATTTATTATATGGAGAGTATCTCATTTTATGTGTTTTTTCATAATAAAGACAGTGACATCATGTAATCCAATGGGCATTTAAAGGGTTAAAATAGAATAAATTAAAAAATAAATATTTGGCATTTTTGATTAGGACTGAAGTTGATTGGAAGATCTGATAAAGAAAAAGAACAAAAAATATTAAAAATATCAATCTGTAAGTTAGCAGTTTTTAGGCGAGGACTTTTTTGTCCTCTGATGACCTCAAAGGGTTGTAAATTATGAATCTGACTCCGCAAAAACAATACTAACAATGTATAAACTTAATTTTATTACTAATCTTATATATATTTAAGCCTTATCTTTAAAAAAAAAAAATCCCCAGCCTTCCAACATTTATTATATTCAAATAACCCATTTATTGTGTTTTGTCATGATAAAAACAGAGACATCATGTAATCAAATGGGCATTTAAAGGGTTAAAATAAAATAAATAAATAAATAAATATTTGGCGTATTTGCTAAGGACTGAAGTTGATTGAAAGATCTGAGCATAAAAGAACCAGAAATATTACTCTGTAATGTTTTTATAGCAGTTTTTGGGCCAGGACTTTTTTTGTCCTTTGATGACCTCTAAGGGTCATAAATTATGAATCTGAAACTGCAAAAAAAAAAAAAAAAAAACACTGCATAACTTTAATTTTATTACTAATCTTGTAAATATTTAAGCTTTATCTTTAAAAAAATCCCCAGCCCTCCAACATTTAGTATAATCAAAATAACTCATTTTATGTGTTTTTTTTCCATAATAAAAACAGTGACATCATGTAATCAAATGGGAATTTTGCAGGGTTAAAATAAAATGAACCAACAAATATTAATCTTATGTGTTTTTATAGCAATTTTTGGGCGAGGACTTTTATCTCCTCTGAATACCTCAAAGGGTCGTAAATAAGAGCGACCCTCAAGGGTAATAAAAATAACATTGTACACATTTTCTCATGGACAATTTTTCAGCCTCATAAGTCTTTGCTTGCTTCAAGCCTTGCAAAAGGCAAAACAGCATCACACAAAATGGCCTCAGACCAATTAGGAAAATTCCCCAACACTGAGGTCAAGTTAGATATTGTTGCCTGTATTCACACTGTGAAAAACAGACATTTAACTGGGGATGTCACAACATTAAACAAGTGTCATATTTTTAATCAGTTGGGAGCTGCAAACAAATTTAATGCTGATAAACTAAATTTAATTGTGTTCTATTATTTTTAATGCAGGATTCGGACACCGCAAGTGACTTCAGCCAGGTGCCTGTTGGGGTTCTTCGAGTCATGACTGACGACACGCCACCAGAGCTCAACAGCATTGCAATCATCCTAGAAGGAAACATTGTCATGGATGAGATTCCCACAACCTCTCAAGCAGTTTGTCTTCTGTTCGGCTTAATATATGCACTCCATCTGGATTACCCCAAAGGTATGAAGAACACATTTGAGTTCATCCAGAAGATGTTGTTGAACCTCGGACAACAAAAGCTCAGCCCAAAACTTCAAACATTAAAAAATGCTCTTTTAAAGTAGATGTTATGGCTAGGGTTAGCTATACTGGTTGCCTAGATGAGTGTGAGTATGATGGGGCTCAACAATTAAACCAAACATTATTAAATATGCCATGCATTTTGTTTTTACAAAATATGTTGAATATTATATTTTACTTACATCTTTTTTGCAATGTTTTGATAATGAAACTGTGACAATACTTTTTTTTTTTTGTATGGAGCTGCAGCAGTCTCTATAGTGCATTCTCAATAAATAAGAAAACATGTTTGGTACATAACTCAGTGAGAATGATCCCTCTCATAAAAATTAGGAATCATCACAATAACTGTCAAAGGTTTTCTTTCTTTTTGTGGTTTTTTTTTTTTTTTTTTTAATTGGTGCAGCCTTATCTCATAACAGACTCATCTGGCTCAGTATTTTGAGTGCTATCACATCTTTGTGGAAAGGGAGTATGTACTTGGGGGGCCAACAGAAAAAAGAAGTTAATGACCTAAAGTAAACCAAATTATCTATTGAGATACACGCCATTTGTATTTTTTCACTGTTTTTCACATTTGATGTTGGAAAGTATTCAAAAGAATCCTCACATGACCCTGCCATCAGCAGAGGTCTTAATTTCCAGTGAGTAAAAATGTTGAAAATGAGCATACAGTATGTGATGTTTATAATGTGGTCTGCTTTCAGGACACAGGTTGAATGTATATCAAAGTTGTGAAATTGCTTAGAGCTGACTTTATTCAAGTTTTATTCAGGTTTTCTCAGGTTTTAAACTTTTACAGACATGTTGGCAGGTCTGTTTGTTGTTGTGAGACATTTAGTGTCCATTGTGAATTGAGAGCCGTCTGTTAGCTTACACCCAGACCAATCAGCACACCTCACTCACACACTCATTCTCACTCATAAGTCTCACTCATTATGTCATACATTACTCTATCTTTCACTCATTCTGACATACACTATCTCACCTGCACACTCCCTCACTCGCACACATGCGCGATTATAAACTCAATCTCGAGTTGATTTAGAAAAAGGCATAATTTACCCGGAATCTGAACCAATCAGCAAACTACAAGGAAATATTAGCCTCTAACTGGTTAGCATCATTTATCCCGCCTGTTCCCCCGCCCCCTACTCGCTGACTGGCCTGGTTCTCTGCTAACAGAAGGGTTTGGGCTAGGGTGAACAATTACTTGCAGTATCAAAGGAACACTCCCACATTTTTGTTTTCATGTCTTACCTCAGTCCCCTGTCCGTGACAAGCAGGTAGACACCATTCTTTTGACAACAGGTCAGTAACAAGGAAGAGGAGAAAGATTTTGACCGCTGATTATAACAAGCTCAAACACTGGAAGTATATGGGTAATGCTTTAGACTGCTCAGATAACTACTCTGCCTACAGTCATCAAACCACAGCAGAACAGTCAACAGGTCAACAATTTTTTTTATGCGCTTCTTCAGCTTGATATGGTATCTGTTTTAAACTAATATAAAATTTTAATTTTTTTCTAAAAATAGATAACATAACATCACGTGGTCAATAAAAAACTACAACAGGCACACAGGACTGTTTAGAGTAATCTGATGATTGTAGGCAGAGGCAGTCTAAAGCATTACCCATATACTCCCAGTGTTTGAGCTAAGCTAAGCTAGCGGTCAGGGATCTTTCTCCCTCTCTTCCTTGTTACTGGACGTACAGTCAAAAGAATGGAGTCTACCTGCTTGTCATGGACTGGGGACTGAGGTAAGACACCAAAACAACAAAAATGTTGGAGTGTTCCTTTAACAAAAAAATCGCCATATGGCCAAGTATTGTTAATCCCATTACAGTTTGTCATTTTTTGATAATGGTCAAATTTGGCAAACCCCATTAAAACCTAACTTTTGTAGTGCTTCAGAGATGATCTGACCTAAAAATTGTATTGTATAAGAACATGTATTGTCAATATAGCAATAACACTATTTTATTTGTTTGAATTTAATTTACCCCTCCCAACCAAATTGTTCAGCTAAAGTCAACCTTTGATGACTGTTGTTGTTGTTCACAAATATGGACACAAAAAAATAAATGATGGTTTTCATAAAGCCATTTTTGTGAGTTGTTATTTTTAAGTGAGCTATACTAAGGTATATTAAGTGCATTTTATTTGTTATTAAGTACTGCTCACACAGTATATGAAGCCAATGTGACTTATCTTTATTGAGTTCCTGTCAACTTTATTGAAGTGGATTACACTTAGATACATTAAGTGTAGTTTATTACTAATGTCAAGTAATGCTCACTTGTTTGGTGGTATATATTGAGTTAATTTGACTCAAAGAATTTTAGTTGTAATAGCTTGATTTGAAGCTAACTATACTGAGATATTTTCAGTGCTCACAACTTTTAAAGAAGTACAGCTTACTCAGATATAATAATTTCACTCTACTTGACACAATTAAGTTCTTTTATTTACTTTTCCCAAGGTAATCGGTTTCCTAAATTCTTTTAAGTAAACTTAACTTGTTAGAATTTACAGTGTACACACTAGATGCCAGTTAACTTAATTACTTGCTAAATGCTCTTTCAGCTGATTCTCTTTGATATTAATTGCTTTTTCAGCCCTTTTTTGCATGTGTCCCAACTTTTCTGAGACCTGTTGCAGCCAGAAAATTTGAAAAAAGCTCATTTTGTGGATAAAAATATAAAATATCTCAGTTTCAACATTTGAAATGTTACCTATGTTCTATTGTAAATAACATACTGGCTCGTGATCTGAAAGTCATTGCATTTTGATTTTATTCACAATTTACACTTTGTCCCAACTATTTCGGAATTGGGGTTGTAATAAACCATGGATTTTCTGCTTGAAAACAAATCAAAACAAAAAAGGTGACTCTCAATTCCTTTAAAATTGAGAACAATATTTCCAGTTCAGGTTTACTTTCGATGGACCTGTGTTTCTGGTCAATTTTAATTCACTTTTGTTTATCGGTTTGTGTGGAGGTGCAGATCGTTGACACTAGCGTCTATTGACCTGCTGAACTGATGTGTTAAGTTGCAGTATCCAATAAATATGGAGTAGATGCTTGATGTACATAGTTGGGTTGCAGTCACGTAATGTTTTGGATCATGCTGTCATTTCCGGGTTTCAGATGGTGGTGAAACATTATTATGGCTGCGGGTCAAAAAAGAAATGTTGTGCTGTATTCAGAGTGTTTTGCAGGCTTAAAGACATTGGGCCTCATTCAGCAACATTCTCTTAAAATTCTATTATATTTTCTCTTATTTTTTGTGAAGAGGAAAAATGAGAGGTCAACTCCAGATGCACTAAACCTTCTTACCATTCAAATATCCTCTTACCCATGAGTGCTGAATGATGAATCCCATTTTGTCGTAAATTGGAGGCGATTGTTTGTAATTAACATTGGTTACGCCCACTAAACACCATGTAAGGGCAGGTGTTGTGCCTTGTGCAAATAGCCAACTTCGGCACAACAACTGGAGAGATGCCAAAAGGTAGTACGAAGAACTACAACAACTAAGAATTTGAAATATTGTGAAATGAACTTAATGAAATTCCGTTACCAAAATGACAATTTTTTCTTATCACAGAAAATGATTTTGGGCAAGAAAGCTGATGTTGTCCAAAAGAAAGCATATTGATACTTGCTTGCACTAGGTATATTCAACTTACAAAATTTTAATATTTTACTTCATATAATATGGTAGTACTTTTATGAAATTCCGTTACCGGTAACAAAATTTCAGTTGTTTTCAACAAAGAATCAAGCACCATTGTACCAATGCAACTTTAATATAACGGTTACTTGTGCTATAACAGGTAACATTCTTAATATTGGCAAAATGCACTATGAGAGTAATTAAGGCCCCATGTGGAATTTAACTGCAGCTCTATTCATGTATACAACTTTTGTCAAACCACAGCAATTTTAATGATAATTTAGATTTAGGCATACACTACAGGCCAAAAGTTTGAGGCCACCCTCAGATTTTTAAAAAAATCACATATCAACCGTTCTTTCTTTATTTTTTGCACATGAAATGACTTCAATGCATAAAATATAGGAAGCCAATAGGTTTTGGGTGAATTCTAGACCTCAGACCACATTTTAAAGCTGTCTTGACTGATTGATCACTGACCACAATGTTTTATAATTGAGTTCCAATGCCTTTGTGTTAACATTGTTCACGTTCTAGTGACATAAAATCATGTTATGGAACAAGAAGGCATGCTGTATAAATGCCCTCCGCAAAACCAAGGGGTCACATTGCACTTGGTGCACCATTAAAAATCTGAGGGTGGCCCCAAACTTTTGGCCTGCAGTGTATATGTTTTTTTTATTGGTCCAGTGTCACATTAGAGATTACATTCTATCATTGTAAC
Organism: Gymnothorax javanicus; assembly: GCA_029692085.1. NCBI lineage: Eukaryota > Metazoa > Chordata > Actinopteri > Anguilliformes > Muraenidae > Gymnothorax > Gymnothorax javanicus. The sequence continues at coordinate 162,132,564 of CM056194.1, read as the reverse complement.
AATGCAGTGTGACACATGTCACTTGGAATCCCTTCTTACCCCTGCTATGGAGGCCACACCTCACAGGAGCTGATTGGCAAGTGTACACTGTAGTGTCACCAACCACAGCTGGTCTGCCTCGGGAAGCCACTCCTTCAAGTGCACACGGCTGCAGGATGGTCCACAACTTAAAATTCAAACATGGATAATGGAAACTGGAAAATGTGTATCACAAGCGCAAAGCGTGAAGGCCCTTGCAGCCAGGGTTCAGGGCCCACTTAAGGGCTCTGGAAGCTCTGGGGTTTTAGATGCTGTCTGGTGCACTATGTGCCTTATTTTGGAACATTTTAAAATATTTGTATGAACAATAATCCAGAAATAATTTGTTTTATACTTGGAAAATTGTTTCATACCAGGGACAGTCAGTGACAATGACTTCTAAATCCCAAGTTCTCAGTAGTTTGCGAATAAAAAAGCTATACCAATTTTACAAAGCATGAAATAAAAAAATAAAACTATAAAGATACTTTTTTCCTTTCAACAAATGACAATTTAACTAAAGTCTACAAGTGAATAATAATTAATTTGATTAATAGCACCTAGCATGATGCCACCAGGCAGTCAAATTACATTCATTTTCATGCCACTTTTTAATGAACTTCATTCTCACAAAATAATTTAAAATGCTCCCACTGACAAACAGTTACCTGGTCTGTTTACCCATAAAAGATAAATACGATTAACCCCTTAAGCCTTGAGCCTCTGACTTGAAAGTGTTATGCCCAAAATGAAATGAGTATATCTGTGCAACTATTTGGTCCATTTGAATAATCTTGGTATCATAATGAAGGTAACACCTTGGGGATTTTTGTCATGGTGTAAAAATCAAATAATATGTCACTGAGTCAGCGTAAATGAAGATGGAACACAACATAAATGAAAGATCTCATTTCCGTCTAACAAAATTTTAGTTTTATCCCTTTTGAAATTATTTAGTTGCAATCTGAAACCTCTGAAAAATTACAGCACAGAATCTCACCATTACATGTGCTAAAGTTTATTCTAATCAAGTAAATCAGAGCAAAATTAGAGAGGTTTTAGTTCAGGAATGTCTACGTGGCATCTCCATACTGGCAATTTGGGCACCTTTTTGGGCACTGTGTGCCAATTGAGATTTCTTAGGTGCCAAACTGTAAAACTCATTTAATTTCACTTATATGTCACTATGGCATACATTCCATCAAAATACAATTGAATTTTTTTTTATATATATTTCAGCCAGTCCTGTAAACATTTTCCCATTTGGAGAAAATACATTCAAAAGAAATGAAGTTTGACTCCACTGGAGCAGATTTACTGTATTTTCAATTGAACAACCAAATAAACAAAATTATAAATATAAAGATAAGGTAAAAAATGGTAAAAAGTAAAAAGAACAAACACCCCAGCAATTATTTACGAAGGAACTATGCTTCCACTGCTCAAAAATTACTCGCTCTTCACCGAGGTTTGAATTTGAGTCTCCTACATCAGGAACTGCCACCTTAGTCACTACACTAGCTGAGGGGACTGTATTACTGCTGTCTCATTGCAAATATGAAGAGTCAGATGACAAAACCTCAACACCTCAACTTAACGCTTGTATTGTTACGTTCTCACAGTATTCGTGTGAAGTGGCGCAAGGATTCTCAGTCAGAAAATGACTGTTGAATATTTAGTTGACAATTATACTGAAAATTCTAAACACAAACCAGTTAGGCATTTATTCTTTTGCACTCTTTGAGTTCACGTGCATAGTGGTGCGTGGACTCTCAGTTAGATGCACGGAAACGCAAGGCTCTATCTCAGGCTAGGTTTGTGCGATTTCAATGGTTGAGGGCTCATTGGAAAAGTCAGAGCCCATAGAATCAAATGACCACCCTCAAAGTCAACTGACAGCATCACAAGCTGATCACTGAGAAGAAAATAGATTGTGTGCAAGTGGAATGCTCAGGGCCTGATATCATTGGAAGCAGTGCCATGGAGACTGGCAGATCTTGTTTCTATATAACATGGACACATTGGGCTAACAATAGCCAGTGCAGATTTACCCTTGAACACAGATTTTTATGAAAAAATATCAAAGGTAAGAAAAAATATTTGCTCATCACTGTAGAATGTAATGTGTATGCCTGCTGTTCTTTGAGTGTGGTGCTGGTATAAAATAACATGGCTTATATCACTGGATTCTGTGGACTTTCCTCTTTCATTGATATATCGTTTGTGTGCATAGCACAAATTCAGTGAAAACGCAAGCACTGCGTTTTCATCGAGCACTGATATTATTTTATCCTATGTTTTGCTACATGCTTATTTACTTGCTTAGTACTTGAATTGTGCTCGGTTGAGGTAAAAAATGGTCAACATCAGCTTTTCGCTGAGTTTCTTCCCTTTAAGTGGATATGCCGCATGACGATGTTGCTATTAGAAATGTTTAAAAGGCTGATATGGTTGTTATTAAGTGTGATAGAGCACGTACTCAGGCCAGAAAGGAACCGTGTCTTTATGTAAAACTAAAAAAAAAAAAAAACATCTGAAATTCCGTTACCATGAAACATAAAACTTGCACATGTATTACAATAGCATGTTGAGTCTCTCCGAGATGAGGAGCAGCCATATTAGTAGTGAAACTGAAATTCCGTTACCGCGTGACTGAGCCCTTTTGTATTTTCAGATTCCCCAGGATCCTCCAATGGTAGCCAGTGTGAGACATTAGCAGGGATAAAGAACTTGACCGTCAACGAAATGGTCATAGAGTTCTTCAAAGGCTCGCTGATGACGAGGGTCATCCCAAGCATCTACATTCTAGTGTTTATCATCAGCGTCCCTCTCAATGCTGCCACCATCTTTATCTTCTCTCTCATGGTTCAAACTAAAAAGCCAGCAGCGATCTACATGCTCAACCTGGCCACGGCTGACTTGCTGTTTGTCCTGCTGCTCCCCTTCAAGGCATCTTACCACTATAATGGCAACGACTGGATTTACGGGTCAGCCATGTGCCGCATGGTCACCTTCGCCTTTTACTACAACATGTATTGCTCTGTCCTGCTGATTACATGTATCAGCGCAGACCGCTTCCTGGCAGTGGTCTATCCCATTAGATCGCTGACCTGGCGCAGTCGGCGGAGAGCAGTGGTCGTGTGCTGCACCATGTGGCTGCTGGCAGCTGCTGGCGTGGTGCCGATCATCCTGCCAGAGCAAACAATCTGCGTGCAGCCGCTGGGAATCATCACCTGCCATGATGTGCAGGACATCCATTGTGAGCAAGCCTACTACCGCTTCTTCTTCCCCATTGTCTCCTGCCTGTTCTTCTTCATCCCCCTCATCATCACGACTGCCTGCTATCTGAGCATCCTACGGGCCTTACGTTCCACTAGGGAGTCTAAACGCTCCAAAAAGACAAGGGCCGTGGTCCTGGCAGCCACTGTGCTGATGGTATTTGTAGTCTGTTTCACCCCATCCAACGTCCTCCTGCTGGTCCACTATGCCCATGACCTGAATGACAACATCTACATGGCTTACCTGGTCTCTGTGTCCATTGGCTCTGTGAACTGCTGCCTGGATCCAGTAATCTACTACTTTGGCTCATCTCAGTGCCGTAAGCAGGTGACCCGGCTCCTCAGACGTGGGGCCCCGCAAGAGAGCTCCCAGCCAACAACCTCTGGGACCAGTGATCAGCAGGCTCTCAAGGGTAGCCTGAACAGCTAATACAAGGGGCTTGACCATGTGATTTCACAGAAGGGTGCCGATGTTAAAAATGTTAATATTCTAATCTTCACAAGATATTTCTGCACTTGCATGATTAGGTATTAAGCATGCATTTGATTGCATTAAATCCTGCTGAAATCATTGCATATAGTGGACTTTTTTTTAGCAGTTTAATGAGTTTCCTCCCAATAAAGTTTTTTTTTTTTTTGCTTATAAATATGCATATTGGAAACATAATTTCTGTCAATCACCTTTTAAACTACTTTGCATCAAAACATCAGCTTCAATAACAAACTTTCTTTATGCAACCCCAATTCCGAAATAGTTGGGACAAAGTGTAAATTGTGTATAAAATCAAAACGCAATGACTTTCAAATCACACCAGCCAGTATTTTATTCATAATAGAACAGAGATAACATAGCAAATGTTGAAACTGAGAAATTTCTACAATTTTATCCACAAAATGAGCTCATTTCAAATTTGATGGCAGGTCTCAAAAAAATTGGGACATGGGCCTGTTTACCATGGTGAAGCATCCACTCATCTTTTTTAAAACAGAGTGGAGGTGTCTGGGCATTGAGGAGACGAGTTTCTTGAGTTTAGCCATTGGAATTTGATCCAACTCTTGTTGAATACAGGCTTCCAGCTGCTGGAGAGATTTGGGTCTCCTTTGACAGACTTTTCGTTTAATTATGAGCCAAATGTTCTCAATCGGTGAAAGATCAGGACTGCAGGCAGGCCAGTTCAGCACACAGACTCTTCTGCTGTGAAGCCATGCTGTTGTAATCGCTGTAGTATGTGGTTTTGCATTGTCCTGCTGAAATACGCAAGGCCTTCCCTGGAATAGATGTCGTCTGGAGGGGAGCATATGTCTCTCTAAAACTTTGATATACCTTTCAGCATTCATGGTGCTTTTTAAAACATACAAGTGTCCCACACCAATGCACTAATGCACCCCCAAACCATCAGAGATGCTGGCTTTTGAACTGAACGCTGATAACAGGAGGGGTGGTCTTTCTCCTCTTTAGACCGGAGGACACGACGCGCATGATTTCCAACAACAATGTCGAATTTGGACTTGTCTGACCACAGGACACTTTGCCACTTTGCTACAGTCCATTTTAAATGAACCTTGGCCCACAGATCCTTGGCGCAGCGCTTCTGGATCATGCTGAACAATGGCTTCCTTTTTGCATGATCGAGTTTTAGGTGGCATCTCTGGATGGCACGGGAGACTGTGTTTACAGACAGTGGTTTCTTGAAGTATTCCTGGGCCCATTTAGTAATGTAAATGACAGAATCATGCAGGTGAGTGATGCAGTGGCGTCTGAGGGCCTGAAGATCACGGGCATCCAGTAAAAGTCTTCAGCCTTGTCCCTTATGCACATTTTTTTTCCAGTTTTTCTGAATCTTTTGATGATGTTATGCACTGTCGATGATGAGACCTTCAAAGCCTTTGCAATTTGACATTGAGGAACATTGTTTTTAAAGTATTCCACAATTTTTTGATGCAAGCTTTCACAGGTTGGAGAGCCTCTGGCCATCTTTACTTCTGAGAGACTCAGCCTCTCTAAGACATCCCTTTTATAGCCAATCATGTTACACACCTGATGCCACTAAACTTAATTACTTGTTAAATGTTCTTTCAGCTGATTCTCTTATATATTAATTGCTTTTTCAGCCCTTTATTGCCTGTGTCCCAACTTTTTTGAGGCCTGTTGCAGCCAGAAAATTTGAAAGAAGCTCATTTTGTGGATAAAAATGTAAAATGTCTCAGTTTCAACGTTTGAAATATTATCTATGTTCTATTGTAAATAACATATTGGCTCATGTGATCTGAAAGTCATTGCATTTTGAATTTATTCACAATTTACACTTTGTCCCAACTATTTCAGAATTGGGGTTGTATATTTTTCTGAGCACCAATACTCAAAGAGAATCAAAATCCAAATTCTTCAAGGGAGTACTTCTGTTTGCTGGCAGGGTGAGGCCAAGTGCAATAGTAAACACTGACTGAATTATCTTTACCTACTTTATTAATTATTTATATTGTCATTTTAAAGGGGGTGCCGGGGAACAGCACAGTTAACTGAAGGAAGTAGTAATGAACACATAACATTGTTTCAATATAATGGATTGATATGCACCAACCCCTTTACCATTTGTACTCGTGTCAAAGTGTAAATTATATCTGGCAATTACAGAAATATTATTGTTGTGAATAATTCAGCAAAAGTAATTCAAGCAATATTTTATAGTACTTGTTTTTTTACTGCACATGTAAAACCAACAAACACCCCTTTCATGCCTACATTGTATCCTTCTTCTAGGCATGCAAATGCGCATTTTAATTGTAGCCTAATATTTGTACTAAAGCTACAGTTCAGATCTTTTTTTTTTTATTTAACCTTTAATTAACCAGGGAAGTCCTGTTGAGATTGAAATCTCTTTTTCAGGGGAGCCCTGGCGGTTGAGGTGGAGAGGGAGATGACAAGTTGCATCGCCAATTAGATCAGGGTGTTAAGAAGTAGGCAGGGGAACACCAGATGCAGGAACTGAAGTGTTTATTGAAACACAAAATACTAGGAGAAAATGGGCACACAGGCCAGAAACAAAACACCGTGCATATGCACTGAACAAATGGGAAAACTAAAGTACACTGCCCAAGGCAGGAGGAAACAGAAGTACACACTCCAAGAGCGGCTAAACTAGAAAAACAAAAACTGAACCTAACTAGACTGACGGACACACTGGGAGACTAAAACAAGGGGCAGACAAGACGTGGGCGCAGCAAACAACAAGACTCGGGAATCATACAAGGGAAATACTCGGAAGGCACAAGGAGCTGAGATTTCACCATGCAGAGCAGAGTCTAACAAAGTTCCGTCTGATGTCTCCTCCCATCTCTGCCACATAAATAGTCACGAGAGGAGGCGGGGACTCGGAACGCAATCTCGAATGGAAACAGAAACACGTGGGATTAATAAACAAATTAACGAGGACCGGGTAAACCATAACGACTCGAGACAAGACGCTGAGACCATCAATCAAACTAGACAGTTTAGATTATGGTAATCTAAACATGACGAGTAAAAAGCACCACGAGAGAAGCAAAGGAAAGCACAGCTTTAAACGCAGTTAATCAGGGAAAGCTTAGGCAGGAATTACAAAAAGCTAGAAACGCCGCACTTTTCGCTAATGAGTTAATAAAGGTTAATACTACGTGACAAAATATTTACAATCACCCTCAAGTGCTGGTTAGTACGGTTAGTAATTATCCTATCAGAGAATGCATTCACTCAGTTTAGCGAGACCCAGAATAAAGCACAGGTGGAAACGATGAATGAAATACCACAGCCGAAACCGAAAGAGGAAACATGATTGGACAACGAGACGCAGGCATTCTGAAGGCTGTCACGCGACATCACTGGAGATTGGCAGAGAGGGAATCGATCATCAGAAGGCAGAATGAAAGCTGAAAAATAAAACGAAAGTAAGCACAAGCACAAATAAGCACAAAGACAATACACATGAGGCAGAACCATAACACAGGGGATGATTAGGTGGCAGGTCGAAAGAGCCAGGTTGGGAATTTAGCCATGACACCGGGTAACCCCCTACTCTTGTTGAAGAGTGTCATAGGAGCTTTAATGACCACAGAGAGTCAGGACCTCAATTTAACTTTTCATCCGAAAGGCAGCGTCTCCTTCAGTACAATGTCCCCATCACTGCACAGGGGCATTGGGGATTATTCCACCAGTGGGAAGATTGCAACCCTTGAAGCCCACCAATACCTCTTCCTGCAGCAACTCATTTCCAACTTGGTCTCCCATCCAAGTACTAACCAAGCCCACACCTGCTTAGCTTTAGCCACGCAGCTGGTGTTGGTGGAATTCAGTCATAAATTCCTTATCATTGCTTATTTGGTTATTAATTGTTTATCCTTGCTTGCTCTTGATTTAGTATTGATTTACTTGTTTATTCAGTCAATAAGTGTTTATCCTTACTTGTTCTCGAGTGGCCTAGGTGACCTAGGCCATCCATGATTGCAACTTTTAAATTCTAGCTTGTTCCTAAGTAGAAGTGTCATGAAGTGTGTGTCCTGAAACAGTGTGTTCCTTCTGAAGCCTGGAGTGTTCTAGATAAGACCTAAGGAAACGTAAATTTCTGCAGGCGGAGAAACTTTTTAGGATTTCTGGAGCCAGACTTACGTGAGATGCGCACGCACGCAGCTGACGCAGAGGGCGTATATCATGATGTTCTGCTTTTACATATATCCAAAGCAAAGGAGAGATTCCTTTGTCTTTGTTCTTGCCTGTAACGAAGACCCTTCTTGCAAGCAGTAAAGGATCCTATTTACCATCTCTGTCTCTGACTGATTTCTTACAGGAATGAAAATTTAAATTCCCACAACAGCTGGTGTAGATTGAGCAGTAGTATAAGTTATGTTGGCATATTTTAATTTCTCGTTTAAGTATTACCTTGGAACGTAATGTTAAAGTAAAATCTGGAGCATTTTCATTTTAGTCGCCTGACAGTCGAAAAAACTGGAATGTTTTTGCAAGCAATGTTTTTCTTTCCTCAGTTCGACAACAAACGTGACTGTAAAACCCTCACAGCCATACCAAGTCGACGGACACAGCAGGAGGTGAAGGTCAAGCGCAAACTACCTTGGCTGGTCTGAATCAAAACAAAACATTGATCAATTTCTCTGTTCGCGAGAACAGGGCACTCAAAACTTTCAACTTGTTTTCACTGCTCGTAGGAACAGGGCTCATCGCACAACGGTTACGTAAAATCTGACTCCATATCAAATTGTGAATATGTAATTTAGCTGTGATTGTATTGAATTCGGAATAATAATACCAGACTGTCTTTTGCCAACTTTACACGATTATGTTTCCGGACCAGCACAATTGCAAAATCTTAGTTCGGGGAGCCCTACATTGAAAAGAGAGCAACCACCATAATACAAAAGTACCTTTCCCTCCGACAGTTACGGACCCAGGTCAGCTTCTATCTATCGGGCTCCTTAAGGAGAATTTGACAAGAACCGGCGTATTACGCCCACGGGTCCTCTTAAGCCAAATCTTCAGAGCCAATACCTCACCAATCCCATTTGCGGGCGAACGTGGCCCCCATTCAAACTTACTAGAACTCCCTAAAAACTTTCACTGCAACTGGCCTCTGATCAGTAGGTCTCAGTCAGCGCACCGTTTCCCCTAAGTATTTTAGACGCAAGTTTGGCTAAAAGGAACCAAGATGGGTTTAAAATCATAAAAACTGCACAAATTACAACAAGGCAATTTATTAATATGAAAGAAAAATTAATTCAACAGGTAGGTAGGTCCACATAGTAAATTTCATTAGTCCGTTACATGATTTAGAATTTGTATAGAATAATTAGTATATTAGAATAATTAGTAGCATAATCGCATCTTACCCAACCTGGTTCGGATACATTCGCAAAGAATATGCCCAAGACGCTGAATACAGTCTTTCAACACTATATCGGCATAGGGATGCATGTGTGGCAAGTCGTGTGCGATTTTCCTAAAACGTTAAAGCTACACACGGCATAGAGATGCACGTGTGGGAAGTCGGCTGCGATCTTTCCCGAATGGATTGTCTTTCTTTGATTTAAGCCAAATCACGTCTTTGATCCAGGCGGCATGGCCATAAATTACCTGGAAGGGGGGTCGAATCTGGATTTTGGGTTTCCACCATTTGTTGGAGGTAATAAAACAATTTAGCTGAGAGGGAGAAAAACTAAATGATTATCTGAGAGGATTCAGACCAATTTTCATGAGTTTCTAAAAGGGAATGAACCATAATTTCAGTTGGAATGAAACATACTCCATTCAACTCCTTGGATTCTCCTGAGAACGACAATACCAAACATGATATGAATTTGTATTAATATGATGCAGTTGTCTTGAAAAACTTTTAAGATGGATTATTGTATTGTAGGCAATTTTGGTTATGAGCACATAAGTTATTCCATAGTCATACATTGAATATATGAGAAAGGTTTGACATTTCTATAGTGTCAGAAAATTTAAACGTGTGAGTTAAGGTCCAGTTTTATGAAAGACATGAGTCAGGGCAGAAAAAGATTGTTCATAGGGGGAGAACTGTGATAGTCACCCCCCTCGCTTCACCAGAGACCTGCTTATTGTTCCCTGCCATCATGAACCCCCCCAGTCCTCCACAGACACAACCATAAACACCCCATTTCCCTTGACACCACGCAGCAAACATTCTGGGGAGTCAACGGCCCACTCATCCTGAGGAAGGCCAAACAGCTTATTGTTATATTGCAGGCCACACGAGTCCTTTGAAGTTTAAGATGAGCCTCAGTTCCCGGACTCCTCCAGTTCTTCAGCCGTTTGCTGCATCCCAGCTTGATCCCCCATCTTACATGACCAACCACTTGAAAATGGTAAATCAGCCCACCTCATATTCTTTCCACGCATATGCGTGTTTTATGTGCTTTATTGGTGAAAATTTAAGATTGAGTTGCTATTGAGTTGTCAGCAATTAGTAATGGGTGTACTGTCAGCTATTAAAACGAGAACTGTTCATCACTATTACACTGAGGTCAATCCTAGAAAAAGAAAAAAAGAAAAACAGGTAACAGTAAATGATACTCGTCACTGATTAGAGGCAGCTCACCAAATAAAACTTGTATTTTTTGCATGTTTAATTTATTAGCAGACTGGCATAACATCAAATAAAATTTAACATTGCAGAACATTAACCTGGCATATGTAGTCTATGGCATTTTAGCATGATTTAAATGTTTATTATGTGTTGGCTCTTAAAAACAAACAGTGGCCGGTTGGTCTGGGAGTAGGATATCTTTTTATGATAGAGAGCACTTCATGCTCACTCAGCATTGGAATTTATGTGTAAATTGTGATTTGGGGAATTATGTGGGAATTTGTTTCATCCTGTTTATTTTGTCAATAACTTCTTTGATAAATAATTTTCTTATTAATAAAATCTAATTATAATTATTTGATATAACACATATTTCCACTGGTTTGATTGCTATTGCTATTTCAATTTAAGTGGAAAAAACATGGCATTTGTTATGGTTGGCTGTCAGTATGGTCAGTAACGTCAGCTGTTTTATTTAATCACAACTTAATGCAATGCATTAACCTGTAAACAATTAATAGCCTAAAAGAAAATAAAAATAACTCAGTGAATCAACCCTATTCCTTGTTTAATATTTTCATTTTGTGTCAATTTGACAGACTGAGTCCATGAGAATTTTATTGCTCTAGATTGCTATAGCTAAAGATAAAAATAAATTTTTGCAAATGAGATTTTAAATCCAACCAGTTTTTAAAAAAAAAAAAAAACATAGCATACGCATTAGCATGTGTTATGGTTTTGTCAAATAAAAGCATCTGCCTAATGTGTCAGTGTTATCATGCTTCAACTTCACAAGTGCAACAGCAAAATTGGCAAGGGCAGCATGACGAGGAGGCTCCGAACAGAGTTTAAAAATTTTTACCAATCAACCAACCGGGAAAAATGGCCAAGATTTGTTTTAGTCGAGGACAGCCGTAACAAGTTATCTTTTTCCCCCATTTCTTTGCAAATCTGACATCCTAATTGTCCTGGGCAAATGGTCCTGTTCACTCCCCAGCAAGGCATTCAGTGCATTTGGCTCTCAACCCTTGACCTGATTATCAACATTGATTCTTCTACTTGTCTCTGTGCTGCATTTCTACCAATTTGCAGCCACTGTGCTTTCTTTCAATAAAGTCTATGAAACTGGTCTGCCATCTGTGCTTGAGTTCTGAGGCCCAAGTCTGTCACTAAAGTATGTCTTAAATCTATGTGGTTCAAATCAAAACACCTTAAATACCCACAACCCAATGATTACATTTTATTGTGAAGTGACAGAATACTGCATTATTCATTTAATTCACAAAATAACATACAGTGGCATAACTGCACTTTTATGGTGAAAGACAAATCATTTGAAAATGAATAATGCGAAAGAAAAGGAAATCTCCTCGCTGATGCACGTCTTTACAGAACATGTTATGATGCTCTTAGAGCAGGTGAAAAGCCAATTTGATTTGACAGGTATAGACCTCTGGCTATATCTGTTACATGTTGAAAGAGAAGGACACCCCAAGAGCAGAGCGGCAGGCAAAACAACTGGTTTATTATTGTTCATTGCACAAAGCTTGAACAGGCACACAGGCACACAGAAACAATGGCAATGGAAAGGTAAAATACAAAAGACAAACAGGCTTACAAAACCCCAGAAGGGAGAAATTAGAAAATCCCAAACAGGAAGTAAAAACTTGTGGAGACGCGGATACCTGAGCTCTGAATAAGAGTTAAATTTAGAAGGGCAATTAAGAAACGTGAAAGCACAAGGTCTCTGAATAGCGAGAATACAGTCTCCCAAGAGGAAGAAAATACCGTGCAAGCACTGAGGACCCATCGGGCTTTATTAAGTAAATAGATAATACTATAGAAAGGCACTTTGACTGCTGAAACAGCAATATTGGCTATGTAGGTCACTAGGTCACAGATATAGGTCACTCATAGAATTGTTCCTGGGCACTTTCCTGGCACTTTGGGAACTAATGTAGGTCACTACGTCACAAATGTAGGTCACTCATAAAATGATTCTGTATTGTCCCTGGGCACTTTTGGCCACATTATAACTGAAGTTATTGCACCCACAGGCCTGTCAAAAAGACTATTTTGGCCTATGTGACATCAAAACTAGGTCACGATGACCTAATTCCAAATTAATTCAACGTCTTGTCCAGGTGTATATTTTCTGCCAAACTGAACTTCCTAGATCAATTAGAACTGAAGTTGTTGCACCCACAAGCCAATCGAATTGACAATTTTGACCCCTGTGACCTCAAAACTAGGTGACCATGACCCATTTTCCAATACATCAAAAGTTGTATCCAGGTGCATGTTTTGTGAGATTTTGGCCTTCCTAGGTCAATTAGAAGTAAAGTTATTGAGGCCAAAAAGCCAGTCCAGCGACCTTTATTGACCCCTCAGACCCCAAAACTAGGTCAACGTGACCCATTTACAAACTACTCTGTAATCATCTCAAGACTAATGTTTTGTGTAGATTCCATGCCCCTAGAGCCATTAGAACTGTAGTTATTGTGCCTACAAGCCATTTTGAGGGACGTTTGTGACCCCTGTGACCCCAAAAGTAGGTCAATGTGGCCCATTTCCATTCTCGTCCGAGAACTTCTCAAGACTCATGTTTTGTGCAGATTTGAGGTTCCTACAACAATTAGCACTCGAGCTATTGTGCCTACAAGCCATTTTGAGCAACGTTTGTGACCCCTGTGACCCCAAAAGTAGGTCAACATGACCCATTTCCGAACTCGTCCGACAACTTCTCAAGACTGATGTTTTGTGCAAATTTGAGGTACCTACAACAATTAGCACTCGAGCTATTGTGACTACAAGCCATTTTGAGCGATGTTTCTGACCCCTGTGACCCCAAAAGTAGGTCAACATGACCCATTTCCGAACTCGTCCGAGAACTTCTCAAGACTGATGTTTTGTGCAAATTTGAGGTTCCTACAGCAATTAGTACTCAAATTATCGTGCCTACAAGGATAGTGGACAGACAGACGGACAGACAGACAGACAGACAGACAAAGACGACGACAATACCCAGCGTGCCTATATGGCCCGATGGGTAAAAACTGAACCAGCTTTGAGATAAGGAAGTGAATGGCCTGAACCACAAAGCCAACTGAACAAAACTGGAACTAAATAGTGGAGTGAGTGAAAACCAAGCCAAAAGAAAGACTGAACTAGTGATTGAATAATTGGTTTGAGTAGCGGGAAACTAAGCTGGCAGGCAGAGATGACGATGGCCTCATGAGATGGCGCTGGTCACAATATCTGCTATATCGCAGCAAGCACAATTCCTTGGGAAACTCCCAGAAGTAACTTGCAGTGGATGTAAGCTAAAAACAGTCATGAAAAATTAATTGTATATAGGTGGCAAAATTTGAAAGATCATAAACAGTCATAGGACTACTGAGAATATCTCTTTGGAGAAGATCTGGGAGAAACATCTGGAGAAGAAAATAAATCCTGTTATATGGACATCAGTCTGGCTGAAAAAAGACATAGAATATTGAACGTCATACAAAACAGAACAATACATTTCAAATTTTTCAACAGGATAAATTATACCCTAAGCAAACTCAGCCTTATCAATTTGTATAACAATGATGTGTTGCCACTGTAATAAAAAGAAAGACATATCCTTTTATATGATATCAAAATGCCCCAAACTGCAAATATTTTGGAAGGGATACATTGATCTTATCTACGATTATTCAAGTAAACGTGCCCTTAAATCCCAGGTTATGTATTTTCAAGTATATGAATTATAAAATTTGGCCACACTTCAATAAAAAGTTGTGTCTTTTTGATTTATGACAGCAAAAAGATCTGTAGCCTTAAACTAGGAGACCACTGATATATAAAAGATAAATGATGGTTACAAACCACGGAAACTGAGCTTAGTTTATATCAAATGTCTGGTTCCATATGTATGCTTTCTTTGGATACTTGGAATCAGATAAATTTGCAAATAAATAGACCGGGAGCTGGCTCATTTTATTTATGTGAAAAGGGTAAAAAGGTTTGACCCCTACAAGTCAAGCTATTCTACGTGATGTATATAAATCAACATTGCTGGCTGCTGGACTCCTGTATGTTTGACCCCAGCACCCTTTTTTAAGGGTTCCAAAAGAAGTTTTATTTATGTGAACGCCGACAACGAAATCTACTACATGGGCTTGTGGGGTGATGATGTGGCATCATAAATTTGTCAACACCAGCAACTTCAGCTTGAACCCTTGCAGGGACAGTGAACCTTTAAGGGGTAAAAAAAAGCCAAATATTTATGTGAAGGCCGACAAACACGTGGTTTACCTTTTCTTGAAGCTAGAAGAGCCCGCTACTTGAAAACCGAAGTGTCAGCAAGTTTTGACTGTACCAAACCCTTGCCAGCAAGACCCTGTTTAACCCATTTAGGCCTGAGGCCTATTCAAAAAATGCCAATGAAAACCTATGGGAGATTTTGAAAAGAACCCCTAAAACCTGAGGTTTTCTGGAAAACAGCACCCAGGTGTCAACGTCTAGTAAAAAGCTGATATCTCAGCCTCTGTAGCAGATAGAAACAAAATTCAAAAAGTATTTGAGAGCTTACACCTGTGGCTTTCATAAGAACTATGTTTTTTATTTGTGCAAATCTTCATCACAATATTTAAAACACTGAACAAACTATAACAAACTATAAAATATAATAAAACCAATAAAATAAATAACAAATCTCTATCTACATAACATGCTCAACTCAAATGGAATAAAGAGGCCTAATAAATAAAAGTATAAGCTCTGGACTAGAGAATAAAAACATTTTTTCTTTCTATGGAACAGGTGGCAGCAGTGGCGGAGCTACAGGGGGGGCGAAGACACGTCCCTTTTAGTCCTGGCTAGATCTCAATCATTTTCCTTTATTGACGTCTTTTCCAATTATTGTAATTGGCAACTGAAGACACGGTTTCTCTCCACATGCGATCTAACAGCGATTAAATCGCGGGTTAAATTCAGCACAGTGGCGGAACAGAGAATTGGGTTGCACAAAACAGCCGTTTAAAACAATTATAAATCCTGACCTGTTCTCAGTCATCTTCATGATTAACAAAAGGTTCACTCCGAGAGCGCTCCACACTTAACAGGTGCTGCTTGTTCTCCCCGATTAGGTAAGACGACAATCATTCCTCTGGATGCGTATTTGCTGTATTTAAATCTACATTATTCAAAATTGCATAGCCTACCTGTCGACTCTCACGCAAATGGCTTGAGCCGCACGCTTGTTATAAACTAGGCTATTTAACTGCCGAAAGTGCCACTTTTTTTTTTTTTTTAAATCAACCCACGAAATACCGAGAGTGAAAGTCTGCGTTTCATTGGAACATGGACCAGTTCAATCACGCAAAGCATTGGCCAATTAATAAGTAAATTATTTTTCTCTGCACTGAATTTAGCCCATGATTTCATCGCTGTTAGATCGCATACAGTGAGAAACCGTGTCTTCAGTTGCCAATTATGATAATTGGAAAAAGACGTCAATAAAGGAAAATGATTGAGATCTAGCCAGGACTAAAAGGGACGTGTCTTTTGCCCCTGTAGCTCCGCTACTGGGTGGCAGGCATGATAAAGTGTCCGTTCAAATAAAATAAAAATAAACATAAAAATATAAAAAATAAAGTGTCTTGAAGTGCTACTATGGCATCTGCCCTAGTATAAAGTGCCAGTAAAAGAACAGCTATGAGCCCGGAAATGGTCGGGAAAGTAATGAAAACAACAAAATGACATATCCGCTTTCCCGGCCTGAAGGGTAGAAATGCGTAACTGCGTCCCCGGTTTTAAAGGTTAAAATGCGCACATGCTGTCCTGGTTTAAATGGGTTAAGGGGTGAAAAAAATCAAAATATTTATGCGAAGGCCGATATACACGCGATTTACCTTTTCTTGAAGCTGGAAGGGTCCGCTATTCGAAAACCGAAGTGCCAGCAAGTTTTGAGTGTACCAAACCCTCGCCAGCAAGACCCTTTTTTTTTTTTTTTTTTCTTTTAATATAGCCTAACCCTAACCTAGTGCGCCATTACAAAGGTGGAGTCCCATTAGGGCGTTTTCTGACCCAAACCACCGAAGGGCAAAACGCCTTTAATTGGACTCCGCCTTTAAATGAATGATTGAAAACAGGTCAAGAATTAGGCTATTACAGCTCATTTTAACTTAACAAGGAGAACTGGCGACACCTGATGCTCCTTAGGATTTTTGGAGTCAAGTAAAGTCAATTTTATTAAGATTGAAAACAGGTCATGACCAATCATTGTTTCTAAGGGATGGTTTGAACTTCCCTATTGCCAGTTCACCAGCTGCCACCGGTATGATGGGATTATTCCCCATGTTGATCTTCTTCATTCTTCATGCAGGCATCAGTGTAAATGATCAAGGAATTCGATAATATGTATACTTGTGTTTGGATCTGTGCATCAACCATGTGTTTGCACTTTTAATACATGTGTAGTGTCAGTATATGTATCTTCAACCCAGGTATTTAACGTACCGTAGAGGGTCGTAACCATGGAAAGTTTGCTAGCACGTACAAAGCACAGTGACTTGGATCATCTCTCTTTCTTCTCCTCTGGCTCCTCGAACCCCAGCACGTCAACATAATTGCTAGTTTTCTCGCCCGTTTTCTTCCTGTTCTTTCCTGAAATGTCTCATTCTTCTCAGGTGGTTGTTTGACCCCAGCACAATGATTGACGCTTATCCTTTGAGGCTGGTACTGCCATCAGGAGCACCTTGTAGGGTCCTAGCGACTTGGGTGATCTGCTGGTGTCCTTCCTCAGGTCACTCACCACCTCTCAATCTGCTGGCAGCAGGCTATGAAGTGCTTCTTTAGCCACAACCACTTTTAGCTGCTTATGAATATTGCATTACACAGAGTAGAGCATTGTACAATCTCACAGCACTTCATCTCCACTCTGATCAGCAGAAGATAACTATCACCTCTGAGGCCCTATTCATGCATTCAGTGGTCTCCTGTACAGGAGGACTGAAGTCATATGCCCCCTTTCTCACCAATTCTTTGTGCTACTTGCACCATATTAGGCAGTCCCAAGGTCGTTTTGGACTGCAGGGCTATTTTGAATATTCCCAAAAACGCATTCTGTCACAGTAGTCCCTTTATCTTAGAAATTCAGGTCAGCGTCATTGTCATGTCACTGTCATTGTCATCATTATGAGAGATTTTTGTCAATGGAATTGTTAAGGAAATTGAAATATGATCACGTTATTAGTCGACTTTTCAAGTAACTGGTGGTACCACCTTTTATGTATTTTGAATTTAACCTGAATCATGATTCATAATTCTGCTGTTGAATTCACCCCAAGTTTTT
Source organism: Gymnothorax javanicus (assembly GCA_029692085.1). Taxonomy (NCBI): domain Eukaryota; kingdom Metazoa; phylum Chordata; class Actinopteri; order Anguilliformes; family Muraenidae; genus Gymnothorax; species Gymnothorax javanicus. Next base: position 162,114,832 of record CM056194.1, on the reverse strand, counting down.
TATATTGAGGTTATTCCTTTTAAAATGCTCACCAGCTGGCCAGGCCAGGAGCATTTTATTTTTAGTAATTTTCATCCTTTAAGGTCATTTATAGCTTTCTCCCTTTTTCAGTTTCTTGTTTCCTGCAACTGAGTCTTTAAAGAGACTTGACAGTTCAATTCACAATCACACAATTCAATTACTCCTCAAATCACTTAGATCCTGTTGTACATAAATTCAAAAAAGAAGAGAAGACGGTTAGTTTGCTGTGGATCAGCTTCCATTAACCAGTTGCTGACATGTAGCTCCTGTATAAAATAGAGAAAAATATTACATTAACCAGTCATCCATTTGTTTAGGCAAAACATTTCAACATCACTCTTTTTCATTAGAATAAAAAATCAATCATTCACATCACTCATTCACTTGGGACAGCTATTGTTGTGACATAGTAATGGAAAAAGAGAGACTATATTAGAGTTTTCACATGCAACCTCTAGGACCTCTCCATCTTGTTTAATGATCTGATCAATCATGAGTTTTCATTTTAAAGACTGATTGTACCAGATTCCCAAAGCACTACATCTCTCGAAAAGTCAGTTTTATTTTGGTTTCCAAAGAAAAGAATATTTTATCTGCCAATCACATTATGCTGGGGTATTTGGTTTTGGTTTATGTTTGGTGACAGGTGATTTCTATCTGATTAATCAGTGCTAGTCTGTATAAACACACCTTGTCCTTTCTTTGGCGCTTTATTGCTGCCATTTGGGTCGTGCTTAAGCCAGTATTCAGAGGTTCTTTAAACAAACTCCTCCAAGTTTAGTTCTCTTCTGCTTATGAAGGCTCATTATAGAATCTAGGCTTCGCCTCTCATCTTTGTCAACCCTTGAGGTTCAGAGTCCAGGCTTACACTCTTGTCGCACAATATTTTAATTTCTTCAGAGAGAAATCCCTCTTCGTTGTTCAGTGATCGGGAAGAGCAGATTATTTCCTTCCTGAGTCGCTTTACTGAACCAAACTCATAGTTCATTTTCGTTTCGCTTTTCCAGAGCCTTACTCCGTAGTTTTGGGTGCTGGTTATTTTTATTTCCATCTCTCACGCCAGGTTGTGGCTTCTAGGGTCCTTGACATTATCCTTTGTTCTTATTTTTTCCTCTCCTCTCAGTCTATTTGCAGATCTAGTTGCTGCCTTGTTTTTTGGTAGCTTTTAGACTTCCTTATTTTGCGTGTGGATCCGTGTTTGCACACAACCCCGCGACACAATTATTCTATAATTCTGGCGAGAGAAAAGGCTCAATCACTCAAAATGTTTTGAGCATAGGTTATCTTTTGTTAGTTCTATTTCCCATTCAGAAATGAATGTTAAAAAATGAAAAGCAAATTATTATTTGAGTTCTCATTTTAACCTACACTGCTCATCCAAAAAAATGTACAAACTGTATTTTGTTGAGCCACCTTTAATCACATCGCATATTTGTTGTGGTATTGTTTCGACAATCTTGTAAAATGTTATACCACTTATTTCCGACCAGATTTGCATTCATTTTTGGTGGAGATATTGTATTAACGACGCGTGAGTCAAACCACCCCATTAAGCCTTCTCCAGCACGTTCCAAAGACTTTCAATTGGTTAAGCTCCAGACTGTTATTGAGTAGTCATTTTTGGGCTGATACATGGTTTAAAAGGGAATGTGTAAGATTCTAACCTAGGTTCAAGGTGATATTTCAAAATGTTCATAATGGCTCAGGGTTTTCACCTGTAATAAGTAACAGGAATTGTAAAACAGAAATCGGTTTATGGAATTGTGAAGGGGAATTCTGAAACGATGTTGAGGAACTGCGAGTTGAATTGTTTGGTTGAATGAAGAAAACTGAATATACCTGGAGTTTACTTCAGAGGGTATTTGTTAACTGTGTAAGTCATTTGAGGTTTAATTTACAGACATTTTGAGACAAGATAATACTGTGTTGATAAGGAAGAAACTGAACACAATGATTTTTTTTTTTTTTTTAATGAATACTGTCAACAGATTCAACTACTCTTTTTATGTTGAAACAAATCATGTAAGAAAAAGGGGACTCAGTTTTAAGAAAAATAAAACTTTGCAGTAATTAAGTGACATTAACCCCTCAACTTCCTTTGTGTGCTGTTGCCTTACCTTGGAGTAGGCGTGTCTCACCTACCTTGCCAGATCTGGGGAAGGGAGGGTTTGTATTTTGCCTCACCTATACTTATGGGGCGGATATATACTGGACAAAGAAAATTAGGGATCACCCCAATTTTCGAATTTGAAATATTTGATAGTTCAAATTATGTTCCATATCATATTTCAATATTAAAAATCAGAGTGATCCCTAACTTTCTTTGTCCAGTATACATTGTAAACTTCAGGTAGTCACTGTGTCTGAGATAAAGCCTGAAGCCCACCTCGCCACATCTTTATTCAGCAAAGTAGGCACAACATACTTACACATGTGGGCACTGAGATTAATTGTATTGGGAGCGGGGACTCAGATCCCTTCGTCATCTCAATCGTCCAAAGTACGAGGTGTTACACTAACCCCCACAAAGCGGAGGCATTATCCCTCCGTTTCAAAGTGGCATCACGAACAGGATTCAAACCGGTAGCATTTAGTTTTTAGTTATATACACAGATTACACAAACATTCAAGTTGCAAGATGTCTGAATTGGAGGACCAAAGAAAAGAATTTACGGAGTTACAAAAGAGGCTTGCAGACCAGGCAGTTGCATTAGAACAAGCCAGAACAGAGCAAAGAGAAGCTTTTTCTCTGGCCAAAGCTGTCATTGACCAGCAGGCCGCTGCCTTAAAGACTCCAACGGCTGTCTATATCCCTAGGGATTGTAAGCTTCCAGACTTTCAAAGGAACTGTGTAAAAGCTAGTGATCTTAGTGTTGAGGAATGGGTTGCTTCAATGAAATCTGCATTCCAAGTAATGAAAGTGCCAGAAGAGGACCGCATGGAATTAGTTAAACAACACTTAAAAGATGAAGCTGTATTCAGGCTGTAGAGGGTACCACAGGTCAGTTACCTCTTACAGTCCAGGTGAACTTTGAGGGGCTCACACCGCCTCAGTGTCAGCAGCTTATCGGACTACTCACAAGACATGAGGATGTGTTCTCAAAGCACGATCAGGACTATGGCCACACGACAGTAGTGATGCACAGTATCCCCACCAGTGACGCAACACCAATTAAGCAAAGGCACCGTAGAGTACCACCACAAGTGTTCCAGCAGTTCAAAAGGTATGTGCAAGACCTCGTCAGTCAGGGAATCCTCAAAGCGAGCTGTAACCCTTGGGTGTCCCCTGCTGTAATTGTCATCAAGAAAGATGGCAGCGTGCGTTTCTGCTGCGATTTTAGGAGTCTAAACCAAGTCACGTGCAAAGATGTGCCTCATGTGGAGAAGTCATTGGATGCACTGGGCAAAGCACAGCTGTTTTTGACATTGGATTTGACAGCTGGTTATTTCCAAGTAGCAGTGGGCAAAGGGGATCAAGAGAAGACCGCTGTCACCACCCCATTTGGGTTGTTTGAGTGGACGTGAATGCCATTTGGCTTTTGTAACGCTCCAGCCACCTTCCAGCGCCTAATGGGGTGGTGCTCGGAGACCTCACCTTTGACATCCTGCTGATATATTTAGATTATATCATTGTCTTTTCACAAGACTTTGATAGCTACTGCAAGAGGCTAGACTTGGTTTTCACCCCGTTGAAGCAACATGGCTTGAAGTTGAAGCCCAGAAAGTGTTTCCTGCTCAGGCCCGAGGTAAAATTCTTGGGGCATGTGCTCTCCTCCAAGGGTATCCAGGTTGATGAAGAGAAAGTCCAAGCCCTGAACACCTGGCCTGTCCCCAAGAGTGTGAGGGAGGTGAGACAAGTGTTGGGATTCCTAAGTTATTATCGGAGGTTTGTACCACGATTTGCACATATAGCTAAACCCCTGCATGCGCCGGTGGGCACAGGAGGGAAAGGAAAAAACGGAAAAGCCGCCAACCCATTCACGTGGAGTGAGGAGTGCCGAGCTGCCTTGGGTGAATTGAAGAACTGTTTGACATCCCCGCCAGTCCTTGCATACCCTGACTTCAGCCTCCCCTTCATTTTTACAACTGATGTGAGCCTCCATGGATTGAGCGCTGTGCTCAGCCAAAAGCAGGAGGGGGCGGAACGGGTACGCGAGTCGAGGGTTGAGAGGGTCTGAGAAAAACGACCGGTACTACAGTGCCTTCAAGTTAGAACTCTTTGCGCTCAAGTGGGCCGTCAGTGAAAAATTCAGGAAGTACCTGATGTTTTCAAAGTTCACGGTCATCACTGAACACAACCCGCTGTGCTACCTAGAAACGGCCAACCTCGGAGCGGTTGAGCAGCGGTGGGTTGCGTATTTAGCAGAGTACAACTTTGAAGTGTGTTACAAACCAGGAAGGCCAAATATTAATGCGGATGTTCTCTCAAGGATCCCTTGCCTGGAGGAACCGGAGGGAGAGGACATGGGCAGAGACTTCATTAAAATGAATTCCAAGGAGGTGCGCACATGCTTGTGGCCAGCAGTGGAGGACAAAAGGAGTGAGCCTGTTGTCAGAGCTATGGTACAGGCAGCATCCAAGAGGGCGATCAGTGGGCAGAGTTGGTGCGAAATTGAGGAGCAGCAGAGGAACGACTCTATTATTGGTCCCATTTATAGCGCTGTGTTAAAAAATGCCGAACCGACTCCTGCTGAGCAGCATATCATGGAGCCAAGGCTCAAGTGACTTGTCAGACAGTTTGATCGTCTCAAACTTTGTCAAGGTGTTTTGTTTCGGTCTATCTGTGACCCAAGAGATGGGAAAGAAGTCAATCAGATGGTCGTTCTAGAGTCCCAACAGCGTAGGGTGTTCGAGAGTCAGCACGAGCATGGAGGGCACTTTGGTGCGAACAGCACACTTGAGCTTTTGAGAAAAAGTTATTATTGGCCCACAATGTCTGAAGACATCCAGGATTGGGTTAGGCATTGTAAACGATGCACTCTGGCTAAAGATGTTTTCCCCAGAATCCGTGCTACCATGACCTGCACCAATGTTGTCGTCCCATTGGAGGTCCTTGCATTGGACTACACCGTCCTGGAGAGATCTGCTGGGGGATATGAGAATGTGCTTGTTCTCACAGATATGTTTACAAGGTTTACTGTCGCAGTCCCAACCAAGAACCAAACCGCTAGCACGACAGCCAGGGCCCTCCTGAAGCGCTGGTTCATCTATTATGGGTGTCCTGCTCGTTTGCATTCCGATCAGGGACGAAGCTTTGAAGCCAGTGTAATCATGGAGATCTGTAAAGTCTATGGCATTGCAAAGAGTTGAACTAGTCCCTATCACCCCCAGGGTAACGCTCAATGTGAGCGATTTAATAGGACAATGCACGACATGCTTGGAACGTTGCCACCTGAGAAGAAGAGGGACTGGAAGGAGTACTTGCCTGAGTTAGTCATGGCATATAATAGTCGTGTGCACTCCTCCACGGGCTATTCTCCTTTTTTATCTCATGTTTGGGCAAGATGCAAGACAGCCTATGGATCTCTTGGGGGGAAAAGACTTGAACGAGGAAGATGTCGACAATCTAGATGATTGGGTGAGAAATCACTACGAGCGGCTAAAGACTGCTGTGGAGGTTGCGAACTCGGCAGCACAGGAGGCCTCAAGGAGACGAAAGAGGGCTTATGATCGCCGATCCCATGGAGCCCTTGTCAGGGCTGGTGATCGTGTGTTGCTGCCCAATCACAAGCCTAGAGGCAGAAATAAAATACAAGACAAGTGGCAACCCTTGCCTTACGTAGTAGTGAAGCACAACTACCCAGACATACCTGTATTCACAATTAAGCCAGAGAAAGGAGGTCCCTTAAAAGTCGTACACAGAGATCAGCTGCGACACTGCACTTTTGAGCCTCCCAGACAGCAGGTGCACAGACCCAGACCAATAGAGCTGTTAGGGACTGATTCTGATGTCCCAGGCATTGCCTACATTCCGTCGACCTCACTTGCACCTGACAAAAATACGGGGGCGATAAGGGATTTAGATGAAGTAGATTGGGAAGAAGAGATTGTAGCGCAGAATGTTGTTGAAGAGGTAGAATTAGAGTCGGGAAAGGATCAGAGGCAAATATATCGGAAGCAGGGAGTGAAAGTAGGCCTGAACCCAGACGTTCCCAGAGACAGAACAGGGGTGAACTTCCTATTAGGTATAGAAGTGACTATATTGTGGGGTAATATACTCCATGACTTGAATGCCATAGTACTGAATACAAAATGTTGATCCTTAAAGAATAAATGATGTGCGTATCTAACCATCATATTGTGTTTCTTTTGTGTTGCAAAGAGGGAGTCGCCGAGAGATGTTCACTGTTTTGGCAGGGTTTAAGCAGGGGGGAATGGAGGAGTATAAGAAGTTTGTTAAACTTTTATTCAAGGTTTTTCCTTAACTCACAAGTTACTGCCGTTCTGTGTGCTGGCTCTGTGAGACCATAATAGTTTGCATTTTCATTTTACTACAGCCAATCAGAATATAATGTTGGTGTGACTGCATTGTGGGAAGGGTCTTTTTTTTTTAAGAAAAGAGAAGAAGAAAAAATGGTGGACGTAGCAGTGGAAGAGAGTTCATGTTTCCCGGTGAATTAAGTTTGATTTGCCCGTATAGTGAGCAGTATAGCATAAGCCTGTCATGAACTATCTGTTAAAGGTGGTAGAAATCAAAACGGAGAAATCTGCGAAGGTTTTGTGGAATTGTCAGTGTCTTATGAACGAGTTTGAGTGACGAGTGTTCGCGTTAGGGGCTACTGTGGATAATGTGCTATCAGCAGCAATAGTTGAGCCCTGTCTCAGAAATGGTCACGGACTGAGAACAGTAGAGGCTTCGTCAGTGTGGTGAGTTTCAAAAGGAGACAGACGCATTGCTGAAGACAAGAGCAGAGTTTATCGTTTAACGGACGTTTTGGTAAAAGCCACTTTTAATCAGCTAATAGCTCACCCAATACTGTTGTTAGCATTCTAGCTCAGTGTGCACTTAGCAATTCACGAGAAGTAATTACATCAGTGTCGTGACTGTGATGATACTCGCAGGAGAGCGGTGATTTTTTAAAGAAAGTTGGCACTCGTGGAGGTGGCCTGATTACTGCTGTAATCAGCTGGAGGACTGAACTGTATTTTTTTTGGCTGGGTTTGACTCATCGGAATGCTAGTTTGTTTACTCAAGAGAAGGAGCTAAGAGCGACTCCATTACACGGCCCTAGCTTAGATTTGGACCTGCGTGCGACGCGCACGCTCGCCACTTCTGCAAGTACGGACTGAAGCAACATGTAACCGGAACTCTAAAAGACGGTAAAGTTGTTCCCTCCCATCCAGGTCATCTCTTCGGTGACTCATCTCTACTCAGCCCAGCCCATCTGTTCAGGCTGGTATTTGTGTTCAATTTATCATTCAACTGGGACTGGAATACTGTTATTGAGTAGTCATTTTTGGGCTGATACATGGTTTAAAAGGGAATGTGTAAGATTATAACCTAGGTTGAAGGTGATATTTCAAAATGTTCTTTATGGTTCAGGGTTTTCACCTGTAATAAGTATAAGGAATTGTAAAACAGAAATCGGTTAATGGAATTGTGAAGGGGAAATCTGAAACGATGTTGACCCCAATAGCAAATTTCCTTTGGCTTGGATGTGGCCCAAATAAACAGCAAAGATGTGGCCCATTTATGGAAGTGAATGACGGCCCATATCTGGCCCAAGTATATGAAAGCTGTGTTTGAACCACAACATAGCCAGACCTCTACCACAGCTGTACCAACTGCAAAGAAGATCATATGGCTTATGGCTGGGCCTCAAACAGCATGCCTGAATGGCTGAGATCTGGTAAAGCCTAATGGCTCTTATGTGGCCCACATGTGGCTGACAGACCAAAATCCAGAGTTTATCCAGAAGCTAAACTAATTTACACCAAACCTTTTACCTGGCCCACTTTCGGAAGTGAATGATGGGTCACATGTGGCCCTAGGGTATATTAGCCTTAACTGAACCATAACAAAACCAGACTTCTACCAGGAGTAAACTAAATATGGCCCTTATGTGGCCCACATATGGTTGACAGAGTGACATTACTTGAAGTGAATGACAGGTCAAATCTAGCTAGCACCAAATAATAATAATAATTTTAGTGCAATATGAGCAGTGATTAAGTTGCCCTGTATATGGATCACTGTGTCATCTAGAGTATCTGGGAACTAGAAACACTGCTTATGTTATAAACCCAAGATTTAACCATCCATGATATGAAAATGAAGCAGAAATCACTGATTCACAAAGTTTTCCTTCAAAGTTTTATTTCACAAAATGCAGTACTTCAAATATGTGAACAGTACAAACAAATATTAACTGTACAAAAATGAACAGTACAAAAAAAATATGAATAGTATGTAACTATAACAAATTAACAGTTTAAATTTAGCTTAACTGTCAGCTTCAGCTCTATTCTTTTCATTAGCAATGTTTTCTCTCTCTTTTCTCCCACCATCTCTGTCACCAGCCAGATGAAGCCATTTTACCATCATGACTTCAACCTCTTTGTCTAAGACTGAGGAAGTTATTGGGTTTCTTCAAACAGCACCTTCAGAATGCAGAACATTAGAAAGAGTAGTGTTATTGTAGCTTTTGATATTATGTAATGCACTGCAAATTTTCAAAACATTTTTATTTTTCATAAATTGTATGTATGACTTTCAGTTGAAACAGTCAGTCACTTGTCAGATGCATAGAGAGGGAGAAGACAGGCAAAGGAGAATAGATGGAAAAGAAAGGCATAAAAAAGGAGGAAATAATGAAGTCACACATACAGGATGAGAACAAGAAGAAATACAATATACAACAGAAATATAAAACTTTAAAATTCTTATTTCTTACCAATGATGACGGTCCTCAAGACCAGCCGCTGGAGAGATATTTTGTCATTGACACCCCTCCAGTTCATCTGCCTTGCAACTCTGTTTGAAATTGTTGCCTTCATGACTCTCCAGACTGTGTCCTTCAAGTTGAAACCCCCTATCAATCCCAGGTAAGAAATCTAAACATATATGTTTAATTTAATAAGTATGTATTGATAAAAGTCACACTGTCACCGATGGAGAAAGACAGACAGACAGATGACCAATAGAGGGATTCACTTTTCTCCTAAAGGAAAATGCAGTACACAGCTCATAGTAAAAAATCAGTTTACAAATTTTGTATGTAACAAGAGGATTTAAAAAGTGAGATGGTTGTTGCCAGTGCTCTGTAGTGCTGCATCGGTCATTAAACTTTTGTTGAAACCAAATTTTTTGAGAGTGAATGAGTGTTCCATGTAGTGACGGATGAACATTTTCTAATATACTGTTTATACTGTATCATTAAATCACTCTCAGTAAATATTCAGAACTCAAAACATACCATACAATTTAATTCATATTTGGACAAAATCATGATGATAATATTTACCAGGTTAGACTTGAGGCCAGGGTCTGTATCCAACTCTGCCTCCAGGCACTGGAGAGCCTCAATCGTTTCCACAGGGACTTGGCCTTTAGGAATGCTGCTCTCGTTGCTCTCATTATTTGGATGGTGAAATGTCTGCAGAATTCCAAGAATCCTTTTTTGCTGGTCAAGGATCATTTCTTGTTTAGTCAACAATTCTCTTAGTCCAGCTGCAAGAAACACATAAAATAACAGTGTAAGTTAACTAGTAACTCAATCTACTAAAACACTGAAATTACAACTGTTGACTGCTGGCTCAGACTTTCTCCTTCCATTCACGTGCAGGGAAATTTCACCCTTTTAACCAAAAGGTTCAAAAGGAAAGGCAAAAAATATGTTATCATGGCATTTACTTGACTTAAATATGTAATTGTTTTATTTCATCAGAACATTAGCCCGTTTTAAGCATTTTGGTGTCCTCTGCAAGTGTCCATGCCTAGATTTCCTCTCATGTTCCTCTCATGATGACTTAGCTGTGTTTCACACTCACTTGCTCACAGAGAGATGTAGAGGTGAGACAGGTTGACAAAGTCATCATGTCATGTGTAATAAAGGCTTCCTCAATTCTTAAGATGGGCAACTGACCCCAAAAGAATACCAGCCCACAATATATATTATTTTATTTGTTAGAACTCTGACGCCATCCAGACTGTTCCTACCCAACATAAACCAGGTACCAGTTGAGAAGATGTTAGCTGATTGAAGATTGCCCAGTCCCAAGCACTAATGGCTCTCATCCCACCAACAAGTACAGTAACAGTGGTTTTGATGAAAATGAAATGAAATAACTTTTAAAAGTTAACGACCTCACCACCACCCATCCACCCATTTACCCCCCTGACAAATAAACCTATAGGAAAATACTGACTGTCAAACATTTGAGCATACTGCTGAGGAGATTTTCATTTCTCTACATTTTCACTGTGCTTTTAAACAAGCCATCAAGACTTCTATAATACGATGAAAACTTTGTGTATATATGTATTTTTCTAGTAATTCCTCATTACATTACATTTTAACCATCACTATTAGCACAAAAAGTAAGGACATACTTTGTAGAGGCTGTTTCCTTCGTGGGGAGAGGTCGTCATTCATCACTGAGTTATCACACTTTGTGTGCGCTGCTGGAGAATGAGTTGGGCACTCGTATATTTCTGGCAAGAATCTTCCTGATGTGTGAAGTGTCTGAGGCTGGTAATTTGATGGTGACTGGTATAGAAAAAGGTGAATGGCAGAATACAAGAAAGCAGGAAAGCATGCTGAGCATAAATTAGTGACTTCATAACAAATTTCAAAGGCATCAAGTTTTAAAGACCTACTTACCTGCTGCAGACTTCCTGATGATTGTCATGTAGATGGCTGGCTGCCTGACTGGTAGGAAGACAACTGGTACAGAAAACTATTATATACATACATATATATATATATATATATATATATATATATATATATATATAACAGATGCACATGTTTCACCTGCATTTTCAGAAGAAGAAGAAGAAGAAGAAGAAGAAGAACAACAACAACAACAACAACCTGCTGGAAATTTTCTGATGAGTAGATGGGAGGTGGACTGGCAGGGTGGCACAGCGATGACTTTAGAAAAAATGGGTTTGGCAAGACAAACAAAAAAAGCAACAAAATATAGTGAGAAAATAGGGTCCTATTTTATGGTTAATCAACTAAATTCACATCGATAATAAAAAAGAAAAAAAACACTACCTGCTGGTAATTTCCTGATGAGTGGATGGTAGGCTGACCAGTGAGCTGGAAAAATGAACACTGCAGAGAGATGTGTTTGATAAGCTTAGTAAGACAAACAAAGCAGCAACAAACAAACCAAAATATTAACAAATCTACACTGATGCAAACAGAAAGATCCCCTACCTGCTGATAACTTCGTGATGAGTGGTCAGTAGAAGGCTGACTGGCAGGGTGGTTGAATAATGACAGTTACAGAGATTTCAGAAAATATAGTGAGTAGGGAGGTGACCACAACACCCCTCTTCTAAATTTAATTATTAAAATCATGATTGGTCCAGAAAAAAAAGATCACCTACCTGCTGGTAATTTTCTTGAGAGTAGGCAGTAAGTGGCTCTTTGGCAGCGCGGCAGGAAGAAGAATGTTGAGCGGATGCTTGGGCTACAACAGCTGGTTGTGGTGGCTTTATAACAGGTGGTGGTTCTAGGCCACTGACAGTATGACCGTCATCTTCAGTATCAGTCACATCGTCATAATCCAGAAGCCTACAGTTTCTCCTGGGAAAAAACATGATGTACTTTCATTCATTTACGTATTCATATATCATTTTCATATATATTAGAATTAGAGATCTACACAAAACAAAAAATAATAATGGAAGGCAATGAAACAACTGACTTACAAAGTTCGCCTAGGCATTTTGACCGCTTCTGTATCGGACTGAATGTCTGAGAACAATTCGGCCTCAGGGAGTTTTTTTCCTGGCATCATCGTACTTTTCTGGAAAACATAAATTACAAAAGCATATAACTGAGCCTGTTTTGTTTTCACAGCCTTGGTAAGATTCTCGCCTCTTAGTTTAGGCCAAGCACATTGCCCCCCATTCACCCAGACGTCTAGCACCACCTCTACTTCATTTGTTTGAAGAAATGAGACCAAATGGAACATCTAACAAAAAAAATAAATAAATAAAAACAAAGATAACAGCATGACTTTACAACAACTGAAGGAGATATGTTGGTAACAATGTTAGTAGAAGGTAGCTTCATTGTAGCCTATGGCAGCCTTCAACTTTTATTACAACAACTCTCTGTCGTAATGGAGAATCTGTCCGTAAAACGGGAGTATTTGTACAACTAGTGGCCCAGTGAGTAGGTTTTGCAGTGGTGTTCGTGCACATTGTTAGGTGTTTTATAAGATGACTGACGAAGTGGCATGAACATCCTCTGTGTGTGTGTGTGTGTGTGTGTGTGTGCGTGCTTGTGTGACTGCAACACACCTGTAGCCTGTAAGTTAAGTTAGCCGAACCACGCACAGTGTGCTGCTTGAGGCGAAAAGTGTGTCAGGCTTCTTATTTCTGTATGTCTTGTTACTTTCTTGTATTATTATTAACCCATTTAAACCGGGACAGCATGTCCGCATTTTAAGAACGTGTCGTTGCCGACACAGATATGCGCGTAATTTTGAAAGTACCGTAATTACTGTAAGTTTTGCGCAATAGAAAAAAATTCCAACTGTTCCTGAAAGCTGAGAAGCTGTGCTTCAGCCCAAATACAGGTTACTATGGTAAACATGGCAGCATGATTCTCTGCTGGGATTTTTGCATTAGGCCTTAAAGGGTTAATAATAATAATAATAATAATAATAAAAAAGTAATAACTTTGGTAAAACTGTAATTTTCTCACCCTCTCAATTAGACATATATATATATATTTTTTTTAAAATTTATGTTATTTATTTATTTATTTATTTTTTGGAGCACCTGCCCCTCAAAAGGTCTCTGCACGGGCCTGACATGCAGTGTACCTACCTTTTGATCTCTTTTCTCCTTTCCTCCCCTGATACTGTAACCATGCAGGCTCTTGAGATATCTAATTTGGATACTGTGAAAGGAAAGTGAGAAGTTATACTTCCCAGCTGAAACTGCCCATTACAACCTCTCCTACATTCAGTCTTCCATGTCATCATGCACTGGTGTTGTGTGTAATAATGGTATAACAACAAACTTGCCACGAAATGGCAACCTGACATACTTCTTAACACTGTCACCTAAAACTGTGGTGTTCAACTCATCAGAGGGATCATTGACTATAAAAATTCCCAAGTCACTTGAATCCATTGGATAGTGAAAGAAAGAGCTTCTGTGCCTGTATTCTTTGTAGACCAAGTGTATTTTGCCTCCACAAAGTATTATGTTCACAACAATAGCAATACTGTTATGTATCATCACACAGTTGTCTCCTTCTGATGTCCTAATGACTGAGCCACTAAGCAGAACTTCTTTAAACTGAGTAACCAATCCAGAAAATACTGGTGGAACAGGCCCATTTTCATGTTCCTTTCTGAGAACTCTTCTCAGACAATCATCTCTTGAATTGTAGTAGTTGTCCATTTCAGACAGGCGCCAAATTATTTGGGCCAGAGGATTGTCAGGTTTTCTGACAAGCTTTTTAAGCTTACCCAAGTAATTTTCAAATGGAAAAGCAGAAAATTCATCCAAATTTCCATGCTGCTTAACATCATCAGAGATATGCACTAACCCGTGTACATTATAAGCCACAAATTCAGGACCATACAATCGACTGAAGTGATCAACAAAGGACACGAGACATGTGTGAGCAAACTCATTCAACGCATAACAGTACTGTGGACTGAGAAGAATATAGGTAGCAACTGACAACAGCATGAAATTACTATACACTGGTGAAGCCAGTACATTACAGAGTACCACAGGACCAGTATATAACAAAAATTGCCGCAACTCAGTGGCTTTCCACCTAAGTCTTTCATCTAGTGATCTTGGCTTCCGTGCAAAATCAAAGGAACAAAAGTCTTCAATCCAACCAGTAAATCTGACACTTTTCAAGTCTGTCGAGAAGAGATACAAACACAGAGTGGTCCTGTACTTAACCAAAGATCTAAAAGTCTCCATGTTACCCCAAGACACACAAGATGCATGTAATCATGCGGAAAAGCTCCAACCATATCTATAGATGTATCAGTTAAAGGGGATGTTCCAGTGTGATGGTCTTCATCTGTCATTTGTCTAAAAGACATGTCTGTCCTAAGAGGGGCATTGCTCTCAGGGAAGGTCATTCGGTTTTTCATGTACACGCCAGTTTGGGTACATTTTCCACAGCCAGAGTACCCCGTGTGCGTCTTAATGGCTTTGATGAAAGCTCTGGCAGGTGCATCACATATGACAGATGTAACTTTCAAAAAAACCTGTTTGCCATGAATGTTGAAACCACTGCTCAGGCTGCGCATTTCTGCCACAAGGTCTTTCAAATATTCATTCAGACATCTGGGTTTTGATCTGCCATAGAACAAAGCAATAACAAATGGCTTCCTCCCTTTAAAATCTTGAATAATGCCAAGTATTGGCCAAAGCTGCACTGAATTACTGTGAAATAGCGGGATGCCATCAAAATTTAGCTGCAGTTTTAGCGTATGAAGGTCAGGGATTTTGGACCAGACTTTTTTGCAAGTCTTCATCAAACAACTTTGCACACCAAAGTAATAAAATTGGCCCCCAGCTAGCATGTGTGGCCTATTAGAACCACTGGTCCTAAGAAGGGTTCCAGCGTCTTTGGGGAGGGAGGGAAAATGAACTTGCAGCAGAGCCAGAAGGGCAGACAAAGCAATTAAGGATATCCCATAACTGACTGCCCACCCTGCCAGACATGAGACCAGATCACCCTCCCTTGAATCATCATTGTCATGCGTGGTGTCATCATCATCATCATCGCTCATTCCATCAACAAAACTTTCATGTTCACACTCTTCACATGCTGACACCCTGTCCTACATGCTGCCTTTCCTGGTCACCATCACACTGAATCTCAAGTTCATCAAATAGAGCCTTTACCCTCTTAACTGCTCTTCTTCTGAGGCTTTTTTTTTTTTTTTTAAGATTATTTTTTTGGGAATTTTTCCTTTATTTGACAGTTGTACAGTGTAGAGAGACAGGAAAGTTGGGGAGAAGAATGGGGGAAGACATGCAGCAAATGACCTAAGCTGGAATCGAACTCAGGTCGCTGCGGTAAGGACACAGCCTTTATGGTACGCGCACTTAGACCGATGAGCCACCGGGGCGCCCCTTCTGAGGCTATTTTATTCAGAGGTCTTCCTACTTTCCATTTTTAAGGGAAAAATTCTTACCAATGTCCTCTGATTTTGAATCACCACAGACTGCAAAAAGATGAAATATAATTAGTGTGGTACACAACATTTGTTTACATGAGTGAAACTTGTATTACATTCTTTACAGTACAACTACCACAACCTTCAGCCTCATGCATCACTAAAAATAATAATAATAATAATATATTTTAAAAGTAACTATCATGGTGTAGTGGACCATATCAGCCTACTTTCATTCCTGTGTGCACCTAAGTAAATCATGCAATACACATATCAGCATCAAAAATAGTCCACTCTACCTCTTCTAAACTCATATGCAGCTGTACTTTCAAATACTGTCCCAATATAATAATATGATATAAATAACATTATAATGGCTCACCATTATGAGCAATGATTTATTTATTTATTCTACCTCTCCATTCATTCTATTTTGCTTTAATTTCTTGAACGGAGGGTGGAATTTGCGTTTCATTTTGTTCATTCATAACACATTGCTCGTGAAGCTGTGCGCAATACTTCGGGGGAAATAGCTACCATAAATATATAAAAATTAGGTGGCTTCTTAGACTTTTCTAACAAGCAACCATATTTTTAAAAACAAGCCCAAAAAAACGCAACCCGCGACCCCTGATTTTTTCAAGCGACTTCAGGAAAAAAGAAGCCCACAGTCGCGTATTACAAGCGGACTTGGCCACTCTGGCTGCGATTTAGTGAAGGCGGGGCGAGCAGAGACTGAATTTGTGCTCTGATTTGTTGAGCATCTTGCTGCTTTTGAGAGAGTGCCAGGCAGGCTGTAATTGAAGGAAGCATGCGAAAATGATCTGCAGTCCGCTGCGCTACTGTTAGTTTGAATTGAAATACTGGTATTTATTTGACTAAGTGGCGGAACGCAGTTCCAGACCGTTCCAGCCTACTTTAACCCCTGCATGTAATCGCGGCCAACTTTTCCAGCTCATCATTGCCCCAAAATGATAGGCCCCTGAACTCGATAGGCCCCTGGGCTTCAGCCCAGATAAGCCCGTGCATTAAAGCGGCCATGGTGGACGGGCAGGTGCGCCGCGCATAGATCTCTGGCTTCGTTACTTGCTAACATTAGCAGCTAATCACCACTGACACGCCTCAGCTGCGTTAGCACCCAACGTTAGCAGCTAATATAATTTATATTCCACACTGGGCGTTAGCAGCTAAGCAGCTAATATAATTTATATACCACACGGGAGCTGCGTTAGCAGCTAATATAATTTATATACCATAACAACGCAGCTCCCGTGCTTCATATCGCTTCATATAGACACAGGTGCTGTTTTAGCAGCCAATGTTAGCAGCTCTTAAAGTTAGCGACCTTATGCTCGCGTTTTAAAGGGATTAAACCTCTTTTAGCAAAATCAGACATTAGAGATCATTAAAGTTTAATCAAACATTTTCACCCGAAAAGCAGCAGGCTTTTGAAGATGCTAACGCAGCCATAAGCCTGTGTCTAGACACCGCCTTCACACGTCTTAAAGAAGAACAGACTTCTGTTTGGCTAATCATCTTATAGTTTTCTTCTCCAAAGACCTAGGTTTTGTGGAACCATAACTTAGTGAGAATAAAATCGCCATTTATTATCATTAGTTCAACAAAATTTAAAAGGTTTAAAATTCACTTACCAAGCCAGTTGAAAGATGAGAGGAGCCAGATGAAAAATGAAGCAAATATAAGGTCCTGGTCACGTGCTGCAAAAGACTCCACTCTGCCACCTGTTGCCCAAAACTCTCCCAGAATGTATGGCCAAACCGAAGTGGTTAGGATGTGGCCCTCATGTGTTTTGCCATATCACATTTGCCAGTTACAAATCACGTGTGGCCCAAAAGTAAAATCTATTATCTGGGCCAAGTGCTTAAATTACAGAACTGTCCCAGAGGAGAAATTCCCTCCAATTTTGAAGGTATGGCCAAACCAATGTGGTTATGATGTGGCCCTCATGTGTTTTGCCTTATCACATCTCAGCCAGAGGTGCCAGCTAGATGCCATATGTGGCCCAAAAGTCAATGCTATCAGGGGAGGAACTGTGATTTGAATTGTTTGGTTGAATGAAGAAAACTGAATATACCTGGAGTTTACTTCAGAGGGTATTTGTTGATTGTGTAAGTCATTTGAGGTTTAACCCCTTAAAGGGATAGTTCACTTTTTTTGAAGTGGGGTTGTATGAGCTACAAATTGCCACTAATTACATTAGATGCAGTCGAAAACTCTCTGATCTCCTCCAGGTAGCCACACCAGCGCATAGTGCTGGGTGGAAATTTAGGCGATACACTGTTGTGAACGGGACCAGGGAAACAGCGTATTTTTGCGGCCTAAAAGAGGTCCTACTTGAAAATAATACACCATTTCAGTTGTACGCTATATTAAAAAGAATTACAGCGCTTTATCTGCTCTGAAAAAAACACAGTTGCGCTTGAACTAACCAACTGACGTATTCCATCGGAGTAAACTGCACGCTGTAGCGATCAGCTGTTTGGGTCAAACTGAGCGGTTTGAGACAGAGACGGCATTTCAATGACATAGAATTACGTCTCAAATTAAAAATAAAAATCCCTATAATAACCAGCACAGCAGATAGGCCTACACACTATGTGGCTGCGTAGACCCTGTCAATTGGTGCTGCAATGTTACATTAGACTTTTTCACAGGTGTTTCACTCTCTTACCTGATGCATGGGTACAGCAGTGCTCTTCAGCGTGCACCGTTGAGATCTCCCTGAATGTAGCCTCACGAAATCCTCTTTGGAAAAATGAATACTGCAAACACGGAGCTCTTTTAGGGATACGGATGGCGTATCAATATCCATATTGAGCGCAGCCAGCCACAGCTGCCGAAGTCCATCCCGCAGAGGAATGCAGTGGAAGCTGTAAGTGCACCGGGATACAGGTTTTCTTTCACATCCAGGAAAGCAACACACACGGACCATTTTCGAAATATTTGCACAAGTTTAACGACCGTCCGACCTCGCAACCACAGGTAAGCCGCTTGCACACTGGACGCGAAACGAATTTTTCGCAAGACTGATTACATTCAAAGTCAATGCGAAGACGCGAATACTCGCATTTCGCGTGTATTCGCGTCTTTGCATTGACTTTGAATGTATTCTGTCGTGCAAAAAATTTGTTTCACGTCCAGTGTGCAAGCAGCTTTACTGTGACCCAAACAGCTGATCGCTACAGCGTGCGGTTAACTACGATGCGCCACGCGGAGGACTACGTCAGTTGGTTAGTTCTAGAGCAACTGTGTTTTTTTTTCCGAGCAGGTAAAGCGCTGTAATTCTTTTTGATGTAGCGTACAACTGAAATGGTGTATTATTTTCAAGTAGGACCTCTTTTAGGCCGCAAAAATACGCTGTTTCCCTGGTCCCGTCCACAACAGTGTATCGCCTAAATTTCCATCCAGCACTATGCGCTGGTGCAGCTACCTGGAGGAGATCAGAGAGTTTTCGACTGCATCTAATGTTAAGTAGTGGCAATTTGTAGCTCATACAACCCCACTTCAAAAAAAGTGAACTATCCCTTTAAGACCTACGCCCCATACCGGGGGCTGGTTGTTACGCATTATAAATACAGAATGTTTCCAAATCGCAACATTGTCATGCGGCATATCCACATTTCGCGAAGAAACTCGGCCAAAAGCTCATGTAGACCATTTTTACCTCAACCAAACACAATTCAAGCACCAAGCAAGTAAATAAGCATGCAGCAAAACATAGGATAAAATCACATCAGCGCTGAATCGCCAGAATTTCTCCTGAATTAGTGCTATGCATAAAAACGATACCTCAAATGAAAGAGGAAAGTCCACAGAATCCAACGATATGAGCCCTGTCATTTTAAACCGACACCACACTCAAAGAACAGCAGGCATACACTTTACAGTCTACAGAGATGAGCAAAAAAAAATTCTTACCTTTGATATTTTGTAATAAAAAAAACTGTTTGAGGGTAAATCTGCGCTTGCTATTGTTAGCCCAATGTGTTCGTGTTATAATGAAACTAGATCTGCCAGTATCCTAGCATGTTCTTTACCAGGGCGTTGCTTCAAAGATCTCAGCTCCTTAGCATTCAGCTTGCTTGCAATGTATTTTCCTCTCTGCGATCGGCTTGTGATGCTGTCAGTAAGACTATGCCAGTAGGCATTTGATTCTATGAGTCCTGATGTTTCCAACGAACTCTAAACCACCTTAATCGCAGAAACCTAGCCTGAGCTACAGCCTTGCGTTCCCAGTGCGTCAAACTGAGTCCATGGGCCATTTGCATGTTCTTAAATAGCGCGACAATATAAACGCCTAAATAGTTTGTTTGAGATATTGTCTGAATAATTATCCGCTAAATATTCAACATTCATTTTCAAAGTCGTTTTTTTTTTTTTTTTTAATAAATTTGGCATCTCCAATCCCACCCGAATCTGGAATGCCCAATTGGTGAACTACGTACAAAGCTTGCTCATATGCGACCCCTTGCTGCCAACTCAGGAGAGCGAAGACAGTTCACGACACTCCTCCGAAGCACGTGCCTGTCAGCCACTGCTTTATACACTCATTGGTTGAATCTTCGCAAGTTCAGAACGAGGGCGGAGGATACCCGGACATGAACAGACTTAGAATCTTCCTGACGAGCGCCCGTCTGGCCAACAGGAGGCGCTTGAGCAACGAACAAAGGTATTTATTTATTACCCATTCCCGGCAGTCCCCTCCCAATTTGAAACCCTGTAGTGCGATTGCCAATTGTGCGCTACTCTGAAAAAGCTGCCGACCACTGCCGGTTGGTACGACCGGGGCTCGAACCCACAACGTGATATTCACTTCTGCACTGCAACGCAGTGCCTTAACCGAGTGAGCTGTCCGGCAGCCAAAGTCATTTTCTGAAAGAATCTTTGCACTATTCCGCACAAATACTGAGACTACAACAGCACAGTACGTATTTTCTTTACCCATTCGTTAAATGGGCAATTTGACCAAAGAAATGTTGTCAATTGGCGTAGCCTAATTGTTAAAATGCCGCGCTACAAGGGAGTGTCTGAAGGTTCGATTCCTGGTCAAAGTACATTCTTTTGGGAAATAATCGCAGTTTCCTTCTACAAATAATCGCTGGGGTTTTTGTTATTCTTACTTTTCTTTAACATTTTTTCACATTGCCTTTGTATTTATAATTTTATTTATTTGTTTTGTTTTTTAATAAATCTGCTCCAGTGGAGTCAAACTTCATTTTCATTGTATGTATTATCTTTTAATGGGAAATTGTATAGGCAACAAAACTGGCAGAAATAAAAATAAATTTATTTTTTCTTCTTATTCTAAAAATTAAAAAATATTGTATTTAGATGGAATGGATGCCTGTAGTGATATATAAGTGAAATTCAATGAGTTTTACAGTTTGGTATCTGAGAAATCTTAAATGGAACACAAGGTACCTATATTGCCAAATTGGAGAAGCCACCTAGACATTCCTCTCTCATTTTGCTCTCATTTACCTGATCAGAATAAACTTTGGCACAGATAATAATGAGATTCTGTGCTGTAATTTTTTAGAGGTTTCAGACTGCAACTCAACAAATTTACAAGGGATAGAAGTAAACTTTTTTGGTGCAAAATGAGATCTTTATTTATACTGTGTTCCATCTCCATTTATTCTGACTCAGTGACGTATATAGTGATTTTTACACCAGGGCGGAAATCCCAAATAGTTTTACCTTTATTATAATACCAAGATTATTCAAATGGACCAAGCAGTCGCAGAGATATACTCATTTCATTTTGGGCTTGCCATTTTCGAAAAAGAGGCTCAGGGCTTAAGGGGTTAATTTACAGACATTTTGAGACAAGATAATACTGTGTTGATAAAGAAGAAACTGAACACAATGATTGGTTGTGCTGTAGTGCTGTTCATTGGTGTTCATTCTGCTTGAGTTGAGGGGGAGAGAGGCGTGTAGGGCTGGTTGTAGCAGATGATTTACTCTTGTTTAAACGGGGTTTTCTGAAACAAATTCGTGTGTAAAAGTTCAAACATTAAAAGAAGTAAGACGATTTGCTCCCGAGGTATAACCTTTGTCGCATTAGGAGCAGGGAGAATCTTCCCCCCTTCTTTTTTTTCCCCCTTTTCCCCCTTGTAACAACTCGGTTGGCAAATAGCCAAATCAAGTCGTTCATCTGGTCAAACAAAAGCGACGGGGGTTTTTCCGGGTTTTTTTCGGGGGGGTTTCAGTCTCCTGGGAGCAAAGTAAAGTAAAATAAATTTAAACACTAAATAATTGGCCAACTAAGTGAATTGTACGATATACAAAATAAAACAGAGTTGTTTTCAAGGACTGAGCTACTGTCGCTTGGTTTTTCTGTAGCTGATTTAGCTAACAAACTTCAGCAAGCTCTCAACGCTAAGAATATTGTCGAATTACCTGGATGTCTAGCAAACTATTACCTGGGCTGGTTTCATACTTGTTCGCTTGCCTTTCATACAGTCTTCTAGCCAGTAAGTATTGACTTTCACCGAGGTTTTTAGACTGCTTCGGTCTTTCTCTTTACTACATAAACGCATTGCCAAGCTTGAATTAAATATTAACGCGAACCGGGGTTTTTGTCTTTTTCGCATCTCATTATTACCGAAGTGCTCTTCTGATTAAACACATTGCAAATTACATAATTTTTGTTTTTTACTCCGGTTGTGGTGCCTTGATCAGCTGATTAAAGTTTAGTTGCTTGTTTGAGTGCTTCGCGATAGCTTGTTGGGGGAGATACCGTGTTTAGTTCACTCATTTAGTAAACAACTTTTTTTTCGGTCCGTTTGAATTAAAGAAAACTGGAGCTTTACTCTGTTTCGGTTACCTTTGGTTGTATTTGTGGCTAGTTAGCTAGATATTTACTGTTCGCATTTTTGACTTGGGATCTGAATTTAACCATTTAGTCAGTAGGGCAGCTGTTACTTAAGTCGTTCATTCAGTTAGGTTGGAATTTTAAACGGTAAGGTTTACCGGAGTGCTCGCCCCCCCCCCCCCGCCCCTGTTTCTCCTGGGCACTGTAGCCAGTCTGTTTTATCTGGATTCTCAGCTAAGACCTGGATATTTTTAGATTCGTATATTAATAGTACTGGGACTATATAAAGTCAAGTCGGCTTATTCAGAGTGCCTATTACATTTTGAGTTAGTCTCAATTTGGTATTTCATTTTTTTGTTAACTGAAACTAAGCCCCTGCTAAAAGAGTCTTATTATCCATTTACATAGTTTCCCTCGGTTTCTATTGTGACTGCTGCTTAGGGCTTCTCAGGTTAATAAATTGTGGACCCTGAGCTTCTGTCTCGGCATTAATTAATTTTCCTTGTTATCTAGGGTGAGCAAGGTCATTAGATAGGGGTTCAAAATGAGGTCAAAACTATGTGACGGTTGCAGGATGATCGCACTTTTGGAAAGAGATTTCCAGGGTGGGTTTGTCTGTCAACGGTGCCAGCTAATTGAGCATCTGGAGAGCAAGATCCTTGATCTTCAGAGCCAGTTGGCAGCGCAACATAGTTCGCAATCAGTAGAGTTCCTAGAGGAACTAAGTAGTATGTCATTTAGAGAAATGGTGTGTGCGCCAAAGCAGGGGTGTGCGGAGACCACAGAACAGGCAGGGAGAGAAAGTTGGGTGATTGTAGGTCGACAGCGCAGGAAAGGGCGTGCACGCCATACAGCGACAGCTCCTCCAGTGGTTGAAGTGTCCAACCAATTCCGGCCCTTGCAGGAACTCGACTTGGCCCCTGACCCTGAGAGTGGGGGGATTGATGAGCATCAGGGCACCCTGTTAGCCTCTTCCCTTCAGAAAAGGGAGTTAGTGATAGTGGGGGACTCAATCATTAGAGGAATAGACAGCTTAGTCTGTTCGCGCGACAAGGAGTCTCCGTGGAGCAGATCCTCCACGGTAGTTTTCTCCGGGATTCTACCGGTACCACGTGCAAGCAGAGGAAAGCAGAATTTTATCTGGAGGTTTAACACGTGGCTACGAACCTGTTGTAGGAAAGAGGGGTACAGGTTTATGGGGCACTGGAACTTTTTCTGGGACAGGGATGACCTGTTCAAGCCTGACGGGCTACACCTGAACCGGAGGGGTACCTTTGCACTGGGTCAGCGTATGTTGAGGGTAGCACAGGATTATTTAAACTAGGGACTTGGGGGGCAGGGAGGTTAGTGAGTGTTACACATGGGAAGTGCAGACTGCCATGATGGAAGCTGACAGCGTTACATGCACTATTGATGATATACTTTTCAAGCAACAAAGCGTAGCAGCTGTATGGGAAATCAAGAGGGAAGAGCATTAGTAATAACCTGAAATGTTTTTATTTAAATGCAAGAAGCATAAAAAATAAATTTCCAGAACTTGAGGCTGTTATGATTAGTGAGGGCTAGGACATAGTTGGGATTACAGAGACATGGCTTAGTGAAGAGGATGGAGATGAATATAATATAGAAGGTTATAAGCTCTTTAGGAAGGATAGATGTAATAGGCGAGGAGGGGGCGTAGCACTCTATGTGAACGAAAACATAAATGTACAGGAAATTCTCGAAATTGAACATTCCTTGCCCTGTGAAGATATCTGGGTCAGGCTCATTGGCAAATACGAGACAGGTTTAAACATAGGAGTATACTTTCGACCGCCAGCTTTGGACAATATTGTCAATGTACTGCTCTTTAAGAGGATTAGGCAAGCTTGTAGAGGAGGAGGGACTATTATTATGGGAGACTTCAATTATCCTGGTATCGACTGGAAAATGGTGAAAGGACAGGGTAAAGGCGAGGAAGAATTTCTGGATGTTATAAATGACAATTTTTTGGTGCAGTATATAAATAAACCAACAAGAGAGAAGGCAATTTTAGATTTGGTGCTTTGTAATGACTCTGATAGACTTAGCAATGTTGAGGTACTGGAGCCACTTGGGACTAGTGATCACTCTACTGCTAATTTTGACACTTCATGGGAAGTTAAAAAGGTGCCTTTGAAAACCAAAATTTTTAATTTTAGGCAAGCAAACTTTGATCGGGATGCGCTCATATCTAAGCGAAATAAAATGGGAGACACTTCTGGACTGTGAGTCTGTAAATGAGATGTGGGAAAGATTTAAGGGGGTTTTACTAGATTCACAAAGTAAATTCATTCCAAAGATGTCCAAAAGTAAGCTGAAAAAGCAAAATCCTCCATGGATGACCATAGCTATTCGTAGGAGTCTGAGGAATAAGAGGAATCTTTATAGGACGTACATAAAGGATAAGAATGAGAATACTAAGGCTGAGTACTGTAAAATGCCAGCTGTGGTCACAAAAGAGCTGAGGAATGCTAGAAGACTGTATGAAAGGCAAATTGCAGAAGGGGCAAAAACTAATCCTAAGCACCTATTTCAGTACTGTAGCAGAAAAAGGAAAGTCAAAGAGGAGGTTAAGTGCATAAAGAATAAATATGGATCACTGCTATATGATAACAAGGATATTGCGGATACCTTAAACAGTTTTTTTGTCGAGAATTTTACCTTGGAGCGGGTTTTCATTTGGCCAGAGGGCATGTCCAATGCTCAAGATTATTTTGCGGAAATTGAGGTTAGGGATAATGAAGTATTAGACAAGTTGCATAAACTAAAGGCAGATAAGGCGGCGGGTCATGATGGCTTATATCCTAGAGTGCTCAGGGAAGTTAGTGAGATCATATTTAAACCGCTCTCTGCTATCTTCAGACAGTCTTTAGAGACTGGAGAAATACCAAATGATTGGAAGCAGGGCAATATAATACCAATATATAAGAAAGGGGACCGTACTGAGCCAGGAAATTACAGGCCAGTCAGTTAAACTTGCATTGCATGCAAAATACTGGAATCTATCATAAAAGACGAGCTGGAATTATTCCTTGAACGTAATAATATTTTGAGGGATAGCCAACATGGTTTCCGTAAGGGAGGGTCATGCCTGACAAACCTCCTAGAATTTTTTGAAGAGGCAACCAAGACTTATGATCAGAGCAGGGCTTATGACATCATATACTTGGATTTTCAGAAAGCATTTGATAAAGTACCGCATAAGAGACTAATTTTTAAAATTAGCTCCATTGGAGTTACAGGAGGTATTCTGGAGTGGATTCAAAACTGGTTACAGGACAGAACACAAAGAGTGGTGGTCAGTGGAATCTCATCTCAACTAGGTATGGTGGGGAGTGGCATCCCTCAGGGATCAGTGTTGGGACCCCTGCTGTTCCTCATCTACATTAATGACCTTGATAAAAATATTGAAAGCAAATTAGTTAAATTTGCTGATGATGCTAAATTGGGAAGTTTGGCAAATAGTTTAGACTCTACTAAAGTGATTCAGGAGGATTTGGATAGAATCCAGAGTTGGGCAGAAATGTGACAAATGAAATTTAATTTAGCAAAATGTAAAGTCGTACATGTAGGTAATAAAAACATTAGACAGGATTACTTCATGGGAGGTTTAAAACTGGAATGTGCTCCACATGAAAAAGATCTAGGAGTGATTGTTGACCAAACCCTCACAGGTTCTAGTCATTGTGCCATAGCAGTTAAAAAAGCCAATCGGATACTGGGATACATTGCCAAAAGTATTGAGTACAAATCCAAGGAGGTGATACTTCTCTTGTACAACACATTTGTCAGACCACATCTGGAGTATTGTGTACAGTTCTGGGGACCATACTTTAAGAAAGATATAGAGGCTCTAGAAAAAGTTCAGAGAAGAGCAACTAAGCTGATTCCAGGTATAAAAGATGAAAGCTATGAGAACAGGCTGAAGATCCTTAATCTCTTTAGTCTTAGGAGAAGGAGACTCAGGGGTGATCTGATTGAGGTCTTCAACTATGTTAAAGGGATTAACAAAGTGAATTATGTAGGATTCCTTCGGCCAAGTTCTGTTAGTAGAACTCAGGGTCATAAATGGAAGTTGACCAAGGTAAATTTAGCACTGATATTAGGAAATATTTTTTCACCCAAAGAGTAATTTCGATGTGGAACAGCTTGCCTGACCATATTGTTGAGGCAGAAACCTTGGCAATTTTCAAGAGCAGGCTTGACTTAAAGCTAGATACCATTGAGACATTGAGTATCTGAAGTGATATATTCACAATAGTTAAAAGAAACTGGCGAGCCTAGTTGGGCTGAACGGCCTGTTCTCGCCACTCATGTTATGTTATGTTTTTTTTTTTTTTTAAATGAATACTGTCAACTGATTCAACTATTCTTTTTATGTTGAAACAAATTATGTAAGAAAAAGGGAACTCAGTTTTAAGAAAAATAAAACTTTGTAGTAATTAAGTGACATTAACCCCTCAACTTTCTTTGTGTGCTGTTGCCTTACCTTGGAGTAGGGGCATCTCACCTACCTTGCCAGATCTGGGGAAGGGAGGGTTTGTATTTTGCCTCACCTGTACTAATGGGGCGGATATACATTGTAAACTTCAGGTAGTCACTGTGTCTGAGATAAAGCCTGAAGCCCACCTCGCCACATCTTTATTCAGCAAGGTAGGCACAACATACTTACACACGTGGGTACTGAGATTAATTGTATTGGGAGCGGGGACTCAGATCCTTTTGGTCATCTCAATCGTCCAAGGTATGAGGTGTTACACTAACCCCTACAAAGCGGAGGCATTATCCCTCCGTTTCATTATCTTCACATTTGAGCCAGGCACAGCGCCAAGATTTCAGTTTGGGGTGGGCCGGACCAATTGTGGGTGGGCCTAAATTCCAAAGATTAGGTCACTTAATAAAACTTAAGCCCAGTTCAGGCCAAAGATTCGCGACGAGACGAGACCGTTTTAGAACATCGCAGGGAGGAGTTGCAGCAGTGTGCACTGGCCCGTCGCAGCTCGACTCAAGCCGGCAGGTAGCGTCGCCAGAGATTCAGCATGTCAAATCGCAAGAGGCTGGTTTTAGAACTTAAAGCATGTAACCTATCTCAACAGCCAATCAGCTCGTAGCGAATTCATGCTGGTCACGTCAGTTACAAACTGTCAGCTGGTTGGAACTGCGCCGGGAATAACCGGGAGAAATTTACAAAAGAGGGCAGGTCTTCCGTTGCGAGCTCCTAGCACAGATTGGCAAGAGTGCCTTCGGTATCTTGTTAAAGCACCCATGTGGCGCAGTCAGAACTTAAAATTGCATGGGTTATAAACATCCCCTTAAAAAAAAAGTTTTCATTACAGACTTCTTCTCAAATAATATAGGTTCAGCAGATCCTCTTATTGTGCGGGATACATTCAAATGTGTCTTTAGAGGGCACGCAATACAATACTCCTCCTTTAAACAAAAGCAGTTTAGGGAAAAAGAGAAAAATCTAGTAAAAGAAATTGAAAAGCTTACACGAGAAAATGATACTTCTGTTAATATGTCTTCTGATATGTTGAACATCTTGGAAGATAAACAGAATGAACTTGAAGAACTTTATCAAGAAAGATCGATTAATGTATATTTTGAAAACAAAGCCAAATGGACGGAGAAGGGTGAAAAATGTAACAAACACTTTTTAAATCTTCAATATAGAAATGCATCTAAAAAGAACATACAAAAACTACTCACAAATAAGGGTGAAACTCTAGTGGCCCCAACAGATATATTGAAAGATGAAAAATATTTTACTGAACTGTTTTCATTTCAGACTCCACAACTGCCTCTAAATGATGTCCACTGCGAAGACTTTTTCCCAAAAAACTAGGTTAAGCTTTCAGACATGCAAAGGGAATCCTGTGAAGGCCTAATATTTGAAGATGAGCTCAGACAGGCAATTAAGTCATTTCAACCAGGGAAAACACCTGGCCTTGATGGCATACCAATTGAGGTGTATCAGACTTTTTATGATCAAATTAAAGAACCATTACTTGCATGTTTTAATTACTCATATGACAAGGGTGTACTGTCTGAGACCCAACAAAGTGGTCTGATTTCGCTGCTACTAAAACAAGAAAGCAGTGGCCCATATAAAGACCCAGTTTATTTAAAAAACTGGAGGTCTCTTACACTTCAATGTTGTGATGCCAAAATACTAGCAAAATGTATTGCACGTCGCATTAAGAATGTCTTGTCTGATATAGTTCACGATGACCAGTCTGGATTTTTACAAGGTCGAAATATTAGGGACAATATTAGGCAGCTACTACAAATGATAGAAAACTATGAAATGTCAAAAAAGCCGGTTTAATTTTTATAGCAGACTTCGAAAAAGCCTTTGATAAGGTTAGTCTGGATTTTATTTATAAATGCCTTGAATTTTTCAACTTTGGTGAATCTCTCATGAAATGGGTTAAAGTTATGTACAACAACCTAACATGTAAAATTATAAATCATGGTCATATTTCAGGAAATATTTCACTGTCAAGGGGAGTAAAACAGGGTTGTCCTTTATCACCTTATTTGTTTATAATGTCAATTGAAATACTTGCTATGAAGATTAGATCAAATAAAAATATCAAAGGCTTAGAAATCCAGGGGCTGTATACAAAGGTTTCTATGTATGCAGATGATGCTACCTTTCTGTTGACACCGCAGCCCTTATCCTTGCAAGGCCTAACACAGGACCTGGATTGTTTTTCCTGCTTGTCAGGCTTGAAGCCAAATTATGACAAATGCACAATACTTAGGATCGGGTCTCTGAAAAACACTACATTTACCTTACCGTGTAATTTACCCATAAAGTGGAAAAATGGATCAGTTGATATGCTCGGCATTCATGTTACTGAAAACATGGATAATCTCTCAGGTATAAAAAACTTGATAAAATAGACAAAATTTTGCAGCCATGGAGGGGGAAATACTTGACAATTTATGGCAAGATCACCTTAATGAATTCCTTAATTGTGTCTCAATTTCTATATTTGTTTATGACATTACCTTCACCAAGTGAATCATTTTTCAAACAATATGAGAAGAAAACCTTCAAATTTATATGGAATGGTAAACCAGATAAAGTTAAGCGTGTGTATCTTTACAATGAATATGAATCAGGTGGCCTAAAATTGTTAAATTTAAGAGCTCTGAATCTCTCCCTTAAAGCCTCCCTGATTCCAAAATTTTTTAAAAACCCAAGATGGTTTTCCAGGAGACTATTGGACAATGTACACCTGATTTTTAAGAAGGGACTGTTTCCCTTTCTACAGATTAAACACACCCAGTTCTCACAATTCAATGAGGAACTGCTCATTAATGTATGCCCGTTTTTAAAGGAAGCCATACAAAGCTGGCTGCAATTCCAATTCTATCCTCCAGAAAATATAGAGGAAATTTTGCAACAAATCATATGGTTCAATTCTAATATCTTGATTGGTAACAAATTGATTTTTTGGGAAAACATACTTGATTCTGGCATTATCTTTATAAATGATATTGTAAATAATGAAGGTAAATTAATGTCTTATGAAGACTTAATTGACATTTATGGTTATGGAAAGGATTGCCCTTTCCAAAAGTTCAATCAATTGGTTGCGGCTTTACCACTGAAATGGAAAAGAGGAATTGTTAAAGGAAGTAGCAAGGAGCTTGTCTGTCGACCATCTACGAAAAACCTTCAGTGGATTGAAAAAACCAGCATAAATAGAATGATTTATAAGTTCCATCTTGAATCAGGAAAACTGAGAGCCAATCCTCACAATATTCTAGATTCTTGGGAGTATATGCTAGATTTTCCGATTCCATGGAACCAGGTTTTCATTTTAATTTACAAAACAACAATAGATTTGTCATTAAGAATTTTTCAGTTTAAATTAATATATAAATTTTTGGCCAATCTAAAGATGCTTCATATTTGGGGAATTGAGGGGTCCGACTTGTGTAGATTCTGTGGCGAAGAGCTTGAGTCAGTGGATCATTTATTTTGGTACTGCCCCTGTGTACAGTTGTGTGAAAAAAGTGTTTGCCCCCTTCCTGATTTCTTTTTTTTTTTGCATGTTTGTCACACTTAAATGTTTCACATCATCAAACAAATTTAAATATTAGTCAAAGACAACTCAAGTAAAAACAAAATGCAGTTTTTAAATGAAGGTTTTTATTGTTAAGGGAGAAAAAAAATCCAAACCTACATGGCCCTGTGTGAAAAAGTGATTGCCCCCTAAACCTAATAACTGGTTGGGCCACCCTTAGCAGCAACAACTGCAATCAAGTGTTTGCGATAACTTGCAATGAGTCTCTTATGGCGCTGTGGAGGAATTTTGGCCCACTCATCTTTGCAGAATTGTTGTAATTCAGCCACATTGGAGGGTTTTCGAGCACGAACCGCCTTTTTAAGGTCATGCCACAGCATCTCAATAGGATTCAGGTCAGGACTTTGACTAGGCCACTCCAAAGTCTTCATTTTGTTTTTCATCAGCCATTCAGAGGTGGACTTGCTGGTGTGTTTTGGATCATTGTCCTGCTGCAGAACTCAAGTTCGTTTCAGCTTGAGGTCACGAACAGATTGCCGGACATTCTCCTTCAGGATTTTTTGGTAGACATCAGAATTCATGGTTCCATTTATCACAGCAAGTCTTCCAGGTCCTGAAGCAGCAAAACAGGCCCAGACCATCACACTACCACCACCATATTTTACTGTTGGTATGATGTTCTTTTTCTGAAATGTGGTATTACTTTTACGCCAGATGTAATGGGACACACACCTTCCAAAAAGTTCAACTTTTGTCTCGTCAGAACAGAGTATTTTCCCAAAAGTCTTGGGGATCATCAAGATGTTTTCTGGCAAAATTGAGACGAGCCTTAATGTTCTTTTTACTCAGCAGTGGTTTTCGTCTTGGAACTCTGCCATGCAGGCCATTTTTGGCCAGTCTCTTTCTTATGGTGGAGTCATGAACACTGACCTTAACTGAGGCAAGTGAGGCCTGCAGTTCTTTGGATGTTGTTGTGGGATCTTTTGTGACCTCTTGGATGAGTCATCGCTGCGCTCTTGGGGTAATTTTGGTCAGCCGGCCACTCCTGGGAAGGTTCACCACTGTTCTATGTTTTCGCCATTTGTGGATAATGGCTCTCACTGAGGTTCGCTGGAGTCCCAAAGCTTTAGAAATGGCTTTATAACCTTTTCCAGACTGATGGATCTCAATTACTTTCTTTCTCATTTGTTCCTGAATTTCTTTATATCTCGGCATGATGTCTAGCTTTTGAGGATCTTTTGGTCTACTTCACTTTGTCAGGCAGGTCCAATTTAAGTGATTTCTTGATTGAGAACAGGTGTGGGAGTAATCAGGCCTGGGTGTGGCTTGAGAAATTGAACTCAGGTATGATAAATCACAGTTATGTTTTAACAGGGGGGGCAATCACTTTTTCACACAGGGCCATGTAGGTTTGGATTTTTTTTCTCCCTTAATAATAAAAACCTTCATTTAAAAACTGCATTTTGTGTTTACTTGTGTTGTCTTTGACTAATATTTTAATTTGTTTGATGATGTGAAACATTTAAGTGTGACAAACATGCAAAAAAATAAGAAATCAGGAAGGGGGCAAACACTTTTTCATGCAACTGTAGGTCTGTTTTGGACAGGGGTTCAGAGGTGGCTGGCTTTATATTCAAGTAATTTTACACTGGATTTGCCCACCATACTTCTGGGCAGTCTAAAAAATGACTCCGGAAAAATAGTCAATATTATAATACTTCTTGGGAAAATTTTCATTTTTAAATCAAAATCTGTGGACGCTTTGAGGATAGAGAGATTCAAACTCTTTGTAAAACATCACAGTAAAATTGAATGCATGATGGCACAAGAAAACAGTAGCTTAAGTGTAGATACGGATAGATGGAAGGCTATGAGAATAGTGGAAGGAATAAAATAACAAGTAAATATGTATGAGTCTATTAATATATGATGTGTCTGTGATTGTATGTATGTAAGTATGCTGAAGCATGAGTATATAATATATGTATATGTCGTTGTGATCATTGTATGTAATTGTATGCTGTATGCTGATAGTTCTCATTTCTTTTTATTCATTTTTGTATATATTTATATTTTAATTTATGTCATTGTCCTTTCACTGTAGTATATGTATATATGGGTGTAGGGTGCTGTCATGGGAGTCAAAGGGTGGGTGTGGGGTCTTATGAGAAATTTATTGAAATTAAATGAATTCAGTAGACCCCGAAAATTGGGGGGTGGAGGGATTAGAAAAAAAAATCCCTTTAAAACAATTATTAGTTCTGACTCGATCGCAATCATTTTTTCTAATTACCCTCAATCCGAAAACACTCTGCATTATCAGGTGTTGCTTGTTCACTTCGTTATGGCAAAACGTCAATCATTCATTTTGTGACGACCCCTCCCGCTCTGCCTGCATGTCATGTTCTGATGTCCTCAGTCTTGTTTTTCTGCTGCTTGTAGGTTCCTGAAAGTGGTATGTGGGCGGAGCTGGGAGGGGTAGTCTCATTTACCTGCCTGGCTGGGCGGGGCTTCCAGGGGCTTAAAGGCCCGCCCCAGAAGGTCTCTAGCCGGGCCCCAGCTACCTCACCTGTCCCTTTGTTTGGTTTGTTGCATCCACCACTTGCATTACACTACATTTTCACTCATCCATCCACTCCAGACAAGACTGTCCAGACTTGCAATGTTAAAGTAGTGGTTGAATATGTTTGATTTGTCCAAAAAATAAAAATATATTTTGGATTGTTTTTCTGTGTGTGCTGTTCCTCTTTGTTACCAGCCATGAGCCAGGTGGTAACAATTTGGATGTGCAATTTTGTGCATTTCAAATCTCTGTCTTTGATTCCATTTAAACAATTAAACAATCAGAACACAGGATAGATGGCCTGATGAGACAGAAAGGTAGTGCAGAATTTCCAGAGCAGTTTGTTCAAAAAAGCCCATTGGCCAACTTATGAGTAACTTTTAGTGTTAGTGAGGTTTTTTCTGATCTGAATTACCAGACGATTTATTGATTAGTCGCACAGATCGCATCACGAAAGAAGCTCGAGATTTGTGACTTAAAGGGCCCTATCTTACGCCAGAGTCCCTTTAAACCCGTTATTTGGGGATTTTAAAAATATTCTTGAAGAGGCGTTCCTATTTGAATGAAAGTTTAAATCTTGCACACCTGCCTATATCCCTAAAAACACCAGCGCCCGAGAACATTATGCATAGGTTTGGTTTGGGTTTCCTCAATTAGATACGATGGGACAGTTTAAACCAATCAGTGTGCCAGGTGCCACTGCCTTATTTCGCTTCATGAAAGCAGGCTAAACCCGTTATTTGGGGATTTTATCCCAAATCCTCAAACCAAAATCCGTGATGGAGAGAGGAAGGTCGCCACATTTCTCTGTTGATGAAGTTAAATTGCCCGTGCATGAGGTCAAATCCAGTTAGGGAGGATCTGTTTTTGTTAAGTTAATCATGAATTGTATTATTATTATTATTATTTGACATTGACATATTGTTTAATGTTTGGTATGTAGTGAAAAAAAAAAAATCAAGCCTACCCTTTTGTGATGGAAATTTCAAAAAAAAAAAAAAAAAAAAATGCTGTTTCATGATGGCCATGCACTTCCAACTCCTCTCCCATCTGAAATGAAGCATAGAACAAAATCCCATTTTAGAAAAATAAAATTAGGTATATGCACTGGCACTCAGCGACGTAATTTTTTTTTTTTCATTTATTTTGGAGAGCGCATTTCAGAACTTCAGCGAATGAAGGTAATTCTGGTGACAAGTACGTGGTTTCGTCCGTTTACATTTTCCAATCGGACAGCTGTCTGTTTTTTTACAGCAAGTTATTTGACCGTGCTGCAAAAACAGGTGTACATACTTGTCGCCGAAATTACCTTCATTCACAAGAGAGTTCTGAAATGCCGCTCTCGCTGGAAAAGAAATTTCAACGCAATGCTGAGTGCTAGTGCATAGCGCTTAAAAATTCTGAATTGTGAAAGACCAAATGCGGGTTAAAGCTGGGTGGTTTTAGGACCCGCATTATACGCTTTCCCTAACGTGTGTGGTCAAGATAGGAATTGTAGGGAAAGCGCATAAACACGCCCACGGGCACACCTCCAGGCACAAATAAAGGATTCAGCATAATGCATAGTGGGTAGTGTGGCCGCAAGATATCGTTTAGGGATAGTGGAAGCTGCTAAATGCGTAATTCACGGGTTGCGGGTAGTGGCAACGGGTAAGGCAGTGTGAAAGATAGAGCCCTAATAGCCAATTGATTATTCTTATAAGTGGAAAATTGTTTTAACAAAGGAAAATGACTGAAAACAAGTTAGGACTAACAATTGTAGTAAAGCGATGTTGTGTGACCGTTCATTTTTCAGTTCTGGCTACGCCACTGATTTGAAATGCACAAAATTGCGTGTCCAAATGAACGACTGTCGTTTTGCCTTAACGTGTGAACAAGCAACACCTGATAGTGCGGAGCGTTTTCAGATTGAATGCATATGGTTGCGATAGTCAGAACTAATAATTGTTTAAAAGAGATGTTTAGAGCCCACTCAATTTTAAGTTCTGGCTAAGCCACGGCCATGGACGGCTCCAAATTATCGCCCCTTTCTTTATTTTTTGTTTGTCCTCGCTGTTTTCTTAATAGCTGAAATGCAACTGTTGCACCTAACTCATTAACACCAGGAAAATAGGTCTAAAAAGCCGGCAGTTAAAATGGAAGTGCTGAGAGTCATTGCTATGGAAACGATACGATGCTATGGAAACGTGTCGCAAGTAGTTGGAAGTTTCAACCCGTCTCGTTGTGAATCTTTGGTATGGGCTTTAATCTTCGCTTAATAAAAACGTCTAGCTGATGTACTACTATATTATATCTCTTATATCCAATTTGGTTGCTAATGTTACTTAAATGTTTTATTGCATTTTTTAACATTTCAGTGCATAGGCTACCTATCCGCGACCGCTCTCCTTGGTTCTGACCAAAGAGGAGCGCTCTGGAATCTTTTACGCACAAAAGCGGCCACGTTGACCACGGTTAAAGCGTCAACATAACCAACCTTTTAAAATAATTTTTAAAATTAACAAATTTGAATCATTAATGAATTGCATCATGAAATGTATTTGAAACAATATATATTATTTTTTTTAAAGAAAAGTTTAGGGTGGGCCTGTTGATGAGTGGATGGGCCTAGGTCCACCTAGGCCCACCCATAACGCCGTGCCTGATTTGAGCTTCTGGGTAAAATACTCTCCAGTATGTAATGGAATTGAATTCTAATGCAGACATTCCTTTGTAAAGCATACTGAGTGTGATTTTGCATTGTCTTTTTGAAATGTGCATGGGCGTTCCGAGAAAAGGGACTGTGAAGGCAGCATATGTTGCTCCAAAATCTGTGAGTACTTTTTAGCAATCATGGTGAGTTCACAGAAGTGCAAGTTGTCCTTGCCAGTGGCACTGACACATCCCCATTCCATGACAGAGCATGGCTTTTGGACTGGCGACAGTCTGGATGGTCCTTTTTCTTTGTGCTCCAGAGCACACGGCATCCATTTCTTCTGAAAAAAAAAAAGACCTGAAAGATTTGTCTGACCACAATACACGTTTCCACTGTGTATTGAGCCTCTAAGCCCAGAGAAGTCAACAGCACTTCTGGACACAGTAGACATACTTCTTTTTTGCATAGTAAAGTTTTAACTGGAATTTTTGGATTGAAGTAATTTACAAAAGTTTGCCATCCCTAACCCATTAGCTTTATATCACTTTTGCAGACATGATAGTTCTTGATGCAGTGCTGTCAGAGTGATTAGAGATCACGGATGTTCATCTTAGGCTTGTGCCCTTGTCCTTTACGCACAGCATTGGCGGCAGATTTCTGGAATCTTTTTATTCCGTCATGCACTATAGGGTGACATATCCAAGTCTCCTCCTATCTTTCTTTTTGAAACATGGTTTTTAAACCTTAGAGTGATTTTCACCCACATTTGTGGGCGAATTGGTGATCCTCAGCCCATCACGGCTCCTGAAGTACTACACCTTTCCTGGAAGCTCCTTTTGTCCTTTGTCATGAGTACCAGGCAGTGGTTTACTCAACTAATGTACACTCAGGGACACCAATCTGTAATGACTTCCTGTGGCTTTAGAATTACTGTAAATAATGAAAAGCTGCAATTATGTCATCAATTTCATTAAAGGAGACGTTTACCCTAAAAATACATAATATTCATATTTATTGCACGTCACTGGGATATAAAGAAATATTTACAGCTGTTCACTGGGCTCTAAAATTGCTGGAACCCCTGACTGGCACTGCTTTAACAAAAAAAAAAAAAAAAAAAAAAATTATATGAAGACTACAATGGAAAAATGATCAGTCACTTTTTCAAGATAAGGAGAAATGATGAATCAATAATTCAAAACGATCTTAGAAACAAAGAACTGAAAAAATATGCAAAAAATATAAAATATATACAGTTGCAATCAAAATTATTCAACCCCTGTTGCAAATTAGGTTTACTGGCAAAATTTACAAACTCCCAGCTATTTGAAATGAACAAATCAAACAAGAACAACTTAAATGGCTCAACGCAACAAATATTACAAGTGGCTTCTCCAAATTCAACACAAAATGCCACTTTTAATGACTACTGCAGGCTCAAAATTATTCAACCCCTTCATGACAAGCATCTGTAATACTTAGTAGAAAACCCTTTTGCTGCCATGACCTGCTGGAAATGTGAGGCATAGGCAGACAACAGCTTTTGGCAGCATTCCCAAGGAATCTTAGCCCAGTCCTCACAGACAATGGCCTCCAGTTCACTAATATTCTAGGGTTTGCATGCTGCAACTGCCTTCTTCAAATCCTACCAGAGATTTTTTATGGGGTTCAAGGGAGGCGACTGTGATGGGCACTCTAGAATCTTCCCAGACTTCTTCTGAAACCAAGCCTCGGTGGTTGTTGAGGTATGCTTAGGATCATTGTCTGTTGGAAGGTCTAATGATGCCCAAGCGTTAGCTTCCCTACAGACGGCATGACATTTTCTCCTTGGACATCCTGGTTCTTGACTGAATCCATCTCGCCCTCCACACTGTGCAGATTTACAGTCCCGGAGGAAGCAAGGCAGCTGCAGAGCATCAAAAAGCCCCCACAATTCTTCACTGTAGACAGGGCGTACTTTTCAGCATATGCTTCTTAATTCCTCCTGCAGACATACCACTGATTCATAAGCCCGAAATATTCCAGTTTTGTTTCATCACTCCACAGAACAATATCCCCAAACTTCTGTGGCCTATTTATATGGTTTTGAGCATGTTGGAGCCTGTGCTTTTGGATCAGTCGTGGTGTTTTTCTTGGAGACCTTCAACGTTTAGTATGCGCCCTACTGCGCAAACTGAAACCTCAGTGCCTCCTGCCTCCAAGTCTTGCTGCGGGTCTCCTGTAGTCACTTGAGGGTTGTTGACCACCCGTCTCTTCAGGAATCTGGAAACAGCCATTGATAGCATCCTCTTTCTGCCACATCCTGGTACTGTAGCCATTCTTCCTTTAATTTTGAACTTGCAAACTTTGCTTCTAACTGTATCTCTACAAAAATTCAGTACCTGTGCTATCTTTTTGTATCCTTTACCTTGTTTGTGCCAGGCAATGATCTCCTCTATGAGCTTTTTGAACAATTCTCTTGACAGCCATATTTCTAATATGCAATCAAATGTCACTGTCAACAAACCCCTAGCGAGTGCAAGTATTTGATGTGTTCTATCTCAAGTAAACCTGACGCAACTTATTAAGCTCTTGATTAGCTGCATTAGGTGTACTTTAGACAACACCTGATTTGCAAATTTGCTCTTATGACAGATTCTATTCGGGGGGTTGAATAATTTTGAGACTGCAGTAGTCATTAAAAATGGCATTTTATGTTAAATTTGGAGAAACCACTTGTAATATTAGTTGTGTTGTCCTATTTAAAATAATCTTGTTTAACCTGTTTATCACAAACAGCTGAAAGTTTGTAAATTTTGATATTAACCCCTTAAGCCCTACGCCCCGGTACCGGGGGCCGGTTGTTACGCATAATAAATACAGCATGTTTCCAAATCGCAACATTGTCATGCGGCATATCCACATTTCGCGAAGAAACTCGGCCAGAAGCTCATGTAGACCATTTTTACCTCAACCGAACACAATTCAAGCACCAAGCAAGTAAATAAGCATGTAGCAAAACATAGGATAAAATCATATCAGCGCTGAATCGCCAGAATTTCTCCTGAATTTGTGCTATGCATACAAACGATACCTCAAATGAAAGAGGAAAGTCCACAGAATCCAACGATATGAGCCCTGTCATTTTAAACCGACACCACACTCAAAGAACAGCAGGCATACACTTTACAGTCTACAGAGATGAGCAAAAAAAAAAAAATTCTTACCTTTGATATTTTGTAATAAAAATCTGCTCCAGGGTAAATCTGCGCTTGCTATTGTTAGCCCAATGTGTTCGTGTTAAAACGAAACTAGATCTGCCAGTATCCTAGCATGTTCTTTCCCAGAGCGTTGCTTCAAAGATCTCAGCTCCTCAGCATTCAGCTTGCTTGCAATATATTTTCCTCTCTGGCATATTCAATCATTCCGGAATCTTCCTCTAGTCATTACCATATTTATGAAGGTCTATGACCATCTGCCTCTTTTTTTTTTTTTTTTTTAGATTTTTTTTTGGGAATTTTTCCTTTATTCGATAGTTATACAGTGGAGAGAGACAGGAAAGTTGGGGAGAAGAATGGGGGAAGACTTGCAGCAAATGACCCGAGCCGGAGTCGAACCCAGGTCGCTGCGGGAAGGACATAGCCTTTCTGGTACGCGCACTTAGACCGATGAGCCACCGGGGCGCCCCCATCTGCCTCTTTTGAACTGACAGTTGTTCGGTTTCTTTCATGGTGTTGGATGACAAATGGATATTGCATGTGTGTTACCTCATTTGCATACCCTTGTGAAACAGGAAGTGATGCAATGGCTCAATATAGTTCCTTAATACTTAGATAAAGCTTAAATAAGTGGAATTTAATACTGCTTTAACTTTGGTAAATGTTATTTTCAGTAATCTTTCAGGGTATCATTAATTGTGAAACCTTGATTTTGAGAAAATTGATTTTTAATGAAATCAGTAAATGATTTTGGTTTGTTCCATCGGAACTTTAATATTGCACAGTATTTCTCACTTGTTATTTAGAGTTTCTCTATGAATATATTTTTAGAATTTTAAAAAATTTTTTTAAAGTTTTGATATATGACGAGAAAAACACAATGAACGACACACTAAACTCGAGTGGATTTCACAGTTGGGTCCAAGTACAACCCCAATTCCGAAAGAGTTAAGTCAAACTGTAAATTATGAAGAAAATCAAAATGCAATGACTTTCAGAAAACATGAGCCAATATGTTATTTGCAATAAAACATACATAACATTTCAAATGTTGAAACTGAGACATTTTACATTTTCTTCCACAAAATGAGCTCATTTCAAATTTTCTGGCTGCAACAGGTCTCAAAAAAGTTGGGACACAGGCAAAAAAAGGCTGAAAAAGCAATTAATTTATAAGAGAATCAGCGTAAATAATATTTAGCAGGTAAATACATTAACTGGCATCAGGTGTGTAACATGATTGGCTATATAAGGGATGTCTTAGAGTGGCTGAGTCTCTCAAAAGTAAAGATGGCCAGAGGCTCTCCAACCTGTGAAGGCTTGCGTAAAAAAATTGTGTAATACTTTAAAAACAATGTTCCTCAACGTCAAATTGCAAAGGCTTTGAAGGTCTCATCATCGACACTGCATAACATCATCAAAAGATTCAGAGAAACTGGATAAATCTCTGTGCGTAACGGACAAGGCCGAAGACCTTTACTGGATGCCCGTGATCTTCGGGCCCTCAGACGCCACTGCATCACTCACCGGCATGATTCTATCATTGACATTATTAAATGGGCCCAGGAATACTTCAAGAAACCACTGTCAGTAAACACAGTCCGCCGTGCCATCCTCAGATGCCACCTAAAACTCTATCATGCAAAAAGGAAGCCATTGTTGAGCATGATCCAGTAGTGCCGCCGTGTCCTGTGGGCCAAGGCTCATTTAAAATGGACTGTAGCAAAGTGGCAAAGTGTCCTGTGGTCAGACGAGTCCAAATTTGACATTCTTTTTGGAAATCATGGGCGTTGTGTCCTCCGGGCTAAAGAGGAGAAAGACCACCCCTCCTGTTATCAGCGTTCAGTTCAAAAGCCGGCATCTCTGATGGTATGGGGATGCATTAGTGCATATGGTGTGGGACACTTGCATGTTTTAAAAAGCACCATGAATGCTGAAAGGTATATAAAGGTTTTAGAGCAACATATGCTCCCCTCGGACGACATCTTTTCCAAGGAAGGCCTTGTGTATTCCAGCAGGACAATGCAAAACCACATACTGCAGCTATTACAACAGCATGGTTTTGTAGAAGAGTCCGTGTGCTGAACTGGCCTGCCTGCAGTCCTGATCTTTCACCGATTGAGAACATTTAGTGCAAAATTAAATGAAAAGTCCATCAAAGGAGACCCAGAACTCTCCAGCAGCTGGAAGCCTGTATTAAACTAGAGTGGGATCAAATTCCAATGGCTAAACTCAAGAAACTTGTCTCCTCAATGCCCAGACGCCTCCACTCTGTGTTAAAAAGAAGAGGGGATGCTACACTATGGTAAACAGGCCCCTGTCCCAACTTTTTTGAGACCTGTAGCAGCCATCAAATTTAAAATGTGCTCACTTTGTGGATAAAATTTCTCAGTTTCAACATTTGCCATGTTATCTCTGTTCTATTGTGAATAAAATACTGGCTGGTGTGATTTGAAAGTCATTGCATTTCGTTTTTATTCACAATTTACACTTTGTCCCAACTATTTCGGAATTGGGGTTGTATTTTCAAGTACCTTTGAGAATTGTATGCAAGTATTTTTTTTTTTTTTTTTTTTACATACTATTGTGCTTGTATTTTTATCTGAGTACTACCTAATAATGACTAATATTAGGCATTAGGCCTAATAATATTATTAGGCCTAATGCCTAATAATACCTAATAATAAGTGCATGTACTTGTATCCAAGTACTTTTCAAGTATTTGACCAATCTCTGTCAGCACTTAGGAGACAGACTGGTCAAGAACTTTGAAAAGTACTTGAATACAAGTACAAGTACTATAGGCATTAATAGGAAGTACTCCAATACAAGTGCAAGCACTTTGGTAT
Organism: Gymnothorax javanicus; assembly: GCA_029692085.1. Classification (NCBI taxonomy): domain Eukaryota; kingdom Metazoa; phylum Chordata; class Actinopteri; order Anguilliformes; family Muraenidae; genus Gymnothorax; species Gymnothorax javanicus. The sequence goes on along the minus strand of CM056194.1, from coordinate 162,073,321 downwards.
TTAAAAAAAAAAAAAAAATATTGCATCCAATTCTTGAAAGTACTTGAAAGTACTTGAACCCAACTCTGGTGGAGTTTGCAAAAACAAACATTTGAGCAGGCCAGTGGGGGGAAAAAATGGAAAATGGGTAGGCCTTGGTATTTTGTTTTGTTTTTCAAAGTCTACGTTTTCATGATTGCTTTGTTACCAAAATTTTAAGCCAAAAAACAACAAAGAAAACTTCATTTTTCCTCTTTTACTCCTGGATTAGTGAAGCTTAGGAAGGAGCTTTGTGATGTAATGAGACTCAAGCTTCACTTACTAATCAATCAATCAATCAATCAATCAATTTGCCGTTAGCACGACCATAGGGGGTAAGATTCACAAACAGCTTATCCAGGGGTCAATGATAATGTCACTTTGATTTTCTATCAATATAACGACCAGATATGAACATCACTGGCCTAGCAGGGAGACTCTAAGATATAACTGGCAGGTGTAACTGTGATAAGTTCTCAGAGTAACAGATGACTGCTGAGATGAAAAGATCTAAACATCAAAACTAGGAAAACCAACCAGTCCCAAACAAACAGGTTAACGAAAAAATACAGCATCAATCTTCCTACAGTCTATCAAGCAGAAAACAATTACTTAAAGGTCCCATGATGCCCAAAATTAAAAAAAAATTGCTTTTAAACCCTTCTCCAGTACTTTTACCACATGAATTTGAATCTGATACAAGTTTTTCATAGTTCTATTCATGAGAAGTGTAAAATGCAAATTAAAACCTTGCATGGGAAACCCCCATGAAAATTGCAAAAAGATAACATAATCCATGTTACGTCATCTTTATAAGAACAATGCTCTGGGCAGAGTCGGAGGAAGGGGGTTTTGCCTGCAGTACTCTACACATTTGTCTCGAGCTACGGACAAATGCTTGCATTCTTTACTTCCTAGTTCAATACAAATCATGTGCGACACCTCCAAAAACAATAGTGAGGGTGGGAGAGAAAATGCTTTGTTTTCGGAATCTGCTGAAATATCAGATTTGTCAAAAGATTGTGAAATTCAAGCTGGAATTTAGGCAGCTGGAATAGCTCAGCCATATTGCCATGAGCCTGAGGTAGAAGCAGGTTTTAGAAAGTCAATGCAATGTCAATATGATGCTAAAAAATCATTATAAAGTCATTTTTGGTGCTATCCAGTTAGCAAAAGTGGGGGCTTATATAAAAATGGTGCCTGATGAACTAAAAATTGGTGAAGCACAGACCATTCCTTGAAAATAATGACTGGTCTTGACCTGTTTACATAAACTCCGAAAACAGTTGGGACCATCAGGTGTAGCCAGTTCTGCTTGTTCAGATAAGACGAGAACTCATAAGACGAGAACTCTGTTTTCAGTCATTTTCCTTGATGAACACGCTTTATAATGATAAAAACAAGCCATTGGCAGTTACAACCCCAAGTCAGAAAAACTGAGGACAGTATGGCCATTGCAAATGAATAAAGTAAGCAGTGAGTTGTAATTTTTCTCACTTATGTTTCATCATAGATAATCTGAACACAATATATTTCATGTTTTGTGAGGTCAGTGTCATTTCTTTTTAAAATTTACATCCATTCCTGGCATTCAGGCCATCCACACATTGAGAAACAAAAAGTTGGGACGAAAAGGAAATTAGCACCATGTAGAAGTGTAGGATTGCATAGTGATGTGAATCAGGTGGTGTCAATGAGTGATTATAGTCATGATTTGGTCCTAAACCAACACCTAGGAAAGGCCAAGTCCTTCAGCAGCAAAGAAGGGCCGAGGATCACCAGTTTGCCAACAAATGCGTGAAAAAGTATTGAACTGTTTAAAAACGATGCTCCACAAAGACAAATAAAGAGAAATTTGAATATGCCATCCTCTACTGCGCATAATATACGTAAAAGATTTGTGGAATCTGGTTGAATTTCAGTGCTTAAAGGGCAAGGGTGCAAAGCTAAACTGAATGCCCGTGATCTGAGATCCCTGAGACGGCACTGTATCGAGAACTGACGTTTATCCATAGCTGATAGAACCATATGGGCTCAGACTTACTTTGGCAAATCTTTTTCATGCAGAACAATGCGGAGCTACATCCATAAATGCCACTTAAGACTTTACTGTGCCGAATGGAAACCTTACATTAACTGTGTCCAGAAGCATCATTGACTTCTCTGGGTTCGGAAGCATCTGGGATGGACCGCGACTCAGTGGGAACGTGTATAGTGATCAGACAAGTCAATATTTCAGGTCTCCAGGGAAGAAATAGATGCCGTGTGCTCCGGAGCAAAGATGAAAAGGACCATCCAGAATATTACCAGCAACAAGTCCAGAAACCAGGGTCTGTCATGGTATGGGGGTGAGTCAGTGTCCTGGGAAAAGGTAACTTGCACTTCTCTGATGGCACCATCAATGCAAAAAAGTACATGGGGATTTTACAGCAACATGGCTCCTTCTAAATGGAGCCTCTACCAGGGACGACCATGCATACAGTATTTCAACATGACAATGCAAAACTACATACTGCACACATTACAAAGGTCTAGCTGAGGAAGAAGAGAGTTTGGGTGCTGAACTGGCCTGCCAGCAGTCCTGACCTGTCCCCAATAGAGAATGTGCGGCACATTTTGAAACGCAAGATGCGGAAACAAAGACTTCGCACTGTTGCACACCTTAAGACTTGTTTAGAGGAAGAATGGGATAAAATTTCACGTGAAACACTTATCGCTTAGTCTCTTCTGTACCTAAATGTCTTTTAAACGCTGTGAAAAGAAAAGGGAATGTTACAGAGTGGTTAATGCTTCACTGTCCCAATTTAATTTGAAATGTGTTACAAGAATCAAATTTGATATTTATTTGGAACAAAAATAATAGAAATCATGGGGAAAACATCAAATAATGTGTGGCTATCAAGTTTACAGTGTAGTACACATGAAAGGTGATGTCATGCCCCCCCAGCGCTCCACATCAGTAGATTTCTGAGGAGCTGGCCTACTCCTGCACTCATCATTCAAGTACATGCATCTGTGTATCATTAGCCAATTATCCAATATAGTCCTGAACTTCGCACCATTTCGGGGCGTAGTCACGCAAGCCCATTGTGCAGCATATCACATGTATATTTGTTTGTGCGCCAAAATAGCACACTGATGTTAGTCTAGTGATCTCTTTGTAATTGTATAAGGGAATTTCTGTTTTCCTGTTTTGTATTCAAAAGATTGAACATTTGAATCCTGTAACCATCATTTTTATTTTCAGTGCACATAACAGAGTGCACTGAAAAGACATTACAGAGGATTTACAATTACTGTTTTCAGTTTTAATTTCAAGATAATATGCTGTCCCAGCTTTTTCTGATTTGGGGTTGTAAAAGAGTTAAATGCACAGCATAATACAATGATTTTTCCTTTTCAACTTATATTCAATTGAATAATATTAAATGCTTTAAAATAGTTTATTCACTTCAGAAAAAAAAAGATAATTTTCAATGTTAACCTTTTTTTCTGATTGCGTTTTAACAGACATCCTGCTCTCTCAAATCATAGCTTCATGATTTTTTAATTACAACAAAGAAAATGAAAATTGGCAAGAAAAATATGCAAATGAATAACATTGATTGAAATAGAATTTTGTGTCAAAATGATTTTTTTGTGCGTTAAATCCCTGAGGAAAACTCATTGGATGTGATAATGTTGAGTGTTTTTGGTGTTTAAAGGCTATATCAGCAATATGACATCACTATTGTTGACAGTTGAAACGTTCTCAAAATACAACAGAGCCGCTCGCCCCTCCCCTTCAGAAGCTTGGAACATGAACACGCTTTTCTTAAAGTGAACTTCTGAGTCAAGCTGCTTTCACACCGGACGCAAAACGAATTTTTTGCGCGACAGATTACATTCAAAGTCAATGCAAAGATGCGAATACAGGCAAAACACGGTATTCTGCTTTTTTTTGCATTGAATTTTGAAAGTAATCTGTCCCACGAAAAATTTGTTTTTTGCCTGGTGAATGAAAGCAGCTTTTAAGAATGGCTCACTCAGCTGGGCAAATGGTTTGATGGGTACAGCTGCCACTTGTTGCCAGATAAACGCCAAATGGTAGCAACAATGACTACCATTGCCAGACAATAAATTTACACCATTAGTGCTAGGTACAACAAGGTGTCTGACAAGTATCTTAGCTCGGCATTACAAAATGAGTATTAACAATGTTGCAATAGATCACCACTTTTAGCTAAACCTATCACGTGGTTATACATTCATCTACAAATTTCAACTCTGAGTACTAACCAGAGAAAAAATGTTATTACACGAACACAAACTCTGGTTTGATCAGACAGAATTAGCAAACTCACTAGCTTGCCAACCGAGAGTTAGCAAAGGTTGCTAACTCACTCCAAAGAGTAAATATCGATCTTGCGACTGTTTGATTCATTCTGACCAGCATGATCTATGCAAGATAGCCTTACAAAAACAATACACGAGCTTCCCTCAATTTTACTTGGGATGACAATTTATAATTCACATCCAACCGAGTTAGCACCAGCTCTAGTCACCTCAAGTAGAAACAAGGCGACCTGGGCGTCAGAATTAAAACCATTCAACTCCCAGAATTCTCTCCAACGTTGGTATGTTTTCCCTATGTTTATTCGGGACTTCGTAAAGCTGCGATCGCGTTCCTTTTTCCTTGACATGCACTCGTTCCAGCGTCTCTTTTTCGGTTTGACTTCAACCATGCTTCACTCTGCCGCATCGGTAGTGCCACTGTTCCCAGTTCCTTTCGTTGCTCAGTCCCACCTGCTTGTCGTGCATAAGCACGGAACTGGCGCAGAAGACCTACCACTGCCCTTCGATTCGTTGGAACACTTTTGTTGATGTTTGGGGACGGGTAGGTCCCCACGAGTTTGTGTATCTTTCTCAGTGTCTACCTGGCTGTAGGTGGCCTACAGAGACTGGAGTTTTTCACCGCCCACTCATGAGAGGAGCTGCTAACAATTCGTGAGGAAAAATCTCCTGTACATCGTAAATTATGTTTTGGCTCAGAATCGCTGATACAACCTTTAAGGGAGCTCCTGATAATGTAGGTTAATGAACAGGATCACTCCCAATGCGCCTTCCTATTCTTCCTTACGTCTATATATACCGCCGACATTCCCACAATCCCCGCTCGTCTTGTTTCTACGTCCCTCCCACCCTTCCCCTCTTCAAGAAGGAAGCAAGAAACAGTCACCACCTGGGATCCTCGGGGAGCTTAGGAGCCTACACGGACTCCGACGAGAGACGCGAGCCCCACTGTGAGTCTCGCTACCTGTGGGTGCCCAACGTTCGCACAATCACAGACCAAGTCCATGCAACATCACATTAGCCCCAATCTCCTATCCATCATTCCATCGAATACTCTCCTGCTTTGGGAGTGGTCCAAAATTCATTAATACAATGTTAAAACAAATTCATGATTGAAAAAAGTTTAAGACCAATAATTATTTTCAACAGATGTTCAGCGCTTCACCTCTTTTTATTCCACCATCCGTCACTGGTGTACAGTACTTGCATGACCGCGACTGTATCTGTGGCGCTGCCACCTGCAGCTTGTTTAGATTTACAAGGTTACATTTTCGACATTTGAAATTGTTTATTCTTGCTGGCTGCCATGTTATGGTGTATATTTTGACTTGCAAAGATGCATCAATCTTAGCTATTACATGTGGACTGTTACGCCCATCAGCTGCCTTGCACTGCCCAGGGATGTTAAAAAAAAAAAACACATTAGTACAGCATACAGCAATGAAATGGTGGTTTCGGGCCATAATGCAGCAATTTTCTATGCAGCAAGTAAGCATAGATGGGCTAACTTTTATGTTCTGCGAAAAAAAAATCTACATCTAGATGCACTTTTTTGATATGCTGACTGCACCAGTAAACTTCCCATCCAGAGATGATGCATATGGTCACAAAACTCACATTCGTGGTAAGTGAACTTTTTTAAGGAGCGGGGCTGAGGAAGTTAAAAATTACTCACAAATGTATTGGGGGCAACTATCCAGTACATCTGTGATAGAAGAATAGCTGACAACTCCCCATTTTATTTTGTTTTTCAGCTGCTCAGTGAACACATTGATTTACCAGACATCTCACGCAAGCTCATAAGTTGTTCTTGCACCTCCTTTTCTTCATGTGTTCAATACTTATTCCCAGTCTCATTCCACTTTTTTGCTCATAACTTAATTTATGGACTTATTTGTTTTGATTTCTTTTTATGTGTGGAGTACATGGGTCTACAATCCAAAAGCCCTATCACTCCATTATTTATGTAGCAAACACACACTGAAACCTGTACCCGTTTTGAATGATCCTTCTATTCATCAGCCAGTATTGCACAGTACAAGGATATTTTGAGCAGTTCTGCCTTTATGTAACAAAGTGGCTGCATACAACAAAAATTTGTTCTGTGTGTTCCAGCTAACTTAAGTGGCATTTTTCTCAATGAAACAACTCCAAAAAGTTACCTGCATTTAGAACCTCCTCTGACAGCTTGTGTCCCTTCAGGGGGGTGTCCTTATTCGCACACAGCACTGCAATATCCAATACTACTTTGACATGCCGACAATTTTTCTCCATAAAATAAACATCCCTTCTGTCACCGAGAATTTGCTTAACTTCCTCAAGCCCAACATCCCCCTCGTGGTAACGCCAGCATTACGGGATTTTCAAATGACGTACTGCAAGCCTCTGACCCTGAAACCCATAATTGCTTTTAAGCTGTTCCTGTTCAAGATTGTTTGATTAATATTCACCCAATTTATTTACTGAATAGTCAAGACCAATATATCAGCCTGTGATTATTAAGAATGTATTAAGAAATGACAGATCACTGCAGGGCTACATTGACAATGTACTTAATGATATTATATGGATTCAAAAGAAAAAACAAATAATTTTTAAAAAATCAATTAACCCAGTGCTTTCTCTGAATTCCATCTCCTGTTCTAGGATTTTTTCAGCAGTGCAACTTAATTTATTTGAAGATTGCACTTAATCCAAATGTTTTCTGCGTCCCAAAAAATAGGTTGCATTTGCAGGGGAGCATAGTTGCACACTGGTTGCCCCACCAAGCGATAATAATTAATTTATTAAATTACCAGTGCTTCTTATGTCAAAGCGTTGGTGATTGAATAATGGAGTTAATCGATTACCTGTGCATCAGGAAATTTCGGTACAGGCATGCATTTAAAATCATTGTATCTCCCCGACGACGATAGTCGGGAAATACTATGGTTTAGTTCCAGGGCTGCCGCCGCAGAGATTTTCTGTTCCAGGTTCCGGAGGCTTCAAAGTTTATAGGATTTTCCTCTAAATTTGCATAGTCAAAGATGATTATTTGGCAATGCTCAAGATCGATTCTCGGCAATTTCCGACATCCAATTTAGCCGCTGGCGGCCAGTTTGTCGAAAATTTTTTTTGCAGATTTTATGTTTTCTGCTCATTTTGAGCCTCATTTACAAATACTATATATATGTGTACAGGGATGCATATTAAAGTCATAGCAAAAGTTAAAACAGTAACATTGCGGCTGTAAAAATTTTCAAGTGATCTCTCATGGGGATCGGGGAGATACACGACTCGGTCCCCATGGCGACTGAGTTATCTAGTTTAATGTGCATGCCATGCATCAAACTTTTGAGGTAGCAAAGTCATTCATTAGGTCTTTACAGTCTAGCTTCTGAAATGGAAATTATCTAATTAAACAAAATCTAAACCTCATCAAAATACCACCTTCAGGAGTATTTACAACATTACATTCTACTTTAAGATGGAATTTTGAGAAATTTCAGTTAATTACCGTCCATGCAATCTCATATAATAGCCTTCCTGGTGGACGCAAAGCTGTATTTCTTAATCATTAATGGCAATGCAGCTTATTAGAAGCCCATTTGCTCAGTAAATTAATTAAATCTATTACCCGATTCATACTTGGTAATAGGTTGTGTTATCCTGCATTATGGTAATGCATCTGGTTGTAGACAGACTTTTATTATTATATAAGCAGCCTTAACACCCGGACCTGAGTCGGCAAGACTGCACTTTTAGAAAGTTTTTCTCAGGCGTATCAATTGATCCTCGCACCTGAACAAATTAACGCTGAGTTGGTAATTAGAAAACCTAAATGGGAATGGGTTTGGAGATGTAATGCAAGGTGAGAGTAGTACCAAGAACTCTCCCATGGTAACTCCGGAGTGGAAAAGGTTAACGTCTTACTGTGCCACAACTGCGTGGCTCATGGCTTTGCTTGCAAGTGCCCAATTTAAAGTGCAAGAGCATGTTGTTGGCTTTTTGCATGATTGGAGCTGGCTGTTCCTGTCAATTTCCAATTGCCAAATCCAGTTCTTGCAGATGTGTGCACCACTGGCAAATGCCTACAGGCCATGCATATATATATATATATATATATATACATATGTATTTTTTTTTATACCATGGTCTGAGTGAATACTCTTTTCTGATTGGCTGGCAGGCATGCTTTAAAATGCACAGGTAAAACGTGGAACGCACAGGTAGTTCAGCTACGGTACTTTCGTCGTTCGAAATTCATCGGCTAGCCAACCTGTTACCATAGCAACGTTAGACAGTGTTGCTGTCAAACTGTCAACTGTCGAGAGCAGAGCACAACAAAACACAAATGGATGATTGAACGTTTTGTGATCTGTTATTCTTTATTTGAAATGAAAAATGAACCAAGGATATATTCAGGCGAAGTTTATCATACTTCCTCTTTTCACTTAACAGTCGTTGCGGCATACAAAACTGTGGACAAAAGGTATGGTTGCGGAAATCAGCCGACTCACGGCAGCACATGGGAAAACTTATATTGCCGATAAAATGTGCGCACAGGGTCATGCAATAGGACATGAAAAATCAATGAATTGATGCATACTGTATAATCAAAGAATAAAACTCAAATTTTGTCTTTGGTAACAGTCGTGATTTGCTGGACTCAGTATGATTTTTAGTATTTGAGTTAATATTTTTCAAAATTGACAAAATTTAGTGGTCAAGAAGTTGGTTTATCTGTGTAAGGAAAGTCAGTACTTGCGTGAAGTAGCAGTACATTCGAGCAGTGCTACTCACTCAAGACCTGCCTGCCGTGGTAACAGTCGTTACTGAACGTTATCGGGTAATGACCGTACCCAATATTATCAATCTGATATCATCCTATGTTTTGACCAGAAAAGTTTTGTAACAAAGTGGAATTTAATCACTGGACTGAGCGTAAATAACTTATGGGCAAATGCACATGATACTTACTGTTTTTAACACGTTGACCGCTGACTACGAGATAACTCGTAATGGCGGGTCAGGGCTGGCGCTAGACCTGAAAATGTGGGGGTAAATATCCATTCCTTTATTGACAACAATTAGTCCTGGCTAATATACTCAAAGGCAATGAAAATGCAACACTCTAAATTTTGGTTTATTTTTGCTCAGGACCTGAGTAGTCCAATTTCAGTTCTTAAGTGATCATTGGGGTCACAATGTGTACCTCGATACACATGAATGATCATTATGTAACTCAACAGTGTGAGTTGGACTCTCATCAATCCATATTGAGTACAACATATGGGATTAGGAGTTGTGCAAGTACAGTGGTTGAAATGAAGGAGGGGTTGTCTTCCCGATATAAAGGCATGATAAAAGCCACACAAAAAACATTTTTAAGTGTCATAATGCCATGTCTGTCGACTGAACAACGGAACAGGGCCCTGGGTATGCTAGAGGCGGGAGCAAGTGCCTGGCAAATGGCTCACCGTTTTGGGTGTAGTACGTCCAACTGGGACGAGCTCTTTCATCAAGAGTACCCAGACCTCAAACCAGGCAGCAACTCCAGAATGCACTACAGGCAGAGTGGCGACAACTTCCCCAAGACAACCTAAGACGCTTAGTCAGGTCCATGAGGAGACGTTGTGCTGCCTGTGTGGATGTTCGTGGGGGTCACACCGGATACTGACTGTTCTTTTGAGTTCATTTTTAAATGTGTGTTCCGTTCAGTCTTGTTGTGATTTTTCATTTTCAACTTGCGCTCGTTATGTTCAATGCATCTGTTTATAATTGTCCAAATCGGCCCATTAACACATTTAATTCATCAAAGTCAACCCACCCAACATATGTGAATTGTTAAAATAAGAAAATAAATGTGAGTCACAAAATTATTTGAATCCAAACTGGTGTTGTGTTTTCATTGCCTCTGACTATAATTATAATTCTATTATAATTAAGTCTATGCACTGGCACTTGGCGACGGCATTATAATTAATTATAATTAGGTCTATGCACTGGCACTCGGCGACGGCTTTTCAGAACTCTTCATTGAAAGAAGGTAATTTTGGTGACTAGTATGTGGTTTTGTCCGTTTACATTTTCCAATCGGACAGCTGTCTATTTTTTACAGCAAGTTGCGTGACCGTGCTGCAAAAACAGGTGTAGGTACTTGTCGCTGAAATTACCTTCATTAGCAAAAGAGTTCTGAAAGGCCGCTCTCGCTGGAAAAAAATTACCGTTGCTGAGTGCCAGTGCATAGACCTATCTATAATTAAATTATTTTTTTGTACTGAATGTAGCCCATTATTTTGTCGCTGTCAGATTGCATGGGGGAGAGAAGCCGTGTCTTCAATTGCCACTTGATTATTCTTGAATTGGAAAATGAGTTAATAAAGGAAAACCATCGAGAATTAGCCAGGACTAATTGTTGTCAATAAAGGGATGGATATTTGCCCCTGAATTTTCAGGTCTAGCGCCAGCCCTGACCCGCCATTACGAGTTATCTCGTAGTCGGCAGTCAACGTGTTAATTTCCCACATCCTTTTTGGAAAAATCTTATTTTTAATATTTTTTATTTATTTATTATTTATTGTCGCATTTTGGTGTCCTTATTTGAGCCAAAAATCATTTTAATTAATTCAATTTATAAAAACCAACTTGGGTTCAAGTGGTAGTTTTGATCTCACTATATCTCTTATGTGTGCTAAATAAAATGTACATAAATTAAATGCATCAATCGTGTTTTTTATCGTGAAAAGACATATAAACGCCCTTAGCTCTTTACAAGCATTGGCCACCAACAGGAGCTTTCCATCTAGTTCTATTTTGCCCAGTTTTCTCTAATGTTGACCACGAATGGCCCCTCGCTCTCATTTTACCTGCAACACCTTTTGCCCAGGCATTTTTGGGATGACTTCTTTTTCTTTTTCCTTGTGGGTTTCCTTTTAAAGCTTGCCTTATGATGTAATTTGACAGCTTCCTGAGTGGATGTCCTATCCAGCTCCACTTTTTCCACTGGATTTGCATCTCTACTGGCTGGTTATTTCCCATCGTTCTAGTTGAGGAATTCGTACTGGTTAACGTTGACCTTTAAACGAAGGACCCAGAGACTTTCAGTAATTTAGCAATTTTACTATAAAAATTCGAAAGACAAAAACGTGTTTAGATACAGACAAATAACATAGGCTCAAATCATCAAATGATAGTCACCCATATTCAGTTGATGATCTTCAGCAAAGTATCAGAAGGAAGATATTCAGAAGTGAAGAACCTTCTTCAGGTGCAGAGACTGGATGTGCAGCACATGCAGAACAAAGAAACCCCCCCCAGATTCTCCTTTGCTTGAATATTTGTATGTGCACAATGCCAAAAACTACTCCTCTGCAGCAAATTCAGTATCTCACAAAAGTGAGTACACCCCTCACATTTTGACAATTAATTTATTATATCTTTTGAAGGGACAATGTTACAGAAACGAAACTTGAATATATTCTAGAGTAGTCATTGTACAATATGTGTAGCAGTGTAGATTTACTGCACTGTCCAAATAACTGAACAAACGGTCACTATTTCCAAAATGGGTGGCAACAAAAGTGAGTACACGCCCCAATTGGTAATGGTCAACCAAGCAATAAAACGTGTCTTAGTCATCATGTTCATGCTTTTGTCTGTTCGACTGGGTTATATGAGGTTGTGTATGTATATATGCATTTATATATGTGCAGGAGTGGGAGAACAGCCCATGCTCAGACCATACGCCGTGCACTGCACCAAGTTGGTCTGCATGGCTGTTGGCCAAGACAGAAGCCTCTTCTGAAGCTAGCCCACAATAAAGCCCGAAAACAGATTGCTGAAGACAACCAGTCCAAGAACGTGAACTACTGGAACCATGTTCTGTGGTCTGACGAGACTAAGATAAACTTGTTTGGCTCAGATGGTGTTCAGCATGTGTGGCGGCGCCCTGGTGAGGAGTACCAAGACAAGTGTGTACTGCCTACAGTCAAACATGGTGGTGACAGCATCGTGATCTGGGGCTGCATGAGTGCTTCTGGTCCTGGGGAGCTGCGCTTCATTAATGGAATAATGGATTCCAACATGTACGGTGACATTCTGAAGCAGAACATGATGCTCTCGGACACGGCAGTTTTTCAACATGATAACGACCTCCAAGATGACAACTGCCTTCCTGAAGAAGCTAAAGGTGAAGGTGATGGCGTGGGCAAGTATGTCTCCAGACCTGAATCCCATTGAGCACCTGTGGGGCATCCTCAAGAGGAAGGTGGAGGAGCAGCAGGTGTCAAACATCCACCAGCTCCGTGAGGTGTACTCACTTTAGTTGCCACCCATTTTGGAAATAGTGACTGTAGGTTCACTTATTTAGAGAGTGCAGTAAATTTACACTGCTACACATATTGTACAATGACTACGCTAGAAAATATTCAGGTTTCATTTTTGTAACATTGTCCCTTCAAAAGATATAATAAATTAATTGTTGAAATGTGAGGGGTGTACTCACATTTTGTGAGATACTGTATTCACCAATAGTTTACCATTTTCCCCTCATTATAAGCATATATTATTCATAATCCCTCCTTAAGGAACTGCTTTATGTAGATGCTTTATGTATGTTCTCTGCTCTCCACAGCTGGAATGTATGCATCCCACGTAAATCTGGCCCCGTCCTTATCAGCTCGAGCCAAGAGGGCTGGTCCAGCAGGCTCCCCAGGCACTCTCTCTCTTCTGAGAATATATGCAACCCAGAGAACAGCTTGTTCCTGTGGGACCTCCAGGTTCAGACAGAATGGATACATAATATACACATCTCATGTTGTCTTTACTTACTCACGCGCTACATCACAAAGGTTAGCATTCATGCAGACCTAGGTCTTAGCTGCAAACAGTGGAAATTTACTGAGAAAGAGAGAGAAAGATATAGTTCAATCACTTGGACATACATTTGGTTAGTTAACACTTAATTGTTAATGCATTTGAGTATAATGGATTGATATTTTCCACATTCTTCATTCTTCATTTTATTTGTCGATTTAACATTTGTTATTCTTCTCAGACAGTAGTGAAGAAATGTTTGAATTTTCCTTCGAATAGCTTTAGTGGTTCTCCAAGTCCCTACTCCATACAGGAGAATGGGTTTAACATTCGATTGAAAAATCCTTAATTTAGTCATCTTAGATCTTACCATTGATGCCCAGATCCGCCCCAGATTATTGAAGATTATTCTGGCTTTGTTAATCCTAGTTTAAACATCTTAGTCCTTTCCTCTGTCTTCACTTAAAACACTTCAAAGATACACAAAAAAGTTCATTTCTTCCAGGATGTTCCCCATCATTGTTATTAGCCAATTAGTTATTGTCTTAGTTATTGCCTTTACAATATACCTTCCTCAGTTTCATTTTCACTGTATTTGGCTTTAGGCCAAGTTTGACTGACATGGCTGACAGGAGTGATGACTTATTCTGCATTTGTTTGTTGTGGCTAGAAATAAAGACGATGTTATCTGCGTAGTCTAAGTCATCCAGTTGTAGCCAAAGGGAATGCATTCCATTCCTCATTCCTTCCGTTGTGACTAATGGTTGTGACCCTCATAATCCAAACAATTCCCAACAGGTATAGGTAGGGGGCCAGTAGACAACCCTGTTTAACTCCAGTTGCAACAGGAAAACGTTCTTTGAGCTTACATAAGTGAATGACTTTTCGTGTCATATGATCGTATGAATTCCTGGTGATGTTAATGAACTTTTCTGGTATTCCATAGTGCATTAACTTCCATAAGGTGTTGCTATCCAGACCATCAAAGGCTTTTTCTAAATTGACAAAATTAAGATATAATAATGTACTCTAGTCTATTCATTCTTCTAGGATGATTCTTAGTGTTGCAACATTATACGTGACTGTCCATTTCTGAGACCTGCTTGTTTCTGAGATCTCTCTGAGTTTAAAGTTGACAGACTCTTAAAGTCGGAATCGAATAATCCTGCTGAAAACCTGCCCTGCAACTGATAAAAGTATTATTCCGCTACTAGTCTTGCATTCTTCCAGATCTCCTCTCTTAAAGGTGTAACTGAATGTTGTCAACATTAGGGTTGAGAAAGTTTATTATTGTCTGAATTGAATAAATAAATCGAAAAATATCAACTTTATGCAATGTCGTATTGTGCAATTACTATTTTTTAATTTTGAATTTTATATCCCCAATCACGCCCATTCCATCTGAACGAAAATCTTCGGAGATCTTCGGAAATCTTTGCCGATGACGTCATCTCAGAAAACTCGAGCAATCTCAGGTACACAATGAATGGCGAATATAATAGATTTACATCTGAATACACGCTTTTATATTGTGCTGAATATCGTCGGAAATGGTGAATAGATGCATTGTGTTTAACTGTAGCGCCATTGCGAACGCAGCCAGTGGTGTGTCAACTCATTCGTTCCCCAAGGTCTGTGGCATAAGGCAACAGTGGGTGAATTTTGTCCAGACAACGAGGGCCGACTTCGTGTACTCAAAACCCGTGTACTTGAAACCTTCCAGCACATCGGTTGTGATATGTTCCCAGCACTTCTAAGATGACTGTTTTGATGTACCTCCTTCGATTTCTCAGACTGAAAGTGGTTTTATGAGCACTGGTATAAACATAAGTTGCTGGTGTACTCACAATACAGTTCAATGGGGAATTCAGTCTTGGCTTAATATGTTTCTTTGCTTTTTTACCTGAATTGCCATGCTTATATTTGTGCAGTGAAGAGATGCAGTAATTCTGTACAGAAAACAAAGGGGTATTTTTATGTTCCATCAAATTCCAGGGGTAATAACAAACAGAGGAGAGAAAGTTCACCAGCTGAGTGAATATCATCAAAGACCGTGAGAGAACACATACTGAAAGGGGCTAGATGGCAGAAAGGCCGATTACACCCGTGTCTATAGCAGTGGCGGTCCGTCGGCAGAAACGGAGCCAGCAATAACCTCACCTTTCACTGCTTTGTGACCTACACCTCTCGCAGTTTACCTCTCCTGATTAGCAGCAGTTGCTCAGATTGATTGGTAGAACCGACGAAAGTCTAATTTATTTTTGAAAGCCTTGTTATACATTGCACTACGAAATTATTTGGCGTTTTCTTCTGCACGTCAATAACTACAAAAAATATCAATATGTCTATATAATTTCTGCACTCCTGTAGCACGTAAATTAGTTTGCGAGGCTCGTTGAGCAATAAGCCATGAGAATCCTCTCTATAGTCTGTAGTGACAGCTAAAGTGCGTTGTTAGATACGATCGCACAGCTGAGTGATGGCGAAAACAATCGCAGCGAAGTCCGCAAAGTTTCTGATTTTTTTGCAGATTGTCATCCTTGCGGAGTCACATCAGTTATATCAACATAGCCAATAGGCAATTGCTTTGTCATTGGCATTGCTTTATCATTACGTGTCATGCATTGGTGGTGGCTGTTCAGTTAATAAATTGCTTGACAGTCAATCAGGCAAACTTGATCGTAAACAGTTTAAGAGCAATTATGCGGGAAAGGGTGATGATACTGAAGGCCTTCCTGACATCTGACGGCACGCCACTGGTCTATAGTATACATATCATAACTCGTATGAAGAAACTATTCAGGGTAAAGCAGATGGCCAACTCAGTTCCCATTACAGTACACGAAGGGGTAATAAATCAGGAGTAGCCGATCACTTGGTCTTTAACAGTATTTTCGTTTTCATGAATATGTCGTTAAAACTGTAATTTTAGGGCTCAAATAAATGGTCTGTTTACCGCGAACAAGCTAATATCAAACCTTTAAAATGATAACTTAGTGTCCGATCGGAACGTGATTTGATGGCTAGGCTACTCATGAAGATGCAACTGCTGTCAAGCTATCACCAGTTCAGAAAACGACGGTCAAACTATCACCACTAAAAATTTGATGCGCAAATACAGCGGATAGCGCGGTGGTAAAGTCACGTGCAATACTAAATGATAACCGCTCCACTTAAAGGTAATCAGCCGATCAATCGCCCCCGCTAACACGTCTTGTATAAAATTTTGTCAAGTTCCTACTTCAGACTTACAAATAATTGCAAGAACTAGCACAATTTTCATTTGAAACTTAATATTGTTAATCCAGCTCTGGAGGTATTTTTCCATGCAGGGAAACCAGCTGACACGATGAATCCTGAATTTATTTATTTTATTTATTAGTTTATTATTACGAGGACAGTCCCCATCAATTAACTGTCACAACAGTAAACAGGGCAGCTTCAGCCAACATGGCTAATTTTCAGCTGTTGTCCCCGGCCAGCTGACAACAAGGCACCCTAAAAAAGAAAAGACACAGGGCAATGGGAAAATGGGAATGGGAAAAAGGGAAAAGAGACAATAGAATTCAAAGCAAGTATAAATGAGCACAAATACAAACAAAATAAATGGCATGAAATAGAGCAGCAGGCCGCAAGCACAAGCATAGCGCAAGCACAGGCCCAAGTACAAACAATGATGCAAAATATATGAACAAATAGGTACAAACACAAACAAGGTAAGCGGTAAAGGAAGCAAACTTAAAAGCAGAAAACAGTAATGCAAGTCATGCAGTAAAAACTATTCTAGAAAACAGGACACGAGGACATTCACAACAATTCATCTTAAAAACATGCAAATATGCTGTCAGTTAGCAAAGAAAGAAGGGCAGCACCTATGATCATGTCACATGCAACACACATACACCACATTCAAAAAAAAATTAATGTAAGCAGTTGTACTTATCAGCAAAACATGTTTTTAGATATTTAGTAAAGGTGGAGAAAGTGTCTATCTTTAATGTGGGCGGGTAGTGAGTTGGGCACCAACTTTACACCTTGGTCATGAAAATATGAAGAATCAGCCTCGATTGAACGAAATTCTCTTTCTGAAGCCAGAAACTGAAAAAGAAAAAATCAACGAAACAGCCTTTACCACTTTTACACAGAGAGCTATTGACGAGGCCATATACAACAAAATGAGGAGGTCGTTCAACTGTCCGATGTTAAGTCCTTCAGCAGAATCTGGCACTTGTACGTCAGTAATTGACATTGTTTTCTCCTATCATGCCTGCTTTATTGCAAACAAATTACTCTGCACGGAATCTGTTCTCATATTTTATTACCTCTATGAGGTCTGAAGCACCAGGTAATTTAGAATGTCCGGACACTTGACATTTGGAAAACCAGATACATCTTCATTACAATCGGACTTTTTCAGCATGGGGCAAGAGTACCACACACAACCTCCACTTTTTTGGCCTTTTTTTTTTTTTTTACCAGAACAATTTTAAAAGGGGGCACAAATATTTTTGGGGGGGGTTTTAGTAAGAACAACTAAAATCGCTAGTTGAACTTGAAGAATTGTGGGAGTCTTCCATTGATGAAATACAATGCAATACATGCATAGCTCCTGAGATGACGTCACTTCCTGTGAAGCCGGCAAATCATTTTTGTTTTCGCCAACTCTCGAGAAATCAACTTTCTCGAGACGATTATGCTCAATCCGCTGTTTGAATCAAGTTGATATTTAGGGTTAACCTTTTTCAATAATTAAACAAACCATAATTGGAAGAAAAATAGTTGACTCAAATTAAATTCAGTTATACTTTTAAAGCTGGAGTATGCAATCTTGGAACAGCAAGCAAGATTTGAATGTAGCCTCACCTCTAAACCCCCTCCCCTCAAGTCTCTGACCAAAGCCTTGCCCCCTGATTCACATGCACGAGCGTGAGTCTCGCATCCCGTTACCTGGATGCTGTGTCGTATGTCTGAATCGTCAGCGGAGCTGTGTGAACGCTAGGCGCAAACACAGCGAAATATCTACATTTTACCATCAACAAGTATCCTATGAATGTGGCCTAAGGTCAAAGACCAAACCAATACGACTACCTGGGCATATTAGAAATAGAGTTACAGCATATTACGTATAAAACACAGCTAGCCACTGAGCTAGCCTTAGCACTGGAAACAGGCTAACGTCAGCCACAAGCGCAACGTTTTTAACACGAGATATTCTCAACGGAGTGTTACTGTAACCATTGACGTCTTACATATGAAGCAATATGGCATTTCAGAATGTTTGTTAACAGTATGCGCCAAGATACTTCTGGGTAGCAGAACGCGAGCGGCTTCCCACTGACCTGAAGAGATCCAGCCGAGAAAGTCTGTCTTAAGAAGTTTGGGGTTTATGACTTGATATTTTGTAAAACGAGACGAGAAATGTGACTGTTAAATATGAAAACATAGGTTTTGTAACCAGAAAATACATCTGTGGTGATATACGATGTATCTACCAGCCACCCACTTGCGTTAGCAACCAACTACCGACGAAGTTATTGTTATGAGCCAAGCTTGCAATGCCGAACGGCGGCAAGTGTGGCCTGCTTTTTCCCTATGGCTTTTGCAGCTAATGTGACAGCAGAGTCCCCGGTGACAGCATTCTCTGGTGACAGTCAGCGACAACAGCATCCGCCGAGGAAAAAGCACATAACTGTTTATTTTTAACAGTATTAAAATTGTGAGAAAGGTGAACAAATAAATTCTTGCGCTGAAATGTTAAGTAGACAAGAACGCAACTGTCTCAAACTGCAGATTCAGCTTACCGTGTCCTTGTGTTCTTGGAAATTTGTACTCCCGTTCTCAACTTCTCAAGTTTGAACTCACAAATATCGGAGTCCGTGAGAAACGGCAGTGCTTATGCTGGCTAGCGTTTGTCCAGATGTAAAGAAACACCCACAACTAGGCTACAAAGCTGATTGAATTGCGTATGCACGAGAAATGATTGTCATCGTCAGTCACTCCTCCTGGCTCTGATTGGTTGTTTTGTCCCGGTCGCGGTGAAATATTGCAGAAGGAATTATTAGCACTAGATAGAGCCAGATGACTCTGATTTTCTCAAAGATCATCTGACTCACATCCCACTTTAAGGTCATAGTAACAGTTTTAACAAATATGACAAAAAGTGATTTTTTTGAAAAATTGCAAACTCCAGCTTTAAGTAACTTAATTATATGTCCTTCATTCCAGTCCTATGGCATTTTCTCCTGTTCCCATATGTCTCTGAATACTTTGTAAAGGATCTTGACGGAAGGTTTTGCAGCAGCTTTTAAAGCCTTGGGTGGGATGTTGTCTGGTCCTGGTGCTTTGCCTGACTTCATTAGCCTGTTCAATCCCTGCTTTGAAATGGTCGAGCACAGTTAATCAGTTTGTCTTGAGTTTCAGGGGCATTGAGGCTTTCTGGTGGAGATGGTCTATTCAGCAGTTTGTTAAAATGCTGCACCCAGCATTTTAGTTGATTTTCATCCTTTAGTAAGATGTTTCCCTCCTCATCTTTTATCTGATAGTTGATTTGCTTGAACGTTCCTGACAATTTTTTTTTGTTATCCTGCACCAGCTCCCTCATGTTTCTCTTTTCTGCTGCATCTTGCGCCTGAAAAGCGAGATCTTCAAGGTATTTTCTTTTGTCCTGATGGATGCTTTTTCTAACCTCCTTGCGCATGGTCATGTATTCTTCTTGTGCTTTTGCTTTTTCACTTCTGGTTCTGCTTCTATTGAGTCTTTCATTAAAACCCTAGTCACACTAGAGGCGGAATGAGCCGGAATGCCGTCGGAATGAAAATTCTTTGTATATTCCTGGATATTCGAAGTGCGTTATAAAAATTCTGACTGCATTCTGAGTGCATTTCAAATATTCTGGGCCATTCTTGTGGCTGGCCCGAGTGTTTTGCTCATGCTCAAAACTTTCCAGGTGCATTCGAAGTGGAGAAATATCGAACGGCATTCGAAGTGTATTCTAACTGCGCTCTGACTGCATTATAAATATTCTTACGGCATTCAAACAGCATTCGAAACATTCAGATTGCATTCGAGGGAGAATCGAAACTGCAAGCCACGTCAAATCCTGCCAGAATGTCCTAAATGCGCCTCGAATGAGCCAGAATGCCCCTCAAATGGATCTCGTTTGCTGCAGGAATCTATTTTGATATTAAAACAATTCAGCTGGAATGCGCTTCGGATGCCATTGGAATCTTTCGATTGCCGCTGGAATCAGTGATGGCTGGTGAACTGGCGATAGGGGAGGCTGAAACCCATCCCTTAAAAATAATGATCGGTCATGACCTGTTTTCAATCATTCATTTAAATTACCATCACAGAAACTCCGAAAACTCACAACATTATCAGGTGTGGCCAGTTTTCATTAATAACGCATACCTGTTAACTCATGCATTCGGCGTCAGTTTTAGCGGCATATTTACGTTCCCCTGCTGTAGTCAGCAATTACTCAATCAACGCATATGGGACACTTGTGTTACATTCTAGGTACATTCTGAGTATTCTAGCTGCATTCTGTTTGAATTCTTGGATGTTCCAACCATATTCGGCGGCTAATCCGGGAGCGTTCTGACTGCATTCGAGGTGAATTCGTACAGCATTCGAGGCACATTCCAACCAGACTTCAGGTGGTGTTCAGGCAGCAATTGAACCGCACTCGTACGGCATTCGAAGTGTATTCTAAATATTCTGACTGCATTCTAACAGCATTCTAAATATTCCTACTGCGTTCCAACTACATTCAAGCTGCATTCGAGAGCTAATACACCCAGAATGTGCAAGAATCATTTGAGGCGGGTTCGAAGCGCATTCTAAGTATTCGAACGGCATTCTTTTAAAGCTGTAAGAATTTTGGTCAATTTAAAATTCCCGGCCGAATGTTGCGCGAATTCTTCATTCCGGCTGGTTCTGCTTGATTCCTGCTGATTTTGAATAAGGGTAGTCCCTTTTAAAAGAACCATACTCAGTCCTCTGAAAGTGGACCAAAAAGAGGACCAACAGAAAATGAACTCAGTTCTATTTGTGTTCACATTGTGAGTTTATTTCAAAAGGACCGGGTTCTCTTTCTGGTCCACTTCAGCTCTGATGGGGCCAGTCCCAACAAGTATCCTATGAATGTGGCCTAAGGTCAAAGACCAAACCAATACGACTACCTGGGCATATTAGAAATAGAGTTACAGCATATTACGTATAAAACACAGCTAGCCACTGAGCTAGCCTTAGCACTGGAAACAGGCTAACGTCAGCCACAAGCGCAACGTTTTTTAACACGAGATATTCTCAACGGAGTGTTACTGTAACCATTGACATCTTACATATGAAGCAACACGGCATTTCAGAATGTTTGTTAACAGTATGTTTAAGATACTTCTGGGTGGCAGAACGCGAGCGGCTTCCCACTGACCTGAAGAGATCCAGCGAGAAAGTCTGTCTTAAGAAGTTTGGGGTTTATGACTTGATATTTTGTAAAACGAGACGAGAAATGTGACTGTTAAATATGAAAACATAGGTTTTGTAACCAGAAAATACATCTGTGGTGATATACGATGTATCTACCAGCCACCACTTGCGTTAGCAACCAACTACCGACGAAGTTATTGTTATGAGCCAAGCTTGCAATGCGAGCCATGGCAAGTGTGGCCTGCTTTTTTCCCTATGGCTTTTTGCAGCTAATGTGACAGCAGAGGTCAAGCGACAGCATTCTCTGGTGACAGTCAGCGACAACAGCATCCGCCGAGGAAAAAGCACATAACTGTTTATTTTAACAGTATTAAAATTGTGAGAAAGGTGAACAAATAAATTCTTGGCGCTGAAATGTTAAGTAGACAAGAACGCAACTGTCTCAAACTGCAGATTCAGCTTACCGTGTCCTTGTGTTCTTGGAAATTTGTACTCCCGTTCTCAACTTCTCAAGTTTGAACCCACAAATATGGGAGTCCGTGAGAAACGGCAGTGCTTATGCTGGCTAGCGTTTGTCCAGATGTAAAGAAACACCCACAACTAGGCTACAAAGCTGATTGAATTGCGTATGCACGAGAAATGATTGTCATCGTCAGTCACTCCTCCTGGCTCTGATTGGTTGTTTTGTCCCGGTCGCGGTGAAATATTGCAGACGGAATTATTAGCACTAGATAGAGCCAGATGACTCTGATTTTCTCAAAGATCATCTGACTCACATCCCACTTTTAGGTCATAGTAACAGTTTTAACAAATATGACAAAAAGTGATTTTTTTGAAAAATTGCAAACTCCAGCTTTAAGTAACTTAATTATATGTCCTTCATTCCAGTCCTATGGCATTTTCTCCTGTTCCCATATGTCTCTGAATACTTTGTAAAAGGATCTTGACGGAAGGTTTTGCAGCAGCTTTTAAAGCCTTGGGTGGGATGTTGTCTGGTCCTGGTGCTTTGCCTGACTTCATTAGCCTGTTCAATCCCTGCTTTGAAATGGTCGAGCACAGTTAATCAGTTTGTCTTGAGTTTCAGGGGCATTGAGGCTTTCTGGTGGAGATGGTCTATTCAGCAGTTTGTTAAAATGCTGCACCCAGCATTTTAGTTGATTTTCATCCTTTAGTAAGATGTTTCCCTCCTCATCTTTTATCTGATAGTTGATTTGCTTGAACGTTCCTGACAATTTTTTTTTGTTATCCTGCACCAGCTCCCTCATGTTTCTCTTTTCTGCTGCATCTTGCGCCTGAAAAGCGAAGATCTTCAAGGTATTTTCTTTTGTCCTGATGGATGCTTTTTTCTAACCTCCTTAGCATGGTCATGTATTCTTCTTGTGCTTTTTGCTTTTTCACTTCTGGTTCTGCTTCTATTGAGTCTTTCATTAAAACCCTAGTCACACTAGAGGCGGAATGAGCGGAATGCCGTCGGAATGAAAATTCTTTGTATATTCCTGGATATTCGGTGCGTTATAAAAATTCTGACTGCATTCTGAGTGCATTTCAAATATTCGGGGCCATTCTTGTGGCTGGCCCGAGTGTTTTGCTCATGCTCAAAACTTTCCAGGTGCATTCGAAGTGGAGAAATATCGAACGGCATTCGAAGTGTATTCTAACTGCGCTCTGACTGCATTATAAATATTCTTACGGCATTCCAACAGCATTCGAAACATTCAGATTGCATTCGAGGGAGAATCGAAACTGCAAGCCACGTCAAATCCTGCCAGAATGTCCTAAATGCGCCTCGAATGAGCCAGAATGCCCCTCGAATGGATCTCGTTTGCTGCAGGAATCTATTTTGATATTAAAACAATTCAGCTGGAATGCGCTTCGGATGCCATTGGAATCTTTCGATTGCCGCTGGAATCAGTGATGGCTGGTGAACTGGCGATAGGGGAGGCTGAAACCCATTCCTTAAAAATAATGATCGATCATGACCTGTTTTCAATAATTCATTTAAATTACCATCACAGAAACTCCGAAAACTCACAACATTATCAGGTGTGGCCAGTTTTCATTAATAACGCATACCTGTTAACTCATGCATTCGGCGTCAGTTTTAGTGGCATATTTACGTTCCCCTGCTGTGGTCAGCAATTACTCAATCAACGCATATGGGACTCTTGTGTTACATTCTAGGTACATTGTGAGTATTCTAGCTGCATTCTGTTTGAATTCTTGGACGTTCCAACCATATTCGGCGGCTAATCCGGAAGCGTTCTGACTGCATTCGAGGTGAATTCGTACAGCATTCGAGGCACATTCCAACCAGACTTCAGGTGGTGTTCAGGCAGCACTCGTACGGCATTCGAAGTGTATTCTAAATATTCTGACTGCATTCTAACAGCATTCTAAATATTCCTACTGCGTTCCAACTACATTCAAGCTGCATTCGAGAGCTAATACACCCAGAATGTGCAAGAATCATTTGAGGCGGGTTCGAAGCGCATTCTAAGTATTCGAACGGCATTCTTTTAAAGCTGTAAGAATTTTGGTCAATTTAAAATTCCCGGCCGAATGTTGCGTGAATTCTTCATTCCGGCTGGTTCTGCTTGATTCCTGCTGATTTTGAATAAGGGTAGTCCCTTTTAAAAGAACCATACTCAGTCCTCTGAAAGTGGACCAAAAAAAGGACCAACAGAAAATGAACTCAGTTCTATTTGTGTTCACATTGTGAGTTTATTTCAAAAAGGACCGGGTTCTCTTTCTGGTCCACTTCAGCTCTGATGGGGCCAGTCCTCTTTTTGTTCACACTGTAGTTCCTCTAGAGCTCTCAGACCCCTACTGCACTGTATTCTAGGTAGTTTTTGGAACAAAATGTCTGCTGCCATACCCAGTGCCCTATCCATACTTCCTGCCCGATCGGTTCTGCGCACGCGCAATCTTTCTGCGCATGTGCATTGTTTAACTCATATTTGCACACTGCCCGATGTGTTCCACGAATGCATAAAACCCTTCACTGGTTGGATTGGCAATTCAAGTGCTGGATAAGCGATAGAAACAGAGGCTGCGTCTCAAGTCTTTTGAATTGCATCCTAGTTGCCCTCATTTGCGTCCTATCCTTGCATCTTAGTCCCTCCCACCGAGGATGCATGGAGGAGAGAGGACAGATGAAACAAGGACGTGTTTTAAGCGACACGAGATGTCCTTTCCTCAGTTGCGTTATATGAAGCGACGCTAGTTCCTAATGACGGCCTCAGCTGGATCTGCTGTAAATATAATCAGCGGGAATTGGCACCCATGTAAACCGTGAATTAATCGCAAAATTTAAGTAGGAAATACATTTCAACTGCAGCATGCAATATATCACTAAAAACGGCTCAGGGTAGCCTAAATTTTAACTATGGTAGTTTTGTGATTAAAATGTTTTCATAAAATATTTAAGTTCTCCGGTTACTGACTCCACCTAAAATTTTGTTGCGTTGTGCACGACCCTGTTGATAATATAGACATGGATAAATGAATAGCCTATTTTAAAGATTATTTTTTGGGGAATTTTTCCTTTATTTGACAGTTATGCAGTGTAGAGAGACAGGAAGGTTGGGGAGAAGAATGGGGGAAGACATGCAGCAAATGACCAGAGCCAGAATCGAACCCAGGTCGCTGCGGGAAGGACACAGCCTTTATGGTGTGCACTTAGACCGATGAGCCACCGGGGCACCATGAATAGCCTATTTTAAACTTAGGGCTTCAGGATATATGTACCCTCATCAGAAAAAAAATCGACCTCCCCCTATATGAAAATCATTTATTTTCGTTGTATCCACGAATCTCCGTTTCTTATCCATTGTAAGCTGTAAGGGATAACTTGACGTTGTTTTTCAGATCACAGTGGGGAAAAATAAAATTTCTGCCGGGTGCCTAAAGAGCAAGAGAGCGGTATGTGGAAAATGCACCATCAATGTGCTGAATGTCTGTAGAGGGACACGTATTATCACATATTCATAGTGATAAAGGAGGTGTTTTGTTAATATTTTGGCCCACAGGGTTTACATGAGGGTTCGGAAAAATTAATTATGTATTAATTCGCAAATTCCTGTATAGGTATACCGTCAAACACATCCAAAAGATTTTACGCGATAGTTTCCATATTTTGCCATGACTTGTGCTGGAAGTGATGTACATAGACGATTTTGTGCCAAATGGCAAAACGCCTATTCAAAAAAAAAAAAAAATCTATACATGGAGGACCATGAAAATAAAATGATCCTTTTAAAATGATATTGTTGCAGTGAATTTGCATACTATTATGTTATTAAAGTATTAATGAAGTCGCTGGCTACATGAAGGACCATGAAATAAAATATAACCTTTCTAAAATATTCTGGTGTTGTAGTGAATTTGTACACTATTTTGTTATTAAGGTGAAAAAAAAGTCGCTGGCTGGCGTCAAGTAAAATGTTTACCCATGTATGGTACAAATCGAGCAGGAATTCTATGCACTTGCGCAGCACTAGTTATTCATGCAGAAGAACCGTCCCGGGCAGGAGGTAGTCTACGGCAAGCGAAAGAACAATACAGTGCAAAAAGGCAAAGTGAACCCTGCGCGCTTTGTGTTCACAATACCAAGCTCAAGCGAACTGTACTGTGACTTTTTAGCGAACCGTACTGAGACTATCTCCTGTGGTGGTCTCAGTACGGTTCATTTTAAAGGGGTCTGAGTGCGGTTGTTGTGTTCACATATGCACAAAAAAATGCTGAGTCATTGATCTGAGTTCTTTTTGAGGGCTGAAAAGGACTAGGTGTGAAAAACACCCAAAGGGTGACGGGGGCATTAGCTTCTTCCTTTCAATTACCTTTCATGCAAAAAAATGCTTTCATTGATCTGAGTTCGTTTTGAGGGCTGAAAAGGACTGGGTTGAAAAACACCCAAAGGGTTCAGGGGGGCATTAGCTTCTTCCTTTCAATTACCTTTTCCATGATTTTTGCTGTTCTCCACTCCTTATGTTGGTGACTTCGTCCCTAAGCAATCCTCCAATGTTGAAATATTTTATATTTTGATGTGATTCCACTGCTCCTCAATGTGATCGGATTCTTCCAGATTCTATCTGCCAGCAAGGTTGATTTGCTCCTTAGTTTCACTGTCATGTGGATAATCTGGATTGTATTTTCTTTGGAGGCCTTTCGGTGCAAATTTCCTCTGGAGCTTGAGTCTAACTTTTGCTATCTGTAGATGGTGGTCTGAAGCTGCATCTGCTCCTCTTTTAACTTGAACACCAAGGAGAGATCTTCTGTATTTTTGTTTTCATTGAAGTGATAAATATCCCCAAATATGCAAATCCTGAGGCAGACCATGAGAACGGAAAGTTTGGAATATCCGGTGTTTCGTTACCATACCCCAGTGGCAAGGCCACTGACTTGCCAAAATTTATTTTATATCCTGAAAATGATCCAAACATGTTAATAATTGACATGAATGCCGGTATAGACTCTCAAGGGCTAGAGATAAACAGTAACACATCATCTGCATATAATGCAGTCTAATAAGTGGTATGTCCGATTTTGATCCCTGATCAGTTACCATGTGCCCTGATAGCTTCTGCCAATTGTTAAACTGCTAAATCAAAGATCAAAGGTGAAATTGGATCCCCCTGTCTGGTGGATCTACTCAATGTAAATTCTGAAGATTGCATGCCATTAACAATCACACAAGCCCTCGGGGAGTAATATAGCAACTCCAACAACTTAATAAAGTTCCCTTCCAAGACCTAACTTTTCCAACGCACTAAATAAATAGGGCCATTCTATCCTATTGAATGCTTTTTCAGCATCGAGTGAAATAACGAGACCTTTATGTTGACTATTATTAGAGTACTGGATGATATTAAGTAGTTTCCTCATGTTGACCTATGATACCATATTTTTCTTACTGTCTACGTTAATTAAACTAATAGGTCAATAAGAACCAGGAGCATCTGAGGGTTTGCCCTTCTTAGGAACCAGAGAAATACTGGCAGTATATAAAGTAGAAGGCAAATGGCCTTGCTCCACAGAATGGAAATGCATCTTTGCTAGTGGGCCCAGCGGCGACTGGTCATTAGAGCCCCACCTGGTGTCACCAGAAAAGACCGCAGGCAAATTACATTATTAATTCTCAAACATTATCTTATGACCTGTTAAAATGTATTGTCTATAAATTTAGCATTTTCCGAAATTGCATAGAATTTGTGTTTGGATTTAAGTTCAGGTTTATAGGTCTCTGTTTTGCTGCTTCAGACCGATCTCCTGATCCATGTCCACATGAATGGGGCTAGCCCTCCTTACGCAATGCAATGTTTACAAGACGTGTGAAAATATAAGTACGCATGCTCAGAGTGTTGGCTGTATTAGTGGAGGTGGCACGAATTTGTTGACATGTGGGGCTGACAGCTCCAAGCCCTACTCAAATGTATATAGAACTGGAGAGGCTGCCGCCGCTTCCTTCTATGAGCGCAGTTGAAGAAACGGTAACACTTTATAATAAGGGGACATGAATCATGTAGTTATCATGCATTACTTCATGCATGATTCACTCATGAGTTCATCATGATTCATGCATGAATGCATCATGAGTTAACATGAATTCATGCTTACTCATGTCTGAATTCATGCAATGACATATCAACTAAGGTATTACTTACTGTAATGAATTCATCATGAATCAAAAGTAATTAAGCATGATCATGATGAGTTCATGGTTCATTAAAGACAGTCGTTTCACTTTTGGCAGAATCGAAATAGACATTTTCATCCATTACTCATTCTTACTTCATGTATTAGCTTCCCATGAATATTAGCTTGTCATTTTGTTTGTGCCATGAATTTAACTGAAAAGTGGTGGACATATGGTAGTTTTCATTACAACAGATGTATCAAATGCTATTGCTAAGAAATCATTGAATGACATGAACTAAGCTTACTTTCTCATGAGTTCATTATGTTTGTGCCCCCTCAACTAAAGTGGCGGACAAACGGCTTTCATAACAACAAATTTGTGAAATGCTATTGGGAAAGAAAAGTGAAATGACTGTCTTTAATGAACCATGAACTCATCATTATCATGCTTAATTACTTTTGATTCAAGATGAATTCATTACAGTAAGTAGTTGATATGATGTCATTGCATGAATTCAGACATGAGTAAGCATGAATTCATTTTAACTCATGATGAGTCATGATAAATTCATGTATGAAATCATGCAGGAATCATGATGAACTCATGAGGGAATCATGCATGAAGTAATGCATGATAACTACATGATTCATGTCTCCTTATCATAAAGTGTTACCGAAGAAACGGTAAAATATGGCGTCAAGTGCACCGCACTTCTCAATTTCCCATAGACTATAATGGAGAAATTCCTGCTATTTTCCGCCGAACTAAGGGGTCTTCCGGAAAGATTTCAACATATTTGTGATCGAAAATCATATAAGAATAAATATTAATGCACAATTTTACATGACACTGTTCGAGACGTCGAAAATATAAAAACGTCTTAATGGGAAGCACAACTCTAACTAGCCACTTGTCTAGCTGGCGTGTTAGGTAATCGAGTCGCTGTTGACGGCTGTGATGGCAAACTTTATCTGTACATTTAACTAGCTAGATAGACTTAGTTTAGCACAATAAACTCACGTTGCTTTTACAAAGGGTGATGGCCAGTTAGCTGTCAAGCCCATGTAATGTTAGCCAAGTTGCATATCTACATATAGCATTAGCCATAGCAAATGACCTGGCAGAAACGTTTGTGTAATGTTAGTGGTGTTCATTCCAGATGAATTGTACAAATAAAAGCATCCTTATCAGGCATCTGCCTATCTAGGGACTATTTAGTTAGCAAGCTGTGAGTTTTTTTTTTTTAAACGACAATGCAATCCTAGTTGAGGCAGTCGACCAAACTGGCTAGCTTTCAATGATTGCCAGCGAAGATAGCATTTCTGCATACTGCTCGGCTGTCTGTTCCATTCTACATGTTCTTGTTGGCTGTTCACCAATACTATGCGAGTGACTAATCAGAGTCAGATGTGAGTCATACTGACCTAACAGTGGATTAAACATTGACTAAAACAACCTCTTATAACTTCGTTCTCGTAAAGCGTCAAGCAAAATTGCGCCTCGATTCATTTTTGTTATGTAATCCAGTCCTACGCAGGAATGATTTACGATTGTATACCTTTTAGATAACAAAATAATAGCAGGAGTTTTTTCCATTATAGTCAATGGGGAATTCAGAAATTCACTTATCCAGACCTGAAATACATTCTTGCCCCACCAAGTTTTTACACTTTTAAGCCACTGAGTGGGCCCTTTAATAAATATTGAAACTTCTTCAAGAACCCTGGTCCATATCCATCAGGCTCAGGAGCTTGTCCACTCTGCATGGAGTTTATGGCCTCCACCACCGCTTAAGTTGTAATGGGCCTCCCAAGGGTGCTCTGGTCCTCCTCAGAAAGCGATGGAAGATTAAGCTTATCTAAGCAGTTACATATATCTTCAGTATTGGCAGATGCTTCTGTTGTATACAGCTTTTTATATGTCTCCCATTATCTTAGTCAAAGCCTTCGTCTCATAATGACTTTTTCCAAAACCACCCTTTAAAGAAGAAATAGGGGTGTATCCCTGCCTGTCTGCAGCCAGCCTCGCGAGCAGTCGCCCCAGTATATTTCCCATCTCAAATAACCTATGTTTAGCATAGAAAGTAGGAGCCTCTGCCTTTTGTGTCAAAATTTGGTTGAGAGCCGAAAGGGTTACCTCTACCTTCTTGAGTAGAGCTTTGGATATTTTATCCTTCAGCTGCTTTTCAAGCTCTAATAGCTCTTTTTCTAGAAGAATTTAAGGCCTCTTTTTTCAAGCAGTACAATATGAGATTATGGCTTCCCTCAATTAAGCCTTAAGTGTTTCCCATAATGTAGATAGATGTTTATCAGAGTTGTCTTTAGCATTTTGGGGGGGGGGATTGCTTTTCCAAGTAAGCCACAAATGGGGGACTGTACAAGATGGATGGGTTTAATCTCCAATGACGTGAAGGTGGATGGCTGATTGGGGGTGTGACTGACATAGATACATCACCATGGTCTGAAAACACTCTACACCCTATTGTACACTTCTCCACCCTATCCAGTACATTTTTCTGGAAGTGTAGATATAATCTATTCTAGAAAGGCTTTCATTAGGGTTTGAGTAGAAAGTATAATCTCTTTCGGTGAAAATTTAATCAGGTCGGATTCAAAATTGATTTTTCAGATAACTGTGGATAATGGGTCATCCCATGCACAACTTATCCGAAGATCTGAAGCGCATTTTCAGCACTTCAAACATTCGTTCTGTTACAGTTTGTGTTTTGTGTGATGGAAGAAAAAATCCACACACTGTTTTATGTGTCTTGTAATAAATACATTGGCAAACCATTGTCCCCGCACAGCCACCCCTCCAGGAGGGATCTTCTGGAGAACAACAGGAGTGACAGAGCTTGCCAATATCAAGAAGTCATGGCTTTATCCTGAAGAATTTTGCGAACACCTACATGCATAACCTCACATGTTGATTCGCATATTACCTGATGGAACAGGTTCACTTTCGAATTAAATAGCCTGCATCAGAGCATGCCCTGATGTGCAGACATTGGTCGCACTAACCATTCTGACACGCATTTTTTAAATATCTTGACAAAAATCTCTTACATCTTAATCTCTTTATTTTCAATTGATTGTATGCGCTGCTGGTTGTCCCTGCATGGGTAGTATGTAACAAGCAGAGTGTATGTGTGTTGTGCAGTTGCCTACAAAGATGTGTTATACTATCTGACTATGCGCCCTGAAATGAGCACTCAAAACATGACCATTGATTTTAGACCAGGCTTTTGTTGATCAATTGCGCAATCAATTTTTTATGGTCTCAAGATAGCAATGTGCCTGACCACACCTCATTTTAAGACCAGCACGCCCACGGGCACTCAGTTTGGTGCAATTACACTTCCTATTAATGCAAACTGGCCGCTGGACGGGATTATGGCATCTGCGCCAGTACATAAA
This sequence comes from Gymnothorax javanicus, assembly GCA_029692085.1. Taxonomy (NCBI): domain Eukaryota; kingdom Metazoa; phylum Chordata; class Actinopteri; order Anguilliformes; family Muraenidae; genus Gymnothorax; species Gymnothorax javanicus. Next base: position 162,041,692 of record CM056194.1, on the reverse strand, counting down.
CTAGCGAAGCCACTAGCGTCACTCATTGCACCACTATGCGCCAGGTGTAAGATAGAGCCCATGGTGTTTAGCGATGAAACTCTTCATGCAAGTATTGATTATTTGAAAATGTTTTTATTTTTTATTTAATTAAAAATGAAATTTATATTGGATCTGTGCAGTAATCTTTCTCACTCATTAGCAGTTATAATCTTAACAAGAGAGAGGGTCTGTCTGAATGATGATAGACAGAATGGGTTGTTACTGTCATCTGAGTGTGCATTAGAAATGACAGTAGACCTGTTCTTCAGATGTGTCGCATTACATGTATAGTGGACATAATGATGAGCGTATGATTTACTGGACTTCATTTACCCCCAAAGGTCACCTTAAGTCTATTTCTCAATTCCAAAACTATTTAGAAGGGTATTGTAGGTGTTCATAAGACTGTCAGTTTGAGTCGGGTAATATGATGCTTGTCCGTCAGAATGGCAACAGCAACATGTCTGAAAATGTAAATCCCTGCAAAATTGTAATTAGATGTGGTGATGATTTTTTTTTTTATATGTAAAGTCTTGTACACCTCCGCACTTTTTAAAATTTAGATTTACCTTACATTTGTCTACGTTTATGAAAATAAATATATGGGAGTTGACTGGCACCAGTTACTAGAGAACACGCCCCCTGTATCTGTCTCTTATTCCTTGTCGAATTAAAAGCACTGGAGGGCTGACATCCTACATCTGTTGACAACTGAGTGCCCAGCACTTCAGCACTCATTCTCCGCAGCCACACTGGTGAATGGTCAGCTGGAGAATATTCATCAGTCATTACTTTTAACTACTTTATTCCATTGCATCTAAAGAAACTATATATTTTATTTTATGATTATATTTTTTTCTGGACATGTACATTTGAAGTAGAGACCACAGCCATGTTCTTGAATGTCTTAAATTTTTTGCTTTTACTCTGCTGGTGCAACTCAGCCCTGTCTAACAGTAAGTACTCAATTGACATTGATTATTAGTTTCACAGACTGTAAGTGTAAAGGGTGTGGCAGGGCACATAGCAAAAAACTTCAGGCTATAGAAATGAAAATGTCACATCTTTTATGAAAATATGCATTGATAAATTTTTCTGAATAAGGGTGCATGAAGATTTATAATTTTAGGAGCCTTAATTGCATGAAGGCATACAAAGTAAAAGACAGGCAATTATGTATGAAACAGAACGTGATAAGACTTAATTTTCTATTGGCATGCATTTAATTACCTGCTGCAAAGCAATGGGCCGTATTCCCTTACAAAAAAGAAGTTCATTCAAGTGTGCTATTAGTATACATCTTCTAAACTAAAAAATAAGAGAGTATTCTTTCAGTTTACTTTTGATGTATTTATCAGAGATATACTAAGCAAAGTAAGACTTAAGTATACTTAGCTTATACTGAAAAGTACACAGAAATTCAAAGTATATTTGGCTTATACTTCTACCTAAATTTTTGATCGAGATATACTCAAGAAAAGTATAATGACGGATTAAAATATTCATGCCTAATGTTCAAGTATACTTGGCTTGCGGTTAGGCTACTATCAAAAGAATAAACTCATTAAAATATTTTTTACCATACATATTGGCTTCTTTTAAGTATACTGCAGTATAGTTTTTCTCAGTTTTTACTATCTCATGAACTTACATATTCCACATGTAAGTTTGCCATAACAAGTCAGCTTTGGGGTAGCATAGCAGAGTAAATAGCACATGGGTGGAGCTGAACTTGATTTTTATGCAGTGTTACTGACCCACACAGAAACAGATAAACATTTGTCTGATTTTATTTGCGAACAAACTTAACAAATTTTCCAGTATTGACAGACTTGATACATACTCTTTCAAAAAAGAAGTATACTTCAAGTTTAAGCAACGTAAATTTAAAGTACCCATCTAGTTTACATCTAGGTTTTATTTTGTACTGCAAGTACACTACAAGTGAGCTTTTACATATACTGTGACTTAACTAGTTGTATACCTCTAGCATACTTTTCAATTTATGAAAGTATACATTAAAGTATACTGCAAGTAAACTTCCAGATATACTACTAGTTTATTAGTTATATACTTCTAGTAAACTTCTCAGTTCATGAGAGTATACTGTGAAGTATACTGCTAGTAAACTTAAAGATGAACTATTAGTTCACTAGTTATATATTTCTAGAACAATGTCTAATTTATAAAAGTATACTTTAAAGTATGGTGCAAGTAAATTCAGATGTACTACAACAACTTTACTTGTTGTTTACTTGTTTACTTGTCAAGCCAACTTTTTAGTTTATGAAAGTACACTTTGAACTATACTGCAAGTAAACTTATAGGTAGACTACTAGTCCACTAGTTCTATAGTTCAAACCCTCTATAGTTTAAATTTAGTTTTAAACTTTCGGGGAGCTAAAAGTTTTTTGTTTTTAATCTGCAAGTATACTTCAAAGTCTTCTGTAAGCTAACTTAACATCATACTCACAGCTTATGATTATTGCACTCTAAAATATATTACTGTTGCTATTCAGATATTATTTAACATTAGTAGATGAGAGGTTACCTCATGTACTCTACTAGTAGACAATGCTTAAGTGCATTCTGCTTTAATTTACAGATGAAGGTACTTACAGGAATTCACAATGAAACACATACTCAGGATTGAGAACAAAATTGATTCCTTTATAAATTTAATTTTCAAACACAATATTGTATTGGATGCCAAAGTATAAGAACATAGCAATGGCAACTCTCATTGTAATCCCATTTCAAAACAAAAAATTACCTCTTTCTCTCATATGGAACCAGAAATATGAATAAAATATGAATTAGCAATGCCTTTAGCCTGACCGGTAGGCTGAAGGACTCAAGCAAAGGCTGATGAAATATTCTGAATGAGTACACCGATGAGCTGTTTTTTGGTTAATGGAGTTCTGTATCATAGTCAAAAATATGACCGACTAAATAAAAGATGCAGCAGAGCTGTATACTTGAAAGATGGTAAATTCTGTTTAATAAATGATTTAATCATTTTTAAACAAGAGTGTGGACATCAAAGCCCTGCATATTGTACCTGTACCAAACATTGCTGTGTTTTAGTTGAGATATCAGTTCAATCTAGCTGGCCTTTATATGCATTTTCACAGATAAATGTACACAGTATTTTCAAACATGAGGTTCAGAAGACTGGAACTTCAGTGCTGTCTGGTCTGATATGGTGACAATAAAATGTGTGTTCTAATTTTATAACTAGCAGCCATACCACTACTTGATATGCACAAGATGTGCGGCTGAAGCTAAGCAGGTGTGGGCTTGGTTAGTGCTTGGATGGTAGACCACCTGGGAATATAAGTTGCAGCTGAAGCAGGTGTTGGTGGGCTAGTAGGTTGGGGTCTTCCTTCTGGTGGAATAATACTCAATACTCCAGTGATGAGGATGTCTTTTGGATGAGATGTGAAACTGAAGTCATGACTCACTGCGGTCATTAAACATCCAATGACAGTCTTAAGTTTCCTAGCAGTATACCTCACAGTATACTTTCATGAACTGAAAAGTTTACTAGAAGTATACAACTAATAAACTAGCAGTATATCTGTAAGTTTACTTGCAGTATACTTAAATGTATACTTTCACAAACAGAAAAGTATGCTAGAAGTATACAACTAGTTAACTCACAGTATGCTAAAAAGTTCACTTGTAGTGTACTTGCAGTAAAAAATAAAACTTAGATGTAAACTAGATGTACTTTATGTTTACTTTGCTTAAACTTGAAGTATACTTAAAAGTACACTTTTATAAACTTAAAGTGGGCCAATTTAGTCCCAAGTAGTATTTAATTAGTACACTTACAAGTATACTACTAGTACATTGACACTAGTACACTAAAAAAGTATAATTGGAAAATATACTTCACGTTTACTTAAGTTTACTTGAAAATATGAACTCGAAGTATACTTGTTTTTTGTAAGGGTTGTTTTCTGCTGTTTGTGTTGTGTGTGTGTGTGTGTGTGTGTGTATGTGTGTGCATATATATGTGTGTTGCTACAATGTAAACTGATGAAACATGGTGTATCAAATGGCACAGTTTTTCCGCTGACTTCGTACCAGCACTGGGTAGCAGTGCCTTTCCATGTGAGGAGTGATTTAAATCATTGCACATCACCGCAATTAATGAAAAATTATTTCCCAGATGAATATATAGCTAAATAGCTTGCTTGAATAGACGAAAGTGATATCAGTCTCAGCCAAGGTCAAAATGCTCAAAGAACAGCTGGCACAAATGAGACTAACGAGTGGTAACTAGCCTGTACCAGCTTTTTGCACTGTATGTGACTGCACTGGTGATTATTTCTCTCTGTCATATGTCCTAAAACCTTTCCATTGTATCTTGCAATATGAAGGAAGTTGGTTTAGTTGGACTTATCAAAAATCAGTAATCTTGTTACAACATAGATTTAAATAGTCCATTAATAGTTAATTAATGTAGCTGGACACAATATGAAATTGTGTTAACAAAAGTGCCATATTCTGTTAAATATTGAATTTAAATATAAGTTTAAATCTTATCTTTTGAAATTAACTACATTTGAATATGTGTATTTAAATAGCATTTGCCAATAATTCAACAAAAAAAGTTGCTTATTGCTGGGCATAATTTGTAGGTTTTAGTGCTGGGATGATTCCTTCATACAATCACAAATCTCATTTTTTTCGCTGAATCATACGAGTGAAGGATCAATTAATGAATACTGTTTGCGTCAATACCTTAATATTCTATATTTGTTGTCAAACTGGCATTAATAGATGATGCTCATTTAATGTTTGAATCTACTTGGTTCTCATCGTCAGATTGAAGCTACATAGGGCGGGTGAGCCGAAACCAATTTCACTTATTTTAACTCTAAGCTGAAGCTGCCTAGTCTGTGAGAGAAACTGGTGTGTTTTTATTTTTGGCCCCCACTGCTAAATGCATATCGGGAAAACTCTGGTATAGCACTGCAGGGCAAACAGACAGGGTCTGAAATATTCAAAATCGCGCTGCAATATGCAATGTAAATACGATGGGTCCGTGTATCATTTGTTCATTCAATTATTCAAATTCATCTGGCAAACGAAAAATGGGGAAACAAATCAAAATTTCGTTTTTCTGTTTTCCTATCTGCACCAAAACTAAAAAAGACATTTATTTTCCTGTTTTCCACTCGAAAGGGAAAACATAATAATCAAGAAAACCAAAACAAAAAAGTAAGTCTAATTCACATTTTCCTTCTAACCCCCCCGCCAACCCACCACAGGGTTTCAGCACCATGTGTGGACGCTGTGCGCATGCGCAGTGTATCCAAACGTGGACCAAGTACCGCCAAGCATGCACCATTTTTTTTCCAACTTTAATTGGCAGTAAACCAGCAATGTGCTCATGTTACCACTTCCTTTGTCCTCCTAAAACTCAAGAATCATAAAAAACTCAAATTTTAAAACTTGACTGGAAACTTTTATGTGTTCAAAGACCAGTCTCTCCGAATTGCATGAATTTCATTAGTATTGAAGTTTAATACTAAACAACTAAAGTTGGTCTTTTGCCCTTATATGTGCAACTTACTTGTTATCATTGGTAATGTAATTATAGGCTAGCAACAAATAAGGTAGCAAAATCTTCACCATTAATTGTCTTTTTCTCGCTGATCTTGTTTTGAATGAACATTCTTAAATTGTCACTAGAATTGTTAAATACATTCAATTCCCTAAATGTAGGGTACACTATTTAGCCTATCTCCAATTTGAAGGTCTGAATCAGAGGAGTGTCCTTTTCTCCGCATATTATGTTGTGCAAGTAGTCTCCGAATACTGCTCTCAGAGCCTCCCCGCTGGGCACCCATTTCTCGCATCTTTTCCGGGATCTCACGATATGTCACCCCATTCATGAACATACAAATTAGAGGTATTCGAGTGAGGCCATTACAACCGGAAATTCAACTGGCCTACTGGGACTTTGCGATGGAATTTCAAGTAGCCTATGTTTTTGGCGCTCACCAGATTTTACTACGAATCACGCACTTCAATTTAGAGAGAAATAGTCTAGCCTTCATTGAGGAAATTGAATGTATTTAACAATTCTAGTAACAAATTGAGATTTCTCATTCAAAACAAGATCAGAGAGTAAAAGATGATTAATGGTAAAGATTATGCGACCTTGTTTGTTGCTATAATTACATTACCAATGATAAACTAGCAGAGGTGTATAGTAACAAAGTACATGTACTGTACTTCGTTACAATACTTAAGTAGTTTTTTTTTTGAGGATCTGTACTTTACTTGAAGTTTTTTTTAAACCGGGACTTTTATTTTTACTCTACTACATTTAAAACATAAAAAGTATACTTTCACTTCGTTACTTTGACACTGGCCACTCCGTTACTTGTTACAAATTTAAAATATGAATGTAATTCATCGTTGAAGGATTATTTGGATTTGGTGTGCTCGAGAAGAACAACGGTGCTCAGCAGGGTATCTTTGTGCAGATATGTCCGCCTGCGGACATGGAGCTGCAAATTTATGCACACCGATACAATGTTCTATCACCAGATGGCACACCAGGATCAGTTATTGAATATACACAAGCAAGCCACGCTGGAACACGGTTTAAAATAGGGATGAATTCACTCCATCCCTGCATTTCAGGAGTTGCCTGAATTTAACTCCTCAGCTAAGCCTCATGTGCAAACTGCTCAGTATACTTGCCCATAGTATCTATCTAGCAGTTTAAAAAATTATCTCTTGCTAGAGAAACAATGGTTGTCGTCTGTACCAACCGCTTCAGCTACAGTGAGTCAATGGTATCCAAATTAATAGTAAAGAAAAATCAGTTTTCTGAAGCAAAAATTCGACATGGTATTGATCCCATGTCATTCTACTATTAATTACAGTCAATTATAGGCCTAGTGGTTTTTTAAACTGCCAGTAAACTCAAAGAAGAAGAAGAGGAAGAAGTATATAAAGCAGAGACTGCCTGTTTGTTTTTTGAATACTTTCATTCACCTGAAAGGCGATTAAGGAGAACAAGGAGAGAACAATGTGTGGTAGGTTTGCCTCTTTCTATGTGCACTATGAAAAATACTTTCTTCTTGCACTTGCACTTTTGACACTTAAGTGTATTTTTTCACAAGATACTTTTAGTATTTAAGTGCATTTAATATGAGCTACTTTAAGACTTTTACTCAAGTAATTTTCTTATAGGTGACTTCAACTTTTACCAAAGTAACTTTCAGTTATGGTACTTCCACTTATACTTTGTTATTTTTTTCGAGTTCTTTAACTAGAGTCCATCCCTCCGCCAGCATAGCTGGATTTGAACTTTGGCCTGGATATGGCCCGTTATCACTTGTTCCTCTTGTGCTACTCTAACATCCTGCGCAGTTAGGTTAAAATCTATGTTAGCGTTTTTGAGATAACCTGCTAACTGACAGACAAACAAGTAAATAAATAAACAAGCGGAAGCAAAAACATTACTTCCTTGGCAGAGGGAATAAAATCGCACACGCTTGGCGGTACTTGGTTCACGGTACACTGTACATGCGCAAAGCGTCCACACACGGCGCAGAAACCCCGTGGAAAATGGGGAAAAGAAAGGAAAATGTGAATTAGACTTATTATCTCGTTTTGGGTTTCTTGATTATTATATTTTCCCTTTTGAGTGGAAAACAGGAAAATAAATAACTTTTTTTAATTTTGGTGCATACAGGAAAACGGAATAACAAAATTTTGATTCGTTTTCTCATTTTTTGTTTGCCAAATGAATTTGAATAATTATATGAACAGATGATACACGGACCACGATGCATTCATACCCTTATATATCAGAAAATATCGGTCTAACAAATACAACTGAAGAATTTGTTTCCAAAACGCAATAAGTACCAAAATTACAAAAAAATGAGATAATACCACAGAGCAATAGCCCTGTGCTTCTTACACATGCAGGGGCGTAGGAAGCAATTTCATATTGGCCTGTCAGACGGCGCTGGGGGGATGGTATTTTTGAAAATTTGAAAATTTTTTGAAACTGGAGATTGATTTGGTTAGCTGTGGTAGCATCGAGACTCATCTTTAGCCTCAACAGTTTCAACTTTTGGGTGGTGTTTCTAGTCACGACACAACAGCAGATAAGTTCAGTCTGTGGTCTATAGTATGCACTTTCCAGCATTAGCAGTTTGAAGCATTTCATCCATGAACTTGATATAAACCTTTGAGACAGTGTACAAGCAATGAATTGGAGGCTTATAGAATACCTTAGAAATTGAGATATATAAAAGAAGGTGACGTCCAGAGTAATGGTGTCAGGGTTATCCACCCATAGAAACTGACTGTCAGTTCCCTTATGTTCTTTTTGTCCCTTGCTTTTTTTCATTTACTGATTTATCTTATTTATTTCATCCCATATAATGCAATTAGGCCACCTATCTAAGAAAAAAATTATAAAACACTGACACAAGTTTACCAAGAATGGGTAAATCCCATCATAGGCTAATTCAGATATCATATTTGGACATGCGATATGCACGTAGGTAACTAACCCCTCGCTCTAGAAATACGAAGTAAAAACACGAGCGGGACACAAGCTGCATCAATATTGTGCGGATTGAAATCTTACCGGGAATGTAGGGGCACAAACCAGGGCGTGCAGCTGATGATAATGGTATGAACTCGGAAGGTGGATACCCACAAACACAGTTCAGGAATGAACTGTTTAAAACGTGTTAGCAACAATTAGTTTTTAACCTAATTAACCCCTTACCACTCCGGTAACATTTTCTTAAAATGCCTATAAAGGACTTACTCAAGGTAATTTGAAATCTGCTCTTGTTTTTAACTTCCCTGATGGGCCCGTATTCGGGCCGTCGGAGTGTTAAGGGGTTAATATAAAGAGACAGGATTTCGTGAGCTTTCTTAGACACACTTAGAATACACTGCTTCCGCACACAAGCCCCATCTCACTCGCGCCCTCCACCAAGATTGGGGTCGCGTAAAAAAATCATTTCTTTCGGACACGTGGCCCTTCTAAAAGCACAGCGCACCTCCAAAGCATTAGGTTTTCAGTGCGCATCCATGATAGCCAGCAATTTGAAAAGATCTGAGCAGCATACGCCAATCACAGATGCCAGTCGGCGTTTGGTGGGGGATTTGTCTTTAAAAAAAAATCAATTAAAAATTCGGGTTCGAGCCCCGGTCGTACCAACCGGCAGTGGTCGGCAGCTTTTTCAGAGTAGCGCACAATTGGCCATTGCGCTACAGGGTTTCAAATTGGGAAGGGACTGCCGGGAAAGGGAAATAAATAAATAGCTTTGTTCGTTGCTCAAGCGCCTCCTGTTGGCCAGACGGGTGCTCGTCAGGAAGATTCTAAGTCTGTTCATGTCCGGGTATCCTCCGCCCTCGTTCTGAACTTGCGAAGATTCAACCAATGAGTGTATAAGAAGCAGTGGCTGACAGGCACGTTAGCTTCGGAGGAGAGCCGTGAACTGTCTTTGCTCTCCTGAGTTGGCAGCAAGGGGTCGCATACGAGCAAGCTTTGTACATAGTTCACCAATTGGGCATTCCAGATTCGGGTGGGATTGGAGATTCCCAATTTATTTAAAAAAAAAAAAAAAAAAAAAATCAATTAAAAATTAAAATGAAAAAAAAAATTGAAAGGGAGCACTTTATACAAGGAAGTGCATCCAGATCGCTGCTTAGGTCTGGTAAATAATCCATTACATTGGAATTAAAATAAAATTGCACTCTGTGATTGTCTGTTGCAATGTGAGGATGGAAGTTTAGCAATTTTAGGTGATCACTGAGAGACTGACTGCCCTTCAAGAATAGTCCTTATCTCAGGGGCAAAACTGTCTAAATAAATTAGTAAACCATCGCTCTCAATGCAAACTGTATGCATTAAACAAGCGCGTGAGGTCACCAACCAAAGCCCTGTAATGCCAAAATCGCGCGGAAATTAATAACTTATAATAAATAAGAACGTTTTTTGCACTGGATCATAATTTTTGAGAGTGCAGCAGCATTAGTATCGCTGACTAACGCTAATGACACTGGTCTCGCAGCAGTGCATTAATCTGATAGGTGATAAGCAGCCGGGATCGGCTAGACGGTCTAAAGCTGCTTTCACACCGGACGTGAAACGAATTTTTCGCATGACACATTAAATTCAAAGTCACTGCAAAGACTTTGCATTGACTTTGAATGTAATCTGCGTGCGAAAAAATAGTTTCGCGTCCAGTGTGAAAGCGACTTAAGATTGACATGACATGAGGGAGAGAGGGGAGGGGGAGGGGCGTATTCGGGAAAATACTGGTCCGGCGATCCCGGGTCTGCCGGGCCGGTTCCTATGCCCATGAGCCATGGTGCAGAAGTCTGTTTTTAGAAATTCAAACTATAAGGTGTACAGTGCTGTGAAAAAGTATTTGCCCCCTTCCTGATTTCTTATTTTTTTGCATATTTGTCGCACTTAAATGTTTCAGATCATCAAATAAATTTGAATATTAGACAAAGACAACCGAGTAAATACAAAATGCAGGTTTTTAAATGATGATTTTATTTATTAAGGGAAAAAGCCATTCAGACCTACCTGGCCCTATGTGAAATAGTAAATAGTAATAGTAATAGTAAATAGTAATTGCCCTTTACATCCTAATAAAAGGTTGTGCCACCCTCGGCGACAAGAACTGCAATCAAATGTTTGCGATAACTGGCAATGAGTCTTTCACATTGCCGTTGAAGAATTTTAGCCCACTCATCTTTGCAGAATTTTTTTAATTCAACCACATTGGAGGGTTTTCATGCCACAGCATCTCAAGCAGATTTTAGTCCGGACTTTGACTAGGCTACTCCAAAATCTTCATTTTGTTTTTATTAAGCCATTCAGAGGTGGACTTACTGGTGTGTTTCGGATCATTGTCCTGCTGCATAACCCAAGTGCGCTTGAACTTGAGGTCACAAACTGATGGTTGGACATTCTCCTTCAGAATTTTTCAGCAGAGAGCAGAATTCATGGTTCCATCAATTACGACAAGTCATCCAGGTCCTGAAGCAGCAAAGCAGCCCCAAACCATCACACTACCACCACCATGTTTGACTTTTGGCATGATGCTCTTTTTATGAAATGCTGTGTTAGTTTTACGCCTGATGTAACGGGACTCACACCTTCCAGAAAGTTCAACTTTTGTCTCAGTCCACAGAATATTTTCCCAAAAGTCTTGGGGATCATCAAGATGTTTTTTGGCAGATGTGAGATGAGCCTTTGGGTTCTTTTTGATCAGCAGTGGTTTTCGCCTTGGAACTCTCCCATGGATGCCATTTTTGCCCAGTCTCTTCCTTATTGTTGGATCATGAACACTGACTTTAACTGAGGCAAGTGAGACCTGCAGTTCTTTAGATATTGTTCCGGGTTCTTTAGTGACCTCCTGGATGAGTCGTCGATGCGCTCTTGGAGTAATTTTGGGAGGCCAGCCACTCCTGGGAAGGTTCACCACTGTTCCAAGTTTTCTCCATTTGTGCATAACGGCTCTCACCGTGATTCGCCAGAGTCCCAAAGGCTTAGAAATGGCTTTGCAACCCTTTCCAGACTGATAGATGTCAATTTCTTTGTTTCTAATCTGTTCTTGAATTTCTTTAGTTCGCGGCATGACATGTTGCTTTTTGAGATCTTTTAGCCTACTTCACTTTCAGACAGGTTATATTAAAGTGATTTCTTGATTCAACAGGTCTGGCAGTAATCAGGCCTGAGTGTGGCTCGCGAAATTGGACTCAAAAAATGTGGTTAATCACAGTTAATTCATGATATAAGGGGGGGGGGCAATTACTTTTTCACATAGGGCCAGGTAGGTTTGGATAGCTTTTTCCCCTTAATAAATGAAATCATCATTTAAAAACTGCATTTTGTATTTACTCAGGTTATCTTTGTCTAATATTAAAATTTGTTTGATGATCTGAAACATTAAAGTGGAAAAATATGCAAAAAAGTAAGAAATCAGGAAGGGGGCAAATACTTTTTCACGGCACTGTATTTTTTCATGGTCAAAGTTTGTGTTTCTCTATAAAATGCAATAGGCGCCAACATAAAAAAAATCTGATTTACTTAAAATGAGTAAAATGGATGTACCGCGTTTTGGAAACAAACGCTTCAACTTTTAGTTGATATATGGAAAATTGGTTCTTTTTAACCAAAAATGAGATGCACTTTATTCCGTAACATTTCAGACCCCAAGTGCGTTGTAGATATGAGAGACTGAGAGTATAGTGAGCTGAACTCTGATTGGCTGTTTTTTTTTAAATCAGCCAATAGCATTGGACTGTACTTGAAAGGTTGCACTGTTGATCAGTAAGCCAGTTTGACTGGAAAATAGATGCATATTGTGACATGTTTTGTATCATGGAGCAAATATCGAGATGAAGTACAACCCCAATTCCGAAATATTTGGGACAAAGTGTAAACTGTGAATAAAATCAAAACGCAATGACTTTCAAATCACACCAGCCAGTATTTTATTCACAATAGAACAGAGATAATATAGCAAATGTTGAAACTGAGAAATTTCACAATTTTATCCACAAAATGAGCTCATTTCAAATTTGATGGCTGCTACAGGTCTCAAAAAAGTTGGGACAGGGGCCTGTTTACCATGGTGTAGCATCCCCTCTTTTTCTTTTTAACACAGAGTGGAGGCGTCTGAGCATTGAGGAGACAAGTTTCTTGAGTTTAGCCATTGGAATCTGATCCCACTCTTGTTTAATACAGGCTTCCAGCTGCTGGAGAGCTTTGGGTCTCCTTTGACGGACTTTAATTTAATTTAATTATGCACCAAATGTTCTCAATCGGTGAAAGATCAGGACTGCAGACAGGCCAGTTCAGCACATGGACTCTTCTACTATGAAGCCATGCTGTTGTAATAGCTGCAGTATGTGGTTTCGCATTGTCCTGCTGAAATACACAAGGCCTTCCCTGGAATAGATGTCGTCTGGAGGGGAGCATATATTGCTCTAAAAACTTTATATACATTTCTGCATTCTTGGTGCTTTTTAAAACATGCAAGTGTCCCACACCATATGCACTAATGCATCCCCATACCATCAGAGATGCTGGCTTTAGAACTGAGCGCTGATAACAGGAGGGGTGGTCTTTCTCCTCTTTAGCCTGGAGGACATGATGCCCATGATTTCCAACAAGAGTGTAAAATTTGGACTTGTCTGGTCGCAGGACACTTTGCCACTTTGCTACAGTCCATTTTAAATGAGCCTTGGCCCACAGAACACGGCAGCGCTTCTGGATCATGCTCAACAATGGCTTCCTTTTTGCATGATAGAGTTTTAGGTGGCATCTGTGGACGGCACGGCAGACTGTGTTTACAGACAGTGGTTTCTTAAAGTATTCCTGGGCCCATTTAGTAATGTCAATGACAGAATCATGCCGGTGAGTGATGCAATGGCGTCTGAGGGCCCTGAAGATCACGGGCATCCAGTAAAGGTCTTCGGCCTTGTCCAATACGCACAGAGATTTTTCCAGTTTCTCTGAATCTTTTGATGATGTTATGCTCTGTCGATGATGAGACCTTCAAAGCCTTTGCAATTTGACGTTGAGGAACATTGTTTTTAAAGTATTCCACAATTTTTTTTTATGTAAGCCTTCACAGGTTAGAGAGCCTCTGTCCATCTTTACTTCTGAGAGACTCGGCCTCTCTAAAACATCCCTTTTATGGCCAATCATGTTACACACCTGATGCCAGTTCACTTAATTACTTGCTAAATGTTCTTTCAGCTGATTCTCTTATGTATTTATTGCTTTTTTAAGCCCTTTTTTATCTGTGTCAACTTTTTTCAGACCTGTTGCAGCCAGAACATTTGAAATAAGCTCATTTTTTGGATAAAAATGTAACATGTCTCAGTTTCAACATTTGAAATGTTATCTATGTCCTATTGTAAATAACACATTGGCTCATGTGATCTGAAAGTCATTGCATTTTGATTTGATTCACAATTTACACTTTGTCCCAACTATTTCGGAATTTGGGTTGTATATTGTGAACACAGTGTACCATCCCAGCCCAAGTAGGTTGTCACTTGCATAATTTAAGCGACATCCCTAAACTGGCTTGTGTGTTACTTTTCACAAGGGGGCCATAAAATATAGGACATCAGTGAACTTGTGTTCTTTGTTCATACATCTGGGGCCTGATTTATAAAACGTATTTTAGGTCAACTATGTGGCATGTACATATTAAATGTATTTTTAACATGACTCAATTAAAATTGGGACTGAAAGCCCTCAGCAATTTATATATCCCCTCAATGAATTTAGCACTATTGAGACAGATCAGCAATGGCACAAACACTCTGTTAAGTTTGTTAACCCCTTAAGCCCTGCGCCTCTTTTTCAAAAATGGCAAGCCCAAAATGAAATGAGTATATCTCTGCAACTATTTGGTCCATTTGAATGATCTTGGTATCATAATAATGGTAAAACCATTTGGGATTTCTGCCAAAGTGTAAAAATCAGTGTATATGTCAGTGAGTCAGAGTAAATGAAGATGGAACACAGTATAAATCAAAGACCTCATTTTGCACCAAACAAAGTTTTAATTCTAGCCCTTGTAATCTTAATTAGTTGCAATCTGTAACCTCTAAAAATTTACAGCACAGAATTTCACCATTATCTCTGCCAAAGTTTATTCTAATCAAGTAAATCAGAACAAAATTAGAGAGAAATGTCTAGGTGGCTTCTCCAAATTGGCAATTCAGGTACCTTGTGTGCCAAATCAGATTTCTCAGATATTAAACTGTAAAACTCATCTAATTTCACTTATATGTCACTACAGGCATACATTCCACCCAAATCCAACCAGTTTTAAATTTTTAGAATTTATCTTTTTTTTTTAATTGATTATTATTTCTGCCAGTCCTATAGCCTATGCAATTTCCCATTCAAAGACAATAAATACAAAGAAAATGAAGTTTGGCTCCACTGGAGCAGATTTATTTAAAAAAAAAAGCAAATTAATAAGATTATGAATACAAAAAGGGTTAAAAAAAATGGGGAAAAAAGTCAAAAGAATAAAAACCCCAGCAATTATTTATACAAGCAAAATGGTACTATTGTCTTACTAAAACACGCCTGACCAGGGACTTGAACACTGGTCGCCTGCGCTGTAGCACTAAACCCTAACCACTAGGCTATACCATTTGACAGTGATGGGGCTCTCAAATTGCCCATAAAAAAAGAATGAGTCAAAAAAAACAAGTCACTCACCTTGTTTGTACTGTTGTGCCCTCAGTATTCACGCGTTTCTGTCAGAAAATGACTTTGAAAACGACAGTTGAATATTTAGCGGATAATTATACCGAAAATACCACAAACAAACCTGTTAAGCGTTTATATTGTCACGCTATTTAAGTACATTAAAATGGCCCATGGACTCGGTTTGACGCACTGGGAACGCAAGGCTCTAGCTCAGACTAGCTTTGTGCGAAAAAGGACCTTTAGGGCTCATTGGAAACGTCAGAATCCATAGAATCAAATGGCTACCGGTAAAGTATTACTGACAGCATCACAAGCCGATCACAGAGAGGAAAAGACACTGCAAGCAAGCTGAATGCTGAGGAATTAAGATCTTTGAAGCAATGCTCGAGAAGAAAAACATGCTTTGAGACTCGCAGATCTAGTTTCGTTATAACACGGACACATTGAGCTAACAATAGCGAGCGTGAATTTACCCTCAAATGGTTTTTTTTAATTACAAAATATCCAAGGTAAGAAATTTCTTTGCTCATCTCTGTAGACTGTAAAGTGTATGCCTGCTTTTCTTTGCGTGTGGTGTCGGTTTAAAATAACAGGGCTCATATCGTTGGATTCTGTAGACTTTCCTCTTTCATTTGAGGTATCATTTGTATGCACAGCTCAAATTCAGGAGAAATTCTAGCGATTCAGCGCTGATATGATTTTATCCTATGTTTTGCAACATGCTTATTTACTTGCTTGGTGCTTGAATTGTGTTCGGTTGAGGTAAAAATGGTCTACATGAGCTTTTTTGCCTAGTTTCTTCGCAAAATGTGGATATGCCGCATGACAATATTGCGATTTGGAAACATGCTGTATTTATTATGCGTAACCACTGCCCCCCGGTACCGGGGTGTAGGACTTAAGGGGTTAAACTTCATTCATCATCCAGTCATCAAAATCTTCAGAACTCATAGGAGCAGATTTCACGAATAAGCATTTTTATTGCACATAAAACTGTAAACATAATATAATGGCTCTGTCGCCCAGCTGAATCAAAACGGTATCTGACAGTAAATAACACCGCCCTGCATCATTTTTTACTGAACAAAATCCAATACTTGTTTCTTGCTAATTTAGGGGTGCTGATCTCAAAAATGGTAACCGTTTTGCTCCAGCTCATTACATCGTCTCAGAACGTATGATGTGGATTTCATAGCATTGTCACTTTCGACAAGCCCTTGTAAGGTTAAGAAGTCTTGCATCATCCCTTATTCACTGGAAAACCTGCCACAAGAAGACATTATTTCCATCTTCTGCTTAGCCAGGTGCGTACTATACAGCCAGGAAAATAAGTATTGAATGCATCAACATTTTTCTCAGTAAATATTTGTCTAATGGGGCTATTGTCATTAATTTTTCAACAGATGTCGGTAACAACCCAAGTAATCCAAACATACAAAGAAATCAAAACAAATAAGTCCATAAATTAAGTTTAATAATGTGGAATGACAGGGAAGAAGTATTGAACATGCTTACTGAAATTTATTTAATACTTAGTAGAAAAGCCTTTGTTGGTAATAACAGCTTCAAGACGCCTCCTGTATGGAGAAACTAGTGGCATGCATTGCTCAGGTGTGATTTTGGCTCATTCTTCCGCACAAACTGTCCTCAAATCTTGAAGGTATCGGGGCTCTCTTCTAGGAACTCTGATCTTCAGTTTAGGGATGCACGATATTGGATTTTTGGCCGATATCCGATATGCCGATATTTTGCAACTCATTTGGTCGATAACCGATACTGATACCGATATTTTCTCCCCCGCACCTAAGTGCAGAGATCATCTAGGTTCTGTCGTGGAATTAACATACAGAATTATTAAGCATACTCTTCATCATGTCAGCCCGCTGGCAAATGCAGACATAAGACAAAAGCTGAAAATGATGTAACATCAGTAATCATTCCTTGTACATAATAAGAAAAATACTTCCACTTACGTTATGTAAAACGTCATATTTATTCATGACAATTGTTTTTAAACAAAACAATTAAGATACTTGCATCCTATCCTTCTTAAAACAGACTTGGATAATGCTCTTCCTGAGACAATCATGACAATACCCACAACCAGGGAAAATTTGGCCATTTTATATAACCTCTATTCACAAGGAACATGTGAAAAGTGCATTGTACAACTGTACAGCAATTAAATTTTATTTAATAAATCAGCCTGCTGCAGAGGACAACGATTATTTCTGTGGCAAGATAATTTTTTTTTTTTGAACTGCTGGATAGATACTATGGGCAAGTATATTGAGCAGTTGAGGAGTTTTATTCAGGCAACTCCTGAAAAACAGGGATTGGAGTGAACTCCTACATATTCTAAACCTTGTCCGGCTTGCTTGTGAATATTCAATAACTTATCCAGGTGTGCCATCTAGTGATAGAATATTGTAACTGCGGGCATAAATTTGCAGCTCCACGTCCACTGGCGGACGCATCTGCCCAAAGATACCCTGCCGAGCACCGTTGTTCTTCTCGAACACGCCAAATCCAGATAATCCGTAAATGATGAATTAAATTCATATTTTAATTTGAATCGCTAACTAAGTTGCCAGTGTCAAAGTAACGAAGTGAAAGTATACTTTTTTATCTTTTAAATGTAGTAGAGTAAAAGTAAAAGTCCCGGTTTAAAAAAAAAAAAGTACAAATCCTCAAAAAACTTGGCTACTTAAAAACTGTCGTTATTATGCACCTTTGAAAACGGGAGTATCATGCACCCCCCGGAGAAAATCTCACATTAGCCTGCATTCAAAACTTGAGAGCCCTGATACTTAATTCCGGCGTGTCCCGGCTTCTCGATGAGCAGGCCACAGCAGTGTGTAGCAGCATTGTGTGTGTCAGTTTACCTTTCATATGCAAAAACATTGTATTTACAGAGCTACGATGCTGCCACCTAAATTGGCGCTTGATCCTGTCAGATTACCCAGTATTGCTGAAATAAAAGATTAAACAAAAAAGTGCCCCCTGCGCCAATTTTAGGCAACCTCCCGGACAATAAACAAAAGTTTCTTTTTTTCCCTTGGCCTTATCGGTTAATTATATCGGCAGATATCAGCGGAATGGCCGATGTCCGATACTTAATTTTAAAGCCAATATCAGCCGATACCGATAACTTGCCGATAATATCGTGCATCCCTACTTCAGTTCTTCCCATAGATTTTTAAGTCGGGTGATTGACTGGGCCATTCTAGCAGCTTTATTTTCTTCCTCTGAAACCAGTTGAGAGTTTCCTTGGCTGTGTGTATGGGATCATTGTCTTGCAGAAATGTCCACTCTGGTTTCATCTTCAGCATCCTGGTAGATGGCAGCAGATTCCAATCATAAACGTCTCGATACATTTCTCCGTTCATCCTTCCTTCAATCATATGAAGTCTGCCAGTACCATATGCTGAAATACATCCCCACACCACGATGTTCCCACCTCCAAACTTCACTGTTGGTACAGTGTTTTGGGGGTGATGTGCAGTGCTATTTGTCCTCCAAACATGGTGTGAGCTATTATATCCATAGAGTTCAATTTTGATCTCATCAGACCAGACTATAATCCCCCTGTATTTCATAGGCTTGTCCAAACGTTGTTCAGCAAACTTTAAATGAGCTTCAACATGCTTTTTCTGCAGCAATGGAGTCTTGCGCGGTGAGCGTGCATAGAGGCCATGGTGGTTGAGTGCATTACTTATTGTTTTCTTTGAAACAACTGTACCTGCTAATTCCAGGTCTTTTTGAAGCTCTCCGCGAGTGGTCCTTGGTTCTTGGACAACTCCTCTGATTATTCTTTTGACTCCTCTGTCAGAAATCTTGCAAGGAGCACCTGGTTGTGGCCAGTTTATGGTGAAATGATGTTCTTTCCATATCCAGATTATGGCCGTAACGGTGCTCAATGTAACATTCAGAAGTTTAGAAATACGTCTGTAACCAATGCTATCAGTATGTTCTGCAACAGGTTGCGAAGGTCTTGGGAGAGCTCTTTGTTTTTACCCATCATGAGATGCTCCTTGTGTGACACCTTGGGATTGAGAAACCTCTTTATAGGCCATCAATTAGGAGTATAAAACCAGCTGATATTAATTTGCACTGGTAGGGGGCAGGATTGCTTTCTAAATGCTGACAGATTTCAGCTGGTTTCTTGGCTGTCCATGCCTTTTTGCACCTCCTTACCTTCATGTCTTCAATACTTTTTTTTTTTGTTTTCATTCGTTGTCAGGGTTGCAGTCCTGAGATTTATTTTCGTTTTTGAGAATATTTCCCTGAGTAGTTTCCAGTATGAATCAGTTTGCTGGGCTTTAGGTCAGCAGAGGTTTTCTCCTCTTCCTCTACCTGTGCGGTTATGAGTTTTCTTTCATTGTAATCTACAGTGGCCTCCTGTGGTCGGCAGCTTGTCCTCCCAAGGGGTTTCTTTTAAGTCTGTCATTTATTTTTTCCGGAGCTGTTCTGCTTACGGGAGGCCCTGTTATGCTGCAGAAATATTTTTTCGTTACGATTGTGTCAGAGATAACCTATTGAAATATATCTCGCCCTTGTTTTATTGTAAGGGTTGATTTTTCGTTTGTTCCAACTCCTCATTTTTGCAGTACGTTTTGGACCTAGTGGTCAGGGTTTCCTTGGCTTTTAGATATCCCCATTTTCTGTTACAATTGGTTTACCAAACCCCTATAACCCCCACACTTATTCCCTGTGTCATTCCACTTAAGTCCATAAATTTAGTTATGTGTAATTATTTGTTTTGATTTCTCTGTATGTGTGGATTTTTTCGATTGTTACCGACATCGGGTGAAAATTTAATGTCAATAGCCCCATTAGAAATATATTTACTGAGAAAAATGTTGATGCGTTCAATATTTTCCCGCCTTTATGTTCAATTCTCAGCCGATTTTTGTATGTCTGAATGATTCTAAAGACATTATTTTATGCCTAATCCTGATTTCAGGTTTAGTAATATAGCCACTGACAGAAGAAAATGCAAACATGATCCAGATGTTTTCTGCTATATCTGTGGGTGTTTCACTGCACCCAAACAGCTTTCTGTTTTGATCAGTACATAAAAGCCCATTTATAGAAAATCTTCATTCTTATTTTGGGAGAAAAACTGTATGTGATAGAAACTTACTACTAGCATTTTTTAATTCGGCATTCTCAAATTAGGTAAGATGAGGCCTTTTTGGGAAACCAGCAGAAATTGTTTTTTTTTTTTTTTTTTAATTTTTATAAACATGGAGGGTGGTGTATGTTGTACAACCCCGATTCCGAAATAGTTGGGACAAAGTGTAAATTGTGAATAAAATCAAAATGCAATGACTTTCAAATCACACCAGCCAGTATTTTATTCACAGTAGAACAGAGATAACATAGCAGATGTTGAAACAGGGAAATTTTACAATTGTAATCACAAAATGAGCTCATTTCAAATTTGCTGGCTGCTACAGGTCTCAAAAAAGTTGGGACAGGGGCCTGTTTACTATGGTGTAGCGTCCCCTCTTCTTTTTAACACAGAATGGAGGCGTCTGGGCATTGAGGAGATAAGTTTCTTGAGTTTAGCCATTGGAATTTGATCCCACTCTTGTTTAATACAGGCTTCCGGCTGCTGGAGAGTTTTGGGTCTCCTTTGATGGACTTTTCCTTTAATTGAGGAATTTAATTAATTTAACATTTGGCGCATAATCGGTGAAAGACCAGGATTGCAGGCAGGCCAGTTCCGCACACAGACTCTTCTACTACGAAGTCATGCTGTTGTAATAGTTGCAGTATGTGGTTTTGCATTGTCCTGCTGAAATGCATAAGGCCTTTCCTGGAATAGATGTCATCTGGAGGGGAGCATATGTTGCTCTAAAACCTTTATATACCTTTCTGCATTCTTGGTGCTTTTTAAAATATGCAAGTGTCCCACACCATTTCCAACGAGAATGTCAAATTTGGACTCATCTGACCACAGGTCAATTTGCATCTTTGCTACAGTCCATTTTAAATGAGCCTTGGCCCACAGAACATGGTGGCGCTTCTGGATCATGCTCAACAATGGCGTCTTTTTTGCATAACAGAAGTTTAGGTGGCATCTGTGGATGTCACGGCAGACTGTGTTTACAGACAGTGGTTTCTTGAAGTATTCCTGGGCCCATTTAGCAATGTCAATGACAGAATCATGCCTGTGAGTGATGCAGTGGCGTCTGAGCCCCTGAAGATCACTGGCATCCAGTAAAGGTCTTTGGCCTTGTCCCTTACCCACAGAGATATTTCCAGTTTCTCTGAGTCTTTTGATGATGTTATGCACTGTCGATGATGAAACCTTCTCAGCCTTTGCAATTTGATGTTGAGGAACATTGTTTTTCAAGTATTCCACAAGTTTTTACGCAAGCCTTCATAGGTTGGAGAGCCTCTGGCCATCTTTACTTCTGAGAGACTCCGCCTCTCTAAGACATGCCTTTTATAGCCACTCATGTTACACACCTCATGCCAGTTAACTGAAATACAGGCTAAATGTTCTTTCAGCTGATTCTCTTATATATTGCTTTTTCGGCCCTTTTTTGCCTGTGTCCCAACTTTTGAGACCTGTTGCAGCCAGAAAATTTGAAATAAGCTCATTTTGTGGATAAAAATGTCAAATGTCTCAGATAACATTTCAAATGTTGAAGCTATGTTCTATTGTAAACATACATTGTATTGTAAACATTGCGGTCTGGTTTTGCTGCTGCCCGCGCTTTTAGTTTACTTTCATTATTTTATGGTTATTTTAGCATTTTATTGGTTTGACATTTTATTTTTACTTTTATTATTTTACTTGTTTTATTTATTAT
Organism: Gymnothorax javanicus; assembly: GCA_029692085.1. NCBI lineage: Eukaryota > Metazoa > Chordata > Actinopteri > Anguilliformes > Muraenidae > Gymnothorax > Gymnothorax javanicus. Next base: position 162,019,579 of record CM056194.1, on the reverse strand, counting down.
TTATTTACTTATTTTTGTTTTATTATTTTATTTTTATTAAAGTTTTATTTATTGCATCGCCTGGCTGGTTGCTGTAAAGCCCAGCAGGCTAAAATAAAAAATAATCGTTTTAATCATTTTGTCATTTCTATCATTTTATCATTTTAATTGTTTTATCATTTTATTTGTTTTATTATTTTAATTTTTAATCAAAACAATGGCACCGCTTACCTCTCCGGGCTGCACGAGCTGTGTCCATTTCTCCCAGAGGATTGCGGAGCTGGAGGGGAGAATCTCTACCCTTTACCAGATCAGGGATGACGAGCAGCTCATCGATTCCATGGTCGCTCCAGCTCTCGCCGCAACGAATGTCACTACTACGGGCAAGTGAGATTCGATGGCTCTCCCTCTTGAAGCCGCCTCGACCCAGACCGAGGACCCCTGGATCCAACTGGGAGCAAGGCCCAAGACGGTCGTGAGCTCCACACCCTGCCAGGCGGAGCCTTGGGTCGTATCGCGAGGAAACAAGCGCTGCGGCAGGAGGTCATCTCATGTCCCGCCTGTTTGGGACCTGCAGCTGGACAACAGGTTTTCCATCCTAGACGAGGAGGGTTCGTCATCTCCGCCGTCTCCTGTACGCCTGGCTGCACCTCCGCCGCCCGCGCCAAGAGAGGAAACCCGGCCCGTGAGGCAAGCTCCGCTGCCCCGCGGCCTGCTACTCTGATCGCTCCTCCAGCGAGACCCAGGTCTACGGACAGAGCCGCTCCCCCGGCGAGATCCCGGTCTTCGGTCAGTTCCCTGAGACTTCCCGTCACCCTCATTATTGGGGACTCAATCGTACGGAACATTCAAACGAAGTCCACCATCACATACTGCTTTGCGGGTGCCAGAGTTTTAAACATTTTAAACCGGACTCCCAGTCTGTTGGATAAACATCCCCACGTTCGGAACATTGTTGTTCATGTTGGAACTAATGACACTTCGTACCAACAGTCCGAACTGCTGAAACGGGATTTTATCTCTTTGTTCAATAAGCTAAAGGTATGTGGAAAACGTGTTTTTATCTCTGGTCTTATCCCGACTTTAGGTCATGGAATAGGGTGTTTTAGTAGAATTCTTAGTCTCCATTTATGGCTGCAGTCAGTTTACACCTCTCATAGTATGTTTTTTATTGACAATTTTAATTTGTTTTGGGAACGTGCAGCTTTCTTCAGAAGAGACAGAATTCATCCCTCTCTGTTAGGTGCACAGAAGCTTGCCGATAACATTTTATTTATGATAGATACGTCACGCAAATGACTACACCAGTCTACGCAGCAAAAAAACCTGAGGGTTACCAGCTCCGGCACTCAGTTACAGGTTGACCTTGATGTAGTAACGTTATCCTCTCTTGACTCTCCATGCGATTCGAGTATTATTTCTCACAATGCAGCTGAATCACGAGCTAATTTAGTCAAGGGTCTGAACTTTTTTTTTATTGAACACAAGAAGCGTGAAGTCTGTCAATAAAAAAACATAACAAGTTGATTCAACTTCAAGGCTGAATATACGCTGGCATGCCTGATATCGTCACCCTCACAGAAACTTGGTTGAATGACTCTGTCGAGTCAAATGAAAGTCTTCCCGAGGGTTATACCCCGTATCGCAGAGAGAGGTGGCAAACGAGTTGGCGGAGTTTTTCTTGGTATTCATAATAATATTATCTCCTGCCGTCAACCTGATTTGGAACCCAGTATTTGTGAGGTTATAATTTGCGAACTTGTGCCTAGTAAATCATTGAAAGTATGCATTATTTTGTGCTACAGACCTCCAGACAGTGATCCTGTGTCTTTTATGATTTTTTTGTCTAACGTTTTTACTAAATGCAGTATTGAGTACAAAATTATATTCGCACTTGGCGATTTTAATCTCCCAGATATACCCTGGTGGGACGAATCGGCGAACACTGGACACACGCTGTGTGACTTGGCTGACAGCTGTTCCCTTACCCAGATCATTGACCAACCTATTCATATTAAGGGAAATGTGCTGGATTTCGTTTTCACTAATACCCCTGAACGCTGCTCCGAGCCCGATGTAACATTTGGTCAGTTTGACAGTGATCATGCTGTGATCGAGTTCAATTTTCAAACTCGTGTCAACAGACTCCGCACATGCGCGAGAAACGTGTACAATTTTAAAAGAGCTGACTTTATCGGGCTACAATCTCACATGGATAAAGTGTTTTCCATCCTGATATTAATGTTAACTGGCAAAGTTGGCTTGATCTTGTGCATTCATCTGTCAGTAAATTTATTCCCATCGCTGTAATTAAGGATGTAAATTCTACTGCCTGGGTTGACAGTGAAGTGTGCCACCTGAGCAACACAATCCACACGGAAACGAGCTAAAAAACGCAATACTGCAGCGCTGTGGGCGAAATTTCGTAAACTAAGGAATAAATTAAAAAATGTATGTACTTTCAAGTACAATCAGTATTTGGATGTTCTCAGTGATTCTCTTGCTAAAACACCAAAGCGTTTCTGGGGATTCTTCAAGAGTGAAACAAAGACAAAAAGTGTCCCCAGTTTTATGGCTTATGGAGATAAAACTGCCTCTGATCCTAGCACAAAGGCTAGTCTGTTCAACGAGTATTTTCAATCCCTATTTACCCCTCAGCCTGTAGAACGAACATATCCGGATATAACCGTTTTTAAACATGCTCATTTGGGTGATTTAAGGATGACTGTCCATGATGTAGAATCAGTTTTGATTAACCTTGATACAAATAAAGCATGTTGGCCTGACGTGTTACCGGCTCAGATTTTAAAAGAATGTGCTCATGAATTGGCTCCATCACTTTGTAGTCTTTTTAACAAATCTCTTCAAACTGGAGAATTACCACTTGATTGGCTAAGAGCAAATGTTATTCCAGTCCATAAAAAATCTGACAAAGAAAATGTGAGTAATTATCTACCAGTATCGTTATTGTGCATTTGTAGCAAGGTGCTGGAAAGGTGCATACTTAATTTTGTCTATCCTCATGAAGTGCCTGTTTTACATCACCTACAGCATGGTTTTGTTAAGGGTCGGTCGACAACAACTCAGTTAATCCAGGTATTTCACGAAGTTGGTAAATTCTTAGATCAGTCCGGACAAATCGATATATTATATCTAGACTTTTCATCTGTTTTCGATTCCGTCCCCCATGACTTACTATTACATAAACTCCAGACATATGGATTTCATGGCAATCTTTTAAAGTGGTTACGTCGTATTTATCCAATCGTAAACAAAGAGTTGCTGTCGATGGTGCCCTATCATCCTGGTCTCCCGTTAAATCAGGAGTTCCACAAGGATCAATTTTAGGTCCTTTGATGTTTCTGCTGTATATTAATGACATGCCAGACTGTGTAAGTCCTGAGACTAGGGTTGCCTTGTTTGCGGATGATTCTAAATGCATAAGAGAAATCAGAAACACGCAAGACTGTTCACAGCTGCAGTGCGACCTAGAAAACATCTTGGATTGGAGCCGTAGATGGGACATGATATTTAACGCTGGTAAATGTAAACTATTGAGCATTACAAGGAAGCGAATTCCCATTCTTCATCATTACACAATGAATGGTAATTTAATTAAAAAAGTCGACTGCATGCGTGATCTTGGGATTGTGGTGCCATCAACTTTATCATGGAATGCACATGCAAATGTCTTGGTGAGTAAAGCAAATCGCATGCTTGGATTAATTCAAAGAACTTGCGGTCATTCGTGTTCAGTTCAAACAAAACGAAAACTGTATATTTCGCTTGTTAGACCACTTTTAGAATGCTCCACCCAATCTTGGGCCATTTCATCAAATAAATTTCTCCTTCGTATTGAAGGTGTGCAACAGAGAGCCACTAAATACATTCTTGGTTATAATGATTGTGTTGGAAGCAATTACAAAGCCCGACTAATGAAGCTTGATCTTTTACCGCTGGGCTACAGACGTGCTATATTTGATTGTGTATTCTTGTGCAAATGCTTGAAGGGGGAATATGACATCAATTATAACCATTTTGTTTCATTTCAAAATGAGGATACATTTTTAATGAAAATTCCAAAATTTAGGACTGAAACTTTTCTCCATTCTTATTTTAACAGATTATGTTATTTGGAACGCCAGTCACCTCAATCAAATTTCTGATACTACAGCTGCTTTTAAATTGAAGCTATTTCATTTTTATACAGAAAAGTTTAACGACTATTTTTCTTCTGATGATTCCTGTACATGGGTTGGCAAATGTCATTGCCCTCGTTGCCGTCTGTCCCTCTCATGTTACTTACACTTGCTAGTATACTGTCTTATTTTATTATTACTTTTTTTTTTCTTCTCTTTGTTCAATTGTCTGTACATGTTGTGGGATGATTGCCTCACAATAGGTGCCTTACCACCTGTGCGATCATTTCCTGACTTCTGTCAAAGCTTAATAAATAAATAAATAAATAAATAACACATTGGCTCATAAGATCTGAAAGTCATTGCATTTTGATTTTATTCACAATTTACACTTTGTCCCAACTATCTCGGAATTGGGGTTCTAATAAACCATGGATTTTCTGCTTGAAAACAAATCAAAACAAAAAAGGTGACTCTCAATTCCTTTAAAATTGAGAACAATATTTCCAGTTCAGGTTTACTTTCGATGGACCTGTGTTTCTGGTCATTTTTAATTCACTTTTGTTTATCGGTTTGTGTGGAGGTGCAGATCGTTGACACTAGCGTCTATTGACCTGCTGAACTGATGTGTTAAGTTGCAGTATCCAATAAATATGGAGTAGATGCTTGATGTACATAGTTGGGTTGCAGTCACGTAATGTTTCGGATCATGCTGTCATTTATGGGTTTCAGATGGTGGTGAAACACTATTCTGGCTGAGGGTCAAAAAAGAAGTTGTGCTGTATTCAGAGTGTTTTACAGTCTAAAAGACATTGGGGCTCATTCAGCAACATTCTCTTAAAATTCTATGATATTTTCTCTTATTTTTTGTGAAGAGAAAAAATAAGAGGTCAACTCCAGATGCACCAAACGTTCTTACCATCCAAATATCCTCTTACCCATGTGTGCTGAATGATGAATCCCATTTTATCGTAAATTGGAGGCGATTGTTTGTAATTAGTATTGGTCATGCCCACTAAACTCCATATAAGGGCAGGTGTTGTGCCTTGTGCTAATAGCCAACTTCGGCACAACAACTGGAGAGATGCCAAAAGGTAGTAAGAAGAACTACAACAGCTAAGAAATTGAAATATTGTGAAATGAACTTAATGAAATTCCGTTACCAAAATGACCATTTTTTCTTATCACAGATTTTGGGCAAGAAAGCTGATGTTGTCCAAAAGAAAGCATATTGATACTTGCTTGCACTAGGTATATTCAACTTACAAAATTTTAATATTTTACTTCATATAATATGGTAATACTTTTATGAAATTCCGTTACCGGTAACAAAATTTCATTTGTTTTCAATAAAGAATCAAGCACCATTGTACCAATGCAATTTTAATATAACGATTACTTGTGCTATAACAGGTAGCATTCTTAATTTTGGCGAAATGCACTACGAGAGTAATTAAGGCCCCATGTGGAATTTAACTGCAGCTCTATTCATGTATACAACTTTTGTCAAACCACAGCAATTTTAATGATAATTTAGATTTAGGCATACACTACAGGCCAAAAGTTTGGGGCCACCCTCAGATTTTAAAAAAAAATCACGTATCAACTGTTCTTTTCTTATTTTTTACGCATGAAATGACTTCAGTGCATAAAATATAGGAAGCCAATAGGTTTTGGGTGAATTCCAGACCTCAGACCACATTTTAAAGCTGTCTTGACTGATTGATCACTGACCACAATGTTTTATAATTGAGTTCCAATGCCTTTGTGCTAACATTGTTCACGTCCTACTGACATAAAATCATGTGATAGAACAAGAAGGCATGCTATATAAATGCCTTCCCCAAAACCAAGGGGTCACCTTGCACTTGGTGCACTATTAAAAATCTGAGGGTGGCCCCAAACTTTTGGCCTGCAGCGTATATGTTTTTTTTTATTGGTCCAGTGTCACATTAGAGATTACATTCTATCATTGTAACAATGCAGTGTGACACATGTCACTTGGAATCCCTTCTTACCCCTGCTATGGAAGCCACACCTCACAGGAGCTGATCGGCAAGTGTACACTGTAGTGTCACCAACCACAGCTGGTCTGCCTCGGGAAGCCACTCCTTCAAGTGCACACAGCTGCAGGATGGTCCACAACTTAAAATTCAAACATGTATAATGGAAACTGGAAAATATGAATCGCAAGCACAAAGCATGAAGGCCCTTGCAGCCAGGGTTCAGGGCCCACTGAAGGGCCCTGGAAGCTCTGGGGTTTTAGATACTGTCTGGTGCACTATGTGCCTTATTTTGAAGCAATTTAAAAATATTTGTATGAACAATAATCCAGAAATAATTTGTTTTATACTTTGACAATTGTTTCAAACCAGGGACATTCAGTGACAATGACATCTAAATCCCAAGTTATCAGTAGTTCGCGAATAAAAAAGCTATACCAATTTTACAAAGCATGAAATAAAAAAATAAAACTATAAAGATTTTTTTTTCCTTTCAACAAATGAAGATTTAACTAAAGTCTACAAGTGAATAATAATTAATTTGATTAATAGCACCTAGCATGATGCCACCAGACAGTCAAATTACATTCATTTTCATGCCACTTTTTAATGACCACTTTATTCTCACAAAATAATTTAAAATGCTCCCACTGACAAACAGTTACCTGGTCTGTTTACCCATAAAAGATAAATACGATTAACCCCTTAAGCCTTGAGCCTCTGACTTGAAAGTGTTATGCCCAAAATGAAATGAGTATATCTGTGCTACTACTTGGTCCATTTGAATAATCTTGGTATCATAATGAAGGTAACACCTTGGAGATTTTTGTCATGGTGTAAAAATAAAATAATATGTCACTGAGTCAGCGTAAATGAAGATGGAACACAACATAAATGAAAGATCTCATTTACGTCTAACAAAATTTTAGTTTTATCCCTTTTGAAATTATTTAGTTGCAGTCTGAAACCTCTGAAAAATTACAGCACAGAATCTCACCATTATATGTGCTAAAGTTTATTCTAATCAAGTAAATCAGAGCAAAATTAGAGAGGATTTAGTTCAGGAATGTCTACGTGGCATCGCCATACTGGCAATTTGGGCACCTTTTTGGGCACTGTGTGCCAATTGAGATTTCGTAGGTGCCGAACTGTAAAACTCATTTAATTTCATTTATATGTCACTACGGCATGCATTCCATCAAAATACAATAAATTTTTTTTTTTTAATATTTCAGCCAGTCCTGTAAACATTTTCCCATTTGGAGAAAATACAATCAAAGGACATGAAGTTTGACTCCGCTGGAGCAGATTTACTGTATTTTCAATTGAACAACCAAATAAACAAAATTATAAATACAAAGATAAGGTGAAAAATGGTAAAAAGTAAAAAGAAGAAACACCTCAGCAATTACTTATGAAAGAACTATGCTTCCACTGCTCAAAAATTACTCGCTCTTCACCGAGGTTTGAATTTGAGTCTCCTACATCAGGAATTGCCACCTTAGTCACTACACTAGCTGAGGGGACTGTATTACTGCTGTCTCATTGCAAATATGAAGAGTGAGATTACAAAACATGTCACGCACCTCAACTTAACGCTTGTATTGTTACGTTCTCACAGTATTCGCATGTAGTGGCGCAAGGATTCTCAGTCAGAAAATGACTGTTGAATATTTAGTTGAGAATTATCCTGAAAATTCTAAACACAAACCAGTTAAGCATTTATACTTTTGCACTCTTTGAGTTCACGTGCATAGTGGTGCGTGGACTCTCAGTTAGATGCACTAAAACACAAGGCTCTATCTCAGGCTAGGTTTGTGCGATTTCGATGGTTGAGGGCTCGTTGGCAAAGTCAGAGCCCATAGAATCAAATGACTACCCTCAAAGTCAAACTGACAGCATCGCAAGGTGATCACTGAGAAGAAAATACATTGCGTGCAAGGGGAACACTCAGGGCCTGATATCATTGGAAGCAGTGCCGCAGAAAAAAACATGCATGGAGATTGGAAGATCTTATTTCAATATAACATGGACACATTGGGCTAACAATAGCCAGTGCAGATTTACCCTTGAACACAGATTTTTATGACAAAATATCAAAGGGAAGAAAAAATATTTGCTCATCGCTGTGGAATATAATGTGTATGCCTGCTGTTCTTTGAGTGTGATGTTGGTATAAAATAACATGCCTTATATCACTGGATTCTGTGGACTTTCCACTTTCATTGATATATCGTTTGTATGCACAGCACAAATTCAGTGAAAACGCTAGCAATCCAGCACTGTTATTGTTTTATCGTATGTTTTGCTAAATGCTTATTTACTTGCTTAGTATCTGAATTGTGCTCCGTTGAGGTAAAAAATGGTCATCATCAGCTTTTCGCTGAGTTTCTTCCCTTTGAGTGGATATGCCACATGATGATGTTGCTATTAGGAATGTTTATTGATTACCCCCAGTATCGGGGGCATTTCGGTTTAAGAGGCTGATATGGTTGTTATTAAGTGTGATAGAGCACGTACTCAGGCCAGAAAGGAACCATGTCTTTATATAAAAAAAAAAAAAAAAAAAAAACATCTGAAATTCCATTACCATGAAGCATAAAACTTGCACATGTATTACAATAGCATGTTGAGTCTCTCCGAGATGAGTAGCAGCCATTTTAGTAGTGAACCTGAAATTCCGTTACCGTGTGACTGAGCCCTTTTGTATTTTCAGATTCCCCGGGATCCTCCAATGGTAGCCAGTGTGAGACATCAGCAGGGATAGCGACCTTAACCGTCAACGAAACGGTCAAAGAGTTCTTCAAAGGCTCGCTGATGACGATGGTCATCCCAAGCATCTACATTATAGTGTTTATCATCAGCGTCCCTCTCAATGCTGCCACCATCTTTATCTTCTCTCTCATGGTTCAAACTAAAAAGCCAGCAGCGATCTACATGCTCAACCTGGCCATGGCTGACTTGCTGTTTGTCCTGCTGCTCCCCTTCAAGGCATCTTACCACTATAATGGCAACGACTGGATTTACGGGTCGACCATGTGCCGCGTGGTCACATTTGCCTTTTACTGCAACATGTATTGCTCTGTCCTGCTGATTACATGTATCAGCGCAGACCGCTTCCTGGCAGTGGTCTATCCCATCAGATCGCTGACCTGGCGCAGTCGGCAGAGAGCAGTGGTCGTGTGCTGCACCATGTGGCTGCTGGCAGCTGCTGGCGTGGTGCCGATCATCCTGTCAGAGCAAACAGTGTGCGTGCAGCCGCTGGGAATCATCACCTGCCATGATGTGCAGGACATCCATCATGAGCAAACCTACTACTGCTACTTCTTCCCCATTGTCTCCTGCCTGTTCTTCTTCATCCCCCTCATCATCACGACCACCTGCTATCTGAGTATCCTACGGGCCTTGCGTTCCTCTAGGGAGTCTAAACGCTCCAGAAAGACAAGGGCCGTGGTCATGGCAGCCACTGTGCTGATGGTATTTGTAGTCTGTTTCACCCCATCCAACGTCCTCCTGCTGGTCCACTATGCCCATGACAATAACGACAACATCTACATGGCTTACCTAATGTGTGTGTCCACTGGCTCTGTGAACTGCTGCTTGGATCCAGTAATCTACTACTTTGGCTCATCTCAGTGCCGTAAGCAGGTGACCCGGCTCCTCAGCTGTGGGGCCCCACAAGAGAGCTCCCAGCCAACATCCTCTGGGACCAGTGATCAGCAGGCTCTCAAGGGTAGCCTGAACAGCTAATACAAGGGGCTTGACCATGTGATTTCACAGAAGGGTGCCGATATTAAAAATTTTAATATTCTCGTTTTCGCAAGACAATTCTGCACTTGCATGATTAGGTATTAAGCATGCATTTGATTGCATTAATTTTTGCTAAAATCATTGCATATAGTGGACTTTTTTTTAGCAGTTTAATGAGTTTCCTCCCGATAATGTTTTATTTTGCTTATAAATATGCATATTGGAAACAATTTCTGTCAATCATCTTTTAAACTACTTTGCATCATAACATCAGCTTCAATAACAAACTTTCTTTATACAATGTATATTTTTCTGAGCACCTACACTCAAACAGAATCGAAATCCAAATTCTTCAATGGAGTACTTTTGTTTGCTGGCAGAGTGAGGCCAAGTGCTGTAGTAAACACTGACTGAATTTTCTTTACCTTGTTTATTAGTTATTGATATCGTCATTTTAAAGGGGGTGCTGGGGAACAGCACAGTTAACTGAAGGAAGTAGTAATGAACACATAACATTGTTTTGATATAATGGATTAATATGCACCGACCCCTTTAACATTTGTATTCGGTTCCAAGTGTAAATTATATCTGGCAATTACAGAAATATTATTGTTGTGAATAATTCAGCAAAAGTAATTCAAGCAATATTTTATAGTACTTGTTTTTTTACAGCACATGTAAAACCAACAAACACCCCTTTCATGCCTACATTGTATCCTCCTTCTAGGCATGCAAATGCGCATTTTAATTGTAGCCTAATATTTGCGCTAAAGCTACAGTTAAGATCAGTTTTTTATTTAACCTTTAATTAACCAGGGAAGTCCCGTTGAGATTGAAATCTCTTTTTCAGGGGAGCCCTGGCGGTTGCAGTGGAGAGGGAGAGGACAAGTTGCATCGCCAATTGGATCAGGGGATGATTAGGTGGCAGGTCGAAAGAGCCAGGTTGGAAATTTAGCCATGACACCGGGTAACCCCCTACTCTTGTCGAAGAGTGTCATAGGAGCTTTAATGACCACAGAGAGTCAAGACCTCGATTTAACCTTTCATCCGAAAGACAGCGTCTCCTTCAGTACAATGTCCCCATCACTGCACAGCAGCATTGGGGATTATTCCACCAGTGGGAAGATTGCAACCCCGCAGCCCACCAACACCTCTTCCAGCAGCAACTTATTTTCCAACATGGTCACCCATCCAAGTACTAACCAAGCCCACACCTGCTTAGCTTTAGCCATGCACCTGGTGTAGATTGAGCTGTGGTATAAGTTATGTAAGCATATTTTAATTTCTCGTTTCACTATTACCTTGGAACGTAATGTTAAAGTAAAATCTGGAGCATTTTCACTTTAGTCGGCTGACAGTCAAAAAAACTGGAATGTCTTTGCAAGCAACGTTTTTCTTTCCTCAGTTCAACAACAAACATGACTGTAAAACCCTCACAGCTATACCAATTCGACGGACACAGCAGGAGGTGAAGGTCAAGTGCATTCTTCCTTAGCTGGTGTGAATCAAAACAAAACATTGATCAATTTCTCTGTTCGCGAGAACAGGGCACTCAAAACTTTTAACTTGTTTTCACTGCTCGTAGGAACAGGGCTCATCGCACAACGGTTACGTAAAATCTGACTCCAAATCAAATTGTGAATATGTAATTTAGCTGTGATTGTGTTGAATTCGGAATAATAATACCAGTCTCTATACTCTATCTTTTGCCAACTTTACACGATTATGTTTCCAGACCAACACAATCGCAAAATCTTAGTTCGGGCAGCCCTTCATTGGATAGAGAGCAACCACCATAATACACAAGTACCTTTCCCTTGTGACAGCTACGGACCCGGGTCAGCTAGTATCTATCGGGCTCCTTAAGGAGAATTTGACAAGAACCAGCGTATTATGCCCATGGGTCCACTTAAGCCAAATCTTCAGAGCCAATACCTCACCAATCCCATTAGCGGTTGAACGTGACCCCCATTCTAACTTACTAGCCCTCCCTAAAAAAGATCAGTAGGTCTCAGTCAGCGCACCGTTTCCCCAAAGTATTTTAGACGCAAGTTTGGCTAAAAGGAACCAAGATGGGTTTAAAATCATAAAAACCTCACAAATTACAACAAGGCAATTTATTAACACAAAAAAAATTATTCAACAGGTAGGTAGGTCCACATAGTAAATTTCATTAGTCCATTACATAATTTTGAATTTGTATAGAATAATTTAGTTGCATAACAGCATCTTACCCAATCTGGTTCGGATACCTGCGCAAAGAATATGCCCGAGAAACTGAATGCAGTCTTCCAAAACTATATCGGCATAGGGATGCATGTGTGGCAAGTCGTGTGCAATTTACCTAACACGTTAAAGCTACACACGGCATAGAGATGCACATGTGGGAAGTTGTCTGCGATCTTCCCCGAATGGATTGTCTCTCTCTGCTTTAAGCCAAATCATGTCTTTGATCCAGGCCGCATGGCCATAAATTACCTGGAAGGGGGGGTCAAATCTGGATTTTGGGTTTCCACCGTTTGTTGGAGGTAATAAAACCATTTACCTGAGAGGGAGATAAACTAAATGATTATCCGAGAGGATTCAGACCAATTTCCAGGAGTCTCTAAAAGGGAATGAACCATAATTTCAGTTGGAATGAAACATACTCCATTCAACTCCTTGGATTCTCCTGAGAACGACAATACCAAACATGATATGAATATGTATTAATATGATGCAGTTTTCATGAAAAACTCTTAAGATGGATTATTCTATAGGCAATTTTGGTTATGAGCACATAAGTTATTTCATAGTAATACATTGAATATATGAGAAAGGTTTGACATTTCTATAGTGTCAGAAAATTTAAACAGGTGAGTTAAGGTCCAGTTTCATGAAAGACATGACCAGGGCAGAAAAAGATTGTTCACAGGGGGAGAACTGTGATAGTCACCCCCCTTGCTTCACCAGAGACCTGCTTATTGTTCCCTGCCATCATGAACCCCCCCCAGTCTTCCACAGACACAACCATAAACACCCCATTTCCCTTGACACCACTCAGCAAACATTCTGGGGAGTCAACGGCCCACTCATCCTGAGGAAGGCCAAACAGCTTATTGTTATATTGCAGGCCACACGAGTCCTTTGAAGTTTAGGATGAGCCTCAGTTCTCGGACTCCTCCAGTTCTTCAGCCGTTTGCTGCATCCCAGCTTGATCCCCCATCTTACATGACCAACCACTTGAAAATGGTAAATCAGCCCACCTCATATTCTTTCCACGCATATGCCTGTTCTATGTGCTTTATTGGTTAAAATTTAAGATTGAGTTGCTATTGAGTTGTCAGCGATTAGTAATGTGTGTACCGAGTTATTTGTCGGCTATTTAAATGGGAACTGTTCATCACTGTTACGCTGAGGTCAATCCCAGAAAAAGAAAAACAGATAAATGATACTCGTCACTGATTAGAGGCAGCTCACCAAATAAAATTTGTATTTTTTGCATGTTTAATTTATTAGCAGACTGGCATAACATCAAATAAAATTTAACATTGCAGAACATTAACCTGGCATATGTAGTCTATGGCATTTTTAGCATGATTTAAATGTTTATTATGTGATGGCTGTTAAAAACAAACAGTGGCTGGTTGGTCTGGGAGTAGGATATCTTTTTATGATAGAGAGCATTTCATGCTCACTCAGCATTGGAATTTATGTGTAAATTGTGATTTGGGGAATTATGTGGGACTTTGTTTCATCCTATTTATTTTGTCAGTAACTTCTTTGATAAGTCATTTTGTTATTAATAGAATCTAATTATAATTGTTTGATATTAAGCATATTTCCCGTGGTTTAATTGCTATTGCTATTTCAATTTATGTGGAAAAAACATGGAATTGTTACGGTTGGCTGTCAGTATGGTCAGTAACGTCAGCTGTTTTATTTAATCACAACTTAATGCAACGCACTAAACTAAACAATTAATAGCTAAAAGTAAATAAAAATAACTCCGTGAATCAACCTTATTCCTTGTTTAATATTTTCATTTTGTGTCAATTTGACAGACTGAGTTATGAGAATTTTATAGCTCTAGATTGCTATACCTAAAGATAAAAATAATTTTTTGCAAAAGAGATTTTAAATCCAACCAGTTTTAAAAAAATAAAACATAGCCTACGCATTAGAATGTGTTATGGTTTCGTCAAATAAAAGCATCTGCCTAATGTGTCAGTGTAATCATGCTTCAACTTCATAAGTGCAACAGCAAAATCGGCAAGGGCAGCATGAAGAGGATGCTCTGAACAGAGTTTAAAAATTTTTACCAGTCAACCAACCGGGAAAAATGGCCAACTGTTGGTTGACCTAGATTTGTTTTAGTCGAGGACAGCCATAACAACTTATCTTTTTTCCCCATTTCTTTGCAAATCTGACATCCTAATTGTCCTAGGGAAATGGTCCTGTTCACTCCCCAGCAAGGCATTCAGTGCATTTGGCTCTCAACCCTTGACCTGATTATCAACATTGATTCTTCTACTTGTCTCTGTGCTGCATTTCTACCAATTTGCAGCCACTGTGCTTTCTTTCAATAAAGTCTATGAAACTGGTTTGCCATCTGTGCTTGAGTTCTGAGGCCCAAGTCTGTCACTAAAGTATGTCTTAAATCTATGTGGTTCAAATCAAAACACCTTAGATACCCACAACCCAATGATTAAATTTTATTGTGAAGTGACAGAATACTGCATTATTCATTAAATTCACAAAATAACATACAGTGGCATAACTGCACTTTTATGGTGAAAGACAAATCATGCAAAAATGAATAATGCGAAAGAAAAGGAATCTCCTCGCTGATGCACGTCTTTACAGAACATGTTATGATGTTCTTAGAGCAGGTGAAAAGCCAATTTGATTTGACAGGTATAGACCTCTGGCTATATCAGTTACATGTTGAAAGAGAAGGAGACTCCAAGAGCAGAGCGGCAGGCAAAACAAATGGTTTATTATTGTTCATTGCACAAAGTTTGAACAGGCACACAGAAACAATGGCAATGGAAAGGTAAAATACAAAAAGGCAAACAGGCTTACAAAAGCCCTGAAGGGAGGAATTTGAAAAGCCCAAACAGGAAGTAAAAACTCGTAGAGACGCGGATACCCAAGCTCTGAATAAGAGTTAAATTTAGAAGGGCAATTTAGAGGCCTGAAAACACAAGCTCTCTGAATAGCGAGAATATAGTCTCCCAAGAGGGAGAAAACCAAACCAGCTTTGAGATAGGGAAGTGAATGGCCTGAATGACAAAGCCAAGTGAACAAAACAGGAACTAAATAGTGGAGTGAGTGAAAACCAAGCCTATGGAAAGACTGAATTAGTGACTGAATAATTGGTTTGAGTGGCGGGAAACTAAGCTGGCAGGCAGAGATGACGAGCTACAGCTGGCGCTCGTCACAATATCTGCTATATCGCAGCGAGCTCGGTTCCTAGGGAAACTCCCAGAAGTAACTTCCAGTGGATGTACGCTAAAAACAGTCATGAAAAATTAATTGTATATATGTGGCAAAGTTTGAAAGATCATTAGCAGTCGTAGGACTACTGAGAACATATCTTTGGAGAAGATCTGAGAGAAACATCTGGAGAAGAAAATAAATCCTGTTATATGGACATCAGTCTGGCTGAAAAAAGGCATAGAATATTGAACGTCATACAAAAAAGAACAATACATTTCAAATTTATCAACAGGACATATTATACCCAAAGCAAACTCAGCCTTATAAATTTGTATAACAATGATGTGTTGCCACTGTAATAAAAAGAAAGACCTATCCTTTTATATGATAGGAAAATGCCCCAAACTGCAAATATTTTGGAAGGGATACTTTGAGCTTATCTACGATTACTCAAGTAAACGTACACTTAGATCCCAAGTTGTGTATTTTCAAGTATATGAATGATTAAATTTGGCCACACTTCAATAAAAAAATTTGATTTATGACAGCAAAAAGATATGTAGCCTTAAACTAGGAGACCACTGATATGTAAAAGATAAATGATGGTTACAAACCACGGAAACCCAGCTTAGTTTATACAAAATGTCTGGTTCCATATGTATGCTTTCTTTGGATACTTGGAATCAGATAAATTTGCAAATATACAACACTAACTATCCTGATTGAAAGAACATAAGCAGTATTATGCAAATCCTTTCATAGGAAGTAGCTCACTTGCTCAGTAATAAGTTCCTGTGAATGTGATTCTGATATCAAGGAGCACATCACGTTTAAATGGGTTACATATGGACGCCATGCGTGACGAAAATACCCCTCTGGCCCTTAGTCGGGGCTGAGGGGTAAAAATATAATAACAGCAAAAAGCAACGCTGTTGCTGCTAATAAGCCCAGAAGGGAATTCTGGCAGTAAATTGCTGACCATGTAAATGCGTAAGTCCTATATTGACGGATTAGTGGAAATTACTTTAGTTTCTGCGCCATGTCAAAATGAAATTAATTATTTTTCTTTAAATTTGGCATCTCCAATCCTACCCGAATCTGGAATGCCCAATCCGAGAACTATGTACAAGTCTTGCTCGTATGCAACCCCCTGTTGCCAGCTCAGGAGAGAGAAACAGTTCACGGCTCTCCTCCGAAGCACGCGCCTGTCAGCCCCTGCATCTTTTACACTCATTGGTCGAAATTATCGCAAGTTCAGAACGAGGGCGGAGGATACCCGAACATGAGCAAGCTTAGAATCTCACTGAGGAGCACCTGGCTGGCCAACAGGAGGCGCTTGAGCTACGAACAAGGCAATCATTTTTAATTTCCCTTCCCAGCAGTCCCTTCCCAATTCGCATCCCTACAACGCTTTAGCCAATCGTGCGCTGTTCTGAAAAAGCTGCCGACCACTGCTGGTTGGTACGACCGGGGATTGAAGCTGCGCCGTGGTAGTCAGTACTGCTCCGCAAATGTGGCGCCTTAACCGAGTGAGCTTACCTGGCAGCAAAATGATATTAATTTATAGATTGAATATTATCTGACTGTGACAAGTAGCAATAGTCTACTCAACTACACTCATTTATTTGTTTTTGGTTGAAAGCATTTTTTTTCCATGAGGCCTACTTTTTTTTTTTTAATATAGCCTAACCCTAACCTAGAGCACCATTACAAAGGTGGAGTCCCATTAGGGTGTTTTCTGGCCTAAACCACCGAAGGGCAAAACGCCTTTAATGGTACTCCACCTTTAAATGAATGATTGAAAACAGGTCAAGAATTGGGCTATTCCTACTCATTTTAACTTTACAAGGAGAACTAGTGACACCTGATGCTCCTTAGGATTTTTGGAGTCAAGTAAAGTCAGTTTTTTTTAAGATTGAAAACAAGTAATGACCAATCATTTTTTCTAAGGGATGGTTTGAGCTTCCCCAATTGCCAGTTCACCAGCCGCCACCGGTATGAAGGGATTATTCCCCTCGTTGATCTTCTTCATTCTTCATGCAGGCATCAGTGTAAATGATCAAGGCATTTGATAAGATGTATACTTGTGTTTCGATGTGTGCATCGACCATGTGTTTGCACTTTTTTTTTTTTCATAAATTTGACATATCCAATCCTACCTGAATCTGGAATGCCCAATCCAAGAACTATGTACAGAGCTTGCTCGTATGCAACCCCCTATTGCCAGCTCAGGAGAGAGAGACAATTTGCGGCTCTCCTCCGAAGCACGCGCCTGTCAGCCCCTGCATCTTTACACACATTGGTTGAAATTATCGCAAGTTCAGAACGAGGGTGGAGGATACCCGAACATGAGCAAGCTTAGAATCTCACTGACGAGCGCCCGGCTGGCCAACAGGAGGCGCTTGAGCAACAAACAAGGTAATCATTTTTAATTTCCCTTCCAGACAGTCCCTTCCCAATTTGCATCCCTACAGCACTTAAGCCAATCGTGCACTGTTCTTAAAAAGCTGCCGACCACTGCTGGTTGTATATGATCGGGGATCAAACCCGTGCCGTAGTAGTCACTACTGCACCGCAATTGCGGTGCCTTAACCAAGTGAGCAAAACCGGCAGCTCATGTTTGCACTTTTAATACATGTGTAATGTCAGTATATGTATCTTCAACCCAGGTACTTTACATAGGTTGCTAGCACCTGCGATGCACAGTGACTTGGATCATCTCCCTTTCTTTTCCTCTGGCTCCTCCAAACCCAGCACGTCAACATAATTGCTAGTTTTCTCACCCATTTTCTTCCTGTTCTTTCCTGAAATGTCTCAATCTTCTCAGGTGGTTGTTTGATCTTAGCACAATGATTGACACTTGTCCTTTGAGGCTGGTACTGCCATCAGGAGCACCTTGTAGGGTCCTAGCAACTTGGGTGATCTGCTGGTGTCCTTCTTCAGGTCAGTCACCACCTCCAAATCTGCTGGCAGCAGGCTAAGTGCTTCTCAAGCCACAACCACTTTTAGCTGCTTATGAATATTGCAAAGCACAGAGAAGAGCGTTGTACAATCTCACAGCACTTCATCTCCACTCTGATCAGCAGAAGATAACTATCACCTCTGTGGCCCAATTCATGCATTCAGTGGTCTCCTGTATAGGATTTCAAATGGGCAACAGCTGCTTTTACTCGCTCAATCAGTTAACACTAAAGGGAGCATTTGGTCCAACTTAAGTATATCTTTAGATAAAATTTCACAAATTAGTTTCCAAAATGTCATTTTTTTCCCACTCCACTGCTCCTCCAAGTTGAAATAAGAAGTCTTACCTTTACTGAGATTCAGTTCACTTAAATCAGTTTGAACATGTTCATTCTGTGTCGTGATGAACGTGCACAGTCCGGTCTTTGCTGTCCTGATCCAACATTGTGTGCTGCACAAACTATACACCGTTCAAACCGTTCAGGTCTCAGAAGCCTGATTTACCAATACCTTTTTATTTCTGATATCATCCCCCCTTTTGACGCATGGACTACACCATGTGTCAACTTAGCATATGTAAGAAACAGGTATTTTGGAATACAGGGCTTTCCATCAGGCCCCCACCATACCCCCTGCCACAGGCTAGGTCTCACTTTCTTCTTCTGTGGGAGTGAGAGCAACTGCTTTCTTTGCACTTTCTAGAGGGGGGTTTCGTTGAGGTCTGGCCTACAGTAGTAAACCTTTCCGTTCCGAGAAAAGATACTGTGAAGACAGCATATGTTGCTCCAAAATCTGTGTACTTTTTAGCAATAATGGTGAGTTCACAGAAGTGCAACTTGTCCTGACCAGTGGCACTGACACATCCCCATTCCATGACAGAGCATGGCTTTTGGACTGGCAACAGTCTGGATGGTCCTTTTTTCTTTTTGCTCCAGAGCAAATGGCATCCATTTCTTCCAATAAAGACCTGGAACATTTGTCTGACCACAATACATGTTTCCACTTTGTGATAGTCCATCGCTGGTGCCTCCAAGCCCAGAGAGGTCGACAGCACTTCTGGACACTATAGACATAAGGCTTCTTTTCTGCATAGTAAAGTTTTAACTGGAATGTTTGGATTTAACTAAGTATTGAAGTACAACGTAATTTACAAAGGTTTGCAAAAGTAATCCCAAACCCATAAGGTTTATATCACTTTTACAGAAATGATAGTTCTTGACGCAGTGCTGTCAGAGTGATTAGAGATCATATGGTTACATTGTAACCATGGTTCTCTGAGTGAAGAGACTATCTCTCCACCCCGTTACATATTCCATATGATTGGGGATAATCCCCCTGCTCATCAGGGTACGTGAATATTTCTTTAAGACACACTGGCTTGCCCGGTCACGCCCCATGGTTACCTATAAAGCACCTGTGCTGGCGTGAAACCAGTGATAGTTTGATCGACACGTCTCCGAGCGACCCGAAAGCTGGGGAGATAGTCTCTTCACTCAGAGAACCAAGGTTACAATGTAACCATAGGTTCTCTATCGTCTCGAGACTATCTCTCCACCCCGTTACATATTCCATATGTACAGGGTACTCTTTAAGACAACCCATGAGGAGATCTTGCAGCCCAAAACCCAAACACCAAGTGGAACAAAGAAACTATTTACAAATGTACACTATTTACATACCACCCAGGCCAATACCACGCAAGACGCAAAGACCAAGCCTGAGAGGCAGGAGGGCTGCTTAGGTCAGTCCGCAAGACGCAAAACCGATCCAAGGAACACAGGTTGAAGCCCCGCAAGCTGCAAAGGCCAATACCTATGAACATAATGGCCACTCAGATCAGCCCGCAAGTCGCTAAGCTGATCAAGGGAGACAAATAAGGCGGAAAAAGAGGCACAGCCTTGCCCCTTATCGAGGGGCCACACCCAGCATCTGCTCACCAAAGGAGGGACTGGATGCTACATTCAGGCGGTAGAACCTTGAAAAGGTGGACTGAGATGACCATGTGGCTGCAGCACATATGGTAGCAAGAGAGGCTCCCCGCCACAAGGCCCATGAGGTAGCCATGCCACGAGTTGAGTGTGCTCAGACCCCAGGTGGGACAGGCGCACCAAAGAGCACCTAAGCCTGCTGGATAGCATCCACAACCCATCGGGACAGCCTAAACTTCGACAGGGGCCTGCCTGGATGGCAGAAGTCAAACCAGATGAAGAGCTGATTGGACCTCCTGAGGGTCTGCGTACGCCGGATGTACTCTGCCAAAGCTCGAACAGGGCACAGCAGAGACGGGCGCTGCTCAATCTCCTGGTCCTCTCCAGAAGAGGAGAATGACCGCAACTCAACCGACTGAGACAGGTGGAACTCCGACAGGACTTTAGGCAGGAATGCCGGGTTGAGGCGGAGAATTACGCTTGCCCCATCTGGCAAAAAACCTGCAACAGTCACCGTAGACCGACAAGGCATGGAGCCCACTTATCCACCTGGCTGAAGCCATAGCTAGCAGAAATGCAGTCTTAAGGGAAAGCCATTTCAAACCAGCAACTGCAAGGGGCTCGAAGGGGGGATGCTTAAGAGCCCTGAGGAC
The DNA here is from genome assembly GCA_029692085.1 of Gymnothorax javanicus. Lineage (NCBI taxonomy): Eukaryota > Metazoa > Chordata > Actinopteri > Anguilliformes > Muraenidae > Gymnothorax > Gymnothorax javanicus. The sequence goes on along the minus strand of CM056194.1, from coordinate 161,998,745 downwards.
CAAGTCCAAGTCCCAAGGAGGGACCAAAGGTCTAGTTCTCCGGACCGTCAGCCTCTGAGCACCTCTAAGGAACCTGGAGATCAAGGAGCAGTCATCAGCAGTGAGTGTGCATCTGCCAACACGAACAGCCTTGACTGCCGCGACCAGACCTCGGAGGATCACAGCAGACTTCCCCGCCTCCAGCTGAGACTGCAGGAACAGCAGAATTTCCTGGGCTGTGGTCGAGAAAGGATCTGTCTGGTGTGCCACACACTAACGGGTGAATACCCCCCCACGTGATGCGTAGGCTGCCCTAGTGGATGGTGCCCGGGCCTCCTGCATTGTGCTCACTACAGGCTCTGATAAGCCTAAAGCCAGGAGTCCCTCCTTCTCAGGGGCCAGGCCACCAACATCAGCCCCGCTGGAAAGGGGTGGAATAGGGTCCCGCTTGCCTGAGATAGCAGATCCCTCCGAAGCGGGAGTTCCCATGGTGTTCTGTCTAGGAGAGGGGGAATTGCCGCAAACCATGGCATGTGGGGCCAGAGAGGAGCCACCAAGATCAGCCTTGCCCCTTCCAATGAGATCCTTTGAAGAAGAGGCTGGAGAAGGGTGAAAGGAGGGAAGGCATCAAGTAGGACCTGGGGCCACGGGTGTGCCAGAGCATCCCAACCCAGAGGTGGATTGTCGTTCCTCAGGGAGAAGAAGAGTCGACAATGTGTCGACTCTCTGGAGGTAAACAGATCGACGTCCACCCTGCTGAAGCGACGCCAGATCTCCTCCACCACCTGAGGATGGAGTCTCCACTCCCCTGGCCTCGGACCCCCCCTCGACATGATGTCCGCTGCCGTGTTTGACGGACTCGGTACGTGTACGGCTCTGAGTGAGCAGAAGAGGGGATGAGCCCACTGCCACAGCTTGGTTACCATCTTGCATAGGAGAGGGGAACCAAGGCCCCCCTGCCTGTTGATGTAAGCCACCGTCGCTGTGCTGTCGGTCCTGACGATGACGTGGTGAGCCCTCAGCCTCGGCAGAAAATGCCGGACTGCGAGATAAACCGCTCTCAGCTCCAGGACATTTATGTGCCGATTCACCCAATGGCCCGTCCACAGGCCGTTGACCCCACAACCTTCGTGGACAGCGCCCCAGCCTACCAAGGAAGCGTCTGTGAAGACCATCTAGAGCACTCCCCTTCTCTATGTTGGCCAAGTCCCTCCACCAACGGAGGGCTCTGAGAAGTCTCTGGGAAATCACCACTTTCGTCTGATGGGACCCCTGTGGACATATGCCCAAAGTCAGCAGGCACCTTTGGACAGGTCGCATGTACAGGAGGGCAAGTGGGACTACCTGCACCATTGCTGCCATTAGGACCATGAGAGGAAGGAAGAGCCCCCAGTCGACATGGGACTGTAGCTGGAAGTGGCAGAGGCAGTTTTTGAAGGCCTGCTGCCTCTCCGGCGTCAGAACAATAGTCGCCCTCCTGGAGTCCAGAACCATGCCCAGAAATGTTGTCACCTGGAAAGGCTGAAGCCTGCTCTTTTTGTAGTTCAGGAACAGCCCCAGGCCCCGAATGTGCTCCAGGAGCAAGGCACTCCTCCTCCACAGACCAGCCAATTGTCGAGGTAATTGAGGATCCTCAGTCCCTGCTGCCTCATAGGTGCCAGGACTGCATCCATGCACCGGGTGAACGTCCGAGGAGCCAGGGATATGTCGAAAGGCAGAACCCGAAACTCGAAAACCCTGTCCTCAAAGCCGAACCTCAGAAAACGTCAGTGTCCCTGCCAGATAGGTATCTGGAAGTAAGTGTCTTTGAGGTCGATGGTGGTAAACCAGTCTCCTGCAGTGATGGCTTGCCTCACCCTGGGGCCTGTTAACATCCTGCATCTCAGGGGGCGAAGAAACTTGTTGAGCCCCCTGAGGTCCAGAATCGGACGAAGTCCCCCATCCCGCTTGGGGATCAAGAAATAGCAGGAGTAAAACCCAGCTTGGTGATTCCCACACTCCACTTCCCTTATGGCACGCTTCTCCAAAAGGGTGGACAGTTCTGCCCGCAGCACCTCTGCGTGCTGAGTTTTGCTCACAGTGGTGAAGGTAGCCAACCTCGTTATGGGGGGTCTGCAGGGAAATTGTAGGCGATAGCCCTGGGTCATGGTGAACACAATTCATGGATCTGCCCTCGAAGCCAATCATGCTGCCTTGTGATGGGCTGAAAGGGGAGCCTGGCTAGTCGGGCTGTGGGAATTGTCAGGTGGTGGGGGGGGGGGGGGGTGGTTGCTTTGAGGACTTCTGAGTCTTGGCAGCTGGTCCTCCTCCTCTTCCCTGCCAGTGACTGTTACGCCGACGAAAAGACTCCAGCTAGGGCCTGAGGTCCCCTGGACCCCAAACCGCCATGTCCGATGTTGGTTGCGGGACGCATGTTCTAGTCTGCCTTGAGGCCCTGGTGCGTCTAGAAACACTACCTGAAACCTGTGCACAGCGGCGACTCTCCCGTGCATTGTAGCATTGTAGCCGCATCTGGTTCGAACATAGCTGAAGGGTCCACAGGCAGCTTCAGCAACCGGTCCCGATCTCCCTGTTGTAGCTGGGACTGGGACAGCCACAGATAGCGTCTAACAACCCAAAATGACGCCAGAGCTCTGCCTGCAGCATCTGCCTGCTCCCTCATAATTGAGGAAAGGCAGGAGGAGGCTGTCTGAAGCTCGTCCACAGTGCTAGAATCCTCAGAACCTCCCTGCAGCTGACGGGACAGCTGACGAAGGTAGAGGAACATAATTGCCCCAGTATTAGCCAGTCGGGTCTGTGTAGCCATAGCTTTGTGCAGCTTAGTAAGAAGGACATCCATAACCCTGCAATTCCTGCTAGGGCAGGTGGCTTTACCAAAGATGGAACTGGAGGGAGAGACCAGCGGGGCGAGGGCTTGGTCCACTGGGGGGAGCAACCCGCAGGCAAACTGCTCTCTGCCATGCATGTTTGACAGTCATTAACATGATGCAGACCATTTGCGCGTGACTGCTGGCAACTCAAATTGTTTACACACCACGTCCTTAGAGTCTGGCAGGAGGGGCACCTGCGCTGGTGTGGGGAGCACTGCCACATCCTCCTCAGAGCGTGGGGTTGGTGGCATGAGGTTTTCAGGGAAGGGAACATCCAGAGCCCTGGTTGCCCTGCCAATAACCTCCTCAAACTGACAGCCTAAAACCCCTTTCGGGGTACTGCCTGCCATGTGCTGCCCTCGGGATAAATCGTTATCCTCAGAGGAGAAGACAGTTTCCACATCAATATCCTCCTCCTCCACCTCCTCGTCCATCTCCAACACTGGAATGGGGGGGAGGGGGGTTAATATTAGAACGGACCGGGGTGGGCCCAAGAGAAGGGGGGGACAGGGTGGCCTGCCAGGGCCCTGGACATTCCCTCATTCCTTGTGCGGCTTCAGATTTTCCACCAATTTTCCTTTTTGGAATTACAGAAAGAGAGGAACCAGCCCGATTTTCTCTAAAAAAGCGACAGCGGGCCTCTCTGGTACGTGCAGGCATAATAAAACAGTCCATGCATGACTGTGGGTTTTCTCTGGACAGTAAAGCATGCTGATGACCCAAACACAGCACACACCTATCATGGCCATCCTCTAATGGCATGGAACCCCCACAGCTCACACAAGAATGTCCCTGGTGGCTTGCCATACTTGATATGCTGCTACAGTCACCCTATGGGGGTGGGGACTGGCAGCAACACGGAAGCACTCACAACTCTGTTTACAAGTAGCACGTGTGTGCCCAAGCCTCGTGCTAATGCATCTAACTTTGTGGACTTTATCCGCTGCACAAGCCGCCCGCTAACCAGGGTTGTCGCAAGTGGGAGAAAGAGGACACGTCCGCTGTTAGCCGACTGAGTCTGCGCTCAACACGGACTTCACCACTGAGCGCGTTAGCTGGCGAACGCCAGCAATACGCTTTGTGGGACTCAGTCTAACCACTTCAGGTTATAGCCTCTGCTTTTTGTGTTTGTGCTTGTGTAGTGGAGGTAGTGAATGACAAGTGGGCTTAGCTGGAGAGGGGTTTCCTCACCCACTGTTAGCCAACTTATGTCTGCGCTCAGCACGGGCCCCGCGGTACCGAGCGCGTTAGCTCGCAACACCGCAAGCAATACGCCGGTACGGGGAATCACAGCCGCTGCTGGAAGAGCTTTGAAAGATGCTGGTTTGACTGGAACAGACTGTTTTTACCGACTATTTGCCGACTTAACGTCTGCGCTCAGCACGGGTCCCACCAGGTGCGTTAGCTCACAAGACTGCAAGCAATATGCCGGTACGGGGAATCACAGCTGCTGTAACCAGGAGAGAGAAAGATAGCAGCACCGTCACTGGGAGTAATCACCAACAATGGAGCAGAAAGAAAGGAAGCAAGGGAAACAGCAATCCAGGGAGGCTGCCCGCAGACAGACGCCCAAACTACTGTCAAGCAGGTAGGTAGACGTAACGCTTATATCCCCACAACACACTATTCTTTCATTCAAACAACCAAGATTGTCACACGCTGCACCCTGTCTAGGTGAAGATCAAACAATCACTGGTTTCATGCCAGCACAGGTGCTATATAGGTAACCGTGGGGCGTGACCGGGCAAGCCGGTGTGTCTTAAAGAAATATCCATGTACCCTGACGAGCAGGGGGATTATCCCCGTACATATGGAATATGTAACGGAGTGGAGAGATAGTCTCGAGATGATAGAGAACACGGATGTTTATCTTAGGCTTGTGCCCTTGTCCTTGACACACAGCATTTGTGCCAGATTTCTGGAATCCTTTGATTCCATCATGCAGAAAAGGGTGACATATCCAGGTCTCCTCTTACCTTTTCTTTTTGAGGAACATGGTTATTAAACCATGGATTAAGGGGAAAATTGGTGATCCTCAGCCCATCATTGCTTCTGAAGTACTTTGCCTTTTCTGGAAGCTCCTTTTGTGCTAAATCATGAGTACCAGGCAGTGGTTCATTCTTCTAATGTACAGGAAAGCCAATGCGTAATGACTTCCTGTGGCTTTACAATGACTGTAAATGATGAAAAGCTGTAATTATGTCATTGATCTCATGAAAGGAGAAGTTTAGCCTAAAAATACATAATATTCATATTTGTTGCAGCACACCAGGATAAAAGAAATACAACCCCAATTCCCCAATAGTTGGGAAAAAGTGTAAATTGTGAATAAAATCAAAATGCATTGACTTTCAAATCACACCAGCCAGTATTGTATTCACAATAGAACATAGATAACGTAGCAAATGTTGAAACTGAGAAATTTTACAATTTTATCCACAAAATGAGCTCATTTCAAATTTGCTGGCTGCTACAGGTCTCAAAAAAGTTGGGACAGGGCCCTGTTTACCATGGTGTAGCATCCATTCTTCTTTTTAACACAGAGTGGAGGCATCTGGGCATTGAGGAGACAAGTTTCTTGAGTTTAGCCATTGGAATTTAATCTCACTCTTGTTTAATACAGGCTTCCAGCTGCTGGAGAGTTTTGGGTCTCCTTTGACTGACTTTTTGAATAATAATGCGCCAAATGTTCTCAATCGGTGAAATATGACTGCAGGCGGGCCAGTTCAGCACACGGACTCTTCTACTACGAAGCCATGCTGTTGTAATAGCTGCAGTATGTGGTTTTGCATTGTCCTGCTGAAGTAGACAATGCCTTCCCTGGAATAGATGTCGTCTGGAGGGGAGCATATGTTGCTCTAAAACCTTTATATACCTGAATTGAGATAATATAAATCTCAACTGAACAAAATTACAAACAAGAAAATTCAATTTTTAATTCATAGACTCCGTCAAGAACACTTCCATCATAACAATAAATCTGGTAAATACTTATCAAACCAAATTAAACACAACAAAGAAAAAGCAACCATTTCTGTCATAAGGGACTCAATAGGGAAGCCATCGCAATCACCCGAAGACATAAACAACATTTTTAAAGAATTCTTCACCAACTTATATGCATGTGAAAAGGACCCAGAACAGTTGGATATTGACTCATTTCTCAGCAGCATCAACTTACCACAGCTCACCCAGGATCAAATTACAACACTCGAATCACCAATAACGGATAAGGAACTTGCTACCGCCCTCAAACTTATGCCTAACAATAGAACACCGGGACCTGCTGGCGTCCCTGCTGAGTTCTTCAAACACTTCTGGTCCATTCTCGCCCCACTGTTTCAAAGAGTAATAACCAAAATAAAACATAACTCAAAATTACCAGCTAATATGAACATTGCCACAATATCACTTCTCTTGAAACCAAACAAAGATCCATCACTTCCTACCAGCTATCGCCCCCTATCACTCCTCAATGTAGATCTGAAAATCATCACTAAAACACTTGCCCACAGAATAGAAAAGATAATCTCATCCATAATTCACCCTGATCAGACTGGCTTTATTAAAGGTAGACATTCATCCAGTAACACAGGCAGACTTTTTAATATAATGGATCACTCAGCACAAAAGGATATACCAACCGTCATTGTTTCTTTAGATGCAGAAAAAGCTTTTGACAGGGTTAATTGGTCATTTCTCATATCAACAATGCAAAAATTTGGCTTTGGGGAATCATTTATTAACTGGGTGAAAATTCTGTGCACTGCACCTTCAGCCACAGTCATTACTAACGGACTAACTTCACAACGATTCACATTACACAGGGGGACTAGGCAAGGATGCCCACTCTCTCCATCTCTGTTCACCATTTTCATTGAGCCATTAGCAGCAGCCATCCGCCAAAACTTCAACATTCAAGGATTCAAAACACAAAATGAACATCATAAAATTAGTCTCTATGCTGACAATATTTTTTTTTTTTTTTACAAAATCCCCACTCATCACTACTAGAAACAATCAGTCTTTGACACATTCTCCAAAATCTCCAATAAACAGGCATAAATCCTCAATCTTACCTCTACAACCTAACTGTTGGGATGTGGCAGCATTCACCCCACCAATTCCTTTATGCACTACTCACATTACTTATTTAGGTATCAATATTTCTCCCGGGCTGTCAGAATTATTCAACCTCAATTACGCCCCCTTGCTTAAGACGACAACCGACAACCTCCTCCGCTGGATGAATTTACCACTCTCAATAACAGGTAGAATTGCTACAATTAAAATGACAATACTTCGCAGAATTAATTTTTTATTTTCTATGACTCCAACCCACCCCACTACTTCCTGGTTCAAATCATTAGATTCAATCATTACCAAATTCTACTGGAAAAACAAGATCCCAAGAATTAAGTTAACAACCCTACAAAAACCCAAAGCACAGGGAAGACTTGCAGCACCAAATTTTTATCACTACTATATCGCAAATCAGCTTCAGTATTTATTCAAATGGATTCATCCCCACCAATCAGATAATACATGGATAGATATAGAACAGACAAATTGCAAAAATATCCCCATTTCAGATTTACCATTTCTCAGTCAGTCCATCAAACACTACCCCTGCTTTAAGACATTCACAATATCAGCAACTCTGACAGCCTGGTGGAAATTCCACAAAATCACAAACTCCACATTAACTTTTTCAAAATTCACTCCGATTTGGAATAACCCCGATTTTCTCTGCAATAAAAAACCATAACATTTCCTCACATGGTCAGAGAAAGGGATCACTCACTTATATATATATATATATATATATATATATATATATATATATATATAGTACAGAGATTATTTCATCATACTCCAATGAATCTGCCCGCTCACGTTCCAGAGTGACAGGAAAGTCAAGTGGTTCAAATAAGTGCAGCTCATTGATGACCTGAGGTGCGTTGTAGTCTCTCCACACTGCAAGATGTCATTGGAAGTGTTGCAATTGCCCTTTAGGAGCTAATTTATATTTGGGAAAATGTATTGGGGGCAACTGTACAGTACATCTATTATAGAAGAACAGATGACAGTTCCTCATTTTATTTTATTTATAGCTGCTCATTGATTTCCAATACAAGTCACACAAGCTCTTCAGTTGTTCTTTTTTGCCAAAAGTTTGCGAGTCTTTCTGAAAAGATGCTGCTTGCGGGATAAGCCCATACACGTCTTCCCTGAATCTGGTATCCAGTTCTGTAATCTGCCTGTCCAGGATACTATTCCACTTCTGTTGCCTTTATTTTTTTTTTTTTTGGAAATATTCAAACATTTTGAATTTGATGCCTGCAACACTTTCCAAAAAAGCTGGGACTGGGGCATGTTTACCTCTGTGTTACATCACCTTTCCTTTTAACAACACTCAATAAGCTTTTGGAAACTGAAGACACTCATTGTAGAAGCCTTGTAGGTGGAATTCTTTCCTATTCTTGCTTGATGTATGACTTCAGTTGCTCAACAGTCTGGGGTCTCCATTGTCGTATTTTGCGTTGCATAATGCGCCACACATTTTCAATGGAAGACAGGTCTGGACTGCAGGCAGGCCAGTCTTTTACCCGCGCTCTTTTACTACGTAGCCACTCTGTTGTAACACATGCAAAATGTCACTTAGCATTGTCTTGTTGAAATAAGCAGGGATTTCCTTGAAAAGGACGTTGCTAGGATGGCAGCATACAGTGCTCCAAAACCTGTATGTGCCTTTCAGCATTAATGGTGCCTTCAAAGATATGCAAGTTACCCATCCTATGGGCACTAACACATCCCCATACCATCACAGATTCTGGCTTTTGAACTTTGCGCTGAATACAATCTGGATGGTCCTTTTCCTCTGTAGTCGGAGGACATGACGTTCATGACTTCCAAAAACAATTTGAAATGTGGACTCATCAGACCACAGCACACTTTTCCACTTTGCGTCAGTCCATCTCCGATGAGCTCGGGCCCAGAGAAGCCAGTGGCATTTCTGGGTGTTGTTGATAAATGGCTTTTGCTTTGCATGGTGGAGTTTTGACTTGCACATGTAAATGAAGCAATAGTTTGACAATAGTTTTCCGAAGTGTTCTTGAGCACACATGGTAATATCCTTTTCAGAATGATGTCGGTTTTTAATGAAGTGCTGCCTGAGGGACCGACGGTCACGGACATTCAAGCTTGGTTTTCCGCCTTGCTGCATACGCGTAGTGATTTCTCCGGATTCTCTGAATCTGATTATATTATGGACTGTAGGTGATGAAATCCCTGAATTCCTTGCAATTGTACGTTGAGAAACGTTAATCTTAAACTGTTGAACTATTTGCTCATGCAGTTGTTCACAAAGTGGTGAACCTCGCCCCATCCTTGCTTGTGAACAACTGCCTTTCAGGGATGATCCTTTAATACGTAATCATGACACTCACTTGTTTCCAATTAACCTGTTCACCTGTGGAATGTTCCTAACAGATGTTTTTTTTGAACATTCCTCAACTTTCCCCGCCTTTTGTTGCCCCCGTCCCAACTTTTTTGGAACGTGTTGCAGGCATCAAATGCAAAGTGAGTGAATATTTACAAAAAAAAACAATAAAGTTTATCAGTTATATATCTTGTCTTTGTAGTGTACTCAATTGAATATAAGTTGAAAAGGATTTGCAAATCATTGCATTGTTTTTATACACATTTTACACAACGTCCCAACTTCATTGGAATTGGGTTTTGTAGAAATTTGAAAACATATTTTCGATTCATCTCTTTCAAAGCGACAAAATTCTTTCTTTGATAAATATAAATGACCCTCAGTGCCTGGACTCACTGAATTTGACAAACCACCGGGATACTATTGCCTCTCCGCTTGCAGGTTACAGTGTTTAGCGCAAAGAGAGATATCACGACCTCACACTGACATTTAAAACATGTGACAGACATGCAAGGGTGCCCAGAGATCTTTTTAAAAATAAGGAAATTCTACAAGGTAGGACATAAAGGGCCATGCCTTTCTAGGGGGGTCCAGGGGCCTGCCCCCCCTGGAAAATTTTTGTTTTCTAGGCTTTAAATGGTGCATTCTGAGCACTAAAAGAACAATTTAAAAACATCACTATTTTGGAATTTTACAGGCACAAAAGCCAACAAAATCACACAAACAACTTGAACTTGTGTACTAAGAAACTAGAAAATATTTATTTCAAGATAATATATATTTATAGTTGCAATCAAAATTATTCAACCCCCATTGCACATTAGGTTCACTGGCAAAATTTACAAACTTTCAGCTATTTGCAATGAACAAATCAAACAAGAACAGTTAAAATAGCTCAACACAACAAATATTAAAAGTGGCTTCTCCAAATTAAACACAAAATGCCACTTTTAATGACTACTGCAGGCTCAAAATTATTCAACCCCTTCATGACAAGCATCTTTAATACTTAGTAGACCACCCTTTTGGTGCTATGATCTGCTGGAAATGTGAGGCATAGGCAGACAACTGCTTTTGGCAGCATTCGCAAGGAATCTTAGCCCAGTCCTCATGGACAATGGCCTCCGGTTCACTAATATTCTAGGGTTTGCATGCTGCAACTGTGTTCTTCAAATCCTACCAGAGATTTCTTATGGGGTTCAAGTGAGGAGACTGTGATGGGCACTCTAGAATCTTCCCAGACTTCTTCTGAAACCAAGCCTTGGTGGATGTTGAGGTATGCTTAGGATCATTGTCCTGTTGGAAGGTCCAATGATGCCCAAGCGTCAGCTTCCCTACAGACGGCATGACATTTTCTCCTTGGATATCCTGGTACTTGACTGAATCCATCTTGCCCTCCACACTTTGCAGGTTTCCAGTGCCAGAGGAAGCTAGGCAGCCACAGAGCATTAAAAAGCCTGCAAAATTCTTCATTGTAGGCAAGGTGTACTTTTCAGCATATGCTTCTTTATTCCTCCTGAAGACAAACCACTGATCCATAATCCCAAAATATTCCAGTTTTGTTTCATCACTCCACAGAACAGTATCCCAAAACTTCTGTGATTAATTTATATGGTTTTGAGCATATTGGAGCTTGTGCTTTTGGATCAGTTGTGCTGTATGTCTTGGAGACCTTAAACATTTAGTATGCGCCCTTCTGTGCAAACTGAAACCTCATTGCCTCCTGCCTCCAAGTCTTACTGCGAGTGTCCTGCAGTCACTCGAGGGTTTTTGACCACCCGTCTCTTCAGGAATCTGGAAACAGCCATTGATAGCATCCTCTTTCTGCCACATCCTGGTACTGTAGCCATTCTTCCTTTAACTTTGAACTTGCAAACTTTGCTTCTAACTGTATCTCTACAAAAATTCAGTACCTGTGCTATCTTTTTGTATCCTTTACCTTGTTTGTGCTAGGCAATGATCTCCTCAATTAGCTTTTTGGGCAATTCTCTTGACAGCCATATTTCTAGCACGCAATCAAATGTTACTGTCAACAAACCCCTAGCGAGTGCCAGTATTTGATGTGTTCTATCTCAAGCAAACCTGATGCAATTAATTAGGCTCTTGATTAGGTGTGCTCGAGACAACACCTGATTTGCAAATATGCTCGAATGACGGATTCTATTAGGGGGGTTGAATAATTTTGAGACTGCAGTAGTCATTAAAAGCGGCATTTTGTGCTAAAATTGGAGAAACTACTTGTAATATTAGTTGTGTTGAGCTATTTAAAATGTTCTTGTTAAACCTGTTAATCACAAACGGCTGAAAGTTTGTAAATTTTGCCAGTAAACCCAATTTGCAATCAGGGTTGAATAATTTTGATTGCAACTGTATGTTTATATATCAAGTCATTCCCAAATTGAAAATTTTTTCTTATGATTGAAAACACTCTAACTATTACAATCTATCTCACATTACAAATCTACCCTGAGATTACTTATTTTGCTGTTGCTCACCTTGTGCAGGGCTGGTTGTAGCAGACAATTTACTCTTGTTTAAACGGGGTTTTCTGAAACTAATTTGTGTGTAAAAGTTCAAACATTAAAAGAGGTAAGACGATTTGCTCCCGAGGTATAACCTTTGTCGCATTAGGGGCAGGGAGAATCTTCCCCCTTCTTTTTTTTTCCCCCTTGTAACAACTCGGTTAGCAAATAGCCAAATTAAGTCGCTAATCTGGTCAAAGGCGATGGGGGTTTTTGGGGGTTTTTTTCAGGGGGTTTCAGTCTCCTGGGAGCAAAGTAAAGTAAAATAAATTTAAACACTACATAATTGGCCAACTAAGTGAATTGTACGATATACAAAGTAAAACAGAGTTGTTTTCAAGGACTGAGCTACTGTCGCCTGGTTTTTCTGTAGCTGATTTAGCTACCAAACTTCAGCAAGCTCTGAACGCTAAGAATATTATCGAATTACCTGGATATCTAGCAAACTATTACCTGGGTTGGTTTCATACTTGGTCGCTTGCCTTTCATACAGTCTTCTAGCCAGTAACTACTGACGTTCACCGGGGTTTTTAGTCTCCTTTGGTCTTTTTCTTTACCGCATAAACGCATTGCCAAGCTTGAATTAAACATTAACGCGAACTGGGGTTTTTGCCTTTTTCGCATCTCATTATTACCGAAGTGGTCTTCTGATTAAACACATTGCAAATTACGTTATTTTGTTTTTTACTCCGGTTGCGGTGCCTTGATCAGCTGATTAAAGTTTAGTTGCTTGTTTGAGTGCTTTGCGACAGCTTGTTGGGTGAGATACTGTGTTTAGTTCGCTCACATAGGAAACAACTTTTTTTTTTTTTTTCGGTCCGTTTGAATTAAAGGGAACCGGAGCTTTACTCTGTTTCGGTTACCTTTGGTTGTATTTGTGGCTAGTTAGCTAGATATTTACTGTTTGCATTTTTGACTTGGGATCTGAGATTAAGCAATTAGTCAGTAGGGCAGCTATTACTTAAGTCGTTCATTCAGTTAGGTTGGAATTTTAAACGGTAAGGTTTACCGGAGTGCTCCCCCCCGTTTCTCCTAGGCGCTGAAGCAAGTCTGCTTCATCTGGATTCTCAGCTAAGACCTGGATATTTTTACATTTGCATATTAACATTACCGGGAATATATAAAGTCAAGTCGGCTTATTCAGAGTGCCTATTACATATCGCGTTAGTCTCAGTTTGGTATTTCATTTTTTTGTTCACTGAAACTAAGCCCCTGCTAAAAGAGGCTTGTTATCCATTTACATAGTTTCCCTGCGGTTTCTATTGTGACTGCTGCTTAGGGCTTCTCAGGTTAATAAATTGTGGACCCTGAGCTTCTGTCTCAGCATTAATTAATTTTCCTTGTTATCTTGGGTAAGCAAAGTCATTAGGTAGGGGGTTCAAAATGAGGTCAAAACTATGTGACGGTTGCAGGATGATCGCACTTTTGGAAAGAGATTTCCAGGGTGGGTTTGTCTGTCACCGGTGCCAGCTAATTGAGCATCTGGATAGCAAGATCCTTGATCTTCAGAGCCAGTTGGCGGCGCAACATAGTTTGCAATCAGTAGAGTTCCTAGAGGAACTAAGTAGTATGTTGTTTAGAGAAATGGTGTGTACGCCAAAGCAGGGGTGTGCGGAGACCACAGAACAGGCAGGAAGAGAAAGTTGGGTGACTGTAGGTCGACAGCGCAGGAAAGGGCGTGCACGCCGTACAGGGACAGCTCCTCCAGTGGTTGAGGTGTCCAATCGATTCCGGCCCTTGCAGGAACTCGACTTGGCCCCTGACCCTGAGTGGGGGGGGATTGATGAGCATCAGGGCACCTTGTTAGCCTCTTCCCCTCAGAAAAGGGAGTTAGTGATAGTGGGGGACTCAATCATTAGAGGAATAGACAGCTTAGTCTGTTCGCGTGACAAGGAGTTTCGTACGGTACGTTGCCTGCCTGGTGCCCGGGTAGAAGACCTCCTGGAACGTGCGGACAAGCTCCTGGCCAGAGCGGGGAGGGATCCAGTTGTCATGGTCCATGTTGGGACAAATGACATAGGTAAGGGTAGGTTTGAGGTACTGCAAGGCAAATTTGTGGAATTAGCTGAGAAGCTTAGGAGCAAATCCTCCATGGTGGTTTGCTCTGGGATTCTACCGGTACCATGTGCAAGCAGAGGAAACCAGAATTTTATCTAGAGGTTTAACACATGGCTACAAACCTGGTTTAGGAAAGAGGGGTACAGGTTTATGGGGCACTGGAACTTTTTCTGGGACAGGGGTGACCTGTTCAAGCCTAACGGGCTACACCTGAACCGGAGGGGTACCTTTGCACTGGGTCAGCGTATGTTGAGGGAAGCACAGGATTATTTAAACTAGGGACTTGGGGGGCAGGGAGGTTAGTGAGTGTTACACGTAGGGAAATGCAGACTGCCCTGATGGAAGCTGACAGCGTTACATGCACTATTGATGATATACTTTTAAAGCAACAAAGCGTAGTGGGGGGCCTGAAGCAGCAGCCGCATGGGAAATCAAGGGGGAAGAGCATTAGTAATAACCTGAAATGTTTTTATTTAAATGCAAGAAGCATAAAAAATAAATTTCTAGAACTTGTTGCCGTTATGATTAGTGAGGGCTATGACATAGTTGGGATTACACAGACATGGCTTAGTGAAGAGGATGGAGATGAATATAATATAGAAGGTTATAAGCTCTTTAGGAAGAATAGATGTAATAGGCGAGGAGGGGGCGTAGCACTCTATGTGAACAAAAACATAAATGTACAGGAAATTCCCAAAAGTGAACATTCCTTTCCCTGTGAAGATATCTGGGTCAGGCTCATTGGCAAATACGAGACAGGTTTAAACATAGGAGTATGCTATCGACTGCCAGCTTTGGACAATATTGTCAATGAACTGCTCTTTAAGAGGATTAGGCAAGCTTGTAGAGGAGGAGGGACTATTATTATGGGAGACTTCAATTATCCTGGTATCGATTGGAAAATGGTGAAAGGACAGGGTAAAGGGGAGGAAGAATTTCTGAAGGTTATAAATGACAATTTTTTGGTGCAGTGTATTAATAAACCTTCAAGAGAGAAGGCAATTTTAGATTTGGTGCTTTGTAATGACTCTGATAGACTTAGCAATGTTGAGGTACTGGAGCCACTTGGGACTAGTGATCACTCTACAGTTAATTTTGACGTTTCATGGGAAGTTAAAAAGGTGTCTTCAAAAACCAAAATTTTTAATTTTTGGCAAGCAAACTTTGACGGGATGTGCTCATATCTAAGCGAAATAAAATGGGAGACACTTCTGGACTGTGAGCCTGTAAATGAGATGTGGGAAAGATTTAATGGGGTTTTACTTGATTCACAATGTAAATTCATTCCAAAGGTGTCCAAAAGTAAGCTGAAGAAGCAAAACCCTCCATGGATGACCACAGCTATTCCTAGGAGTCTGAGGAATAAAAGGAATCTTTATAAGATGAACATAAAAGATAACAATGAGAATACTAAGGCTGAATACTGTAAAATGCGAGCTGTGGAATGCTAGAAGACTGTATGAAAGGAAAATTGCAGAAGGGGCAAAAACTAATCCTAAGCGCTTCTTTCAGTACTGTAGCAGAAAAAGGAAAGTCAGAGAGGAGGTTAAGTGCATAAAGAATAAATATGGATCGCTGCTATATGATAACAAGGATATTGCGGATACGTTAAACAGTTTTTTTGTTGAGAATTTTACCTCGGAGCGGGTTTTTATTCGGCCAGAGGGCATGTCCAACACTCAAGATTATTTTGCGGAAATTGAGGTTAGGGATAATGAAGTATTAGACAAGTTGCGTAAACTAAAGGCAGATAAGGCGGCGGGTCCTGATGGCTTATATCCTAGAGTGCTCAGGGAAGTTAGTGAGATCATCTTTAAACCGCTCTCCACTATCTTCAGACGGTCTTTAGAAACTGGAGAAATACCAAATGATTGGAAGCAGGGCAATATAATACCAATATATAAGAAAGGGGACCGTACTGAGCCAGGAAATTACAGGCCAGTCAGTTAAACTTGCATTGCATGCAAAATACTGGAATCTATCATAAAAGACGAGCTGGAATTATTCCTTGAAAGTAATAATATTTTGAGGGATAGCCAACATGGTTTCCGTAAGGGAAGGTCATGCCTGACAAACCTCCTGGAATTTTTTGAAGAGGCCACCAAGACTTATGATCAGAGCAGGGCTTATGACATCATATACTTGGATTTTCAGAAAGCATTTGATAAAGTACCGCATAAGAGACTAATTTTTAAAATGAGCTCCATTGGAGTTACAGGAGATATTCTGGAGTGGATTCAAAACTGGTTACAGGACAGATCACAAAGAGTGGTGGTCAGTGGAATCTCATCTCAGCTAGGTATGGTGGGGAGTGGTGTCCCTCAGGGATCAGTGTTGGGACCCCTGCTGTTCCTCATCTACATTAATGACCTTGATAGAAATATTGAGAGCAAATTAGTTAAATTTGCCGATGATACTAAATTGGGAAGTTTGGCAAATAGTTTAGACTCTACTAAAGTGATTCAGGAGGATTTGGATAGAATCCAGAGTTGGGCAGAAATGTGGCAAATTAAATTTAATTTAGCAAAATGTAAAGTTGTACATGTAGGTAATAAAAACATTAAACAGGATTACTTCATGGGAGGTTTAAAACTGGAATGTGCTCCACATGAAAAAGATCTAGGAGTGATTGTTGACCAAACCCTCACAGGTTCTAGTCATTGTGCCGTAGCAGTTAAAAAAGCCAATCGGATGCTGGGATACATTGCCAAAAGTATGGAGTACAAATCCAAGGAGGTGATACTTTTCTTGTACAACACATTTGTCAGACCGCATCTGGAGTATTGTGTACAGTTCTGGGGACCATACTTTAAGAAAGATATAGAGGCTCTAGAAAAAGTTCAGAAAAGAGCAACTAAGCTGATTCCGGGTATAAAAGATGAAAGCTATGAGAACAGGCTGAAGATCCTTAATCTCTTTAGTCTTAGGAGAAGGAGACTCAGGGGTGATCTGATTTAGGTCTTTAACTATGTTAAAAGGATTAACAAAGTGAATTATGTAGGATTCCTTCGGCCAAGTTCTGTTAGTAGAACTCGGGGTCAACTTGGAACTTGGAAGTTGACCAAGGGTAAATTTAGCACTGATTTAAGGAAATATTTTTTCACCCAAAGAATAATTTTGATGTGGAACAGCTTGCCTGACCATATTGTTGAGGCAGAAACCTTGGCAATTTTCAAGAGCAGGCTTGACTTAAAGCTAGATACCATTGAGACATTGAGTATCTGAAGTGATATATTCACAATAGTTAAAAGAAACTGGTGAGCCTAGTTGGGCTGAACAGCCTGTTCTCGCCACTCATGTTATGTTATGTTATGTTATTTAAACTTAACACAAAATTTGAAAAAGTCTAACATTTTTTTTTACATCTTTGAACCCTCTTGAACATATTTGAACATTTTTGAACCCTCGTCCATCCTCCAGTTTTCAAATTTGTCAATTGAGGCAACTTGGAACATGAAGTTATTGCAATCTTCAACAATTTTGTCCAATTGTCCAATTTTAACATAATGATTGGAAATATAATGATTGGAAACACTAACTATTACAATCTATCTGAGATCATGAATCTACCTAAGATTACAAATCTCCCATTAGATTACCTCTTTAACGCATTATCATGGATGCCACCCCAAAAAAATATTTTTACAGAATTTTACTGAAATTCAGTAATTTTCAGTCATTTATAATTGAAACATGTATAAAATCTGAAACGAAAATTACTGAATTTCAGTAAATTACTGAACTTCTGGCATGGGTGCACATTATTTCTTCCCCATCTACAACTCATCATTATCATCATCAGCTGCAACTTCCTGTACTGCTAAGCGACGTAGATTATGTCCACGATCTGGAAAGATATCCATAATCCCATCCACAAGCAAGCTAGCAACATAAAAGCAATGCTCCGAATGGCCACGGAAAACAATGGAGCCTTACTACCTACCTAGCTACGTTAAGCTGCTTTTTCACCGAACGCGAAGTTAATTGTTCGTGCAACAGACTGTATTCAAAGTCAATGCGAACTTGCGTGTATTCGCATCTTTGCATTGACTTTGAATGTAATCTGCCGCACGAAGAATTTGTTTCGCGATTGGTGGAAAAGCAGCTTCGACTAATTGTTGCCTTCGGCACAATGTCGTGACTTTACAGCAACTTGGGGGATAAGATCTAAAATGTTCGTTGAGTTCCTGTTATTTATTATTTGCAGGACAGCACCAAACAAGCACACAATATTTGTGTTTCACATTTTAAATGATCAGCTACAAATTTTGAATGTTTAGGAAACCTTTAACCAGTTGAAATGTGTTGGGCGCGGTGTTCGGGGGCTGCATCTGTAGTTCAAGGGAGCGATGCAAGGGAGAATGTATGATACGGCTAAATGTCTGCACAAAATAAAAATGGGTTCTACACTGTACATCAACCTACGTTTCAGCGTCTCGCATACCGAGGCTGCGTCTCAAATCACTCACTACTCACTATATAGTCACCTACATAGTGAGTCCCTTTATAGTGAGTAGGGAACCGTAAATGAGTGAGTGATTTCGGACACGGCCCGAGAGTTTCTGTACGGCTTCGCAATAACTCTGCCCCCAGCCCCTGACGTAATTGGTGTTCATTGCTCGCAATCGCCAACAAAAGGCCCTCTGATTCGTGATGAGTTTAAGTTTGTGCAAAAGCACATATTGGCTCAATCAACCAAACTCCTATGTAGTTTTTTACATACCCGAAATTATTTTGTATTTGTGCCAGATTTGTTCTTACGGAGGAAAATTAAAAAAATGCAGAAATCCGTAACATTAAGGACTCTGACCACGCATGGACATGTAGCCATACAATCAATCTACCTGTGACCTGTTCGCAGATTTGCCAATTAAGCCACAATTTATTGAACAAGTTACTGCTGGCAAGCCAGCTGACAGTTGTAATATTAGTAGTCCTATCTTTAGTCACTCCATCATTTATGTAGCGAACACACACAGCAGCCTGTACCCATTTTGACTGATCGTTGTATTCATCAGCCAGTAGTGCACAGTACGTGGATATTTTGTGCAGTTAATACATGTAACTAAGTGGCTGCACACCACAAAAATTGGTTGAGCATGAAAGTGTCCAATTTAGATTGTGCAAGAGGATGTTTGCTTTTTGCATGTTTGGAGCTGGCTGTCCTTGTCAATTTCCCATGGCTGAATCCAGTTCTTGCAGATGTGTGCACCTCTGGAAAATGCCTTCAGGCCTTGCAGACGACTGCATTTTTTCTACACTGTACTCGATCCACTTGAAATGATCGTACCACCGTCTGATAAACAATTTAATTATCCCGAGATCACAGTTGTGGGAAATGACGCCAGTACAGGTTGAATGAGTGGCTTGCCAAGGACCGATATCTTTTGGTGATTTCACTGAGGTGGAGGTATTAGCTGTGAAGCTGAGCTTGCCTGAGAGGTGGCAAATTTGATGGCTCCCAAATGGGAAACTCCTTTTCCTGCTGAAGTTGAAGCCACCATTTTAGCTTCATTTAAGCTTTGTGGTATCCTCATGTGTTTTGTACACTTCTTCCTTCAACTGAGGTATCTTTATATACTTTGCTTTCAGAGGCGGTGGCAGCAAATTTGTCTTGGTGGGGCGAGATTGGCGAGTGCCATAAGCGCGAGGCGTGGCGGGGCAAAGGCGTGGCAATTCTGGGGGGTCCAGGGGAATGGTCCCCTGGGAAAATGTTGAAATTTTAAACTCCTGAAACGCTATTTTCTGCATTTTGAGAAGCCAATTTTGGTGGTACCTCGAGCTATATCCAATGTCTCTCTTAGGGTACATTTTATCCACAAACATCTAATTTATACCATCACCATGTCATTAAAGTAGTAATTCCCTTTTTCATCTTGGATTTGTGTTTTTTTCACTGAAATTTCTTGTAAATTTGAATCATTTGTGTAACGGGGTAGACAGCTTAGTTAAAGGAATAGACAACGGAATTTCAAAATACAGTTTGGAAGATAGATCATGTCGTAAACTAACGATTTATGCGAATGTTTGAACATATAGAGCTCATACAACTAAGCTATCCATCTCCGAAAGTCGGTCCTGAAGCAGAATTCCCCCATCATCGACGATTTCATGAATGCCGCCATTGAAAATATTTCAACCAATCAGAGAAATCCTGGCGGAGATGCTCTGACGTCACATGGGCGCAGCCCGTAGAAGCTATACATAGTGAGAGACTGCGCAAGCATTGGGATGGTTGTTAAATTACTCACTAAACATTCGGTTTTTTTGATTTCCACTGAGTGCTATACTTGCAGTCCTAATGAGCAAAAATACCGCAGAACTTTGAATCACTCCCGACTTCAGCGTCAGGCACGTCCGAAAACCTGTTGAAATCAGCAGCTGCTTCACTGTCAGTGGATGCGAATAGGTTTAGTTGTTCGTCCTTTATAATGTCAGTGTCTGGGTCTGCACTATGCAGCGGTATTTCTATCAAACAAAAAATAGTCATAGATACATGCAGTGGCATTTTTAAGCGTGAAAACTTGGTGGGGCAAGAATGTATTTCAGGTCTGGATAAGTGAATTTCTGAATTTCCCATTGACTATAATAGAAAAACTCCTGCTATTATTTTGTTATCTAAAAGGTATACAATCGTAAATCATTCCTGCGTAGGACTGGATTACATAATAAAAATGAATTGAGGCGCAATTTTGCTTGACGCTTTACGAGAACGAAGTTATAGGAGGTTGTTTTAGTCAACGTTTAATCCATTGGTAGGTCAGTATGACTCGCATCTGACTCTGATTGGTAGAGTTGCCACCCGTCCCGTTTTTCTCAGAATTGTTCTCTTTTTTCACCAGCTGTCCCGGGAAAAAAAAACACTCTCCCGGGACGCAATTTGTCCCGTTTTTTTGGGAAAATGCAAAAACCTCATTTGATTTCCTTCGTTCTGTAGTCTAGAAAGGTCCCCTGTGCTTCTGTGGCTATTTAAAATTGTTTGTTTTCTTCCCGTCTATATGTACATCATACGCACGCGCCCCAGCGCTCAAAGAGGCTCAAGCAAGCAGGTAGGGAAACTTGACCGAAGAGAGACAACAATCTGAATTAACCTACGTCCTCGCTGAGGTCTTCTTTTCACCGAGTTTTGGCGTCTTCATTTGAAATGGGAGAAGAGACGACTGACGAGGAAGGAGATGAAGCAAATACATGTAAGCCACCAGCACGAGAAAAACGATATACTCGTTACAATCCTGACTGGGTGACACTTTCCGAGTTTGAATGGGTATGGCAGACCCAGGGAGACCATTTTTCCGCCACATGCATTTTGTGTCCGGTGAAAATCTCCGTAAAATATGAAGGGAAAAACACATTGGAAATTCACGCAAAAACAAAAAAGCATCAAGCTGTGGTATCAAACAAACAAAAGTAGGCCGCCATTGCAACTTTTATGACCAAAAAAGGTTCACCAGAAGAAGACAAGATTGCAGTGGCAGAGCTTACCAGTGTGTACCACGGAGTGAAACACGGCCACAGCTACTTATCAACGGATTGCGGCAATAAAGTAAGTTCGAACAATTCTACTATTGCCACAAAAATGTTATGTGGAAGAACAAAAAGTGAGGCTTTAGTTCAAAATGTCCTAGCTCCTTACAGCCAGGAGCATTTAGCCACAGAACTGCAAGATGCACCATCCCAGAAGGCAAGCACCTCCGCTCCGGATCTGCCCCGGCTCTGTGCCAACTCCAGCTGATCCGGCTCAGAGCCGGGCAGATCCGGAGCGGAGGTGCTTGCTATCTGGGATATTTTTCGGTCTGTTCTGACGCATCAAACTCGGGCAACGCAAAACTGTATCCATATGAAGTTCAGTATTTCCACGCAGAGGAGGGCGTTAAATATGGGCTGTTGGAATTTTACGAGGACCCCCATGAAACTAGCAGTGCTATCTATGAGCAAATTGTGGATATCACAGTAAAAAATGGCCTGCTTGTAAGACAGATTAGTGCATATGGAGCTGACAATGCATCTGTGAATTTTGGCAAGCATAACTCAGTTTTCCAAAAACTGAAAGAAGTCAATCCACTCATCATGAAGGGAAACTGCAAATGTCACTTGATCCACAACACCCTGAAAAACGCAAACAGAATTCTCAGTGCTGCAGGTTATGATGCTGAAGCTATTGTCTTAAAAATCTACAGCGAATTCTCATGCTCAGCCAAAAGAGCAGATTCTCTGAAGGAGTTTTGCGAGTTTACTTCAGTACAGTATAAAGAGATACTGAGGCATGTTCCAACCCGTTGGCGATCTCTGTTGCCTGCAATTCAGCGGATCTTGGAGTGTTGGCCTGCCCTGAAGTGTTACTTTTTGTCACTGGGAAAGGAGGACTGTCCTGACATTATTTGGAGGGTTATGTGTGAAAGTGCTGCTGATGCTGCCACCGACAGCAGCGATGAGGTGACACTGTCTGAGTGTGTCCTGCTGTTCTTGCACAATGTCATGCAAGAGTTTCACTGCGCAATTCTGAAGCTGGAAAATGAGAGTGCTACTCTACTGGATATTCATGAAGTAATGAGTCGATTGCGCAGCCAATTAATCTTGCGCCGTGCAGACAGGTTCTATGGTCATAAAACAAAGCAAGCAACCGGAAAACTGAGTGCAAGAGAACTAACAAAATTCGCAACACTGGCTGAGCGCTTCTTTGAAAAGGCTGTTCTGTACCTTGAGGCTAACTTTGATTTTGATGATCCAGTTTTGTCTCACACCAGCTGTCTGCGTCTAAGTGGTCCAATGGAGTGGGATGCACTCGAAGGATTGGTCAACAAACTAGCTCTGGACATAGATGAAGACAAACTATACCAGGACTACACTGTACTGAACAGTGTCTTTGAATGCATCCCAGAACACCTGGCACCAGACAAGAAATGGGTGTTTTTTTTCAAGAAGGTGAAAGCTGCAACCAAACTCCTCAAAGTGGTGTCTTTTGTTTTCGCTGTCCCTGTCAGTAACGCCTATGCTGAGCGTGTGTTTAGCCACATGGAGGATGTCTGGTCAGACAAAAGAAACAGGATGTCAGTGGGGTTGGTTCAAAGCAGAACTTCAAGTCAGACTAAACTTTTAAGTATCATGCTTGGAGTTCAAAGCGTTCATCGAGGGACAGCATGGACTACTGAAGGCAGCAAAAGGGGATGCCAAATACACATGGAAAAATAGGTGAGTGGATGCCCAAATTCATTAAGTTAAAATGTTTGTAATGCATTATAATACAATTACATTCAATCATGTTTTCATCTGCATTTTTAAAATCTGTATTCAATGTAGAAAGGGGCAGCAGCAGACGAATGAGTCCAGAGTGAGTGCAGGGTGAAGAGCATCTCTATCAGGGAGAGAATCAGTGTCAGGACGACAAATGGGTAAGCAAGGAAATAGGAAGTCTTACAACTGTCAACCTAGTATATTTGCACATCCAATCATGTTTTAAGCTGTATTTCCAATCTATATTTACTGTAGAAGATGGCAGCAGAAGACCAAGGAGTCCATCCAGAATCAGTGCAACAGGCTCAAGAGCATCTGTGTCAGAGAGACAACCTGTGTCACAACAAAGAAGTAAGCAAAGTAATAAGGAGTCCTTTAACTGTGAATTTAGTATATTTGCACATCCAAGGGCGCAAATTTCCCTTAGACATTGGGGGGGACACATTTAGCGGGGGGTCAGGGGTACTCCCCCTGGAAATTTTGAGCATCTTGCATTTAATTTCCTGCATTCTGGTGGATTTTTATGCACCCATTTACCATTTTTATGCATCAGTTTACCAGGAAAATAGGCCTATATTTTATTAAATGTAAAAGAAAAACAACATTCAGCTAGGCTACCCAAGTAAATACCGTAAATCCTCTAACAGTGGCATGTATTCCATTAGCGGCTGGGTCTCTTATAGTGGCCATTGTTGGCCGAAGCAAATAAAAGCCGGTCTAATATAGGCCCGGGACTCTGATTGAATTTACCATTGTAAAATGTCTATTGCTGAAACAAGGCTAAGTTACCATATGAGGAGAAACAAGAGCACTCTTACCTACAGTGATGAAAAAGTGCAATGGTCACTATCCTCCTCATCCAAAATAATAATCCACAATGTTAGTCTTTATCAGCATCAACTTTCTTGTAGGCCATCTCCTTGCAATGATGTCCTTCAATCTGACAGTCTAGCCCAGATTTATCTTTTTTTTTTGGGAATTCTTTTTTGCGATCATTAGAGAATGAATGCACTTTCAAAGTGATGTACAATTAAATGTCCTAATAGGCAAATAATAAGACTATCATTAGGTATTTCAAATATTTATTTTCTTTGTTGAACTTGATGTACACAAAAATTAACCACCATTCTGTTAAAAAAAATCTCTCTCTCTGCAGGTGTATAAGGCCAAACAATCAGTAGATCCTGTTCACTTTCACTCACAAAACACAAAATTATGATCTAAATAAGAACACTCAAATACAAATAAACATTATGATCTTCATTAGAACTTAGACCTTGTTAACTCTCAAATATAAATAATAAACAATCCACTCTGTCAAGCTTCCATTCACTATGATAACTAGAAAGGTGCTTTTCCAAAGGAATGCTACGGTACTGAATTGCTTAAGTTTTGCTCAAAATAGGAACAGTCAGAAGGTCCTGATCATTATAAGCTAGAACTGCTGAAACTGTAATGTGAAATGTATGAGTTTTGAACAACTGCTCAATCATTAGTGTATCTTAATGGCAGATGAAGCACATACACTGACAAAAATAAAAAACTTCACTAAAACAGTTTTCGCTCTTTTTTCAGTTTTTTAGGACCATAACCACTGTACAGGCAGGGTCCTGTCCTGTCAACCCCTAAAATTTACCAAAGAGGGTCCTGTCCTGTCAACCCCTAAAATTCTCTGTCTCCATCTGTCATGCAGCGATAAATTCTTTTACAGATTTTCTTGCGGGAGACATTGTCAAGCCTTGCCTTGTGTACATGACATACAGCCACATGGTTAAGCCGATTGTCCCCCATTGTCGACCGAAGCCATGTTTCAAGCCTCCTTAGGGCGCTGAAGCTGCGTTCCGCTTCAGCGGAGGATGCTAGCATGACGAGAAGCAATCTGATAAGAGTTTCTACCTCTCTAAACAGACAGCGAAGCTGAACTGGGGCTTCACGCAGAACAGTAGAAGCCTCTTCGCAGGAGCTGTATGTGTATTTGCCCCGAAACATACTAAGCTCTACTTTCAGACTTTGCCCATCCAACTCCGGATATTGGGCAATGAGCGGGTCATCAATTTTCCCTGTAAGGAGCACAGTTTCAAGTTTCTCAACCACACCCAGACTCTCCTGGTTGAACCGCTCCTCTAACTGTACATCCACAGTGTCAAGCATGACGAAGTACTCTGTCCTATAGTATTTGACTGCTGTGGATGGGATGTGGCTGTCGGCTCCACCGAGGTGTGTAGGTCGCTTACGAATGCGAGGTAGCTGAATCTCCCTAAGTTTAAGGTTAGTCACCACATCCTCTGCTTTTAAGTAGAGCTCATAGAATGCTCTCTCATCTCTTTTCTTTCTCAGTGTGCTTCTGACACAGTCTACCGCTGCTCTCATGCCCCCAGCTGTCTGGGTTCTCATTTGGAGTGACCTGTTAAGGCATTGCAGCACTCCTGTTGCCTCTGAGGCAAGGAGAAGACCCAGCACTGTGTTCCCTGCGCTAAACCTGTCCAGCAACCCATTTGCCTTAGTGGCGCTCTCTCCTGCCCCTGTGGCCATGTGCTCTAAACTGGTCAGCACTGCGGCGTATTGTTCCATGACAGAGGCAATGGCCTTATGCCTGACTGTCCACCTGGTTGGGCATAATGGCTTGAGTGTTTTATATTGCCCTGGTCCTGATTTTGCTGCCTCTTTAAAGACTGTCATGAACTTTCCTGACATATTGAACAGTGTTCCTACTTCATGGACCCACTGCGTGGAATCATGGATCAGAGGTGATGACTTGCATGCAGCCTCTGCTGCCAGGTTTGAACAGTGCGCCCCACAATGACAGTATAAGGCCAGTGGTTGTTGTTTCTTTATCAGTGCCTGTACACCGTTGTTCTTGCCCGCCATATTGGCAGCCCCATCATAGGCCTGTCCTCTTAGGGAGGATATGGGCAGATTCAGCCTTTTAAGTAGATCAATCGCAATGTTGCAGATACTTTCTTCTGTTGTAGACGAGGTTTGGTAAAGACCAATAAATTCCTCATGTGGCACTAAATCATGGTCTACATATCTGATGCAAATTGACTCCTGCTCTTTCCCTGACACACCTTGTGTGCCATCGATTATAAGTGAAAACTGCACTATCTGTGGAGCTTTGACATCAGCAATAATGTCCCTGACAATTGTATTGCCTGGTATTTGAAGTACTTCATTCTGTGCTCTATAGCTAGTGTAATCATGGCTACACTTCTCAAGCCAGTTGGAGAGAATGGGGTCAGTTTCTGCTTTCGACTTTAACATTTGATAAAGATTGCCATCCTCTTTTTCATGACCCCTGAGAGCTAACCCCTGCCTGGCTAAGAGTTTGATCGCCCCAACTACTTCTGAGAGACAGTGTCTGTTTTCCTCTTGTTGCTTTTGCAATGCACTTGCCAATTGTGCCTCAATTGACTTCCCTTGGAGACTTACTGAGACTGAGTGGCAGTGGGCATGGCTACTAGCATGGGCTTTGAACTTTTCTACCCCGTTCTTCCAATTTCTAAATCCTGCACTAACAAATGCAGGATCAACCTTTGCACTAAAGGCAGCATTTTAATCATGAAAGGTCTGCATACAATGAAAACACAAGACCCCTTTAAGCCTACGATCATAGTGTAACCATGGGAACTCCTTAAACCACTTCTCTTGAAATTTAAGTTCTTTCTTGGACAGTGGTTGTGGCTCAATCTCCCTTGTATCTGGCTGGTAAGGCTGCGTTGGATCTTCCCTCACGGTTGTTTCCCTGCCTGCTTCCTCAATCTTCTCAAACAAACAAGCAAACAAACAAAAAAACATATTTCTTTAATTTTATGTACCCTTTATAAATAATATAAATGATATAGATTATAAATAATATAAATAATAAACTTTATAAACAAGAGAACAACAGACAAGTGTCTGTTAGAAGTAGCTGGTGCAATCAAATAATTGGCCAGGCAGGGGATAATCGATGGCACACAAGATATGTTAGGAACAGAGCTGGAGTCAATATGTATCAGTATGTAGATCGTGGTTTAGTGGTTTAGCTCAAACCAGGTATTTGTTGGTCTCTACCTACCAAACCAAATCTACAACAGGAGAAAGTATCCGCAACATTGCGATTGATCTACTTAAAAGGCTGAATCTGCCCATATCCTCCCTAAGAGGACAGGCCTATGATGGGGCTGCCAATATGGTGGGCAAGAACAACGGTGTACAGGCACTGATAAGGCCAGTAGTTGTTGTTTCTTTATACTTTCACTGTAGGATGCACTGTTCAAACCTGGCAGCAGAGGTGCGCAGGGAATATGGACCCATCTTAATCCTCGACCCATTGGGAGCAATTTTATGTCCATGTATGCCATTTTCCCCCTTCAGGCCATGTTTTCTTACCTCTTTTTCTACCTCAGCGACCTCTTGCTCTCCCTCTCTCTGACTCGCTGCCTCACTGACTGGTTCTTCCTACACACATTGCACATGTTAACACTTTCAACTGCTGTAATTTATTTGAATTTATTTGATTCTTGGGTAGTTAATTGTAACCCATCTTAACTGTGTCTAGAGCTGACAAGGTCATTGAGTATTGCTAAGTGTCCATTACATGATTTTTGCCCTGATATCAGCCGATGATTGGTAAGCAATCTGTAAATGTACGCTGCTCTCTTTTCAGGATTTCAGATCGGGTTTTAAAAAAATCATGCAATGTACACTAAGCACAAGTCACTGATAGTGGAGACACTAGGCGAGTGTCCTATTGAAGGCAGGGTGCCAGAGCACTGTGGTCTCTATTTCATGCCTAGCACTAGTTGGATACCAAAATAATTTGGTTTATTGCTACACTCACTTCAACTGCACTGCTTTCAGTCTCCCTGTCATCCATGGGTCTAGTATCCTGCAGAAGGAATAAAAATGAACAATATGGTGACTTTCATGTCATCACCACCTGGGGTCAATGGGGAGAGTAAATTGCATTCCATAGCCGTTGCAGTCTTCTTTCTAATTTCATTGCTACCAGGGATTGCCTCACTGTCATCTGTATCACATACATATAACACTCACCATCAGGGGAACTAATACAGTGCATCCATACATTATCCTCTGCATTATATCGTTCAAACATTAGCTATCATCATCACTACCATTACAGCTGATACAGAGCGAAATAATTAAAATATTCACCATTTGAACTATTGAAGTTATCTTAAGCTCAAGTCATTAGTGATGCCTAATGGGGACTACAGTCCTAAGTGAACTGGAACTATGATGTAGACCAGGACCACACTTCTTGATTCAATCCCTGTTGTTTAAATCTTTATCTTACTCTTTTTTTAGCACCAAAAAAGCTCCTGATGTCTTTGTGCTGTCGTTTGCTCATGTTGACTCTGCAAACAGAATACATTTTATTGTCATTGCAACAAGTATAATAAATTTAAAGTGTTTTTCCTCAGTGTGACAATTAGGAATTAGGGGTACAACAAGGGAGTACTTTTTACTACGGATCTTTTGTAGCACAGAGGAGACATGTTGCTCAAACACTCGGTATGTAGTGTTAGTGTATGTTCATGAGTTGTAGAACATAAGAAATTATCTTGAAGGAGTAGATGTTTACCAGTAAGCTTGACTCCAAAAATTTAACAATATGTTAATTATTTGTTTTAAAAATGTAAACTACTTATCAAACAGACCTAACAATTCAACTAACAATGAATGAGCACGAGTATGCCTGTGATAACATAGATTGAATATGAAAATAAGCCGAAGTGATACCGCTTCTCTGAATAGACAAGCTAAGCTGTCAGTGTGCTGCTGTTAGCCAGTGAAAATAGAGCGGAGTGGCAACTCTTCACTTTGTTAGACAATCCATGTCAGTGCGCTACGGTAGCCTGGAAAGTTTCTTTGCCTTTTGGACTCGTATGGTGCCGGTGCAGTTGTTTTTCTAATTCCGCGATTCCGTGTTCGCAAAAAAAAAAAAAAAGTCATCGGATCTGCATGATTCACACAAGTCACCCAAATGGCCACAAAAAAAGCGAGTTGCGCTTTTCGGCGCGCTGTTTGCATCCCTGCTATTTACAGCAGCCTACTCAAAGTCTGCATGTGTAACTCTATTAAGGCAGTATTTTCTTACAACTACTGTAGGGTTAAAATAGCTAGAAACTGCCTCGGTCAAACTGTAGCATTGAGACGGACTCACGATTCACGACTGACGATCAGGTCGTGCTGCCTCACAAGCCCAACCCAAAGCCTCACTCCCCTCTCCTTTTCCACCTTGCGATGTCTCCACTGCGCTGTGTAATAGGCTGTCTCCCTATCTGCTTCTTTAGCTAGCTAGCTAGGCAACACTTACCCCTTGTGAACATTCGCCCCCAACACAACCTAACTAAAGTTATCACCCCAACCCAACTTATTCTCCTAGGTTATAGACACACCATTGCACTACATATCTTAGCTACATAGTGCTTCTGTATCTCCTGCCTAGCCTAACGTTAGTTCATAGAGTTAGCTAGCTAGCTAAAATGCTAACCATTAGCGAACGTTAGCTAGCTGCTAGAATGAAGTAAACTAGTACCGGTAAATCAACCCAACCAAATCGATAACTTCAAACAAGTGATAAACAAGATAAGGCTAAAAAGGGAAGAATACTGGAGTGGACAATCAAATTCGCTAGCTAGTCAACTAGTTAATGTCAGCCACTTACTCAATCATTCATGCTCCCGCACTCTGAAGCAAACATCAACACTGCACATGCAGCCATTGAGATGAGGTATGCAGGCTATGTAGCGCAAGAGGGGTGCCAAAGTAAAAATGGTATGGTCCAAGCATTGGGGTGTAAGGCTTTTTTGGAAAACAATTATGAAGGATTTTACTAGTGTTTTTCCACTCTGTATTGTTATATTACCTGTATTTGTGAGGGGTTTGTATCTCATGATATTTTTTTGGGGGGGGCAAATGTATCTTTTATTAATATTGAGGGGGACTTGTCCCCTCTGACCCCCCCTAAATTTGCGCCCACGTGCACATCCAATCATGTTTTAATCTGTATTTTTTCCATTTATATTTAATGTAGAAGATGGCAGCCGCAGGCCAAGGAGTCCATCTAGAATAAGTGCAACAGACTCAAGAACATCTGTGTCAGAGAGACAACAAAGAGACAAGAGTAGCTGTGGGAAGTCCTAACAGTTCTCTTAGTATATCTGCACATCTAATCACAAATGCATTTTTTCATCTGTATTTTTTAATCTATTAATGCAGAATGGAGTAGCAGCAGCAGACCAAGGAGTCCATCCAGAATCAATGCAACAGGATCAAGAACATCTGTGTCAGAGAGACGACCTGTGTCAAGAAGAAAACAAAGGTACAATAAGTGGGGCAACAGGGAGTCCTACAACTTGGTATAGCCTAGATAACTTAGTAGTCAATGTAGTATAGTTAACCTAGTATTGGCAATGCAAATATTCTCCTGTCACATCCTCTGCTGCATAACTCTCCTGTGATGTCTCTCTCTGTGTTCTAGCGTGTTGGCATGACTGCTGAACTCAGATGTTTCAAGGCGGGGGTGATTCATCAAAATTATCAGCTGGTGTAGGCCTACATCCACCCTGGTTTGCCTAGCAGTCAGCATCGTGTGTGTGAGATTTTGACCCTTGAACAAATAAATGTATTAACGTGACTTTGTTTCTGTCTCCTATGTCCAAATTTTATGTTCATTTGGTCAGTCTGAACTGGTAATAATGGCCGAGCCCTCCGCCTTAAACATTTGGTCGAGTGTCAATTTTTTTCACAAATCCAAGGTGGCAACCCTACTGATTGGTCACTCGCATAGTATTGGCGAATAGCCTACAAGACCATGTAGAACTGAAAAGACAGCCAAGCAGTATGCAGAAACGCCATCTTCGCTGGCAATCATTGAAAGCTTGCCAGTTTGGTCGACTGCCTCACCTAGGATTGCATTATCATTAAAAAAAAAAGAAACTCACAGCTTGCTCACTAAATAGCATCCTTATCAGGAATCTGCCAATCAGGGACTATCATTTGTACAAGAATAAACACCACTAATGTTACATGAACGTTTCTGCCAGGTCATTTGCTTTGGCTAATGCTATATGTAGATATGCAACTTCGCTAACATTACATGGGCATGAGATTTAACTGGCCATCACCCTTTGTAAGCAACATGAGTTTATTGTGCCAAACTAAGTTTATCTAGCCAGCTAAATGTACAGATAAAGTTTGCCGTCACAGCTGTCTACAGCGACTTGATTACCTACCACTCCAGCTAGACAAGTGGCTAGTTAGTGCTGTGCTTCCCATTAAGAAGTTTTTATATTTTCAACGTCTCGAACAGTGTCATGTAAAATTGCACATTAATATTTATTCTTATATGATTTTCGATCACAAATATATTGAAATCTCTTCGGAAAACCCCTTAGTTCGGCGGAAAATAGCAGGAATTTCTCCATTATAGTCTATGGGAAATTGAGAAGTGCGGTGCACTTCACGCCATATTTGTTTCTTCAACTGCACTCGTAGAAGGAAGCGGCGGCAGCCTCTCCAGTTCTATATACATTTGAGTAGGGCTTGGAGCTGTCAGCCCCACATGTCAACAACAATTCGTGCCACCTCCACTAATGCAGCCAACGCTCTGAGCATGCATGCTTATATTTTCACACGTCTCGTAAACATTGCATTGCGTAAGGAGGGCTAGCCCCATTCATGTGGACATGGATCAGGAGATCGGTCTGAAGAAACAAAACAGAGACCTATAAACCTGAACTTAAATCCAAATACAAATTCTATGCAATTTAGCAAATGCTAAATTTATTGACGATACATTTTAGCAGATAATAAGATAATGTTTGAGAATTAATAATGTAATTTGCCTGCGGTCCTTTCTGGTGACAACTGGTGCCCCTAATGACCGGTTGCCACTGGATACATGTCTGATCCAATAACAAACCAGTGTGTTTTTTTTTTCCTTTTTTAAAAAATAGGCATTTCTTCAGCGAGATTTTCCTTGTAAATGAGTTTCCCCACTTGGCAGCGGCCACAATAAGACGATTGTTATCAAGGTTCCCGGCACTTGCGATAATAAATTAACAAGTGCCCTGTCCTAGATCGTACTGCTAGAGAAAATAAACCCAAACAGAACGTGATCGGTCATCATAATATTACCATACCTAAGGGGTTTTAAATTAGACAGTGTAGGCTACCACTGTTTCCAAACAGTCCTAATGGAAAAATATCAATCGCTCAGGGGTGTGTTTCCTGAAATCACAGATGTTAACTTGCGTCGTACGAACCATTGACAATGAATGGACAAACTGTGTAAGCTGCTTACCAAGTTAGCAACTACGCTTTTGGTAAACGCAATGGTCGGTAATAGACAGAAATGGCGCTTCAAGCTAACTCTTCTCTAGTTATTAGTCAGAAAAGGCCGGAAATCAAAATGCCGCTGAATGATTATTACTGATATTTACCGAAATATTAACCAGAGCATATTTGTTTACATGGGTTCCAGCGGTAGGCTCTGCACACATCAGCTGATCTGGAACGAACAACGTAGCACCTCTGGTTTATATATCTCGTTGCCTTTTGTGCCGAAGAGTGGAGATTCATCCTTGCGCCTATGTGACGTCACACATCGCCCTTCTGGGAGGCTGCATGGCAGCTCAGTAGTGGCCTTAGGACTGCCACACAAAAATGCTCACAACTTTTTAATAAATGGTCAAGTATGCCAGAAAATTCTTATGGGCTCTCAATATTACAAGCTATCAACGTATGCATGTATGTACGTTCCGTTGTCTATTCTTTTAAAGCCTTTAACCTCTAAATTATATACATGTATATTTATCTATGCTACAGGTTACACACAGACCGCAACACAATCTACTTTGGAAGGGCTACATTTTAGGAACTTATGAGTGGCAAGCAAATGGCAGAATTGCATTTTAGTGAAGCATAGAGAGAATATTGCATTATTAACCCCTTTGTGCAGAGGCCAAATTTTTTTTTTTTTTTTAATTTAGCCTATATTTAACCAGGTCGATCCCATTGAGATACAAAGATCTCTTTTCCAAGGGAAGCCTGGCCAAGAAAGCAGCTTAACACGTTGACTGCCAACTACGAGATAACATCTTAATGGCGGGTCCGGGCCAGCGCTAGACTTGAAAATTCGGGGGAAATTATCCATCCCTTTATTGACAACAATTAATCCTGGCTAATTCTAGATGGTTTTCCTATATTAACACGTTTTCCAATTCAATAATAATCAAGTGGCAATTGAAGACACGGATTCTCTCCCCCATGCGATCTAACAGCAAATAATGGGCTACATTCAGTACAGAAAAATTATTCAATAATAATTAGGTCTATGCACTGGCACTCAGCAACGGTATTTTTTTTTTTTCCAGCGAGAGCGGTATTTCAGAACTCTTTTGTGAATGAAGGTAATTCTGGTGACAAGTATACGTGGTTTCCTCCGTTTACATTTTCCAGTCTGACAGCTGTCTATTTTTTTACAGCAAGTTGCGTGACCATGCTGTAAAAACAGGTGTACGTACTTGCCGAAATTACCTTCATTCGCAAATGAGTTCTGAAATGCCGCTCTCGCTGGAAAAAAAAAAATTGCGTCGCTGAGTGCCAGTGCATAGACCTAATTATAATTAAATTCTTTTCTCTAATGAATGTAGCCCATTATTTGCTGTTAGATCGCATGAGGGAGAGAAGCCGTGTCTTCAATTGCCACTTGATTATTCTTGAATTGGAAAACGTGTTTATAAAGGAAAACCATCTAGAATTAGCCAGGATTAATTGTTGTCAATAAAGGGATGGATAATTTCCCCCAAATTTTCAAGTCTAGCGCTGGCCCGGACCCGCCATTACGAGTTATCTCGTAGTTGGCAGTCAACGTGTTAACAACATCAAGTTACAGCAGGACAACACAGAATCAAACAACAATAAAATAGACAAAATACAATCTGGTCACGTCATAGAGTTAATATGGGGCTTTCATGAGCAGGAACAAGAACGATATGAGGCAGATACTAAGTCGCTCATAAGGTTTTTAAATGTTCCAAGAGGAGTTATTTCCCTCAAGTTCAAAGTGCTCTGTAGTGAGCTCCAGGCAGCAGGTGCGAAGTACATGAAGGAGTGCTTGCCTAACTCAGTGCGAACTTTGGGGACATTAAGCAAATAACAATCATTGGAACGCAAGGAGTAAGTGCTCTGGGTTCTCGAAATGTAGCCACATAGATATTGGGGGAGTAGACCTAAGATCGCTTTGTAAATAAAAATGTGCCAGTGTGAGAGACGATGTGCAGCCAATGAGGGCCACTCGACTCTGCCATATAAGGTGCAACAGTGAGTGAGGGCTTTGCAACATGTGACAAACCTCAGGGCACCGTAATACACGGAGTCCAGAGATTGGAGACAATTTGCAGGGGCATGCATATAAAGAAGGTGGCCGTAATCCAATAAGGGAGGAAAGGTGGCAGCTACTAACTTCTTCCTGGTGGCAAAAGTAAAACATGTCCTGTTGCGATAAAAGAACCCCAGTTTTAGCTTTAGTTTTTTGATCAGGTTCTCAATATGAGACTTAAAAGAATCTGGCTATTTATGTGTTACCTTATTTAAGGCTTTATAATTCAAGACTGCAGCTTCACAGAGAGGAAGCGTATGGCTCAACTGAATCAAGAAACTTCAAGCATTCAGAATTCCATCATATTTCAGTTTATTTTCATGATTTTGGTTTAGAAATGGGGCTGCAAACACAAAAAAACTTTATGAAATTTCAGCATTGAAATTGCAAAAAAATAATACTGAGAATTGAAAAATGGATGGAGGTTAAAACTATACATTTCTGGGATCATAAACTCCTTGACCACAAGTATAATTCATCAGCATTACATTGTAGATTACCTACTTGCCATGAGCCAAATTAGACAGTTTTGGGGGTGGCACCCCAAAGTCTGAGATCCCTCAAAATGGTGCACTGTCAAATCATAAAATAATCATATTTAACACAAATAAACTTTTGAGGCATGAAATTCAATATGAGCGAATGATTTTTTGGTTGAGTTTAGCATGAATTTATCAATATCAGTGCAGTTGAACATCAGTTGTCACCAGTAACCTCTCCAAACACAAAACATGCCTTTTCTCCATAATAAAGTTGAGAGTTTTGTGCATTTTTCTTCAAAGTCCCCCAAGCCAGCACACATACTCATAAAATAAATCGCTTATTTAATGATCAGAACATTCACCCTGCAATGAAAAGCTAGCAGTTGCCACTTCCGAGCTCACAACCTTATTTCAACACTTTCTACACCTTCTAAGGAACAAGTAAAATTCACTTACTCAGCTACATCTGAAATTACCTTATTTTAACGGAACAGACATTCCACTTTCAGGGAAAATCAAATAATGTATGCCTCCCTAGAATAGGGAGATAGAATGGTGCAACGAACGTTCCAGGGGGTCCATCGAAATGCATGGGCAGTTTACGTTTTAAGCAGGAAAAAAACCTCGGCATTCGATTTTGTTGATTGCGGTATACATTCCAAACTGCGCTAATTCCGGTACTTGCTCATCTATCACCAGTTAAGTGGCGAAATCATTATGATTCACCATTTTATTGATTCATATGCACTGAAAATAGCTAGTTAGCTGAGCATGCAAACTAGCTTCTTAGCATAACGTGCAAGATAGTTTGTAGGTTTCTTTAGTCAACAAGCACCAAATTGTTATAATTGTTAGCTAGCTAGGCTAACGGACTAATGTTAGCTAGCTAGCTTAACTTGTTACATTTGGTGCACGTCATGCCAGCTAGCTAACTAAATGGTGAAGTTATCACTATTCACTGCTATCCAATGACTTGTATGCATCACACTTAAGGCCGTAATCGCCAGCGAACCCTTTGCGCATGCTCACAAGGTCGCAATCCTGAGCAACCCTTCGCTAGAGTGTAAAAACAAAATACGCTGTCTGCGTGTCTTCGCAGACCTGCACCCAATGTTCTCTACTGTTATTCGCAGCAGATTTCAGTGAAAAAATAACCAAGGGTTTCAACATAATTTTTGGGGGGCAACGCCCCCCCAACATAGTTTTTTTGGGGGCACCCGCCCCGCGCCCCCTGTGCCGCCCCCACTGGCTTTAAATATTTGCTTTGACATTTCTATTATCTAACTGAACTTTATTTTTAAATTCCCTTAAAAATCTGAATAGTTTTCCCGAATCCCTTCTCAACACAATGGGACTATTAATTAATAGTGAGCACTCAGTGCACACAAAATATGTCAGCCCCACAAACACAAACATTGCAACTTTTAATCGGCCATAACGTGCTAGTGACACCTCAAGAATACAAATCATATTCACAATCATTAAAAAAAAAAAAAAAAAAACAGAAAAAATACCCTCATTTGATTGGGTAGGCCTGTGGTCCCTCCGGGTAGGCCTAGGCCTATCCAAGCCTTGGCTATGCGCCAACACTCAACGACAGCTACTTTCTGTTTACATCATGACCAAATATACTGTGTGCACCCAGAGGCATAGAAATGGAACTCTTCTGTAGCCAAGGCCCCTCCCTCAGAAAGTGCCAACCATTACTTAAAAATATACAGCATTCCTAAACCGCGGTCTTGGCAGAAGACGTGTTCAATATCATCCGATCAATTAATACTCAGCATTTCACCATGTTTTTGAATAGCAAATTCATAAATTATGAATTATGTATGAATAAAACCAATTATCACTGGTTTGACCCAATATCTGCAGAATTATGCATGTGCAATGCAGGGCAGGCAGGACATACCCCGCCACGGTTGTGTTTGGGTCTTTACAAGGCCTGATGCACCCAAAGGCATTGAGCATTTTGGCGTCACAAACACAAATAAAACTGAGTAGAAGGAGAACAGAAGACAGAACGATTTCACAAATTCCAAGACAGCATGCTACACAATGATAAGTACAATAAAGGCATACATTTAAAAGACAATCATGTGTGTCTGGGTTTGTTATGGTAGCAAACTCAAGGGGTGTATCTGGTGTCGATATGTTTGTGTGTTTCAACCAGGGAAACTGGCAACTCAAGCTGTGTGTTCACCCCCAATGAAAGTGCAATATCGTCACAGCTTGAGCAAGGGCAATATAGGGGAAACCTATATTGATAGATAGATGCATACTTGTCAGTTAGGTAACAGTGTACTCAATCGAATATAAGTCAAAAAGGGCGGCGCGATGGCACAGTGGTTAGCACTACTGCCTCACAGCAAGAAGGTTGTGGGTTCAAATCCAGCCTGGGGCCTTTCTGTGTGGAGTTTGCATGTTCTCCCCGTGTTTGCGTGGGTTTTCTCTGGGTACTCCAGTTTCCCCCACCCACAAAAACATGCATTACAGGAACACTCCTACTAGTACCCCTGACCAAGGTACTGGCCTATACGTAGAACTGGAGTTGGTCCCCGGGCACTGCTCTGTGGTTGCCCACTGCTCCTAACTATAGGATGGGTCAAATGTAGAGGACAAATTACCCCAAAGGGTTCAATAAAGTATATATTTGCAAATCATTGTAATCTGTTTTTATTCACATTTTACACAACGTCCCAACTTCATTGGAATTGGGGTTTGTATTTTAGGGAATTAAAGATCTACTATAATGCAGTGGAATTTGGAGTAGATATCCCATCCAAGATAGTAAGATTTTTTTTTCTATATTAGCAGAGTTCTCACAATACTTGTGTGAATCCCTTTTATGTCTCCTCCCATCTAGCATATTGCATGTCTTTCAGATGTACTGCCTCCTTTGATTGGTTTAACGTCCTGTGTGCCTCCTAAGTGTTATCCATTCATGTTTCCCATCACCATACAAGTATGTAATGAATATATGTTAGTCAGATTGTGAAACCAGTTATTTCATGAAATGACTAAAAATTTCTGTGATTTCATGAAATAGTCATTTTGTGAAATGGCTAGCACGAACTTCAGTCATGGTTTCACAATCTGACTGTAACATATATACACCTTTGAGTGTGCAAGTAGTTAGATTGTCACTCGCTTTATGCCCTTTCCCCAACCAGTCAGTATCTTCCGAGTAAAAGTTTATCATCATCAGATTTTATTTGTAATCTTAAATGACAGTTAAATATGGAAGCACTCTTCCCAGTCTTACTAATAGGAACAGGTTCCCAAGCTTTTCCCTCGGTCTCCAGGATGGGGAGCACATTCTTGTTAATCATGCCACAGTCTGCTCCTCCGCCACATTTATTAGCAACACCTCCCAAGCCTTCTGCGGTCATCGGGATCAGGACGGGCGTCTTGCAATACTCCCTGGTCAGGCCATCTGACAGTTCCGTCTCCGGTGAGAGTGTTCTTAGTTTGGCTACTGCCCCAGGATGCTGCTGGCCGGGCACGGCCCCCATACTTAAGCCCACTCCATCTGAGCTGAACTGTGCCATTCTGCTCTGGACTCCTTCGCAGTCATTTCTGTACTATCAATAAGCCCTCTTATTGTCTCTGCTTCTGGTTCCTTGTGTGGATCAAAACACAGGAGTGCTGACATCATCCATCTGTTGACAACTGAGTGGTGTGAAACAACAAACAACAAACACTGGTGCAAGAAGGAGGGGTCGTAACAGTGGCAAGCACTTCGCCACTCATTCTCAGAAGCTGCACTGGTGAATGGTCAGCTGATGAGCATTCATCAGCCATTACTTTTAACTACTTTATCCACTGCATATAAAGAAACAGTATATTTCATTTTTTTTTTTTTTTTTTCTGGATGTGAACATTTGAAATGGAAACCGCAGCAAAGTTCTTACATTTTTTGCTTTTACTTTTCTGCTGCAGCGCAGCCCCGTCTAACAGTAAGTATTCAACTTGCCCTTGAATATTAGTTTCACAGACTGTCTGTGTGAAGGGTGTGGCAGGGCACACAGCAAATAACTTAAGCCTATAGAAATTAACATGTCACATCCTTGATGATAATATGCATTGATATATTTTTCTGAACAAGTGTTTATGAAGATTTTTATAATTTCTGTAGCCTGGATTGCATGAAGTGAAGTACAGTAAAGTAAAAGAAAGGCAATTTTGTACAAACCAGAACATGAAAAGGCTTCATTTTAATCACCTGCCACAAAGCAATGGCTTATTGTTTTCAGTTGTGTGTGCGTGTGTGTGTGTGTGTGTGTGTGCGCGTGCGCGCATGTGTGTGTTGCTACACTATAAACTGATGAAACATGTTAGATGGAATGGCACAGTTTCCCCACTTGTTTCACACCAACACTGGGTAGGGATGTCTTTGCATGTGAGGAGTGA
The DNA here is from genome assembly GCA_029692085.1 of Gymnothorax javanicus. Taxonomy (NCBI): domain Eukaryota; kingdom Metazoa; phylum Chordata; class Actinopteri; order Anguilliformes; family Muraenidae; genus Gymnothorax; species Gymnothorax javanicus. The sequence continues at coordinate 161,959,356 of CM056194.1, read as the reverse complement.
TTTTAATATTTGCACATTACTTTAACCAATGAAAAATTATTTCCTGGATGAACATTTAGCTGAATAGCTTGCCTGCATAGACCAAACTGGTATCAGTCTCAGCCATAGATGAAATGCTCAAATGATCAACTGGCACAAGTGAGACAGATGTAGTAACTAGCCTGTACAAGCTTCATGTACTGTACGTGACTGCACTGGTGGTTAATTCTCTCTTTCATATGTCCTAAACCCTCTCCATTGCACCATGCGACAGGAGAGGAAGTTTTTTAAGTTGGGTCTTGGAAAAATCAGTCATATTGTTAGTTTTAAAAGTCCATTACTAGGTAATTAATGCTGCTGGACACAATACAACCCCAATTCCAAAAAAGTTGGGATGCTGAGTAAATTGTAAATGAAAACAGAATGCAATGATTTCCAAACCTCATAAACTCACATTTCTTTTACAACAGAACATAGACAACATATCAGATGTTGAAAGTGAGACATTTTACCATTTCATGAAAAATATTAGCTCATTTTGAATTTGATGGCATCAACATATCTCAAAGACGTTGGGATGGGACAGGGGCAACAAAAGGCTGGAAAAGTAAGTGGCACTAATAAAAAGAACAGCTGGAGGAGCATTTTGCAACTAATTAGGTTAAATGGCAACAGGTGAGTTATATGACTGGGTATAAAAACAGCATTTTAGAGAGGCAGAGTCTCTCAGAAGTAAAGATGGACAGAGATTCACCAATCTGCAAAAAAAAAAAAAAAACTGCGTCTAAAAATTGTGGAACAATTTCAGAAAAATATTCCTCAATGTAAAATTGCAAAGACTTTGAATTTACAGTACAGAATATCATCTGGAGAATCTGAGAATCTGGAGAAATCTCAGTGCGCCAGGGACAAAGCCGAAGGTCAATACTGGATGCTCATGCTCTTCGGGCCCTCAGGCGGCACTGCATTAAAAACAGGCATGATTCTGCACTGGAATACACTGCATGGGCTCAGGAACACTTCCAGAAATCATTGTCTGTGAACACAGTTCGCCGTGCAATCTGCAAATGTAAGGTAAAGCTGTATCATGCAAAGAAGCCATATGTGAACATGATCCAGAAACACTGCCATCTTCTCTAGGCCAAGGTTCAAAATTGACTGAGGCAGAATGGAAAACTGTTCTGTATTGAAGCAATTTATTGCAATTTATTGCCTAATATTTCGGACCCCAAGTAGATATGTGAGACTCAGAGGACAGTAACTCTGACTGGCTTTTTTTTTTTTTTTCTTTCCTCAGTTAGACAGTAGTATTGGGCTGCACTTGCAAGGTTGCACTATTGATCAGTAAGCCAGTTTGACCGAAATTATTCAGTGCTGTGGAAAAACTATATGCCCCCTTCCTGATTTTTTTTTTTTTTTTTTGCATATTTCTCACACTTGAACGTTTTAGATCATCGAACAAATTGTAATATTAGATAAAGATAGCCTGAGTAAAGGCAAAATGCAGTTTTTAAATGATGATTTTATTTTTTGAAGGAAAATTCTCTCCAAACCTACCTGGCCCTATGTGAAAAAGTAATTTCCCTCTAACCCTAATAACTGGTTGTGCCATCCTTGGCGACAACAACTGTAATCAAGCGTTTGCGATAACTGGCAATGAGTGTTTCACATCGCTGTGGAGGAATTTTGGCCCACTCTTCTTTGCAGAATTGTTTTAATTCAACCACATTGGAGAGTTGTCAAGCGTGAACGGTCTGTTTAAGGAATGCCACAGCATCTCAATCTCAATCGGATTTAAGTCTTTGACTAGGCCACTTCAGAACCCTGATTTTGTTTCAAGCCATTCAGAGGTGGACTTGCTGGTGTGTTTTGGATCATTGTCCTGTTGCATAACCCAAGAGCACTTGAGCTTGAGGTCACAAACTGATGGTCGGACATTCTCTTTCAGGATTTTCTGTTAGAGAGCAGAATTCATGGTTTTATCAATTACAGCAAGTCATTCAGGTCCTGAAGCAGCAAAGTAGCCCCAAACCATCACACTACCACGACCATATTTGACTGTTGGTATGATGTTCTTTTTATGAAATGCTTTGTTAGTTTTACGTCAGATGTAACGGGACGCGCACCTTCTAAAAAGTTCAACTTTTGTCTCGTCAGTCCACAGAATATTTTCCCAAAAGTCTTGGGGATCATCAAGATGTTTTTTGGTAAATGTAAGACAAGCCTTTGTGTTCTTTTTGGTCAGCAGTGGTTTTTGCCTTGGAACTCTCCCATGGATGCCATTTTTGCCCAGTCTCTTTCTTATTGTTGAATCATGAACACTGACTTTAACTGAGGCACATGTGGCTTGCAGTTCTTTAGATGTTGTTCTGGGTTCTTTTGTGACTTCCTGGATGAGTCATCGATGCACTCTTGGAGTAAATTTGGAAGGCCAGCCACTCCTGGGAAGGTTCAGCACTGTTCCAAGTTTTCTCCATTTGTGGATAATGGCTCTCACCATGATTCGCTGGAGTCCCAAAGCCTTAGAAATGGCTTTGTAACCTTTTCCAGACTGATAGATGTCAATGACTTCTGTTCTCATCTGTTCTTGAATTTCTTTAGTTTGTGGCATGATGTGTTGGTTTTTGAGATTGTTTAGCCTACTTCACTTTATCAGACAGGTTCTTTTTAAGTGATTTCGTGATTTAACATGTCTGGCAATAATCAGGCCTGGGTGTGGCTAGTGAAATTGAACTAAAAAAATGTGGTTAATCACAGTTAATTCATGATTTAACAAGTGGGGGCAAATATTTTTTCATATAGGGCCAGGTAGGTTTGGATAGCTTTTTCCCCTTAATAAATGAAATTATAATTTAAAAACTGCATTTTGTATTTACTTGGGTTATCTTTGTCTAATATTAAAATTTGTTTGATGATCTGAAACATTTAAGTGTGACAAATATGCAAAAAAAAGAAAGAAATTGGGAAGGGGGCAAATACTTTTTCATGACACTGTATATCATATATTACATGGAATTTGGGTCCTTAAAAGGTTAGTTGGGTTACAAGTTCTCTTGATACTCTGAGTTCACTAGGTTGCTAAGGAGATTGGCAGTAGCAGAAAAAGAGTAGTCAGACCCACCAGTCCACACACACACAAACCACACAACACTGTTTACAAAAGATGAAAAATGATCATTTCATAAGGGTTTGGTTCCAATTATCTCAAAGTGCACAAATTTCAATGAATGTTACCTTTAAATGAAAAAAAAAAAAGTTTTTCCCTAAATGGCATTAAATGCACAAATAAGGTAAGTTAAGTTCAACAAATGCTATGAGAATCGGTGGAAACCTGTTCAATTGTACACCTTAACACAATAAATTTTGATAGCGGACAGTCTGTATTAATAGTTCCTGTTCCTTTAAGTTGGTTTCTTCAGTTGTGTTCCATCACATTGGTTTACAAGGGAAAAAAAAGAAAAACCACTGAGATCTCAGAAAAAAAGTACAAATTAATTTTTCTTAGGTTAAATTCTGCATTGTGTGTTTCCTACTGCCCCACTGAGGTAATGCGTGTCCACGAGTCAGCATCCAGATGAACAGCACCACAGCAGCGAGGACAGTCTCGATGGCAGTCAAATCACTTCAACAAAAAAACCAGCCAGGATATCCACGCTAATCCATGAGGTGTTTAGCAGAGTTCCTCACAGGAAAAAAATAATCTCTCACACTGTTTCTCGACTCAATATTTTCGTCCCTCCAGCAGCTTTACCAGCTATTCTGAAATTCACCGCATCAAATCTAGAAATTAAGTGCGGAGCAAATTTTTATAGCGCTTTCTCTTCTTAGTTTCGCTGTACGTTTTTTTCTCACAGACTTGGTTTAAACTGCATCCTCTGTCGTCACGGTTAATTTTTTTTTTTTTTTTTTACACTGACTTTCGGGCCGCCCACCAAACGCGCTAGTGATGCATACATGGCGCAGCCGAGGAAAGGAAAAGAAAATTAAATAAACAAAATAAAATAAAATGAGAGATCTCTAATGACTGAAAATGACCTGGGTTACAATTTCCCCCTCTTGACTGCATGAGTCCCTGCATGCATGTCGGACTCAACAGGTTCAGGGATAATTCAATTCAATTCAATTTATTTGTTTAGCGCTTTTCACAGATAGACTGTCACAAAGATGCTTTACAGGGAGAGATTAAATAAATGAAAGGGCAGTGCCCAGCCTATTCCCCACTATAGCAAATGAGGCAAAAAAACTCCCGGCAGGCAGAAAAGTCCTCTAACAGTGGTGAGAAAAAACTCCCCAGTAGGAAGAAATCTCAGGAACCCGGCTATGGTGGGGAAGCCCATCCTCCGCGGGCTAGCTAATTAATAACAAAATAAAGTAATAATAGAATAAAATGGCAACAGAGTTCCATTAAAGTCCATCTAAACAGTGGCATCAGTAGCTCCAGGAAGTGGCATATCGAGCATGGTGCAGAACTGGCTCACGACTGGATCAGGACAGCAGGACAGCAGCAGCCAGCGCTCATGGAGAGGGACAGGGCTTGGATGGTCCAGGACTCAGGGTAGTGGAGGGAAAAGCTCACTGGAAGAAAGACACAGATAAAAGGGGGGTGAGACACTGGATAAAACTACTGCATATTAATAAAAATACTGTCCTGTGTCATGTGCCAAGAAAGAATTTAGGAGCAATTGGTCAGGAAACAGTCAACACCCCTCCATCCACTTCTTGCAGCACAGAGGCCCTACACTCACACCAGGCTGCAAGATCACTTTGATTTTCTAAACACTAGTACCATATGGACCTCCCTGGTGACTAAGGCTGTAGCAAGCCCCACTAGCACCTTTAATGCATGCTCAGTGCCACCGGTTCCACATGGATTTGCTTCACACTGCCACCAGTACCATATGGACCACCCCGGTGACTAAGGCTGTAGCAAGCCCCACTGGCACCGTTAATGCTTGCTCAGTGCCACTGGTTCCACATGGATTTACTTAACGCTGGCTTCAAATAACATGTGAACCAATCATAAAACTAGGTTGTAGTCAGTCCCACCAGAACCAAATAAATATTTATACATAACTAACAGTGTTGTAGTCGAGTCCACAACTTCCGAGGCCAGGACCGAGTCTGAGTCACCACCCTCCGAGGTCAAGACCGAGTTCGGGTCTCCAGCCTCCGAGGCCGAGTCTGAATCACCACCTTATGATTTTAAGTCCGAATTTAATGTCTGAAATTAATTTTATGTGAACGCTTAAAAAAATCATGGGAAACAAGCTTTGTACATCCTGTAGGCCAAATCAAAAGAAATTTCAAGAAATGAATAAATTATGTGTTCATTACACTTGAGGAACATAAGCGTCTCTAGCATTTGAGGGGACAATTTTGCCCGATGTGGAGATAGGTGGAGACAGATCTTTTTGCAGAAGGTTGTGGTCCATAACTGGTGAACGTGAAGTAAAATAAGTAAATTCACTACTCTTCAGATCATTATCAATTCCATTGGGTGATTTTATACGAACCTGTGCCAACAATTATCATCAACCTTTTTCAGTACGCTACTGAAAGGCTGCCCATTCACTGTAAAGGCATTCGGGCATTAGATGACGGTGAGAAGTTGGTTGTGATACATATTGATTCTGCTGAATGCCACAATCGTGACGTCAATAAAGTAAGTATTTCAGATGAGCATCATTCAATCAGCGTGGCATAATATACAATGTTGTAGGTCCAATGTGTGGCACAATGTCAACTCCTGCGAGTCAACTTAATAAGGTCAGTCCCGATATCCGTCCATGTATCCGTACAGCTGTCAATCCACAAAGTTTCTCCGATTGTAATAAATTTGGTGTGTGGATAGAGGTTGATGAGCGATGCCCAAAGCTAAGACAGTGTCCAGTCCAAGGTACTTTTTTAATTTCAAGTTTTTGCAAGTTGCTCGTTCGGAGTTGACCATCAGTACCGCACAGGGCTAATTTTGATAATTTGCCTACCATTCTTCAATGCCCAGATAATGGATACAGTAGGATAGGATCTTCGCAGCCTGGCAGATAAAAGCACTACTATAAATCCAATATCATGGACTCCAAACAGAATTAGTACAAGTACTTTGTTTCTGAAAGTTCAAGTATTTACTATTTAATGTTATATTCCGAATTTGAAATTTTTGTTGATATACCTACCTGAAGGTAAAAACACAAAAACCAAAACTTGAAGAATTAGGCATTAATAATTAAGAATTTCTACCTGAAGGTAAAAAATAACAAAAACCAAAACCTGAGGAATTGCAGCTTGTCATAAAAATAGCCCCGGAATGATTCTTACACCTCGTTGTAAAAATAGCCACTGCCTAAAAGCTAATGAGAAATAAAAACAGAAGAGGAAATTTAAAGTTTACCCACCCTGTATTTCAACAAACCGATTACAACCCTACCTGTGACACGATTTAGAAATAACGCAGAAATTAAATGTAGCTCTGACTAACTGATTATCTACGGGGCTAAATATTTACAAAGTCACCTCCATTGGGGCACAGAAGTTTGATGTGTTTAACACGTTGACTGCCAGCTAATGGCGGGTCAGGGCCAGCGCCAGACTTGAAAATTCGGGGGAAATTATCCATCCCTTTATTGACAACAATTGGTCCTGGCTAATTCTAGATGGTTTTCCTTTATAAGCACGTTTTTCTAATTCAAGAATAATCAAGTGGCAATTGAAGACACGGGTTCTCTCCTAATGCGATCTAACAGCAAATAATGGGCTACATTCAGTGCAGAAAAATAATTTAATTATAATTAGGTCTATGCACAGGCACTCAGCAACGTTAATTTTTTTTCCAGCAAGAGCGGCATTTCAGAACTCATTTGCGAATGAAGGTAATTACGGCAAGTACCTACACCTGTTTTTGCAGCACGGTCCGCAACTTGCTGTAAAAAAATAGCCAGCTGTTAGACTGGAAAATGAAAACGGAGGAAACCGCGTATACTTGTCACCAGAATTACCTTCATTCGCGAAGAGTTCTGAAATTCCGCTCTCGCTGGAAAAAAAAATTACCATTGCTGAGTGCCAGTGCATTGACCTAATTATAATTAAATTATTTTTCTGCACTGAATGTAGCCCATTATTTGCTGTTAGATCGCATGGGGGAGAGAAGCCGTGTCTTCAATTGCCACTTGATTATTCTTGAATTAGAAAACGTGCTTATAAAGGAAAACCATCTAGAATTAGCCAGGACCAATTGTTGTCAATAAAGGGATGGATAATTTCCCCCGAATTTTTCTGGCGCTGGCCCTGACCCGCCATTACGAGTTATCTCGTAGTTGGCAGTCAACGTGTTAACGGCCACCGTTTAGAGTATAATATACAGTATATCGATGAAGAGAAGCAGGGCATTAGCATCGCTTCAAACTTCAAACAGGCGACTGGGGTTACAGGCCAATGCAACGGGCCCAGTAAGCGGGCGGCCGGGTGGAGGTCGGGGCACACCGTCACCGTCATGACCATGATGCACTCTTTGATATCTCCCTTTTTGAAATTCTTTAACGATCGGTAACATTAGACAGCGCAAGTCATCACACCATAGCCTAATGCCCAGGAAATCATCACTTAATACTCTCCAAAACAAAAATGGCTAGACCTAAGTTACCCACGGTCGATTTCGAGCGGCAGCCGATTTTGAGAGACCTTTACACCAGCCAGGCACACTTACTTTGTCTTGTGTGCACGTTGAAGGTGCCGGGTGAAATTCGAAGTTGTTCCCTTGAACTCGCTGAGTTTCGGGGATGATGGATTACAGAATTTGCATCTTGCCCGATGCTTCTTTCTCCCTCGTTCCTCATAATCTTCTTGGTCGTAGTATGCAAATTTAATTATCCGCAAAGTTGAAGATATGGTCCATGCATCCATCCATCTTCTTCCGCTTATCCGGGGCCGGGTCGCGGGGGCAGCAGTCTAAGCAAGGATGCCCAGACTTCCCTCTCCCTGGACACTTCCTCCAGTTCTTCCGGGGGTATCCCGAGGCGTTCCCAGGCCAGCCGAGCGACATAGTCCCTCCAGCGTGTCCTGGGTCTTCCCCGGGGCCTCCTCCCGGTGGGGCATGCCCGGAACACCTTCCCAGGAAGGCGTCCAGGGGGCATCCGATATAGATGCCCGAGCCACCTCAGCTGGCTCCTCTCGACATGGAGGAGCAGCGGCTCTACTCTGAGCTCCTCCCGGGTGACAGAGCTCCTTACCCTATCTCTAAGGGAGCGCCCCGCCACCCTGCGGAGGAAACCCATTTCAGCCGCTTGTACCCGAGATCTCGTTCTTTCGGTCAAGATCCAAAGTTCATGACCATAGGTGAGGGTAGGAACGTAGATTGACTGGTAAATTGAGAGCTTTGCCTTTTGGCTCAGCTCCTTCTTCACCACAACAGATCGGTACAATGACCGCATTACTGCTGCCGCTGCACCGATCCGTCTGTCAATCTCATGCTCCATCCTTCCCTCACTCGTGAACAAGACCCCCAGATACTTAAACTCCTCCGCTTGAGACAGGAGCTCTCCTCCAACCCGGAGGGGGCTAGCCACCTTTTTCCAGTCGAGAACCATAGCCTCGGACTTGGAGGTGCTGATTCTCATCCCAGCCGCTTCGCATTCGGCTGCAAACCGCCCCAGTACATGCTGAAGGTCCTGGTTCGAAGGAGCCAAGAGGACAACATCATCTGCAAAAAGCAGAGATGAGATCCTGTGGTCCCCAAACCGGACTCCCCGGAATTTCTGGCTGCGACTAGAAATTCTGTGCATAAAAATAATGAACAGAACCGGTGACAAAGGGTAGCCCTGCCGGAGTCCAACATGCACCGGGAACAGGTCTGACTTACTTCCGGCAATGTGAACCAAGCTCCTGCTTCGGTCATACAGAGACCACACAGCCCTTAGTAGAGGGCCCCGGACTCCATACTCCCGGAGCACTTCCCACAGAATGCCATGAGGGACACGGTCGAATGCCTTCTCCAAGTCCACAAAACACATGTGAACTCGTTGGGCAAACTCCCATGAACCCTCAAGCACCCTGCGGAGGGTATAGAGCTGGTCCAGTGTTCCATGACCAGGACGAAAACCGCATTGTTCCTCCTGAATCCGAGGTTCGACTATCGGCCGAATTCTCCTTTCCTGCACCCTGGAATAGACTTTACCCGGGAGGCTGAGGAGTGTGATCCCCCTATAGTGGGAGCACACCCTCCGGCCCCCCTTCTTAAATAGAGGGACCACCACCCCGGTCTGCCAGTCCAGAGGCACTGTCCCCAACTGCCACGCGATGTTGCAGAGGCGTGTCAGCCAAGACAGCCCTACAACATCCAGGGACTTGAGGTACTCAGGGCGGATCTCATCCACCCCCGGTGCCTTGCCACCGAGGAGCTTCCGAACTACCTCAGTGACTTCAGCCCGAGTGATGAAGACATGGTTTACAAAGAAAAAACAGTCCACATTTGGAGCTGCGAGATCGTGGTGATTCCATCAAATGACGTAGGCCTAATGAGAAGCGGACAAGTACAGCGCCCTCCATAATTATTGGCACCCCTGGTTAAGTTGTGTTCTTTAGCTTCTAATAAATTCAGTTTTTTTCTAAATAATATAGGACCACAATCAAAAAAAGAGGAAAATCCAACCTTTAATTCAAGTGCATTTATTCAGTGGGAAAAAAATCCCACATTAAGAAATAATTCTTTTACATCAAATCATGTGTGCCACAATTTTTAGCACCCCTGATGTTAATACTTTGTACAACCCCCTTTTGCCAACAAAACAGCATCTAATCTTCTCCTATAATGTTTCACAAGATGGGAGAATACAGAAAGAGGGATCTTCGACCATTCCTCTTGGCACAATCTCTCTAAATCATCCAGCGACCTGGGTCCTCTCCTCTGCACTCTCCTCTTCAGCTCACTCCACAGGTTTTCAATGGGGTTGAGGTCTGGGGACTGAGATGGCCATGGGAGGAGCTTGATTCTGTGTCTGTGAACCATTTCTGTGTAGATTTGGCCACATGTTTAGGGTCATTATCTTGCTGAAAGACCCAGTGACGACCCATCTTCAGCTTTCGGGCAGAGGCCACCAGATTTTGATTTAAAATGTCCTGGTATTTCAAAGCGTTCATGATGCCATGCACCCTAACAAGGTTCCCAGGGCCTCTGGAAGAGAAACAGGCCCACAGCATTACCGATCCTCCCCCATACTTCACAGTGGGCATGAGGTGCTTTTCTGCATACTCATCTTTTGTGTTCCGCCAGACCCACTTAGAGTGTTTGTTGCCAAAAAGCTCTATCTTGGTCTCATCTGACCAAAGCACACGGTCCCAGTTGAAGTCCCAGTATTGCTTAGCGAACTCCAGACGTTTGCGTTTATGATTGTGAGTGAGAAAAGGTTTTTTCCGCGCATGCCTCCCAAACAGCTTGTTGGCGTGTAGATAGCGCCTGATGGTTGTTTTGGAGACTTTGTGACCCCAAGATGCTACCGTTTGTTGCAATTCTTTAACAGTGAGCTCTGGAGAACTTTTTATTTCTCTTACCATCCTCCTACTGTGCGTGGTGGCAAAATAACCTTGCGTCCTCGTCCAGGCTTGTTTACCACTGTTCCAGTTGTTTTAAACTTCTTAATGATTCATCTGACAGTAGATATGGGCAGGTGCAGGCGAGTGGCTATTTTCTTGTAGCCATTGCCTGACTTGTGAACGTCGACACACATCTGCCTTACTTGAATGGAGTGTTCCTTTGTCTTTCCCATGTTGAAGAGTGGATAAGAGAAATGGCCTCTGTGTCACGTCATATTTATACTCCAGGGAAACAGGAAGTGATGAATTACTAATTAAATGTTGCTAGATACTCTGATCAACTTTGTAAACTACTGTAGAAATGACAGAAATACTTCAATTACATTTATTTCCTAGGAATTGTTAGGGGTGCCAATAATTGTGGAACAGGTGATTTTATGAAAAATAATTATTTCTTAGTCAGGATTTTTTTTTTTCCTTAAAATTCACTTGAGTTGAAGGTTACATTTTTCTACAATTTTCAGTGTGAGAGTATGCTTCTGCAATAAAAATTGAATTTATTTTAAGGCTTTTAACACATCTTAACCAGGGGCGCCAATAATTATGGAGGGCGCTGTAGCTCTATTCAAAGGGCCTGTTCTGCCCTGTTCTGAAAACACGCGCACACACACTTAGTTGTTCCAAACATCGAGAAGGTTTATTAATTTGACACTGATCAACCCCCTCTCCCACATTAGAACCCACCACCACCCTGCCACATTACTATGTATTTCTTTAGTTCTTCGTTGTTCAAGGTTCACTCATGGTTCACTCACACTTGCACCCCTCCTTGTTTAATTTGTTTATCAACTTCAATTTCTGTGCCGTTCTGTTGTCCACCGTTGTCCACTGTTCAATAAAAATCTTTTTGTTGAAAAACTTTCCTCGCGTCATTTTATTTAATCTCATTCAGTCTCCTGGTCTCACCAGCTGTAGGTTACACGTGTCTCCTTCATTTTATCTAGACACTAGAATTGAGAATATCAAGGCCTCTGAAATTAGCATGGTGGTATACCTTTGCTTTAAGGAAGAACTGGCATGACAATGAATGATATAACAGGTCAGCAGAACTTTAACATGGTAAGTTGTGGGTAAATCCAGAAGATAAAGGCAGACACTAGTAATCCAATAATGTAACTAAATAAAGCTAAAATATTTTAAATTTATGGAGGACCAAAAATGACTTAAGTATAAATAAATAAATAAATAAATAAATGCTGAAATTAATATATAAATAAATAAATGCAAAAATAAATGCTGAAATAAATGAATAAAAAATTATATTTAAACATGACATAAATGAATTAATGCTTTAAATTTATTTCTACATTTTTACATTTATTCATTCATTTATTTCTGTGTCCGTATGCTAATTAAATGGGAGATCCTCCCCCTCAGTGTGAAGCTAGATTGGTCAATAAGGAGAGCCAGACAGAAGCAAACGATCCTTTGTGAATCTTCCCTGTAACGTGAATTGAGTGTATAAAGCTGCTTTCACACCGGATGTGAAGCGAATTTTTAGCATGACAGATTACATTCAAAGTCAATGCAAAGACGTGTCTTTGCATTGACTTTGAATGATCTGTCGTGCGAAAAAAATCGTTTCGCGTCCAGTGTGAAAGCGGCTTTAGTCACACGATGTTTGCGATCTAGCTCGGGTATAATGGCTTCGATTGGAAAGGCCATTGGCAGAGCAGCTGCGGGATGTGGCTAACCAGCTCGAAAAACTAGCAGCTAAATGCAGGAATTGCGCCGACCTGTGCTTGGAAGATAAATATAGGTAGAGTTAAACCGCAAGCATTTACGATATACTCTATGTAACTGTCACCTTGCTAGGCTATCGAACTAGCTAGCTAAGCCAGCGAACTAACGTTAGCGAGTTAGCTAGCGAGCAGTTATATTTGTTATAACATAAATGCTCGCGGTTCAACTGTAGCTAAGTGAGATCGCGAAATAATAGATTATTTTTATTCATTTATTTTCTATTGACTTCCGTGCACCAAACTGTTGGTTAGCTGGGCTAGCGAACTTGCTAGCTAAGCAAGCGAACTAACATCAGCTGGCTAGTCTCGCTCAGGACAGAAGTAAAAGCTGTTTTAGTTGGCGCTCGCCATAACGACCAAGAGCACTTTCGTTGTGTTGATATCTAAATGCAGTGCTTTTCTCTCTTGCATTTGCCCCTTCTGTGGTTTGCGTGTTTTTGGTTTGCATCATTTCTGTTTTTGCAGCACGTATCTCCAATTGGAGATGTTTTTGGCCGTTGCAGCGTGTTTTCCCCTGTAGGCCACCACTGTGCGATTCTTAACTGCGGCTGAAATGCTATATTTATCTTCCAATAACAGGTCGGTGCAATTCCTGCATTAAGCTGCTAGTAAACCGTGTCAATTGCACAAATTTCAGCCAACAGTTTGCTCACTGGTTTGGTAGCGTCGACTTTCGTGTTCACGAGTCAGCACGTTAGCACGCAAGGAAGAAGTAGTAGACCTGAGTCGATCACACTCCTCTAACCAATCCAGATTCTGACTGAAGTTAGGACCTCCCTCCTAATTAGCATATGGACACAGAAATACATAAATAAATGCAGAAATGTAGAAATACATTTAAGCATTTATTTATTTATTTATTTATTTATTTATGTCATGTTTAAATATAAATTTTCATTTCATCATGTCAGCATTTATTTATTTATTTCCATATTAATTTCAGCATTTATTCATGCATATATAAATTTATTTATTTATTTCAACATTTATTTCTGCATTTATTTATTTATTTGTTAATTTCAAGAATTACTCATTCATTTATGTATTTATTCCTATATTTATTTATTTATACTTAAGTCATTTTTGGTCCTCCATATAAATTATCCATCCCCATGACAGTGTAAATACAGGGTTTAAATTTACTTAGAAATTACAGGGGATCAATGGTACATATAAGTACTAGCTCACTGATGCTAACATGAATCTTTCCCTCCAAAAGCTATGACATGATCTTCGTAGTTACACTTATTTAAATTGTCACCACTTCACTATAAAAGCATGACCTCTATAAACATGTATGTAAATAGTGTAATTCATTAAGAGAAATACGTGTGCGGCAATTATGTACGGTTTAATTTAATATTTACCGTTCAGTAACGCAATCGCTGCTGTCTGTTCCATAGGAGATTATGACAGCGCGGCGTTTGTTCCACATGACCACTCAAGCAACTCAGTCAATGAGTGGCGCTGCTCTGAGTTATCTATCGCTGTGATCAGGACTATTTGTTATAGCTTAAAGTGTATATACACTACTCTATATATACACTATATAAAGTGTATAAACACTACTCTCGTGTAATGTGTACGTAAAGCCTTCAAAATGTACATACAGTATTTCAGTATTTCTAAAACTATCTACAAATGCCGTTAAATGACTCTGTTTCTGTAGTAGCTGGTTTTTTTTAACGTAACCTGGTAACTTCGTCACGTAGGGGATTCGTGGAGGAAAGTTGCCTCTGCTTACTATGGCGAGTGATTGGGAGCATGAGGAGGTGGCAAGAAACACTGCAGAAATTTATGATGGGTCGCAACCATTTAATTTCGAGCCGGTCAGGCTTGAGAGAGGGGAAGAAAATCCAACAAATACTGGCCCTCAGAGACGGATTAATCCTTCAACGGAGGCGAACGAGTGGAGGGTTGGCGAGGTGTCCTGGAGAGAAGCTATATAGCAACTAGCGCTTGAGATAGTCTACGATCAGCAGTGAAAACCGTAACATCAACAACACCACCGCATATTTTACGGTGTATGAATAACGCTGAGTGAAGAAGCCAACGTTTCCTGTACACCTAACTGCTGTGAAAATGTGATATGTTCAGATGAAGACGTTGACTAAACATGTACTAGCCAAATGATTACGAAGGCATCATGCTAGCTAGCCTGGGTGTAGCTTGCCAGTTCCCACCCCGCCTGTCAAAATGATGTTTATTTTATCGGGATTCTCCTTCACCCTGACGTTGTAAACATATCCGCTTGACTGTCCCATGCTTCGATAGTATGGTACTAGCTCTACAACATCTAAGTCTAGCGGTGGCGGTAGTTTTTTTTTTTCCCCTGTGGGTGCGAACGTTCATGTGCGCATACATAATCATTGTTGACATGCCGAAAAAACGAAATCTCAAATGCCAGGCTTAATCAGGTGTTGATCAAACTTCATAGCTGATTAATGGGAATGCTATGGTCTGTCTGGGGGGAGGTATACAGAGAGAGAGAGAGAGAGAGAGAGAGTGGTGCCCTTTGTCGCTATTTTTGACAGGTGCTTGTGTGGGTGGCGTCATCCCCATGGTCATCCCATGGAAACTGCGGTGTGACATTAGTGTACGAAAAATTTGCCCGTCTGACGCGGACAAATTGAACCCACTGGCATAAAATTTGTTTATTTTTGACAGGGAACGAATGGACCCTGTGCCCTGTTTAGGATGAATTCTTACACCCCGGACAAACACAATAATTCTTCATTGCAAGCTGCTGTATAGTGCAAGCTCATTGACAGTCGTACTCTGACATGCTCTTCTCTACCTTTCGTGACGTAGGCATTGCATCATGGGAGCGTTGTAAACCGCTTTTAAAAGTACCTACTTTTTTGTATTATATTCCGTTTTCTGATAACCAACAACATAAAAATTATGATGTATAATCGTTCAGATATTTATTTCCCACAAGAAAATAGTACAAAATCTTTGGAAAATTAACCTGACATATACACTTTAAAGGGATATTCTGTGGGCACCACTATTTTACCAAGTCAGGCTCCACGAAGGGAAATCAGTGCAAGCTCATGCCCACGGGTGGGTCCTAGTTTCCCCTTTTGTTGGAGCAACCAACTGCCGCACACAACGACATTGTGACTGACTCTGTCGCTCAAGTTCTAATAATGATTGGTAATATCGAGCCTTGATCATTCGGCGTAAAATTAAGCTGCAGCAAGAGTGATAATCAAGACTAATTTGCATTCACTTAATGCTGATCAGCTGATTTCGTTGTGTCCAAGCCTGTCATACCATCCAAGACATTGCCACGAAGTATATTTTGATTGGCTAATACATACGGAATGGTGACATCGTGAACTTTTGCAACTTAGTTGTATTTTAGAGGGTAAAGGTTTGATTACTCGGTACATAAAAATCGCAAAAATTTGCAAAAAATATTTATGGAATGAGAAGAACTTGTACTTTTTTTTGGGTAAGAGCTGAAAAAAGGTTTTTCTTTTCCTTCAATGAATGGAATCCAGGTTAAGTCAAAATCGACAGAATTCTTTTTTATGGTGGCTGATAGTTTTTCCATTGATATGTACTCCATCAGTAGATTTTTTCAGCGTGAAATATTAATTTTTTTTCCTTGATTTTCAGTTTATGAGGATAGTTTTGTTGGCAATGATTAGAGAATTCTGTTGAACGTGTTGGTTAAGTTAATGTTAGATGTGTCACAGAGTAAACAGAGTGAAGGGAAGAGAGGGATATGGCAGCCCAGAAGTTGGGTAAGGATGTCCTTCCAAAATTGTTTAATTGGTGTGCAGTCCCATGTGGGATACAAATAACTATCTGAGGTGTTTTGCGTGCAGTGTGGACAAACTTCCGTGTCTACAAAACCCATTTTAAACATTCTTTTCCAAGTGTAGTGTACTCCTTGAATAATTTTGTATTGAATGAGTTGTATGTTTGTGTTGGTGGTAGTAGAGAAGATGTTTCTGCAGACTTGAGTCCAGAACCCGGCACTGGGGGTGATCTGTAGGTCATGTTCCCCTTTTGTTGAGGGTATAGATAATGTTGGGTCGTATGTAGCAATTTTTTTGTATATTTTTGATGGCAGCTTTTTTCTGGAAGGGACGTGTAATAGGTTTGGTATTAGTGGGGGCAGATCAATAAATTATGTAATTTCATTTGATTTTGGACTTAAAGCAATTCTTACCTTCCTGGCATGTCGCACAGCACTTAGTAAAAATTTGAACATGAACAACTCCGCCTCCATCCAAAGTCCCACCCTCTTCCCCCCGATTGCCAGACTTCTCCTACAAAAAAAAATAAAACTAATAGTTCGTCAGACTACAAAGGTAACTAAACGTTGCGAGGGCATTTTATTTTATACCACACGTAAAAGTGAATATTATTTAATTGCTGTTGGTTAGTTTTCACTTACCGGTGCCTCTGAATCCGACTCCATTGACCCGTTTCACTCGCGCTGCTCACTTCCTTGCGCCGCACGCAATATTTTTTTTCATAGGAGAGTGAAACGAGTCAATTGAGTCAGATTCAGAGGCACCGGTAAGTGAAAACTAACCAACAGTAATAACATAATATTCCATTCTATAAGTGGTATAAAATAACGTTTAGTTACCTTTGTAGTCTGACGAACTACCATTAACGTTATTATCGTAATTATAGCATTTCAGCACCCGTTTGTTTACAGTCAGATGCGTCGTTTTTTTTATTTTCTGCCAGAGAGGCGCGTGACTTGCAAGCGGTGACAGCGGTAGGCAACTGGAAGGGGCGCTACGAAGGATGACAGACAGAAAGCTCGGCAAATCGTTTTATTCGGACTGAAGAAAATGATTGGTCAGACTTTTATCAGAAATATATGAGAATTGAATATTGAAGAGTTTCAACTCATTTCTTTTACATTTTAATGTGCCATACGCTTATTAGGGGCATTTTAAGATAAGAAAAGTGTAAAAATAGCAGAAAGGTAAGAATTGCTTTAATACAATATTTTATTTGTAAGAATTTAAAGAATTGATTCTTCCCAATGCCATACTTCTGGACCAAATGACTGAATAAGGTAAGGTTGTTATTGAGAAAATATGTTGGAGGTGTGTAATTCCTTTGAGAATCCATGCTGGAAAGTAAAGTGGTTTTTTGTTCATTAAGAAATCAGGATTATTCCAGATGGGAGTGCGTTTGCTGAGCAACATTGTGGAGTTAGTTATCTAGTGAAATTCCCATCGGGCTGTCAGAGTTGTAGCGATGGCTGGGTTATTGGAACATGGATAATTTTTTATGGAGCAGCTTATGAATGGCAGGTCTGAGATATGGATTTATTTGCATAATGTCTGTTACACTCACAGTCAAAAGAAACGCATCATCAGAAATGTTTGATTATTTTTTACTCAAGGTAGAATTGACTCATGTTTTGAGTTGAGATGTATTTATTTGGCCCCTTTACAAAATAAAAAGCTACTCAAATGTAACCCATTCACGCTGGAGTAATTCTGGAACAGTAAAATCTAAAAGTGGGCTATTCACCTGATTCCCGATTGGCATGAATTACAGGGAGTGGAAAATAGGATGGGCAGCTATGCCTTTATAAGTCAAAGCAAAATCTAGCAAAATGAAGTTCTCAACTTTGCACGATGCCTCGCTTATCCGGAGACGAACGTCGGCGATGTTTAGGCATGATCGAGGCTCGGGTCAGTCAGCGAGTTGTAGCCGCCAGAATGGGCTGTAATGAGTCTACAGTTGCCAGACTGGTTGACCGTCACCGTACTACCGGCTCAGCAGACGACAGACCTCGTTCCGGAAGGCCTCGAGTGACAACCACTCGTCAGGATCGGCAGATCCAGATGCTACACCTGTGAGTCGAACAGCACGTGAAACACGTGGGCGAAACAACCCTCGAGTCAGCAGTCCGACAGTACGTTGCCGTCTTCACCAGCTCCAGCTGAATGCACGCAGCCCGCTTGAGGTCCTCGTCTCACACCAGCTTGGCAACAGAACCGCCTCAGATGGTACAGACAAGCATGAGCACTGGATCCAGAGACAGTGGAACAGTGTCCTTTTCACTGATGAGCGCAGATTCTGCTGTGGCAGGGCGGACGGTCATGAACACGTAGAGGCGACGTAGACAACGTTATGCAGCACGCTGTATACGGCAGGTTGATCGTTGGGGTGGGCCAAGTGTGATGATGTGGGGTGGCATAACGGCTCACCATAGGACACCACTGGTGACCATCAATGGAAATTTGACTGCAGAGTGCTACGTGAACCAAGTGGTTCAGCCTCATGTCATCCCCTTTCTACAGGGCCATCGTGGGATCAGCACGATCCAACAGGATAACGCACGTCCTCATGTGGCCCGACACACCATGCGTTATCTGGAGGGACAGCGTGTTGACGTCAAGCCGTGGCCAGCATATTTGCCTGACCTCAACCCTGTGGAACATATGCGGGAGATCCTGAAGCGAAGTCTCTCTGCGCGTAATCCTCAATCACAGACCAGGATCCAGCTGATCCAGGCACTGGAGGAGGAATGGAACAACATCCCACAGAACACAATTCGCCGACTTGTGGCCAGCATGAGACAATGATGTGTTGAGTGCATCAATGCCAGAGGCGGGCATACCCATTATTGAACTTAATCTGTGTTCTTTGTTCACTAGTTTCACACCATTTTGTTTACTGATCAATTGTGTGCCAGTACAAATTGATTTCATTTTGATTTTTGCTATTCCTTCTTAATTAAGCCTTATAATGTGCTGCACATTTCTTAGGAATCTCACCTCAAAAAATAATATAAATTTTCTCCTGAAAATTTTGTGATGCGTTTCTTTTGACTGTGAGTATATATATCTGCCCAGGTACGGTCAGATTAATCAGGATTTGTCCATTAAGGAGTAAATTGGAATTGTTGGGCAATGAAATAATGGTAAAAATTTGGTGCTGCCAGTATTTGGTGCTTCCAGTCCTCCTTGCGTTTTGGGCTTTTGTAATGTTGCTAGCTTGATTCTCAGGGCTTTGTTTTTCCAGTAAAATTTTGAGATGATTGAATTTAGGTACTTGAACCAGGAGGGTGGTGGCTTAATTGGGTTCGTTGAGAAAAGGTAATTTATCGTTGGTAATATGGTCATCTTGATTTTTGCTATTCTGCTTATTAAGGGTATGGGTAGATCCATCCAACGTTGAAGGTTGTCCTCTACCGTTTCAAGAAGTGGGTTGAAGTTAAGATTGATTAACTCTGACAGCCTGTGGGAGAAATTGATTCCTAAATATGTGATATTACCAGTGCGTAGTGAGAGGGATGGGGTTTGGGCTGCCACATCCACATCTCAGCTGTTGGGGGTAAGCGGGAGGATGGTGGATTTAGACCAGTTGGTGGTGTAGTCAAAGATTTTAGAGAATGTGTTTATCAGGGTAACTGTTTCAGGCAGCAATGAGGCAAGGTTTTGCTAATCAGGAGCGCCGGATTCACTTAAGAAGTGGGGGGCCAAAAAGTGCCGTGTTGTGTGTTCAGCTCATTCACAGTGCCTCTATTCCGTGCACCTCAGCCGTGCCCCTATATTGCAACACTTACGATATAAAAAATAAAAGGATGTTTGGCTTATTCCCATTAACCCAGACACACATGCCCCAAATCCATCACCTCGTCTTTAAAACTAATGCTTTGGACTTTTCGTTTCAATGTACATCATGAATTAACGCGTAGTGAGGTCCGTGGCTGGGTAGGCAGGATCAGCCTGAGCTTACATCGCATAGTACATGCATGCAAAAATATATATTAAGTAGAACTCAATATTAAAACCACTGCAAAGTCAATCAAGCTGCCGCTGTCATTAGCGGATTACTGCGCGCACACAATTACTTTCCAATTGTTCATATACACAGTTACGCATTTGTGTTTTTACCACACAGATGAAGACTTTTTTTGTTTCAGAAGCTTTTATTGCCACACGGATGAAGCCGTTTACCACGCTGCTACCGCATAACTTCCAAACTGACAGGAAATTTGTTGCACGCTCCTCAAAGTGTTAGACCTACGTAAAACACACTAAGGGCTACTACACTATTTCATTCTATAACATATACTACTCAAAATTTGATAGGGATCATAGGAATTTTTTTGTGAAATGACATGCAAATTTGGTAACTGCCACTGATGAACAATATATTGGATAAATGACATGCAGTCAGACACAAAACACATTTGCACGTGCATTTCATGACATTAAACGAGCGTGCAGCCTCACATTTTGGCTTTGACTAACACTTCACCATTTCAACTCAGACGTGTGTGTTGCTTGTTGGTGAAAATTTGGAAGTTCCCAAATTTTTTGCATTACATTCAGCAATAACAATGTCTCCTCAACGTCTTAGACGTCGATTGACTTCAGAGCAATTGGGAAGATGCATCGGAATGCTTGACTCTGGCTTCTCACAACGTCACATTGCTAATGCACTTAACGTCAGCCAAAGCGTTGTGAACAGAGCGTGGAACCGGCATCAAACGTTTGGTACAGCAGCACACCGTCATGGGGGTGGTCGTCAGAGATCGACTACACAACGACAAGACCACTTTCTCACACTTCAGGCACGACGTCATCCTTTCTGGACAGCCACCACCCTACGAAATGACCTTCATAACGCCTCGGGGTCAGGGGTATCCACTCAGACGATACGGAATCGTCTTCATACTGCCGGCCTCAACTCAAGAAGGCCATGTGTTCGAATCCCACTGACCGTGCGTCATAGGCGTGACCGTTTGGATTGGGCTCACGATCATGTCACATGGACACACAACGATTGGGCTCCAGTTCTCTTTACTGATGAGTCCCGATATTGCTTGGACTTTACTGACAGGAGGCAACGGGTGTGGTGAAGACAACGTGAGCGATTTAATGATGCCTACATCAACGAACGCGACCGTTATGGTGGCGGATCAATTATGGTCTGGGGAGGAATAAGCAGGAACGGCAGAACGGACCTGCATGTCATGGGGAGTGGGACGATGACAGGGGTACGGTGCAGGGATGAGATCCGCAATGTGTACGTAAGACCATACGCTGGTGCTGTTGGCTCTGATTTCATCTTGATGGATGATAACGCCCGTCCCCATCGTGCTAGGGTGGTGAATCAATTCCTAGAGCAGGAGACAATTGTCCGCATGGACTGGCCCGCACGTTCGCCGGACCTAAACCCTATCGAGCATGTGTGGAACATGCTGCAGATCGCCATTTCCGGTCGTAGGGCACAACCCACAACTCTAGAAGAGCTCGGAAATGTCCTTGTTGAAGAATGGAACAACATTCCAATTGCAAGCATCCGGGTTCTGATTGACAGTATGACCCGACGTTGTCAAGCCGTCATTCAAGCTAGGGGAGGCCATACCCGTTATTGACATTAACTGTGGTAATGAAACATCAACCAACACTGTCTGTTTTCACTTTACATGTCAGAGGTGAAACCATGAAGTGTTCGTGAAAGCCAAAAGTGTGAGGCTGCACGCTCATTTAATGTCATTAAATGCACTTGCAAATGTGTTTTGTGTCTGACTGCATGTCATTTATCCAATATATTGTTCATCAGTGGCAGTTACCAAATTTGCATGTCATTTCACAAAAAAATTCCTATGATCCCTATCAAATTTTGAGTAGTATATATATAAAGTTTCCTATTTCTTCCTTAACATTATTATTTTAAAAGTATTATCTTAATAATGGTCATCATCAAGAACAATAAGGCATAATGAGCAAATGAACGACATATTAACTTTATTGGGATGATCTGAAATTTTGTGAACAGCAAAGAATTGTGGGAACCATTACCCAGAAACACTTGCTGTCTCAATGACGATATCAACAGCAGAATAAAATTATAATTGTTTGTTTTATTAAGCATTTTCAAAAAAAAAAAATCTAAATAATTTAATGTTATAACGACTTATGTTCAATTAAAATGATGAATAATGTACTGTGATGACATCGACTTGCCAGCACCATGACTGAGAAATGAATGCAGTTGCAGTGGTATAAATATCCAGTAGCACAAATTTAAAGTACTTGTAATTGCAGGTCTTTGTTAGTATGAGTATATCAGCTTAGTTAGGTACTTATGCTGACGACACTCAGGTCCTGACGCCGTCGCGAGCGTGCCCATCAAAGCCTCACCTGCGCCACTAAGCCCAAGTGCCGTTGCACTCGCTGCACCCTCTACTGTGACACCACTGGGTAGAGAAGCGCTGTGCCTAGATGATGCTCATTGAGGACAGCGCGACAATAGACTATGCAAGTGCAAATCTCCTAAACTGTAAATGCTTAAAAATAATGTGGTTTTGCTTTATCCTTTCCGGCGCCAGTGTTGCTAATAGAGTAAAATGTCATCTGCATAAAGGCTGATATCAGGACATTTTATGATTTACATTTTTTTGATTGAATTACTGCGATCAATTTATTTTGGCGTATGGCAGCTGCAAGTGGTTCTATGAATATGGCAAATAAGGACGGTGAGAGAGCGAGTCCTTGCCTATTACCCCTTTGCAAAGTGAACCGTTTGATGTCAATCCATTCGTGTTGATGGTGGCCATTGGTGCAGCATACACAATCCTCATTCAGTGTATAAATGATTCAACAAAAACAATTTTTTAAAGTGTAGAGAATAAAAATTCCTGGTTCACTTTATCAAATGTTTTTTCTGCATCTAATGAAACTATGGCTATAGGTGTTTTTGTAAGAGATGTGCAGTGAATTTAATTAATTAGTCTGCGTATATTGTTAGAGGAGTGTCTACCTTTAGTAAACCTTTGATCTGGTTGGAGGATATATGGAGTAACTGATTCAGGCCTACCAAAGAAAATGGCCAGGCTGTCACAAAAGTTGGTCAGATGTCTACCTGTTTCAAATAACCAGCACCATAAAATCGAAAACATGTCACATTTCCGCGAAACTTTGCACCACAATACTTTAAAGTTGTTACATTTTCACCAGGACCAAACTCATTAAATTGCACGGCCTGTCACAAACCCAGAACCATCTTCACATGCGCACTCACCTGTGGAAGTTCTGGCAGAGAGAAAATGCCCGAGGATCATAGAACACAGCAAGGATGTTTGTTCTTTCTCAGGAATACAGATACCTTATGCCAGGGCCGGCACCAAAACTGAAAATTCGGTGGCAAAGATACATCAATTTATGACAACAATTAGTCCTAGCTAATTCTCAATCATTTTCCTTTATTAACACGTTTCACAATTATAGTAATAATCAAGTGACAATTGAAGACTCTGCTCTTCCCCATGCGATCTAACAGCGACAAAAAAGTGGGCTAAATTCAGTACAGAAAAATAATTATAATTAGGTCTCTGCACTGGCACTCAGTGCCAGTAATTTTTCTTGCCCAGCGAGAGTCGCAATGCAGAATTCCTCAGCAAATGAAGGTAATTTTGGCGACAAATACGTATACCTGTTTTAGCTGCACGGTCACCGCAACTTGCTGTAAAAAGCTGTCCAATTGGAAAACATAAACGGATGACACCTCGTACTTCACATCGAAATGAGTAAATTCTCACTTTATTATTACGATCAAACCTATATTCTGTATCGGCATAATGTCATCTGTCGACAATCTGGCATGGGGTGGGGAAAATGTTCAGAGACAGTGACCACATATAGTCACAGTTATAAAATAATTATAGGCAGTACTAGATATTACATTAAAGGGTAAAGATGATATATTGGGTGTAATTAAATGTATAAATCAATGCAAAGTATATTCTGCAAAATTTTACCAAAAGCACAATAGAACTTAATCAATAAAACACCTTTAGTGCACTGTTTTATGAAAAGTGGAAACTTAATCCAAGTCAACTGTTGAATCCTAACTCGGTAAGAGGAGCTGATAATCCCATAACCAAGAATACAATAATAACAAGGAAGTGGCTATTCGCCCCGCAGTGGGGTGAATTGGGGGAAAGAGATTGGCTATCTGCAATGCAGCGGGGCGGACAAGAGAAGCAGTTCTGCAATTCACACCGCAGCGGGGCGGATAAGAGAAGAACTTCTGCTATTTGCCCCGCAGCTGGGCCAAAAGAGACTTCATTTTATAATCCAGCCCACTCTTTTAACTTTAGCGCCGCAGCGCTGCGAAGCAAATAGCCTCTTCTTAATAATATACATAGGTGAATAAACTAAAAAAAAAAAAAAATCGTGGGATTTTTAGCTAAGTGGATCATTTTTTTACATCAGCAGCTATGACGGATTCCTTTACCAGCTGAATACTTCTATACCATTTTACAACTTTATACCTTTATACACTTTATAAATTTAAATTACAATCAACAATGTGAAAATTAAAGAAAATCTTTTGACAGCTCCAAATACTTAACATAACATGTTTCCCCATGTCAATTTATATTCATCAACTTCCACGGCATACATTTTCGAAAATTCGTTGAAAAAGAATGAGGAAATTTTTTTCTAAACTGCCGAGGTAAAAGGTCCATATTCACGGAACTGTCATCGACAACACTTTACTCTTTTAGCAAGGCATGGGGACAGATTATATGGGGCATGTCCTGTTGTGCTAACACTAATGTGCAGATACCAACTGATACTCTCGTCCGATTTCGAGTAATATATAAAGTAAATCACTAGCTGCAGTGAAATAGCACATGGGAGTCAACATAGTGGAGCGCAAATACTAAGACAGACTAAAGGGGCAGTTCTCAGGGAAACAACAACGGTGCCTACCCATTGCAATCATCACTTGATAAATACTTTTCAGGAGTAACTCCAGCGAATAAATGCAGCTGAAATGCCATTCCATTCATCTTAAGATATAAATTCATCTAAAACAAAAGATATGTGGGATTCAACTGACCAGCTGAGGCACTGACACCATCCGCAGCCATTTCAAAAATTTTCTCCAGTGGCATTAAGCAAGAGCAATTGGTTCGTCTCTTGGTTTGTTACAGGCCGTCCGATTTTATGAGTTTGGTTCTAATGAAAATGTAACGACTTCAAAGTATTGTGGTGCGAAGTTTTGCGGAAATGTGACATGTTTTAGATTTTGTGGTGCTGGTTATTTGAAAAAGGTAGGCATCCGACCAGCTTTTGTGACAGCCTGGCCGTTTTCTTTGGTAGGGCTGTGATTTAACTCTGGATGCTAGTGCTTACCTGATGATTTTGGTGTCTGTGTTGATAAGTGATAATGGGCGATGGCTTGACATGGAGATGGATCCTTATAAAGTTTAGGTAAAAGTATTATTGTCGCAGTGTTCATATCTATGGTAAGTTTGGATTTTTGTTTGATTTTAGCTGTCGATCTGAAGAAAATGGGTGATAAGATATTCCAAGAATTCTTGTAGAACTCAGCAGGGAAGCCATCAGGTTCAGTTGCTTTGTTTGGCATGAACTGAAGTGCTTTGTCGAGTTCTGTGATTGTGAGTGGTTGTTCAAGTGCATATGCTTGATCTTCAGTGAGGTGTGGTAGATTAGTATTGTTAAGGAATCTATCAATGCGTTCTTGGGATGGTTTATATGAAGATGAGTGAAATTCAAGCAAGCCTGAAGATATAGACAAATAGTCAAAAGATTTACAACATCCACGTATTGCTGGCATGCTGACGTGATCTAAAATCAACTGATTGCGAAATATATATTGCTTGCATTCTCTTGATGGTGTCTAATTCTTGGCTACTGTATTGAACCCCACCGAAGTCCTTAAGCTGAGTGCGTCTGTTGAGACAGCCTTTGGCAACGACAGGCAGGACCTTGATAGAGCATAGGATAGATTTGTAGATTTTATTTGCGAAGCTACAAGGGCCACTACCAACTAGGAGAAGGTAGCTGCATGCATTCAGAAAACTGGTGAAGCTATCGATGATTTTGCTGAGCGTTTTTCGGAGACTTTCACAAGGCATTCTGGTATGAAAGATTTGACATTCAAAAAAATTCCTGAAAGCAAAATCAGGCCACTTAAATCAACGTTCGTGCAGGCATTGCAACCAGAGATCAGGAACATACAAAGCTTTGCAAAGCAGATTGGGCTGATGATTTAGTCATGGTCGAACAAGTGGTTTCAGGAGCCAGAAGGGTAGAAGTGGATTGGGAATGAAAACATTGTAATTTAAACATACGCAGACAGCATCCATGGAAGAATAGGCGGAGAAATTGAATTGCCATAATTGTGGGAATCCTAGTCATTTTGCCCGAGATTGCAAAGCTAACAAACTGTTTCAAAATGACAGCAGTATGGGGAATAGCCAATCAGGAGGGAGTAGAGATTATTTGGACAAAAGTTTTGTAAAACTGAGTGACAGTCAGAATAAGCTCTTCTCTCTGCAGTACCCTTAAACTAGAAGTGGCCTCGCTGCGACCGTAAGTAGCTGCAGTTAGGCAGGATCACGATGGCATTTATGTGTGTGCAGGCAACATATACAAGTCTCACTATCTAATCCAGGGGTGTCAAACTGACCCGTAAAAGGGCCAAGAGGCTGCAGGTTTTCAATCCTACCAAACAGAAGCACACCTGAAACCACTGATTTAATCAACTGATCCAGGCCTGCAAAACTGATTAGTTGTATCAGGTGCACTTCTGCATTGTTGGAGTGCAAACCTGCAGCCTCTTGGCCCTTTTACAGGTCAGTTTGACACCTCTGAATTCTAATCCATCCACAATGATTACCCCTGTTGATGATGTCGCAGTTGATAATGACTATCAGTGTGGGGACTTAGTGACAATGATGGAACGAGATGAACACTTTCGTGAGGTACCTCTCTCCAATCCCGAGTTGATGTTGTTTGCAGATGGGTCTTCATTCTGTCAAAATGGGATAAGATATGCTGGATGGGCAGTAACCTCAGAACATGAAGTGTTAAGATGCAGTTTGATGCCACCAGGGACTTAAGCACTACAAGCAGAATTGAAAACTTTAACTGAAGCTTTATCAGTCATTCTGGATAATTTACATGCAATGCACAACAAGGAAACGGGTTTGAGTCTTTTTGAAGTAATTACAGGTTGACCAGTGTCATTACCAGGAACAATCAATTTCCAAAAAGTGGACGTGCATTTGGCATCAGATGCATTGCTTTCATTTTGCAAAGAATTGGCTCAGGCAGTTAGAGGGGCATCCCGCCAGGAAGCAGAAGCATGGAAACAGGCACCTGACGGGGATATGCCCTTGTTTCAGGTCAATGGGTAATAATACATAAGCCACAACATTTGAAATTGGATGCAAAATGGGAAGGTCCATTCCTAGATTATTAGGCTCTAATGGAGCAGTTAAGCTACAGGGAAACCTAAATGGGTACATGCAAGTCATAGCAAATTATCTGAGCCGCCTAGTACAGTGACATTGGGTGATATTTAACATGTCTTTTTATGTCGTAGAAAAAAGCATAATTTCATATGTAAATAGTTATTGTAAACACCTCAGGATATGCACTGATTCCATGTTACAGCCTAGTCTGGTGATTGTAATATTTTTGCCATGAACTCTACATACTGTCATGTTCTTTTTTCTGCGTATTTCTGGAGGCTGTGCGACCTCTGCCTCAGCAGAGACATGACATGAAGCAACAGGAGCGGTGGGACATCATGCCAAACCAGTGGCGTGAAGAAATCTGCAGTTACACTGTGACTTAGGGATCTTCATTGCAAAGGACTGGATTTGTTCTACTCCGACAGACAATGATAAAAATATTTCACCACTGCTAAGGCACAGATCGCGGAAGGAAGTATCGGTCAAATGAAATAAGGATAGGTGGAAAATTTTGCCCAAAATTGGCAAATTAATGGGGTACACCGCTTCACCCTGTGATATAGGAATGGACCCTTTTGGACCATTCACAACTTCTGTTAGCAGTGCAATTCACACATTCAAGTCAATTTGAGATTCATGACCAACCTCACGATCACAAACTCATTTTAAATGTATGTTTTGCCTTTATTTATTTTGTCCTTTTTTGTTATTGTCTTCTCCCAAATGCGATGGTGATCATAGATGTCTCTGGTGATCATGTGATCAGACGGGGGAATTGTAAGATTTCAGGTTTTTCAATGTGCTTCCTTTCAATTTCTCACATTTCCAAATACAGAGGGGTGGGCTGGGAGATGGCCACCAATGATTGGTTAATATATTAATTGCTGTCTACTAGTTTTCCCAATAGAATATGAGGATCAATATGGCACCGGAGGACAGTCGGCATTGTCTTACTAAATTAGGGTGAGGTGTCTTGAAATCTTGTAGAGGAGCAAAAGCCATCTCCTTGGGATGGCCCAGGTGTGGGTGACTGTCTGACTGGGTGTTATTTGTCACTCTTTCACATTATTTAAACTGCCTGTGTGTCTTCGTTCTGTGTGATGTTGACCTCTCCATGAGCATGAACATTTTCCGTTGCAACAGAACTTGCAATTACGTGCTTCACGTGTCACATCATTACTATGGCATCCGTCCTTCAAGTTATTTTCACCCGAGATTATCCGTAAATTAAACAGCCTGTTTCGAGTCATCATTTCGGCAATTAAAGAAGAAATGAAACTACAGAGATTTTCTTCAGGGATGATTCTATATCTGGATGAAGACTTAGTCGAAACCGTTGATATAGTTTAATAAATTAACAATTATAGCATTGTGGCTACAAGACTCGATGGCCCATCTTCACATTTGTATTTTCACTGTGTTAAGCGCCTCTCCAACAGTGGTATGCATGAAATCTCTCTCCTATCTAGTTAGGAAAAGTAAATCTGAGCCAGTCTGCAGTACTCATGTGTTTTAAGGTGAGGTTACTTCAAGGGTTTTATAACTCCAACCACAGATCACTAAAAATCTGGGGTTTAGGAAATTAAGAAGCTCAGACATGATGCCCAATCGACACTCCTTTGGCAGTTCACTGCTTGCAAGTACCATTCACGTCTGGTTTGTGGGCTGAACAGAAAAATTTCAGGTAAAAAGTGGTCAATTCAAAGACTCCCCCCATATAGCAGTCGGGTCTGGCCCAGATCCGGATTCAAGCTGGCACTGCTGGGCGACTGCTGGCATGGCAAGTGGTATGTTGACCGGATGTGGGCCAGGTCCGGCAATGATGGCACCGTTTATGTGATGGCGTGCCACATGTGGGCAAATTGTGTCCGCAGCTCCGGCAAACCAGATCTGGGCTACTAAAGGGCCATCGATCTTGCTGTATGTGGGCCAGAACTGGGCCGTGTAAAGTGCATTATGTGGGCCAGACCTGGGCCAGGCCAATATTGCTATATGGGCCTGGATGTTTACTTTTTTCCAAAAGCAAGGAATGAAAAACAAAATCATTATTTTCATTTGAATTTTATAAATTGAATATTCTGTTAAAGTGCCCCTTCCGTGAGAAAATGGACTTATCTGTTAGTATTTGAATATGGTAGGTCCATAATCAGTTTGTGACGTGTGGTTCTTGAACTCAAACACCACTTGAAGTATTGGTTTTTGCAAATAAAAGGAAATAGGTGGAGAATTTACGCCAATAAAAAATGTGTTGCGGTGTTACGAAACACCGCAAATTGAATATTCATGTTCTCGCCAGTTCTCGCCCACTCTGGAGTGTAACCGCCCACACAAAGATTCGAGCAACGTGCGAACTGTAAGTGTCATCCACTGTCTATGGCAGCGGTCAGCAACCTGCGGCTCTGGAGCCCTTCTACAGTGGCTCCCTGTAGCTTTGAAAAAAAAATTAATAACGGCTATTTAAATTTATTTTTATTTTTTCTTTCAAACAAAATATCACTAATTTTGTAGATCAGGGTGATACTGTGACACTGAAAAAAAAGCGTTTAATATTTGTGACCCTGCCCGTGAAAACCCGGCTAAACTCGCCTGATCTAATTTTGAGATAAAGACCGTCAAGTAGTCCCTGTGATAAAAAGTGACAAAAATATGGGATGTGAGTTTATTGCTGTAAATGATAGGTTACATATTGGGGTTTCGAAAGTGTTCAAAAATTAATATCTAACATCATACATATTAAAATTAATGAATTTGTTGACACTTTGTTAACAAATTACGGAGAAGTTGCTTTCCACAAGCCTGGTTTTCAGTCTGCTTTTAGTGTACCTTTGGCGGATGAACGCCTGATAGTTTAGGTGTCATTCGGTTCAGGAACTTCTTTTCTACCATTAAAAATGAATGTTGATGATAATGTGCACCATTGTAAAGCAGGTCAGTCAAAGTTATGGCAGAAGAGTTGCGATTTAAGCCGGGTGCGGATTTTCCACGGATTGCGTCGTATCACCACGGAAATTTCAGAAAGGAAGCGTTTGCATTTGTAGATTAACATCTTGTGAAGCTAACCAGCCTAGTTTGAAGACACATCATGCCTGCCAAAACTTTGAAATGACCTCACTCAGTCAGTATTGGAGATATCAGTGAGATTTTTTCACAGAATATTCCTCACATGATGTAGAATGACTTTGTGTAAAAAAAGAAACCTGTTCATCACCAGAAAATGTCTAGAGCTGGGTTTTCACGGGCAGGGATATAGGTGACCTATTGGCAATTGCAAATGACGAGACATCTGTCTCGTTGCGTTTTCATTTTGGCAAGGTGGGATGATGTATTGGGGCTTGATGCATAGGCTACTAACATGAAAGCCCATCCTGGTAGGCTATTCTGAGAGTTAGGCCACTTTTAGAATGGTTTTAAAAAAATCAACAGCCTAATCGCAGGGCTGCCAACTTGCTACGCATTCTCACGCATACGGCATAGGTCTCACGCATTTTCGAGGCATATTCACAGAAGTCAGCAATTGTTCAATCAGCGCGTTTATTAATGATTTTCTTACGCGTAATTAAAGTCCTTGTGCATGGCAGTTTCAGTTTCACTTGCGTGACGGTGGATTTCACCACTAGTAACACGGCAAGCGATTATGACTCTGGACGTCTTGCGCTTTTTTTTTACTTGGGGATAGAAAGCAATGCAAGTGTTTCATGATCGTTTCGATTGTTTGAATGGAATAAGACAATTTTAAATGTCTTTATGCCATTCCATTGCTTCCAATTCCTGAGTAAAGAAAAGCGTGAGAATTCCGGAGTCATAATCGATTTTCATGTCACTAGTGGGGAAATGAACTTGAAACCGATAAATTTTCATGCACAACGACTGTAATTCTGCAAGAGAATCTCTTAAATGCGCATTAATTGAATAATTACTGACTACAGCACAGGAACGTGAATGCCACTAAGAAGCGCGAGACTCGCGTCGAATGCGTGAGATTTGGCAGCTCTGCAATCAAGAGGGCTGCGAGACATTTCGTCTAATTTGTTGGATAAACTAGTCAAATTACCACTCTGAAACGTCTATTGTTAGACGTGTTGGTAGCATTTCCTGCATTGCATCGGCCTCCTCTTCAGATTCGGGGTCATAAGGCAATATTTGTGAACTTTGTGTAGCCATTGCTTTGCTGAAGTCTTACTATGCTACCTGTAAAATCTGCTGTCTTTCACCGTCTATGGTTGTAGCTAGCCAGGCTCTGGGCCAGTTGGGCGTTTGGGCTGTTTACATATTGAAAATTCACGAATGTAGCTGAACTATCCAATCAGCGCAAATTTCATTTAAACGCCGGATATTCATGAGGGAACTCACCCGTCTTCTCAGACTGCCTTTCAGTGATACTAAAAAGGTCATCAAATGAGCGATTCAAGGCACTTTTCCCGCAAATAATGGTATGAATACGATGGCAGGGCATTGGGGATTAACACAAAATGTTGGGATATTAATGGAAGGGGCACTTTAATGGTGATACGTTAATTATATCACCACCAAGGGACCTGTAATTTTATGTGCTGTTATTATGAACACTGTTAACCATAGCAAGGTCGTCTATGGTGACTTTGTCAATGTACATCTCAAAATAAGATATTTTTGTAGATAGGCCTCAGCTTGGATTCAAGCCCACAAGCTTCATGCTGTGAAGCCACAATGTCACCCTAGTCGTATTTATACCAAAGGAAGAGAATTACAGAGTTATGACTCTCGTGTACTGGTCTTATAATGACACTGTCATGCTGTAATATATGCTACACTCAAACACCACCTTTAGTTTGAGAAATTTAATTATTATAAAAAAATAATCTTAAAAATATCTCTGAATTATAAGATGCAACAGACAAAGAGTGTCTAAATAAATTCAATTTTGTTATCCTATATGTGGTCTGTGACTGCTTTTAACATTTAAAATTAAATAGCAAGGCCAACTACGTCACCCCAGACAGCAAAGGAATATCCCTGAAATGTCCCAATCCCCTGCACTACTATCAGCCAGTGCTGCACATTACGGCAAGCTCTCAAGTAGATCTACAACATGAAACATACTTCAAGTAAATCTGATGAAGTTTTTCAGTTATGGCCAAAATTGTAAAATTTTCATGCACAGTGCCCCCAGATGGCAAATTGTGTTATCAGAAAACTGACTACAGTTCTTCCTCCCATGAATGCCATGAATGGATAACCAACTTTAAAAACTGTTGTAGTTATGTGCGTCCGCGGCAGCAAAGGAATATCCCCGAAATGCTCTAGTCCCCTGCCCCACTATCAGCATGTGCCGTCAATCATGGCAAGCTCTAAATTAGACTTAGATATGAGGCCAATTGCAAGTAAATCAGGCAGGTAGTTTTTGAGTAATGGTCAAAAATGTGTAATTTTTACTCAAAGCGCACCTGGATGGCAAATTGTGATTTTGTTTTCTTGTCTATGACATCTAAGCACTTGCTGAGAATGGATAACCAACTTTATTAACTAGTGTAGTGACTTCGCAAACACCTAATTTTTGCAGCGGTGGACACGCCGGTCAGGGGGAAAACATAATATTCCCAAAACTTTACTTTGGGGATATAATTACATTGGAGTGTTTTGGTATACATGCCATTTGTTTGGAAAGCAGTTGATAAAGCATAGACCAGGGGTCTCCAACCCTGTTCCTGGAGAGCTACCATCCTGTAGGTTTCTGCTCTGTCCCTAATTCAACACACCTGATTCAAATTGGCTACTCATCAGGATCTCTATCTGGGCAATTAGGTGTGCTTTGGTTTGTCAGGAGTGAAAACCTTCAGGATGGTAGCTCTCAAGGAACAGGGTTGGAGACCCCTGGCATAGACAGAGATGAGGACATTCAAAAGTCCAGTTCCTATCTAAAACATCGGTCATTAGTGTAAAAAAAAAGCTTAATTGCTTTAGTGTTAATATTGAAAAGAAATGACTGAATAATTTTTTAAGGCCGCTGTCAGTCCCCGGCCTTTGGAATCATCCTAACTCTTCTCGCCCATACAGCGCCCCTGAAGACCAGTCTAGCTCCTACACCAAATTCTTACGCAGCCATGCCTTTGTAATGCATGCAGAATGCGGTTTGCATGGTCTTATTGCAATATGCATGGGTCTCCTTGGAAAAGATATTAGGGAGTTTAAGCAACGGCGGATTTTGAGACGGCAACGGCACCCGGAAATACATCTGCGCTCCGCTGATCGAGACTTAAGCCGGTGTGCCGGCGTTGCCTTGCCGTAGCAGGCTGATCTACTATGGGGGAAGAGCCAATCTCACATAGTCGCAACAACGCGTGGTTCAGGTGATTGCATGAAATGGTTTTCATTGGATTTCTGAGATGAAATGTGTTCTACAGTTGATAGTGACACACTACATGTTTCAGCGAACCATTGCTGAAAATTACGGTAATTCTATGAAGCCGATTGAGAAAATTCAAAGATGAGGCTAATGCAGGGAATGTGAACTATAACATCAGTATAAGTTCAAAATTTCAACCGCACATCCAGGACACCAAAACATGCTGAAAAAGAGCGCAATTTTCAGTGAGCACTGCACTGCAATCAACCTGGAATTTTAGGTATCTACCGTAAACATATGGCCAGCCTGGCGGCTGGCACCTATTGTCACATACGTACACTATGTAGATATTTCACTGTACAAAACCATAGTGAACTACTCTTCTGCTGTAGGCTATATTCTCCCCTCATCCTTGCATTGCATAATTTATATAATTTCTCTGTATACCCTGTAAATATCTATATTTACTCCAATTTACATTAGTGTCTTTATTCTACTCCCATGCATATAGCACACCATGCACTTTACCATTCCTTGACACTCTGAATAGATGTGTTCTTAAATCAGCTGACTGCAACTGATTTCCCACGGATCGATGCGCGTATACTGACGGAAAATCTAAAATGCCGCGGAAATGACGTTTCATCAGAAGACGTTTTGAGCCATTTCTGTGCACTGCTGTCCGTTTAAAAAAAATCTTGTACGTCATTCATCTGTCCAAAGGCGTTGTGGTCCGCTGCAGACAGTCAGCCACTCTGCTGTTCTTATACATAACCACACGCTGTCAGGAGGTTGTGGGAAGTCGCCTGTACCATTGTGAAAAGTCAGTCCGTTGCTTAAAGTTCCTACTATGGCTTTGACGGCTACGGCACCAGGGGCAGGAGATTTTTATTTCTGGGTGCCGTAGCCGTCGCAAAATCCGCCATTGCTTAAAGTCCCTGTTATCATAAAGGCAGCACATGTTGTTCAGCGTACTTTTCAGTATTAATAGTGCCTTCACAGAAATGCCAATTATCATTGCTAGGGGCACTGACGAAACCCCATACCATGACAGAGCATGGCTTTTGGACTTCTTACCAGTAACTGTCTGGGCCCGTATTCACAAAGCATCTTAGCGCTAAAAGTAGGTCCTAACTGCCGGCGGGCGCGTCAGTCATAAATTTAGGACTCCTAATTACTTTTACTAAGTGTTATTCACAAAGCATTTTAGGCCTAAAAGTAGCTCCTAAGTCTGGGAGACCTTAAAAGTAGTCATGAGGACTCCTAACTCGCTAAAACCTATTCACAAAGAATCGGAAAATGGCTGCTGCTGTTGAAAGACGGAATGACTTGGAAATTCTTAATGATGCGCAGTTATCGGATGAAAAGATATCGGATCGACCGTGAAGGGATTTTATTTGTTGTTGACTTGGTGACGGAGAGAATTATGTCTCCAACCATGAGAAACAACCCAATAAGCCCGGATATAAAATGTTTGACAACACTTTGTTACTTGGCCACCGGAAAAATGCAACTTTGCGACGCGGACAATTTAGGGATTTCACAATCATCTGTCAGTCACTCAATTCAACAAACAGTCAATGTGCTCTGTGAACCTCATATCATCCGACAGTGTATCCGGTTTCCAATGGACATTCGCCAACAACACAGAATCAAACTTGAACTCATGCGCATCTCAGGTATGCCCGGTATCATCGGTGCTATTGACAAGACCCATATTCAATTATTTCTCTGACCCAAGATGAAGAGGTATTTGTAAATAGAAAAAAAGTTCATTCCATCAACACCCAGATAGTATTTGATGTCGAAAACAATATTTTGGACGTTGTGAAATGGCCAGGATCCATGCACGACTCGCATTTTAATGGAAAGCAGCTTATGCCAATTATTTGCCACTTGCTGGGGGACAGTGGCTTTGGTGCTGTACCTCCTCCTGCTATGCATGAATTATTCTATTAGGCTATTTGGCGAGGGTTACATTTAATAGATCATCATCATAATACCAGCCCATGCCATATTTTGAATGCATATTTAAATTGTAGGCTATAAATTACAAACCAAGCTTAGTATGCTTTCCTGCTTGAACGATAGTCTGTTTATAGGCTGCGATCTTGGATCTCCCCTGCGATTGAAGCCCATACCACCGCTTCTCGCAGTCGTCTGCCCGAGACACGGAGAGGAACGCAGCATTGATCTGTAGGCTGATATTATCCCGCGCATCCTGCTTGAATTTGCTGTTCACCCCCGAGCCAAAATTCCCTTTGATTACATGCTTTTGCTCCAGCACCAACTGGGCCAGCAGCAGTAACTGGTCATGGCTCCAGTTTGGCTTTCTCGCCCTTTTTGAACTTTCATCCATGACAGTTTAGGGCAAACAAATATGAACAGCCCGACATTTAAATGATTGCAACATATTCTCACTGGGTAAGAAGTTGCGAATTGTTGGGGCAAATGACGCATTTTATTATTGACTTATTTTATGCTATTGGCATTTTTTACAACTATCTCTTTCCTATGTATGTTTATTTGCCTAGAGCGTGATGTGTGGGGACTGCGCATAGTGCATTTTCAGGAGTGCTCAACATGTTATTATTTTATCGGACAAACCAGCCGCTTGGACTATTTCCTCATATTTTCCTCCATGGGATGTATGTGGGATATTTTTTTCAATGGGCCGCCCTGTCACCAAACAACCAATCACCATGCTGATTGTCCCATGACTCATGCATGAGAATTGACATCATCCATAGCAACGGAGATTTACTCCCACCTATCTCAGAGCTACTCCTAGTCTGGGAGTTACCAGTTTTCTTAACTAAAAGTTGCTCTCAGCGGCTTTGTGAATAACTTTTAAGATTTTACTCCTACATAAAGTGTTTTAGCACGACTTAGGACTACTCCTAGCGGTAAGATACGATGCTTTGTGAATACGGGCCCAGGTCTTTTTCTTCTTCGGTCCATAGCATCGAGCGTCCAGTGATGCTGAAATATTGATTTATTTGTCTACAATACATGTTTCTAGTGTGTGATATCCGTTGCAGATGCCTCTAGGCCAGATCCTGGACACTGTTAATATTAGGTTTCCTTTTTCCATTTTTGCAAAAGTGAGCAAAAGTATGAAAATATTATTTTTTTTTCTTAAAGTGAATATACAAAAATACATTAAATGTTTTTTCTTTTTTATAACTTATGAAAGCACTCCTGTGTCCATTAATTTGCAGGACACCCAGGATTCATAGTGCCCCAAGTCTTCCCAGAATATTCAGGCTCCCCGGAACTTTCCGGATGGCCAGATTCTCTGGAACCCTCAGGATTTCCAGAACACCAAGGGTCTGCAACATTCCCAGAATGCTCGGGACACCCAAAATCCTCAGGAGAAAAACCAGCAAGGGCTTTTGAAGCAGAAGTGGTATTCAGAGAATCGAGAGTATTCAACTACACCCGTGGGTCTGGAGTTGGTGATACATCTGAAGACCATCCAGGCCAGACTTACAGCAGTAGCCACTGTAAGAAGGCTGAGAGGATAAGAGTGAACGAAATGGTCAAGCAGTTCTTGAAAGACTCTGTAATGACGAGGGTCATCCCAAGCATCTACATTCTAGTGTTTATCATCAGCGTCCCTCTCAATGCTGCCACCATCTTTATCTTCTCTCTCATGGTTCAAACTAAAAAGCCAGCAGCGATCTACATGCTCAACCTGGCCACGGCTGACTTGCTGTTTGTGCTGCTGCTCCCCTTCAAGGCATCTTACCACTATAATGGCAACGACTGGATTTACGGGTCGACCATGTGCCGCGTGGTCACCTTCGCCTTTTACTGCAACATGTATTGCTCTGTCCTGCTGATTACATGTATCAGCGCAGACCGCTTCCTGGCAGTGGTCTATCCCATCAGATCGCTGACCTGGCGCAGTCGGCAGAGAGCAGTGGTCGTGTGCTGCACCATGTGGCTGCTGGCTGTTGCTGGCATGACACCGATCCTGCTGTCAGAGCAAACAATGTGCCTGGAGGCCCTAAACATCACCACCTGCCATGATGTGCAGGTCGGCCAACTGGAACACGCCTACTACCGCTACTTCTTCCCCACCGTCGTAAACCTGTTCTTCTTCATCCCCCTCATCATCACGACTGCCTGCTATCTGAGCATCCTACGGGCCTTGCGTTCCTCTAGGGAGTCTAAACGCTCCAGAAAGACAAGGGCCGTGGTCATGGCAGCTGCTGTGCTGACGGTATTTGTAGTCTGTTTCACCCCATCCAACGTCCTCCTGCTGGTCCACTATGCCCATGACAAGAATGAAAACACCTACATGGCTTACCTGGTCTCTGTGTCCATTGGCACTGTGAACTGCTGCCTGGATCCAGTAATCTATTACTTTGGCTCATCTCAGTGCCGTAAGCAGGTGACCCGGCTCCTCAGACGAGGGGCCCCGCAAGAGAGCTCCCAGCCAACAACCTCTGGGACCAGTGATCAGCAGGCTGTCAAGGGTAGCCTGAACAGCTAATACAAGGGGCTTGACCATGTGATTTCACAGAAGGGTGCCGATATTAAAAATGTTAATATTCTCGTCTTCACACATTTCTGCACTTACATGACTACGTATTAAGCATCCATTGATTGCATTAATTTCTGCTGAAATCATTGCATATGGCGGATTTTTTTTAGCAGTTCAATGGGTTTCCTCCCAATTAAGTTTATTTTGCTTATAAACATGCAAATTGAAAATATCTTTTCTGTCAATCATCTTAAAAAACTACTTTGCATCATAATATCAGCTTCAATAACAAACTTTAATGATATATTTTTCTGGACACCGACACTTGAAGGGAATGGAAATGAGAAGGGAATCATCAAATGAGTACTTTTGTTTGCTGGCAGAGTGAGCCCAAGTGCTATAGGAAACAATGACTTAATTATCTTAACCTAGTTAAATAGTTATTTCCATTGTCATTTTAAAGGGGGTGCCAGGGCACAGCACAGTTAACTGAAGGAAGCAGTAATGAACACATAACATTGTTTTGATATGATGGACTAACTCACTCCCTACACAATACTTTTATATAAAATTGTCGCGTTTGTACGGAATACTTTTCCCGAAAATTACACAATATAAAGTACTGATGTACAGGTGGCCCGTGACCGCGATCGTCAACTGATTTTGTGTTTTCATCGGACTGCGAATGGTCATCCATGCCACTGGCACCGGCTTACCATAGGGAATGGTAGAATTCGCCACGCCATTGGCAGCGGCATGCCGTAGGGAACGAGTTAATATGCACCAACCCCTTTACCATTTGTACTCGTGTGTCTAAGTAAATATTATCGATGATGTGCAAGTTAACTGCAAGTTTACTGACCATTTCTCCATTTTTTTGCATGTGTGGGTGGTGGAGTTGCACTGCCATTTACAGTAATTAAGACTTTATGGCTTTAAAATGGGTTTGGAACCACAATCCAGAATTTACCCTCTGGGGTCTAAGCCATTTTTTTTTCCCTATTTTTGGTTTGCCTGGTGTCCTTGTGTAATGCTTGTATAACCTCAACCACTGTGATGAACAATCCAGTTATACATGTGATTTTTTTTTTTTTTCCAGAATTTGTGAGCTGTATAAATAATTATATGACAATAAATATGAAAGAATAAACGAATCTCAGAATTTTATCTAAATCACACACAGAACCATTATGAACAAGATTTTTGGCTTTGGAAAATTGTTCTCCCAGGTGCTGTGAATAAGGGAAAAAATATACATTGCAGTTGACTCACATCAAACGCTATTAACATTTTTTCTAAGTCCTCTTTTCTGTAAGCTGTCCCTTGTACCCCACACTCAAACCTGTGGTGCAAACCTATTGTATACAATCTTTGTGTAGCCCCAACCTCCGCACTAAATTTGTGGTGTAACTACCAGCCTGACTGGAGAAAGAAGAGCCCCCTCAGCCCACCACACTGTGTGAAACAGGCTTCCAACAAACAACAAACGAATGGAAACTAAATTTACAAACAGGTAAATCTGACATTCAATACCACCTAAGATTCATTTTCATGTCAAGAAGCCAAATAAATTGTATAAACTCAGAATAGCAAGAAGCTATATGCCCATGGAATACCCCATGCACACAAGGCGCTTGCCTTACAATTATCCGATTGTGCAAAGAGATATCTACATCTACGCTATTCTACTTATTATATAGATCGCTTGCCCTCTAAGGTATAGATCTGGAAGTAATAGGGCTAAGATGATCTCATGTTAATCCATTGCACAATCCACTCCAAAGAAGCATTGCCGCCAGTCAAAAACAGCTTCTGAGTGTTCAAAATTCAAGAGCACAGCCTTTGACTGGTCTATGGACTCAATCCCAGGGAACTTTGAGTCATGATCCAGACCAGGAATCAAGTGCGGAGGCAGCATAAAATCCAATAGTAAGGTTTATTGGTAGTAATATCGTAAAAGTGGGATAGAGCCCAGAGGAAAGCAGCACAGTTCAGTTCAGGTGTTGGGGGCCAAGCAGGGTATTGCCAATCTCTGGCGAGTGGATTTCCGGGATGACTGCCATATGGAGTGCACACTTTGCTAGAGCCAAACTGTCTGAAGGCAGGGTGGAGTGACAAGAAGAACTTAGTTCCAATTTTGACAACCGTAGAGAGATTAAGGGCTTGTTCCTATTAACCTGG
This sequence comes from Gymnothorax javanicus, assembly GCA_029692085.1. Lineage (NCBI taxonomy): Eukaryota > Metazoa > Chordata > Actinopteri > Anguilliformes > Muraenidae > Gymnothorax > Gymnothorax javanicus. Next base: position 161,918,815 of record CM056194.1, on the reverse strand, counting down.
ACGAAGGAGCTGACTTCAGTGGGGTAACCCTTACGCAATAAAAATATATTTCTCCATATATGAACTGACAATATATTATATGCCTAATAATATGTTGTAAAATATACATAATAATATATTTCAACAATACATTATATATGTTTTGGATATATATTGTTGAAGTAATATATTGCACTATGTTGAAAAATACTGCAATTATTGCCATTTTCATTTATTGAATAAATAAATATGGTTTTGAAAATATACTGTATAATACATGATCATATATTGAAATATATATCAGATTACATACGGGATTATATATGATATTATGTATGGGAAGATGCATTGTAAATATATATAAATATTATATGATGAAATTATATAATATACTTTAATGTACTAGATAATATAATTAGATTAATATGGGAACATATATGTACAAGGTCTTAAATGTGTTGAAGAAATATATTGATTGATATAAAACCATATTTTGAATTATGTATCATATTATGTATGGTATACAAGAAATTATACATGGGAAGATGCATGGTAAATATATGATATACTATATCCTAATGTACTAGTTAATATATCCCTTTTTATATGTACAATGGTCTCTCATATGTTAAAATATAAATGATAATATATTGAATAATACATCAATAAAGTTTACATTAACTCAACAGGGTTTATTTCAAAAACAGCAGCTGAACAGACATTGACCTGAGAACTAACAGAGTGAAATGCCTGTCACTTTGGTTCAAGTTGAGCCTCATCCCTAGGTAATGCATAATGCACATCTTGGTGTTGTTCAGCAAATGGCAAGCTTGTGGCTCAATAGTGAAAACCATGAGAAGCCATATTATATTGGTAATCGGGTTCCTGAACTTGATCAACAACTCCTTTCAATATCACAAAAGTGCCCCGCTCTTTTCAGCTAAGGAAGTTTGGGAAAGCTAGTGAATGGCAGAACTGGCTATCTTTGTACTAAAAGGAATACTACCCCAGGCATTTTACTGGCACTGGTCAATACTTGTCACCTTCATGTTCTTTCTATGTAAGGACATTTTCACACCAGAGGGGTTAAAAAGATGTGAAAAACTAGTTGTAGATTTTGTCAAACAATTTGAAATACTGTCGGGAAAGGAAAATGTGTCATTTAACGTACATTTATGTCTTCATTTGCCTGACTCTGTAAGAAATTTGGGACCTTTGTGGGCACATTCAGGATATATACTCAGTCAAAAAAGAAACTTCACACTCGTTTGGAGGTCGATAAGTTGAACATACAGGAACAGTGGTTTTAAATAATGATTTAATTCCATTCTGTACCCATTAAGGACGGTGTACCATAAAAATCATGTTCATAATGTAACCAGTTCCACCGGAAATGCTACGGAAATGTAAGAGAGTAAAAATGGTAAGTTACAACTTGATGAAAGCATGTAAATAGCGCGTATGCCCTCCATGAGCGTTCACAACTGCGACGCAACGTCTCCTCATGGATTGAATGATGCGTCTGAACACAGCTTGGGGGATGCGTCGCCATAATTGAACCAACATGGCACCAAGTTCCTGCAAATTCTGCGGAGGGTTCCTTACTTGACGGAGTCTTCTGCCCAACACATCCCATACATGTTCTATGGGATTAAGGTCGGGAGACCTTGAGGGCCACTCCATGACATTGATGCCAGCATTCCTAAGAAAATTCCGCGTTAAATTGGCTGTATGAGGTCTGGCATTATCGTGTTGGAATGTCAGACCTGGGCCATGAGCTGCCATGAATGGCAAAAGCTCTGGAATGAGCACTTGATCTCTGTATCCTGCAGCAGTTAGGTTTCCTTGAACGACCATCAGTCGGGAACGGGCAGGACCATTAAAGGCACCCCAAACCATAACACTACCGCCCCCAAAACGGTCCACTTCCTGCACACAACACTGGGCGTTGCGTTCACCGCGTCTCCTCCAAACTCTAACTCTCCCATCAGCGAAGTGCAAAAGTGAATCTGGATTCTTCACTAAAAACGACCCTATTCTAATCACGCTGAGTCCATCTCAGATGTCGTTGTGCCCAGAGAAGCTGTTGACGTCGGTGTAACTGGGTTAAAATTGGTCCACGATATGGCCGACGTGCATGGAGACGAGCAGTGCGCGGGCGACACGTATGGTTTGGGCAGTCACACGACCTCTAAACAATTCATTCCTAGTGGACGTTGCAGTGAGAAATCGACACGCAAATGACGAAGACGATTTGTCGGTCTTCTGCTTGTGTCGTCACCGTGGTCTACCCGAACGAGGTCGGTCTGCTGTGGTTCCAGTTTGTTGGAGACGTGTCCGAAGATCATGGATAGTCCGTCGACTGCATCCCATAACCCTGGCAACGTCAGTGACCGACGTTCCCATATTCAGCATGCCAATGGCACGTTCACGTTGAATGTTTGACAGTCGTGGCATTGCAAATCAACGGATAATTGACTGTAAGAACTTGTTTTTCCGAGATGTCACTCTACCGTGCTAACGTGGGCTCAATTGCACGTGTCTCATAAGGTCACGTGACTAGGAACACGAGGAAACATGCTTTTACCTTGATGTATGCTCGCACGTGCTGCATGCTTGTGCACGTCGGAGTTGCTGTGTGTCATGATGTCTTTGACAACGCATTTACCCCTAATAATAATAATATCTCTTGTATTAAGTTTCAAGAAAATATTTAGAAATTTATGAGTGTGAAGTTTCTTTTTTGACTGAGTATATTTTTGAGTCTTTTAATAGGGAGATACTGAAGATGTTTCACAGCACCCAGTGTGTTCATTTACAGATAATGAAACAATTCACATGTAGACAAGTATTGCCTCTTTTGAAAAACAATGTACTGAGAAATGCTGTGCCTAGATATATACAGCTCTATAACCACTTCATTGGTCAAAAAAAAAAATAAAACTGAAACAGTTGAAAGAGTTGCAGATCAAGTTGTGACCCTTGGTTTACACTATGTACGAAAACTTACTAATGAAGAGATACTGGCTATGAGAGAGAGACTTTCAGTCACCACGGATGCATTTGTGAAAATATTCAGTAGAATTCTGGTCAAAAGACACCTGTATTACTCAGAGCAGTTCGCTAGAGTAATGAAAAGGAACAGCATCACTGTTTTGTTGGATAATGAACACATAATTATGTGCCTGCAGCAATGCAGACACATATTAAAATCCTGCATACTTCCTTATTGGGTGTGAATGCTGAAAGCATCCAAACCCTATGTTCTTCTGTTACCAAAATTCTTTATTTTTCTTATTATTATTCCGCCACGTTTTTTGGCTCACCGTGACTTCAACATACTTCAACCGATTCAAACCATTCAAATTTCATCTTATTCAGTTCCATGAGGACATTATCGGAAACTTTCAGATTTTCTGTAACATTCATAGTTTTCTAGAAATTCAACGTCAAAATTCCGACTCCTATTAAATCCCATTCAAAAAAAACTTTGGCCCTGAATGCGTTCCACAAACTTCAACCGATTCAAACCATTCAAACATCAAAATGTCCAGCTGAATTAGGAATCGACTGGAATGACTTTTCTAATTCCTAACATTCATACTTTCCGAGATATTCCAGGTTTTTTAAAAACCATTTTCCCATTGGAAATGAATTACGGAATCTTCAAAAATCAGAAAACTTCACCTTTTTTTCAAACGGTAACTACTGATTCATACTTTCAGTTAGAAACTCCATTCCAACTGGAAAGTATTCAACATTTTCCTGATGTTTTACGTATGATTCAACTTTTCAATCCCATTCAAACTTTAAGAAATTATTCACCATTTTCTGAAACTTTGTTATAATGGAAGTCAATGAGAAAATCCTTCAAACTCACTCATCTTCACCCTCTCACCGTGAACTCACACATTCACGTAAAAACTCCTTTCCAAGTCTCAAACGTTGACAATCCCGTCGACTTTCAGTGTCTAACTCAAATTTTCATGATCTCTTTTAGTTTTTCTACACCAGCAGTTTAAAAAACATTCAATTTTGAGCCCTTCTCAGACTTTATAATGGGTGTCTATGGCGTGGAATCTTCAGAGCTAGAGTGCGTGATTATATTCCTAGAGTGTGAGCTGGGAGCAGACACGCTGAGAAAAATACTTTTTAAATCGCTGTAACTTCCACAAATTTGAATCCCTCTTCATGACATTTCACAAAAACGTAGGAAAATTTGTTCTTGTTCCAGCGGTATAATTTTTGTAGCAGAGAAGTGCATGGTTTTGGCTCAGGGAACAGTCAAAGGACAGGAAGCAGGTAAAACTTCTCTATCTCTTCCATTCAAAATTCACCCAAAAATTTTGGGAGAACAGCAAACGGGCAGAGTTTTTAGATCGCTGTAAATCCAACATTATATTACTCAGAGAAATAAGAAAGACATCCACACACTCAGCAAAGTCTCCTGCCTTGAACGATGTGGTTACATTGGTGACAGGACGAACTTTTTTCGCGTGAGAAGCAGGAGTTTGAGGTGAGCGCTAACGAGGATTTCTTTGACTGAGTGACTTGGCGCTCTGTGTGTGTGGCGGTTGTTTGCTCCTTGCACTGTTGTTAGGAGACAAGTATTGGCATAGCCCTCTGTCAATCAATCAAACGGAAAAAAACGCTCGCTAGAAATGCAACGTTAAAAATAGAAACATATGTTAATGAATGCGATATGCCGCGGTTTGCAGTCTACCTTAAATTAAATTACTGCTTAGCAGAACTAGTGTTGGTCAAATGCAACGTTTATTAGCAAAAGTTATGTCTTCACTCATTACAATACAGGCTCGCTAAGTCAACAGCAGCTGTTTGCTAGCGTTACCATTATGATAAGCGAAACCACCGAGAATATTCGCGCAGATAACGGAAGAGCTATCACAGGACAAATGCGTGCAATTATATTTCGCAGGTATGCAATGCCTAAGTTACCGTCTGTAACCTCTTCAAGTTCTGTAATGTTATTGTACCTAGATAGCAAGTGAACAATGTTAATTACTGCTTAGTCTCCTGAAATATTAAGAACTGGTTTGAGAAACCAAACAATTAATAGCGCGACTCAGTGACGCCCAGATAGCAAGCACCTCCGCTACGGATCTGCCCCGGCTCTGTGCCGACACCAGCTGATCTGGCTCAGACCCGGGGAAGATCCGGAGCGGACCCACCGAGCAAGAATACGTCCAAACGACGTCTTTTTGAGGTCTTCCAAAACGTCTACATGACGTCCCCTGAGAAGCCAGAATGAAAGTTTTTATGACGTCTTTTTACGACATCTTCTGGACGTCCCGTATTACCGTCCACCAGATTTCTGCACAAGGTTAAAAATTAGTTCAAATGAGGTCGTTTTGGGCGTTTTTTCAATGTCAACTGCACACTTATTTTAGAGATACTTGATGTAAAAAAATATAATTTCTGTCTCTTCCCCCTTTACGATGTCTCCATATCCTTCCGGCTGCTTTATTAGCTCTTAGATGTCGCATTTAAACAATTGTTATGACAAGCAAAGTTCCTTTTGGCGGTAATGAGGAGTTTCGATCTTTCGAACTATGAATTACTGAGCTACCCTCGCTACTGACTGCGCCACTAAGTTAGGTTTAGCGCGTAGTGTAGTTAAGGTGTGTTTCGCTACCACTACTTTCCACGGGTCATTAAACGAACTTTGAACTTTGGCGCTGCAGCGCTACGGGACGAATAGCCGCTTCCTTGTTTGTTTGTTAATAATAAACCTTAAAAACCTAGCGAAACTCGATTGCCACAGCAAGTTCAAAGACTGGGGCGGATAATGAAATGAAATCTCTTATTGGCCCAGTTATGGGGAAAATAGCGGAAGTGCTTCTTTTATCCGCCGCGGTGCCAATAGCAGAACTGCTTCTCTTGTCGGCAATCGGATAGCCGATCTCTTTCCCCAATTAACCCCGCAAGAGCGGGCGAAGTCGCCACTTTCAACAAACAAAAAACAGACGACTATGATAACAATAAAACACAAAATTTCATGTTAATAATTTTCTTAGTTGTTTTATTTTCCCAACACTATAATACTATAAGTCCAGTACATTATTTTTCATATTATGAATACAAGTTGTTATGACTTCGTTCAATGACCCATGGAGAGTAGTCGTTGGGAAACACATTTTAACTATGCAATATTTTTCATCTATCTTCGTGGCGCAGTCAGTAGCGAGTGTAGCTTAGTTAGTAACAGTTTTAAGGATCGAATCCCCTCACTACCACATAAAAAGCTCTTTGATTGTTATAACAATTGCTCAAGCGCAACATCTGAAAGCTATTAAAGCAGTCGGAGAGATAGGAAGGCATCGCGAAGGAGGAGACATAAGCTGTATTTTTTTTTTTTGTCAATTATCTCTAAAATAAGTGTGCAGCTGACGTTGAAAATACGCCCAGAATGACCTCATTTGAGTGTGCAGAGGTTTGGTGGAAGTTAATACGGGACGTCCAGAAGATGTCTTAAAAAGACGTCATAAAAACTTTCATTCTGGCTTCTCAGGGGACGTCATGTAGACGTTTTGGAAGACCTCAAAAAGACGTCGTTTGGACGTATTCTTGCTCGGTGGGGAGGTGCTTGCTATCTGGGCGGTTTCCCTATAAGTTAACTAACTGTATTTGAGCGATTGAAGTGTTTCCCGAGAGTTTTCCTGCCAAAGAGCGATGAAGGATAAAAAATAATAATTAGCTAAGTTGAAGACAAACGCATCATGCTGAAAACAAAGCCCTGACAGCACAATACCTGGGAGTTAGATGCAAGCTGCCAGTGGTCCCTTCTGAAGGAAGCCAACCATTTATTCTGCCAGTGTAGCGAAGTCTTTCGCGATGGAATGAAACTGCCGTTTGGAGATTCTCTGACGACTGTTGTTACAGCAAACTGTACTACATATCCCGGGCATATTGGATTCACTTGATTTAAGCATTTCGAATAACGAAGAGAATTATCTGCACCTGAGATGGGAGAATTAGAGTATCTTTAATCCCGGAAATGACTGAAAACAGTTCAAGACTAATCCGTTTAAAGACATGTCTATCGCCCTCCCAGCTCTGTCCGCTGGCCGCCACTGCTAGCAACAGGAGCTGTCACCTACTCCCCGTGGCTCCTTGCATAGCGCATCAGCAAACGTGGAAATGTATTTAGTCTGTTAATTTAGTCAAATGAATATTTAAAATATTCTCATTCGTTCACAACTCTGTCTCATATTGTATGTTTTGTTATCTGTGTTCTATTCTTGTAAAAAAAAAAAAAAAAATCATACGAACAAATCAAATAGCCTATCGTACCGTAGATAATTTACGAAGAATGAATGAGTGAATGAATAAATGACAGGCAGCCCGTACAGCTGGGGACTCAGCTAATCAATACTGAGGTCATTAGATTACATGTAAAATGCTCTTTGGCAGTTAAAGCCTCATACAGAGACAATTACTTGTGAAGCAACTCAAGTTTTGAAATCATGAACAATCTAAAAGGCTGTCTGTCAGTCTGCCTGCCTGCCTGTGTCTGTCTGGGTGTTTCTGTGTCCATCTTGCACATTTTAGACTGCAGTCTTTTTTTTTAACTGTTAATACATTCAAACTTTGAGCTGGTTCATGTTTCACTCATTCATTCAATCATTCTTTCATTCTTTCTTTGTTCAGCTTTCAGTTTTTTAAATAAACATTCAAGTATTCTACATAATTCAAATATTATTATATTTTCATGGCAGCTATTCAGTGTGGCGTCAGCAAACATTCAAGCATTCAAATGTTTCAAACTTTATTGTATTCAAGACAGCATCGCAGTGTGGATTCAGCTTTCAGCATTCACACCGCAATTTCTTCAGAAATTGCTTCTCTAGTTGGGTGTGAATGCTGAAAGCATTCAAACCCTATGTTCTTCTGTTACCAAAATTCTTTATTTTTCTTATTATTATTCCGCCGCGTTTTTTGGCCCATGTAACTTCAACATACTTTAACCGTTTCAAACCATTCAAATTTCATCTTATTCAGTTCCATGAGGACATTATCGGAAACTTTCAGATTTTCTGTAACATTCATAGTTTTCCGGAAATTCAACGTTAAAATTCCGATTCCTATTAAATCCCATTAAAAAAAAACTTGGCCCTGAATGCGTTCCACAAACTTCAACCGATTCAAACCATTCAAACATCAAAATGTTCAGCTGAATTAGGAATCAACTGGAATGACTTTTCTAATTCCTAACATTCATACTTTCCGAGATATTCCAGGTTTTTTTCCAAACTGTTTTCCCATTGGAAATGAATTACGGAATCTTCAAAAATCAGAAAACTTCACCTTTTTTTTCAAACGGTAACTACTGATTCATACTTTCAGTTAGAAACTCCATTCCAACTGGAAAGTATTCAACATTATCCTGATGTTTTACATATGATTCAACTTTTCAATGCCATTTAAACTTTAAAAAATATTCACCGTTTTCTGAAACTTTGTTATAATGGAAGTCAACGAGAAAATCCTTCAAACTCACTCATCTTCACCCTCTCACCGTGAACTCATACATTCACGTAGAAACTCCTTTCCAACTCTCACACGTTGACAATCGCGTCGACTTTCAGTGTCTGACTCACATTTTCATGATCTCTTTTAGTTTTTCTACACCGGCAGTTTAAAAAACATGACATTTTGAGCCCTTCTCAGACCTTATAATGGGTGTCTATGGCGTGAAATCTTCGGAGCTAGAGTGCTTGATTTTATTCCTAGAGTGCGAGCTGGGAGCAGACAAGCTGAAAAAAATACTTTTTAAATCGCTTTAACTTCCACAAATTTGAATCCCTCTTCATGACATTTCACAAAAACATAGGAAAATTTGTTCTTGTTCCAGCAGTACAATTTTTGTAGCAGAGAAGTACATGGTTTTGGCTCAGGGAACAATCAAAGGACAGGAAGCACGTAAAACTTCTTTATCACTTCCATTCAAAATTCACCCAAAAATTTTGGGAGAACAGCAAACGGGCAGAGTTTTTAGATCGCTGTAAATCCAACATTATATCACTCAGAAGAATAAAAAAGACATCCACACACTCAGCAAAGTCTCCTGCCTTGAACGATGTGGTTACATTGGTAACAGGACGAACATTTTTTGCGTGAGAAGCAGGAGTTTGAGGTGAGCGCTAACGAGGATTTCTTTGACTGAGTGACTCGGCGGCTCTGTGTGTGTGGCGGTTGTTTGCTCCTCGCACTGTTGCTAGGAGACAAGTATTGGCATAGCCCTCTGTCAATCAATCAAACAGAAAAAAACGTTCGCTAGAAATGCAACGTTAAAAATGGAAACATATGTTAATGAATGCGATATGCCGCTGTTTGCAGTCTACCTTAAATTATTGCTTAGCAGAACTAGTGTTGGTCAAATGCAACGTTTATTGGCAAAAGTTATGTCTTCACTCATTACAATACAGGCTCGCTAAGTCAACAGCAGCTGTTTGCCAGCGAAGCGAGACCTCCGAGAATATTCGTGCAGATAACGGAAGAGCTATCACAGGACAAATGCGTGCGATTATATTTCGCAGGTAAGCGCGCCTAAGTTACCGTCTGTAACCTATTCAAGTTCTGTAACGTTACTGTATTTAGCTAGCAAGTGAACACTGTTAGTTACTGCTTAGTCTTCTGAAATATCAAGAACTGGTTTGAGAAACCGAACAATTAATAGCGCGACTCAATGACGGTTTCCCTATGAGTTAATTAACTGTATTTGAGCGGTTAAAGTGTTTCCCTAGAGTTTTCCTGCCAAAGAGCGATGAAGGATAAAAAATAATAATTAGCTAAGTCGAAGACAAACGCATCATGCTGAAAACAAAGCGCTGACAGCACAATACCTGGGAGTTAGATGCAAGCTGCCAGTGGTCCCTTCTGAGGGAAGCCAACCATTTATTCTGCCAGTGTAGCGAAGTCTTTCGCGATGCAATTAAACTGTCGTTTGGAGATTCTCTGACGACTGTTGTTAAAGCAAACTGTACTACATGTCCCGGGCATATTGGATTCACTTAATTTAAGCATTTTGAATAATGAAGAGAATTAGCACCACCTGAGATGGGAGAATTAGAGTATCTTTAATCAAGGGAAATGACTGAAAACAATTCAAGACTAATCCGTTTAAAGACATGTTTATCGCCCTCCCAGCTCTCTGTCCACTGGCCGCTACCGCTAGCGACAGGAGCTATAGCCTACTCCCCGTAGCTCCTTGCATAACGCATCAGCAAACGTGGAAATGTATTTAGTCTGTTAATTTAGTCAAATGAATATTTAAAATATTCTCAATCCTTCACAACTCTTTCTCATATTGTATGTTTTGTTATCTGTGTTCTATTCTTGTAAAAAAAAAAAAAAATCATACGAACAAATCACATAGCCTATCATACCGTAGATAATTTACGAAGAATGAATGAGTGAATGAATAAATGACAGGCAACCCATACAGCTGGGGACTCAGCTAATCAATACTGAGGTCATTAGATTACATATAAAATGCTCTTTGGCAGTTAAAGCCTCATACAGAGACAATTACTTGTGAAGCAGCTCAAGGTTTGAAATCATGAACAATCTAAAAGGCTGTCTGTCAGTCTGCCAGCCCGTCTGTGTTGTCTGGGTGTTTCTGTGTCCATCTTGGACATTTTAGACTGCAGTCATAGGTCATTCAAATGTCACTGTGCCGTTGCCCACAGGTGATTGGCCGAATCAACTGCAGTTCGGCCAATCGCCTGTGTGTAACAGCACAGTGAAATTTGAATACTGAAAGGGCCTATTTCACCAACCTGAGTTCTTGGCAGTTAAAACCTTTTACAGAAACAATTACATGTGAAGCAGCTCAAGCTTTGAAATCATGATCAGTCTAAAAGATTGTCTGTCAGTCTGTCTACCTCTTGTCTGTCACTCTGCCTGGCTGTCTGTGTCTGTCTCTGTCTCTCTGTATCCATCTTGGACATTTTAGACTGCAGTCTTTTTTTTTTTTACTGTTAATACATTCTAACTTTGAGCTGGTTCATGTTTAACTCATTCATTCAATCATTCTTTCATTCTTTCTTTGTTCAGCTTTCTTTCAGTTTTTTGATAAACATTTGAGTATTCAATATAATTCAAATATTATTATATTTTCATAGCAGCTATTCAGTGTGGCGTCAGCAAACATTCAAATCATTCAAACTTTATTGTATTCAAGACAGCATCGCAGTGTGGATTTAGCTTTCAGCATTCACACCCGCAATTTCTTCAGAAATTGCTTCTCTAGTTGTTATTTATTCTTCCGTAAAAATTTCGGTTCGCCACTAGTCTTACAGCTTTGAGAAAACCCATACAATATATATATATTAAATCGTGCGGCTCGATCAGGAAAGGTGTGGTATGTCTTTTCTTACAATCCGACTTACGGATTTCCCACAATTCCCGAAAAACATGGATTTTCATCCCTCCCTAGCAACCAGGTAGAACTCCATAGCAACCGCCTAGTTACGCACAAGCAATCACCCACACCACATAGCAACTGCCAAGCAACGCCTTAGCAACCATCAGGAATACCATAGCTACTGCCTGTCAGCGCCCTAGCAACCACGAGGAGCACCATAGCAACAGCCTAGCAACGCTCTAGCAAAAGCCCAGAACACCATGAAATATGTCTTGCAATACCTCGCCAACCACCAGGAACAACATAGCAACTGCCCAGCAACACCTTAGCAACCACCCAGAACACCATAGCAACCGCCTAGCAACGCCCTGGCAACCACCCAAAACACCATAGCAACCGCCTAGCAACCACCTGGAACACCATAGCAACAGCCTAGCAATGCCCTAGCAACCACCCAGAACACCATAGCAACCACCTAGCAACCACCCAGAACACCATAGCAACCGCCTAGCAACGCCCTAGCAACCACCCAGAACACCATAGCAACCACCTAGCAACCACCCAGAACGCCATAGCAACTGCCAAGCAACGCACTAGCAACCACCCAGAACACCATAGCAACCGCCTAGCAACCACTTGGAACACCATAGCAACAACCTAGCAACCACCTGGAACACCTTAGCAACCACCTAGCAATGCCTTAGCAACCACCCAGAACACCGTAGCAACTGCCTAGCAACGACCTACCAACCACCTGGAGCACCATAGCAATTGCGTAGCAGCGCCCTAGCAACCACCCGGAACACCATAGCAACCGCCTAGCACGCCCTAGCAACCACCCGGAACACCATAGCAACCGCCTAGCACGCCCTAGCAACCGCCTGGAACACCATAGCAACCGCCTAGTAATGCCCTAGCAACCACCCAGAACACCATAGCAACCACTTAGCAATGCCCTAGCAACAACCCGGAACACCTTGGCAACCGCCTAGCAATGCCTTATCAACCACCCAGAACACCATAGCAATGACCTAGCAACCACCTGGAACACCATAGCAACTGCCTATTAGCACCCTAGCAACCACTCCGAACACCATAGCAACTGCCTAGCAACGACCTAGCAACCACCCAGAACACCATAGCAACCGCCTAGCAATGCCTTAGCAACCACCCAGAACACCATAGCAACCACCTAGTAATGCCCTAGCAACAATCCGGAACACCATAGCAACTGCCTAGCAATGACCTAGCAACCACCTGGAACACCATAGCAACTGCCTGGCAGCGCCCTAGCAACCACCCAGAAAACCATAGCAACCACCTAGCAACCACCCGGAACACCATAGCAACCGCCTAGCATGCCCTAGCATCCGCCCAGAACACCATAGCAACTGCCTAGCTATGCCTTAGCAACCACCCAGAACACCATAGCAACCACCTAGTAATGCCCTAGCAACCACCCAGAACACCATAGCAACCACTTAGCAACACCCTAGCAACAACCTGGAACACCAGAGCAACTGACTAGCAACCACCTAAAGCACCATAGAGCAACCACCTAAAACACCATAGCAACTGCCTAGCAATGCCCTAGCAACCGCCTAGCAGCAAACTAGGCTTCCCATGTTTTGAATAGGGCAATAACCATAACTTCACTATTAATGGTCACAGAGACATAAACCCACACATGTCCAATCAGCAGTCAAATCTGATTTAAAAAAAAACTAACAGTTCGATGACTTTACCCCAAAGTATGGTTAAAATCGCCTTTTCCCTCCCCATTGGCTTTGAAACCCTTACTTTACGGCTCAATCTAGAGCGTCCTCACAATTCCAACTGTCAAAAATCAGTTGAAACTGTCGTGAACCTCAACTGAGGGCTATGTTCTCACTGCAGGCCTTAACCCATTTAGGCCTGAGGCCTATTCAAAAAATGCCTATGAAAACCTATGGGCGATTTTGAAAAGAACCCCTAAAACCTGAGGTTTTTCTGGAAAACAGCACCCAGGTGTCAACGTCTAGTAAAAAGCTGATATCTCAGCCTCTGTAGCAGATAGAAACAAAATTCAAAAAGTATTTGAGAGCTTACACCTGTGGCGTTCATAAGAACTATGTTTTTTATTTGTCCAAATCTTCATCACAATATTTAAAACACTGAACAAACTATAACAAACTATAAAATATAATAAAACCAATAAAATAAATAACAAATCTCTATCTACATAACATGCACAACTCAAATGGAATAAAGAGGCGTAATAAATAAAAGTATAAGCTCTGCACTAGAGAATAACAAACATTTTTTCTTTCTCTGGAACAGGTGGCAGCAGTGGCAGAGCTACAGGGGGGGGCGAAGACACATCCGTTTTAGTCCTGGCTAGATCTCAATCATTTTCCTTTATTGACGTCTTTTCCAATTATTGTAATTGGCAACTGAAGACAAGGTTTCTCTCCACATGCGAGCTAACAGTGATTAAATCGCGGGATAAATTCAGCACAGTGGCGGAACAGAGAATCGGGTTGCACAAAACAGCCTTTTAATACAATTATAAATCCTGACCTGTTCTCAGTCATCTTCATGATTAACAAAAGGTTCACTTCGAGAGCGCTCCGCACTTAACAGGTGCTGCTTGTCCTCCCCGATTAGGTAAGACGACAATCATTCCTCTGGACGCGTATTTGCTGTATTTAAATCTACGTTATTCAAAATTGCATAGCCTACCTGTTGACTCTCACGCAAATGGCTTGAGCCGCACGCTTGTTATAACCTAGGCTATTTAACTGTCGAGTGCCACTTTTTTTTTTTTTTTTTTTAAATCAACCCACGAAATACCGAGAGTGAAAGTCCGCGTTTCATTGGAACACGGACCAGTTCAATCACGCAAAGCATTGGCCAATTAATAAGTAAATTATTTTTCTGCACTGAATTTAGCCCATGATTTCATCGATGTTAGATCGCATATGGTGAGAAACCGTGTCTTCAGTTGCCAATTACGATAATTGGAAAAGACGTCAATAAAGGAAAATGATTGAGATCTAGCCAGGACTAAAAGGGACGTGTCTTTGCCCCCCCTGTAGCTCCACTACTGGGTGGCAGGCATGATAAAGTGTCCGTTCAAATAAAATAAAAATAAACATAAAAATATAAAAAATAAAGTGTCTTGAAGTGTTACTATGGCATCTGCCTTAGTATAAAGTGCCAGTAAAAGAACAGCTATCAGCCCGGAAATGGTCGGAAAAGTAATGAAAACTACAAAATGATGTATCCGCTTTCCCGGCCTGAAGGGTAGAAATGCATAACAGCGTCCCCGGTTTTAAAGGTTAAAATGTGCACATGCTGTCCCGGTTTAAATAGGTTTATGCTCAATTCCGATTTATTGCTCAAATCGGATTTTTTGTTTGGCTGTTCACATAATACTCTTTGATTCAACGCGACACGGCTGTTCAGACCGCGGTCGCCTTCAATAGAATCCAATATGAATCCGATGCAGTAACACATTTGAAAATGGCCTAGATCGGATTTGAAAAGATCAGATTCCATGTGATTTGTCCTGTTCACACTGTCATAAAAGAATCTGACCTGAGTCACAAAGGGGGTAAAAAAATTAGATTTGGGCCACATTTGCCTGCAGTGTGAACGTAGCCCTTGCTTGTTTTAGTGCAGCAACGCCATTGGCTAGATATGTTTTATTTCAGTGCGAAAGTGATTCATTTGTCTCTGGTAATACCTGCCTGGCAACCAGTCATGAGCTGATTGTAATTGGAGCTGCTGTTAGTCTATCAGACAAGCCGGCAATCCTAATTGGTCCATTGTCTTTTGGATGTCATTAAAATCCTCATATTGGCTTGATTTGATCCCCTTGATCCCCTTGTAGGTGAAGTTTGTCTACTCGTTATGTGTTTAACAAACTTTTTAAACTAGCTTGTTAGCATTTCGTCACAGCTGCTACTGAATTTTTTGTGAAGTGTAATTTTACTCAGTGAGATTGTGTTTGCGCCAACCATTGAATAATGAATTTTCTGTGTTTTATTAGCTTGCTCCCTTCCTTGCTAGCTACCTAGCTCATGAGCTAATGTCAGCCAAGTAGCTCGGTAAGAGTACCACACAGAACCGGTGGGCACAATAAAATGAAATTCAGAAATCTTCGGCTTACCTTAATGCTTGATAACAAGTCAATTACTGGGGTGTCTAACAACGTCCAGCGCACATCCAGTAAAGAGAATATACACATTAATTTCTCGTGCTGCTATACGGTGTCGTGATAGGACGGTGGCAGCCATGACGATACAGGATAGCTGCCAACCAGTTTGGTAGCGCTCCGTGATTTGAGTGAGGATAATGGCTCGCAGTGCAGAGGGTACTACTGTTAGGACCTCGTAAGGGGCCGATCACACCGGACGCGCTTTATCGGCGTGGAAACGCGAGGCGCGTCTGATCTGTTTTTTGAAACCAACGTTGTAAAAAGGTGCTGGACGCGTCTTTTTTGTGTTGCTAAGTAACGTTCCTGTCACTCATCTGCGAACATTCTGAAATTAACCGTTTCAATGAACTAGTCAGCAAACTTATTTCAGGTTTTTTCACATGATTGGACAGCAGGGAAAAGACTGACAATGACGTGAAGCGCCTTTTTTCGAGGCGCCTCAAAGAAGCACATCAAAAAACAGCGAGGCGCCTGGGGCGTTTAAACGCGAGGCGCTCGGTGCTCAAAAGCAGCATCCAGCACGCGTCTAATCATTCAGAATATTAACAAAACGGGCACCCCACGCCGATAAAGCGCGTTCGGTGTGATCGGCCCCTAACCCGTAACCTTAACCCTAAGCCTTAAATGTTCCAATTGATTTTCAACTGGTTTATATTCTTAGCTTGGTTATGAAAAAAATTTTGCAGGAGTGTCATCAGTATCCCAACTGCCGCCGTTGTATACTATTACCACGTACAGCAGCACTACAAATTAAACTCTTGACTGGATGTAAGCTTGACGTTTTTTCGCACCCGAATGGTTCGGTACCCAAACACCGATAAGGTTCTGATTTTATCCGATATTGATGGAGGCTTAATATGGTACTATTTCCGACACTGTTGCTCCAAAACGAACTCCACAATCGGCAAAAATAATGCATTGTTTACATTAGCACAAAATCTGTGTTTACGTAAAAACTGAACAGTTAACCATAAAAAAGGTTGCAAAATTAATTTAATTTTACAAAACAAGAAGCCACTGCACGTGCAAAATTGGCGTGAACAACATTTTCGGCGCAAAGTCGGTGATATCTGACCTGTTGTGATTTGAATCACTGCGATACGAGTAGTAACAGCCGTTGCGGCGGTTTAACCCATTTCAGACAGAAGGTGACGCGAATCTGCTGCCTGTGCCCCGGCCTTGCAGGCCAAGGGGCTCGATCCCTAAATACCTTGAAATATAATCACTGACAAGGATGAAAGTGCTATTCATGTATGTTAGCGGTACATTACCTGTACATTTTACAGTACATTAGAATGGATACCGTGGTGAAATCCCACAGTTAGAAGGGGTTAATATGACATATTCTTTGGGTTGCCCACGATTTTTCTACTTTATTTCAAAAGTTCAGACATTAAAGTTACAACTTATCTGAATTTTTTTCATCAGTAGTGATTCTGTCGTAAATGGGCGTGGCCCGAACATGGGCGTGCCTGACCCTTTTTCTTGCTGGAGAATGGGAGGTCCAAAGTACTTCTTGATTATTATTGTTTAGGGACCCCTTATGAATGAAAAATAGTCATAAGTTACATGGGCACTTCATTCTGTCTGAATCTAGAGGCCTTTGAACAGGCTGCGCAATTCGTATTTCTTGGTAATCCAGGTGGCGCTATCTTCAAACAGAAACGCTTGCCCACAAATATTATTGGTGGAGATGATACACCTTACCCATGGTAGTGACTTGTAACTGTGAAAACTATGGGCAAACAGTTCTGTTCCAAAATAAATACTATCAAAATGCTTAGGTTGTTACCCAATTACCCAAAAACTGGGCATGGCCCAGCCGGCGGGGGAGGGGTTAATCAGAGTAAAGATGGGTGATTTTGCTTCTTCACATACAAAACTTCAAAACTGTGAAATATGAACAAATTTGAAGATGGTGAGTTTTCACTACTGTGCTGCTCTTAAAAAAAGTGGCTCTTATAATGACTTTTTTTTATGTGGGCCTTCTTTTAATTGGCTACATGTTTTTCTGCTGACCCCATTCACATCAATACAAAGCCTTTCTCCCTTTGCAGGCATCCCCAGAAATTTCTCCACACTGGCAATGCGCTGACTGCTGTCTATTACAGCTAATACACTAACTCTGCATGAATACCTCATACAACCCCACTTCAAAAAACCTGAACTAGCCCTTTAATGTGAAACTAATGTCAGCCATTTCGTCTTCATTTGGATTTGTCAGTTAGCTGCTTACAGGCAAAAACACGCATCTTAAGCTATGAAGCATTTTGTTTGCAAGGTTTAACACTTTTTTTTTTTAATCACAGATTTGCAGTTGCTGAGGTTCTTAACCGGTGAGGGATGTCAGTGTCGGTAGCAAGAAAAAAAAAAATTTGTGTGTATTGTATAGTGCTTAGCAGTGGAGTTAAGTTCAACACATTTTTTAATCTGATCTAGTGACTCAAAATGTGCTTAGCCAAGCGGATGAGTACAACCTTAAAATCAATACATTTGTGCTGCTTGTGTCTATTTAACTTCAATTTGTACGTTAAGCTTCATAGTCGGCAGGATGGTGAATAGTCTCCTTGCCTTAATTTGGCTTTAGTCTGACTAGGTTTCTTTATCTTTGTTGTGACAATTAGTTTTCCTTTAACTGTAATGCTATGACACATTTTTGTTTCAAGGTTCAATATTTCATTTTTTAAAATATTTTATTCAAATCACAGATTGGCAGTGTTTTGCGAGTGCATTATCTGGTAAGTGGTCAAAAACCGTGTCAGTAGCACAAAATAACATTACAAAACAGGTTAATCAATACATTTGTTTACAATTGCTATGTCTATTTAACTCCGTTAGTGCACAGTTATGATCAATAGTGCAATGAACTGGCATAAGTGATGCATGAATGTTTTATCAGCACATTAGAAATATGTGTCAAACTAAATTTGATCACATATAGCTCAGTTGTTTTACTGAGATGCAGACAGTTCTTGAATGCAAAATATTTTGAAATCCTATCTCCATTTTTTACTTGTGGTTATGACACCATAAATAATGAATTTATCAATTATTTGACACATACATAAAGCAGTTTTGTGTCTCTTACGAACTCGATTTTTTTCTGCTTTAGACAAACGAATTACTTTGACCATCCATGTTCTGATCTTCCCTACATTACATCTCTTCAACACTTCAGGTATACAATTGTTTAAAGCATATGTTGTAATGTTGACTAACTGTTGAATCAAAGAGTAATTGTAGTGACTGTTCTAATTATTTTTTGAAACATCGAAAATAACCCATACATTTATGTTCTTAGGAAACTTGATGTACAATGATTAAAAATGTAAAAACAGGTTTAGTTTGGTATTGTTAATACCCAATCAATCAAATAACCTAATAAAAAGATTCTCAAAAGTGTTATTTCAGCAGTGGATGTGAATGTTTGTGGTTTTACATGGGGTAACAGGTGATTTTATGTTGGAATGGCTCTTGGGGAGGGAGAGAGAGGGAGATGTTCAGTAAAACGTGTGTGTGTGTGTGTGTGTAAATATGCAAACTCTATTTAGAGCCATCTATTGATCATTGATTATTCAAATATTAATCCTGACATTATGATGTGTACACGCAAGGACAATTTTACACTGTGGCTGATTTTTAACTACTTTCTAAAAATGATAACATTTTATAAGTATAAAACATTTTATCTGATTTATAACAAATGCTGTACCTCAAATATATTGTAAAACCTTGTCCATTTCTCTATTTTTTTCATTACTTTCTACAAAAAAATAAACGCAAGACCAAACAATGTTTGCATTGGAGGGCATCATTTAATAAAACAAAAACAAGTTATCTGCTAATCCTTGTTTTACAGTCCCATATCAATTAAGTTAAAGCCTACAGCTTGTTGAATTCATGTCAAATGAATATGGTGCGATCACAAAGAGGGTTATACACTAACTTCAAAGAACGGCTCATGCTGAAAACCAGCTGTTTCCAGTTGTAAACCGTGTATCTCGAGTGTTCATTTGTTGTCAAGGTCTCATCTGTTGCACAATTTTTAATTTATGTATTTCTCTTCTTTTTCAGCTACTGAGATTTGCTACACCCATCTGCGTCTGCATAAGCACATCTTACACACATCCACAGACACACACACACACACACACACACACACCCTTATTGCCTGATTTGATAAATTGCTGACAGTGTTGGGGAGTGTTTTTGTGTTCTTTTTCCAGGATGCCGCGGAAGGGGAAGTGTTCCCAGGCCCAAAAGCTGCGCTGGAGGCAGCTGGACCTGGAAGATCCTCGATCCCAGTAGGTAAAAGCACAATGCACTAAGGGCGTACTCACAGTAGGGCCATTTGCTCCGTACTGTACTAAAGCAAAATCCCCCCCCAGTCCCCAGCTGGCCTGCACTCACATTACCTAAAGCCCAAACGCGCTAAAGCACGATTGCACCCGTCACTGCATGCGTTACCGTGCAACAAGTCCTCCAACTCATACGACCACATAAGTCGTTTGCTTATACAAATGACGTACCGTGTCATTTTTAGGGGGAAGACAGGTTTTCGTTCGCGGTCTTATAATGTTCCAGTCATGTCAAATTGTTTACCGCCCTCAATTTCTCAGCATACATCATTTCGATGTCGAATACAAAGGTGTTGCGCGATGCATTTGCATGAGCCAATTCGCTAAAAAGTCTGCACGTGAGGTCGCTCTAACGTAACTAACCATGGTCGTAAAAAGCTGCTTGTACAAACGACTTCATGTATCGTTTATAAAATCGAGCTGCATGCATAACGATTTCTGCGGAGGCAGGAGGAAACGCAGGAGGCTTTCAAAGCCCTGCTGGCCAACCACAGCTACCGTTCAGCCAAAAGCCGACCAGTTATCCGTACCATACTCAAGCACACCTCTTCCAACCGTGCTAGAGCGGGGCAAATGTACCGTATTCATGTACGGAATGGAGCGATCACACTAGTCAAATAATCCGGACTTTAGGAGCAAATGCGCTTGGGCACGGTACAAACAGGGTAATGTGAGTACGCACTAAGCCAATGTCTTCTCAAATGCCATGTCACCATTTGATGTCAAAATGTGCATTATCATATAGTCCTCTATTGGTTTACCTCTACAATACATGTCTTTTGCATCACCATTGTACCTCTTGAAGCCTGGATTTTTTTTTTTCTTGCTTTAAGACGACCCCGCCCCTGACTCCGCCCCCAGTCTGTGGAGTCTGGACCCAGAGGATTGTGGAGTCCCCGCCTATGAAGGTATACCTCACACTTCTTGATTGTTATTATTCATGATCAATCATCCTGCAATGTGTAAGAAGTATTGAGTTTTCCTAAATTGATTTTTTGCGTCATCAGGTGGCCCCACGGCTGCCCAGGTATTTTCTCTCTCCTTCACACTAAGGTTGCCATGATACTAGAATTTCAAACTGGATACCGATACCAAGGAAAATACTCAGTACCGAGGGGACAATAATAGGAAAAAATCTTTTTTAATAAAGACTAGAAGAATACAAACAATAACATGAATGACAACACTATTTAAATTGTCTGAGGTAGTGCAAAAAAATGTTTAGTAACATGGGCTATGTGCCAGCCTGTCTGCTGCGGTGCTTTGTGAAGTTGTGTGTCAAGTGGAGGAGGTGAAGACGGCACTGTTGGAATTGATACTGTTGCAAATGAATATCTAATCCGATACTGAATTTTACAATTCATTAGTATCTGGGCATTGTTGTTTTTTTTTTAATTAACTTTTTTTTGACAACCCTACTCCACACACAGACCTTTTCGTCATTTCATATGTTATTGTCTACATGGAGGCCCTGTAACACTTGCTGTTTCAGATGCCTGACACCGGGTCCCCCAGACTGGACCGTTGTCCCCCTTCTCCTGGAATCTCTGCACGTATGTGACACACGGTTTTTCCTTTCAATGTTTTCATTACGTGTCAATTCTTGTTGCTAAATTGCAAGCATGTTACCTGAGCGTTTTAGAATTTTCAAGTAAAGTGTTTAATTGTTGGATCGACGTATATTTCAGAATGTTTAAAAGTTTGATTGTCTTTGTTGGATTTTAAATAGGCCAGGGTACCGGTTACCGCCACTGTGTGTTGCGCTGGGACCGCTCCCACTTCACCCAGCACTGCCGCAAGCTTGTGGTTCCTGCTGAGTCAGCAGACAAGGTACAATTCATTCATAACTTTTTAAATAAATCACGTCAGAGAAACTTTGGAGGATTTGCACTTGTTTAATAACGCTTTTGTTTTCACAGTTTGTCCTACTGGTTGGCGACTCCCACCTGCGCGCCATTGCCGACGGCTTTGTGCGCATGCCGCTGGGAGGGATCTCCTTCGGGGAGCTGTCGGTTCCTGGAGCCAAGGCAGCAGAGATCTGCACGGAGGTAAGATGCATTTCTTTGCCTCGCACTACCAAGGCAGTGTGCATATTGGCTCCGAGTAATGATCTCGCCCCGAGCAGTTCCCTTCCACAGTCAGCGGTGGACTTCCGGGCCTTGCTGTCCAGTGCCTGTGCTGCCTGGCCCAACGTAAGTTACTTTTTCTTTCTTTTGTAATGAATATATGTTTTCATAATTGATTTTTTTATGACATGTTTGAGGTTAAGTAGTAAAGATGCCCGGTTTGTGGATCTGAGGTGTACTTTCTTCCGTTTGCAACATCACCAAAACATTGAGGGTGGTGACATGCACAGATGGAGATTCCTGGAGCTGGTGAGAGATGTCGGCAACTTTTTGAGATCTTGTCATTTTTGCTAAACAAATTTTCTTCTCCAGGTCTGTGTCCTGGACTTCCCACCCAGACTGACCGTCTCGTTGGAGGAGCAGGATGCTCTGCGCCAGGAGTACCGGCAGGTGGCAGCACAAATGGGTACGTAAAAAAAATGATTCCTATACGGGAAATGCATATTATGTTCATTTAAACAATCTAATGTTTTATACATGGATACAGATGTATAATGACTATATATTCATTTTCTTGATATTGGGGGAAACCATCAATGTTTTTTCTTTGTTTTCAGGTGTCAGGTTTGTGCCTGTCGTGGAAAACTTTCCAGTGACACAGCTGGACCTGTGGTGTAGATGGCGTAAGTTTGATATGACGTACAAAAATGACACATTGCGAAATTTGTAAAATTTTTTTGTCGATGTGAAATGTTCATTTCATGACCGATACAGGTTGACTGTTAAATTTTTTTTGTACCACATTTCTTATATCTGGCAGGTACACCTCAGTGACCGTGCAGGGATGTTGATCCTTGCTGGCTGCCTGTACGCTGCTGCTTCTCGCCAGCTGCAGGAGACCATCCACAGAGCCCAGGCATCCCCCACCATGCCACCTGCCATGAAGGTATTCCATTACATGCTTTTACTGTTTGAGTTTGCCAGAATAACCAATGTATTATGTATGTTAGTGGCTGCTTCTTGTTGATATTAACTTTTTATGCACATTTTGTTTGTTTATTCCAATGTTTTTGGTCATTATTGTCATTGTTTTTAAGCTTTTCTTGTTTTTACTTTATCCTCTATTCCTAGTTTTTCTCCCTGGTGCTGTTGGCAGAGTCAATAACACGTAAAATTGCGATGTATATTTGCAATGGCAACAATTTGTCTTGTGTCTTTTATGTTGTGCATTTTTTTAATATAAACTATGTCTACTTTGAGCGCCATTGTGGCACGAGGCAGGGGTGCCCTCTGTCCTCACTTCTTTTTGCCGTTGCAATGGAACCACTCACCTTGACTTTGAGGCAGAATGTGGACATTAAGGGTATACAGCGGGCAGGGCTGGAGCATAAAGTCTCACTTTATGCGTATGATTTGCTACTATTTATATCACAGCCTCTCACAAGTCTTCCTAAGTTACTGGCTTTGCTTACTTTCAGATTTTGGCAGAATATCTGGCTACAAGGTCAATATTCAGAAAGGTGAACTGATGCCTGTTGGGGCTGGGGCCGATAAGATACCCTTGAATTTCTTCCCATTTAAAGTTAGCCCTAAGAAATTTAAATATTTAGGGGTATGGATCATGCATCATTATAAAGATCTGTATGCGGCTAATTACTCGCCCCTATTGACCGATCTGAAATATGATATTGAACAATGGGACCCCGTGCCTCTTTCCTTGGGTGTAAGGATTAATACAGTCAAAATGAACATACTACCTAAATTTCTGTATATATTCCAATGTATTCCAGTTTTTCTAACAAAAGCTTTTTTTTCTAAATTTAATAATCAGATATCAGCTTTTATCTGGAATAAAAAAAAACACCCCGACTCAAAAGAAGTGTATTACAATGGCCCCGCGCAATGGGGGGAATGGCGCTTCCAAATATCATGTTGTAAAACCCACAAAACAATAACCAACGGCGGA
Organism: Gymnothorax javanicus; assembly: GCA_029692085.1. Classification (NCBI taxonomy): domain Eukaryota; kingdom Metazoa; phylum Chordata; class Actinopteri; order Anguilliformes; family Muraenidae; genus Gymnothorax; species Gymnothorax javanicus. The sequence continues at coordinate 161,894,859 of CM056194.1, read as the reverse complement.
AATTGTAGGGCAAAGGTTCAACGTGTTCTTTTGGGCCAGTGTTAGCATGCGCGATGTCCTGGCTGGTGCGAATCACAATAAAATGGATACATTTCTCCGTTCGAAGGACGGGGCACAAAAGCACAACGGTTACAATTAATCTGACTCCATAATAAATTTAGAATACCAAATTTAGTTATACCCTCGTTAAATATCTGACTCCAAATTAGAATTAGAATTTATAGTTTAGGGACACATGCGTGAGTCTCGGGGCAGCTAAGCCGCCAGACTCTTCCGTGAAAACCCAGTTACTCAACTGACGCCCCCGGGTAATAGCGCAATTGCCGGATCTTAGTTCGGTGAGAGTTCTAGAGGATGGAAGAAATTACCATGATAGTAGCAACTTTGGCATAAACATATCATGAACCCAGATTTATGTGCACCACAGGGCCCCTTAAGGGGATCGGCCAGGCACCGGCTTATAAACTCAAGAAAACCCTTAAGGTCAATCCCCAGGACCGATGCTACATAATGCGCACCACAGGGCCCCTTAAGGGGATCGACCAGGTACCGGCTTATAAGCCCAAGGGTGCCCTTAAGGTCAAATCCCCAGGACCGATACTACATAAACCCTTTATATAAGTAGACCGTAATCTGCAATCCAACTTAAAACCCATCACTACCTTTAAAACATCAGCTAGCTAGTCTGGAATGCAAGGACTCGCCCCCTAAGTACCGGTCGTAACGTGGCTAGAAAGAACAAAAGGATTAGGAGTCACGGAGACCACGCAAGCTTAAAAGAATGACAATAATTTATTCACCAGGTAGGCAAAAGCTTAAATCAAACAAATCAACGTTAAGCCAATTACAAGTTACGCATAATTGAGAAGAGGAGAATAAAGTCATACCTGGAGGAAAAGGATACACGCACTAACGTGCGCGGGAAGTTCGAAATACGATGTTACATCATTGAAAAGGCTACTCACGCCCTAACGTGCGCGGGGAGAGATCGGATACGATTCTCCCTGACTATATAGATTGGCTACATACGGCATACGGAATGGCTACTCACGCACTTACGTGCGCGGGGACAGATCAGATACGATCTTCCCTGACTATATAGATTGGCTACATACGGCATACGGAATGGTTACTCACGACTTACGGCGCTGGGACAGATCAGATACGATCTTCCCAGAATGGATTGTTTCTCTTTTGCTTTAAGCCAAATCACGCCTTTGATCCAGGCGGCATGGCCATAAACACTTGGAAGGGGGGTCGAATCCGGTTTTTGGGTAATAAAACACTTCAGCAGAGAGAGGAGAATAGGGTGATTACCAGAGAGTATTCTGACCAAATTCTCAGGAGTTTCCAAAAGAGAACGAACCATAATTTCAATGGGAATGAAACATACTCCATTCAACTCCTTAGATTCCCCCGAGAATAACAAGACCAAACATGATATGAATATGTACTAATATGATGCAGTTGTCATGAAAAAAGTCTTAAGATGAATTAATATATAGTTTAATTGGGTTATAAGTATATAAGTGATTCCTTAACAGGATATTGAACATATAAACATATTATGCTCTTCTCAGAGGTTTAGATTATTTGAAACAGATTAATATAACTGGACTTTAACGTAAGACTTAGGTCAGTAATATGACTCACACAAGGGCATTGTGTCAGCCAGAGCCCTGCAACAACCTCCCCCCGTGGTTAGACCATTGTCACCTCCTGGAAGTCCACAAAGTTTTATTGCTATCTGGCATGGCTCTGGACTGAGCTTATCAGCCATTTGCTGCATACAGTCGCTGGGCTCCCCCACGCATCAGCGCTCGCAGATCTTACAGAGGTGCCGCTCAGAACCTAACCCAAAGGCACAGACGAATTTTACTGGTTTAGAAATGGCTCAATCTTTTGTAAAATGAAATATGCAATATCTACAGTTCTATTGCCATTTGGCCTGGCCCTGGACCGAGCTTATCGGCCATTTGTCACTTATATTTCCAGATTCTACAAATCCACCCCTGACCCCCTGTACCACAGAGGTCCACACACGGGTCATAAAAGATTACCTAGGTGATTGTATGGCTGATGTTGCGAGTACCAGGGAATGCTTGCTAAGACTATAGAAGAAATATTGATGAGAAATTACAGATTTAAGAGTAGTTGCGTTTTTCATGACAGTTGCATCACACGATAAAATGGAAAAATTGATTGTTTCCTCTCACTGCAATATAATTGAGAATTTAGAGAAGTGTGATTTGGGAAGTTAAAAGAAAGAGAGACAACCGTTTTATTAACATGAAACGTGAAGAAATTAAAAGAAAAAACAAACAAAAAATAAAATTAAATTAAAAAAAAGTATGTTATCTAGGTTTGTTCTATGAGTCTATTATCTGAAGTTAGTGTACCAATTGGACGAATGTTATTATAGCTAATGGAATGATGGTTCGAAAAAGTAATTTTTCTAACATCAGTAAAAAAATAGAAATCGCAGAGAACAAACCAGCACATAAACCAAAAACTTTCCCACACTTGACTAGGGAAAGCAAAAAAGATTATATGTGCCACTATTAACTAAGTAACCAACCAATTGGAAAAAAAACCCCAGGAAAAAAAAATCCAATGGCGGTCACAATATCAAATCATTTAAGCAGCTGATTTAAAGTGCAAAAAAATAAACAGTTACAGATGAAAAAAAAAACAATAGAACATTTACATGAGCTATACTGAAGTGATATGGTGAAATATTGAAATCATGAAATTCATATGTCCAGACATTCAGCAATTTACGTCACATGATATGATTTGGAGATTAACTGAGAGAGTGGGGCTGATACACATAATAGGCTGGTCAGAAGCACTTTTGTAGGAATTCCCAATTTAATTCTGAAAAATATTAAAGGTAAATGGGACTTATTTGGATCAATGCATATGTAGTTTTACCTCACTTCATGAACTTTTAAGGCACACTACCTTTGGCCTTCAGTGTAAGTAAAACCTCTATGCTCCAGTCCATTAAATGCCACATTATAAAATAGAATTTTGATTGATTCCTCTCAACCTATTTTTGTATCAACCCACACTCTTTACATGTAATCTACAAGTCACAATCACAAACACAACTGCAGTTTGTCCATATGAAAATGTCCTTTGTCCTGTATGAGTCCGGTAGCTGTAGAGATGTTTGAGGTCCCGCGCCGCCAGCGTTGGCGTTGGTGCACATATTGTTGGAATTTGAACGTGTGTCCATAATAAGTTGAATAGTGGAAGAAATGGCTCCCAAGAGCCAGAAGGGTGGACAGGGATTATTGTGCCCTGGCGTGCCACACCCTGCTCCGTCACCATGTTTGCGATGAAATCCCGAAATCCAAATCAGCCAAAAACATATAAATGAAGCTTCTGTTACTCAGGTGTAAATGGCAAAGTCAGGTCCTCGAATCCTTGATGCCTGTATAGAAAAATTTTAGAAACAGTACCCTGCCAAATTGACAACAACAAGGGAGACCAAGATAAGAAAAGACACGACCAAGGTAATCCGTTATAACTCAACCTGTAGGAATCAGAAAGAGTGAAAGTTAATTGGAAGCATTTTGAAATTAGACACTCAGGATGCATTTGGGTTTTCCTGAGCCAGCAAACTGTCCTGTGGAAAACAATGGATGAAAGAGTTAATGCAGTGCATGCAATTACCCCACAATTCACATGTCCCCGCCGTCTGGGTAACTTTATGACACCTCAAAGGGGACAGCGACTGAGGACGAGTGAATGGCCTGTTGAAGATTCCATCACCCCTGTTTTCAGAAAGAAAGAACAGACGGTTAGTATCAGTTTTAAATGAAACAATGCTTTTATGGCTTTCCCTTCGGATCAGGATAAACACATACAAACATGGAGAAACGCAAGTGGTGTATGTATGTGTGTGTATGTATGTGTGCGCGCGCGCGTGTGACTAAGGGTTGTAAAGTGGCTCGGATGGGGCCTGTTACCCACTAGCGGGTGTTTTATGGCCCCGCAACTTCTTCCACCCCCTGAGAGGATGTCATCACCTTAGACATCTGCTGTAAAACCAAGGCTCTCAGGTGTGAAGACTGTAAGAGAATGAACTATGCAGGGTGAATGTCTGCATAGCTTCAGACACTGAAAAGACAATGACAAACAGACATTAAAAATAGGCTGAACCATGCAATCCAGTAGGAATGCAGGCAACCATCGTTGAGTTACTGATGTACTAGTAACTCTGATTAATTCATGCACTCTATAAAGAGTACAGGCTTATAGATTGAAGTGATCCATGTTTTGAGGAACATAGTCCTAACTGACAAAGGGGTGAATAGGATCAGAGAGAGGGAGCACAAGCAGAGGAATGGCAGGCTGTGAGAAACACAGCAAGTATGAGTAGAAAGACATTCATCTTTGCCAAAAGTGACCAACCCCATCTGGCTCCAATACTTTAGGACGGATGCAAATTTAATAGAAATGAATTACAGGAAAAATAAATGTAGGGGAGGAATATTTCTCCCTAAAAGGCAACTCACGTAGGCATTCTAAATCTAATTACCTACTTCCATGAGGCCATAAACAGTACCCCCTGCTGGGGCAGACAAAAGAGACTCAATGTCCCACTAGACATTTATAGCTCAGATGTTGCTTGATGACTAGTGGCAATGACAGTATACAACAATGGTTAACCAAACATTAATTCCAAGAAACGTATTTGGTGGTTAGTGAAATCCACACAAAACGTAATTATACTAGACGGTTTGCTTAAAACATAATGGTTAAAGGGCAAGTACGTTGTTAGTGAATGGCCACACTCAAGATGGTGGTCACAGCATGCGATTTTAGTGTTGGTTCCGCTTTCTCCTTCTCCTCCTCGGAAGGAAGACCGAAACCAGCATTAAACGTGGCAGTGATTGGCCGATTTGAAGAGCGCCATTTGACTCGTATTTATGATGAGGGCCGGGTCAGCCAACCAGCTCACCGACAACGGGCTACGTCACCATATTACACGGATTGACTCGGGGCTGTATCAGCCAACCAGCTCCCCGGCGAATAGTCACGTGACCCAATGGGTCGGCTAAGACTCCCCCCTCTGGAGGAAGCACCTACCCACATGCATACTCAACCAATGGCTGCCTCAGATGAAACCACGTTATATTCCCCAACAAAGCGAGTCAAAAATGGCGGGCCGTTCAACTTGTTAATCCTTTGTGCAAAAGTAATATGGCAGCTTCAATGCGTACTTGGGATAAGCTTAAATGCAAGCAGATTTTAGAGCGGTTATAAGGGCAATTTCCCAATTTTACGTGCAATGCAAAAATATTCAACACTTTCAGCAATAAGCTTTCCCGTTGCTATGTCCAGGACACATATCCTCCCACAATTCGCACAGTCTAGTCGCCTGAAGCAAAACAACCTGCAGTCCGAGAAGCCAACGTGGCCCGTAACAGCAAACTTCAGCCCATACCGAAATTGCTGAACATTCCGCTTTGTAAAAAACCACATTACAAACCCAACCAAGAATTAGTCTAATCACTGTCCGTGTCCCCAAAAGACTGCCGGCACGAAACTTCTGCCGAATTTGACCAACTCGACAACCCAAAGGTGCAGAATGCACCCTGCTTAAACTTTTTGAGTCCAATTATTACAATTTTCCGAATGCCGTTTTGCATCTCTCTCAGGGCGCTGATCAAAAGAGCGCAAACATTATTACCTTGACACAAAGTTTAACAAGACAAGAGGATGGAAATATTTGTCAACTTAAACCGAACCAATGATGCGGGTCAGAGCACTAAAGAACATACTTGCAACCCCACTTTGATCCTTTGAACCTCCCCTCTCAGGGCGCAGTTCTAGGCTAGATCCCTTCCCACAGAGATCTTCGCCCGGCTCCCCAGGTTCAGAACTCTGTCTTCTGCTTCCCGGCGTCTTCTTTTCAAAGCTCACCGATCACAGAAGCACCACTCGCCTACTGACGCATTCGCTTTTGGCTTATGGTGGCCTGACTGTACATTGAGCCGAGCGCGGCGGCCAACAAAAGGGACTTACTGCCATACGCGACCCGACCCGACCGGCGGTGACCCAGTCGATAGCGATCCCCGAATCCCGTAGTGGTTATCAGCCACCCAGGTGGGAGCCGACGGTCTGATCCCCACCCCACTTAGCTATGGGTATAGAAACTTTGACCGTTTTCACCAGCCTTGCCTGTTCACAGAGGTCGTGCCGGTCCATCTGCTTAGGTGTGGGCTATCACCCACGTACCACGTGCTGCCCACACACTGAAAGGCGACAGCACGCCGACTAGACGGTACCACGGCAGTATGTCAATTCATACTTCACTGGACACGAGGGCCTTCAGTTTACTCCCCGGCACTATACAATCGATTTAACGTGCACTCGGAGCTTTGCAGCCCCGCCGCCGCCTGTTGCACACAAGGTTCGGGGGGCCTAATCCCCTACCCTATGCGCGATTGTTACAACGATAAAATCCGTAAGTCCAATGATATTTCGAAGCTAATCTCCTCACTCCCCTACGTACAAGACTCCTTCAAAATCACACTGGCATTTCACCAGTGTCCCATTTCTTCCAGTATTTGGGCAAGATTGTCTGCACAGTTCCAGCAGGACCTTGCACCAAATCCATCAAATGCACACAATTGCCAATTACTTTCGGTACACATACGCAAACCTTCGAACACAATCTTTCCTGGCTTCAAGAACAGGCCAAGAGTATTCAACACTTTCAGTGGCAAGCTTTATCCCTGCTATGGCATTACCACCGGATCCTCGCTGTCCCAACCGCCCAGTCTAGGTGCCAAAGCACAAACAACCTACGGTCGAAGAAGAGTCAAGCCCGATGTGCCAAGCAACAACAACAGATATTCGCATCCACTTAAAACTGCCAAAACCCCCGACTGCACACAGAAACCCAATCACCTCCAACTTGCCATTAAACCTTCTACACAAAAGCATGAAAATATCAAATGATCCGGATTAATCTGAAAACAGCGCAGTCTGAAGAGATAACAGAAAAACAAAGTAGGCTCATGCAAACATTCCTACAACTTGCACTCCATTCTCTGATCCGAAAAAAGATAGAATTAAAACTTGTGCCTGGTTTCTACGGTCCCAGGCCTATTTGGGGATATGTCGATCCCTTAGCAGCGGTCTCGATGCAGTGAATTCTAACTTTCCCTGAAATCCTACAAAGTAGAAAACACCGTTACTTACCACATGTGGGTGACGACTGATGGAACCGGCCAGATAGCGTGAGAAGCCAGGATCACATTGGATGTGGGGATTCACACTTCAGCCAGCACAATGCGGAAACACCTCGGTACGCGTCGGAAAACAGAATCACGCGCTCCCGATTATAGGCATAGCCAGTATGGTACGCAAGCAGTCACGCCGCAAAATGCAAAGATTCCCAAACCGACATATTACGGTATAATACACGAAAGCCATCACGGAGGCAGGGTCACCAGCTGTAAAACCCACAAAACAATAACCAACGGCGGAAATTGTAGGGCAAAGGTTCAACGTGTTCTTTTGGGCCAGTGTTAGCATGCGCGATGTCCTGGCTGGTGCGAATCACAATAAAATGGATACATTTCTCCGTTCGAAGGACGGGGCACAAAAGCACAACGGTTACAATTAATCTGACTCCATAATAAATTTAGAATACCAAATTTAGTTATACCCTCGTTAAATATCTGACTCCAAATTAGAATTAGAATTTATAGTTTAGGGACACATGCGTGAGTCTCGGGGCAGCTAAGCCGCCAGACTCTTCCGTGAAAACCCAGTTACTCAACTGACGCCCCCGGGTAATAGCGCAATTGCCGGATCTTAGTTCGGTGAGAGTTCTAGAGGATGGAAGAAATTACCATGATAGTAGCAACTTTGGCATAAACATATCATGAGCCCAGATTTATGTGCACCACAGGGCCCCTTAAGGGGATCGGCCAGGCACCGGCTTATAAACTCAAGAAAACCCTTAAGGTCAATCCCCAGGACCGATGCTACATAATGCGCACCACAGGGCCCTTAAGGGGATCGACCAGGTACCGGCTTATAAGCCCAAGGGTGCCCTTAAGGTCAAATCCCCAGGACCGATACTACATAAACCCTTTATATAAGTAGACCGTAATCTGCAATCCAACTTAAAACCCATCACTACCTTTAAAACATCAGCTAGCTAGTCTGGAATGCAAGGACTCGCCCCTAAGTACCGGTCGTAACGTGGCTAGAAAGAACAAAAAGGATTAGGAGTCACGGAGACCACGCAAGCTTAAAAGAATGACAATAATTTATTCACCAGGTAGGCAAAAGCTTAAATCAAACAAATCAACGTTAAGCCAATTACAAGTTACGCATAATTGAGAAGAGGAGAATAAAGTCATACCTGGAGGAAAAGGCTACTCACGCCCTAATGTGCGCGGGGAGAGATCGGATACGATTCTCCCTGACTATATAGATTGGCTACATACGGCATACGGAATGGCTACTCACGCACTTACGTGCGCGGGGACAGATCAGATACGATCTTCCCTGACTATATAGATTGGCTACATACGGCATACGGAATGGCTACTCACGCACTTACGTGCGCGGGGACAGATCAGATACGATCTTCCCAGAATGGATTGTTTCTTTTGCTTTTAAGCCAAATCACGCCTTTGATCCAGGCGGCATGGCCATAAACACTTGGAAGGGGGGGTCGAATCCGGTTTTTGGGTAATAAAACACTTCAGCAGAGAGAGGAGAATAGGGTGATTACCAGAGAGTATTCTGACCAAATTCTCAGGAGTTTCCAAAAGAGAACGAACCATAATTTCAATGGGAATGAAACATACTCCATTCAACTCCTTAGATTCCCCCGAGAATAACAAGACCAATCATGATATGAATATGTACTAATATGATGCAGTTGTCATGAAAAAGTCTTAAGATGAATTAATATATAGTTTAATTGGGTTATAAGTATATAAGTGATTCTTAACAGGATATTGAACATATAAACATATTATGCTCTTCTCAGAGGTTTAGATTATTTGAAACAGATTAATATAACTGGACTTTAACGTAAGACTTAGGTCAGTAATATGACTCACACAAGGGCATTGTGTCAGCCAGAGCCCTGCAACAACCTCCCCCCGTGGTTAGACCATTGTCACCTCCTGGAAGTCCACAAAAGTTTTATTGCTATCTGGCATGGCTCTGGACCGAGCTTATCAGCCATTTGCTGCATACAGTCGCTGGGCTCCCCCACGCATCAGCGCTCGCAGATCTTACAGAGGTGCCGCTCAGAACCTAACCCAAAGGCACAGACGAATTTTACTGGTTTAGAAATGGCTCAATCTTTTGTAAAATGAAATATGCAATATCTACAGTTCTATTGCCATTTGGCCTGGCCCTGGACCGAGCTTATCGGCCATTTGTCACTTATATTTCCAGATTCTACAATGTATTATCATTGGGCTGCCAACATAAGATCATTGCTATGCTGGGTGAGATCTGATGCTGTGTCCCCTGTGTGGACAATTATGGAGGGGGCGTCCACCGAGTTCACCTCTATATCGGCCTTATTGTGTGCTAAACTTCCATTTTCACAACCTGTATCGAGTTTCAATTCCAATCCTGTTGTCATTCACTCTAAAAATATGGAGTCAGTTTAGAAGACATTTTTCCTTAGGGACTGGTCACTAGCCGGGCCAGTTGCAAAGAATCACATGTTTACCCCCATCATTGATGGATGAAGCCTTTGATACTTGGTCTAGATCACTGTCTGATCTTTATATAGATGGAATTTTTGCTTCTTTTGAACAGCTTATATGTGAGCAAGACATTCCCAAATCACATTTTCATAAGTATTTGTTGCTCCAGAGCTTTGTAGCTTCAAACTCCGGTCTTTCCTCTCTGCCCCCCTACTTTACTTGACTCAATTTTCAACTGAAAGGCAGCCAGGAAACAGGATATCAGTACAATTTATGAACTGCTCAGTTCAGAAGACCTGGCGCCTTTAGACCACCTTAAAATTAAATGGGAAACTGATTTTGGTGATCCAATTTCGGAGGATGTTTGGCATAAAATAATTCGTTAATTTTTTCTTCTTCTGTATGTCTCAGACATGCTGTCATAAAATTTAAAATTGTCCACCGTCTGCACTGGTCTCAGGTCAGACTTTCTAAAATTAACCCGGATGTCGACCCCATGTGTGGAAGGTGTAGACGGGCCCCAGCTACTTTTAATACATATGTTTTGGACATGTCCAAAACTTCACATATTTTGGCAAACCATTTTTGAAACCTTCACCAAGGTCTTTGAAAGACTGGTTGAGCCCTCCCCAATTATCGCGTTGTTTGGGGTGACTCCCGAAAACACTCGCGTTAGTTCGTGTGAGTTTCTCTACTTTACTAGCTAGGAGAATGATATTATTTAAATGGCAAGATGCTATCCCACCAATATATAATCATTAGATTAAAGACATCATGCATCATCTGAAGCTGCAGAAAATTAAATATACGGTAAGAGGGTCCACTGAGAAACTCTATAGTATTTGGCAGCCCTTTGTGAGATTTGTCGAAGGCATGGAAGACCTGTAGTCATTTTGTGTAGTGTTGTTTGGTTTCTGGTGTTGTGATATGTATGGTGTGTGTATGTCTGGTGTGTGTGTGTGTGTGTGTGTGTGTTTGCCAGAATAACCAATGTATTTTGTACTTCAGCACACTGCTGCTCGTTGCTATCAATTTTTTTTATATGCACATAATCTTATTTATTGCAATGTTGTTGGTCATTATCTTTTATCGTTTTTAACCTTGTATTTATTTTGTCCTATATTCCTAATTTTTCCCCCTGGTGCTGTTGGCAGGGTCAACAACACATAATGCTTCTATGTATATTTACAATGCCAACAAATTGTCTTGCATATCTTGTATGTCATAAATTTTTGTCATATAAAATGTCTTTGGTTCCACAGACTGCACCAATGGCCCGGGCGTCTCCCCCCACGCCACCTGCCACACGGGTCGTACCGGGAGTGGCTGTGAAGGTCAAGGCCCCTGTGCCTCGTCCTTCCAGCCCTCCTGGATGGGCCTGTGTCGGTCAGGCCAAGAAGGTAATGCATCACACGTTGTTACCCTTTGTTTGAAAGTTTGCCAGGCTTACCAATGTATTTTGTATGTTAACTCGCTGCTGCTCGTTGATATGAACTTGTATGTACATCATCTTTTTTACTTATTCCAATGTTTTTGGTCATTATTGTCATTATTGTTTTTAACCTTGTCTTGTTTTTACTTTATCCTATATTCCTAGTTTTTCTCCCCGGTGCTGTCGGCAGAGTCAACAAAACGTGAAATTTCTATGTATATTTACAATGCCAACATTTTGTCTTGTGTATCTTGTATATCATGCATTTTTTTTAATATAACCTATGTCTTTGGTTTCACAGACTTAGACAACGGCCCGGGCGTCTCCCCCCACGCCACCTGCCACACGGGTTGTACCAGGACTGGTTGGGCAGGCCAAGGTCCTTGTGCTTCCTCCTTCCAGCCCTCCTGGATCAGCCTGTGTTGGTCAGGCCAAGAAGGTAATGTATCACGCACCAACAATTTGTCTTGTCTATCTTGTATATCATGCATTTTTAAAATCTAAACTATGGCTTTTATCTTTACAGACGCAGGAGACTGAGGTGCCCCAGAAGAATGATTATCAAAGTTTTTAATTTCCTTTTGATAATCACATTGTCTCATTCTATTATTTAGTGTCATTGTGTGTGATTTGCAGGTCACTAAATCTTCTCTGTATCGTGTTTTCGACAGGTGCTCTCCATCCCGCTTAACCCGCTGTGGTTCAGCGCTGCGGTCCTGGAGCTGTTGGAAGAGAAGGTCCCGGGCGTTATGGAGTCCACAGGTCTTCCGAGCAGCAGAGAGGTAATTTTGATGCATATATCTATAACTGAGCCTTCATGAAGTGTCTATCCCTTTCCGACATTATTCACATTAATAAAAGCCAAGACGAAATGCAACATTTTTGGATATCTTTTTTTTTTTTTTTTTTTTTCTTTAATAGGCCACAACCAGGAAACGTGCCGCCCCCAAGCCAGGACTGGGACAGCAGCAGGTTTGTCATAAATATCAACTTATTACAAAAATCCTATTTTAATTAGTACTTGGTTTTGTTTCTATCAAATTTGTGTAGCCACACAAGTTTTACACATTTGTGTTTTGTAGATATTGATAACACAATTTAATAACAAATGCATGGTCTCATTTAGTTTATTTTCATATTTCTTTGAGGTGGAGTCCTCGGTGGCTTGTCCAGGCGACGTGATTGTGACAGAGCAAGATGCACCGATCTCCTCTGTCAGACCACCGAGGCGCACGTCTACACTGTCTGTCAGCCTGGTAATTTGCATGCACACCGTACACACGTGATACTTTCGACATAACGGTGGTTGTGCACAGGACATTGTTTCTAAAAAAGATGATTAGGAAAATATACTGCTTTACCATGTCTGCCTCAGTGTTAGAATTTTGTAGTGATCAGACTGTTATGGGTTAATGATGATGGTTGCATCATCAGAAATGTGAGGATCAAAATTGACGGACTGAACAAAAAATGCATTATTTCATTCCATTTTAGGAGTCAGCCATCAGACCGATCCAGTGGATCCACACAGTGAGAGCCTCCCACTCCCAGCAGGATTGCAGATGTGGCACTTTTTCACGCAACCGTCAGTGCACCTGCATGGCTCTGACATTTCTTGCGTGCCACAATGAGGGGTTGCATTTTGACAGTGTTTCACTTGATAGAGTGCTTCATCAGGGAGATGCACTCTATGTAGGTGTTAAACAGCAACTTTTACTGGACAACACGTTGCAGGGCAACAACTTAAACCTTGAGGAGATGCCGAAGCACGTTTTCACGGACAGAAATTCTTACCGCGTAACCATGAACGCTTTGGATCTCATGCTTGGACCGCTCAAGGTTGCAGAAGGCAGTCTGCAAAGTGACGCAGTACTTCCCCTTGCCACACAACTTCAGTGCTTTGCACAAGATGTCCGCCATGCAATTCTGATGGTCACTCCAGAATGCTTTGCTGTGTTTCGCGACGACACGGGCTGCTATGGTTTCCTTGATTCTCACTCGAGATCTGCTGCTGGTTTACTGCACCATAGTGGCACTGCAGTCATGCTGACTTTTCATCACTTGAGTGATCTGTCTGACCATTTGAATAAGCTCTTTGAACATCGTGGCCCTCATGGGAGCTATGAGCTCATGCCCGTTTCATTTGACAGTGACCACAGTGACACCTTTGGACTGGCTGCCAATGTAGCAATAGTTCCAGCAGCTTTACCAGAACCACTATGTGTTGAAGAGGACATCTCAAGTCCCGGTTCACTTGAGAATGACACCCCTGGACTGCCAGCGGACGTGGCAATTGCTCCAGATGCTGTGCCAGAACCACTGTGTGTTGAAGCTGACGTTCCACAGACCGGACTGAAGTTGGCAGAGTGCTTCAGAAAACAGACCAGGATCTTTCAAAACTTGGCTCACGCAGACGAAGAAAGGCTTTGCGTCGAGCAAGTATGAACGATGACAAATGTCTATCCCCTGGAAAAGGTGGCAAGAGAACCACTGGTAGAAGTCAGTCTGAAAAACTAAAATATGCCAGTTGTTCAGAATTTCGCCTGAAGAAATTGCAGACAATGAAGGCAAAATATGGACAACACTGTCAGCACCGCCAACAAAAGAAGACCTATATCTCCCAAAGGTACAGGACTGATCCTGCATTTAAAAGCAGACAAAAATGCTTAATGAGAAAGTACCTGAGGGAGAGGTACAGCATGGACCTTGCTTTCCAGCAGCGGCACAAAAAGGCCCTGAGGGAGAGGTACAGCACGGACCTTGCTTTCCAGCAGCGGCACAAAAAGGCCCTGAGGGAGAGGTACAGCACGGACCTTGCTTTCCAGCAGCGGCACAAAAAGGCCCTGAGGGAGAGGTACAGCACGGACCTTGCTTTGTCTGCAGAAAAGACATCGCCATGAAAAAAATATCCAAGATGCCGAATTTAGGAGACGCCACTTGAAACACTACAAACTTTATCAAAAGGCTCGCCACACTATTGCGGCACATTGCCTTCATCATAAACTGCAGTGTGCCTTGAGGATCAAGCGGAAGTCCATGTCCATCTCAAGCTGCAATACCGCTGAACCTATTCGGCGTGCTGTCAATACTGCACTGGACACTGCAATTACTACATTCCGCGAAAGGATTCGACACGGACCCACACTTGTTTGCACCGTGTGTCACAGGACTGAGTTTCCTAATCAGGTTACACGTTGCAACAGAGGCAAGTACACCAAAGACATGCGCATAGCTGCCACTTGCTTGACTGGACTGTACGTCCATGTAAGCAATTCCTCGTGCTCTGTTCCTTGCAGAGCTCCGCGAGAGAGGCTGTCTGAGTGGATCTGTCACAATTGTGACAGCCACTTGGCTAGAGGGAAGATGCCATCCATCGCTGTTGCTAATAATATGGCGCTGGCACCCATTCCCCCTCAGCTGATACGTTGTAATGTTTTGGAACGGCATTTGCTTGCGAAAGTCCTGCCGTTTGCCAAAATAGTGGCTTTGCCTAAAGGACGGCAACGGGCCGTTCACGGTGCTGTAGTTTGCGTTCCGTCAGAGGTGGAAACCGTAGTCAACGCTCTTCCCAGGCCCAGCGCTGAAGTTCAGCTCTTACAGGTGAAGCTGAAGCGCAAAGGTGTCCAAAAGTAAGCTGAAAAAGCAGAATCCTCAGTGGATGACAGCAGCTATTCGTAGGAGTTTGAAGGAAAAGAGGAATCTTTATAAGATGTACATAGAGGATAACAATGAGATTACTAAGGCCGAATTCTGTAAAATGCGGGCTGTGGTCAAAAAAGAGCTGAGGAATGCTAGAAGACTGTATGAAAGACAAATTGCAGAGGGGGCAAAAACTAACCCTAAGCGCTTCTTTCAGTACTGTAGCAGAAAAAGGAAAGTCAAAGAGCAGGTTAAGTGCATAAAGAATAAAAATGGATCGCTGCTATATGATAATAAGGATATTGCGGACACCTTAAACGGTTACTTTGTTGAGAATTTTACCTTAGAGCGGGTCTTTATTGCCAGAGGGCTTGTCCAATGCTCAAGATTATTTAGCGGAAATTGAGGTTAGGGATAACGTCCAGCAGACAAGTTGCATCAACTAAAGGCAGATAAGGCGCGGGTCCTGATGGCTTATATCCTAGAGTGCTCAGGGAAGTTAGTGAGATCATCTTTAAGCCGCTATCTGCCATCTTTAGACGGTCTTTAGAAACTGGAGAAATACCAAATGATTGGAAACAGGGCAATATAATACCAATATATAAAAAGGGGACCGTGCTGAGCCAGGTAGTTACAGGCCAGTCAGTTTAACTTGCATTGCGTGCAAAATATTGGAATCTATCATAAAAGATGAGCTGGACTTATTTCTTGAACGTAACAATATCTTGAGGATAGCCAACATGGTTTTCGTAAAGGAAGGTCATGCCTGACAAACCTTCTGGAATTTTTTGAAGAGGCCACCAAGACTTATGACCAGAGCAGGGCTTATGACATCATATATTTGGATTTTCAGAAAGCATTTGACACAGTACCGCATAAGAGACTAATTTTTTAAAATGAGCTCCATTGGAGTTACAGGTGGTATTCTGAAGTGGATTCATAACTGGTTGCAGGACAGAACACAAAGAGTGGTGGTCAGTGGTATATCATCTGAGCTAGGTAGGGTGGGGGTGGCGTCCCCCAGGGATCGGTGTTGGGACCCCTGCTGTTCCTCATCTACATTAATGACCTTGATAGGAATATTGAGAGCAGATTAGTGAAATTTGCAGATGATACTAAATTGGGGGGCTTGGCAAATAGTTTAGAGTCCACTAAAGTGATTCAGGATGATTTGGATAGAATTCAGAATTGGGCAGAAATGTGGCAAATGAAATTTAATGTAGCGAAATGTAAAGTAGTACATGTAGGTAATAAAAACATTAGACGGGATTACTTCATGGGAGGTTTTAAACTGGAATGTGCTCCACAAGAAAAGATCTGGGAGTGATTGTTGACCAAACCCTCACAGGCTCTAGCCATTGTGCCGTAGCTGTTAAAAAAAGCCAATCGGATGCTGGGATACATTGCCAAAAGTATTGAGTTCAAATCCAAGGAGGTGATGCTTCTTTTGTACAACACATCTGTCAGACCACATCTAGAGTATTGTGTACAGTTCTGGGGACCATACTTTAAGAAAGACATAGAGGCTTTAGAGAAAGTTCAGAGAAGAGCCACGAAGCTAATTCGGGTATTAAAGATGAAAGCTATGAGAAAAGGCTGAAGATCCTTAATCTCTTTAGTCTTAGGAAAAGGAGACTAAGGGGTGATTTGATTGAGGTCTTTAAATATGTTAAAGGGATTAACAAAGTGAATTATGTAGGATTCCTTCAACCAAGTGTTGTTAGCAGAACTCGGGGTCACAAATGGAAGCTGACTAAAGGTAAATTTAGCACTGATATTCGGAAATATTTCTTCACCCAAAGAGTAATTTCAGTGTGGAACAGCTTGCCTGACCATATTGTTGAGGCAGAGACCTTGGGAGTTTTCAAGAGCAGACTTGACTTAAAGCTAGATACCATTGAGTCATTGAGTATCTGAAGTGATATATTCACGATGGTACAAAGAAACTGGCGAGCCTAGTTGGGCTGAACGGCCTGTTCTCGCCATTCATGTTATGTTATGTTATGTTATGTTATGTTAAAATCAAATACAAAGGCCATAAGCACTTCTACAAGGTGAACATACAGAATGTGCTAGCCGGATTGAGGACGCTTAAAGCGACTCATCCGGAATAAAGACACGCAGTTATTGACGAGAGTGCGACGTTTGACAATGTTTTAGACGATGAGCCAGGCGATGATGCACTGACTGACAATGTTGCGGACTTGGGGGAAAAGGAAGCTGCTGCAAACGATTCAAATCAGCAACCCGATGAGAAGGAGGAGCTCAGACCTGGTCTGGCCCTCGACACGTGCATGCAGCCCCCTGACATTGCGCAGGAACTTTTGTCGTATGGTGACGGAATTTTCAGCGTCGCTCCCGCCCAAGGGAACAGACCGGTGGGTTTTTTTCAGCATCCCGAAGCTTGAGGCCTTGGCTTTTCCTGTCCAGTTTCCGACTGGACAGAACACGCTGGATGAAGACAGAGAAATTAAATTGTCTCCCAGCATGTATTTCAACACTAGGCTGTTTTGCGTGGGTCCGCATTTTGCGCAGGATCAAAGTTACCTTTTCTTTGCGCAGTTTGTCACGGAAACAAACATGGCCAACAATAGCATGTCGATACAGACGCGGAAGGGAAAACGTATCAAAGGTGGCAGAGTGATTACCAACAGAATGCTTCAGGATAAAGAGTTGGAAAAGCTCATCCAAAACAAGGAAGCCACCCGTTTTATGCAGCCCCTTAGAGGCACGCTGGCGTACTGGGAGAAATCGTTGCGCGATTTCCACGCCATGGTGAGACAGTTGGGCAAGCCAACCTTTTTTCTCACATTTTCTGCTGCTGAGATGAGATGGCCTGAAGTGATTGAGGCCATAAAAGCCTAACAAGGCCAGCTGGTCGATTTTTCAGAGCTTGACTGGAACGACAAATGCAACATTCTCCGCAGCAACCCAGTCACTGTCATGCGAATGTTTGCCAAAAGGGTAGACGCTTTAATGAGAGATCTGACTTTTTTATCGTGTAGAGTTCCAGGCCAGAGGTAGTCCCCATATTCACATGTTCGTTTGGAAGACGCGCCTGTGATTGAAGATCCAGAGTGCTGTGATGATGCCATACAGTTCATCGACAGCTACATAAGCTGCCAGATGCCTGATGGCGAAGTAGACCCCGAGCTCCACCAGATTGTGTCGGAGGTTCAAATTCACAGCCGCAATCACTCCAAATCATGCAAGAAAGGTAACGTTTCTTGCAGATTTGGGTTCCCCAAGCTCCCCATGTCAAAGACCTTCATCACCCCCTCGGTGTGGGACTTGACGAAGACGATGAAGATGATGAGTACGAATGCGATGATGACCAGAAGCAGCAACTAGATCAGAAGGTGGCTGCCAAGAAGAAGAAGGTCCTGGCGAAGAAACAGCAAGAGGCCAGGGAGAAGCTCAAACCGGTCAGGGAGCTTCTGATGGATATAAAAAGCCTCATTTGTGGATTTGTCGTCCTTGTTAGCCAAATGTAAGATGACTCATCAAGAGTACCTTACATATGTCTGCAATCTCACCACTGGAATGGTGGTGATGATGAAGCGTGAGCCGAAGGACTGTTTAGTCAATGGATATAATCCTCATTTGTTGCGTGCGTGGAACGCCAATATGGACATCCAATATGTGCTTGATGACTTCAGTTGCATCATGTACATGATGTCCTATGTGTCAAAACCAGAACATGAGATGACAGAGTTGCTTAACTTGGTCATTGACGACGTGCGCAAAAAGAATACGACGTCTGATGTGAACGAACGCGACCAGATGCGGCAGATCATGCAGGCCTACTCTAAAAACAGAGAGGTCAGCGCACAGGAAGCAGTGGCTCGAGTGTGCAGCCTTCCCCTCAAAAAATGCTCGCGCAATGTCGTTTTCCTCCAAACCGATGAGGACGCCATAAAAATGAGTCTGCCCATGAGTAGACTTAAAGACATGGCTGACAACGCGGAGAACGTTTGGATGTTGGGCTTGCCCGAGAAGTATTTGCACAGACCTGAAACCCCGGCCTTTCAATACATGTGTCTGGCCGAATTTGCGTCCCAGTGGAGGGTTGCGTATGGTCTGCAAGTACAAGGCCCAAACGTGATTGCTCTGCAAAATGACATGGGCTTCATCCAGAAGCGGACTTCTGGAAAACCTGCCATCATCCGTTTCACTCGCTTCTCTGAGAAAAGACATCCAGAGAAGTTTTTCCGGCGCCTGCTCAAGTTGTACTATCCACACAGAGCAGATGAAGAACTGCAAACTGAGGCCCATCCGACATACAAGCAGTTCTACAACAGCGTGAAATGCCTTGTAGATTTCTATAGAAAACTCTACGAAGGTGGGGGTGTCACAGTGGAAAAAGCGCTCGAGCAGTTGCAAAAACAATGTCCGGTCCTCAATGCGTGGAACACTTTTCCAGCAGAGGCTGAACTGGACCGCTTGGAATGTGAAGCTCAGCGCAAGCCCATAGGCGACGAAGACGAACAGCCGATCCCGATTTTGGGGTCGCTGCCGAGGACAGTGCAGCCAAGCCTGCCATTCAGGTCCCCAAATTGAGCCCTGACTTTGTCCGGTCTATGTACCGTAGTCTGAACGAGATGCAAGCATCCATTTTCTACGCCATTCGCGAATGGTGCTTGCAACGTGTCTGGGGTCTTAATCCCCAACCATTTTTCTACTTTGTGTCTGGGGGAGCTGGCTGTGGGAAATCCCACCTTATTAAGTGCATTTTTCAGGAATCTACAAAGATTTTGTGGGATCTTCCCTGGTTTCGTGATGAGGCAGACATGTCCATGCCTGCAGTTCTCCTGACAGCGTTTACTGGGACTGCTGCCTTCAACATCACAGGAAAAACCCTGCATGCAATTTTGAAGCTTCCCAGGAAATTGAAACCGCCATACCAGGGACTTGGTAACGCGATGGATGATGTGAGAGCGTCCCTGTCAAATGCGGAAATTTTGATCATTGACGAGATCTCAATGGTTTCCAAGGAACTCTTTGCCTATGTGCACTGGCGGTTGCAGCAAATCAAAGGCAACAAGACACCTTTTGGAGGGATGTCAGTCTTAGCGGTTGGCGACTTCTACCAACTGCCGCCCCTTGGCAGGGCCAAGCCGCTTTGTGTGTGTGAGGGCGATGTCCTTGACCTCTGGAGTCATTTCCAGATGGTCACCTTGACACAGATCATGCGACAGAACGATGATCGTTCTTTCACTGAGCTGTTGAACAGGCTGTGTACAAAACTCAAGACCGAACCGCTTGCTGTCGATGACAAAGCTCTGCTCATGCAGGCTGTCGTTGACATCAAAGATTGCCCAGCCGATGCCCTCCATATTTTTGCGACAAACAAAGAGGTGGACCTTCACAACACGGCAACCGTCGCAGCCCTCGGCTTGAATGCCATTGACATTCAAGCAGAGGATTACCGAAAGGATCCCCGGACGGGGCGAATGATGAGAATGTCAGGGTTCAAGGGTAACAAGAGGGATTTGCTTGACGACATCCAAGCAGCTTTAGGCGCATGTGTCATGGTGACGAGGAACATTGACATTGAGGATGGCCTCATCAATGGCACTTTAGGCACAATCCGCAATACTGCCATGTCCGTGAAGGACCCTGAAGCCGTTAAACTGATCGGACTGGATTTGGATAATCCCATAGCCAGTCAGAAGTTTAGGAAAAAGGTTCTAGGTCCAACGGATAGGCTTGTTTACATTGAGAAGGTCGAGGAGCCCATGAGCCAAAGGGGAGTGGTTCGTCAACAGTTCCCGATCAAGTTGACCTTTGGCTGTACGGCTCACAAAGTGCAAGGCATGACAGTGATGTCTGCGGTGGTGTCTTTGAAGAATGTTTTTGAACCGGGGATGTCATATGTTACCCTCAGCAGGACAACTTCTCTTCAAGGTATGCGGATCACAAACTTTGACGAAAAGAAAATCTATGCTGATCCCAACATTAAGACAGCAGTGGCGACTATGAGTTGCATATCCTTCCGGTCCTCCACACCACTGTTGCACTTTATCAAGTCGCCAGCCACCACTGGACCAACATTGATCATAGTCCACCATAACACTCAGGGGCTTCCATCCCACATTGAGGACATAAAATGTCATCATGAGCTTAGGCTCGGTGACGTATTATGCTTCACTGAGAGCCATCTGTCAGGTTCGTCTGTATCTCCGACATTCGAGTTGGAGGGATACGACATGTTTGCTCGTAACAGAAATGTCTGTTACGCAGACAGACCAGACATGGCCACCAAGGATGGAGGTGGAGTCGCAATGTACTACAGAAGCACTCTTGAAGCTGGGCCGCGCAGGTATATTCAGAACGTGCCTGACCTTGAGTTTGCCGCTCTCAAAGTTGATCGCCCAGTCACAGCTTTGATTGCTACTGTGTATAGACCACCAAACTACTCCCTCAACATGTTTCTTTCAAACATGCGGTCGCTCCTGGTCTCCTTGGATCTCATGGGTTGTCCGCTAATTGTTGTTTGTGGAGATTTCAATGAAGACCTTCTTTCTGGTGGAAAGAGGGCCATCAACCAAATGTTTCTGTCCAGAGGGTATAGTCAGCTCGTCTCCGGTCCCACGACCGAAAAGCAGACCCTGATTGACCACATTTACATCTCTCATCCCGATTCTCGTGTTCAATCAGGTGTTCTGCATACTTACTACAGTTACCACCAGCCGGTATACTGTATTTTGACATAGCGGACATCGTTTTTTTTATGTTGTCATGGTTTATACTGTGCAAGATTTCGGCTCGCACACATCCTTGTTGCGTCCATCTGCTGGACATGGCCCAGCCAGCAGATGGGTAGTTCTGTATATGTTTATTAGTGCATTCAAACTTGTTGCAACTTGTTAATAGTTTTTTGCTGTGCAAGATTTTGACTTGCACACATCCTTGCTGCGTCGTCCTGGAACGTGTTGTCCTTTTATTTAACCGTAGTTCTTGTCAGTTTGGTCTGTAGTCTGTCCAAAGTTGACTATTGCTTACCTTCAAAGTGACTTCTGGATCACCGCCAATTTACTTGAAGTCAATCATGCAGCCTTATGCTCCCTTTCGGCCACTGCGCTTCGCCAAGGAACGTCGTCTGGCAGTGCCATCCCTGCACAATTGCAGTCCATACTGTTCTTGGTTGTAGTTCCCTGATGGGGAATTCCAGACCAAATTCTGTCAGAGCAGGGGCGTCCCTCTCTACCTTCAAAAAACTCTTGAAGACTCGTCTTTTTCCGAGAGAACCGCCTCTCCTTACACTTTTAACACCCTCACGCTTCTTTATGCACTTCTGATGCACTCCTTGTGCATCTTTCTCTTGAAAGGATAGGGTGTGTAGTTGTAGTGTTTCTTGCAGTTTCTCAAGTCTTTTCCTTCTGCAACCCCTCTTGTGGTCGTAGTTCTTACTGTTTTTCACTGGTGCGGTTTTTCACCCCCCCCAATTTGTTATTTGTTTTGTTTGTCCCTACATGTCTGTCTGTTTGCCAATTACTGCAGCTAACATTGATGCATTTTATATAGTTTTGATGTCACCTTTGACACTTTAAATGTCGTCCGTTCTCTGTGCAGTTCATTGTTCAGTACAGCATTCAGTTACAAGATTTTCACAGTGAACTGACTACTTTAATGTTAAAACAATGGCTAATTGACTAATCTGGCTTGTATTTTTAAGACTGCCTATACTAACCTGGCAGCTAACAATAATGCTGTGGTGATTACTTCTAATTTGGCTAATTCTGAAATTGCAGCTTCATTGGTCTGTGTTATTAAATGTTTGTCCTCGTCTGTGTGTGGGTGTTTGTACACAGTGATGTGTGCTAACACAGGGTATGTGTGAAGTGTCTCGTGCAGTAGTCATGCATTGCTGCATGTTGCAGCTACTGCCGCTGGCTAGCCTTTTTAATGGAGGGTGAAAAGAGGAACTTCCTCCTGCCAGTATATAGCCTCTCCACTACCAAGACTCCTACAGTGCCTTCCCGGGGCCACAGATGGAAACTGGGTGCCTCACGGTCCCAGGCTTAACTGCAGGGGATCTCGGAGCAACAGTGGGCCCCAGAGACGCGGCATACAGGACCATGACTGTGTGGACAAGCCCTGGTGTCCGTCAACCACTGTCCCAGCTATGGGTTAAATAGCCCCCCGCCTTATAGTATGAAATGTTGCCTGAGTTTGGATGCGCCACACATGCAGAAAGAAGTGAGTAAAACATTAATTTTGCTTCAGTAAATGATGATCTTAATGGTAGAGTTGACCTGATGTTTTACCCCCCCCCCAAAGACTGACTCTGAAAGCCCTGTGCCATATTTACTCCACATAACTTTTCTGCTAGAAGAACCGTTAAACTGTAACTTGCAGGTCATGCCCACAAGAGCCATGACAGGACAAAAGGAAGAATATTTATTTCCGTTTCGGATGATGTGTGTCACCAAATACCGTCATACAGACGAACATTAACACCAAGTGGGTTTTTTTTTTTTTTTTTGTTCTTTCAGTATTTCGGACAAGTTCATGGAGTGCCAAAACCAGCTGATGCTCCTGTTTACCTGTTGTGGGGAAACATGATGGAGCAGCGAGAGGGAACAGGTAAAAGGATATTTGCCAATTGAAAATCTGCTTGTGACTTATCTTTTGTTTTTATCAATTTGCTACATGTTCACCGTAATTTCAAACTGAAGAATTGATAGTTGAAAGTCTCCCCACTCCTCACCTCACCACCTTCTACATGGGCATCACTGAAAGCATCTTGACATTCAGCTTCACTTCTTGGTTCAGGAGCTGCAAGGCATATTAACAAAGGCAGCTTAACAGAATTGTAAAGACAGCCAGCAGAATAATTGGTGCCTCTCTCCCCTTCCTGACGGAGATCTACCAACAGTGCTGCCTACATCATCAGCGACGTTCACCACCATTCTCATGGCCTGTTTTCCCTCCTGCCATCCAGAAAAGGGTACAGAAGCATCTGTTGCAGGTTCAAATGGACCTGCAAATGGACTGAGTTCCCACCCAACACCACCTCTGACACCCCCCCCAGCTTGACCACTAGCCACCTGTCAAGGACAAATATTGAACTGTAATGTAAACGGCTCTTTACTAAGTTAATGCACCTTCTTCCTCACCTCTGAACTGCTACTAAACACTGTTTTTATTTTTTTATACGTTAGTGTTTTTTTACGTCTAAAAAATGCAGACAAAATATAGACAGAGACAAAATAGACAATTGAGTAGTCCCAGCAGCATCCCAGGGCACCCCTGCAGAGGCCAGGCCCACTCTTACAATTTCTGCGGGAATTGTCTAGTTTTCTATACTGTATTCGATCCACTTGAAATGATCGTACCACCGTCTGATAAACAATGTAATTATCCCGAGATCACAGTTATGGGAAATGACACCGGTACAGGTTGAATGAGTGGCTTGCCAAGGACCGACATATCAGTGACTTTACTGAGGTGGAGGTAATGGCTGTGAAGCTGAGTTTGCCTGAGAGTTGGCAAGTTTGGTGGCTCCCAAATGGGAAACTCCTTTCCCTGCTGAAGTTGAAGCCACCATTTTAGCTTAATTTAAGCTTGCGGCATCCTCATGTGTTTTGTACATTTCTTCCTTCAACTGAGGTATCTTTATACACTTTGCTTTAAATATTTGCTTTGACATATCTCTTATTTAACTGAACAATTTTTAAAAATTCCCTAAAAAATCTGAATATTTTTCCCGAATCTCTTCTCAACACCATGGGACTATTAATTAACAGTGAGCACTATTAAACAACAGTGCACACAAAATATTAAACTTTTAAATGTCAGCCCCACAAACACTAACACTGCAACTTTTAATTGGCCATAACATGCCAGTGACACCTCAAGAATACAAATCATATTCACAATCATTAAAAAAAAAAAAAAACAGAAAAAATACCCTCATTTGATTGGGTGGGCCTGCGGTCCCTCTGGGTAGGCCTAGGCCTATCCAAGCCTTGGCTATGCGCCAACACTCAACGACAGCTACTTTCTGTTTACATCACGACCAAATATCCTGTGTCCACCCAGAGGCATAGAAATGGAACTCTTTTGTAGCCAAGGCCCCTCCCTCCGAAAGTGCCAACCATTACTTAAAAATATACAGCATTCCTTAAACATGCGGGCCCAAAGGTTGCAGTCCTCCTAGCCATATGCTTCACAGCCTTTATGTCACATGGCATTTTGCCAGAATCCATGCTGGATGTTACACTTGTCCCTGTAATCAAGAACAAAGAACAAAGAACAAAGCAAGCAAAGTGGGGAGTTTAGATAATTATCACCCTATTGCATTAGCGAGTGTGTTATCCAAAGTACTGGAAAAAATTTTAATGGACAAATTAGATTCTTTTCTTTTTACTTCAGACAATCAGTTCGGCTTTAAGCCCAAGCACAGTACAGATTTATGCATTTATGCTTTGAAAGAGATGGTTGAAACATATAGAAGAGCTAATTCTTCTGTTTTAGTAGGTTTCATTGATGCCTCTAAAGCCTTTGATAGGGTGAATCACCATAAGTTATTTGTCAAACTGAGCCTGCTACCATTATTAGGATTCTGGTATTCTGGTATGCAAATCAGAGCATGAGGGTAAAATGGGGGGGTGCGGTCTCTGCTCCTTTTGGTGTGGGGAACGGAGTTCGCCAGGGAGGAATTCATTCTCCTGTCCTCTTTAACATTTATATGGACGATCTGTCTGCCCAACTTAAGGGATGTAACACTGGATGTATGCTGACGACCTGGCTCTTGTTTCTCCCAGTAGTGCAGGGTTTCAGCAACTGCTGAATATTTGTTCTGATTATGGTGTTAAATTTGATGTAAATTATAATGCAAAAAAGAGTCTGGTGTTAATCTGTAGGGCTAAGGGGGACAAGGACCTCAGATTTCCTCTTTTCTATCTATCAGAGAAAATTTTATCGGTCTACTGTAAAGCAAAGTATTTGGGACACATAATAACGGATCGTCTACTGGATGATGATGACATGTATAGACAGCGCCGTGTGCTGTACGCACAGGCTAACATGCTTGTTAGGAGATTTCACTGGTGCTCTGACAATGTTAAATCCGCACTTTTTAGATCATTTTGTACACCCCTGTATACTGGCTCTTTGTGGGTGAAGTTTAGGAAAGAAAGTCATCATAAATTACGGGTCGCGTACAATGACTGTTTCAGGATTCTCATGAACAAGCGCAGGTGGAGTAGTGCCAGTGAACTACTCTGCACGGCCAGAACTCACACATTTGATGCTCTCCTGAGGAACTTTATGTACAAATTTATATGCTGTTTAAATGGGTCAATGAATTGTGTAATCCAGGTGTTAACTAATCCCAAGCTGAGCTCTGTCAGATACAGTTCTCAGTTTGGGATTTATTGGTATCAGTGCCTTGTGTAATGATTTTTTTTTTTTTTTTTTTTTGTCCCTATGTGTTTTTTAAATGTTGTATGTGCTTCTTATGGACCCTGATTCTGCTCAATAAACTTGATTGATTGATTGATTGACTGGTTTCACAATCTGACTGTTACGTGCATCCTCATTACTTTGAGTGTGCAAGTAGTTAGATTGTCACTCGCTGTTTGCCCTTTCCCCAACCAGTCAGTATCTTCCGAGTAAAAGTTTATCATCATCGGATTTTATTAGTAATCTTAAATGATAGTCAAATATGGAAGTACTCTTCCTAGTCTTACTCAGAGACATGCGGTGAGGTGATGCAGTGACCCAAACTTTTATCACAAATTTTTATTTGTGAACCTGTTCCCACCTACTATTCCTGATTGACAATGAAAACAATTAAGACCAAGCCTATAGGAAGCCCGTATACTGATAGAGGAGATAATGACAAAAAGATTAATTCACGTATACACTTCAATTCGAGAATGCAAGGATGGAAATCTGAACAATCAATTAGGAAAAATTCTCGGCTCTCGGTAATTCTGTATATCGTTTAAACATTTTGTTCATCGGATTATGAAAGAAGACTGAAAACAAACGCCCACTTTTTTTTTTTGTTTGGGTGTAAAAGCGCGTATTTAAAGGAGAATACAGTGTATATTGATTGAGCATTGAACTCTGCATAAGTCAAACTGATTTAATATTTGTTGATGACATTGCTTCAGCTTCCTGGAAGCAAGTATGCACAAATCTGCTGTCTAGTGAGCATTTCAGGTTCTATGTACTGAGTAATAATGCCGCGGAAACTTAAACTGGCCCGTCATTCTGCCGAATAGTCTTACTAAACTAGTTAACCATCTGATTGCTAATCAAGCAAAGGGGAGGATTCTGCCTCACCAAACTAACCTCCGACTGCACGTCACTGGTCTTACTAATAGGAGCCAGTTCCCAAGCTTTTCCCTCGGTCTCCAGGATGGGGAGCACATTCCTGTTAATCATGCCACAGTCTGCTCGTGAGCCACGTTTATTAGCGACACCTCCCAAACCTTCTACGGTCATCGGGACGGGCTTCCTGCAATACTTTCCAGTCCAGCCATCTGACAGTCCTGTCTCCGGTGAGTGTTCTTAGTCTGGCTACTGCCCCAGGATGCTGCTGGCCGGGCACGGCCCTCACACTTAAGCCCACTCCATCTGAGCTGAACTGTGCCATTCTGCTCTGGGCTCCATCCTTTGCAGTCATTACTGTACTGTCAATAAACCCTCTTATTGGATTGTGCTCTGTCTCTGCTTCTGGTTCCTTGTGTGGATCAAAACACAGGAGTGCTGACATCATCCATCTGTTGACAACTGAGTGGCAAGCACTTCAGCACTCATTCTCAGAAGCCGCACTGGTGAATGGTCAGCTCATGAGCATTCATCAGCCATTACTTTTAACTACTTTATCCACTGCATATAAAGAAACAGTATATTTATATATTTTTTTCTGGATGTGAACATTTGAAATGGAAACCGCAGCCAAGTTCTTAAATTTTTTGCTTTTACTTTTCTGTTGCAGCGCAGCCCCATCTAACAGTAAGTATTTACTTGCCCTTGAATATTGGTTTCACAGACTGTCTGTGTGAAGGGTGTGGCAGGGCACACAGCAAATAACTTAAAAGCCTATAGAAATAAACATGTCACATCCTTTATGATAATATGCATTGATATATTTTTCTGAACAAGTGTTTATGAAGATTTATAATTTTTGGAGCCTGGATTGCTTGAAGTGAAGTAAAGTAAAAGAGAGGCAATTTTGTACAAACCAGAATGTGAAAAGACTTCATTTTAATCACCTGCTGCAAAGCAATGGCTTATTGTTTTCAGTTGTGTGGTTTGTGTGTGTGTGTGTGTGTGTGTGTGTGTTGCAACACTAGAAACTGATGAAACATGGTAGATGGAATGGCACAGTTTCCCCACTTATTTCGCACCAACACTGGGTAGCCATTTCTTTGCTTGTGAGGAGTGATTTTAATATTTGCACATTACTTTAACCAATGAAAAATTATTTCCTGGATGAACATTTAGCTGAATAGCTTGCCTGCATAGACCAAAACTGGTATCAGTCTCAGCCATAGTTGAAATACTCGAATGATCAACTGGCACAAGTGAGACAGATGTCATAACTGGCCTGTACAAGCTTTATGTACTGTACGCGACTGCACTGATGGTTTATTCTCTCTATCATATCTCCTAAACCCTCTCCATTGCACCATGCGACATGAGAGGAAGTTTTTTAAGTTGGGTTTTGGAAAAATCTGTGATGGTTCTGCCCTGCAGTCCCTCCCCCCTCCTGCTGTCTTCGCCTCCACTTCAACGAGCCACACCTGTTGCTCGTTGAGGTGGAGGTGAAGTGTATGATATTTAAGAGCTGCACTGCCAGCTTGGCAGTGCAGCTGCATTCTGCTGCTTGAGCCCTGTTGTTGTTGTTTTTGCCGCTGCTCCCCTGAGTTTTATATTGTATTTTTACCAGTTTTATTAAAACATTTCTATTTTTTACTCAGCCTGTGCGTGTGGGTCCCTTAACCACCTTTTGGGTACATGGTCCCAGTGCCCGCCGGTTTCCTGCTTGCAGCTGGCGGGGGCAAAATCATGACAAAATCAGTCATATTATTAGTTTTAAAAGTCCATTACTAGGTAACTAATGCTGCTGGACACAATACAACCCCAATTTTAAAGAAGTTGCAAATTGTATTGGGATGCTGTGCAAATTGTAAATGAAAACAGAATGCAATGATTTCCAAATCTCACAAACCCACATTTTATTCACAATAGAACATAGACAAGATATCAGATGTTGAAAGTAAGACATTTTGCCATTTAATGAAAAACATTAGCTCATTTTGAATTCGATGGCAGCAACACATCTCAAAGAAGTTGGGACAGGGGCAACAAAAGGCTGGAAAAGTAAGTGGTACTAATAAACAGCTGGAGGAGCATTTTGCAACTAATTAGGTTAAATGGCAACAGGTCAGTTACACGACTGGGTATAAAAACAATATTTTAGAGAGGCAGAGTCCCTCAGAAGTAAAGATGGACAGAGATTCACCAATCTGCAAAAAAAAAAAAAAAACTGCATCTAAAAATTGTGGAACAATTACAGAAGAATATTCTTCAATGTAAAATTGCAAAGACTTAGAATTTACAGTACATAATATCATCAAAAGATTCTGAGAATCTGGAGAAATCTCAGTGCGCAAGGGACAAAGCTGAAGGTCAATATTGGATGCTCATGCTCTTCGGGCCCTCAGGCGGCACTGCATTAAAAACAGGCATGATTCTGCACTGGAATACACTGCATGGGCTCAGGAACACTTTCAGAAATCATTGTCTGTGAACACAGTTTGCCGTGCGTAAGGTAAAGCTGTATCATGCAAAGAAGAAGTCATATATGAACATGATCCAGAAATGCCGCCGTCTTCTCTAGGCCAAAGTTCAAAATTGACTGAGGCAGAATGGAAAACTGTTCTGTGGTTTGATAAATCAAAATTTGAAATTCTTTTGGAAACCAAGGACGCCATCTTGTGCGGTGTAAAGAGGAAAGGGACCATCCAGCCTGCTATCAGGGCACAGTTCAAAAGCCTACATCTCTGACGGTATTGGGTTGCATTAGTGCCTATAGTGTGGGAGCTTACACATCTGGAAAGGCATTATCAATGCAGAAAAAAAGTATATAGAGGACTTATGACAACATATGCTCCCATCCAGACAGTGTCTCTTTCTGAATACCAAACCACATACAGCATCCATCACAACAGCATGGCTTCGCAGTAGAAGAGTCTGAGTGCTGAACTGGCATACCTGCAGTCCAGACCATTCCCTAATAGAAAACATTTGGCTCATCATAAAATGAAAAACCCAGCAAAGTAGACTCTGGACTGTTGAGCAGCTAGAATCCTAAATCTGACAAGAGTGGGACAACATTGCTCTCCTGAAACTTCAGTAATTGGTCTACTCACTTCCCAGACGTTTACAGACTGTTGCTAAAAGAAGAGGGGATACTAAGCAATGGTAAACATGGCCCTGTCCCAACTTTTTTGAGATGTGTTGCTGCCATCGAATTCAAAATGAGCTAATATTTTTCATAAAATGGTAAAATGTCTCACTTTCAACATCTGATATGATGTTTACGTCCTATTGTGAATAAAATGTCAGTTTATGAGATTTGCCAATTATTGTATTCTGTTTTTATTTACAGTTTACACAGCATAGCAACTTTTTTAAAATTGGGTTTGTATGAAATTGTTCTACCGAACGTGCCATGTAATTTTCAATATTAAAAGTAAATATTAGCTTGTGAAATGAATTACATTTGAATGTAAGGATTTGAAAGTCATTTGCCAATAATTCAACAAAAAAGCTGCTTACTGTCAGGCATAATTTTCAAATTGTTAGGCTGAGACAATTCATCAATACAATCACAAATTGCATTTTTTTCCACTGAATCATATGATGTAATGTTCAATGACTGAATACTGTATCAATATGTTAAAATGCTATACTCAGCGCCATTAAAAACACACAGGTGAGGTATGTACTGTATTTGCGGCAAATTGAAGAATTGATTTTTATTGCTTTTCCAGTGAGGCATGAGAGGAAATAAAGAAAAGCGCGTGGAATTGTAATCCTGATGCGCACCACGTGCACACGCCAAGCACTTCAGTAATAACAAACATTGAGCTGTTTGTGATGTGAACAGTGACAGTTGACTTGTTCTTTTTGGTGTGGTCAATAGCCTACATA
Organism: Gymnothorax javanicus; assembly: GCA_029692085.1. Classification (NCBI taxonomy): domain Eukaryota; kingdom Metazoa; phylum Chordata; class Actinopteri; order Anguilliformes; family Muraenidae; genus Gymnothorax; species Gymnothorax javanicus. The sequence continues at coordinate 161,863,899 of CM056194.1, read as the reverse complement.
AAGCCAACAAAAAAACAAAAAATGCTACTGCATCAAGAAAATGGAAAGACTTGTGACACAGGAGAGAGAGAAAGAGCCTTTGGCATGTTACGGGCAGATCTCAGCCGCTGAGAGGCGGTGTGTCATTTGCACTGTCACCGTTCAACAATCAGTCGGCTGTCTATCCGAGAATGGAACACAGGCACTGTCACTGACTGACCCCGCTTAGGGCAGCCACGCGTGACGATGGCAGCTCAAGAGCGCCACATCTGGTTCCAGCCTGTACGTGACAGATTCCGGACAGCAACCAAAACTGATCATGAGATGAGGGGTCCGAGATGATTGAGGATGAGCGCAAGTACCGTTTGACGCCGTCTACGTGAGCAACACGTGTGCACACGGGCCTTACAGAAAACCCAGTTTATATATTTGCATATGTTTGTTGACAAACAAGCACAGATAAAAAGAAGCATTGTTGCCAATTTAATGTTTGAGTCTAAATGGTTCTCATAGTCAGATTGAGCCAACATGGTTCTCATGGTCTGGAGAGCCGAAATCGATTTCACATAATGTAGCTCTAAACTGAAGGCTGCCAAGTCTGTCAGAGAAATGGGTGTGTTTTTATTTTTGCCCGCCAATGCTAAATGCTCATAAGGCAAACTCTGGTTTTGTACTATTGCTCAATTACTTGTATTTTCCTGCAGGGCAAAAATACAGGGTCTGAAATACTCAGATAAGATACACTTTATTGAACCCTGTGGGGTAATTTGTTCTCTGCATTTGACCATCCTATAGTTACCCACACGGAAAGAACCTTTATAAACATATAGGTTTTAATTTAGGGCCAAATATCGGTTTCGCATATATGCGACATACATAAAATTGGCCGTTTTCATATATTATAGGTACATGTATGTACCTATATGTTACATATATACGAAACCTATATGTGGCCCTATATTAAAACTAAAAAGGTTATTTTTTTCCCGTTCGGCATTTCCAATCGCGCTTGAATCTGGGAGAGCCAATTAGGGAATTATGTATAAGAATTGAGGCTTTCTCCACATCATATGGACTCCTGTTTACAATCCAGGACAGTACTATTAGTTCGCGATTCTCTTCCATAGCCCGCGCTCGTTTGAAAATCCCCTTTGAGCATTTATTATCCGGAAAATCATATGTTAAGAACAAGGACAGAGGAAACTTACCTAATGGCACCGTCAGAATTTATTTTATCAGCGCCCGTCTTACCAACAGGACGCGCCTAAGGGAACTCTAATCTACATAACCCTTCCCAGCAGGCCCTTTGCAATTTGCATCCCTGTAGCGCATTGACCAATTGCGCGCTACTTCTGAAAAGAGCTGCCGACCACTGGGCGGGGATTAAAACCTATATGTTTATATAGGTTCTTTCCATGTGGGAATTTAAGAATCCTTGTTATTTCATCCCTGTAGGAAAAAGTCTGGGACCTTTAGGTGCCACACAAGCATCTCAGATAAAAGACAAGTGTCTGTTCATTAAAACTGTGAGCAGAAATGTAGACTTTGTCTTCAAATTCATTAACCACAGTGAAATGCTCAAATAGATGTGGGGATGAAAATGACTTTTGAGAGGCATGTTTACTTGAATGTATGTTCATCTGTGTACTATTATTTTGTTATTTTTGTTTTATTTTGCTATATTTAGACTGAGGACCTCGGAGCCATATTCATCTAGAAACTGCATTACAGACAAGATAGAAAACATTGCCATTTGGTAGATGTAACAGTGTAGTGTATAACCTTTCAGTGGATGTGTATGAGCTGTAATGATGTGAATCCACTTTTGTCTAATGTGGTGAATCTGGCAGTGACTTAAACTTGAAAAAATGCTTAATTGATGAAATAAACATAATCAAACCATTTTGTTTTTATACATTTCCTTCTCTTCCACAATACTCAACTCAATCTTCATAGAATGGAAATAAGTATGGTCAAGAAAGAATTGGTGACCTTGTTAATGTTTCAGGAAAAAAGTAACAAATAGTATTAGATATTTGTGTTGATATCATAGCTTTTGTTTCCTCTCACTTGCCATAGTTGATAATGAGTGGTTTACACATAACATGCCGTTGTCACATGTCAACATGTATTTAGGATCAAATGTGATGCCAATTTCACGTGTTCACATGCGATTAATAAGTTACTGCGTGAAATTCTTGTTATTTCTGTATGGGACTTTGGACTAATATGCAAATATTACCTTGAGAATAAAAATATGAGCTAGGCATCATGTATGACAGTTGCAAAAGTGAGATATGAGCTATACAATAGGTATGACAAACAAAACCTGCCACTGGGTATATAAGACCTCTATAAGCACATATATGTACCTGAATTTGGCCTATATGCAGCATATATGCGCATATAGATTCTTTCCATGTGGGTAGGAGCAGTGGGCCCGCCAAAGAGCAGTGCCCAGGGACCAACTGCAGTTGTAAAGCCAGTTCCTTCGTCAGGGGTACTGGTTGGAGTGTTCCTGTGATGCATGTTTTTGTGGGTGGGGGAAACCGAAGTACCCGGAGGAAACCCACACGAACACGGGAAGAACATGCAAACTCCACACAGAAAGGCCCCAGGTCGGAATTGAACCTACGACCTTCTTGCTGTGAGGCAACGGTGCTAACCACTATGCCACCGTGCCGCTCCCTTCTATTTCGGTTCGTTGCGCAGGTGCGGCTCGCTGATTGGCCGATAAACTAAAACAATGGGAATCAACTTTAGATGCCCTTTAAACAGCCTGTTCCGAGTCTTCATTTCGGCAATTAAAGAAGAAATGAAACTAGAGAGATTTTCTTCAGGGAGGATTCTATTTCCGGATGAAGACTTACGTCGAAACCGTTGATATAGTTTAATAAATTAACAATTATAGCATTGTGGCTACAAGACTCGATTGCCCATCTTCACATTTGTATTTTCACTGTGTTAAGCACCTCTCCAACAGTGGTATGCATGAAGTCTCTCTCCTATCTAATTCGGAAAAGTAAATCGAAGCCAATCTGCTGTACTCATTTGTTTTAAGGTGAGGTTACTTCAATGGTTTTATAACTCCAGCCACAGATCACTAAAAATCCGGGGTTTAGGAGTTTGAGAAGCCCAGACCGGCACTCTACTTGCATTTCACTGCTCGCAAGTACCGTTCACATCTGGTTTGTGGGCAGAACTGAACAATTTCAGGTAAATAGTGGTCAATTCAAGTGGTCATTTGGTCAATTCAAAGACTCCTTGGATGTTTGCTTTTTTCCAAAAGCAAGGAATGAAAAACAAAATCATTATTTTCATTTGAATCTTATAATTTAACTATTCTGTTAATGATGATAGGTTAATTCTTTCACCACCAAGGGACCTATTATAATTTTATGTGCCGTTATTATGCGCACTGTCAAACATAGCAAGGTCATCTATGGTTATTTGTCAATGTACATCTCAACATAAGATATTTTTGTAGATAGGCCTCAGCTCGGATTCAATCCAACAAGCTTCGTGCTGTGAAGCCACAGTGCTACCCACTGCAGCACAATGTCACCCTAGTCATGTCTATACCAAAGGAAGAGAATTGCAGTTACGACTCTCGTGAACTGGTCTTATAATGACACTGTTATGCCGTAATATATACTGCACACAAACATCATCTTTAGTTTGTGAAATTCAATTGTATCTGGTGTTATTTAAAAAATATCTCTGTATTATAACAGGCAACAGACAAAGAGTGTCTAAATAAATTCAATTTTGTTATCCTGTATGTGGTGTGTGACTGCTTTTAACATTTAAAATTAATTTAAACACATTAAACACATTTAAATAAATAACAAAGCTGACTATACCACCCCAGACAGCAACGGAATATCCCAGAAATGTCCCAATCCCCTGCACTATCCGCCTGTGCCGCATATTATGGCAAGCTCTCAATTAAATCTACAACATGAAATATATTTCAAGTATATCTGAAGAAGTTTTTCAGTTATGGCCAAAATTGTAAAATTTTTGTGCACAGCGCCCCCAGATGGCAAATTGTGTTATCAGAAAACTGACCACAGTTCTTCCTCTGATATCAAGCCACCTGCCATAAATGGATAACCAACTTCAAAAATTGTTCCAGTTATTGCACAAACACTTATTCTCTGCTTCCGCAGCAGCAAAGGAATATCCCCAAAATGCTCCAATCTCCTCCCCCACTATTAGCATGTGACGCCAATCATGGCAAGCTCTAAATTAGACCTAGATATGAGGCAAATTACAACTAAATCAGGCCAGTAGTTTTTGAGTTATGGTAAAAAATGCAACTCTGGTGGCAAATAGTGATTTTGTTTTTCTTGTCTATGACATCTAACTACCTGCTGAGAATGGATAACCAATTTTATAAACTGTTGTAGTGATCTCACAAACACCTAATCTTTGCGGCAGTGGACACACCAGTCAGGGTGAAAACGTATTATTCCCAAAACTTTACTTTGGGATTATAATTACATTGGAGTGTTTTGGTATCCATGCCATTTGTTTAGAAAGCAGTTGATATAGCAGAGACAGAGATGTTCATGTTAATATTGAAAAGAAATGACCGAATAATTTTTTAAGGCCGCTGTCAGTCACTGGCCTTTGGAATCATCCATACTCTTCCCCCCTATACAGCGCCCCTGAAGACCAGTCTAGCACCTACACCAAATTCTTATACAGCCATGCCTTTGTAATGCATGCAGAATGTGGTTTTGCATGGTCTTGTTGAAATATGCATGGGTCTCTTTGGAAAAGATGTTATCATGAAGGCAGCATATGTTGCTCAGCATACTTTTCAGTATTAATGGTGCCTTCACAGAAATGCCAATTACCATTGCTAAGGGCACTGACTCAACCCCATACCATGACAGAGCATGGCTTTTGGACTTCTTACTAGTAACTGTCCGAATGGTCTTTTTCTTCTTCGGTCCATAGCACGGAGCATCCAGTGATGCTGAAATATTGGTTTATTTGTCTACACTACATGTTTCTAGTGTGTGACGTCCATTGCGGATGCCTCTAGGTCAGAATCTGGACAGTGTGAACATTAGGGTTCCTTTTTCCATTTTCGCAAAAGTGAGCAAAAGTATGAAAATGTGTTTTTTTTTTAAGTCAAAGTAAATATACATAAATACAGTAAATGTTTTTTCTTTCTTATAACTTATGAAAGCACTCCTGTGTCCATTAATTTGCAGGATGCCCAGGATTCATAGTGCCCAAAGAGTTCCCAGAATATTCAGGCTCCCTGGAACTTTCCAGACAGCCAGATTCCCTGGAACCCTCAGGATTTCCAGAACACCAAGGGTCTGCAACATTCCCAGAATGCTCGGGACACCGAGAATCCTCAGGAGCAAAACCAGTACTGGCCTATGGTTTTGAAGCAGAAATGGTAGTCAGAGTACCGAAAGTTGTACTCAGCCACACCAGTGGGTCCGGAGTTGGTAATACATCTGAAATCCATACATCTGTTGATAATACATCCGAAGGCCAGGCTTACAACAGTGGCCACTGTAAGACAGCTGCGAGCAAAAGAGTGAACGAAACGGTCAAGCAGCTCTTGAAGGGCTCTCTAATGACGATGGTCATCCCAAGCATCTACATTCTAGTGTTTATCATCAGCGTTCCTCTCAATGCTGCCACCATCTTTATCTTCTCTCTCATGGTTCGAACTAAAAAGCCAGCAGCCATCTACATGCTCAACCTGGCCACGGCTGACTTGCTGTTCGTCCTGCTGCTCCCCTTCAAGGCATCTTACCACTATAACGGCAACAACTGGGTGTTCGGGTCAGCCATGTGCCGCGTGGTCACATTTGCCTTTTACTGCAACATGTATTGCTCTGTCCTGCTGATTACGTGTATCAGCGCAGACCGCTTCCTGGCAGTGGTCTATCCAATCAGATCGCTGACCTGGCGCAGTCGGCAGAGAGCAGTGGTTGTGTGCTGCACCATGTGGCTGCTGGGTATCGCTGGCATGATGCCAATCCTGCTGTCAGAGCAAACAGTGTGCCTGGAGGGGCTGGGAATCACCACCTGCCATGAAGTGGAGGTCAACGAACAGGAACATGGCTACAAGCTCTACTTCTTCCCCACCGTCGTCATCCTGTTCTTCTTTATCCCCCTCATCATCACGACCGTCTGCTATCTGGGCATCCTACAGGCCTTGCGTTCCACTAGGGAGTCTAAGCGCTCCAGAAAGACAAGGGCTGTGGTCATGGCGGCTGCTGTACTAACAGTATTTGTAGTTTGTTTCACTCCATCCAACGTCCTCCTGCTGGTCCACTATGCCGATGACCAGAACGAAAACACCTACATGGCTTACCTGGTCTCTGTGTCCATTGGCACTGTGAACTGCTGCCTGGATCCAGTAATCTATTACTTTGGCTCATCTCAGTGCCGTAAGCAGGTGACCCGGCTCCTCAGACGTGGGGCCCCGCAAGAGAGCTCCCAGCCAACAACCTCTGGGACCAGTGATCAGCAGGCTCTCAAGGGTAGCCTGAACAGCTAATACAAGGGGCTTGACCATGTGATTTCACAGAGGGGAGCCAATATTAAAAATGTTAATGTTTTCATCTTCACAAGATATTTCTCCACTTTCATGACTAGGTATTAAGCATGCATTTGATTGCATTCATTTCTGCAAAAATCACTGCATATAGCGGATTTTAATGGGTTTCCTCTTAATGAAGTTTTATTTTGCTTATAAACATGCAAATTGAAAACATCATTTCTGTCAATCTTAAAAAACTACTTTGCATCATTAAATCAGCTTCAATAACAAACTTTCATGATATATTTTTCTGGACACCAACACTTGAAGGGAATGGAAATCCAGATTCATCAAATGAGTACTTTTGTTTGCTGGCAGAGTGAGCCCAAGTGCTATAGTAGACACTGACTTAATTATCTTAACCTAGTTAAATAGTTATTTCTATTGTCATTTTAAAGGGGGTACCAGGGCACAGCACAGTTAACTGAAGGAAGCAGTAATGAACACATAACATTGTTTTGACATGATGGATTAACTCATTCCCTACGGAATACTTTTATCTAAAATTGTTGTTTGTACGGAATACTTTTCCCGAAAATTACACAATATGAAGTATGGAAGTACAGGTGGCCCATGACCGGGATCGTCAACTGATTTCGTTTTTTCATCAGACTGCGAATGGTCATCCACGCCGCTGGGACCGGCTTACTATAGGGAATGGTAGAATTCGCTGCGCCTTGGCAGCGGCTTACCGTAGGGAATGAGTTAATACGCACCAACCCCTTTACCATTTGTACTCGTGTGTCTAAGTAAATATTATCGATGATGTGCAAGTTAACTGCAAGTTTTCTGACCATTTCTCCATTTTTTTGCATGTGTGGGTGGTGGAGTTGCACTGCCATTTCCAGTAATTAAGACTTTATGGCTTTAAAATGGGTTTAGAACCACAATCCAGAATTTACCCTCTGGGGTCTAAGCCATTTTTTTTTTTCCCCTATTTTTGGTTTGCCTGGTCTCCTTGTGTAATGCTTGTATAACCTCAACCCCTGTGATGAACAATCAAGTTATACATGTGATTTTTTTTCAGGATATCCAGAATTTGTATGCTGTATAAATAATTATTGAAAGGAACGGGCATTGACTCCAAATGCAGTTCAGCATTGGCAGGGCATTTATTAGGATTTACAGAGCTCATGGTCAAGACAGAAATAGATCAATAGCCAGGCAAACAGATATGCAGGATGGGCAGAATCGAAGTCAGGGGACAAGCAAAAAGATCCAGTAACCAGAATAATCAATCCGCACAAAGACAGTAACAAAGAGGGTTGAAACTAAGGGAATGGAAGGGGAAGGAAAAAGGGAGTTGGATGGGGTAAGGGAGAACACAGGAGAAACTAAACAGATGGGTACAAAATGGGAATTAGGGAGAACGAAGTACTAATCAATCAAATCGCAATCTCACAACGCAATACAAATAATCAAATACAAGACTTACGGGAGAATCACGAGAAACGAGCTTTCAACAATCGCAACGAGGAAAAAAAGCGCAGAAACGAGACTAACCAAGACGAGCTGTGGTAGAAACGAGTCGACAAGAAACTACGGGAAAGTGGGTCTTTTAAACACAAACTAATTAAGTGGAATCCCAGCTAAACACAGGACAGCTGTAGAGAGAGGTGGAACTAGAAAAGCAAGGACGGCGATAGGAGAGAGAGGGAAAACGGGTGGAGTTCTAACTCTAATCTAACTAAACACCCGTGCCTCGCTTAACTACTCTCAGGTGCGGATAGTCAATGAGAACAGCGAGAAGGAAGTGGAAACACCCAACCGAAATTACAGGGAAGAGAGTGTGATGAAAAAGACAAGACGCGACGAGACAGAAACGGGAGGAAAACACTGAAGACCAGAGACAGAGCAATCATCCAGAAACACACGCTCTAACGAATAAATATAATATATAAATAATAGCGATACTAAAAACAAACAAGAAATATACTAAAAACTAGAAACTAAAACCAGAAACTAAAAACAAGCTAAAAACAAACATACAAATTACTGATTTCTAACAATTATATGACAATAAATATGAAAGAATAAATTAATCTCAGAATTTTATCTAAATCACACACAGAACCATTATGAACAAGATTTTTGGCTTTGGAAAATTGTTCTCCCAGGTGCTGTGAATAAGGAAAAAAATATACATTGCAGTTGACTCACATCAAACGCTATTAACATTTTTTCTAAGTCCTCTTTGCTGTTAGCTGTCCCTTGTCCCCCACGCTCAAACCTGTGGTGCAAACCTATTGTATACATTTTTTGTGTAGCCCCAACCTCCGCACTAAATTTGTGGTGTAACTACCAGCCTGACTGGAGAAAGAAGAGCCCCCTCAGCCCACCACAATTTGAAATAGGCTTCCACCACACAACAAACAAATGGAAACTAAATTTACAAACAAATAAATCTGACATCCAATACCATCTAAGACTCATTTTCATGTAAAGAAGCCAAATAAATTGTGTTAACTCAGAATAACAACTAGCTATATGCCAATGGAATACCCCATGCACACAAGGCGCTTGCCTTACAATTTTCCAATTGTGCAAAGAGATATCTACATCTACGCTATTCTACTTATTATATAGATCGCTTGCCCTCTAAGGTATAGATCTGGAAGTAAGAGGGCTAAGATGATCTCATGTTAATCCATTGCACAATCCACTCCAAAGAAGCATTGCTGCCAGTCAAAAACAGCTTCTGAGTGTTCAAAATTCAAGAGCACAGCCTTTGACTGGTCTACGGACTCAATCCCAGGGAACTTTGAGTCATGATCCAGACCAGGAATCAAGTGTGGAGGCACCATAAAATCCAATAGTAAGGTTTATTGGTAGTAATATCGTAAAAGTGGGATAGAGCCCAGAGGAAGGCAGGACAGTTCAGTTCAGGTGTTGTGGGCCAAGCAGGGTATTGCCAATCTCTGGTGAGTGATTTCCGGGATGACTGCCATATGGAGTGCACACTTTGCTAGAGCCAAACTGTCTGAAGGCAGGGTGGAGTGACAAGAGGAACTTAGTTCCAATTCTGACAACCGTAGAGAGATTAAGGGCTTGTTCCTATTAACCTGGACAAAGGAGCTGACTTCAGTGGGGTAACCCTTAAGCAACGAAAATATATTTCTCCATATATGAACTGACAATATTTCAACAATACATTATATAATATATATTTTGTATATATATTGTTGAAGTAATATATTGCACTGTATAGAAAAATACTGCAATTATTGCCGTTTTCATATATTGAATAAATAAATATGGTTTTGAAAATATACTGTATAATACATTTATTGAATATATATATATAATATATTGAAATAATGTCAGATTATATATGGGATTATATATGAAATTATATATGGAGAGATGCATTGTAAATATATGTAAATATTATATGATAAAATTATATTATATACTTTAATGTACTGGATAATATAATTAGATTCACATGGGAACATATATGTACAAGGTCTTAAATGTGTTGAAGAAATATATTGTTTGATATAAAACTATATATTGAATTATATATCATATTATGTTTGGTATACATGAAATTATATATGGGAAGATGCATGGTAAATATATTATATAATATATCCTAATTTACTAGTTAATATATCCTTATTTATATGTACAATGGTCTCTCATATATGTTAAAATATAAATGATAATATATTGAATAATACATCAATAAGGTTTACATTAACTCAACAGGGTTTAGTTCAAAAGCAGCAGCTGAATGGACATTGACCTGAGAACTAACAGAGTGAAATGCCTGTCACTTTGGTTCAAGTTGAAGCTGAGCATCATCCCTAGGTAATGCATGACGCACATCTTGGTGTTGTTCGGCAAATGGCAAGCTTGTGGCTGGATAGTGAAAACCATGAGAAGCCATATTATATTGGTAATAGGGTTCCTGAACTTGATCAACAACTCCTTTCAATATCACAAAAGTGCCCTGCTCTTTTCAGCAAAGGAAGTTTGGGAAGGCTAGTGAATGGCAAAACTGGCTACTTTTTTATAGCATCTTTGTACTAAAAGGAATACTACCCCAGGCATTTTACCAGCACTGGTCAATACTTGTCACTTTCATGTTCTTTCTATGTTAGGACATTTTCACATCAGAGGGGTTAAAAAGATGTGAAAAACTATAATATGATTTGATATCTAACAGCTCAGCTGAGTTCCCATGGAGATGACTTGGTTACAATACAGCTGCGTTCCAAATATACACTCACCCACTATGTAGGGCATTATGTTGTGAATGTTCTACATTGAAAACAATATAAAGACAGTGAGTGAGCAGGTGGACAAGTGTGCATTCCATGTGTCATCATCAGAACGAAGTTCAGCTGGCGACTGACTTTGCGGTTATTGAAATTCGCCCGATGGTACGAATTCCCAATCTTAAAAAGGTAACCATACTAATTTTCCAAGCTGTTCATTTTTACTGGCAGGTCTAAGCTAATTCGGCACTATTTTATAACGTTGCTCTCTGTGTGAAACAATCACACAAAGAAGCATTTGATAGAAATGTAATGTTAAAAAGACAAACATATGTTCATGAATGCAATATGCCACTGTTTGCAGTCTACCTTCAATGGAATTACTGCTTAGCAAAGCTAGTGTTTGCTTAAAGGGATAGTTCACTTTTTTTGAAGTGGGGTTGTATGAGCTACAAATTGCCACTACTTACATTAGATGCAGTAGAAAGCTCTCTGATCTCCTCCAGGTAGCCGCACCAGGGCATCGTGCTGGGTGGAAATTTAGGCGATACACTGTTGTGAACGGAAACACAGAAACAGCGTATTTTCACGGCCTAAAAGAGGTCCTACCTGAAAATAATACACCATGTCAATTGTACGCTATATTTAAAAAAATTACAGCACTTTAGCTGCTCGAAAAAAGCACAGTTGCTCTTGAACTAACCTACTAACGTATTCCTGCGCGAGGCACATCGTAGTTCACTGCGTTCAGTAGCGATCAGCTGTTTGGGTCAGACTCCGAGCAGTTTGCGGCAAAGCCGGATTTTCAATGGCATAGAATCACGTCTCAAATTTAAAAAAAAAAAAAAATCCCTACAATAACCAGCACAGCAGATACACAGTATGTGGCTGCGTAGACCCTTTGCGATATCAATTTGTGCTGCAATGTTACATTACTTTTTCACAGGTGTTTCACTCTTTTACCTGATGCTTGGGTACAGCAGTGCTCTTCATTGTGCACCGTTGAGATTTCCCTGAATGTGGCCAAACGAAATCCTCTTTGGAAAAATGAATACTGCAAACACGGAGTTCTTTTAGGGGTACAGGTGGCGTATCAATATCCGTGTTGAGGCGACTAGCCACAGCTACAAGTCCAATGTTCTGCAGAGGAATGCGGTGGACGCTGTAAGTGCACCAGGATACAGCTTTGCTTTCACGTCCAAGAAAGCGACACACACGGACCATTTTCGAAATATTTGCACAAGTTAAACGGCCGTCCGACCTCGCAACCGCAGTTAAGCAGCTTGCACTCTGGACGCGAAACGAGTTTTTCGCACACAGATTACATTCAAAGTCAATTCGAAGACGTCGCGTTTGTGCAAGCAGCTTTACTGTGACCCAAACAGCTGATCGTTACAGCGCGCAGTGAACTACGATGCGCCTCGCGCAGGAATACGTCAGTTGGTTAGTTCAAGAGCAACTGTGTTTTTTTCCGAGCAGCTAAAGTGCTGCATTTTTTTTGAATATAGCGTACAATTGAAATATTGTATTATTTTCAGGTAGGACCTATTTTAGGCCGCGAAAATACGCCGTTTCTCTGTTTCCGTTCACAACAGTGTATCGCCTAAATTTCCACCCAGCACTATGCCCTGGTGCGGCTACCTGGAGATCAGAGAGCTTTCCACGGCATCGTATGTAAGTAGTGGCAATTTGTAGCTCATACAACCCCACTTCAAAAAAAGTGAACTATACCTTTAAAGCTCGAAAATTTCCCATGAAATTACGGGGGTGGGGGTCGTCCAAAAAAAAAAAAAAAAAAAGAGTTGCGTTGTGATGGTCAGAGGCGTATAGTAACGAAGTTGATGTACTGAGAGGATTATCTTAACTAAACGTGTCAAAATCACAATGTAAATGCTTTAATAAAAGTAGAAATCATGCATTTAAATAAGGAGTGAACTCATCCATAAAACCGTGGGTGCGTTCGAGCGCATCTGCAAGTAAGCCAGCTGCGCGAGATTCCCGAAAAATTATGCGAGAATCTTGCCAAAGTTGCGCGATAAGCCCTCCAAACCATGCGATAGCTGCAGGATCTTGCAGCTGTCGCAGGGTTTGGAGGGCTTATCGCGCAACTTCGGCAAGATTCTCGAGTAATTTTTCGGGAATCTGGCGCAGCCGGCTTACTTGCAGACGCGCTCGAACGCACCCCGTGTTTCAGCTTGGCTTGCTTATGAATATTCAATAACTGATTCTGGTGTGCCATCTAGTGATAGAATATTGTAACTGCGTGCATAAATTTGCAGCTTCATGTCCGCTGGCATCAACATCTGTGCAAAGATACCCTGCCGAGCACCGTTGTTCTCGAACGCGCCAAATCCAGGTAATCTTTATGATGAATTCAATTCATGTTTTAATTCGTAACGAGTAACAAAGTGGCCAATGTCAACGTAACGAAGTGAAAGTATACTTTTTATCTTTTAAATGTAGTAGAATAAAAGTAAAAGTCAAAACTCAAGTAAATTTCAATTAGTTTGCGCACGCTGAAGACGCATTGACAAGAGACTAGGCTGCACAGAAGGCGTAACTATTCTTCACTACCTGAGGTGAGGCATGCCATTTTGACCAAGCTGCAAGGACCTCTCTCTCTGTCTCTCTCTCTCTTCACACACAAGGGAGCACACTCGTCCAATCAGCGATGACTCATGTCGCCCACCAGTACCTACCTCTTCCGTTGTGTTTTGTGTTTTGCGGTTTTTTAATTTGCTGTTGTGTTTAGTTATTTGCGTTGTGTTTTTAATTTGCGGTTGTGTTTAGTTATTTGCTGTTGTGTTTTTTAATTAGCTGTTGTGTTAAGTTATTTGTTATTGTGTTTTTTAATTTGCTGTTGTGTTTAGTTATTTGCAGTTGTGTTTTTTAGTTTGCTGTTGTGTTTAGTTATTTGCTGTTGTGTTTTTTAATTTGCTGTTGTGTTTAGTTATTTGCTGTTGTGGTTTGCACTTCAGGGCCACCGTAATTACCAGATTTATGAAGGTCTATGACCATCTGCCACTTTTGAACTTAGTAGTTTTTTCCTCATGATGTTGATGACAATGGGATATTGCATGTGCATTACATAGACTGTATAAAAAGATGGACGAACCAACCGTGACGTCACCCATTGGTTTCAGCATACCATTTAGGAAGCCTCGATTTTGGCAATTTGAACAGCGCCATTTTGTCATTTTGAAACCGGATGTGATTTTTATTAGATGACAGCGTGAATTGAAGATCCAGGGAGGAGCGAGGGATGGATGTACGGGGTGGATCTGACCGTATCTGATGAGGACCAAAGGATAGCCATGCCCCTAAAGCAGATTCTGGCTTTATCCTTTATTCTAGTCTCTTTGGGACCATAATTTACAAAAATGGACATCATGACATATTGTAGGAGACTTGAAACTTGCAATAAATACCATAAAATAATATGAAAAATCATTATTGAAATAATAAATCAGATGAGAAAGCAGGGTGTTTTTCTAAGACTACTATAGCATTGAACTTCTTTTTGCAACCACCGACGTCGCCATCTGCTGGCCATTAAATAGAATGCAACTTTTAGAGATTTCCGTATTGGCCTCACTTTTCAGACCCAGGCGCTGCATCCATCTTTTTAGATATTTGATGGTGCATTACCTCATTTTGATACCCCAGTGAAAGAGTTAACGATGAAATGGCTCAATATAACCCCTTAACACTAAGATAAAATGTAATAAGAGAAATTTATTAGCTGGTTTAATTTTCGTTGATGTTATTTTCAATAATTTTTAAGGGTGCCACTAAATGCAAAGGAACATACAGCTGGAAGTCATCGGCATAACAGTGGTAGTTCGTGTTTACCAATGATTTGACCCACAGGATGCAAATATATGGAGAAAAGTAATGTACCTTAGATGAAGGCCATGGCTAAAACTGGAAAAAGATGAAGTGGAATTTCCAACAATGACAGAATATATTCTATTGTACAGGTAGAAAAATAATAAATTGACTGCTGTCCCTTTGATGCCAACCTATGAATCCAGACGCTGAAGGGGAATGGTGTGATCCACAGAGTCAAATGCTGCACTCAAGTCTAGTCAGACTAAAATTCAGCTTTGTCTTTTGTCAGCTGCAAGGGGTAGATCATCTGTCACTTCCACTAAAGCTGTCTCAGTCTTGTGCACGGATCTAAAACCGGACTGACAGTGATCATAAATGCTGCTCACACTCATATAAGCAATCACCTGGGAGGCAATACATTTCTCCAAAACCTTAGATAAAAAAGGTAATGTAGAGATTGGTCAATAATTGCTTAGGGTAAGGGATTAAGATTTGTTTTTTTGGGTAGTGCAGTTGCATGTTTGAAAAAAAACCTGTCTGATTCGCCTTATGTATTTCACCGGTTTACCGTCACGGACCATGCTCTTCAACAAATGTGGCTTCTTGCCGTCGATTTGAACATTGAACCCAAGGTGGTAAGGGTAAAAAAAAAAAAAATCTTTGTGTGTGCAGTGCGCATTTTGACAAGGACAATTATGTCCCTACACGACCAGGACAGAGGAAACAACATGTTTTGAAGAGCACCGCACTGGTGCCTATAATCGACAAAAGCACGTCTGACTATGAAAGTGACAATAACATTCCCTTTACAACATAGCCAAAGGGATACCTTTATGAACCTGAGTTCACCGATGCTGAACTTTGTCAGAGATAGGGATAGATCGGGCAGAGTGAGAAAGAAGAGAGAGAAGCTTATCTGAGCTGAAGATGGGCCCACGACCAGAGCCTGAAATTAACACCCGACCACACAACAAATGCGGGTAAATTTTACAACTGGCAGGTGAAAGTGAAATGTTGGCGAGTAGCAAATGAGTATTGAGCAATTCATTAGTCATTGTTTGTTTGTCACTCCCATTCAACTTTCAGACAACGCAAAATTGTCCCGACCAACTTGGCACAGCAGGGAAAAGGAAAGAAACGTGTAATCTTAAATCTAACATGATCCAGTCCGATAAAATGCTCTGTTTGCGGCTTGTGGTCCATTTTGAAGTGTTTATCTCAGCTGCAGTCGCACTACCGCACAGTAAGATGCTTAACAGGCTTGCGAACTGGCTTGCTAATATTGCTACATATCCACTCACTTGGTTTTAATGTCCAGGCTACTCGATCTGAGCGGGTTTCGTGAGTGCGCTGAGATGGCTTGCGAGGGTTAGTGAAGGTTGTGACAAGTGAAAGAAATTTAACAATAGTTGATATTCAAGTACATGATGAGCAGGGGCGGAAATACTGGAATGTACAATTGCACCCAGGCCCACGAGCCATGGGACTCAGTTTGAATTCTGTGGTGTCAATACGCACCTAGCAACAAGTATACACACAAGCAATTTAATGTGCTGCTTGTAGATCATCCTTGTTGATGTGTTGGAATAATAAACGTGATCAAAGACAAGTAAATCTCAGTTGTGGGAAGTAACATTCTTAAGATTTCAATATGTTGATTATGTTTAATAATTATGTAAATATTAAGGGGCCTACATTAGATAATTGAATTTTTTTATTGAAATTGATAAGGTATTTGTGCAAGTATGCAATTTTGAATAACATTGATTTAAAAACAGCAAATATGCATCCAGATGAATGATTGTCGTCTTACCTAATCGGGGAGAACAAGCAGCACCTGTTAAGTGTGGAGTGCTCTGAGAGTGAACCTTTTGTTAATCATAAAAATGACTGAGAACAGGTCAGGACTAATAATTGTTTTAAACGGATGTTTTGTGCACCCCAATTATCAGTTCTGGTTTCGCCACTGTACTGAATTTAGCCCACGATTTCATCGCAGTTAAACCGCATATGGAGAGAAACCGTGTCTTCAGATGCCAATTACGATAATTGGAAAACGCGTCAAGAAAGGAAAATGATTGAGAACTTGCCAGGACTAATTCTTGTCATAAAGGGATGTGTCTGTGTCCCCCCAGTTCCCTGTTCTAGCGCCGGGCCTGTGCTATACTGTAATGCCTTGTCATATCATGCAGTTACATTCAACTGGAGTCAATTTGCATCATTTTGCCTTTTACTTAGACAATAATGGAGCTTGAAGCAGAGGGGGCACATCATGTGTTCATTTATGTTGATGAAGCCGGCTTCAATCTCTGCAAAGTGAGGAGATGTGGGAGGAATCTCATTGGGTACAGGGCCACTATCACAGTCCCAGGACAGAGGGGCGCCAACATAACTATGTGCTGCCATCTCCAATGATGGTGTCCTATGCCATATCCCTCCTATTGGCCCATACAACACCGAACGGCTCATAACATTTCAGAATGCACTTCATGAGAGGCTAATACCACCTGAGGAGCGAGGGCTGTTGAGGCCTGGCATGCCACTCTTTGTCATTGTTTGGGACAATGTGGCGTTCCACCACTCTCGCCTTGTCAATGAGTGGTTTGCAGCACACCCGCGTATGATGATGCATATTCCCCATTTTTGAATCCCATAGAGGAGTTCTTCAGTGCTTGGAGATGGAAAGTTTATGATCACCACAACTATGACAAGATGGCCTTGCTGAATGCAATGACTGCTGCTGCCCAAGAAAGAGGTGCAGAGGACTGTCAAGGTTGGATAAGGCATGCAAAAAGGTTTTTCCCCTCCGTGCATTGCAAGAGGATATTGAGTGTGATGTGGATGAGGCCATGTGGCCCCATCGTCAAGATAAGAGACTGAGTATCCATAGTGGCTATTTGAACTCATTTCTTATACTGTAATAGATTTTATTTTCTGTAATATTTACAGTATTTCAGTTTTCAGCCACAGTTTGAGGCACATAGCCTCTGTAGAAAGACAACAAATGGCACAGGCATGAAAGCTAACACAATTACAAGCAATGGTACACTAATTCACACTGAGTGCTGTATTTTGTTGTCCATTGTGTAATGATTGATTGGAAGAGCTCATACATTTGTTTGCAAGTTGTGTTGTTTGAAGGCAAAATTAACTTTTGTTGCATATTTTAAATATTTTGGCACAGTTAGAGCCTTTTGCAAACAAAATGTCATTTTGACCATGAGTGCCACTGTTTAGGCCTGTGTGTTAACTGTTTTGAAAATGTGGAGTTTGAGTTGACTACTGCATCAAAGCAGTCAAAAACAACTGTAATAAACTAGCTAGTGACATCTAACAAAACCCGATGAATATAAAGCAAAAGTAACTGAGATTGCTTCAGTTTATTCTTGAAAATATGAATGCTCTGAACAGATTATTTTTGTCTAGCCGAGCTGGAGAATTTTAAAAATGATCAGCAGGTTTGGAAAGTTATACTAAATTGTAGCCCGTTCACACATTGCTGTCGGCTTTTAATCTCGGTTGATTATTGTGCTTTCTTTCTGCACTGTAGAAACATAATTTTAAATTAAAGCTGCAAGCATCTGTGATCGGGCCCTTGCACTCCTGCGCGACCACGGGGGGCGGTGGCGTGAAGCGAGAAGAGAGAAAAAAAACGGGAAGGAGCAAAGAAACGCAATGTTTCGTTCATCCACTAGGTGGCGCTAAGAGCGTAACCACATGTGAGCAGGTGCGTTCAGGGGGGGAACCTCATCACACATGTCAAGTTTTGAGCCAATCGGACAATGCGTGCCGGATTTAAAACGAGTTGAGGTTCCGTGGCAAAGGATCAAAAGTCGCTGCCGCCACGGGCAGCCTGCAACATGACAGGACACGTGAGTCACTCTGGAGATTCATCAACTTGATCGTCATGTGGCCACAAAATGTAGTTGATCAGGTCAGGGGTTTGGGGTTGGTGTTTGTCAATGTAAAATATGGCATTTCCTGTCTCCACAAGGTGGCGCCATGAGCGAGATTGCGTATGAGCATATGAAGACGTTCAGGGCGGGGCTCTTGTCATGTCAAGAAGTTTTGAAGCAGTTAGGATGAAGAATGTGTGAGAGAGCTTCTGGAATATGCATGGCGAATCATCAAATGGCGGCGCCATAGCGGCCACGCCCATCGACGTAGAAAAAAGCTTTTGATAACTTTTGATCACAAAGATCTTGAGATGATGTTCAACAATTCTGAAACTGATTGGACAAAATTTGTAGGAAGAGTTTGTTAAATTACACGGTGTGGAATCGCAGCCATAATCGAAAATGAAAATCAAAATGGCCGACTTCCTGTTTGGTGTAGACAATGGCTGCCAGAGACTTTTTTGTGCGTCAGGACAACTTCTACATGCGTACCAATTTTCATCTACCAACTCCAAAAAAAGCCCTATGGGGAGGGGTTTCAGAAATTTTCTAGGGGGCGCCATTTTGCCCCGCCCTTTTGCAAAGCCTTTAAAATATGTCAATTTTCACCAGACCTGACAAGTATGCAAAATTTGGTGAGTTTTTGAGCATGTTGAGGCCTCCAAACATGCAAAAATACTTGGTGAAAAATAATAGGGGAAAAAAAAGAGAAATTCTAACAATTTCAATAGGGTCCTTGCACCGTTAGTGCTCGGGCCCTAATAAAACACCCTAGCTATACTCAGGCAGAGGGGTGTGATAGCCTACAGCCAAATGATGTTATATTTGAAATGGGGTTTTCATTACAGCTCCGTTTAATTCATTTCAAAATGTGGTAGCCGTTTGTGACAAGTAGCCTAATTTGGCTTCACAGAAAACACCAGAAAATGACTTCATGGTTTTACCATTCAGTCCTTCCAAGCAAAGGATAAAAATGTTTAGACTGTCAAGGGGGATAGATATTTTACCATGCAGAGGGCTATTGTCGCTGCAGAAATGGGACTGTGAATTCACCCCGTAACTGTATCTTAATTGTGTTAAGCCGATTTACCGCAGATCGTAGTGCTGTGGCAACATCGGCCCAGATCAGCTATTAATAACTCGGGTCAGTGTTTATACTGTGACTGTTGTTACAACCAAGTTAATAACACTAGTGAGCAACCTCTTGTTTTCATTTATTTATTTGCTTTCTTATTTATTTATTTTCCAGGAAACGGCCACCGCATTTTCAAATGAAGTACACGGTGTTAAGAAGTGATGTTTGTATGCTTGGTTTTAGTTGGTTTTAGTCCATTCTAGCATATTTCTAGTGTATTTATTGTATTTATATATTTATTCTGAGTTACATGTTTCATGTTTAGAGAATGAATGCTTGCAGTCTCATGTCTTACTTTCCTCTTGTTTCTTTGTGTGGTGTCTTTAAAAGATTCTCACTCTTTCTTTTCCATTTCGGTTTGGTAATTCCTCTTCCTTCTCTCTTGCTGTTCTGATTGGACTATCCACACTTAGAGCAGTTCAGTTAGGCACGGGTGATTAGTTAGTTCAAAGTTAGGATCCCACCTACTTCCTCTCTCTCTCTCCTATCACCGTCCTTGCTTTTCTAGATCCGCCTCTCCTCTCACCTGTTCTGAGTTTAGCTGGGCCTCCACTTAATTTGTTTGTGTATAAAAGACCCACTTTCCTGCTGCTTCTTGTCAACTCGTTTCTTCCGCCTAAGCTCGCTTTGGTCAAGTCTCGTTTCTGCATCTTTTCTCTCGATTTCTGCAAGTTTGTATTTCGTGATTACTCCCGTGAGTCTTGTTTACGTTGTTGTTTGCGTTGTGTGATTGAGATAGTGATTGTGAGTACCACGTTTACCCTTTTTTCCCATTGTACCAACTTTGTTAGAGATTTCCTTTGTGCTACCCTTATCCTCTCCAACTCCCCTTTTCCTTTCCCATCCAATCCCTTTAGTATTTCCCTGTGTTACTGTCTTTGTACGGACTGACATCCTGGTTTATAGATCTTTCTGCTTGTCCCTTGATTTAGGATTCTGCCTTGCCTAAACCATTCCTTTTGCCTGGCTTTGATTTCTGTTCTGTATGACCATGAGCTCACCTAATAAACGCCCTGCCATTGCTGAACTGCATTTGGAGTCTCAAGCCATTCCTTTCACATGGAGCTTTAATCAAAACCTCTTCTAAAGTATAAAATCATTTGGCTGTATCACATCCCTCTGCCTGAGTATAGCTAGGCCTATAGCCATCTACTTAAAATTATGTTTCTAAGATGCAGAAAGAAAGCACCATAATCAACCGAGATTAACAGCCGACAGCAAAGTGTGAATACAATTCATTGACACCACTTGCCGACACCACTGCCAATGTTTTTTACGTTCACTAGCTAGGCGACATAAAAATAATCTGTTTAGAGCATTCAAATTTTCGAGAATAAATTGCCGCAACCTCGGTTATTTTTACTCTGCATTCATCAGGTTTTTTTAGGTGTCACTAGTGAGTTTATTAATATGCCAGATTAGTGCAGTATAAAAAAGTGGCGGGCTGCGTATTGCAAGACTACATTTGTCGTAACTAGCTCATTTTACCGGCTTCAAATATTTTGAACAATTACATTCATCACAATTTATTTAGCAAAATGACAGGTTAGATAAGTGATTTGTCCAACAGTTACGCTGAGGGTAAGACAGGCATGTAAGACGTAATTGCCAACCAAATTGCAGTATTCCGAGCATCGTACTTCGGTGCAAGGCCAGTCACTGTCTCGAGACACTCCTTCAGTGGTCCAGAACAAGGTCGCTGATTGGCTGTATGCAAATAAGTTTCTGTTGGTGTCCGGAACTCTCGTGGGGTAAAAAAAAAAAAAATTTGGTTCCGCAACAAACTGATTGGCTCCTTACATAATCACTTCTGGCATTTGGTATATTCCCTTTCCGTTAAGAATTCAGGACTTGTAAAAGTGTTAGGCTGTTTGTAAATTTGTCTCAGTTTGTTAAAGTGTTTCGTGTCTTGTAAATTTGTTTTCCAAAATGTAAATTTGTTTTTTCCTTGGTAAAAGTGTTTTGCTTATGTAATTTTGTCTTCTTAAAATGCGAAAATGTTTTCTAAAATGTAAATTTGTTTTGAGTTTGTAAAAGTGTTTCACACTTTGAAATCTTGTTTTGCACTTCCCAGCCATCGTAGTTTTCGTCCGCCTACATTTCGAGCAAGCATTAAATTTCTTCGTTTGAATGGAGATATCTTTTCGCCGCTGTATTTGTTCGAACAAGAGAGCTGTAACACATAACAGTAATCTCCCAGGCTCAAGTACGGTTGCTTTCACATTGGTACGAGTAGCCATTCATCTGTCTCAGCAAACAGATCCGCGCAATCTCTAAAATCGCGCTCTCTGTGCAAGGCCTGGATGGCCAAAGCATCCAACAGCAATAGGTAAGCCATTCAGAAGCAGAAAGCATGCAAGTATCTAAGGGTTTTTTTTTAGCTTAGTCCTAATTAGGATCAACTGGCCAAACTCTTTAGCCCAAGAATTAAATAATGAAATCATTATAATTTCTCAAAAACATAAAACAATCAAAATTTGATTATATGATGCATTTCTAAGGCTTAGGTTTTAAAATTGTGTTTCCGTGCATTGGACAAGCAATTTGTGGAATAGATATAACAGTTTTCTGCTTTCTCTTATCTTGGTAAGAGTGCTCTTGACCACTCGTAAAGTTTTTTCTTACCTAAGAGAAGAGAAAAAATAAGAAAACATTGGTGCATCGCGGAAATCAATGGGTCAGAGCAAAATAAGAAAAAATCCAGGATACGTACGAAAATGAGAGAAAATTTGTTCTTAAATCGCTTCTTGCATGAGGCCCATTGTTTTTAAGCCTTGCTATGTTTTTCCTCATGCATTTGTGGGCAAATGAGAGATCCTCAGCCCATCTGTGCTCCTAAGGGACTATGCTTTTCCTCTTGTGCTTTTATAGGACAGCATCATTTTTAGTGGTGGTTCACTCTACTAATGCACACTGAGGCAGCCAATGTGTAATTACTTTCCTGCGGCTTTTAAATGACTGTAATGGATAAAAGGCTTAAATTATGTCATTGATTTTATTAAAGCAGAAGCTCACCCAAAACATACATAAAGGGCCGGTTTCACGTTCATGTATTAAGCTTAATCCTGGACTTAAATGAGTTAGTATGGAGAATATCCTTTAAGAATTGAATTAAGTCAATGATTAATCTTAATTTGTGTCTGTGAAACTAGCCCAAAATGTAGTAGAACTGTGCTTTGTGCATGTTTGCTGCAGCAAAACAGGATATAAACATGCCCTTTGTCCTGTGGCTTACAATGCCCCAAAAATTCACAGAATCCCTTTTGTCCCAATGTAATCTTTCAGGACTGCATGAATGCTCACTGAGTTTATCTTCAGAAGGATTAGATTACAAAAAAAAAAAAAAACTAGTTTACAGAAATGAAGTACACCAACTGTGTAGAAAGCTGTTGTTAACTTAAGTCAGGGGCGTCAACGTGGTCTGCCAAGGGGCAGCAGGATTTCACCAAACAGAAGCACACCTGTTACGACTTATTTAAAGGGGACCTATTCTGCTATATTTCCAAGGTTATATTTTGATCTTGGACTCCCCTAGAGTACTCCTTATCATTCAAAGTCCAAAACAGGGTCCTTATTTAGCTCATACTGCCATCCTCAAAAAAACCCATTTGTAGTCCATTGTAGTCTCTGCCTGAAACGCTTCATTGGGGTGGCTCTTCCGCAATGGCCCCCACTCCCCGTGTGCCCACTTTCTTCTGACTGGCCAGCTCTGTGGAGGGCAAAGTTGGGCGGGATGAGGCTGCAGAACGCAGTTTTCCGGGTCCGCCTCCCCAGAGTGAAACGCGAGACACATCTGCCATCTGATAAGGAATCAGCGGGGAAATTCCGAAATCTAACGCTATACTTGAATATAGAGCTAATGAAATGAACTTGTTCTAATAAATGCAGCAGCGAAAGTGGAGGACGCAGTGCGAAAGTCTGGCAGCTCAAGCTCGAATTTGCTTTCGGCTACAGTTTGTTACAGCAACAGTGGTGAGTACAGCGGTTTTTCTACTCTATAGCTAGGATACAGGGAAAGCTAGAATCCACCACATACAGACACATCTGTAGAACGGGTCGACATACCCAAGTGTAGACCGGAGACCGTATAAATTCGGTGGGTCTGAGTTTAGAGGGAAACATGGAAGTGAGGAGCAGCTAAAAGTGGACCAACAGCTTATGGACTGCTTCGGTGTGTATTTTAGGACCTACTGGCTCGTGTGCATAACTTTGGTATGTCGTTAGCATGGAGTAACGAACAGCTTCTGCGCTGGTATATGATGGAGCGGCAAAATCTCCAGGCTAAACGGCCTTTTCGGAAATTGCCCGTGGTAATGGTTTACTCATTGCGTCGGAATGACCAGCGTTTCCTCGCGGAAAATGGGCGGGTTATGGACAGTGCGCGAGAGCTAGATAGAGCTCCGGTTATGTTATGAGCATGATACAGATTTTACAGACCGTAAGTTCCGTTTGCGTGAACCGTTGCTTATGTGGAGCTAGCGAATCGATAACTTTTACAGGAAAGAATTTAATATTCAATCGATGGCGATTTGATATTCAATCGACGGCAATGCAGAGAAACCGTTTGTTATACCGGACACGTTATAGTCTGTGCGCTTCCCTATTGCTTTCACCGGTAGCTTCAGAGAGCTTGCCCAGATATTGGAGAAGTATCAGGCTGACCCCAGTCATGGATAAGTAAAGCGATCGTTTCACAAGCACCCAAAAACGCACCCCAAGCTCTGCAAAACCTACGTCTGGTCTAACTGCAGCCTTCACAGCCTAACTCTGCAGACTCATACAGCACTTCTCCGGTGAGCTTCAACTGTAGTGGCTACAATCAGCCAACGTTATGATGGAACTGCCACATTGATGCTTACCGAAGTAACACAAGCATACCGATCATAATTTCTGCCTATAAGTTACCAGGAGCATTTTAATTTGCACAGCACGCGAACTAACATGCAGTAGCTAATAACCGAGCGGTTATAACAACTACAGAGACAAACGTTACCCTGCAATACAGGTTTTACAGACAGTAAATTCCGTTACCGGGGGGGCAGTGGTACCAAGCATCTAAATTACAAACAAGTATAAATAGTTCGCTTCAAATGAGGTTTATGTTCACACACACCTTCTGTTGAATTTCCCCTGATATTACTCTTGCATGTTTAGGACACAAACATTAGCAATAGTGACTAGGCTACGTTAGCCACAGTGCCTCAGCCACATTCAACAGGCCATCAGTTGGGTAGGCTTATGCAGTGAAGCAACTGCTTCCGCATCTGTAGCCATGTTTCCATCCACACGTTCTTATACGAATTAAGTAATATCGAATTAAAAATGCCTCACGGAGACGGTGAAATTAGACTTGATTTCAAGACTATCGACTCATAGTTTGTACGGTCCATCTCATCGGATTTTCTCCTGATCGGTAAAAGGCTTATGCGATAAATGCTGATGGAAACGTCATTCACCAAATAAATCTGCTACTGCATCTTGACAGTGTTTTGATGCCGTTGTTTCCTTCTGATAATGGTCTGCTATGCTGCTAATAGCTGGCACCTAAGCACTAATACAACTTGTGCAATTATCGTCATTTGTTGGTAAACGTGATCCATTTTGGCTTACCAGCTAAATTAGTTGGCTAACAAACTACTTTTGTTCACTTGAAGTTTCTGCGATTCAGTGCGAAAATGAATGGAAACAGCTTAAAATGTCAGAAATGTATTCGACGGACCAATTTGATCGCATAACAGCATGTGGCCTCATTATGCACTACTTTTTATTCGCTTTAATGCCATTAGATGGAAACATATTTTCACCAGCTTTATTCGCATGAATATTTTTGGCGAACTTCAGATAATTCGATTGACAAGTGGATGGAAACATAGCTTGTGAGTCGCGGACAGTCGCGACTGATACAGGCTTTATCTTCAGATATTTTACAAAGCCTGCGTTTGAGGCCAGTTGTTAGTGCTAACTGTCGTTAGAGGTCCTGCTAGCCTCCCCTAACTCGTTAGCTTCACTTACATTATTTGCCGTTATATCGTTACTTACAGCTTGTGGCTCCGAGCGCTTGATCGATGCAACTGCTAAAGGTTTGAGAAGCAGCTGAAATGCTTATCCTGTGTCGAATTATCCTTTATTGACAAAGCTGTCTTTGGTGAAATGCTGAGCACAAACAGCTAACGTTCCCTTTGGCCGTGGCTGTTCGCCACCAGCAAACAAAAAAGCTACCCACTGATTTCTGGAGGCATCGTATTTTGGAAGAGAAATAGGTGCTTTTCTTTGCGTCCAAAAGTAAACGGACGTGCAGCTTTGGGAGATATACTGACAAAACTGCACCCCAAATGATCTGCGGTTCTTCTTTTGTATTTCTGGAAGTGTAGATGCTACTAAGGCATAGTATGATCCGCGGTTGTTCATGTCTGCTAGAATAGTTTCCAGTGTGGGCAGGTCCAGCGCCGTGATTGGCTTTGGCTAGGTCTGTACTAATTGGACGGCACAACCTGACGTCAGGTTTTGCCCAGATCTCGCGAAGATCTCGGGACCAGCTGTTCAGAGAGGAAATCACATTCACGAAATCACATTCTTGGATTACGGCAAAACCCCTGTATCTTATGTTTAGAAACTTTACAGAGGTTGAGCATGGATAACCAATATTATAACATTACTAATATGTATTCAAAGAAGGATCAGCATAATAGGTCCCCTTTAATAAACCAATCTCAGCCTGCACAGTTGATTAATTGTATCAGGTGTGGCTTGGCTTAGACATAATGAAACCCTACAGCCCCCAGGTGTTTTTGAGGACCAGTTTGACACCTCTGACCTGAGAGGCCAAAATAATTAACAGTCTTGTTATTTACTTTATCAAAGCACATTGCACCCTCAATAATCATGGTTGATACTGTATTTTAACGGCTGCAACGGGACATTAAATTTATCTGGTCTGCTTTATCTTTTAGAGCACCAGCAAATTTAGAAAAAAGAGTTTTCAGTGAAACTTTTTGGATGGAGGAGAACTTCACTGGGCACATACCGTAATTTCATTTTGGGGTTTAATTTGTTTTTGTTCCCTTGATCGAAGATCAGACGACTTGTAAAGGAATACATGCATGATTTCAAGTAGTTTATAACTGTCTGAAAAAAATACACTGCCCATCCAAAAGAAAGGTCGATGTTTGAATTTAAATAAGCAAATATTCAAGAGACTATAATTGAATCATGCAGTGATGAATTAGTTTCAGCAGGCAATAATTCTTTCAATCTGAACTGATTCAGTGCGTAACTTCTCATTTCATAAAAAAAAATGTCACATGGTCGTTGAAAATATGTTTCTGTGTTTCAATGAGGGGCGACTTATTGGCCAGAATGAAGCAAAGGAAACTGCTAAGGAGATGGCTGAAATCACTGCAGTTGGGTCAGGAACTGTCCTAAATTTTATTAATACCTGAAAGAATATTGGTCAACTGTCAACTTCGCGGAAGAAATGGGTTGGAGAAAAATCGTGACTGATCCTGATCGGAGATTACTGAAACGCTCGATGAAGTTTCATCTTTACAAAATCAACAGTAGAACCTATGGCTTTTTTTAATTATGAAGGTAAGAGCATTTCCACATGCACAATGCAACAAGAATTTGAAGGACTGAGACTAAACAGCAGCGTTGCCACAAGAAGTCCATTTGGTAGTGAGGCTTATTGAGAAAAAAACTACTTCAGTTTGCAGAGGAGCGTAAAAATTGGACTGAGGAGTAATGGAAGAAGATCATGTGGTCTAATGAGTCCAGATTTACTCTGTTCCAGAATACCTTATTCCAGAGTATTCCACTGGGGTAAAGAAAGAAGCCCATGAAGAGATGTACCCGCCATGCATAGTGCCCACTACACAAGCCTCTGGAGGCTGAGTTATGCCCTGGGGTTGCTTCAACTGGTCATTTCTAGGCTCTGCACTGTTCTGAAGCAATAAAATACACTACTCACAGTAGGTTAGGCATATTGGTATGATGTTAGGTGTGGCTCAATGAGGGAATTAAATATTTTCAAATGACTGTTTTCACCTACTTTTATGACTAATTACCAAACACTCATTCATTTACACATTTATGACCAACAACACTGCATATTTTTTCATCTACCCTGTAGGAGGAACCCGAAGCAGCCAAGGTCCAAATCCAAAAATGGAGTCAACCAAACTAAAATATGTGCAAAAAATTGTATTTATTTTGCCCAGAGGTGCAGGTGAAGGTGAGGGCTATTTACAGTGCAAGCCATCAAAAAAAAAAAAAAAAAAAAAAAAGACTTTTAAGGGAAAAAAAAACCCCCAAATAATTACATTTTTGCAATGGGTCCAATAATTCCCACCTTACAAAAGCACTGCTGAACCAACCTTCCGCCCAACCAACCCCAAATGAATGCTTAGCAGCCCTTTAAATACTTTTTCCCCTTGATGGGAGAAACCAAGACATTTGCCATCCACTATACAGCACAGTACTTAAATTATAAGTATTCATTTGGACATACATACGAACAATAATATTTCAAGCATTAAAAACATAACAACAACTATTATTGTAGCAGACCGAGTAATTTACAGCATTTTCTGCTCATTCCCTGAACTGGAATATTCCACCCCACAGTTTACTGCTTACATATGCACTCATGTACGAGTGCTCGGTTTGGTTTCCCGTCCACCCCGGAAATCACCATCCCGCTGTCTGACCGAACAAACAGGTAGCAAACGCTTATTTTTCCTCTGGCTTTAGCATCGCATTAAAACATTTGGAACAAAGTAAAACTGTTTGGCTAGATGTTTATTTGACCGTAGCTTCACCCCCACCCATTAGTTGGCCAAGCTAATGGTGAGCGAAAAGTTAAAACAGTTTACGAAAACTTAGCTCTACATGTTCACGTGCATGCCATTATATTAAAAAGACGCTTGTCCCAGCTTTCGCCGTCTTACAACAGCAGTCACAGGCGCATAACCGACAGGGAGGCCGTACATTTTTCGGACAGAGTTCAATAATCATAACAGTCTCAGTAACGGGCCAGCAGCTCCGTTACATGCTCGCATGATCAGAAAACAAATTTTTCTGTAATGGGTATTTCCACCGTTTGCATCTATTACTGCTTGGTAGGGACGCTTTGTACTCCTAATTATTCGCATGATACTATTCTGCGGAAGAGCATTCCACTCCTCCACAAGCGCTACACGCCGTTCGGCACATCACGTGGTGGAGGGGTACGCTCATCCAGGCGGCACTTCCATTGATCCTAGACGTGCTCAACTGGGTTGAGATCGGAGAACATAGCTGGCCACTGCACGAGGCACCCCAACTTCATTCCGACGATCTCGGATGATTCTTGTATGATGTAGAGGCACATTGTTGTCCATGAAGGTGAAGTCTGGGGCGTGTTCCTGGTACTGAGGAATGATGATGGGCTCTATGATGTCTTGCAGGTAAGAATGTCCAGTAACAGTTCTATCAATGATGACCAGTAGGGTTTTGTCTACACAGCTGGCACCTCCCCAAACTGTTACACCCCTTCCCCCAAACCCCTGGCTTGGGATCATGTTGACCTCCGCATTAGAATCACCTCGAAGTCTCCACCGGCGTTGACGGCCATAATTTCTGTGCAAGGTGACCCTACATTCATCGGAAAACAGCACTGTAAACCACTACTGCATGTTCCAGGTAATGTGGTCACGTGCCAACTGGAGATGATCATGTCGTTGCAGTGGTGTCAAAGGTGTCACCTGCAACGGTCTTCTAGCATTCAAGCCAAAGTCATGAACTCGGTTGCTGATGGTCTATTAGGATACCCTGGTGCCTCTCACATCTCGTAGACGCGCTTGGAATTGGGCAGCACTTGCATTACGGTCTCTGAGAGCGTAGGTGCTGAGGTACTGGTTGTCACCCCGATCAGTTACACGTGGTGCTCCACTTCAATATCAAAATCCAGTTGTAAGTTACTCTGAATTTGTGATATATTAGAGTTGGAATAGTAAATGACAGAGTCATCAGCATAAAGGTGGACATGACAGGTTGAGCACAGTTGAGGTAGGTCATTAATAAAAATTGAAAAAAGAAGTGGACCAAGTATAGAACCTTGTGGGACACCTGTTTCAACTACCAGTTGACTTGACTGGCAAACGTTAACAAAAACATACTGATGCCTGTTGTGAAGATATGAGTTAAACCAAAGAAGGGCATTCTAATTCAGGCCAATATGATACAGTTTATCAAGGAGAAGATAATGGTTAACCAGGTCAAATGCTTTTGTAAGATCAATAAAAATGGCACCTGTGAGCTGGTCAGTATCAAGTGCAGAAAACAGGTAACTCGTAAATTTGAGAAGAGTTGTAGTTGTAGAAAAATTAGGTCTAAAACCAGATTGAGATGGAGATAAAATGTTAGCTTGAGTAACATAATGAAACAGTTGCTGGAAGATAAGTTTTTCAAAAATTTTTGCGGTGATAGAAATAATGGAAATCGGTCTATAATTATTTATGTCAATTGGGTTTCCACCTTTAAACAGGGGAACAATTCGAGCACACTTCCATGTGGAAGGAAAACAATAAGTAGACAATGAGAGATTAAATAAATCAGCTAAGGGATACATCAATATGTGAGCTGCAAGTTTCAGAAATTTGGCTTCCAAACTATCTGGACCTGCACTACAACTCTCTTTTAGTTCACAGATGGCCTTAAAGACATCAAGCGGCATAATTTTACTAAATGAAAAGGAGCTGTGTGTAGGAGGGGAAGTAACATAACCGGCTGAGGCATAAGGGGTAATATGTACTGTATGGGAGACAGATGAAAAGTGCTCATTGAAGGCATTGGAGATGAGAGGAGAATCAGAGATAACATTATTATTGACAAGTAGCTGATTGATATAGCCTTTGCTGTTTTTATTAAGGAGGCTGTTCAGTTGATTCCAGAATTGACGAGGATTATGGAAATTTTGAGAGAAGCTGTCTTTGTAGAAATTAGATTTGGCATTCCTAGTTTTGGTTTTGCACTGGTTTCTTAAGATTCTGTATGTTTCCCAGTCATTAGGGTGTTTTGAAGAGCGGAATTTGACCCAGGCTGTATCCCTCTCTATTAAAGAGGTTTATGAGATCGGAATTGATCCAGGGTAGATGTGAGCCTTTTACTCTAACAGATCTCAAGGGGGCATGTTTGTTAATAACATGAGTCACCTCAGAATGGAAAAATTCCCAAGCATCATTTACATAAGGAATTAACTGAAATCTCTCCCAGTTAATATTGAGTAAATCATGAATAAATAGGTCAATGTTCATCTTTTTAAATTGTCTAATTTTAATATACTTAGGGGGAGATCGGGGAGTTTTAATTTTCCAGATACAGTAAATAATACAATGATCACTAAGGCAGTCAGACATTACGCCAGATTTGACTATTCTCTCAGGATTTGTAACGAGTATCCAATCTAATAAAGATGACGACCGAGGATCAACTCTGGTAGGTTCATTGATGAATTGAGATAGATTTGCACTATGAAATAAATGCCTATCATTAGTAGAGGAATGGCCAAGCCAGTTGCTATTGAAATCACCCAGGATAATTAATTCATTATGCTTCTCAAGAGAATTGATGGTTGACAAAATACACTCAGAAGAGTCGGCTGGGGCTGACGGAGGTCTGTAGATGTTACCTATGGTTAGAGTTTTGTTTTCATGAAAAATAATATTTGTAAAAAGACATTCAAAATTGAATGGTTCAACAATAGGGGTGATACGCTTAGAATTGAGATGGGAAGCAACATAAGTTGCCACACCACCTCCTCTAGAGCCCCTGTCAGCTCTATAAAGGAAAAAGTTGTCAATTTTTAACTCGTCATCTGAAATCCTATCATGTAGCCACGTCTCAGAGATGGTAATAACATTTGGCTTGTGAATGGTACACCACGTTCTGAGAAGATCAATATTTTGGGGCAAGGCTCCTGATATTAAGGTGAATGATCTTTAAACCTTTAATAGAGTCAATTGTACCTTGAATATAAATAGCAAGCTTGAGAGCAGATGGCTGCAGGAAGGGTGAAGAGGAGGAAGACCAAGAACAGACGGGACATACAGCCTACGAACACACACACACACACACACACACATAAATGAACACACACATTATGAAAGAATAAAGATATTATTTGTAGGATTTGAGTGTCCTATATGTAACATTTAGGACACGCATTTTTTATTTAAATGCTTCTTTAAAATATGAACTGAATATTTGATACTCACTGAATATTTGATACTACATTTTTGTAGTATCAAATACAAAAATTGCCTACAGAATGGACTTGTTGTTTATTTATTTATTTATTTTTAATTTACCATTGTTAAATATGCTAAAATTGAGATAATCATTTCCGTTTGGGAGTCTGTGCTGCCTCTCCCATCTGTCTCCTCCCTGCAGTAAAAGAGACCTGGTAAAATACAGTTATTGGTGTTCAATAAATACATTATCGTTAACAGTGATGTTGCTAGGTACATGTCCTGCCTGAGCTCACGACCCATGCGTCCCAGGGATGCACCTCATCTTCCTCATTCTGACTGACATATTAAACTATTGGTGGAGCTGTTAATACAATTAAGCATAACTCTATGCCCCCCCATCAGTCATCTCATTTAGTTTAGTGAATATGTGTGTGGCAGAGATACAGTCAGGTAATCACGGATTAATGTTACCCTGTTAGCTGTGGTTAGCAAACAAACTATGTAAGTCTGTTTACTTTTTTGTAGAGCTGCTCCCAAGGAAAGAGGAAGAGTAAAAATGAGCATGCAAGTTCACCAAAAGAAACCACAACATCCTGCATCTTTATTTCAGAGCACTCAGCATTTGTTAGTGCTTGTTAAGCTGCTCTGAGCGCAACCAGTGCAGCATCTTAGACTGTAGTATTTGAAAAAGGGCTGGTAAGGACTCCAGTCAATCATATACCAGATGAGGGTATTAACATTAACATTTTCATGAATAATGTCAGCAGGTATAGAAATAAAATCTAAATCTATAACCACATATTCTACTTTTCTTTTTTTTTTTAATGCTCAGATGACAGCTGCACATATCCTGTTAGTAAGCAGTGAAAGGCAACATTTTAAAAGTGCCAACAAAAAAACTTGAATATACAGTATTGCTACTGTTATAAAAGAATAGTATTTTAATTTTGTTGAAATTTTGTCAATTTTGAACATACCTGAATAGATCTATTAATTACAAATATTTTACACACTACAATTCCCAAGAAACAATCTTATTGGGGCCCCATTACATTTCCCCGGGACCCACTCAAATCAATACCCGCGGGTCCTGGAGCCTTACTTCATTGAAAAGCTTGCAACATCACTGCAAAATATTTTGTTTTACTTGACCTTCACATGGAATTTACCAACCAAAAGTCTAATGCTGCGCAAAACCTCTACTGTCCGCTAGCCACCATGCCTGAAAAATTTTCAAGGGGAAACACTAGTCCTATCACAGGCTACAAGTAATTTTTCCCATTTGAATTTTCTCTTCAATAGGAGGATTTTCACTAGTAGGTTACATATTCCTATAGACATTTTATCGCTCCTGTAGAACTGCACTCTTTATCATCAGCTTTAAATTTTTCAAAAGATAAACCGCCTGCTATTTATAATGGCCTAATCAGTGTAATAGACAAGTAAAAACATATCAATAATACTCTCCCACATATTATGAAATTACCAGGGCATTCTTTATTACCTAAAAGCAGAGCTTACTGTGTGCATAACTGATTGTATCTGAATATTTTTCCCAATCTTATACTGTCTTTATTTCAGTTACTACTATAATGGTTAATTTCACCTAAACATGAGAAAATTATTTGGGACAACCACTTGAAATCCAGACTGCCCTTAAGTTTTCAGGCTGTCTGGTCGGCTTACATGCATTTAGGACTCAGATATTGTCATGGTATGTTGCAGAATTTTAATAGACCAAAATATATACTTTTGAAATCTGTTGTATTAAACTCTGCTCCACCTTTACAAACTTGGCTCAGCAGCAGATTTCTCAAGTTGTTTCTTAAGCAAGCAGTTTTCCTCCTCTAGTTCCGCTACACGAGACTGCAGCATCTCAGCCTTTTTCTTCCACAGATTGGGCTGTTTCATGGGCTTTAGACTTTCCATGTCATCAAATGCAAAATATGACTTGAAGGATTAGTCAGTAAAGTAGGGTCACACCTTGTAAGCCCAGAGTTATCAGGTTTGCAATTCATAGCAAACTGTCATCGTGCATCATCAGCTGCCTTATTAGGACCCACTTGGGAAAATTCTGATTACTAACCAGGTAGGCGCGCTTAATAGCAATGATTTGGTAATATGAGGGCGGAGGAAATACTCGACCGCAAGGCTGGGGGGTGTTTAGAAGTATAAATCAAGCGTATCTCTACTTTGCAAGCCAATGAAAGCAAACGTGCCTGATTTTTCAATTTCTGGCGCGTTTAGATGAACAGTTATGCGCTATGACTTCACTGGAGAGACAACTTTTGAGAAAGGTTAATGTTAAAGAAAACAAAAAGTCCTCCTCAAAATTAATTAAATGGCTGCAAACTCAAGGCTTGTTGAAACGCAAACTAAAATGCAAGAACTGCGGACGCAAGATGAAGATGGTCTCTTCCCAATGCAAGGACAATTACATCTGGTAAGTAACATAAATTTGTGTAACTTCACGGTTGGTTTCCTGATGCTGTGCTGTGAGAAAAAGTCGATATGTGTCGTGGTATTTTGTTCCAACCACACATTATCAAAATGTACCTTACACACACACACACACACACACACACGCCCCAATAAATCACTGTTTATTTATTTTAAATTTCTAGACAAGTCTCTTGTTAATGTGACAGGACTCAGGGCTGAGCCTGGATTTTCTCAGTCGATTCTGATTAGGCATTTTAATAGAAAGATCACTGACCACCCTGGACTCCTGCACCAGCCTACAAAAGTGCATTTACCCAGAGGCATGTTTTAACGCCCTTGGATGTCATCTGTGATGTTAAGAGATCACACAGTCACAGGAAGTAAACTTTTTCAAATTGTCCATAATTTAGTAATATTTTGGTAATATTTTGGTGATGCAACAGATGCATCTCTCCTGCTGAGCTGCTGACAGCTGTCAAATATTACCATCAAATGTTTTCAGTTTTATATTTTTACGCAAATACAGTTAATAATAATAAAAATACAAATTTTATATATATATATATATATATATATATAGCAGTGGCAAACCGTGAGCCCTACAGCTGGGCCTTCACCTCAGCCATCACCGCCGAGAAAAGATGTCATCACGAAAAAAAGCAACATTACGAAGAATTGAAAGGGTTTGGTTATTTTGAAAATTTGTACTTTACTTGAGTTTTTTTTTAACCAGGACTTTTACTCTACTACATTTAAAACATAAAAAGTATACATCGCTACTTTGACACTGGCCACTTCGTTACAAATTAAAATATGAATGTAATTCATCATTTAAGGATTATCTGGATTTGGCGCGTTCCAGAAGAACAACGGTGCTCGGCAGGGTATCTTTGTGCAGATGTGTCCGCCAGCGGACATGGAGCTGCAGATTTATGCACGCAGTTACAATATTCTATCACTAGATGGCACACCCATACCAGTTGTTGAATATTCACAAGCAAGCCCGAGCTGGAACACGATTGGACGAGTTCACTCCAATTCCTGTATTTCAGGAATTGCCTGAATTTAATTCCTCAGCTATGCCTGATGTACAAATTGCTCCATATACTTGCCCATAGTATCTATCTAGGAGTTTAAAAAAATTATCTCTTGCTCGGGAAACAATCGTTGTCCTCTGTAGCAACCACGTCAGCTATAGTGAGTCCATGGTATCCGAATTAGTAGTAAAGAAAAATCAGTTTTCTGAAGCAAAAATTGGACATGGTATTGATCCTATGTAATTCTACTATTAATTATAGTCAATTATAGTGTTTTTTAAACCGCCAGTAAACTCAAAGAAGAAGAAGAGGAAGAAGTAGGCTATATAAAGCAGAGATTGCCTGTGTTTTTACATAAACAACACTATGTGTGAGGGTGTTTTATAGACATAGATAAAATTTTTGATTTTCCTGCCATTTCCAAGGAGTGCCAACGTAAAATATGTGGCCGTTTGAGGAGAAGTGTTAGAACAAAGTCGCTTTTTTCACAATCACACAGCAGTCTCTTCACATGGATGAAGTACATACACAGGTAAAAATGTAAAGGTATTATCCAACTACAGTGTTTGATAGATTACATTATGTGCAGAGCGGATCTGAGTACATCTGTGAAACAGAATGTAGTGATATAGTTTATTGTGGCATGAATTTAAAGCTCAAGTATGTAATTTTACATATAAATGGTTGTCTGAAATGTACAATGGTTACATTCAAGCCATTGCCAAATGAGTCCACACATTCTTGAGTAAGCCTATCAGCTCCACATAACTCTCTCTGTATTTCTCAGTTTTTTCAATCTTGTGTCAGCCAGTATCATCCCAATGCTGGTGCCCAGAAAGTGATTGACATTATGTTAGGACTGAGGGAAGACAACAGTAGAGAGGAGCAGGTTCAAACAGCTACTTGTCTGACCTACATTCATTTTGGACATTCATTTATGTGGAATATATGTGCATTATAGCTTTAAATTAGAAATTTTGGCATTCTGACAGAGGAGTGTGGTTCTGACAATACAACTAGATGTGGCATTTTGTGTTTCAATAAGCATCAGCTTTAATCAGCTGAAACTAAAGTCTACTGTGCAAGATCATTTACAGAATTTGAACTATGACATTAGTTGCGGCACTAGTTGTTAAACTGCAGATCCAGTTACATTATAGGTAGTGCAAATTATTCTTTGTGACTTACAGATTGGTCATACATTTGTTAAATGGAAATGTACTGTCCTTTTTTTAATTAAGCTTTGTTTTATCTTTCCTTTGTAGATTTTCACAGGGTTTGCTTCTACGTCAAATCGACATGCTTCAAGATGGCATTGCAAAGAGTACAGCTACACTCTCCATGATGTCTATGAAGCTCAGAAGAATTTGTGTTAAAAGCCTGAAAACACACCAGAAGAGGAAGAAGCAGAAAGTTGGGGGAGTTAATATCCTTGTTCACATTGATGAGAGCAAGTTCTGCCATAAACGTAAAGTAAGTTAATCTACATGTGCACTACACATCACTAATTGCACCCAAAGTCCTGAATTTTTCCTAGTTCATATGATAGATTTACTTGTTGAAAAAAAAAAATGTTGAAACTTCTGTTGATTCCATGGAACCTTGTAAAATCTTAAAACTTTATCATTATTACTTTGAAATTTTTACTTTTTGAAGTGTGACCATCTGAGGTATATTTCATCCCTTTCCTGTACCTGTCTATTTCTATTCAAGGCTTCCAATCCCTCATTTTTGACCAGAATGGTTTGAAACTTGTCCTCAACATCAAAAAACCCTAAGAAAACTAGAAAATATGTTTGCATTTACGGAGTCATCGCTGTATGTTTTATAGTAATCAAATTAATAACAATAAGTAATTTTTTACCCGTATGAAGAATGTGTCATTTAAAAATCATATTTTAAGATTTCTAAATTATATGTAGAAGTGTTGATATTTATCACAAACAGTTATACAAAAAAACAAGGATATTACCTTACCACTTCCATATTTATATGTTTTTTAGAATTAGCTGAGTCTTCCAACTTTTCAATGGCCATGATATTACATTGAATAGATCTTTATACTGTGTTGACTTCATGTGTATAGAGACCATGATAAAGTTTTTCATTGGCTTCAGGAAATTTGTAAGTAAGAGCTTGTAATGTCTTTGTCAGCTGCATGTTACATGATGTCTTTTTGTTCCGTATGCTAGGACATATTAATCTTAGTTCATCAGCACAACACAACACACATAACCTTAATATAATTAAAAGAATCGTTTTTGAAAAATCTACAGTCAAGATCTGTTAAAAAATGTGTTTTTTAGCTTTAATGCTACGTTTAGAAAAAGTCAGGGTCAAAAATTTGGTCAGAAGAAAATAAAAACCAGATAACATATGAATCTTTGAATATTAAAGATTCTTGGTCCAGCTAATTTGTACTGAATAATTTTATTACTGTAACAATTCAGCAAACATTTTCAAGTTTCCTTAGGGTTTTCAGACGAGTCCAATCCAAAAAAGTATGGATTTATAAAGCATAGAATACACAATCACATAATCATAAAAATGGTGACATTAAGCTCAGACTGCCAAACTTCAAAAGTTCAAAAGAAAGCAACAGTTTTTTGCAAGAAAATCCACAGCATGAACAGGGAGACCATAGCCATGTTGGCATTAAATGACCCGACGTTAAATTTTTTGTAACCCGGAAGAGATGGCTTCAGAATGAGAATCATAGTTTAGGAAACATATGGATAGTGAGGGTGGCAGGGTATAGTCTCTAATAGAGTATTCATATTTTTTGTGGACATTAATATCACTGTCCACAAATTTGTTCATCAGTTAATAGTCAGTCAAGAAATAATTTAATTTCATTATGATGTTACCAGACTGACATTTAAAGTGGTGACCCACGCTCCTCGTTCCCCTTTCAAGTGTGTCCTATTTACAATGTACATGAAATTATGAAGTCAAACTTGAGTATAACGTTTAGACAAAACATAGGAGTTGAAACACATAAAACTCCTCTGCCAACAATTGAATTTCATTTCACATTCATTTTAAATAAAACATCACCCAGATAAAAATAGTTCCATATTCACCCCAAACCAAAGTCAAGACACTTGAAACTGTTTCAGATTAAAACAAGTTATCATATAGTTACATTTGACCAAGTAAATTCATTAGTCAAAAGATTCTTTTGTAACACTGTGATACTGTGTTTTGGCAGTACGGAAGAGGACGTTTTGCTAACACCTGGAGAAGAAAGAAATCATGGGTGTTCGGTATACTCGAGATCGATGCTGCAAGCAGACGACCTAGTCTTCGCCTTGTGAAGAAAAGAAACAAGGAGACCCTTGTTCCCATCATAAAGAAACACGTAAAGCTTCAAAGTCTAGTTGTCAGCGATGAGTGGAGAGCATATGCCAGTCTTTCCCAAGAAGGCTACAGGCATGTCAGGATTAACCACAGCCAGAATTATATAGATCCACAAACAGGACTACACATTCAACACATTGAGAGAGCATGGCAGATATACAAGAGGGAAATTTGGTGTATGCGGGGGAATTGTTCTGAGAAGAGTTTAAAAAAACATCTCTGCTTCATAGAGTGGACCCACTGGTTAGCAAGAAGATATAAACATGGTGTACTTGAAAGACTTTTAAAGGACATTAGGAATGCTGACCACAGATAAGACTAAGGTCTTTTGATTATTGCTGTCATTGTTGAATTAACTTGTACCAGTATCAGTTCATCCCCTTGCTTTAGTGATGAACTTATTGCTATAAGGTGCCAAAGTCACACCTCTTCTGGTGTCTTCATGGGACCTTATTTTCAGAAAAAGTCTACATTCATCATGGGGAGAGACTATTTCGGATCCCATTTGAACTGTTCCATTAACTACACATCTGGTCTTTGTTGTTTAAAAGTTAGTAAAGAAATTCTACATTTTTCATGAAACTGATAAAACATAAATCACAAAGACTTCTAGGTAACAGTTGCGTTAGCGGTGACTGTTGTGTGACTGTTGTTAAATGTTGACCTAGGCCACAGCATTGAAAAGAGCCACATTATTACTTATTCTTCTGTGTGTGTAGAGTTTTGGTAAGTTTATATTTCTCCCTGCTATGTATCTTTGGGAGATGACCTCATAGTTAAAGAATAACATAAGCTGGATGGTAAAAGAACTGCAGGCTGCTAGTGCGGTGTTCAAGGGCAAAATGTATTAGTTTGTTCCAATAAACAGCTGTTCTTAACCAATATGCCGCCTATATCATTACTTTTACTGTACTTTGCTCTTATCCATTGCTACTGTTCAGTTGAGTGAAGGCTGTCTCTTTTTAGTTTTAGTGATAGTGAATAGACTTTGAACTATTCTCAAGTGTTTTTCACTTTAGTTGGATAGTCCTGAAACATGTCTACAAACGTTTAGTAAATCATGCCTACTAGTAGTCTGTTGATAGTTTATAAACTTTGTACTATTGTCAACTGTTTTTCACTTTAGTTAGATAGTCCTAACACATGCCTACAAACGCTTAGTGGAAACTGCTAACTGATAGTCTGTTGACAAGTTACGTATAGATATGTTGACAATCAACAGATTGTTACTATAATGCTTTTGAGGATATGTGGACAACACACTGTTGACTTTCAAATGACAAACTGATCTTGAGTTATTGATAGTCAGCTTAGAAGAAGACGAAAATCTACGGATAGTTAGTTGAATATTAGTTGATAATGTGTCGCACAAAAAGTGCAATGACAGTCAGAAGATACTTTATTTTGTAAAATGCTGTAACTTGAGATGCTGTCATTGAATACTGGCAGTTAATTGAATGAGTGGCGCTTGTTTGTTGTAAGAGTGTTGTTGAATATCAACTAAAACACTGTTGACTTGTAACTGGGCCATTCTTTGAGAAGTGAACCAAAATGTCACACACATGACCAGATGTCATCAAATAAAGAAATACTTTGAAAATTAATGAAAGGTATCAAATTTATTCCTTGCTATTCTCCATACCCCAAAACTATGAAAATTCTAGATTTTTCAACTTCACAGAGTTTTTGAAGTCAAATAGAGTTATGAAAAACCTGTTTCCGTGTGAAGTCACACACGTGACCAGTCGTATTTGACCTCTGACCTTAAGTAGTTAAAGTTAATGTAACAAATAACATTTTTACTTGATAGACTTGGATAAGTAGTACTCTTATACAAGGTCCACAATCATGAACCTCCAATGCTTTTGTAATTGGAGGAGACTTTTTCTACTATTTGTTACATTTTTGGTCACACACGTGACTGAGAATGGCCCAACTACATATCAAATAATGATGCAACTTCTACTTTAGTGGCTGTTAGTTGAATCCATGTTACTTGTCTGTTGAAGAAGTTTGGTTGAATGTCAACTGACACACTGTTGAGACGCAACTGAATATCTACTGATGGCCTGTAGAGTGTCAACAGATGGACTATCAAATTTGTGTCGCTTGTTTGTTGAAAGAGTGTTGTTGAATATCAACTGAAATACTGTTGACATGTAACTACATATCAACTAATGATGCAACTTCTACTTTGCTGGCTGTTAGTTGAATCCATGTAACTTGTCTGTTGAAGAAGTTTTGTTGAATGTCAACTGACACACTGTTGAGACGCAACTGAATATCTACTGATGGCCAGTAGAGTGTCAACAGACGGACTATCAAATTAAAGTGTTACCAAAGAAATATATACAGCGGATCAGCATATATACAGTGGGCTCCAAATTGCTGACACCTCTGACTGGCAATGGACAAACAATACAAAAAATAAATAAATTTTATATATATATATATATATATATATATATATATATATATATATATATGGAATACAGAGACTATTTCATCATAATCCAATAAATCTGCCTGCTCACGTTCCAGTGACAGGAAAGTCAAGTTGTTCAAATGAGTGCAGCTCATTAATGACCTGAGATGTGTTGTGGTCTCTCCACACTGCAAGATGTCATTGGAAGTCTTGCAATGGCCCTTTGAAGCTAATTTCATATTTTGGAAAATGTATTGGGGGCAACTGTCCAGTCCATGGATGGAAGAACAGTAGACAATTACTCATTTTATTTTGTTTTATAGGGGCTGCTCAGTGACCGCACTGATTTCCCATACAACTCACACAATCTCTTCAGTTGTTCTTATTTGCCAAAAGTTTGCGAGTCTTTCTGAAAATATGCTACTTGCGGGATAAGCCCATACACGTCTTCCCGGAATTTGGTATCCAGTTCTGTAATCTGCCTGTCCAGGATACTATTCCACATCTGTTGCCTGTATTGCTTTTTTTTGGAAATATTCACTCACTTTGAATTTGATGCCTGCAACACATTCCAAAAAAGCTGGGACAGGAGCAGGTTTACCTCTGTGTTACATCACCTTTCCTTTTGACAACACTCAATAAGCTTTTGGGAACTGAGGACACTAATTTTAGAAGCTTTGTAGGTGGAATTCTTTCCCATTCTTGCTTGATGTATGACTTCAGTTGCTCAACAGTCTGGGGTCTCCATTGTCGTATTTTGCGCTTCATAATGCGCCACACATTTTCAATGGGAGACAGGTCTGGACTGCAGGCAGGCCAGTCTTTTACCCGCACTCTTTTACTACGAAGCCACGCTGTTGTAACAAGTGCAAAATGTGGCTTGGCATTGTATTGTTGAAATAAACAGGGATTTCCCTGAAAAGGACATTGCTTGGATGGCAGCATACGTTGCTCCAAAACTTGTATGCACCTTTCTGCATTAATGGTGCCTTCAGAGATGAGCAAGTTACCCATGCCATGGGCACTAACACATCCCCATACCATTACAGATGCTGGCTTTTGAACTTTGCGCTGATAACAATCTGGATGGTCCTTTTCCTCTGTAGCCCGGAGGACATGACGTCCATGACTTCCAAAAACAGTTTGAAATGTGGACTTGTCAGACCACAGCACACTTTTCCACTTTGCGTCAGTACATCTCAGATGAGCTCGGGCCCAGAGTAGCTGGCTGCGTTTCTGGGTGTTTTTGATATATGGCTTTTGCTTTGCATGGTAGAGTTTCAGCTTGCACTTGTAAATGTAGCAACGAACTGTGTTAACTGACAATGGTTTTCCGAATTGTTCCTGAGCCCACATGGTAATATCCTTTACAGAATGATGTCGGTTTTTAATGCAGTGGCGCCTGAGGGACCGATGGTCAAGGGCATTCAAGCTTGTTTTTCGGCCTTGCCGCTTGCTTACGCGTAGAGATTTCTCTGGATTTTGTCTGAATCTTTTGATTATATTATGGACTGTAGATGATGAAATCCCTGAATTCCTTGCAATTGCACGTTGAGAAACATTGTTCTTAAACTGTTGGACTATTTGCTCACGCAGTTGTTAACAAAGTGGTGTACCGCGCCCCATCCTTGCTTGTGAATGACAGCCTTTCGGGGATGATTCTTTTATACCTAATCATGACACTCACTTGTCTCAAATTAACCTGTTCACCTGTGGAATGTTCCAAACAGATGTTTTCTGAACATTCCTCAACTTTGGCAGTCTTTTGTTGCCCCCATCCCAACTTTTTTGGAACGTGTAGCAGGCATCAAATACAAAATGAATGAATATCTCAAAAAAAACAATACAGTTTATCAGTTTGAACATTAAGTATCTTGTCTTTGTAGTGTACTCAATTGAATACAGACTGAAAAGGATTTGCAAATCATTGTATTCTGTTTTTATTCACATTTTATGCAACGTCCCAACTTCATTGGAATTGGGGTTTGTAGAAATTTGAAAATATATTTTCGATTCATCTCTTTCAAAGCAGCAAAATTCTTTCTATGATAAATCTAAATGACCCTCAGTGCCTGTGCTCACTGAATTTGACAGACTACTGGGATACTATTGCCTCTCTGCCAACAGGTTATGGTGTTGAGCTCAAAGAGAAATAACACATGACCTCACATTGACATTTAAAACGTGACAGACATGTAGCCATACAATCAATCTACCTGTGACCTGTTTGCAGATTTCCCAATTAAGCCACAATTTATTGAACGAGCTACTGCTAGCAAGCCAGCTGTTTGTGGTAATATTAGTAGCTACCTTGTCAGATAAGCACAACAAGCTCAAGCAACTAACCTCCAAATCTGTTGCTTGTCTTTAGCTAAAATGAGGAGAAAAATCCAATGGCTTAAGCCCTTCAAAACTACTCTGCAAAATCCCCTTAGCTGACAGGCCAGCCTTTTCCACTATCGCAACAGCCCTTTCTTTCCATCATTTATGTAGCGAACACATGTAGCAGCCTGTACCCATTTTGACTGATCTTTGTAAACATCAGCCAGTAGTGCATAGTACGCGGATATTTTGTGCAGTTATTCCATGTAACTACAGTAAGTGGCTGCACTCCACAAAAATGGGTTCTGTATGTTCGGGCCTACTGAGGTGCCATTTTTTTCTCAGCCACAGGGTCATATTTTGCAATGAACTTAAACAACTCCAAAAAGTTTCCTGCATTTTGTAGAACCTCTTCTGACACCTTGCGTCCACTCAGTGTGGTGTCCTTTTTTGCGCACAGCACAGCAATATCCAATACTACTTTGACATGCTGACAGTTTTTCTCTATAAAATCAAAATTTCTTCTGTCATTGGGAATTTTGTTTGATACTGTGCCACAACTCCGTGGCCCGTGGCTTTGCATGTAAGCATCCAATTTCGATTGTGCAAGAGAATATTGTTTGCTTTTTGCATGTTTGGAGCTGGCTGTCCTTGTCAATTTCCCATGGCCGAATCCAGTTCTTGCAGATGTGTGCACCTCTGAAAAATGTCTACAGGCCTTGCAGACGACTGCACATTTTTCTATACTGTATTTGATCCACTTGAAATGATCGTACCACCGTCTGATTAACAATGTAATTATCCCGAGATCACAGTTATGGGAAATGACACCGGTACAGGTTGAATGAGTGGCTTGACAAGGACCGACATATCAGTGACTTTACTGACGTGGAGGTAATGGCTGTGAAGCTGAGTTTGCCTGAGAGGTGGCAAGTTTGGTGGCTCCCAAATGGGAAACTCCTTTCCCTGCTGAAGTTGAAGCCACCATTTTAGCTTAATTTAAGCTTGCTGCATCCTCATGTGTTTTGTGCATTTCTTCCCTCAACTGAGGTATCTTTATACACTTTGCTTTAAATATTTGCTTTGACATTTCTCTTATCTAACTGAACAATTTTTAAAAATTCCCTAAAAAATCTGAATATTTTTCCCAAATCTCTTCTCAACACCATGGGACTATTAATTAACAGTGAGCACTATTAAGCAACAGTGCACACAAAATATTAAACTTTTAAATGTCAGCCCTACAAACACTAACACTGCAACTTTT
This sequence comes from Gymnothorax javanicus, assembly GCA_029692085.1. Taxonomy (NCBI): domain Eukaryota; kingdom Metazoa; phylum Chordata; class Actinopteri; order Anguilliformes; family Muraenidae; genus Gymnothorax; species Gymnothorax javanicus. Next base: position 161,819,175 of record CM056194.1, on the reverse strand, counting down.
AATTGGCCATAACATGCCAGTGACACCTCAAGAATACAAATCATATTCACAATCATTAAAAAAAAAAAAAACAAAAAAACCCTCATTTGATTGGGTAGGCCTGTGGTCCCTCCGGGTAGGCCTAGGCCTATCCAAGCCTTGGCTATGCGCCAACACTCAACGACGGCTACTTTCTGTTTACATCACAACCAAATATCCTGTGTGCACCCAGAGGCATAGAAATGGAACTCTTTTGTAGCCAAGGCCCCTCCCTCAGAAAGTGCCAACCATTACTTAACAATATACAGCATTCCCTAAACCGTGGTCTTGGCAGAAGATGTGTTCAATATTATCCGATCAATTAATACTCAGAATTTACCATGTTTTTGAATAGCAAATTAATTAATTATGGAATTATTTTCATTCATGAATAAAACCAATTATCACTGGTTTGACCCAATATCTGCAGAATTATGCATGTGCAATGCAGGGCAGGCAGGACATACCCAGCCACGGTTCTGTTTGGGTCTTTACGGCGCCTGATGCACTCAAAGGCATTGAGCATTTTGGCGTCCCAAACACAAACAATAAAACTAAGCAGAAGGAGAACAGAAGAAAGAACGATTTCACAAATTCCAAGACAGCATGCTACACAACAATAAGTACGATAAAGGCATACATTTAAAAGACAATCGTGTGTCTGGGTTTGTTTTGGTAGAAAACTCAGGGGGTGTATCTGGTGTGGATATGTTTGTGGATTTGAACCAGGGAAACTGGCAACTCATGCTGAGTGTTCACCCCCAATGAAAGTGCGATATCGTCACAGTTTGAGCAAGAGCAATATAGGGGAAGCCAAAAAACAAACTAATTGTGTGGATATATGCATACTTGTCAGTTAGGTAAGTGTACTCAATTGAATATAAGTCGAAAAGGATTTGCAAATCATTGTAATCTGTTTTTATTCACGTTTTACGCAAAATCCCAAGTTCATGGGAATTGGGGTTTGTATTTCAGTGAATTGAAGATCTACCATAATGCAGTGAAATCTGGAGTAGATGGTGAGATTTCATTTCTATATCAGCAGAGTTGTCACAATACTTGTGTGAATCCCTTTTATTTCTCCTCCCATCCAGCATATTGCATGTCTTTCAGATGTATTGCCTCCTTTGATTAGTTTAACGTCCTGTGTGCCTCCTAAGTGTTATCCATTCATGTTTCCCATCACCATGCAAGTATGTAATGAATATATGTTAGTCAGATTGTGAAACCAGTTATTTCATGAAATGACTAAAAATTTCTGTGATTTCATGAAATAGTCATTTTATGAAATGGCTAGCACGAAACTTCAGTCATTTCATGAAATGATGGGCGATTGGTACTGGATGGGAACAAGATTGGCAATATGGCGGGTGGCAGTGCCAGTGGCGGAGGCACTGCTTGCCCTCGTGCTGAACCTGAGGTTTTTAAAACTCAATGTGGGAAGATAATCATGGTTGATGAATTGTTACACTTTATCTCACTCAAAATGAGTACTCTTAGCCACGACGAAGTTGTTTTGCTGGCTACAAACAATTTCGCATCCGACTAGATTGAGGAGTCCGAGGGCTTTTTGTTTGAAATTTGCCCGACGACAATGCGACGCAAAATTAAGCATACTGGTCACGACAAGGACGCTAAAAACATCAAGGCATGCCTGAGTCTGTTTAATGAGTTTGGGGAAAACATGCCCATGCTTGTCTCGCACTTTTTGGACAAGCTTCCACCTATCAGATTTGGGCAAATGGACGCCTCGGCACTGCTCAGTAGAGTGGAGCAACTGAGCAGCGAGATTTCTGGACTGAGGAGGGCCATTGAAGCACAGGTGACTGTGAATGAGGACCTGTCGGCGGCTACTGCGGCTGTGAATCGTCGGGTGACGGCGCTCGAGGACGGTCGAAGGTCCAGCCCAGTTCTGGGCCTCGAGATTGCGGCTGGTGCCTCGCGGGAGCAAGCAGCAAACAGGCCCTGGCCGACAGGAGGTGGCGGTGGACCCTCCTGATGCAGCGGCGGCAGAGAGTATACAACTCCATACGCCAATGCCGAGGTCACCGCCGTGGACCTTGGTGGTGAGAAATGGAGAAAAGAAGCCCACACCCAAGACGAGACAGCCCTGGCGCAGCGGCGCACTAACCCGGGTGAGACGAGATCAGAAGAACACGGGGATTATTGGCACAGGTACTGAGAGCAGCATTTCAGTGATCACTACCAGGAGGGTGAGTGTGTTTGCCACTAAATTCGCCCCTGATCTAGATGCTGTTACTCTGCGTAACTATCTGTCTGAGAAATTGGCTAATCCGTCTGTGACATGTCGGAAAATAGAATCGGCCAGCAGCAGATTTGGCTCGTTTCATATCACCGCGGAATGTAAAGAGGTGGCTGATATGTACTGTCCGCAAGTCTGCCCAGCTGGGATTTATGTACGTCGGTTTTTTGAGCCCCGTGGACCCAGGGCCTCTGCGGGTGGGGCTCCTGTGGGGAGAAACCGTCCTGAGCCGCCTGTGAGCGGAGGAGCTCTGAGTACACCAAACGGACTTTAATGCGGGTTGCATCCTATAACTGTCGCGGACTGTGCCTGGGAAACAGATCCCGACGTGTAGTGGTTGATAACCTGCTGCAAAGATGTGATATTTTATGTTTACAGGAAACGTCTTTATCCAAGCAAGACTTAGGGGGATTGAACTCTTTTAATGATGACTTTCACGGTGCTAGGGAGGCTACTATTGATCTCTCGCAGCACATCGTCAGAGGGAGAATCTCTGGGGGTGTGGCCATCCTCTGGCATAAAAGGTATGACTCAGTGGTCAGTGTAATCCGACTCGAAGCAGACTGGTGCATTGGTGTGCAGATTAAGATGAATGACAGAGAGTTAGTCATTCTGAATGTGTACACACCTTTTGAATCCAGACTCAATGAGGATGAATATCTGAGCAGACTTGCTTTTATTAACTCTTTCATTTTTGAGAACCAGTCTACGAGCATCTTTGTTGTGGGTGACATGAATGCTGACTTATCAGATAGTAAGTCAATGTTTGCCAAGCATATGATTCAGCTCTGTGATGACAACAATCTTATTTTATCTAGCCAAAAACTCTAGCCTGCTGATAGCTTTTCTTATATTAGTGAAGCCTGGCATTCCACATCTTGGCTCGATCACTGTATAAGCACTGCTGATGCCCATGCTAGCATTAGTTCAATGACAATAGAGTATGATGCATCTATGTATGACCATGTTCCTTTTGTAATGACTGTAGAGTGTGAGAGTCTTCCTGAGCTATCTGAGGAGGTCCATTCAGCCTGTACTCCGAAGCTAGACTGGTCTAAGCTGACTTGTGAGGATGTTTGCTGTATTATGGGAGGGTAGATAAAATGCTGGGTGAAGTGTTCTTACCCAAGGACGCTATACTTTGTACTGATGTAAACTGTAATCTAGGTGTCCATTGTGAGGATCTATGTAGTTTTTATAACTGTGTAGTGGGAGCTATGGTTGAGGCTAGTGAACCATGCCTCACCCACCATAGTAATATTAGACAAAAGATCATACCAGGGTGGAATAAACATGTGGCAGCCCATTACTCTGCAGCCAAGGAGGCCCATAGGGCATGGGTCCTCGCAGGGAGGCCGAGGGAGGGGCCTGTCCTTGACCATAAAAAGTTAACTAATACTAGGTATAAATATGCAGTACGATATGTCAGAAAACACGAACAGGTTATGAGAGCAGACTCTATGGCTGAAAAGCTCCAGGGTAATGATGTAACAGGCTTCTGGAAGGAGGTGAAAGCTCTAAATAGGAGTAATACATCTCTACCTAATAACATAGAAGGAGTCTCTGGAGCAGGTAACATTGCTGAGTTGTGGAGGCAACATTACTCTGTTTTATTTAATTGTATTAAAAGTGACCCATATGAAGTAGGTAATTGTGACGGTAATGACTCAGTTGGTATATCAGCCAATGAGGTCTTCCAAGTTATCTCTCAGCTAGCAGACAACAAAGCTAGTGGCTCAGATCTCATCTCTGCTGAGCACCTTAAACATGCGGGCCCAAAGGTTGCATTCCTCTTAGCCATATGCTTCACAGCCTTTATGTCACATGGCATTTTGCCAGAATCCATGCTGGATGTTACACTTGTCCCTGTAATCAAGAACAAAGCAAGCAAAGTGGGGAGTTTAGATAATTATCGCCCTATTGCATTAGCGAGTGTGTTATCCAAAGTACTGGAAAAAATTTTAATGGACAGATTAGATTCTTTTCTTTTTACTTCAGACAATCAGTTCGGCTTTAAGCCCAAGCACAGTACAGATTTATGCATTTATGCTTTAAAAGAGATGGTTGAAACATACAGAAGAGCTAATTCTTCTGTTTTAGTAGGTTTCATTGATGCCTCTAAAGTCTTTGATAGGGTGAATCACCATAAGTTATTTGTCAAACTGAGCCAAAGGGGGGTCCCTGCTACCATTATTCGGATTCTGGTATTCTGGTATGCAAATCAGAGCATGAGGGTAAAATGGAGGGGTGCGGTCTCTGCTCCTTTTGGTGTGGGGAACGGAGTTCGCCAGGGAGGAATTCTTTCTCCTGTCCTCTTTAACATTGATATGGACGATCTGTCTGCCCAACTTAAGGGATGTAACACTGGATGTATGCTGACGACCTGGCTCTTGTTTCTCCCAGTAGTGCAGGGTTTCAGCAACTGCTGAATATTTGTTCAGATTATGGTGTTAAATTTGATGTAAATTATAATGCAAAAAAGAGTCTGGTGTTAATCTGTAGGGCTAAGGGGGACAAGGACCTCAGATTTCCTCTTTTCCATCTATCAGAGCAAATTTTATCTGTCTACTGTAAAGCAAAGTATTTGGGACACATAATAACGGATCGTCTACTGGATGATGATGACATGTATAGACAGCGCCGTGTGCTGTACGCACAGGCTAACATGCTTGTTAGGAGATTTCACTGGTGCTCTGACAATGTTAAATCCGCACTTTTTAGATCATTTTGTACGCCCCTGTATACTGCCCCTTTGTGGTTGAAGTTTAGGAAAGAAAGTCATCATAAATTACGGGTTGCGTACAATGACTGTTTCAGGATTCTCATGAACAAGCCCAGGTGGAGTAGTGCCAGTGAACTACTCTGCACGGCCAGAACTCACACATTTGATGTTCTCCTGAGGAACTTGATGTACAAATTTATATACCATTTAAATGGGTCAATGAATTGTGTAATCCAGGTGTTAACTAATCCCAAGCTGAGCTCTGTCAGATACAGTTCTCAGTTTTGGATTTATTGTTATCAGTGCCTTGTGTAATGATTTTTTTCTGTCTCTTTTTTTTTTGTCCCTATGTGTTTTTTAAATGTTGTATGTGCTTTTTATGGACCCTGATTCTGCTCAATAAACTTGATTGATTGATTGATTGACTGGTTTCACAATCTGACTGTAACATGTATCCTCATTACTTTGAGTATGCAAGTAGTTAGATTGTCACTCGCTGTATGCCCTTTCCCCAACCAGTCAGTATCTTCCGAGTAAAAGTTTATCATCATCGGATTTTATTAGTTATCTTAAATGATAGTTAAATATGGAAGTACTCCTCTTAGTCTTACTCAGAGACATGCGGTGAGGTGAGGCAGTGACCCAAACTGTCATGTCAAGAAAATTATGTTGAGTGTTGTGGTGTCTGGTCTCGTGACTTTCTGTTTTATTTTGAAATTTTACTCTCCTCTTGTTCAGGTCCTGCCCCTCCCTCGTGTTTCCCATGGTCTGATTGTCTGCCCCGCCCTGATTGTTTCCACCTGTTCCCCATTTCCTTGTGTGGGTATTTATAGTCGGTGTTTCCCTTTGTCCTGTGCCAGTTCGTCTTTGGTCTTCATACCGAGAGTATCTCTCCAAGTCTCGTCAGGTTGTTTCTTTGTTTCTTGTCTTGCTTTTTGCCCTTTTTGCCAAGATTGTTTTCTGTTGTCAATTTGCCAAGCCTTATCCTTGTTTCTTTATCATTACCTCGTTAGAGTGATTTTTTGTTTATGAGTCTTTTTCCTCTTCATGAGGGATTTTCAGTTTAACTATTATTCATTCGTCGAAAGAGTGTTTTTGGTTATTTTTCTCTTGGCCCTCTGAAAGAGTGGATTTAAGTTGCTACTTTTATTAAAAGACTGTTTATTGGAACTTGTGTCTGGAGTCGTGCTTTTGGGTTCAACACTTTGGCTCAGCCCTGTCAGTACGAACTGGCCAGCATGAACCCAGCCGACTCAAATCAGCTGACGGCAGCCGTGCGCTCCCAGGGCGCTCGCCTGAATCAGCAGGAGGAGTGTATGTCTGCTTTGCAGCATGGAGTGAAAGAGCTGGCAAACTCTCAGGAGGAATTCAAAACCACCATGACCAACCAAGTGAACCTCCTAGGAGCCCAGGTACAGCAAGTCCTTTCTCACCTGACCAAAAAATCCTCTGCTGCGGATCCCACACCCTCTCCGGCAGTTGCGGCTGCCCCGTCAGGGTCCGTGTTTCAAGTCGCTGCCCTCCGCCTTGCTCCCCGAGAGAAATACTCCGGTGAGTCGGGGGAATGTCGAGCATTTATTGTTGACTGTGAAATGCATTTTGAGTATTTGCCATCAGCCTTTCCCACAGAACAGTCCAAGGTGGCATTCATGATCTCCCATCTCACTGGGAGGGCGAGGGCGTGGGCTACAGCTGAGTGGTCCCGTGGCTCAGAGGTCTGTGGTTCCCTCGATGGTTTCATCCGAGCCCTGAGGAGGGTTTTCGAACCCCTCATGACAGACTGGGAGAAGGCACGGGAGCTGAGTTACATCAAGCAAGGTTGGGACTCTGTATCTGATTATGCCATTCGTTTACGCACCCTAGCCTCCGACAGCAGATGGAATACTACAGCATTGTATGACATTTTTCTTAAAGGGCTCTCTGACCAGGTTCAGGATTTGCTGGTGCCCATTGACCTGCCGTCTGATCTTGACTCACTAATCACCTTAGCGATCAGAACTGATCACCGTTTGCAGGAGCGCAAACGGAACCGCAACCTGACACGATCATCAGCGCGTCGTCATCAGGACTGCCTGGTAGCCTCCGAATCTGGTGGACGGGCCTTCTCACGTCTTCCTTCTCCAGCGCCCCGACAAGAGGATTTCTCAGAGGACAAAGAGGAGCCCATGCAGTTTGGTCGAGCCACATTATCTTCCGAGGAGCGACGGCGTCGGCTGCAGGAGGGCAGATGCTTCTACTGTGGTCAGTCAGGTCATCTGGTCGTGGCATGCCCAGCAAAAGGGCAGGCTCGCCAGTAACCAGGAGGGTACTGGTGAGCCATTTCTCCTCCTCCGAACTTCCTCCCAGAGCTTTAACTGAGGTCCAGGTAAAGCATCTTGACACTACTGTCCCTACTGGGGCTCTCATTGACTCAGGGGCGGATGAGAGCCTCATGGACTGGGATTTTGCCAAGAAACTCAAGTTAAAGTCCGATCCTCTATCCCAGCCATTAGAGGCTAGTGCCCTCAATGGGAGCCAGATATTTGAGGTTACACACAAGACTGAACCTGTGGAAGTGTTTGTTGGTGATCACCATGAACTAATGTATTTTTACCTGTTTCATTCCACCCAGCATTCCCTCATTCTGGGATTTCCTTGGCTGCGGGAACATGACCCACACGTGGACTGGAAGATGGGGAGAATTTTGAATTGGACTGAGAACTGTAAAGTCAAGTGTTTTAAGTCATGTCATGATTCTAAGATGAATACTGTTAATGTTGATTCTGTTCTTGCTGATGCAGACTTTGAACCCCCAGATCTGACATCTGTTCCTAGCTGTTACCATGACCTAGGGAATGTATTCAGCAAAACCAAAGCCACCTCTCTTCCACCCCACAGGCCATATGACTGCCCCATTGACTTGATCCCAGGGCTTCCTATCCCTAAGGGTAGGCTAAACTCCATATCCGGTCCAGAAAGAAAGGCCATGACCGAGTACATTGAATCCTCATTAAAGGCAGGCCTCATTCATCCCTCTTCATCTCCTGCAGGGGCGGGATTCTTTGTGGGGAAAAAAGATGGGTCCCTCAGGCCATGCATTGACTATGCGCCTCTGAATAATATCACTGTAAAAAATAGGTACCCCTTGCCACTCATGTCATCAGCTTTTGATCAGCTTCAACAGGCAAAGATCTTCACCAAGCTAGATCTTAGAAATGCTTACCACCTGGTTCGAATCAGGGAAGGGGATGAGTGGAAGACTGGCTTTAACACCCCTAGTGGCCGCTATGAATATTTAGTTATGCCATTTGGGTTGACTAATGCCCCTGCTGTTTTTCAAGCCATGATCAACGATGTGCTTAGAGACTTTTTGAACCACTTTGTATATGTTTACCTTGATGATATTTTGATTTTTTCCCCAGACCTGGACTCTCATGTATGCCATGTACGCCAGGTTCTCCAGCGGTTGCTAGAGAACCAATTGTATGTGAAAGCAGAGAAGAGTGAGTTTCATGCCGATACAGTATCTTTCCTTGGCTTCGTCATAGCTCCTGGAAAGATACAGATGGATCCGGCTAAAGTTAGTGCTGTGGCTCAGTGGCCCACACCTGATAGCCGCAAAAAGGTTCAGCAATTCTTGGGATTCGCTAACTTTTACAGGCGGTTTATCAGGAACTTCAGCGCCATAGCTGCACCTCTCCATGCTCTTACCTCTCCACAGAATCCATTCCAGTGGTCTTCCCAAGCGGAGGAAGCCTTCCAGCAGCTCAAGTCACGGTTTTCCACCGCCCCCATCCTCACAGTTCCTGATCCCAGCCGGCAGTTTGTCGTGGAGGTGGACGCCTCCAATGAGGGGGTGGGAGCAGTACTCTCCCAAAGGTCTGAGAAGGACAACAAGCTACACCCCTGTGCCTTCCTGTCTAGAAAGCTTTCACCGGCTGAGCGCAACTACGATGTGGGAAACCGTGAGTTGCTGGCTGTCAAAATAGCTCTGGAAGAGTGGAGACACTGGTTGGAGGGGGCGCTGCACCCTTTCATAGTTTGGACTGATCATAAAAACCTTGAGTTCATTCGTAAAAGCAAAAAGACTGAACTCATTTCAAGCCAGATGGACCCTATTCTTTAACCGTTTTAAATTTGTCTTGTCTTACAGGCCGGGGTCCCAGAACACCAAACCAGATGCCTTGTCCCGCCTGTTTGACCCTGTGTCTAATGCCAAGGAACCTGAGCCTATCCTACCACTGAATCGTGTGATAGGAGTGGTGACTTGGCAAATAGAATCTGAGGTGAAGCAAGCTAATGGTGATAGCCCGACACCTAGTGGTTGTCCGGTGAATCGCTTGTTTGTCCCTGTTGATATGCGTCCACAGGTAATTCACTGGGCTCACACCTCACTGCTCACCTGTCACTCGGGAGTCAAAAGAACTATGCATGCCATCTCCCAGAGGTTCTGGTGGCCCTCCATGGAACGGGAAGTGCGGGAGTATGTGGAGGCATGTTCCGTCTGTGCCCGCAACAAGACCTCCTCCAGAGCACAGATGGGGTTGCTGCAACCACTTCCCATTCCCTCCCGCCCATGGGCCGAAATCTCTCTGGACTTCGTCACGGGGCTCCTGGTCTCTGAAGGTAACACCACAGTTCTCACTGTGGTGGACAGATTCTCGAAAATGACCCATTTCATTGCTTTGCCTAAACTTCCGTCTGCCAATGAAACAGCGGAAGTCATGATGACTAATGTTTTTCGCATCCATAGTTTTCCTAAGGACATTGTTTCTGACCGGGGGCCCCAATTCATATCCAGGTTCTGGAAAGAGTTCTGCAAACTCATCGGAGCCACTGTCAGCCTCACTTCTGGGTACCACCCAGAATCAAATGGCCAAACTGAACGTCTCAATCAGGCATTAGAAACATGTCTCCGATGCCTGGTGTCGCAGAACCCAACATCCTGGAGCAAGCACCTGGTGCGGGTGGAATATGCCTGCAATTCCCTTCCCACTTCAGCCACAGGCATGTCACCGTTCCAGTGTGTCTTTGGGTACCAGCCCCCAGTTTTCTCTGAGTCTGAAAAGGAGATCACCGTTCCCTCGGCTCATGCCATGGTCCAGCGTTGTCACCGCATCTGGGCAGCCGCCCGCAAGATCCTCCTACGCAGTGCGGATCAAATGAAGAGGGCTGCGGATAGGAGGCGCCGCGCGGCTCCGGCATACCAACCTGGACAAAAGGTATGGCTCTCCACTAAAGACTTACCTCTCCATGTCTCCTCCAGGAAACTAGCTCCGCGGTTCGTGGGTCCATTTCCTGTGACCAAGGTCATCAATCCCTCCTCGGTTCGTCTACGTTTGCCCCGGTCCCTGAGAGTCCACCCCACTTTCCACGTCAGCCGAGTGAAACCAGTTAAGGAAAGCTCCATGGTCCCCGCCGCCAAACCCCCTCCACCCCCCCGGATGGTTGATGGAGGTCTGGTCTACTCCGTCAAGGCTCTTATGGCGGTGCGCAACAGGGGCCGGGGAAAGCAATTTCTGGTGGACTGGGAGGGCTATGGTCCCGAAGAACGGTCATGGGTTCCTGCAAGCTTTATCGTATGCCCTGACCTCATCAAAGACTTTTACAGGCGTCATCCTGAGTTGCCCGGTCCGTCAGGAGCCATCCCTAAAGGGAGGGGTACTGTCATGTCAAGAAAATTATGTTGAGTGTTTTGGTGTCTGGTCTCGTGACTTTCTGTTTTATTTTGAAATTTTACTCTCCTCTTGTTCAGGTCCTGCCCCTCCCTCGTGTTTCCCATGGTCTGATTGTCTGCCCCGCCCTGATTGTTTCCACCTGTTCCCCATTTCCTTGTGTGGGTATTTATAGTCGGTGTTTCCCTTTGTCCTGTGCCAGTTCGTCTTTGGTCTTCATACCGAGAGTATCTCTCCAAGTCTCGTCAGGTTGTTTCTTGTCTTGCTTTTTGCCCTTTTTGCCAAGATTGTTTTCTGTTGTCAATTTGCCTAGCCTTATCCTTGTTTCTTTATCATTACCTCGTTAGAGTGATTTTTTGTTTATGAGTCTTTTTCCTCTTCATGAGGGATTTTCAGTTTAACTATTATTCATTCGTCGAAAGTGTTTTTGGTTATTTTTCTCTTGGCCCTCTGAAAGAGTGGATTTAAGTTGCTACTTTTATTAAAAGACTGTTTATTGGAACTTGTGTCTGGAGTCGTGCTTTTGGGTTCAACACTTTGGCTCAGCCCTGTCACAAACTTTTATCACAGGATTTTGTGAACCTGTTCCCATCTACTATTCCTGATTGACAATCAAAACAATTAAGATCAAGCCTATAGGAAGCCCGTATACTGATAGAGGAGATAATGACAAAAAGATTCATTCACGTATACACTTCAATTCGAGAATGCAAGGATGGAAATCTGAACAATCAATTAGGAAAAATTCTCGGCTCTCGGTAATTCTGTATATCGTTTAAACATTTTGTTCATCGGATTATGAAAGAAGACTGAAAACAAACGCCCACTTTTTTTTTTTTTTTTTTTTTGTTTGGGTGTAAAAGCGCGTATTTAAAGGAGAATACATTGTATATTGATCAAGCATTGAACTCTGCATAGGTCGAACTGTTTTAATATTTGTTGATGACATTGCTTCGGCTTCCTGGAAGCAAGTATGTGCAAATCTGCTGTCTAGTGAGCATTTCAGGTTCTATGTACTGAGTAATAACGCCGCGGAAACTTAAACTGGCCTAAACTAGTTAACCATCTGATTGCTAATCAAGCAAAGGGGAGGATTCTGCCTCACCAAACTAACCTCCGACCGCACGTCACTGGTCTTACTAATAGGAGCCAGTTCCCAAGCTTTTCCCTCGGTCTCCAGGATGGGGAGCACAGTCCTGTTAATCATGCCACAGTCTGCTCCTCCGCCACGTTTATTAGCAATACCTCCCAAGCCTTCTACGGTCATCGGGACGGGCTTCCTGCAATACTCCACAGTCCAGCCATCTGACAGTTCTGTCTCCGGTGAGAGTGTTCTTAGTCTGGCTACTGCCCCAGGATGCTGCTGGCCGGGCACGGCCCCCACACTTAAGCCCACTCCATCTGAGCTGAACTGTGCCATTCTGCTCTGGGCTCCATCCTTTGCAGTCATTACTGTACTGTCAATAAACTCTCTTATTGGATTGTACTCTGTCTCTGCTTCTGGTTCCTTGTGTGGATCAAAGCACAGCAGTGCTGACATCATCCATCTGTTGACAACTGAGTGGCAAGCACTTCAGCACTCATTCTCAGAAGCCGCACTGGTGAATGGTCAGCTGATGAGCATTCATCAGCCATTACTTTTAACTACTTTATCCACTGCATATAAAGAAACAGTATATATATATTTTTTTTTTTCTGGATGTGAACATTTGAAATGGAAACCGCAGCCAAGTTCTTAAATTTTTTGCTTTTACTTTTCTGCTGCAGCGCAGCCCCGTCTAACAGTAAGTACTCACTTGCCCTTGAATATTAGTCTCACAGACTGTCTGTGTGAATGGTGTGGCCGGGCACACAGCAAATAACTTAAAAGCCTATAGAAATGAACATGTCACATCCTTTATGAAAATATGCATTGATATATTTTTCTGAACAAGTGTTTATGAAGATTTATAATTTTTGGAGCCTGGATTGCTTGAAGTGAAGTGAAGTAAAATAAAAGAAAGGCAATTCTGTACAAACCAGAACGTGAAAAGACTTCATTTTAATCACCTGCTGCAAAGCAATGGCTTATTGTTTTCAGTTGTGTGGTTTGTGTGTGTGTGTGTGTGTGTGTGTGTGTGTGTATGTGTAGGTGTGTGCGTGTGTGTGTGTTGCTACACTAGAAACTGATGAAACATGGTAGATGGAATGGCACAGTTTCCCCACTTATTTCGCACCAACACTGGGTAGCGATTTCTTTGCATGTGAGGAGTGATTTTAATAATTGCACATTACTTTAACCAATGAAAAATTATTTCCTGGATGAACATTTAGCTGAATAGCTTGCCTGCATAGACCAAAACTGGTATCAGTCTCAGCCATAGTTGAAATACTCAAATGATCAACTGGCACAAGTGAGACAGATGTCGTAACTGGCCTGTACAAGCTTCATGTACTGTACGCGACTGCACTGATGGTTTATTCTAACTATCATATGTCCTAAACCCTCTCCATTGCACCATGCGACATGAGAGGAAGTTTTTTTAAGTTGGGTTTTGGAAAAATCAGTCATATTGTTAGTTTTAAAGTCCATTACTAGGTAATTAATGCTGCTGGACACAATACAACCCCAACTCCAAAGAAGTTGGGATGCTGTGCAAATTGTAATTGAAAACAGAATGCAATGATTTCCAAATCTCATAAACCCACATTTTATTCACAATAGAACATAGACAAGATATCAGATGTTGAAAGTAAGACATTTTGCCATTTAACGAAAAACATTAGCTCATTTTGAATTTGATGGCATCAACATATCTCAAAGAAGTTGGGACAGGGGCAACAAAAGGCTGGAAAAGTAAGTGGTACTAATAAAACAAACAGCTGGAGGAGCATTTTGCCACTAATAAGGTTAAATGGCAACAGGTCAGTTACATGACTGGGTATAAAAACAGCATTTTAGAGAGGCAGTGTCCCTCAGAAGTAAAGATGGACAGAGATTCACCAATCTGCAAAAAAAAAAAACAAAACAAAACTGCATCTAAAAATTGTGGAGCAATTTCAGAAAAATATTCCTCAATGTAAAATTGCAAAGACTTAGAATTTACAGTATATAATATCATCAAAAGATTCAGAGAATCTGGAGAAATCTCAGTGCGCAAGGGACAAAGCCGAAGGTCAATATTGGATGCTCATGCTCTTTGGGCCCTCAGGCGGCACTGCATTAAAAACAGGCATGATTCTGCACTGGAATACACTGCATGGGCTCAGGAACACTTCCAGAAATCATTGTCTATGAACACAGTTTGCCGTGCAATCTACAAATGTAAGGTAAAGCTGTATCATGCAAAGAAGAAGCCATATGTGAACATGATCCAGAAATGCCGCCGTCTTCTCTTGACCAAAGTTTAAAATTGACTGAGGCAGAATGGAAAACTGTTCTGTGGTCTGATAAATCAAAATTTGAAATTCTTTTCAGAAACCACGGACGCCATCTTGTGCGGTCTAAAGAGGAAAGGGACCATCCAGCCTGCTATCAGCGCACAGTTCAAAAGCCTACACCTCTGACGCTATTGGGTTGCATTCGTGCTTATGGTGTGGGGAGCTTACACCTCTGGAAAGGCATTATCAATGCTGAAAAAAAGTATATAGAGGACTTACGACAACATATGCTCCCATCCAGACAGCGTCTCTTTCTGAAATAATAACAATACCAAACCACATACAGCATCCATCACAACAGCATAGCTTCGCAGTAGAAGAGCCTGAGTGCTGAACTGGCATACCTGCAGTCCAGACCATTCCCTAATAGAAAACATTTGGCTCATCATAAAATGAAAAACCCAGCAATGAAGACTCTGGACTGTTGAGCAGCTAGAATCCTAAATCTGACAAGAGTGGGACAACATTCCTCTCCCAAAACTTCAGCAATTGGTCTCCTCACTTCCCAGACGTTTACAGACTGTTGCTAAAAAAAGAGGGGATACTAAACAATGGTAAACATGGCCCTGTCCCAACTTTTTTGAGATGTGCTGTTGCTATCAAATTCAAAATGAGCTAATATTTTTCATGAAATGGTAAAATGTCTCACTTTCAACATCTAATATGATGTTTATGTTCTATTGTGAATAAAATGTCAGTTTATGAGATTTGCAAATTATTGTATTTTGTTTTTATTTACAGTTTACACAGCATAACAACTTTTTTGGAATTGGGGTTGTATGAAATTGTTCTACCAAACGTGCGTGTAATTTACAATATTAAAAGTAAATATTAGCTTGTGAAATGAATCACATTTGAATGTAAGGATTTGAAAATCATTTGCCAATAATTCAACAAAAAAGCTGCTTACTGTCAGGCATAATTTTCAAATTGTTAGGCTGAGACAATTTATCAATACAATCACAAATTGCATTTTTTTCTGAATCATATGATGTAATGTTCAATGACTGAATACTGTATCAATATGTTGAAATTCTATATTTGTTGACAAACAAGCACAGATAAAAAGAAGCATTGTTGCCAATTTAATGTTTGAGTCTAAATGGCGATGAGTCTAAATGATCTCATAGTCAGATTGAGCCAACATGGTTCTCATGGTCGGGAGAGCCAAAACCGATTTCACATATTATAGCTCTCAACTGAAGGCTGCCAAGTCTGTCAGAGAAATTGGTGTATTTTTATTTTTATTTTATTTATTATGCTAAATCCTCATAAGGCAAACTCTGGTTTTGTACTATTGCTCAATTACTTGTATTCTCCTGCAGGGCAAAAAGACAGGGTCTGAAATACTCAGATAAGATACACTTTATTGAACCCCGAGGGGTAATTTGTCCTCTGCATTTGACCCATCCTATAGATAGGAGCAGTGGGCCGCCAAGCAGCGCCTGGGGACCAACTCCAGTTGTAAAGCCAGTTCCTTGGTCAGGGGTACTGGTTGGAGTGCTCCTATGATGCATGTTTTTGTGGGTGGGGGAAACTGGAGTACCCAGAGGAAACCCACGCGAATACGGGAAGAACATGCAAACTCCACGCAGAAAGGCTCCAGGTTGGAATTGAACCTACGACCTTCTTGCTGTGAGGCAACAGTGCTAACCACTATGCCACCGTGCCGCTTACTTGACCATGTGTGAGTTCACCTCCAGAAAGTTCAAGAGGTTCTTTTTAACCAAAAATGAGATGCAATTTATTGCCTAACATTTCGAACCTCGAGTAGATATGTGAGACTCAGAGGAAAGTAATTCTGATTGTTTTTTTTTTCTTTCTTTCTTCAGTCAGCCAGTAGTATTGGGCTGCACTTGCAAGGTTGCACTGTTGATCAGTAAGCCAGTTTGAAATTATACAGTGCTGTGAAAAACTGTATGCTCTTCCTGATTTCTTTTTTTTTTTGCATATTTCTCACACTTAAACGTTTTAGATCATCAAACAAATTGTAATATTAGATAAAGATAACCTGAGTAAAGGCAAAATTTTTAAAATGATGATTTCATTTTTTGAGGGAAAATGTTCTCCAAACCTACCTGGCCCTATGTGAAAAAGTAATTTACCCTCAACCCAAATAACTGGTTGTGCCATCCTCGGCGGCGACAGCAACTGCAATCAAGCATTTGCGATAACTGGCAATGAGTCTTTCACATCACTGCGGAGGAATTTTGGCCCACTCTTCTTTGCAGAATTGTTTTAATTTAGCCACATTGGAGGGTTTTTGAGCATGAACGGCCTGTTTAAGGAATGCCGCAGCATCTCAATCAGATTTAAGTCTGGACTTTGACTAGGCCACTTCAGAACCCTCATTTTGTTTCAAGCCATTAAGAGGTGGACTTGCTGACGCGTTTCGGATCATTGTCCTGCTGCATAACCCAAGTGCGCCTGAGCTTGAGGTCACAAACTAATGGTCGGACATTCTCCATCAGGGTTTTGTGGTAGAGACAGAATTCATGGTTTTATCAATTACGGCAAGTTGTTGAGGTTCTGAAGCAGCAAAGCAGCCCCAGACCATCACACTACCACCACCTAATTTGACTGTTGGTATGATGTTCTTTTTATGAAATGCTTTGTTAGTTTTACGCCAGATGTAACGGGACGCACACCATCTAAAAAGTTCAACTTTTGTCTCGTCAGTCCACAGAATATTTTCCCAAAAGTCTTGGGGATCACTAAGATGTTTTTTTGGTCAACGTGAGATGAGCCTTGGTGTTCTTTTTGGTCAGCAGTGGTTTTCGCCTTGGAACTCTCCTATGGATGCCACTTTCGCCCAGTCTCTTTCCTATTGTTGAATCATAAACACTGATTTTAACTGAGGCAAGAGAGGCCTGCAGTTCTTTAGATATTGTTCTGGGTTCTTTTGTGACTTCCTGGATGAGTCATCGATGCACTCTTGGAGTAAATTTGGTAGGCCAGACACTCCTGGGAAGGTTCAGCCAAAGAATATACACTGCCAAGAAGTGAAAGCTAATAGAACATTCCATTGCAACACGCAAAGCTCCGCCTTTTTGGACTGAAAGTGCATAGATGCTTCATGCTAACGTAATATAAATGAACCTATTTATGCCAGTAAAACATCTCGCCTACATAAATAAAATAAATTTCTCTATATTTAGGGATAACCATAGCCCATAAAACATTAAATATTTAAGTGTTTAACTATTTAAATACGTAATTATTAAATATTATGGCATTGAAAAGTGAATACGTACTATGTTATTGTAATTTCGATGAACCTATTTACGCCAGTAAAACTTCTGACTTACAGTTCTGATTTAAACAAGTGTTACACCGCCAGCTCCAGCAGTGCAACATAAAAGGGAGACCACATGCAGAAGTTCAATTACAGAGTAAATTTATTGTGATAAAGAATTAGGATAGGATTAGGCTCTAATGGAGCAGTTAAGGTACAGGGAAACCTAAATGGATACATGCAAGTCATAGCAAATTATCTGAGCTGCCCAGTACAGTGACATAGGGTGATATTTAACATGTCTTTATGTCACAGAAAAAAACATAATTTCATCTGTAAATAGTCATTGTAAACACCTCAGGATATGCACTGATTCCATGTTACAGCCTAGTCTGGTGATTGTAATATTTTTGCCATGAACTCTACATACTGTCATGTTCTTTTTTCTGTGTAATTCTGGAGGCTGTGTGACCTCTGCCTCAGCAGAGACATGACATGAAGCAACGGGAACTGTGGGACATCAGGCCAAACCAGTGGCGTGAAGAAGTCTGCAGTTACACTGTGACTTAGGGATCTTCATCGCAAAGGACTGGATTCATTCTACTCCGACAGACAATAAGAAACATATTTCACCACTGCCAAGGCACAGATCGTGGAAGGAAGTATCGGTCGAATGAAATAAGAGGATAGGTGGAAAATTTTGCCCAAAATTGGCAAATTAATGGGGTTCATCACTCCACCCTGTGATATAGGAGTGGACCCTTTTGGACCATTCACAACTTTTGTTAGCAGTGCAATTCACGCATTCAAATCAATTTCAGATTCATGACCAACCTCACTATCACAAACTCATGTATGTTAAGTGTATGTTTTGCTTTTATTAATTTTGTCCTTTTTTGTTATTTTCTTCTCCCAAATGTGATGGTGATCATAGATGTCTCTGGTGATCATATGATCAGACGGGGGGATTGGAAGATTTCAGGTTTTTCAAAATGCTCCCTTTAAATTTCTCACGTTTTTAAACACACAGGGGTGGGCTGGGAGATGGCCATCAAGGATTGGTTAATATGTTGATTGCCGTCTACTAGTTTTCCCTATAGAATATGTAGATCAATAGGGCACCGGAGGACAGTCGGCATTGTCTTACTAAATTAGGGTGAGGTGTCTTGAAATCTTGTTGAGGAACAAAAGCCATCACCTTGGGATGGCCCAGGTGTGGGTGACTGTCTGACTGGGTGTTATTTGTCACTCTTTCACATTATTTAAACTGCCTGTGTGTCTTCGTTCTGTGTGATGTTGACCTCTCCATGAGCACGAACGTTTTCCATTGCAACAGAACTTGCAATTACGTGCTTCACGTGTCACGTCATTACCATGGCATCCGTCCTTCAAGTTATTTCCACCCGAGATTATCCGTAAATTAAACAGCCTGTTTCAAGTCGTCATTTCGGCGATTAAAGAAGAAACGAAACTACAGAGATTTTCTTCAGGGATGATTCTATATCTGGATGAAGACTTAGTCGAAACCGTTGATATAGTTTAAAAAATTAACAATTATAGCATTGTGGCTACAAGACTCGTTTGCCCATCTTCATATTTGTATTC
Organism: Gymnothorax javanicus; assembly: GCA_029692085.1. NCBI lineage: Eukaryota > Metazoa > Chordata > Actinopteri > Anguilliformes > Muraenidae > Gymnothorax > Gymnothorax javanicus. The sequence continues at coordinate 161,800,258 of CM056194.1, read as the reverse complement.
ATGCACACCTCTCCAACAGTGGTGTGCATAAATTCTCTCTCCTATCTAATTAGGAAAAGTAAATCTGAGCCAGTCTGCAGTACTCATGTGTTTTAAAGGTACATTGTGTAGGAATTTCTCCCATCAAGCGGTGAAATTGTACCGTATTGTTCTGAATATAAGATGATGTTTTTTGAGCTGCCGGGTAGCTCACTCGGTTAAGGAACTGCGTTGCAGTGCAGAAGTGACTATCACGTCGCGGGTTCGAGCCCCGGTCGTACCAACCGGTAGTGGTCGGCAGCTTTTTCAGAGTAGCGCACAATTGGCCATCGCGCTACGGGGTTTCAAATTGGGAAGGGACTGCCGGGAAAAGGGAAATAGCTGAATAGCTTTGTTCGTTGCTCAAGCGCCTCCTGTTGGCCAGACGGGCGCTCGTCAGGAAGATTCTAAGTCTGTTCATGTCCGGGTATCCTCCGCCCTCGTTCTGAACTTGCGAAGATTCAACCAATGAGTGTATAAGAAGCAGTGGCTGACAGGCACGTGCTTCGGAGAGGAGCCGTGAACTGTCTTCGCTCTCCTGAGTTGGCAGCAAGGGTCGTGACACGAGCAAGCTTTGTACATAGTTCACCAATTGGGCATTCCAGATTCGGGTGGGATTGGAGATGCCAAATAAAAAAAAAAAAAAAAAGATGATGTTTTTTCCCGGGAAATCTCTTTTGAAAAAGTGGGATCGTCTTATTTTCGGGGACTAGGCTTATAACAGTCAAAATCAGTGATTCTCTGTGCGTATTTTATAGTCTATAGTCAATATACATTCACAACAATAGATGGCGCGAAACAACAGTCTGCCTTGTTTTATATTGTTTTTTTTTTAAACAATACGTTTTCAGTATCATCAAATACATTTTTTTCTAAAAATTGTGTTTTATTATTCTTTTGTGATGAAAACCAGATTTTGTAATCAAAACCCTCTGGTCGTCTTATATTCGGAACGATACGGTATTTTGCATTCAAACGAATAGTACTCTCTAGCGCCTCGCTTTTTCAAAGGCGTGTTGCAACTATGGTAGCCGTTATGTACCAAGAAACTATGACATAATGTCATCCAAAATCACTTCACAACACCACGCTGAACTGCGGTCTATGGCGGAGTGTTTGTTTTTAATCCAAACTCTCAGACCGCTTTCGCACAAGGTACGATTGATTGGTACCGTGCCGCAGTGCGATTGTCCCCTCTCCCCGCTGGTCAGCTTACTCACAGTAATGTTGTACCATAACCGAGTATGCCAAAATTCCAATACAGCGCTTTGCAGTATGCACCTTGGTAGTTTTAAATGGGGAAATATCCAGAAAGAAGTAGTAGGTAACTCCTGCGTAGAAAGAATTCCGTATCCATTCTCTGCTTTTTTCTGGCTTTTTATTTGCCAATACGATTTTAAAAGGAGGTGCCAATATGTTTTGGGGGATTTTATTATGGAGAAAGGGCTCTAGAATATTGATATCGCGAATGCGTGCTGCGCGTGCCCTAGCAACCCGGTGTGTCATCAGTAACATCGATTACCAAGAATAGCAGCACAAGAAATTAAACTCGAAATTTTCTTGAATGAATTTCAGTGGCTAAATCATCAAAATTGCTAACATTGCTCCCTACAACTGTCAAACACGAGTCTGTCATCTTGGATTTGCCCGGAGACGGCTGTCAAACAATAATATTACAACTTGATGGCAGGCGTGAGACCATCATTTACCACCGTTGTCTATTTTCCTAAAAAAACGTACTGATGGAGGTAGTGGGCATGATGAAATGCAACCCTTATTCCATCACACATAGCCTATGCTGCTATTCACCAACGACGCTGTTTACCTATACATGTTCTACTGTTATGCTGCCTATATAACGAATTACACAACCAAGCAATGAAAAAAGCTTGTAATTTAGACAGTAACATTTACTTACCTGTCGAGAAGAAAGCAGGCAACTTCAGCGTCCCTTTGAAAGTCTTTCTCCTTCATTAGCTCTTTCCACCTGGGAAAAGCTACCCCGATGTTTACCCTCATTTTTTTTTAATTCGCCGGTCACGTTGCCTTTTTAATTCCCTTTTTCGCTTTTTTGAAGATGAGGATTCCTTTTCCTGTGGCTCGGCATAAGTATGATCCTCCATTATGAACTACAGTATAGTACAGGCTTTCAAATTTTCTGGGGCAGTGACAAGTGCCTCTCGATGATCTCCTTCTCCGTTTCAGTCAGGCTGGCTCCGAACAAAAACGCATTGTGGCTAATTAGCTAGTACCAGGTAGTGCTTTACGACCCTCTCGGCGATAGTAGTTTTTCAAAATGGTGGAACGACATGGACGCATCCTTGGACTTACTCGTGCACTGTAAATATAGATAAGAAATTCTTCGCTGACGAGGATAAGTCAGATTATTGGCAGAGGTAATATTACACCAATAACAATATATAAATGAGTGAAGGCATTGATTTTAGCTAAAAAATTACTTAAAACATTACACAGTGTCCCTTTAAGGTGAGGTTACTTCAATGGTTTTATAACTCCAACCACAGATCACTAAATATCTGGGGTTTAGGAGAATAAGAAGCTCAGGCATGATGCCCAATCAGCACTCTACTGGCAATTCACTGCTTGCAAGTACCATTCACATCTGGTTTGTGGGCAGAACTGAACAATTTCAGGTAAAAAGTGGTCAATTCAAAGACTCCTCCCACATAGCAGTCGGGTCTGGCCCAGATTCGGCTTCAAGCCGGCACTGCTGGGCGACTGCTGGCATGGCAAGTGGTATGTTGACCGGATGTGGGCCAGGTCTGGCAATGATGGCACCGTTTATGTGATGGCGTGCCAAATGTGGGCCGATTGTGTCCGCAGCTGGCCAGCTCCGGCAAACCAGATCTGGGCTACTAAAGGGCCATCGATCTTGCTATACGTGGGCCAGAACTGGGTCGTGTAAAGTGCATTACATCTAAACAATGTCAGATTATACCTGTGTGTGTTTGTGTGTGTGTGTGAGAGAGAGAGAAGCAGAGACTGACAGTTATAACTGAGTGTAACTGTCATTAGAATGTTTGGTTTTTAAGCTGCTACAAACATTCTAGATTAGGATTCTATAGAACACTCTTCACTGGTAGACAATGCAGGTGCTGCTGATAAGAGACTCAGACACAAACAAACTTACAAAAGCCCTGCCAGACAAAATACACGCACACACACCAGGCAGACATGCACACTCACACACACAAAAATTCTGTGCCATTGAAATGACTAAAAGAAAGACTCCTTTTAAACCATGACAGTGTGTGTGGTTAGCGGTAGTGATTCGGATAGAAAGAGAGAGAGAGAGAGATAGAGAAGCAGAGATTCTGGCAGTTAAAGCTGAGTTTTGAATTAAGTTTAAAAACATGTAAAAGGGTAGAAAGAAGAAATCTCCCTTATAAAGGATGTTAAAGACACTTCCATGTCTAAACCATGACCGTGTCTGACAGATGCAGAGAGAGACGCATACGTACGCACGCACGCACGCACGCACACAGACACAGACACACACACACACACACACACACATCTGTCTGTGTTTCTTACTGGTAAAAATACAGCGCCAGCTATTAAACAGGCGGGTATAGACAAATTTCAGAGCGCAAAGCGCTCTGAAATTTGTCCTTTAAACAATGTCAGGTGATACCTGTGTGTGTGTTTGTGTGTGTGTGAGAGAGAGGGAGAGAGAGAGAGAGAAAGAGAGAGAGACACAGAGCTGCTACAAACATCCATTCACTGTTGCTGGCAACATTTGAGAGAGAACACATACTTTGCATTTTCTCTGTTGCTGGCAAATTGCAGTCTAGTTTTAAGTTTGCATTGAGTGTCAAGGATTCGGATGAAAAGTTAGAGTGAGAGAGAGAGAAGGCAAAAAGCACTATTGTTCTTCTTAAGTTTTCTTATTCCTCTTATTCCTCTTATTCCCCTTATTCCTCTTATTCCCTTTTCACTCATTTCTGTAAACCCCCTGTCTCCTCCTAGGGCTTTAGGAGTTAGAGACACCGTTCCAACTCTGAGACGTCCAGGCCGAGCTGAACATGATGGCTTGTTCAAATGGTCTCGATATCCATTGTCGTTCGTTTGGTATTGGCGTTTTTCCGGCGAAATTGGGTGCCATTGAAATGAATGGGTAGAACTTTGGAGTGATGATGTCATAATGCACTCCTCCACTCTAGACGTTAGAGTGGGAGCGGCAGAGAAAAGACTGGGAAAAAAATTTTTGAAATCGCTCCCCCGGCCACAATTTCCAACGTACACACACAATTTATACATCAAAACGTAGGAAAATTTGTGCAGGCCTGAAAAATGTCACTGTGGAAGAAAACGGATAAAGGCTTGAGACTCTAGGCGCCCTCAAGCGACAGGAGCGCAGACCAACTGCCCCATAGACAGCCATTATAACAGGAGCAGAAAAGTTTGAGAAGAGAGCAGACAAACTCCGAAATTTTTTAAATCGCCACCCTGACCACTTGTTTTTACACTACAAGAAAAAAAAAATACATGGGGACGATCAGCAGAGTCTCCTCTCACTCACCGTATTTTTGTTTTTACAATAGGACCTACGGTCTGCCAGAAAATGGCAGTAGTTCGGACAGTGTCACTGACCAACTCCCCCATAGGCAGCCATTGTAACAGGAGCTGACAGTTGAGACACCTTTTTGAAATCGCCACCCTGACCACATACTTTACACTACAAGAAAAAAAATATATAGGGACGATCAGCAGAGTCTCCTCTCACTCACCGTATTTTTGTTTTTACCATAGGACCTATGCTCTGCCAGAAAATGGCAGTAGTTCGGACAGTGTCACTGACCAACTCCCCCATAGGCAGCCATTATAACAGGAGCTGACAGTTGAGACACCTTTTTGAAATCGCCACCCTGACCACATATTTGACCCTACAAGAAAAAAAATACATGGGGACGCTCAGCAGATTCTCCTCTCGCTCACGGTGTTTTTGTTTTCACCATAGGACCTACGGTGTGCCAGAAAATGGCAGTAGTTCGGACAGTGTGAATGAAGAATTCTTTGAATTCTTCTCTGTCTCACAGCGCTTGTGAGGCAGCAAGCAGACAGGGGTGCTGCTGTCTCCATAGAGACAGGCACACACGCATAGGAGCTGCTGTGTCAGACTCACGCGCCCGACACACACACACACACACACACACACACACACACATCTGTCTGTGTTTCTCACTGGTAAAAATACTGTGTCAGCGATTAAACTGGCCAGTATAGACAAATTTCAGAGTGCAAAGCGCTCTGAAATTTGTCCTTTAAACAATGTCAGATTATACCTGTGTGTGTTTGTGTGTGTGTGTGAGAGAGAGAGAGAGAGAGAGAGAGAGAGAGAGAGAAGCAGAGACTGACAGTTATAACTGAGTGTAACTGTCATTAGAATGTTTGGTTTTTAAGCTGCTACAAACATTCTAGAATAGGATTCTATAGAACACTCTTCACTGGTAGACTGCAGATGCTGCTGATAAGAGACTCAGACACAAACAAACTTACAAAAGCCCTGCCAGACGAAATACACGCACACACACTAGGCAGACATGCACACTCACACACACAAAAATTCTGTGCCATTGAAATGACTAAAAGAAAGACTCCTTTTAAACCATGACAGTGTGTGTGGTTAGCGGTAGTGATTCGGATAGAAAGAGAGAGAGAGAGAGAGAGGGAGAGATAGAGAGAAGCAAAGATTGTGGCAGTTAAAGCTGAGTTTTGAATTAAGTTTAAAAACATGTAAAAGGGTAGAAAGAAGAAATCTCCCTTCTAAATGATGTTAAAGACACTTCCATGTCTAAACCATGACCGTGTCTGACAGATGCAGAGAGAGACGCATGCGCACGCACGCACGCACGCACACACACACACACACACACACACACACACCTGTCTGTGTTTCTACCTGGTAAAAATACAGCGCCAGCTATTAAACAGGCTGGTATAGACAAATTTCAGAGCGCAAAGCGCTCTGAAATTTGTCCTTTAAACAATGTCAGGTGATACCTGTGTGTGTTTGTGTGTGTGAGAGAGAGGGAGAGAGAGAGAGAGAAAGAAAGAGAGACACAGACAGACTAACTACCTACACTCTGCCAGACTGCCACTCTAGTGTGTGCGTGTGCGTGTGTGTGTGAGTGTGAGAGAGAGAGAAAGAGAGAGAGAGAGACATCCATTCACTGTTGCTGGCAACATTTGAGCAAGCACACTTTGCATTTTCTCCGCGGAAATGCAGTCTAGTTACTATTTTTCTTCTTCTTCAGAAATGTTTTTGCAAATTCCCGTGAGATGGTAAATGGTAGAGACCTGAAATTTTGCACATTGGTTGGAAGTTGTGTGTAAATGCTGACCAAGGCATTTTTAACTCAGTAGGCCTGATGGTGGCGCTATAATTCAAGAAAAACAGGTTTTCATTTTAAAGGTCATAACTCCTAGGCTGTAAGTCCGATTCACACGAAACTTGGTACAGACATTCTTTGGTCCATTCTCTACAACTTTCCTATAAGGACCTCTAAGATTCGCCATATGTGATTTTCCGAAATTTTGAATTCTTTGAAAAACACATTTTTGACATCTCCTCCTAGGCCCTAGGTCCGATTCCTTCGAAATTTGCTGTGGATCATCAGTGGACCAAGCTTATCAAAGATTGCATAAAGCTTGTTGAAATCTCATTTCTTTTTCAAGATATTGACCAATGAACTTCAGCAGGGGCGTGGCTTAGCACAAAAATGGATAAAATTCAACAACCATTGGGCCAATCATCACAGAACTTGCAGAATATGTCCATATAAGTACCAGGAACATACCTTGACAGTTTCATGCAAATACCCGGCCCTGATAGGGGGCGCTATAACACAAATCAGACTATAAATCAGCAATTGCTTGTCCTATAGCCATAAAACTCACAGGATATATTCATATAAGTACCTGAAACATACCCAGCAAATTTCATTTAAATTGACTGATAGGGGGCGCTGTAAATGCAAAACTATAAATCATATATAGTTTTTCCAATCATTACAAAACTCACAGGATATGTCCACATAAGAACCTGAAATATAGCCTGAAAGTTTCAATCAAATTGACCAGTAGGGGGTGCCATAAATGCACAAAATAGCCTAACATAACACAAATCAGACTATGCATCATAAGTTGTTAGTCCAATCATTAAACTGGCAAAATAGGTCCATATAAAAACCTGCAACACACTCTTAAAGTGGTTTTTGTCCCCTGCTGCCACGATAGCGAGCAGAGCAGGGGACATTGTATTCAGCTCCGTCCGGCCGTCCGTCATGTCCCGTTTGTTCTGAATGCGATATCTCAAGAACGGTTTGACCGATTCCATTCATCTTTCGTGTTAAGGTATATTTGTGTGATACGCCGACCCCAGTAGATTTCCGTGACCTTGGCATTATTCTCAAGGTCATTACGATCATTTGACCACTTACAAATTCCTTGTCAACATGATATCTCAAGAACGGTTTGACCAATTCCATTCATCTTTGGTGTCAAGGTGTATTAGTGGCGGGGAACATAGTATTCAGCTCCATCCATCCGCCCGGCCGTCTGTCCGTCCGTCCTGTCCCGTTTGTTGTAAACGTGATATCTCAAGAACGGTTCGACCGATTCCATTCACTTTGATGTCAAGGTGTATTAGGGGCGGGGGACATAATATTCAGCTCCGTCCGCCCGTCCGTCTGTCCGTCCGTCCTCTCCCGTTTGTTGTAAACGTGATATCTGAAGAACAGTTCGACCGATTCCATTCATCTTTGATGTCAAGGTGTATTAGGGGCGGGGGACATAGTATTCAGCTCCGTCCACCCATCCGTCTGTCCGTCCTGTCCCGTTTGTTGTAAATGTGATATCTCAAGAACGGTTCAACCGATTCCATTCATCTTTGGTGTCAAGGTGTATTAGGGTCGGGGGACATAGTATTCAGCTCCATCCGTCCGCCCAGCCGTCCGTCCGTCCTGTCCGCCCCGTTTGTTGTGAAGCGTGATACCTCAAGAACGGTTCGACCGATTCCATTCATCTTTGGTGTCAAGGTGTATTAGGGGTGGGGGACATAGTATTCAGCTCCGTCCGCCTGTCCGTCTGTCCGTCATGTCCCGTTTGTTGTGAACGCGATATCTCAAGAAAGGTTTGACCGATTCCATTCATCTTTGGTGTCAAGGTGTATTAGGGGAGGGGGACATAGTATTCAGCTCCGACCGTGCGTCCATCTGTCCGTCATGTCCCGTTTGTTGTGAACATGATATCTCAAGAACGGTTTGACTGATTCCATTCGTCTTTGGTTTCAAGGTGTATTAGGGGTGGGGGTCCGCCCGTCTGTCTGTCCGTCATGTCCCGTTTGTTGTGAACATGATATCTCAAGAAAGGTTTGACCGATTCCATTCATCTTTGGTGTCAAGGTGTATTAGGGGCGGGGGAAATAGTATTCAGCTCCATCCGTCCGCCCAGCCGTCCATCCGTCTGTCCCGTCCCGTTTGTTGTGAACGTGATATCTCATGAACGGTTCGACCGATTCCATTCCTCTTTGGTGTCAAGGTGTATTAGGGGAGGGGGACATAGTATTCAGCTCCGTCCGTGCGTCCATCTGTCCGTCATGTCCTGTTTGTTGTGAACACGATGTCTCAAGAAAAGTTTGACCGATTCCATTCATCTTTGGTGTCAAGGTGTATTAGGGGGGTGCTCACAACTCACTCGATTTACGTGACCTTGCCATTATTCTCAAGCTCATTACGACCATTTGACCACTTACAAATACCTTGTCAACATGATATCTCAAGAACAGTTTGACCGGTTCCATTCATCTTTGGTGTCAAGGTGTAATAGGGGCAGAGGATATAGAATTCAGCTCCATCCGTCCAGCTGTCCGTCCGTCCCATCCCGTTTGTTGTGAACGCGCTATCTCAAGAACGGTTTGACCGATTCCATTCATCCTTGGGGTCAAGGAGTATTAAGGCCGGGGGACATAGTATTCAGCTCCATCAGTCCATCCATCCGTCCGTCCGTCCGTCACGTCCCATTTGTTGTGAACGCGAAATCTCGGGAAGGCTTTGACCAATTTAATTCATCTTTGGCTTCAATGTGTAATTTTATGATATGCCGACCCCAGTCGATTTCCGTCACCTGGCGGGAGACATGGCCACGTTTAGTGGCAACACTTGTTAATTAAGCTGTTAGAGCTTTCAACTACTAATAGTCTTTCATGGCTTGAACCCCGGAATTGCCGCTTGCGGCGATATTTATTATTATTTTTCTTCTTCTTCAGAAATGTTTTTGCAAATTCCCGTGAGATGGTAAACGATAGAGACCTGAAATTTTGCATATTGGTTGGAAGTTGTGTGTGAATGCTAACCAAGGCATCTTTAACTCAGTAGGCCTGATGGTGGCGCTATAATTCAAGAAAAACTGGTTTTTACTTTAAAGGTCATAACTCCTAGGCTGTAAGTCCGATTCACACGAAACTTGGTACAGACATTCTTTGGTCCATTCTCTACAACTTTCCCATAAGGATCTCTAAGATCCGCCATATTTGATTTGCCGAAATTTTGAATTCTTTGAAAAACACATTTTTGACATCTCCTCCTAGGCCATAGGTCCGATTCTTTTGAAATTTGCTGTGGATCATCAGTGGACCAAGCTTATCAAAGGCTGCATAAAGCTTGTTGAAATCTCATTTCTTTTCCAAGATATTGACCAATGAACTTCAGCAGGGGCGTGGCTTAGCACAAAAATGGACAAAATTCAACAACCATTGGGCCAATCATCACAGAACTTGCAGAATATGTCCATCTAATTACCAGGAACATACCTTGACAGTTTCATGCAAATCCGCCCATAGGGGGCGATATAACACAAATCAGACTATAAATCAGCTATTGTTTGTCCTATAGCCATAAAACTCACAGGATATATTTATATAAGTACCTGAAACATACCCAGCAAATGTCATTTAAATTGACTGATAGGGGGTGCTATAAATGCAAAACAAAGCAGCATGGTATAACACAAATCCGACTATAAATCAGCAATTGTTTGTCCTATAGCCATAAAACTCACAAGATATATTCATATAAGTACTTGAAACATACTCTGAAAATTTCATTCAAATTGACTGATAGGGGGCGCTATAACTGCAAAACAAAACAGCATGGAATAACACAATTCCGACTATAAATCAGCAATTGTTTGTCCTATAGCCATAAAACTCACAGAATATATTCATATAAGTAGTTGAAACATACTCTGAAAATTTCATTCAAATTGATTGATAGGGGGTGCTATAAATGCAAAACAAAGCAGCATGGTAAAACACAAATCAGACTATAAATCAGCAATTGTTTGTCCTATAGCCATAAAACTCACAACATATATTCATATAAGTACTTGAAACATACTCTGAAAATTTCATTCAAATTGACTGATAGGGGTCGCTATAAATGCAAAACAAAGCAGTGTGGTATAACACAAATCAGACTATAAATCAGCAATTGTTTGTCCTATAGCCATAAAACTCACAGGATATATTCATATAAGTACCTGAAACATACCCAGCAAATTTCATTCAAATTGACAGATAGGGGGCGCTGTAAATGCAAAACAAAGCAGCATGGTATAACACAAATCAGACTATAAATCATATATAGTTTTTCCAATCATTACAAAACTCACAGGATATGTCCACATAAGAACCTGAAATATAGCCTGAAAGTTTCAATCAAATTGACCAGTAGGGGGTGCCATAAATGCACAAACTAGCCTAACATAACACAAATCAGACTATGCATCATTAGTTGTTAGTCCAATCATTAAACTGGCAAAATAGGTCCATATAAAAACCTGCAACACACTCTTAAAGTGGTTTTTGTCCCCTGCTGCCATGATAGCGAGCAGAGCAGGGGACATTGTATTCAGCTCCGTCCGGCCGTCCGTCATGTCCCGTTTGTTCTGAATGCGATATCTCAAGAACGGTTTGACCGATTCCATTCATCTTTCGTGTTAAGGTATATTTGTGTGATACGCCGACCCCAGTAGATTTCCGTGACCTTGGAATTATTCTCAAGGTCATTACGGTCATTTGACCACTTACAAATTCCTTGTCAACATGATATCTCAAGAACGGTTTGACCAATTCCATTCATCTTTGGTGTCAAGGTGTATTAGCGGCGGGGGACATAGTATTCAGCTCCATCCATCCGCTCGGCCGTCTGTCCGTCCGTCTTGTCCCATTTGTTGTAAACGTGATATCTCAAGAACGGTTTGACCGATTACATTCATCTTTGATGTCAAGGTGTATTAGGGGCGGGGGACATAGTATTCAGCTCTGCCCGCTCGTCCGTCTGTCCGTCCTGTCCCGTTTGTTTTAAACGTGATATCTCAAGAACGGTTCGACCGATTCCATTCATCTTTGGTGTCAAGGTGTATTGGGGCGGGGACATAGTATCCAGCTCCATCCCTCCGCCCAGCCGTCTGTCCGTCTGTCCCGTCCCGTTTGTTGTGAACGTGATATCTCAAGAACGGTTCCACCGATTCCATTCATCTTTGGTGTCAAGGTGTATTGGGGGGGGGGGACATAGTATTCAGCTCCGTCCGCCCGTCCCTCTGTCCGTCATGTCCCGTTTGTTGTGAACACGATATCTCAAGAAAGGTTTGACCGATTCCATTCATCTTTGGTGTCAAGGTGTATTAGGGGAGGGGGACATAGTATTCAGCTCCGTCCGTGCGTCCATCTGTCCGTCATGTCCTGTTTGTTGTGAACGTGATATCTCAAGAACGGTTTGACCGATTCCATTCGTCTTTGGTTTCAAGGTGTATTAGGGGTGGGGGTCCGCCCGTCTGTCTGTCCGTCATGTCCCGTTTGTTGTGAACACGATATCTCAAGAAAGGTTTGACCGATTCCATTCATCTTTAGTGTCAAGGTGTATTAGGGGGGTGCTCACAACTCACTCGATTTACGTGACCTTGCCATTATTCTCAAGGTCATTACGACCATTTGACCAAAAACAAATGGAAATCAGTAATGGAAATCAGTGGAAAACATTCTGTATAACAAAAGAAAGCTGACATTGAGATATAAATTATCGCAATCGCGCAAAATGGCCAAATGTAAGCCCACAAAAAATCATGCAATCACATTCTTGCAAAACTGTGCCGTTCTATGGCCATTTAATTTTCAAAATGCGATAATCAAACATGCTATCTTGATAAATTGGAGTATCTACTCATTCAACTTATTAAATAAGCGAATCTACTGTTTGATTACTGATTGAGCAAAGTAAATGGGGACAGGCTTAGAGTAGCCTAAGTGGTTATACAGAGACGATTTGTAGCCCTTTGCTTAGCTCCATTCAGTACGTCACCAAAAAATACTGATGTCAGTCAAGTTTTTTCCATAAGAATTTCACACGCCCTCTGATGTTTGGCACTTTCTGGGTCGTTCATTCAAGACTGCACCGGGATGCTGTGTTTTGTTTTTTTTTTTTGCTATACTTCAGAGAAAAACCACCTCTTTGCTTTTGTGTGTGCTATATGTAGCTGTCTTAGTTCCGTTCATTCTATGATACTAATGTTTATTTAGATTTATTGTATATATCATATAAACTGCTCATGCATGCATACATACATTACACCATCCAAAATTGACTATTTGCCACTCAGATTTGACCTTCCTAAAGTTGGAGACACCAGTCAGGACTTCGCGGCCAGGGATGTTTGTATGTCATTTAGGACATGTCCAAAGACATATCTCAAGATACGGATTCTACGACATTCATAAGAGTTTTTGGTGAAACGGCAGTTACGACATTTCTCAGCGCTGTCCTGTTTGGTGTCTTATGACAAGCACTTACGATACGTTTGGTGCAACCGGCCCCAGGACTGCAGACAGGCCAGTTCAGCACACGGACTCTTCTACTACGAAGCCATGCTGTTGTAATAGCTGCAGTATGTGGTTTTGCATTGTCCTGCTGAAATACACAAGGCCCTCCCTGGAATAGATGTCGTCTGGAGGGGAGCATATGTTGCTCTAAAACCTTTATATACCTTTCAGCATTCATAGTGCTTTTTAAAACATGCAAGTGTCCCACACCATATGCACTAATGCATCCCCATACCATCAGAGATGCTGGCTTTTGAACTGAATGCTGACAATAGGAGGGGTGGTCTTTCTCCTCTTTAAGCCGGAGGACACAAGCGCCCTTGATGTCTCACAAAAATGTATCCAAATTTGGACTTGTCTGACCACAGGACACTTTGCCACTTTGCTACAGTCCATTTTAAATGAGCCTTGGCCCACAGAACATGGCGGCGCTTCTGAATCATGTTCAACAATGGCTTCCTTTTTGCATGATAGAGTTTTGGGTGGCATCTGTAGATGGCACGGCGGACTGTGCTTACAGACAGTGGTTTCTTGAAGTATTTCTGGGCCCATTCAGTAATTTCAATGACAGCATCATGCCAGTGAGTGATGCAGTGGCGTCTCGAAGGCCAGATCAGACATCCAGTAAAGGTCTTCTTCGGCCTTGGCATCCCTTCTGCCCTGAGAGATTTTTCCAGTTTCTCTGAATCTTTTGATGATGTTATGCACTGTCAATGCTGAGACCTTCAAAGCCTTTGCAATTTGACATTGAGGAACACTGGGTCTCATTCATGAAACGTTCGTAAATCTGCGAACAGATTCACACATAAAAGCCTACTCTACTAAAAACCTACTCTAGATTCAGGAACACGTGGAACTGTGTTGGAAACTCAGATCCTGATCGTAAATACGTTATTGTAGATCATAGATACTTAACGATAAATAGAATGGCACTCGGTAATCAGCTATTTGCATAAATCTCCGCCCATGAATTGCCAATAACCGCCATATAATGAGGTGTAGATACATCCAGTCGACCTGTCAGTCAAGGCGCAAACAAAGAAAGACAGAGAAAGAAAAAGGAATTTTTCCGAAGCGGAGATAGAAATTATTTTGGGTGAAGTGGAGTTTAGAAAAAACATTTTATTTTCATCTGTTAGCAGTGGTGTGACAGGGACAGGCAAAGCGAAGGCTTGGAGGGAGATGACAGATGCCGTTAATGTTGTCTCTGTAGTCCAAAGAACTATGTCCGAGGTGAAGCGTAAATGGTTTGACATGAAACTAGGGTAAAAAAGCATATAGCACATCAACCACAGGTTGAGGCTCACAATCCGCGACTATCAGCTGCAGGCGGCGCGTACTTTGCGCAATTGGGGAGACCTCTCTGTCCAGGAATTACCTGGCCGGAACAGCAAAATGCTTCACTTTTATTTTGGAAGTGGCTGTGCCTTCCCATAGTGCGCTGAATTGGAAAGAGATCGGCTATCTGCCCCGCAAAGGGCCGACAAGAGAAGCACTTCTGCTATTTGCACCGCAGTGGGGCGGATACGAGAAGCACTTCTGCTGTTTTCCCCACAGTTGGGCGGCTAAATTTAAAGGCTATAATCCCATCTGATCTTTCAGCTGGACTTGCTTGTGAGGCGAAAATAGCTTCTTCGTTTAGTTTTTTTTTAATTATCATTCAACATGTAGAAAAACGTGTAATCTATTGAGTGGAATTCCATAGATATTTCACGAACATAGACCTAATCTGGATCTTAAACCTGCCAATTGCCAACTAATTTAACTAAATGTGTTATATTTTTAATGCGTTAAGTCATGTTGTGGCTATATCACGTGTTTAAAGGCATCTGCCTGTATTTACATAACAGGCATAATATGAATTAAAATTATAACTTACAATAGTGAAACAAGCATGATTTATATGTGCTAAATGAAATCTACACAAAGCGCTACACGGCAACGCGTGTAGATTTTGTTAGTAACTCATGAACAGATCTAAACTACTAAAATGTTGATGAATCAAGATTCACGTAAATTTCGTCTATGAACGGTTTACACACAAATTCGCTCTATACGTTTCATGAATCGAGACCCATTGTTTTTAAAAGTACTCCACAATTTTTTCATAAGCCTTCAGGTTGGAGAGCCTCTGGCCATCTTTACTTCTGAGAGACTCAGCCTCTCTAAGACATCCCTTTTATAGCCAATCATGTTACACACCTGATGCCAATTAACATAATTACTTGCTGAATGTTCTTTCAGCTGATTCTTTTATATATTAATTGCTTTTTCAGCCCTTTTTTGCCTGTGTCCCAACTTTTGAGAGCTGTTGCAGCCAGAAAATTTGAAATAAGCTCATTTTGTGGATAAAAATGTAAAATGTCTCAGTTTCAACATTTTAAATGTTATCTATGTTCTATTGTAAATAACATGTTGACCTGTGTTCTGAAAGTCACTGCATTTTGATTTTATTCACAATTTACACTTCGTCCCAACTATTTCGGAATTGGGGTTGTGCATTGATCCAACAACAGGTTTTCAAATGTTGAAATGGTCACTGTAATTAAAAATTGAATCAACATAGATTTTTCAACCTCAACCAAAAATAACCAATCTGACCAAAATCCAACATTGAATTAATTTCTTTTGCTATCTGGGTCATCACTATAAGACTGGAATATCATTAATATTATAATGCATGTTGCATTTTGATGATCCATGGACAATGCATGCATTCTTTTTTCATATTCTGGATTTAATGACTTATCACCATCACCTCCACCACCAATTAATTACATTGATTCCAAAATGTCTGTCATATAAGAAACACAGCCCATCACAATGGAAGTGGGGGAATATTGAGTAATGGTTTTCTCTTGGAGGTTGTAGAGGCCCTTAATGGATTTTGGTTGAATTTTACCCCCTCATAGGACGCAGTCTGAAGTATCCAGGTACCAGTTTTTCAGTTAACATAACATAACATAACATAACATAACATGAGTGGCGAGAACAGGCCATTCAGCCCGACGAGGCTCGCCAGTTTCTTTTAACTATTGTGAATATATCACTTCAGATACTCAATGTCTCAATGATATCTAGCTTTAAGTCAAGCCTGCTCTTAGTACCAAGGTTTCTGCCTCAACAATATGGTCAGGCAAGATGTTTCACATCGAATTTACTCTTTAGGTGAAGAAATATTTCCTAATATCAGTGCTTAATTTACCCTTGGTCAATTTCCATTTATGACCTCGAGTTCTACTAACAGAACTTAAGGTAATCCTTCATAATTCTTTATTAATCCTTTAACATATTTAAAGACCTCCTCCAGATCACCCCTGGTCTCCTTTTCTAAGACTAAAAGTTAAGGATCTTCGGCCTGTTCTCATAGCTTTCATCTTTTATACCCCCGGAATCAACAGTTGCTCTTCTCTGAACTTTTCACCAGGCCTCTATATCTTTCTTAAAGTATGGTCCCCCAGAACTGTACTAATACTCAGATGTGGTCTGACAAATCGTTGGCCTAGAGAAGTATGACCTCCTTGGATTTGTACTCAATACTTTTGGCAATGTGTCCCAGCATCCGATTGGCTTTTTAACTGCTACGGCACAATGGCTAGAACCTGTGAGGGTTTGGTCAACAATCACTCCCAGATCTTTTTCATGTGGGGCTTTATTCCAGGTTTAAACCTCCCATGAAGTAATCCCGTCTAATGTTTTTATTACCTACATGTACTACTTTACATTTCGCTAAATTAAATTTCATTTGCCACATTTCTGCACAACTCTGGATTCTATCCAAATCCTCCTGGATCACTCTAGTAGAGTCTAAACTATTTGCCAAAACTATTTAGTATCATCCGCAAATTTATCTAATTTGCTCTCAATATTTCTATCAAGGTCATTAATGTAGATGAGGAACAGCAGGGGTTCCAATACTGATGCCTGAGGGACGCCACTCCTCACCATACCTAGCTGAGATGAGATTCCACTGACCACCACTCTTTGTGTTCTGTCCTGTAACCAGTTTCGAATCCACTCCAGAATACCTCCTGTAACTCCAATGGAGCTCATTTTAGAAATTAGTCTCTTATGCGGTACTTTATCAAATGCTTTCTGAAAATCCAAGTATATGATGTCATAAGCCCTGCTTTGATCATAAGTCTTGGTGGCCTCTTCAAAAAATTCCAGAAGGTTTGTCAGGCATGACCTTCCCTTACGGAAACCATGTTGGCTATCCCTCAGATAACAATACGTTCAAGAATAATTCCATGGCCTCGTCTTTGATAGATTCCAGTATTTTGCATGCAATGCAAGTTAAACTGACAGGCCAATTTTCCTGGCTCAATGCGGTCCCTTTCTTATATATTGGTATTATATTGCCCTGCTTCCAATCATTTGGTATTTCTTCAGTTTCTAAAGACCATCTGAAGATAAGGCAGTTTAAAGATGATCTCCTCTTCCCTAGGCACTCTAGGATATAAGCCATCAGGACCCACTTGCCTTATGCCTTTAGTTAATACAACATCCTAATGCTTCATTATCCCTAACCTCAATTTCCATAAAATAATCTTGAGGCGTTGGACATGCCCTCTGGCGAATAAAAAACCAGCTCAGAGGTAAAATTCTCAACAAAAACTGTTTTAGGTATCACTTATGTCCTTGTTATCATATAAGCAGCGATCCATCTTTATTCTTTATACACTTAACCTCCTCTTTGACTTTCCTTTTTCTGCTACAGTACTGAAAAAAGCGCTTAGGATTAGTTTTTGCCCCTTCTGCAATTTGCCTTTCATACAGTCTTCTAGCATTCCTCACAGTAGCGGAGCTACAGGGGGGGCAAAGACATGTCCCTTTTAGTCCTGGCTAGATCTCAATCATTTTCCTTTATTGATGTCTTTTCCAATTATCGTGATTGGCAACTGAAGACACGGTTTCTCACCGTATCACGATCTAACAGTGATGAAATCATGGGCTCAAATTCAGCAGAAGAAAAATAATTTACTTATTAATTGTAATGCTTAGCATGATTGAACTAGTCCATGTTCCAATGAAGCAGCGGACTTTCCTCTCATTATTTTGTGGGTTGATTTAAAAAAAAAACAGTGGCACTCGGCAGTTAAATAGCCTAGGTAATAAAAAGTGTGCGGCTCAAGCCATTTGCATGAGAGTCGACAGGTAGGCTATGCAATTTTGAATAACGTAGATTTAAATACAGCAAATACGCATCCAGATGAATGATTGTTGTCTTACCTAATCGGGGAGAACAAGCAGCATCTGTTAAGTGCGGAGCGCTCTCGGAGTGAACCTTTTGTTAATCATGAAGATGACTGAGAACAGGTCAAGTTTATAATTGTTTTAAGCGGCTGTTTTGTACAGCAATTCTCTGTTCCGCCCACTGTACTGATTTTACCCGTTTAATGCGCTGTTAGATGCATGTGGAGAAATCGTGTCTTCATTTGCCAATTACAATTGAAAGAGCGTCATAAGAAAATGATCAGACCTTCTCAATTAAAGGGCCGTCTTCGCCCGTAGCTCTGCCACTGATTCCTCAGCTTTTGCAGCGACGGCTACTTGTTTAACAGATTTCCAGATTTAGTATTATTCTCATTATTTCATACTATATACGTCTTATAAAGATTCTCTTATTCCTCAGACTCCTCCCCCGAATAGCTGTGGTCATCCATGGAAGTTTGCTTTTCAGCTTACTTTTGGACACCTTTGGAGTGAATTTACATTGTGAATCAAGTAAAAAACCCCCCTTAAATCTTTCCCACATCTCATTACAGACTCACAGTCCAAAAGTGACTTTCCCATTTATTTAAACCCAGATGGCATCCCCTCAAAGTTTGCTACTAAAATAAAAAATTTTGGTTTTCGAAGACACCTTTTTAACTTCCTTTTACTGTGGTATGCTAGCTGGTGCTATATGGGCTGTTTTGTGTATTTCTGTAACTGCTGATTCCTGGGACTTTCAATGTCCAACATTTTCTATAGGTTACACAGAGGAGGGCGAATAACAAAAAATATCCATTTAATCATTATTTAAATGCCATTGCATGTCTGAGCACTGCTAATGGCCACGTGCATCCCTTCATGACTGCAATTTACCCATCATCTAGTGGCTATTTCAAGTATGATAATGCTCCATGTTATCATGCTTGAAATTTGTCTCAGACAGGTTGGATTAACTTGACAATGAGCTCAGTGTACTTTAGAGACCTCCTTATTCACTACATATGAATCTATAAAGCTATGGGAGGATGAGGGATTTGTGGCAATAATGTGCATCTGAGAAATCTGCAGGAATTATATCTTTTGGGATGCATGCCACAAAGAATAGAGACTGTTCTGGAAACAAAAGGAGGCCCTACCCAGGACTAGTATGGTGTTCCTAATAAAGCGCTTAGTAAATATGTGTGCTTTACACCAGCGTTGACATGGAAACGTTTGGATTAGAAAGAAATACTTTAAATTTTCTTGGGATGTATTTCCTCCAGAAAATGCAAAGCAAAAACAAAACAGTTTTAAACCCAGAAACACATGCAGCCAGCAAGAGAACAATTAAAAAACATATTACAATATGTAACAAGAGAAAGACATAATGTATTCAAAAAAAAAAGAAAAAAACAAATGCTTTCTGCACAGTGCGCCAAAAATCATTTCTATGGGAACAAAAAGTCTCCGATAAATAAGTTTTATAATTATAGCATCATAAAATCAAGGTGCAGATAATAACTTCTGTGTTAGAATATGTGCTTTCTGGGGCAGCCTTTTGTTATTTTTCACTTTGTATGGCAATGTTCTTCTGGGAATTCCTGCTGACATCTGTTTGACAGAGTTGATTGAGAGATGCGGTCTGAGTTGGTGAGGGCAGTAATGGAGTAGGCAGAGTGGGGTTGAGTGGCTTTGGAATGCCCTTGTCGTATCTGATCAGAACTTCATGTTATGATGAGAAGGGTGTTGACATGTGCTGCTCAGAGATGGCACAGGTGTGCACCACAAACTGGATCCTCTCTTTGCAGGAACTGGCAGTGAAAGAGACACTTCCCCCTGAACCAACATGAGCACAAAATCCATCTCTTTCCCACTTCTCCTGTCATCTGCCTGACAAAATTACCTGAGATGGTAAATGGTAGAGACCTGAAATTTTGCACATTGGTTGAAGTTGTGTGTAAAATGCTGATCAAGGCATTTTTAACTCAGTAGGCCTGATGGTGCTTATAATTCAAGAAAAACAGGTTTTCATTTTAAAGGTCATAACCTCAGGCTGTAAGTCCGATTCACACGAAACTTGGTACAGACATCTTGGTCCATTCTCTACAACTTTTCTATAAGGATTCTAAGATTCGCCATATGTGATTTTCCTAAATTTGAATTCTTGAAAACACATTTTGACATCTCCTCCCAGGCCGAGGGTCCCGATTCCTCCTTAAATTTGCTGTGGACCAATCAGCGGACCAAGTTTATCAAAGATTGCATAAAGCTTGTTGAAATCTCATTTCTTTTCCAAGATATTGACCAATGAACTTCAGCAGGGCGGCTTTAGTACAAAAATGGATAAAATTCAACAAACCATTGGGCCAATCATCACAGAACTTGCAGAATATGTCCATATAAGTAACACCAGGAACATACCTTGACAGTTTCATGCAAATCGGCCCATAGGGGGCGCTTATAACACAAATCAGACTATAAATCAGCAATTGCTTAGTCCTTCTAGCCATAAAACTCACAGGATATATTCATATAAGTACCTGAAACATACCCAGCAAATTTCATTTAAATTGACTGATAGGGGGGCGCTATAACTGCAAAAAAAACAAAGCAGCATGGTATATAACACAAATCCCACTATAAATCAGCAATTGTTTGTCCTATAGCCATAAAACTCACAGGATATATTCATATAAGTACCTGAAAACATACCCAGCAAATTTCCTTTAAATTGACTGATAGGGGGTGCTGTAAATGCAAAACTATAAATCATATATAGTTTTTCCCAATCATTACAAAAACTCACAGGATATGTCCACATAAGAACCTGCTAAAATATAGCCTGAAAGTTTCAATCAAATTGACCAGTAGGGGGTGCCATAAATGCACAAAATAGCCTAACATAACACAAATCAGACTATGCATCATAAGTTGTTAGTCCAATCATTAAACTGGCAAAATAGGTCCATATAAAAACCTGCAACACACCAAAAGTGGTTTTTGTCCCCTGCTGCCACGATAGCGAGCAGAGCAGGGACATTAGATTCAGCTCCGTCCCGTCGGCCGTCATGTCCCGCTTTGTTCTGAATGCGATATCTCAAGAACGGTTTGACGATTCCATTCATCTTTCGTGTTTAGGTATATTTGTGTGATACGCCGATTCCCAGTAGATTCCGCGTGACCTTGGCATTATTCTCAAGGTCATTACGATCATTTGACCACTTACAAAATTCCTTGTCAACATGATATCTCAAGAACGGTTTGACCAATTCCATTCATCTTTGGTGCTGCAAGGTGTATTAGTGGCGGGGAAACATAGTATTCAGCTCCATCCATCCGCCGGCCGTCTGTCCGTCCGTCCTGTCCCGCTTTGTTGTAAACGGATATCTCAAGAACGGTTCGACCGATTCCATTCACTTTGATGTCAAGGTGTATTAGGGCGGGGGACATAATATTCAGCTCGGCCGCCTCTGCCTGTCCGTCCGTCTGCCCTCTCCTTCGCTTTGTTGTAAACGTGATATCTGAAGAACAGTTCGACCGATTCCATTCATCTTTGATGTCAAGGTGTATTAGGGCGGGGACATAGTATTCAGTCCGCCCACCCATCCGCCTGTCCGGCCCCGTCCCGCTTTGTTGTAAATGTGATATCTCAAGAACGGTTCAACCGATTCCATTCATCTTTTGGTGTCAAGGTGTATTAGGGTCGGGGATTATAGTATTCAGCTCCATCCGCCCGCCCAGCCAGTCCGGGTCTGCCTGTCCTGGCCCCGCTTGTTGTGAACGGATACTCAAGAACGGTTCGACTGGATTCCATTCATCTTTGGTGTCGGGCAGGTATTAGGGTGGGGACATAGTATTCAGCCCGTCCGCCTGTCCGCTCTGTCCGGGCTATGTCCCGCTTTGTTGTGAACGCGATATCTCAAGAAAGGCTTGACCGATTCCATTCATCTTTGGTGTGTCAAGGTGTATTAGGGAGGGGACATATTCAGCTCCGACTGCGGCGTCCATCTGTCCGGGCTATGTCCGCTTTGTTGCCAGAACATGATATTCAAGAACGGTTTGACTGATTCCATTCGCCTTTGGTTTCAAGGGGGTATTAGGGGTGGGGGTCCGCCCTGCCTGTCTGTCCGGCTATGTCCCATTTGTTGTGGAACATGATATTCAAGAAAGGTTTGACCGATCTATCTATCTTGGTGTCAAGGTGTATTAGGGCGGGGGAAATAGTATTCAGCTCCATCCGTCCGCCCCAGCCGCTCCATCCGGCCTGTCCTGGCCCCGCTTTGTTGTGAACGTGATATCTCATGAACGGGTTCGACCGTATTCCATTCTCTTGGTGTCAAGGTGTATAGGGGAGGGGGACATAGTATTAGCTCATCTGCAAGGCCCATCTGTCCGTCATGTCCTGTTTGTTGTGAACAATTTATGTTCTCAAGAAAAGTTTGACCATTCCATTCATCTTTGGTGTCAAGGTATTAGGGGTGCTCACCACTCACTCGGGATGATGCGGACCTGCTATTATTCTCAAGCTCATTACACCATTTGACCATTTTACAAATACCTTTGTCAACATGATATCTCAAGAAACAGTTTGACCGGTTCCATTCATCTTTGGTGTCAAGGTGTAATAGGGGCAGAGGATATAGAATTCAGCTCCATCCGTCCAGCTGTCCGGGTCTGCCCCATCCCCGCTTTGTTGTGAACGCTTATCTCAAGAACGGTTTGACCGATTCCATTCATCCTTGGGGGTCAAGGAGTATTAAGGTCGGGGACATAGTATTCAGCTCCATCAGTCCATTCCGTCTGGCCCGTCTGGGCCCGCCACGCCCCATTTGTTGTGAACGCTAAATTCGAGAACGCTTTTGACCAATTTAATTCATCTTTTGGCTTCAATGTGTAATTTTATGATATGCCACTCCCAGTCGATTTCCGCCACCTGGCGGGGAGACATGGCCACTTTTAGTGGCAACACTTGTTAATTGCTGTTAGAGCTTTCAACTACTAATAGTCTTTTCATGGCTTGAACTTGAATTGCCGCTTTTTGCGGCGATATTTATTATTATTTTCTTCAGAAATGTTTTTGCAAATTCCCGTGAGATGGTAAAAACATAGAGACCTGAAATTTTGCATATTGGTTGAAGTTGTGTGTAAATGCCAATCAAGGCATCTTTAACTCAGTAGGCCTGATGGTGGCGCTATAATTCAAGAAAAAACTGGTTTTTTACTTTTAAAGGTCATAACTCCTAGGCTGTAAGTCCGATTCACACGAAACTTGGTACAGACATTCTTGGTCCATTCTCTACAACTTTTCCCATAAGGATCTCTAAGATCCGGCCATATTTGATTTGCTCAAATTTTGAATTCTTGAAAAACACATTTTTGACATCTCTCCCAGGCCATAGGTCCCATTCTTTTTGAAATTTGCTGAGGATCATCAGTGACCAAGCTTATCAAAGGCCGTATAAAAGCTTGTTGAAATTTCATTTTTTTCCAAGATATTGACCAATGAACTTCAGCAGGGGCGTGGCTTAGCACAAAATGGACAAAATTCAACAACCATTGGGGCCAATCATCACAGAACTTGCAGAATATGTCCATCTAATTACCAGGAACATAATTTTGACAGTTTCATGCAAATCCGCCCATAGGGGGCGATATAACACAAATCAGACTATAAATCAGCTATTGTTTGTCCTATAGCCACAAAACTGCTACAGGATATATTTATATAAGTACCTGAAACATACCCAGCAAATGTCATTTAAATTGACTGATAGGGGGTGCTATAAATGCAAAACAAAGCAGCATGGTATAACACAAACCGACTATAAATCAGCAATTATTTGTCCTATAGCCATAAAACTCACAAGATATATTCATATAAGTACTTGAAACATACTCTGAAAATTTCATTCAAATTGACTGATAGGGGGCGCTTATAACTGCAAAACAAAACAGCATGGAATAACACAATTCCGACTATAAAATCAGCAATTGTTTGTCCTATAGCCATAAAACTCACAGAATATATTCATATAAGTAGTTGAAACATACTGAAAATTTCATTCAAATTGATTGATAGGGGGTGCTATAAATGCAAAAAAACAAAGCAGCATGGTAAAAACACAAATCAGACTATAAATCAGCAATTGTTTGTCCTATAGCCATAAAACTCACAACATATATTCATATAAGTACTTGAAACATACTCTGAAAATTTCATTCAAATTGACTGATAGGGGTCGCTATAAATGCAAAACAAAGCAGTGTGGTATAACACAAATCAGACTATAAATCATATATAGTTTTTCCAATCATCACAAAAACTCACAGGATATGTCCACATAAGAACCTGAAATATAGCCTGAAAGTTTCAATCAAATTGACCAGTAGGGGTGCCATAAATGCACAAAATAGCCTAACATAACACAAATCAGACTATGCATCATTAGTTGTTAGTCCAATCATTAAACTGGCAAAAATAGGTCCATATAAAAAAACCTGCAACACACTCTTAAAGTGGGTTTTTGTCCCCTGCTGCCACGATAGCTGTAGCAGAGCAGGGGACATTGTATTCAGCTCCGTCCGCCGTCCGTCATGTCCCGCTTTGTTCTGAATGCGATATCTCAAGAACGGTTTGACCGATTCCATTCATCTTTCGTGTTAAGGTATATTTGTGTGATACCGACCTCAGTAGATTTCCGGACCTTGGAATTATTCTCAAGGTCATTACGGTCATTTGACCACTTACAAATTCCTTGTCAACATGATATCTCAAGAACGGTTTGACCAATTCCATTCATCTTTGGTGTCAAGGTGTATTAGCGGCCGGGGACATAGTATTCAGCTCCATCCATCCGCCGTCGCCTGTCCGTCCGTTTTGTCCGTTTTTTGTAAACGGATATCTCAAGAACGGTTTGACCAATTACATTCATCTTTGATGTCAAGGTGTATTAGGGCGGGGGACATAGTATTCAGCTCTGCCCGCCGTCCGCCTGTCCGCCCTGTCCCGTTTGTTTTAAACGGATATCTCAAGAACGGTTCGACCGATTCCATTCATCTTTGGTGTCAAGGTGTATTGGGCGGGGGACATAGTATCCAGCTCCATCCCTCCCCCAGCCGTCTGTCCGCCTGTCCCGCCCCCGTTTTGTTGTGAACGTGATATCTCAAGAACGGTTCCACCGATTCCATTCATCTTTGGTGTCAAGGTGTATTGGGGGGACATAGTATTCAGCTCCGCCCCGCCTCCGCCCCTCTGTCCGTCATGTCCCGCTTTGTTGTGAACGCGATATCTCAAGAAAGGTTTGACCGATTCCATTCATCTTTGGTGTCAAGGTGTATTAGGGAGGGGGACATAGTATTCAGCTCCGTCCGTCGTCCATCTGTCCGTCATTATGTCCTGTTTGTTGTGAACGTGATATCTCAAGAACGGTTTGACCGATTCCATTCGCCTTTGGTTTCAAGGTGTATTTGGGGTGGGGTCCGCCCGCCTGTCTGTCCGTCATGTCCCGCTTTGTTGTGAACACGATATCTCAAGAAAGGTTTGACCGATTCCATTCATCTTTAGTGTCAAGGTGTATTAGGGGGTGCTCACAACTCACTCGATTTACGTGGACCTTGCCATTATTCTCAAGGTCATTACGACCATTTGACCAAAAACAAATGGAAATCAGTAATGGAAATCAGTGGAAAACATTCTGTATAACAAAAAAGCTGACATTGAGATATAAATTATCTAATCACATGTAAAAATGGCCAAATGTAAGCCCACAAAAAATCATGCAATCACATTCTTGCAAAACTGTGCCGTTCTATGGCCATTTAATTTTCAAAATGCTAAACATGCTATCTTGATAAATTGGAGTATCTACTCATTCAACTTATTAAATAAGCAAATCTACTGTTTGATTACTGATTGAGCAAAGTAAATGGGGACAGGCTTAGAGTAGCCTAAGTGGTTATACAGAGACGATTTGTAGCCCTTTGCTTAGCTCCATTCAGTACGTCACCAAAAAATACTGATGTCAGTCAAGTTTTTTCCATAAGAATTTCACACGCCCTCTGATGTTTGGCACTTTCTGGGTCGTTCATTCAAGACTGCACCGGGATGCTGTGTTTTTTTTTTTTGCTATACTTCAGAGAAAAACCACCTCTTTTGCTTTTGTGTGTGCTATATGTAGCTGTCTTAGTTCCGTTCATTCTATGATACTAATGTTTATTTAGATATTATTGTATATTTATTATTTATTTTTATTTAGCCTTTATTTAACCAGGTCGATCCCATTGAGACACAAGGATCTCTTTTCCAAGGGAAGCCTGGCCAAGAAAGCAGCTTAAAACATCAAGTTACAGCAGGACAACACAGAATCAAACAATAAAATAGACAAAATACAATCTGGTCACGCTATAGAGTTAGTATGGGGCTTTCTATGAGCAGGAACAAGAACGATATGAGGCAGATACTAAGTCACTCATAAGGTTCTTAAATGTTCC
The DNA here is from genome assembly GCA_029692085.1 of Gymnothorax javanicus. NCBI lineage: Eukaryota > Metazoa > Chordata > Actinopteri > Anguilliformes > Muraenidae > Gymnothorax > Gymnothorax javanicus. Next base: position 161,773,656 of record CM056194.1, on the reverse strand, counting down.
AAGAGGAATTAGTTCCCTCAAGTTGAAAGTGCTCTGTAGTGTGTTCCAGGCAGCAGGTGCGGCACATGAAGGAGCGCTTGCCTAACGCAGTGCGAACTTTGGGAACATTGAGCAAATAACAATCACTGGAACGCAAGGAGTAAGTGCTCTGGGTTCTCGAAATGTAGCCACATAGATATTGGGGGAGTAGACCTAAGATCGCTTTGTAAATAAAAATGTGCCAGTGTGAGAGACGACGTGCAGCCAACGAGGGCCACTCGACTCTGCCATATAAAGTGCAATGGTGAGTGAGGGCTTTGCAACATGTGACAAACCTCAGGGCACCGTGGTACACGGAGTCCAGAGATTGGAGACAATTTGCAGGGGCATGCGTATAAAGGAGGTCGCCGTAATCCAATAAGGGAAGAAAGGTGGCAGCTACTAACTTCTTCCTGGCGGCAAAAGTAAAACATGTCCTGTTGCGATAAAAAACCTCAGTTTTAGCTTTTAGTTTTTGATCAGGTTCTCTATATGAGACTTAAAAGAAAGCCTATCATCAATTAGAACACCCAGATACTTGTAGCAAGGCACTAGCTCAATCGTGTTTCCTTGCGAGGAGAACACACTGGGAGGGGGCTCAGGTATCTTCCTGCCATTTGAAAAATCATTAATTTAGTTTTTACAAATGTTAAGTACAAGTTTCAGGTCTACAAGCTGACGTTCCACAAGTTTAAAAGCAGTCTGTAGATAGCTAACGGCCTCGGGCAAGGGTGGAGCCACAACAATAAATGACAGTATCGTCAGCATAAAATGGAATTTAGCATCAGGGATGTTTCTGCCAAGTACATCCACAAAAATGCTAAAACAAAAATTGGACCCAAAAACAGAGCCCTGGGGCACACCAGAGGAGACATTTAACATTGTAGAAGAACTACCACCGAAGTGTGTATATTGCATTCTGTCTGACAGGTAGTTCATGAACCAACCAACTGCTTGTTTTGACAGACCAATATTCAACAATCGTTGTTTCAAGATGGAATGATCCACAGTGTCAAAAGGCCTTGGAGAGGTCAACAAAGAGGGCTGTGCAAAATTGTTTCTTGTCCAGTGATTCTATTATGTCGTTTGTGACTTTTAGGGAGGCTGTGATGGTACTGTGTTGCTTCCTGAAACCAGATTGATATGGGAGAGAATATGGTTTGTTTGGAGAAAGTCCTTCAACTGATCATTTATCAACCTCTCAAGGACCTTTTGACAAGATGCACAACTTAGAGATCGGTCGATAGTTATTCAAACAGGTAGGGTCCCCTTTAAAAAGAGGAAGAACATGAGCAACCTTCCAAATTGCAGGGATACAATTGTTGGTGATTGTAAGATTAAAATACATTGGATAGGTTTAGCAATTAAATCAGCGGCTAACTTTAAAAAACCGAGGTTCTAAAACCATCTGGGCCTGCAGATTTCGTAATATCCAGAGAAAGGAGAGCTCTATGGACTTCTTCCACTGTGAACAATGTGAAACAAAAAAGGCTGACCAGCAGGTATATGACCGGGCTCATCTGGAGCAGGGGGCACTGGACCTGAGGCTGATGAGACAGTTGGGGGAGAAGATTTAGAGAACAGGGAACAGGAGGCTTATAAAATGCTTATTAAAGCAGTCAAGCATGGAAGCCCTATCAGATACAATGGTGTCATTGTAAACAATACTGGGTGGAGGTCACTGTGGTTCTCATCGACTGAGATGGATTTAATCACCTTCCAAAATTTTTTGGGGTCATTTAAGTTTTTCCGTTGTTGTCGAGAGATAAAATTCAGATTTGGCTTTTTTTGATCAGAAAAGTAAAACGATTTCTGAGTTGCCTGAACGTAAGCCAATCAACCTCAGACCCAGTGTTTCTGGCAGTAGCCCAAGCCACATTTCTTTTCCGCAAAAGTTCAGATAGCTCAGGTGTGAACCATGGGTTATCTCTCCCTTTGACTTTATACCTCCTAAGAGGAGCGTGTTTGTCAACAAGAGCGGAGAAACCTTCATGGAAGAACTCCCATGCAGTCTGTACATCATTACATAGTTCTATTCGATCCCAGTCAAAATCATATAAGTCGTGAAGAAATCCCTGTTCAACAAATGCCTTCATGTTGCGTTTGATCACAAAGCGGGGTTTATTTTTTGGAACCTTTGCATTCCTGACTGCAGCTATCACACAGTGGTCACTTATATCATTGGCATAAGATGCTCATCATGGAATACTTGTGTGGAGCATTGGTCAAGAACAAGTCGATTAATGAAGATTTGTCAGGAGATTTAAGATTGGGATGTGTGGGGCTCTCTATGAGCTGTGTAAGGTTGGTTGAGACACAGACATCTTTGAAAGCATCAGATGAAGATTTTAGCCAATCCCAATTTAAGTCGCCGGCCAAAATTAATTCACTATAGCTCAGGTCAGCCAACATTTTGGTCAGAGAGGTGAGCGTCTCAGCAACAGCTGAGGGTGGTCTATAGCAACCCACCACAGTAAGGGAAAACCCAGTTGATACCTGAAGATTAACGCCAAGAACTCAAACTGTTTACTGACTGATTTGGACTGCAAGACATTCACGTTGAACTTAGATTTGCAATAAATCGCAACCCCGCCCCTTTCTTGGGACCGGTCAATCCTGAAAACATTATAACCCTTAATAGAAATGGCTTTGTCAGAACATGATTTACTAAGCCACGTTTCAGACAAGACAATGACGTCTGCATCAGTCGATTTGGCCCAAATGCGCAGCATATCAATCTTTGGGAGCAAGCTACGAATATTCAGATGGATTACACCTAGCCCAGATCTATCCTTAAACTCAACAGGGGTGTTACATGTAGAAATATCAGGGCCAGGGTTTGGCTGTAAACCAGAAATCAATAGTAGAAGTAACAGCAAGTATCGTTTCCTAAACATGTCATGGTTGCTGGGTGATACCTTTTTGGAATGTAACATAGTTGCAAATAAGACAAGAGACTTTCCTGAAACAACAAAGTTGGTCTCTAAGATAAAGATGCAAACAAGACACAACCATTTGGCATAGTTAAAAGAATCCATGTAAAATAGTGACGGTGCTTGCACAGTTGGATTGCTGAGTAAAGCAGCCGTTTGAGGGTTTGGAACTATCAGAGGGGAGTACACATTCCCTGATTTGCACACCCCATGAGAGCCGGTGAAGTCCCAGAGAGTCACAGCAACAACAAGCAAGGCCAGGGTTAAACGCATTATCTCTGTATGGACTTCACTGCAGAGGGAGAGTAGTTCATGAAGTCAGTGTGTACAGTAAGGAAATAGCTGCAGCTGCAGAGCTGATAGAGGCTAGCTGCTGCAGGGCTGATCGACACCTACTATAGCAGGGCTAATGGGTGCTGGTAGCCTGTAAGAAGCCAGCTAGCCTGATGGAAGCCGGTTGCTCCAGAGCTAGAGGCTGGTAGCCTGATGGAGGCCGGCTACTGCAGAGCTGAAGGCTATTAGCCTGGTGGAGGTTAGCTATAGCAGAGCTGGAGGCTGGTAGCCTGGTGGGAGCCGGCTACTGCAGAGCTAGAGGCTAGTAGCCTGGTGGAGGTTAGCTGAAGCAGGGCTGGAGGCTGGTAGCCTGGAGGAGGCCGGCTACTGCAGAGCTGGAGGCTAGTAGCCTGGTGGAGGTTAACTATAGCAGAGCTGGAGGCTGGTAGCCTTATGGGAGCCAGCTACTGCAGAGCTGGAGGCTATTAGCCTGGTGGAGGTTAGCTAAAGCAGAGCTGGAGGCTAGTAGCCTGGTGGAGGCCAGTTAATGCAGAACTGGAGGCTAGTAACCTGGTGGAGGTTAGCTGTAGCAGAGCTGGAGGCTAGTAGCTTGATGTAGCTTGGCTGTAGCAGGGCTGGAGGCTAGTAGCCTGGTGGAGATTAGCTGTAGCAGAGCTGGAGGCTAGTAGCCTGGTGGAGGTTAGCTGTAGCAGAGCAGGAGGCTAGTAGCCTGGTGGAGATTAGCTGTAGCAGAGCTGGAGGCTAGTAGCCTGGTGGAGGTTGGCTGTAGCAGAGCTGGAGGCTGGAAGCCTGGGGGAGGCCGGCTACTGCAGAGCTGGAGGCTAGTAGCCTGGTGGAGATTAGCTTAGCAGAGCTATCTGAGGAAAGCTGCTACAGGGCTAGTAGATCCCAAAAAAATGCCCAGGCCTCAGACAATTCAGTGGCAAAAGTAGGCCTCAAACAGAGCTGAGACAAACTAATTCAAAAGTATCTTAAAAATAAGTCCCAAATATCTTGCTGTCAAGATATCAAAAAGAGCTTACAAAGTGTCCCATATTCAACCCTATGTATGACAAATGTTGACTTAAAATCAGACTTAAAACAATAAAATCCACAGACCTCACCTGGGGGCTGGTAGCCTGGTGGAGGTTAGCTGCAGCAGGGCTGGAGGCTGGTAGCCTGGAGGAGACCGGCTACTACAGAACTGGAGGCTAGTAGCCTGTTGGAGGTTAGCTGTAGTAGAGCTGGAGGCTAGTAGCCTGGTGGAGGTTGGCTGTAGCAGAGCTGGAGGCTAGTAGCCTGGTGGAGGTTAGCTGTAGCAGAGCTGGAGGCTAGAAGCCTGGGGGAGGCCGGCTACTGCAGAGCTGGAGGCTAGTAGCCTGGTGGAGATTAGCTTAGCAAAGCTATCTGAGGAAAGCTGCTACAGGGCTAGTAGATCCCAAGAAATGCCCAGGCCTCAGACAATTCAGTGGCAAAGTAGGCCTCAAACAGAGCTGAGACAAACTAATTCAAAAGTATCTTAAAAATAAGTCCCAAATATCTTGTTATCAGGATATCAAAAAGAGCTAGCAAAGTGTCCCATATTCAACACTATGTATGACAGATATTGACTTAAAACCAGACTTAAAACATTAAAATCCACAAACCTCACAAACAAAGGGTTTAGGTAGCTGCCATCTTGGATTTAAATTAGCGTTTTCACCGCTTATATATCATATAAACTGCTCATGCATGCACACATACATACATTACATCATCCAAAATTGACTATTTGCCACTCATATTTGACCTTCCTAAAGTTGGAGACACCTGTCAGGACTTCACAGCCAGGGATGTTTGAGTATGTCATTTAGGACATGTCCTAAGACATATCTTAAGATACAGATTTTACGACACGCATAAGAGTTTTTGGTGAAACGGCAATTACGACATGTCTCAGCGCTGATTTAAGTTTGGTGTCTTACGACAAGCACTTATGATACGTTTGGTGCAACCGGCCCCTGGTCTATGCAATATCAACTCTTTCCAACCAATTAGCATGTATACCAAAACACTCCAATGTAATTATATCCCCAAAGTAAAGTTTTGGGAATATTATGTTTTCCCCCTGACCGGCGTGTCCACTGCCGCAAAGATTAGGTGTTTGCGAAATCACTACAACAGTTTATAAAGTTGGTTATCCATTCTCAGCAAGTACTTAGATGTCATAGACAAGAAAACAAAATCACAATTTGCCACCCGGGTGCGCTTCGAGTAAAAATTTCACATTTTTGACCATGACTCAAAAACTACCTGCCTGATTTACTTGCAATTGTTCTCATATCTAGGTATAATTCAGAGCTTGCCATGATTGGCGGCACATGCTGAAAGTGGGGCAGGGGATTACAGAATTTCGGAGATATTCCTTTGCTGCCGTGGACGCACATAACTGCAACAATTTTTAAAGTTGGTTTTGCATGGTCTTGTTGCAATATGCATGAGTCTCCTTGGAAAAGATGTTATCATGAAGGCAGCATATGTTTTTCAGCGTATTTTTCAGTATTAATAGTGCCTTCACAGAAATGCCAATTGACCTATGGCTAAGCCCCGCCCTCAAATGCGATGAGCCAATCACAGTACGTATTCTCTCCCCATATACTCGGACATTCTGAGCCTGAACTTCCATTGAAATTCATTACGGAAACTCCAAATCGTTCGCTTTTAAGGGGTTTTAAAATGTTTATTTTAAAATGTAAAAAAAAATGGCCAAAAGCTGTGCTGGGGGTAAATTTAACTCCGATAAGAGGTATCCCAGAATGCTGGGCGATGGGATGTATTTTATTCCCTTCCCAAAGCCACATCATAACCGAGAGAAGTGTCTCCTCTGAATAAAGCAGCTTTCACAGCGGACGCGAAACGAATTTTTCGCACTACAGATTACATTCAAAGTCAATGCAAAGACGCAAATGCGTGTGAAAGCAGCTTAAAGCTTTGTGGAAGACCCCACTAGCAGCTTAACGTAGCTAACAAAGGTCAACAAGGATGTCTACATTTGTTCCAAGTTAACTCAACATCGTGTTTAAGGCGACATCTTGTCACTTCGCTGGAGATTAATGTAAAGTTATCTTTTACATCGCAAAATTAGCTAAAGTTAGTAAACTCTATGGCTAACTTCAGTGCTGACGGACGTTGGCTTAATGTGAGCTCCTGGCTGCGTTGTTCCCCATGTCACCTTGTTTACTTAGAAGGAGTTCAATCACGTCAGGTTAGTTTTCTTAAATTCGGTAGCTAGCAATAATAATACGTAAATTAAATGTATTACCTTGCGGTGCACGAACAATGGTGATCCTCTATCTTGCTGTGTGAGGGGGTGACAGAAACGAGATGTGGTTGATCGCATTTGCACTGAGACCTGAAAATTTTAGCTTCTAATTTCAACTTTTCGTTGACCTTCTCCACTCTAAATTCATTAATGTATCCCTACAATGCATAGTGTAACTCTATTTGCTTACTTGATGATATTTGAGCCTTCTATCGCCAAAAATCATCAATAGCATCCTGAAAAATATTTCTGACTGTGATACCAGCCATTAGCACCTGTTCTAAAATGTTGATTGTTTGTCCAAGTCAGTGGAGGGGGCGGGGCTTAGCCATAGGTCAGTTACCATTGCTAAGGGCACTGACTCAACCCCATACTATGACAGAGCATGGCTTTTGGACTTCTTACCAGTAACTGTCTGGTCTTTTTCTTCTTCGGTCCATAGCACCGGGCGTCCAGTGACGCTGAAATATTGATTTATTTGTCTACAATACATGTTTCTAGTGTGTAATGTCCATTGCAGATGCCTCTAGGCCAGATCCTGGACACTGTTAACATTAGTTTTCCTTTTTCCATTTTGCAAAAGTGAGCAAAAGTATGAAAATATGTTTTGTTTTTTTTTTAGTTAAAGTGAACATACAAAAATACATTAAATGTTTTTTCTTTCTTATAACTTAAGAAAGCACTCCTGTGTCCATTAATTTGCAGGACGCCCAGGATTCATAGTGCCCCAAGTGTTCCCAGAATATTCAGGCTCCCTGGAACTTTCCGGACAGCCAGATTCCCTGGAACCCTCAGGATTTCCAGAACACCAAGGGTCTGCAACATTCCCAGAATGCTCGGGACACCGAGAATCCTCAGGAACAGAACCAGTAAGAGCACCTCCTTCTGATAAACAAAACCGAGACAGTGTATTAAAAGCAGTCAGCTATCCCATTTGGCCTGAAGACCATCCTGGCCAGACTTACAACAGTAGCCACTTTAAGACAGCTGAGAGGATAAGAGTGAACGAAATGGTCAAGCAGTTCTTGAAAGGCTCTCTAATGACGAGGGTCATCCCAAGCATCTACATTATAGTGTTTATCATCAGCATCCCTCTCAATGCTGCCACCATCTTTATCTTCTCTCTCATGGTTCAAAATAAAAAGCCAGCAGCGATCTACATGCTCAACCTGGCCACGGCTGACTTGCTGTTTGTCCTGCTGCTCCCCTTCAAGGCATCTTACCACTACAATGGCAACGACTGGATTTACGGGTCGACCATGTGCTGCGTGGTCACCTTCGCCTTTTACTGCAACATGTATTGCTCTGTCCTGCTGATTACGTGTATCAGCGCAGACCGCTTCCTGGCAGTGGTCTATCCTATCAAATCGCTGACCTGGCGCAGTTGGAGGAGTGCAGTGGTCGTGTGCTGCACCATGTGGCTGCTGGCTGTTGCTGGCATGATGCCGATCCTGCTGTCAGAGCAAACAATGCGCCTGGAGGCCCTAAACATCACCACCTGCCATGATGTGCAGGTCGGCCAACAGGAACAAGCCTACTACCGCTACTTCTTCCCCACCGTCATCAACCTGTTCTTCTTCATCCCCCTCATCATCACGACCGCCTGCTATCTGAGCATCCTACGGGCCTTGCGTTCCTCTAGGGAGTCTAAACGCTCCAGAAAGACAAGGGCCGTGGTCATGGCAGCCGCTGTGCTGACGGTATTTGTAGTCTGTTTCACCCCATCCAACATCCTCCTGCTGGTCCACTATGCCGATGACCAGAACGAAAACACCTACATGGCTTACCTGGTCTCTGTGTCCATTGGCTCTGTGAACTGCTGCCTGGATCCAGTAATCTATTACTTTGGCTCATCTCAGTGCCGTAAGCAGGTGACCCGGCTTCTCAGACGTGGGGCCCCGCAAGAGAGCTCCCAGCCAACAACCTCTGGGACCAGTGATCAGCAGGCAATCAAGGGTAGCCTGAACAGCTAATACAAGGGGCTTGATCATGTGATTTCACAGAGGGGAGCCAATATTAAAAATGTTAATATTCTCGTCTTCACAAGATATTTCTGCACTTACATGACTACGTATTAAGCATGCATTTGATTGCATTAATTTCTGCTGAAATCATTGCATATGGCAGATTTTTTTTTTTAGCAGTTCAATGGGTTTCCTCTCAATGAAGTTTTATTTTGCTTATAAACATGCAAATTGAAAACATAATTTCTGTCAATCATCTTAAAAAACTACTTTGCATCATAATATCAGCGTCAGTAACAAACTGTCATGATATATTTTTCTGGACACCGACACTTGAAGGGAATGGAAATCCAAATTCATCAAATGAGTACTTTTGTTTGCTGGCAGAGTGAGCCCAAGTGCTATAGTAAACACTGACTTAATTATCTTAACCTAGTTAAATAGTTATTTCCTTTGTCATTTTAAAGGGGGTGCCAGGGCACAGCACAGTTAATTGAAGGAAGCAGTAATGAACACATAACATTGTTTTGATATGATGGATTAACTCATTCCCTATGCAATACTTTTATATAAAATTGTCGTGTATACGGAATACTTTTCCCGAAAATTACACAATATAAAGTATTGATGCACAGGTGGCCCGTGACCGCAATCGTCAACTGATTTTGTGTTTTCATCGGACTGCGAATGGTCATCCATGCTGCTGGCACCGGCTTACCATAGGGAATGGTAGAATTCACCGCGCCATTGGCAGCGGCTTGCCGTAGGGAACGAGTTAATATGCACCAACCCCTTTACCATTTGTACTCGTGTGTCTAAGTAAGTATTATCGGTGATGTGCAAGTTAACTGCAAGTTTACTGACCATTTCTCCATTTTTTTGCATGTGTGGGTGGTGGAGTTGCACTGTCATTTCCAGTAATTAAGACTTTATGGCTTTAAAATGGGTTTGGAACCACAATCCAGAATTTACCCTCTGGGGTCTAAGCCATTTTTTTTCCTTATTTTTGGTTTGCCTGGTGTCCTTGTGTAATGCTTGTATAACCTCAACTACTGTGATGAATAATCCAATTATACATGTGATTTTTTTTCAGTATATCCAGAATTTGTATGCTGTATAAATAATTATATGACAATAAATATGAAAGAATAAACGAATCTCAGAATTTTATCTAAATCACACGCAGAACCATTATGAACAAGATTTTTGGCTTTGTAAAATTGTTCTCCCAGGTGCTGTGAATAAGGAAAAAATATATACATTTGACTCACATCAAATGCTATTAACATTTTTTTCGAAGTCCTCTTTTCTGTAAGCTGTGTTGTGGTTTTCATTCAAACATATTTTCATATCATGAGGTTCCCCCATCCTCAAGCAATTGGAGAGCGACAGATTCTTCAGACGATTAGGCTTTATTGAGGCATATTGATAAATGTAAAGCCGAGTTCCTTTTGCGCAAGAAGAACTGATTTCTTACTTTTCACACCTAGTTTTTATACCTTCATCACCGGAAATATCTTCCAAATATGGTCTTTCCGCATTCTCATTCTCACGCTACAATTGGACAGGCAAACCATAACAGCTGTCCCTTGTCCCCCACACTCAAACCTGTGGTGCAAATCTATTGTATACATTCTTTGTGTAGCCCCAACCTCCGCACTAAATTTGTGGTGTAATACCAGCCTGACTGGAGAAAGAAGAGCCCCCTCAGCCCACCACACTGTGTGAAACAGGCTTCCACCACAAAACAAACAAATGGAAACTAAATTTACAAACAGGTAAATCTGACATTCAATACCACCTAAGATTCATTTTCATGTCAAGAAGCCAAATAAATTGTGTAAACTCAGAATAACAATTAGCTATATGCCCATGGAATACCCCATGCACACAAGGTGCTTGCCTTACAATTATCGAATTGTGCAAAGAGATATCTACATCTACGCTATTCTACTTATTATATAAATCGCTTGCCCTCTAAGGTATAGATCTGGAAGTAATAGGGCTAAGATGATCTCATGTTAATCCACTGCACTATCCATTCTAAAGAAGCATTGCTGCCAGTCAAAAACAGCTTCTGAGTGTTCAAAATTAAAGAGCACAGCCTTTGACTGGTCTACGGACTCAATCCCAGGGAACTTTGAGTCATGATCCAGACCAGGAATCAAGTGCAGAGGCAGCATAAAATCCAATAGTAAGGTTTGTTGGTAGTAATATCGTAAAAGTAGGATAGAGCCCAGAGCAAAGCAACACAGTTCAGTTCAGGTGTTGGGGGCCAAGCAGGGTATTGCCAATCTCTGGCGAGTGGATTTCCGGGATGACTGCCATATGGAGTGCACACTTTGCTAGAGCTAAACTGTCTGTAGGCAGGGTGGAGTGACAAGAGGAACTTAGTTCCAATTCTGACAACCGTAGAAAGATTAGGGGCTTGTTCCTATTAACCTGGACGAAGGAGCTGACTTCAGTGGGGTAACCCTTACGCAACGAAAATATATTTCTCCATATATGAACTGACAATATATTATATGCGTAATAATATGTTGTAAAATATACATAATAATATATTTCAACAATACATTATATAATATATGTTTTGTATATATATTGTTGAAGTGATATATTGCACTATATTGAAAAATACTGCAATTATTGCCATTTTCATATATTGAATAAATAAACATGGTTTTGAAAATATACTGTATAATACATGATCATATATTGAAATATATGTCAGAAATTATATGGGATTATATATGAAATTATATATGGGAAGATGCATTGTAAATATATGTAAATATTATATGATGAAATTATATTAGATAATATACTTTAATGTCCTAGATAATATAATTAGATTTATAAGGGAACATATGTGTACAAGGTCGTAAATGTGTTGAAGAAATATATTGATTGATATAAAACCATATATTGAATTATATATCATATTATGTATGGTATACATTAAATTATTAGTGGGAAGATGCATGGTAAACATATCATATAATATATCCTAATGTACTAGTTAATATATCCTTATTTATATGCACAATGGTCTCTCATATATGTTAAAATATAAATGATAATATCTTGAATAATACATCAATAAAGTTTTCATTAACTCAACAGGTTTTATTTCAAAAACAGCAGCTGAAGGGACATTGACCGGAGAACTAACAGAATGAAATGCCTGTCACCTTGGTTCAAGTTGAAGCTGAGCATCATCCCTAGGTAATGCATAACGCACATCTTGGGGTTGTTCGGCAAATGGCAAGCTTGTGACTGGATAGTGAAAACCATGAGAAGCCACATTATATTGGTAATCGTGTTCCTGAACTTGATCAACAACTCCTTTCAATATCACAAAAGTGCCCCGGCCTTTTCAGCAAAGGAAGTTTGGGAAGGCTAGTGAATGACAGAACTGGCTACTTTTTTATAGCATCTTTTTACTAAAAGGAATACTACCCCAGGCATTTTACCAGCACTGGTCAATACTTGTCACCTTCATGTTCTTTCTATGTAAGGACATTTTCACATCAGATGGGTTAAAAAGATGTGAAAAACTAGTTGTAGATTTTGTCAAACAATTTGAAATACTGTATGGAAATGAAAATGTGTCATTTAACGTACATTTATGGCTTCATTTGCTTGACTCTGTAAGAAATTGGGGACCTTTGTGGGCACATTCAGGATATATTTTCGAGTCTTTTAATGGGGAGATACTGAAGATGTTTCACGGCACCCAGTGTGTTCCTTTACAGATAATGAAATGATTCACATGTTGACAAGTGTTGCCTCTCTTGAAAAACAATGTACTGAGAAATGCTGTGCCTAGATGTATACAGCTCTATAACCACTTCACCAGTCAGAAAAGAAAAAAAAAAACTGAAACAGTTTGAAAGAGTAGCAGATCAAGTTTTGACCCTTGGTTTACACTATGGGCCCTATCTTACGCCAGAGTCCCTAAACCCGTTATTTGGGGATTTAGCATTGCTTAAGAGGCGTTCCCCCGCAAAAGTTGCTATCTTGCACACCTGCCTATATCCCTAAAACACCTGCGCTACCCATTATATTATGCATAGGCGTGGTTTGGGCGTTACGCCAGTTAAACCAATCAGTGTGCCAGGTGCCATTGCCTTTAGGAGCAGGCTGCGCTATCCCAAATCCTCAAACCGAAACCCGTGATGGAGAGAGGAAGGTCGCCACGTTTCTCTGAAGACGAAGTTAAATTGCTGTGCATGAGGTCAAATCCAGACAGGGGAGGATCTGTTTTTGTTAAGTTAATCATGAATTGTATTATTAGTATTATTATTATTTGACATTGACATATTGTTTAATGTTTGTTATGTAATAAAAAAAAAACATCAAGCCTACCCCTTTTGTGATGGAAACTTCAAAAAAAAAAAAAAAAAAAGAAAAAAAAATGTGTTTCGCCATGATTGGGTCATGCCTCCAATTGAGCTGAGTGGGGGTTGGAATGACCCACTAGCATAGAAAAATAGTGCCACAGTAACCCTAACAGCAACGGGCAAGGCATATGGACAGCTGGCAGCGGTGTAAACATCATCTGCAACCAGGTGACACAATTCCGTCACTGCCTGACGGGAAAGGCGCAGTTTTGTCACGCATTCTCTTTCTGTGGGAAATAATACTCAGGGCCGGCGCTAGACCTGAAAATTTGGGAGAAAATATCCATCCCTTTATTGACTACAATTAGTCCTGGCTAATTCGAGATGGTTTTCCCTTATTAACACGTTTTCCAATTCAAGAATAATCAAGTGGCAATTGAAGACACGGCTTCTGTCCCCCATGCGATCTAACAGCGACAAAATAATGGGCTACATTCAGTACAGAAAAATAATCTAATTATAAATAGGTCTATGCACTGGCACTCAGCAACGGTAATTTTTTTTCCCAGCGAGAGCGGAATTTAAGAACTCTTTTGCGAATGAAGGTAATTTCGTCGACAAGAACGCACACCTGTTTTTGCAGCACGGTCACGCAACTTGCTGTAAAAAAAAAAAAAATAGCTGTCTGATTGGAAAATGTAAACGGACGAAACCACGTACTTGTCACCAGAATTACCTTCATTCGCTGAAGAGTTCTGAAATGCCGCTCTCACTGGAAAAAAAGGTTACGTGAAAATATTCAGTAGAATTCTGGTCAAAAGACAACTGTACTACTCAGAGCAGTTCACTAGAGTAATGAAAATGAACAGCTTCACTGTTTTGTTGGATAATGGACACATAATCACTTTATTATTACATTGTGATGGAGAGACTCAACAGAAAATGTTTTGCTGTTGGAAGACAGTATGATAAATCACCAAGGGCGCAAATTTCCCTTAGACATTGGGGGGGACTCATTTAGCGGGGGGTCAGGGGTACTCCCCCTGGAAATCTTGAGCATCTTGCATTTAATTTCCTGCATTCTGGTGGATTTTTATGCACCCATTTACCATTTTTATGCATCATTTTACCAGGAAAATAGGCCTATATTTTATTGAATCACGTTATGTAAATCGTAGATAAAAACAGAATACAATGATTTGCAAATCCTTTTCAACTTATATTCAATTGAATACACTGCAAAGACAAGATGTTTAATGTTCAAACTGAGAAACTTTATTTTTTTTTTTGCAAATAATCATTAACTTAGAATTTAAAGGCAGCAACACATTGCAAAAAAAGTTGGCACAGGGCCTTTTTACCACTGTGTTACATCACCTTTCCTTTTAACGACAAGTAAACGTTTGGGGAACTGAGGAGACCAATTTTTGAAGCTTTTCAGGTGGAACTCTTTCCCATTCTTGCTTGATGTTCTTGTTGTTCAACAGTCCGGGTCTCCGTTGTCGTATTTTTACGCTTCATAATGCGCCACACATTTTCAATGGGAGACAGGTCTGGACTACAGGCAGGCCAGTCTAGAAAATTGACTCTTTTACTACGGAGCCATGCTGCTGTAACACGTGCAGAATGTGGCTAGCATTGTCTTGCTGAAATAAGCAGGGGCGTCCATGAAAAAAGACGTTGCTTGGATGGCAACATATGTTGCTCCAAAACCTGTATGTACCTTTCAGCATTAATGGTGCCTTCACATATGTGTAAGTTGCCCATGCCTTGGGCACTAAGTTATTACCATCACAGATGCTGGCTTTTGAATGCCTATAACAGTCCGGATGGTTCTTTTCCTCTTTGGTCTCAACAAAAGCAATTTGAAATGTGGACTCGTCAGACCACAGAACACTTTTTCCACTTTGCATCAGTCCATCTTAGATGAGCTTGGGCCCAGCGAAGCCGGGCGCGTTTGGGTGCTGTTGATAAATGGCTTTCGCTTTGCATTGTAGAGTTTTAACTTGCACTTGCAGATGTAGCTTAACGAACTGTAGTTACTGACAGTGGTTTTCTGAAGTGTTCCTGAGCCCATGTGGTGATGTCCTTTACACACTGATGTCGGTTTTTGATGCAGTACCGCCTGAGGGATCGAAGGTCACGGCATTCAATGTTGGTTTTCGGCCTTGTCTTATTGCAGTGATTTCTCCAGATTCTCTGAAACGATATTACGGACCGTAGATGATAAAATCCCTAAATTTCTTGCAATAGCTCGTTGAGGAATGTTGTTTTTAAACTGTTCGACAATCAGCTCACGATTTGTTCACTAAGTGGTGACCCTGGCCCCATCCTTGTTTGTGAATGACTGAGCATTTCAGGAAGCTGCTTTTATACCCAATCATGGCACCTACCTGTTCCCAATTAGCCCGTTTTGGGATGTTCCAAATAAGTGTTTGATGAGCATTCCTCAACTCTCTCAGTCTTTTTTTGCCTTTATTTGTGCCAGCTTTTTGAAACATGTTGCAGGCATCAAATTCCAAATGAGCTAATATTTGCAAAAAATACAAAAGTTTAGAACATTAAGTAACTTGTCTTTCAGTGTATTCAATTGAATATAGGTTGAAAAGGATTTGCAAATCATTGTATTCTGTTTTATTTACGATTTACACAATGTGCCAACTTCACTGGTTTTGGGTTTTGTAAAAGAAAAACAACATTCAGCTAGGCTAGCCAAGTAAATACTGTAAATCCTCTAACAGTGGCATGTATTCCATTAGCGGCTGGGTCTCTTATAGTGGCCATTGTTGGCCGAAGCAAATAAAAGCCGGTCTAATATAGGCCCGGGACTCTGATTGAATTTACCATTGTAAAATGTCTATTGCTGAAACAAGGCTAAGTTACCATATGAGGAGAAACAAGAGCACTCTTACCTACAGTGATGATAAAGTGCAATGGTCACTATCCTCCTCATCCAAAATAATAATCCACAATGTTAGTCTTTATCAGCATCAACTTTCTTGTAGGCCATCTCCTTGCAATGATGTCCTTCAATCTGACAGTCTAGCCCAGATTTATCTGCGATCATTAGGGAATGAATGCACTTTCAAAGTGATGTACAATTAAATTTCCTAATAGGCAAATAATAAGACTATCATTTGGTATTTTTTTTTTTTTTTTTAAAGATTTTTTTTTTTTTTGGGAATTTTTCCTTTATTTGACAGTCGTCCAGTGTAGAGAGACAGGAAGGTTGGGGAGAAGAATGGGGGAAGACATTCAGCAAATGACCTGTGCTGGAATCGAACCCAGGTCGCTGCGGGAAGGACACAGCCTTTATGGTACGCGCGCTTAGACCGATGAGCCACCGGGGCGCCCCATCATTTGGTATTTCAAATATTTATTTTCTTTGTTGAACTTAATGTACATAAAAATTAACCACCATTCTGTAAAAAAAAAAAAATCTCTCTCTCTCTCTCTGCGGGTGTATAAGGCCAAACAATCAGTAGATCCTGTTCACTTTCACTCACAAAACACAAAATTATGATCTAAATAAGAACACTCAAATACAAATAATAAACATTATGATCATCATTAGAACTTAGACCTTGTTAACTCTCAAATATAAATAATAAACAATCCACTCTGTCAAGCTTCCATTCACTATGATAACTAGAAAGGTGCTTTTCCAAAGGAATGCTACGGTACTGAATTGCTTAAAGCTGTAGTATACGATCTGAGAATAAGTTGAGAAAGATTGAGACGTTGAAAGAAATTTGAAAAAAGCATCCTGCCCACACACACACACCCCTATCCCTCTGTGCTCCCTGATCCTTCCCACCGAGCACGTGTGGCTGTCCGCGTGGAGACTCCCAGACACACCCCCTCTACCAGAGCAACAAGCCGGCCGGCAGTAAACAGACGGAAAACGTAAATGCGGAAGGGGGCGGGGACGAGGCGGAACGCAGAGCACGGGGAGTCAGAGCAAGCTCTCGGGCGAGTGTCAACTAGAGCGAGGGGATTGGATAGGAGAGCGTTGACCAATGTAAGCCATCCGGCCGGATGGCTTACATTGGTCAACGTCTCTGCAGCCCTGCAGCCACTAGAGTGAATGGATTTTTTTCGTTTTTTTTGCTCTTCACAGTGTGTAGATTGTACTATAGGACCATAACCACCATCTAAATGAGTTATTAATAATGATCAAACTTTCAAATCGTATACTACAGCTTTAAGTTTTGCTCAAAATAGGAACAGTCAGAAGGTCCTGATCATTATAAGCTAGAACTGCTGAAACTATAATGTGAAATGTATGAGTTTTGAACAACTGCTCAATCATCAGTGTATCTTAATGGCAGATGAAGCACATACACTGACAAAAACAAAAAACTTCACTAAAACAGTTTTCGCTCTTTTTCAGTTTTCGCCCACAGTACAGGCAGGGTCCTGTCCTGTCAACCCCCTAAAATTTACCAAAATTCTGTCTCCGTCTATCATGCAGCGCGATAAATTCTTTACAGATTTTCTTGCGGGAGACATTGTCAAGCCTTGCCTTGTGTACATGACATACAGCCACATGGTTAAGCCGATTGTCCCCCATTGTTGACCGAAGCCATGTTTTAAGCCTCCTTAGGGCGCTGAAGCTGCGTTCCGCTTCAGCGGAGGATGCTGGCATGACGAGAAGCAATCTGATAAGAGTTTCTACCTCTCTAAACAGATACCGAAGCTGAACTGGGGCTTCGCGCAGAATAGTAGAAGCCTCTTCGCAGGAGCTGTATGTGTATTTGCCCCGAAACACACTAAGCTCTACTTTCAGACTTTGCCCATCCAACTTCGGATATTGGGCAATGAGCGGGTCATCAATTTTCCCTGTAAGGAGCACAGTTTCAAGTTTCTCAACCACACCCAGACTCTTCTGGTTGAACCGCTCCTCTAACTGTACATCCACAGTGTCAAGCATGAAGAAGTACTCTATCCTATAGTATTCGACTGCTGTGGATGGGATGTGGCTGTCGGCTCCACCGAGGTGTGTAGGTGGCTTACGAATGCGAGGTAGCTGAATCTCCCTAAGTTTAAGGTTAGTCACCATATCCTCCGCTTTTAAGTAGAGCTCATAGAATGCTCTCTGATCTCTTTTCTTTCTCAGTGTGCTTCTGACACAGTCTACCGCTGCTCTCATGCCCCCAGCTGTCTGGGTTCTCATTTGGAGTGACCTGTTAAGGCATTCCAGCACTCCTGTTACCTCTGAGGCAAGGAGAAGACCCAGCACTGTGTTCCCTGCGCTAAACCTGTCCAGCAACCCATTTGCCTTAGTGGCGCTCTCTCCTGCCCCTGTGGCCATGTGCTCTAAACTGGTCAGCACTGCGGCGTATTGTTCCATGACAGAGGCAATGGCCTTATGCCTGACTGTCCACCTGGTTGGGCATAATGGCTTGAGTGTTTTATATTGCCCTGGTCCTGATTTTGCTGCCTCTTTAAAGACTGTCATGAACTTTCCTGACATATTGAACAGTGTTCCTACTTCATGGACCCACTGCATGGAATCACGGATCAGAGGTGATGACTTGCATGCAGCCTCTGCTGCCAGGTTTGAACAGTGCGCCCCACAATGACAGTATAAGGCCAGTGGTTGTTGTTTCTTAATCAGTGCCTGTATGCCGTTGTTCTTGCCCGCCATATTGGCAGCCCCATCATAGGCCTGTCCTCTTAGGGAGGATAGGGGCAGATTCAGCCTTTTAAGTAGATCAGTCGCAATGTTGCAGATACTTTCTCCTGTTGTAAACGAGGTCTGGTAAAGACCAATAAATTCCTCATGTGGCACTAAATCATGGTCTACATATCTGATGCAAATTGACTCCTGCTCTTTCCCTGACACATCTTGTGTGCCATCGATTATAAGTGAAAACTGCACTATCTGTGGAGCTTTGACATCAGCAATAATGTCCCTGACAATTGTATTGCCTAGTATTTGAAGTACTTCATTCTGTGCTCTATAGCTAGTGTAATCATGGCTATACTTCTCAAGCCAGTTGGAGAGAATGGGGTCAGTTTCTGCTTTCGACTTTAACATTTGATAAAGATTGCCATCCTCTTTTTCATGACCCCTGAGAGCTAACCCCTGCCTGGCCAAGAGTTTGATCGCCCCAACTACTTCTGAGAGACAGTGTCTGTTTTCCTCTTGTTGCTTTTGCAATGCACTTGCCAATTGTGCCTCAATTGACTTCCCTTGGAGACTGACTGAGACTGAGTGGCAGTGGGCATGGCTACTAGCATGGGCTTTGAACTTTTCTACCCCCTTCTTCCAATTTCTAAATCCTGCACTAACAAATGCAGGATCAACCTTTGCACAAAAGGCAGCATTTTTATCATGAAAGGTCTGCACACAATGAAAACACAAGACCCCTTCAAGCCTACGATCATAGTGTAACCATGGGAAATTTCTCTTGAAATTTAAGTTCTTTCTTGGACAGTGCTTGTGGCTCAATCTCCCTTGTATCTGGCTGGTAAGGCTGCGTTGGATCTTCCCTCACGGTTGTTTCCCTGCCTGCTTCCTCAATCTTCTCAAACAAACAAACAAACAAACAAACAAAAAACATATTTCTTTAATTTTTTGTACCCTTTATAAATAATATAAATGATATAGATTATAAATAATATAAACAATAAACTTTATAAACAAGAGAACAACAGACAAGTGTCTGTTAGAAGTAGCTGGTGCAATCAAATAATTGGCCGGGCAGGGGATAATCGATGGCACACAAGATATGTCAGGAACAGAGCTGGAGTCAATATGTATCAGTATGTAGACCGTGGTTTAGTGGTTTAGCTCAAACCAGGTATTTGTTGGTCTCTACCTACCAAACCAAATCTACAACAGGAGAAAGTATCTGCAACATTGCGATTGATCTACTTAAAAGGCTGAATCTACCCCTATCCTCCCTAAGAGGACAGGCCTATGATGGGGCTGCCAATATGGCGGGCAAGAACAACGGTGTACAGGCACTGATAAGGCCAGTAGTTGTTGTTTCTTTATACTTTCACTGTGGGATGCACTGTTCAAACCTGGCAGCAGAGGTGCGCAGGGAATACGGACCCATCTTAACCCTCGACCCATTGGGAGTAATTTTATGTCCATGTATGCCATTTTCCCCCTTCAGGCCATGTTTTCTTACCTCTTTTTCTGCCTCAGCGACCTCTTGCTCTCCCTCTCTCTGACTCGCTGCCTCACTGACTGGTTCTTCCAACACACATTGCACATGTTAACACTTTCAACTGCTGTAATTTATTTGAATTTATTTGATTCTTGGGTAGTTAATTGTAACCCATCTTAACTGTGTCTAGAGCTGACAAGGTCATTGAGTATTGCTAAGTGTCCATTACATGATTTTTGCCCTGATATCAGCCGATGATTGGTAAGCAATCTGTAAATGTACGCTGCTCTCCTTTCAGGATTTCAGATCGGGTTTTAAAAAATCATGCAATGTGCACTAAGCACAAGTCACTGATTGTGGAGACACTAGGCGAGTGTCCTATTGAAGGCAGGGTGCCAGAGCGCTGTGGTCTCTATTTCATGCCTAGCACCAGTTGGATACCAAAATAATTTGGTTTATTGCTACACTCACTTCAACTGCACTGCCTTCAGTCTCCCTGTCATCCATGGGTCTAGTATCCTGCAGAAGGAATAAAAATGAACAATATGGTGACTTTCATGTCATCACCACCTGGGGTCAATGGGGAGAGTAAATTGCATTCCATAGCCGTTGCAGTCTTCTTTCTAATTTCATTGCTACCAGGGATTGCCTCACTGTCATCTGTATCACATACATATAACACTCACCATCAGGGGAACTAATACAGTGCATCCATACATTATCCTCTGCATTATATCAGTCAAACATTAGCTATCATCATCACTACCATTACAGCTGATACAGAGCGAAATAATTAAAATATTCACCATTTGAACTATTGAAGTTATCTTAAGCTCAAGTCATTAGTGATGCCTAATGGGGACTACAGTCCTAAGTGAACTGGAACTATGATGTAGACCAGGACCACGCTTCTTGATTCAATCCCTGTTGTTTAAATCTTTATCTTACTCTTTTTTAGCACCAAAAAATCTCCTGATGTCTTTGTGCTGTCGTTTGCTCATGTTGACTCTGCAAACAGAATACATTTTATTGTCATTGCAACAAGTATAATAAATTTAAAGTGTTTTTCCTCAGTGTGACAATTAGGAATTAGGGGTACAACAAGGGAGTACTTTTTACTACGGATCTTTTGTAGCACAGAGGAGACATGTTACTCAAACACTCGGTATGTAGTGTTAGTGTATGTTTATGAGTTGTAGAACAAAAGAAATTATCTTGAAGGAGTAGATGTTTACCAGTAAGCTTGACTCCAATAATTTAACAATATGTTAATTATTTGTTTTAAAAATGTAAATTACTTATCAAACAGACCTAACAATTCAACTACCAATGAATGAGCACGAGTATGCCTGTGATAACATAGATTGAATATGAAAATAAGCCGCAGTGATACCGCTTCTCTGAATAGACAAGCTAAGCTGTCAGTGTGCTGCTGTTAGCCAGTGAAAATAGAGCGGAGTGGCAACGCTTCACTTTGTTAGACAATCCATGTCAGTGCGCTACGGTAGCCTGGAAAGTTTCTTTGCCTTTTGGACTCGTACAGTGCCGGAGCAGTTGTTTTTCTGATTCTGCGATTCCGTGTTCGCGAAAAAAAAAAAAAAAGTCATCGGATCTGCACGATTCACACAAGTCACCCAAATGGCAACGAAAAAAGCGGGTTGCGCTTTTCGGCGCGCTGTTTGCATCCCTGCTATTTACAGCAGCCTACTCAAAGTCTGCATGTGTAACTCTATTAAGGCAGTATTTTCCGACAACTACTGTAGGGTTAAAATAGCTAGAAACTGCCTCGGTCAAACTGTAGCATTGAGACGGACTCACGATTCACGACTGACGATCAGGTCATGCTGCCTCACGAGCCCGACCCAAAGCCTCACTCCCCTCTCCTTTTCCACCTTGCGATGTCTCCACTGCGCTGTGTAATAGGCTGTCTCCCTATCTGCTTCTTTAGCTAGCTAGCTAGGCAACACTTACCCCTTGCGAACATTCGCCCCCAACACAACACAACTAAAGTTATCACCCCAACCCAACTTATTCTCCTAGGTTATAGACACACTGTTGCACTACATATCTTAGCTACATAGTGCTTCTGTATCTCCTGCCTAGCCTAACGTTAGTTCATAGAGTTAGCTAGCTAGCTAAAATGCTAACCATTAGCGAACGTTAGCTAGCTGCTAGAATGAAGTAAACTAGTACCGGTAAATCAACCCAAGCAAATTGATAACTTCAAACAAGTTATAAACAAGATAAGGCTAAAAAGGGAAGAATACTGGAGTGGACAATCAAATTCGCTAGCTAGTCAACTAGTTAACGTCAGCCACTTACTCAATCATTCATGCTCCCGCACTCTGAAGCAAACATCAACACTGCACATGCAGCCATTGAGATGAGGTATGCAGGCTATGTAGCGCTAGAAGGGTGCCAAAGTAAAAATGGTATGGTCCAAGCATAGGGGTGTTAGGCTTTTTTGGAAAACAATTATGAAGGATTTTACTAGTGTTTTTCCACTCTGCATTGTTATATTACCTGTATTTGTGAGGGGTTTGTATCTCATGATATTTTTTTTTGGGGGGGACAAATGTATCTTTTATAAACATTGAGGGGGACTTGTCCCCTCTGACCCCCCCTAAATTTGCGCCCATGTAAATCACACAGTTCGGTGCTAAATGTAGAAAATGTAGTTGGCCTGAAAAGAGTGTTACAGGGCAGGATACAGATTTTTGATGTGATGAAATTCAACAGGAAATGTATGTTAATTGATCTGCCACAATATGCCAACCTTTATGCATGTATACATCCACGATCCAGTGTGGAGGACTGAAATGTCATGTGGAGGAATGAAAAGTTGAATCAAAAGAGAAAATGTAATTGATTTTTTTTTTTTTTTTGCTGCTGTTAATGGCAATATAATTTATAACATTCTCTGTCATCTACATTTTACAATATATGAATCAATACATAGCCATATATGGTCAATCCATATATTGCTCTATATTGTAAAATATAATGAATGTGCTGTGCAAAATGAGATTTGGACTATTGTTGTTGAAGCTCTGTGTAAACCTATACATGAGCTTGCTTAACTCATAAAAATACATTGTTTCAATAAACAAACATGCAATAATGTAATGCAGTTTTGGTTTGCACTGCAGTGTATTTTAGAATATATGAATCAATACATAGCAATAGATGGTCCATCCACATATTGCTATATATTGTAAAATATAAGAGCAAGTTTCCCATGTATTGAAATATATTATGTGATATATTGCCATATAAATTCCAGTATATTGCAATATATTTTCGTTTTGTAAGGGAAACTTGAACTCAGTCCCAATCCTGAACCATAAGTAGGCTTAGGAGCTTGTTCGAATTGACTAGGCAAAGAAGAAAGCTTCCACAAGTAACCATCATTAAAGGATACATTTAACTTTATAAAGACAAAAGTTAACAAGGGTTAATAATCTGGGGAGATGTGGAATGAATAATAATGTCCTCTAGCAGACCTTTAAGTCAGTATTCTGTGTTTTATTCTTATGCTTGGTTCTCTAGTTTTCTGTAATCATTTACCCTCCTCACTTCATTTGTAAATCACTGAGTTCATTATCTTGTTTGTAACTGCGCAACTTGTTATGCTTTCCTGTTTGCCATGCACCTGTGTGGATTCAACCTTTGTGATTTGTTAGCTTTGTAAGTTATATATAATGTAGATGTTTAGTCGGCTGGGCAATTGTTTGGTTGATGGGCTGTTAGTCAACCAGGGTTTTTTGGTCGGGGAATCACAAATGATCCAAATCCACAGAGAATCCATTCTGGATGCTGCAGTATATGGCAGTGACACTCTTCACTCTTTAGTAGGCTTATGCGGTCTTGATATACAATAAATTACATCTGGCAATTACGGAAATATTAATGTTGTGAATAATTCGGCACCCTATCCTTCTAGGCATGCAAATATGCATTTTAATTACAGCTGTTTATTTGCCCTAAAGCTACAGTTAAGATAAGTGATGTAGGCAAACTTGAATTTCTCATTTCAATATTACCTTGGAACATAATGTTTAAGTAAAAATCTGGAGCATTTTCATTTTAGTCAGCTGACTGTCGAAAAAACTAGAATGACTTTGCAACATTTTGCTTTCCTCAGTTCAACGAACATGACAAAGCACGTGAAAATAGTAAATCATCCCACGTTATATTCTTTCCACGGATAAACATGTTTTATGTGCTTTATTGGTGAAAATTTAAGATTGAGTTGCTATATGTCAGCTATTAGTAATGTGTGTACTGAGTTATGCATAGGCTATGTAAATGGAAACTGCATTTATTAGTGCATCGCTGTTACATTGAGGGCAATTCCACTTCAACTTCAGGTTTCAAGGATTTGTCAAATAAAATGTAAATTAATGCTCTTGGTGCTTGCTGAGCATCACATATGAAGACCTCAAAGGAAAAATGATCAGAGTCCAAATTGCATTTTTATATATTTTATATAGTGTATATTATATTTTATATATTTTGTATTTTTTGCATTTTTTTTCAGTGCTTTGTTTCTAAGATCGTTTTGAATTTTTAATTCATCATTTCTCCACAACGTGAAAATGCGACTGATCATTTTTAAGTTAATGAGCTACGCGCTCATGTGACCGTGTTATATCATATGGTTATATACAGATATTATATTTATATGTAAAATGTATGTTCAAAATACATGTGTTGGCTTACGATATGCCCTGAGGAAGACGGTTGTGTCTAAACGTTGGTTTTGTTGCCAATTAACCTTTAGCATGCTAAGTTAATTTAAGCCTATTGGATGCTGGCAGCTGAGTTCTGGATCAGTGTAATATAGCCTGCAACTGGCTTATTTTCAAGACTGATCCAGATATCACACCTACTGATACTAAAAAAATTGGGTCGTTTCCAAGGAAGTAACCCAGAATTACAGACCTTAACCACTCAAAACAAGCCATTACGATGACGCAATGGAGTCTCCCGTATTCTGATATATGAATGGCTAATATTGGCCACGTGATCATTGGTTCATTAAATATAGGTTACGGCGCAAGTGTATGTAGCGGATTGGAATTTCAGAACGATTTGGGCTGCGGAGGGATTGGGTGAACATCCCTCCGCGGCCCAACTTGTTCCGAAATTCCCCAGGTTCTACAAACACGAGCACAGTAAACTATTATATGCGCCATTTTTTGTATTCATTTGTGAGACAAAGTTCTCATTCAACATTTCACATAGATTTGGTTCGTTAAAAAAAAGGGAACTATTTGATGTAGTATGAGTGTACTGGTACTGTACAGCGATCAGTCATTTTACATTCGCATGTATGATGAAAAAATGGCTAGATTTGCAATACCTGTCCAACAAGAATTGTCTACATCGCTAGCAAGAACAATGCAAAACAGATGTGGGACACAAATCCATAATATCAGCATTTAATAATCTGTCACATTTGGCAATGGTCGTATGCATAGCCACTGACTCTCCATTGCTCGCTATCAGCACGACCGCACTCATACTGCGTCATGTACGCACTTTAAAATGAAGTTATATTAGCACTTGCTGCTGAAATGAAATTTGGATCTTCCGAAATTGTCGAGAGGTGAATGGTCCTAGTTGAACATGTGAGGATACGCTCAGGAACCAGAAGCGAGAACCAGAGAATACAAAAAAAAGGGAGGCTTTATTTCTGAAGGGGGGAAACCCCCAACAGAGCAGGCAACGGTACAATGTCCACAATCCAAAAAATCAGAATCCAAAGGGCGAAATCCAGAACCGTAAACAGGGCACCAATAACAAAAATCGTAGTCAGACAAAAGAGGTTCGATACACTGAGAATGTGGCAAAGTACAGGGAATAGGCAAAAATTGTTAAACAAGGACGGTCCAGTCAGAAAGGTAATCACAATGAAGACAAGGCGAAAAAAGCGTGGCGAAAGGAGAACGTTCTGACAAGGAAGTGCTGTGAGAAGACTCCTAATATACACTCATGGGAAGTCACATGCTTAACAAGACACAAGTGCAAGAAGTCAGACTGATTACAAAGGAGGGAACATGAGGGAGAACCTAATCACATGAAATAGGCACCTGCCAAAACACGAACAGGGATCACGAGACAATCCTATGACAAAACATACAGCTCCGGTTAGGGAGTTCTAACGTGCACAGATAATGAGGCAGGACAGAGTGGAGCAGGTGCGGAGGATCCGCTGAATTGCAGCAAAGACTAAGTGAAGGCAAGAGGCGGAGACTAGAATAGGGCGAGTGCTGAGAGCTAGTTAATCAATTAGTAAGTGCAGCTATACAATCCCTGGTGCTCGTTAGTAAGTTAGTATTATATATACACACACAATATTAGTCTTGGTTAGTATCTTAACAAAATAATAAACTGTTAGTATGGGTTAGTAAAATAGTAAAGTAAGGTGAAGGAAGCAAACGAGACTAGAAGGAATGGTGGAAACCCAGAAACCATTAAATCACCTAAGCATGTGACACGCAGGACTGGGGAATGAGCTGTAGTAACAAAAGACCAGACGGGAGACAAAGTGCAAAGAAGGGCATGGTGGAAAACATGAACCGGACTATATACAGAAATATGGGTAATGGCAAAAAATGGCAAGACATGGCAGAAACAAAACATGGCATGGAACAAACTAAACAGAACATGGCAAAACAGACGTGGCAAACTGACAGAATCATAACAGAACAGCGAGAATCCAAGTCATCTTGAACACAACGGAGGCCATAACTGATAGAAATGTTGACTGATAATCCGTTATAGCTCCTTCAAAAAAGCAACCGATCTGGAAATAACTCTAAATGGGAAAACTAATCATCCGTATTATTTTGAAAATAACACCTGTTTCTACCGCGCAAGGTGCCACGGAAACGTCCGACTTGAAAGTAATTCCGACCATTTCAGCCCCGTAGCCTATGGCACTACGGCAAACATTACGGCACGGGTGTACTGGTACTGTCAGCGAGACAAACGCATGTAATACTTATTTATGAGGGAGGGCATTCCTAAACACAGTTCTTCTTGTGGAGCGATCTCGCCGGCAGTCGGAACAACCACCATGGCGACTGCGGTCACCGGCAGTTGCACAGAATAAGGAATGTATGGGCGAGTACGGTCGCCGGGAGCAGGCTAAAGGTTAAAAAGTTTATGCATCGTGGCTATGCATATGCGGCTTTGCTTCCACACACTACACTTCAGTTGTAGTCAGCACCTCTCTAATGTGCTCCTGCCCTCTCCGTTCTGAAAGGCTAACAATATGCAGACATGTTTTATTTACATGGTTCAAACATATGTAGAAAGAAAATGAACAAAAGAACAAAAGAAAGAAAAGATGAATGAATGAATGAATGAAAATGTGAGTGATGTTGCGATTTATTACATTTGTGGGAAGTTATCACGTTTGTGGGGTTAACACATGCTTCTTTTCCCATATACACTCTTATGCATATCTGGCACTGCCCCGCCCCTCAATGTGGGCTATTTATGCTGTGTTCCTCCTCCACCTGCTGCTCGTAACATTGCCTTCTGCAGCATCATTCTTGCTTGCTGCTAGTTAACATCCCACCACGACATTATCCGCCTGTGGGCTTTGAATTTCCCCACAGGGGGAAGGTGAGTATTATGACACTCCCTGCTCACTTCTCCTCAAGCTCTGTAGGCCACAGGGTGTGTCAGAGTCAGAGCTTAGACACCAACCAACTTATATTGTAATTAGCTGTTTACATATGAGTTGGTTAACTGGAATGTAATTAGAATCAGTTTATTAATTCTATGAGTTTACGTGATTTGTTATCATCGGTTTGTTGTTATCTGTTTTAGTGTTGTGCTAATTGGTACTATGGATTTGCGGTCGTCGCGCGTCCGCATCCGCGCTCGCAGAGATTTTCTTGTGAACGCTCTACAGACTGCAATTCTTATCTGATCCTTTTCATATTTCACATGCACGTTGACAGAGGTCAGAGGATGAAGCCTATCGATTTTGGTTGAGTTTCGTCGTGCGGTGTCCGGATATTTCCCAAAAAAGGGACAAAAATGTTCCCATTGGAATGAATGGCAAAAGCTAGACTGCGTGATGTCACAGCTAGAGTGGGAGCTGAGAGCAGACAGAATGAAAAAATACTTTTTAAATTGCTCTAACTTCCATAAATTTGAATCCCTCCATGAAATTTCACAAAAACGTAGGAAAATTTGTTGTCCGGACGTGAAAAAGCCATTCCTAGACCTGCTGCTTTTGGCGACGCAAGTAAAAACAAGCTGCTTATTGTCAGTCTCAATGTGTGGGTTAGGTTGTCGCCAGCATATTGCAGTTGCATCCCTTAACTAGCTTGCGTGTCATTTTTCAAAAGGGGGCCGTAGAATACAGGACATGGGCAAAGTTTCACTCGAGGTTCATACTCCTGGGGCCTCATTCACAAAATGTATTTTTGATCAATTATCTCACAGGTATGTTATTAAACGTATTTCCAATTATGGCTCGACTTAGAAATTTTGAACATTTTGATGTTATATTCCAAGAGTTTACCACAGTTCATCAACAATATAGTATACATTATCAAATATGTACAATCCTGGTTATGAAAAATTTGGTACATCATGAACCAGGCTAATACAATCCAAAAGGACTGATTTGAAATATTCATTCACCCTCAACTATTTTTAAAACAGTACAAAATCACAAAATTTTATGGTCTAATGTGAATTTAATAGTTTAGGTTCAAAGGGGTCCAAAAATTTGGCACATGCATTTGACTGTGAAACATCACCATGTTGTTTAATAGTACCATTAAGCGTTTGGAATTTGGAAACACCAATTGGTCAAGTCTACCAAGCAGAATTTTCCCCTTTTTCGCCATTATCCAGGCCTTCAGCTGTGCAGTTGTATGGGACTTTTGCTGGCATATGTAATATTACATTATGCATTCACAAAAAGTATTCAAACCTTTGCCTAATAGCAAGCTTGGTCGTATTCTCTTAATGTTACACAACTGAAAATGACGCGATTGCACAGAAAACAAGACTTGCAAAACCGGCCTGAAGTGCTTGATTGCATTTATGGGATTTAAATGAGATAAGGACTTAGTCAATAGGAATAATTTCAAATAAAACAGGACTGGAGGGTTCCTTCTACTGAATAGATCTATGTCTCTGGAGGAGGAATTCAATGAAGAACGGTTATTGTTCATTTTATGAGTAAGTACAATTTTATTCTTTTTACTCATCTAGCTGGGTAACTGTTTTTTACTCTCGGTTTACCATAGCCATGATGATCACAGAGCTTGTTTGCCACATTGGTTAGGAAGAGTAAACGTTAGACTTTGTTAATAATACTGCATGTGGTGGCGTTTTGCTCAATGTGGCTTTCTGTTTTAGAATTTATACCGATTTCAACAAGAGTAATACTTGTCCCTTATAAGGCGTGAAAAGTGTTTATATAAGGTTGTGAGCTCGGAAGTGAGAACTGCTAGCTTTTCACAGGGCTCAATTTTAAGGATTTTTTTTGTTGAAATCCCAAGGGCAACCACGGTCAGAAGTTACGTAGCCCAACAGCTGCTGAGGTTGCCCTGCCTGGTTCAGTAGTGAGAAGTCTGCTGGCAATAAGCAATGTATTTTGGTATGTTTAAAACACCCATCACATTTGGTTTATATCCTCATTGATTGAATGATATGGGATATTTTTTTCAACACTGTTTTTAGGGCTGTGATTGAGCTAAGGAGTACAGATTAGCTTAATTCCCACCAAATTCAGGCCTCCTTGTATGGTTTCCTTACCCCAACCCTAAAACCTCAGTCCTGGTTAAGTCACAACAATGATGGAAGACTGAAATGAATGCATCAACTCAGTTATTAATCAAAATTATTTTATTCAAACTGTCTCTTTATTTTATTCACACTTAGTGTCATGGTTTAGGCGTGCGTTTGTTTGTTGGACCTTTCTTTGTTCTATCGTCCGGGAAGATATCAGATTTCTTTTCCATCAAATTCCTGGCCCAGCTGGCTGATTGAGCTGGGGTGGAGTTTTCCGGACTCTATATATATGGCCGAGGGTTCGCCACGCCTATCGCTAGAGTGACTGTTTGTTTCTAGCACTTCGGCCAGAGAAAATCTCTAGTCAGATTTCCTTGTGATTTGTTCTATTCCCTTTATTGTTAGAAATTTCTTCTTTTAGAAATTTTTTCTCTTCTCTCTTGTTGTTTATTCTCTCTCGCACTGCTTCCGTGTTGCGGACTTTTACTCGTCCTTGGAAGCGCAAGCTTTTACCGGAGGTGTGTACCTCTTTTGCCTTTGTCTCTTATCTGGGCTGCTCTCACTTCTTTCTCTCACTGATCGCGGCACCTGGCGTCCTATCACCGCCCATTACACTTAGTGCCAGTGTCAGGAGCATCATGAGTATGACTCTCAGTCACACAAAAGAGTCAGAGGTAACCTCATCTTACACATGACCCAACTTGATAGTACTCATCTCTGTCTTCACACATTATTCTGTCCATGGAGACTCAGTCACTGTCAGAGTCTGACAATTCATCCACATGATAGCCATCCAGATCTCCAACCTCCACAATGGTACAGTCCTCTGACTCAACTTCACAATGAGAATCTTCACTTGAATCTACATCAGTAGCAGCTGCACCAGTTGTTGTCTTTCATTTCCTGGGACCATATGGTGGTTGGACTGGATGCCTTTTTCACTGTGAACTGCTGTTCCATAGGTAAATTGCTGGGGCAGGGTCAAAGTCCTTATCTGGACTGTGCATCTTTATTCTCATTTAACATGTCAGGGCATCATTATGATTATCTTAACTATAGTTTGGGAGGCAGGCAACCAATCTCGGATTGTGCAATTTCAAGATAGCAGTGGCTGAAGTTGAAACTGGGCATGTTTTTCAACAGAGCGCTGTAGGCCCTCAATACATATGCTGTATAATACAGTACATCAATGTATTGGAGAAAATAGGACAAATTTAATTATTTGAGACAGTTTCTTCACGTCAGATAACCTCTGATAATATTTTGAAGCAGACTAGAGGCAGGCATTCTGGATTGGGGTGCCACAGCATCTATTCCAGGCACATTTATCATCGAGCTGATGGTTTATTCCATTGGGCTTCAGGGCAGTGTCATGGGCGTGGATGATTGCATCACCATGGTGATAGTCGCGCCGAATTCCTAGAATTGTTAGTAATGAATTCCATCCCCTTGAAGTTGATACAGCCTGATTTCTGTTTTTATGAGAAATGAAGCAAACAAAAGAAACTTTCCAATAAAATACTTTGTTTTATTACAAACAAATCCATTTACATCTCAAGCATTCAATTTGAATTGTCCAGCCTGCAAACATGTTCAAGTCATGGTAGACGTGTTCATCTGATGTAAAAGCCAAGATCAATACTGCCGTACAGTTCTCCCAGTCTCTGCATGAGTCTAGTCTGGAGAATAACCTACTACCAAAGTGCACTGTCAATGTGGCTCTATTTGAACTGAATCATTGGGGCTTTAAGCAAGAAATAGTTTGAACTACCAGGTGTATTTGGAGAGCCCTAGTCGCTACCATCACACGATAAGAACTGCGTACATGATAAAGCGTAGCCGTGGTCATCTGCCGCTCTTTGACGTTCGGCGTAGGATTCGGGATCAAACAAGTATGGTCTCACAGCAATACATGCCGCGGAGAGCTGTCCTGAAATATCTGCGATCTTGGTTTCCTGGTTCTTTGGGTCTGCACCCTCCCCCGGAATCGAAGCGGCCAGGCAGCCAATCAGATCAGCGCCTCATTAGCGAAGCCTCCCCGCCCATTTCAAAACGGCTCATGTTTCAGGCCGGCACAGACCGGGTGAGAGAAGAGGTCTCACTTGGCCTGGATGTGTATGTTTTTTTGTAACTGAATTCCTAACATTATTTTAAAGACCCATTGGACCAGGGTTGGGCTCAATTACTTTTTTCAATTACAATATATTGTAATTGTAATTACAATTACAATTGCTTTCTGGACAAAATATTCAATTACTTTTCAGTAAAGAATTCAATTAAAATTAAATTACGATTATGAAAGTAATTGATTACAATTACTGTAATTGTAATTGAAAAAAGTAATTGAACCCAACCCTGCATTGGACATTTTTTAAACAACTAAATACTCCATGAAAGGGAGCCTTTAATAATTGCCCTGACAGTGCTCAGTGGCATATTCAATCATTTGTGAATCTTCTTGTACAGCCATTACCAGATTTATGAAGGTCTATGACCATCTGCTGCTTTTGAACTTAGTTGTTTTTTCCTCATGGTGTTGATGACAATGGGATATTGCATGTGCGTTACATAAACTGTATAAAAAGATGGACGAACCAACCTTGACGTCACCCATTGGTTTCAGCATACCATTTAGGAAGCCTCAATTTTGGCAATTTGAACAGCGCCATTTTGTCATTTTGAAACCAGATGTGATTCTTATTGGACGACAGCGTGAATTGAAGATCCAGGGAGGAGCGAGGGGTGGATGTGCGGGGTGGATCTGACTGTATCTGATGAGGACCAGGATGAGGATAGCCATAC
Source organism: Gymnothorax javanicus (assembly GCA_029692085.1). Taxonomy (NCBI): domain Eukaryota; kingdom Metazoa; phylum Chordata; class Actinopteri; order Anguilliformes; family Muraenidae; genus Gymnothorax; species Gymnothorax javanicus. The sequence goes on along the minus strand of CM056194.1, from coordinate 161,741,124 downwards.
CCCTAAAGCAGATTCTGGCTTTATCCTTTATTCTAGTCTATTTAGGATCATAATTTACAGAAATGGACATCATGACATGTCGTCGGAGACCTGAAACTTGCAATAAATACCATAAAATAATGTGGAAAATCATTATTGAAATAATAAATCAGGTGAGAAAGTAGGGTCTTTTTCTCAGACTACTATAGCATTGAACTTCTTTCTGCAAACACCGACGTTGCCATCTGCTGGCCATTAAGTAGAATGCAACTTTTAGAGATTTCCATATTGGCCTCACTTTTCAGACCCAGGCGCTGCGTCCACCTTTTTATATAGTCTATGGTGCATTACCTCATTTTGATACCCTAGTGAAAGAGTTAATGATGTAATGGCTTAATATAACCCCTTAACACTAAGATAAAATGTAATAAGAGAAATTTATGAGCTGGTTTAATTTTCGTTGATGTTATTTTCAATAATTTTTAAGGGTGCCACTAAATGCAAAGGAACATACAGCTGGGTGTCATCGGCATAACAGTGGTAGTTCGTGTTAACCAATGATTTGACCCACAGGATGCAAATATATGGAGAAAAGTAATGTACCTTTGACGAAGGCCATGGCTAAAACTGGAGAAAGATGAAGTGGAATTTCCAACAATGACAGAAGATATTCTATTTGACAGGTAGAAACATAATAAATTGACTGCAGTCCCTTTGACGTCAACCTATGAAGCCAGACGCTAAAGCGAATGGTGTGAATCACAGAGTCAAATGCTGCACTCAAGTCTAGTCGGACTAAAATTCAGCTTTGTCTTTTGTCAGCTGCAAGGGGTAGATCATCTGTAACTTCCACTAAAGCTGTCTCAGTCTTGTGCACGGATCTAAAACCGGACTGACAGTGATCATAAATGCTGCTCACACTCATATAAGCAATCACCTGGGAGGCAATACATTTCTCCAAAACCTTAGATAAGAAAGGTAATGTAGAGATTGGTCAATAATTGCTTAGGGTAAGGGATCAAGATTTGTTTTTTTGGGTTGTGCAGTTGCATGTTTGAAAAAAAACCTGTCTGATTCGCCTTATGTACATTGAACAAAAATATAAACGCCCCATGTCAAATATTGATGCCACATGGAGTTAACAACTCTAAGTGAGCATATGCTGACTTTTACTTGTACAATAGGGATATTTCTCTTGATTTGTGTACCATATTTTAATCCATCTCTCTGTCAGTGAGCATTTGCTCAGTGATGCAGTGATTTCACTCAGTACATGAGTGTGGCATTTCCAGACGGTGATCAGACAGAATGAGCAGTACCCAGACACTCCTTATACAGGGGACAATAAAAGGCCACCCCAAAATGTCAAATTTTATCAAAAGTCATCATGCCTCAGATGTCTCAGGTCATGCGGGAACATGCCATTGGCATGCTGGATGCAGGGATATCCACCAGAGCGGTCTGCATGCAGTTCCTTGAAGCAGAGCACATTCCAGTTCTGGACTGGCCTGTGTATTCGCCGGACATGTCGCCCATAGAGCATCTTTGGGATGTTCTGGATCGACATGTCCGCGACCGTGTTCCAGTTCCAGTTCAGGTCATGCGGGAACGTGCCATTGGCATGCTGGATGCAGGGATGTCCACCAGAGCGGTCGCTGTGCAGCTGAATGTTAACTATCAGACGATAGGCCGTTTGAGAGTTTGTTTCCGACAGACGGGCATTACTGCAAATCGACCTCATCCACGTCGGCCACGTGTGACCACACCGCACAAGATTGTTATATCCGGCTCGTCCACCTACGGGATCGGCTCAGATCAGCGACACGCGCAGCGGATGAGCACAACAGAAGCATCACACCACAGCAGTCCATAACCGCCTGCGAGAAGCCAACTTGCACGCTCGGCGTCCTCACTGTGGTCTGGATCTTACCGCTGTCCGGCGTCGGAACCGACTCGCATGGGCAAACGCACACGTTCAATGGCCCTTGGCACGTTGGAGAAGAGTGCTATTCACAGTTTTTTGTTAATAAAAACTCAAAAATTTGACATGGGGCGTTTATATTTTTGTTCAGTGTATTTCACCGGTTTCCTGTCACAGACCATGCTCTTCAACAAATGTGGCTTCTTGCTGTCGATTTGAACATTGAACCCCAGGTGGTAAGGGTAAAGAAAAAAATCTTTGTGTGTGCAGTGCGCATTTTGACAAGGACGATTATGTCCCTACATGACCAAGACAGAGGAAACAAAATGTTTTGAAGAGCACTGCACTGGTGCCTATAATTGACAAAAACACGTCTGACTATGAAAGTGACGATGACATTCCCTTTACCACATAGCCAAAGGGATACCTTTATGAACCTGAGTTCACCGATGCTGAACTTTGTCAGAGATAGAGATAGATCGAGCAGAGTGAGATGGAAGAGAGAGAAGCTATCTGAGCTGAAGATGGGCCCACGACCAGGGCCTGAAATTAACACCCGACCACACGACAAATGCGGGTAAATTTTACAACTGGCAGGCGAAACTGACAATCTACCTGCCATGTTGGCAAGTAGCAAATGAGTATTGAGCAATTCATTAGTCATTGTTTGTTTGTCACTCCCAATCAACTTTCAGACAACGCAAAATTGTCCCGACCAACTTGGTTCAGCGGGGAAAAGGAAAGAAACGTGCAATCTTAAAGCTAACATGATCCAGTCCGATAAAATGCTCTGTTTGCGGCTTGTGGTCCATTTTGAAGTGTTTATCTCAGCTGCAGTCGCACAACCGCACATTAAAATGCTTAACAGGATTGCAAACTGGCTTGCTATTATTGCTACATATCCACTCACTTGGTTTAAATGTCCAGGCTACTCGATCTGAGCCGGTTCCGTGAATGCGCTGGGATGGCTTGCAAGGGTTAGTGAAGGTTGTGACAAGTGAAAGAAATTTAAACAATAGTTGATATTCAAGTACATGATGACCAGGGGCGGAAATACTGGAATGTACAACTGCACCCAGGCCCACAAGCCATGGGACTCAGTTTGAACTCTGTGGTGTCAATACGCACATAATGTAAACAAGCAACAAGTATACACACAAGCAATTTAATGTGCTGCTTGTAGATCATCCTTATTGATGTGTTGGAATAATAAACGTGATCAAAGACAAATAAATCTCAGTTGTGGGATGTAGCATTCTTAAGATTTCAATATGTTGATTATGTTTAATAATTATGTAAATATTAAGGGGCCTACATTAGATTATTGAATTTTTTTATTGAAATTGATGAGCTATTTGCGCAAGTATGCAATTTTGAATAACATTGATTTAAATACAGCAAATATGCGTCCAGATGAATGATTGTCGTCTTACCTAATCGGGGAGAACAAGCAGCACCTGTTAAGTGTGGAGTGCTCTCAGAGTGAACCTTTTGTTAATCATGAAAATGACTGAGAACAGGTCAGGACAAATAATTGTTTTAAACGGATCTTTTGTGCACCCCAATTATCAGTTCTGGTTCCGCCACTGTACTGAATTTAGCCCATGATTTAATTGCTGCTAGATCGCATATGTAGGGCAACCGTGTCTTCAGATGCCAATTACGATAATTGGAAAACGCGTCAATAAAGGAAAATGATTGAGAACTTGCCAGGACTACTTCTTGTCATAAAGGGACGTGTCTGTGCCCCCCCAATTCCCTGTTCTAGGGCCGGGCCTATGCCATACTGTAAAGCCTTGTCATATCATGCAGTTACATTCAACTGGAGTCAATTTGCATCATTTTGCCTTTTACTTAGACAATAATGGAGCTTGAAGCTGAGGGGGCACATCATGTGTTCATTTATGTTGATGAAGCCGGCTTCAATCTCTGCAAAGTGAGGAGATGTGGGAGGAATCTCATTGGGTACAGGGCCACTATCACAGTCCCAGGACAGAGGGGCGCCAACATAACTGTGTGCTCCCATCTACAATGATGGTGTCCTATGCCATATCCCTCCTATTGGCCCATACAACACCGAACGGCTCATAACATTTCTGAATGCACTTTATGAGAGGCTGATTCCACCTGAGGAGAGAGGGCTGCTGAGGCCTGGCATGCCGCTCTTTGTCATTGTTTGGGACAATGTGGCGTTCCACCACTCTCGCCTTGTCAATGAGTGGTTTGCAGCACACCCGCGTATGATGATGCATATTCCCCATTTTTGAATCCCATAGAGGAGTTCTTCAGTGCTTGGAGATGGAAAGTTTATGATCACCACAACTATGACAAGATGGCCTTGCTGAATGCAATGACTGCTGCTGCCCAAGAAAGAGGTGCAGAGGACTGTCAAGGTTGGATAAGGCATGCAAAAAGGTTTTTCCCCTCCGTGCATTGCAAGAGGATATTGAGTGTGATGTGGATGAGGCCATGTGGCCCCATCGTCAAGATAAGAGACTGAGTATCCATAGTGGCTATTTGAACTCATTTCTTATACTGTAATAGATTTTATTTTCTGTAATATTTACAGTATTTCAGTTTTCAGCCACAGTTTGAGGCACATAGCCTCTGTAGAAAGACAACAAATGGCACAGGCATGAAAGCTAACACAATTACAAGCAATGGTACACTAATTCACACTGAGTGCTGTATTTTGTTGTCCATTGTGTAATGATTGATTGGAAGAGCTCATACATTTGTTTGCAAGTTGTGTTGTTTGAAGGCAAAATTAGCTTTTGTTGCATATTTTAAATGTTTTGGCACAGTTAAAGCCTTTTGCAAACAAAATGTCATTTTGACCATGAGTGCCACTGTTTAGGCCTGTGCGTTAACTGTTTTGAAAATGTGGAGTTTGAGTTGACTACTGCATCAAAGCAGTCAAGAAAAACTGTAATAAACTAGCTAGTGACGCCGAACAAAACCCGATGAATATAAAGCAAAAATAACTGAGATTGCTTCAGTTTATTCTTGAAAATATGAATGCTCTGAACAGATTATTTTTGTCCAGCCGAGCTGGAGAATTTTAAAAATGATCGGCAGATTTGGAAAGTTATATTAAATTGGAGCCCGTTCACACATTGCTGTCGGCTTTTAATCTCGGTTGATTATTGTGCTTTCTTTCTGCACTATAGAAACATAATTTTAAATTAAAGCTGCAAGCATCTGTGATCGGGCCCTCGCACTCCTGCGCGACCGCGGGGGGCCGCAGCGTGAAGCGAGAAGAGAGAAAAAAACGGGAAGGAGCGAATAAACGCAATGTTTTGTTCATCCACTAGGTGGCGCTAAAAGCGTAACCACATGTGGGCAGGTGCGTTCGGGGGGGGAACCTCATCACACATGTCAAGTTTTGAACCAATCGGACAATGCGTGCTGGATTTAAAACGAGTTGATGCTCCGTGGCAAAGGATCGAAAGTTGCGCCCGCCGCCACAGGCAGCCTGACAGGATGACATGACAGGAAACGTGTCACTGTGGAGATTCATCAACTTAATCGTCATGTGGCCACAAAATGTAGTTGATCTGGTCAGGAGTTTGGGGTTGGTGTTTGTCAATGTAAAATATGGCATTTCCTTTTTCCACAAGGGGGCGCCATGAGCGAGATTGCATATCAGCATATGGAGGCGATCAGGCTCTTGTCAAGTAGAGAAGTTTTGAAGCAGTTAGGATGAAGAATGTGTGAGAGAGCTTCTGGAATATGCATGGCGAATCATCAAATGGCGACGCCATAGCGGCCATGCCCATCGACTTAGAGAAAAGCTTTTGATAACTTTTGATCACAAAGATCTTGAGATGATGTTCAATAAATCTGAAGTTGATTGGACAAAATATGTAGGAGGAGTACGTTAAATTACACGGTGTGGAATTGCAACCATAATCGAAAATGAAAATCAAAATGGCCGACTTCCTGTTTGGTGTAGACAATGGCTGCCAGTGACTTTTTTGTGTGTCAGGACAACTTCTACATGCGTACCAATTTTCATCTACCAATTCCAAAAAAAGCCCTATGGGGAGGGGTTTCAGAAATTTTCTAGGGGGCGCCATTTTGCCCCGCCCTTGTGCAACGACTTTAAAATATGTTCACCAAACCTGACAAATATGCAAAATTTGGTGAGTTTTTGAGCATGTTAAGGCCTCCAAACATGCAAAAATACTTGGTGAAAAATAATAGGGGAAAAAAAAAGAGAAATTATAACAATTTCAATAGGGTCCTTGCACCGTTAGGGCTCGGGCCCTAATAAAACACCCTAGCTATACTCAGGCAGAGGGGTTTGATAGCCTACAGCCAAATGATGTTATATTTGAAATGGGGTTTTCATTACAGCTCCGTTTAATTCATTTCAAAATGTGGTGGCCGTTTGTGACAAGTAGCCTAATTTGGCTTCACAGAAAACACCAGAAAATGACTTCATGGTTTTACCATTCAATCCTTCCAAGCAAAAGATAAGAATGTTTAGACTGTCAAGGGGGATAGATATTTTACCATGCAGAGGGCTATTGTCGCTGCAGAAATAGGACTGTGAATTCACCCCGCAACTGTATCTTAATTGTGTTAAGCCGATTTACCGCAGATCGTAGCGCAGTGGCAACATCGGCCCAGATCAGCCTGAAATAACTCGGGTCAGTGTTTATACTGTGACTGTTGTTACGACCAAGTTTATAACACTAGCAAGCAACCTCTTGTTTACATTTATTTATTTACTTATTATTTATTTTCCAGGAAACGGCCACCGTATTTTCAAATGAAGCACATTGAGCTTTCATCAAAACCGCTTTTAAAGTATAAAATCAGTTGGCTGTATCACATTCCTCTGCCTGAGTATAGCTAGGCCTATAGCCGTCTACTTAAAATTATTGTTAAGAACAGACGGAAACTCCAAATGCAGATCAAACTCAGCAGGGCGTTTTTTAGACGTGGGATTCGATCCCTTACTCATGGTCAGTTCAGAAAATAGTCAGAAGCCAGCAAACAGATAGATACAGGTGAGCAGAATCGTAATCAGCAATACAGGCCAAGATCGGGAAACCAGGAAATCAGTCCGCACAAAGACAATGAACAAAAGGGGGAAAATAAACTAAAGGAACGAAGGGAATGGGGAAAAGGGTAAGGGGAAAATAGGGAAGGAGAGATTAGGGAAACTAACTAAACAATTGGAACACAAGGGCAAAGGGAATACAAGGACCTATCAATCACACTGCAATCTCACTTCAAACACAAAACTAAAATATACAGACTGATACAAACAGACAAATACTTTCAATAGAGCAATCACAAACCAAATAGCGCAGAGACGAACCAACCAGACAGAGTCAAGGGAAGAACGAATCGACTTGGAACAAAGGGGGAATGGGATATTTAAGCACAAGACAATTAACGTGATTGCCTGACTAGATAGGGAACAGCTGTGGCAAGAAGCCAGAGAGGGGCGGAGCCAGGAAGAGCAGGACAGGGATAGGCGAGTAGAATGTAAAGGGCGTGGAAACCTATGCTAATCTGCTCTACACACCCAGGCCCTGATTCTAAACTACTCTCAGGTGCAGACAGGCAGCAAGAACAGAATGAAGGAAGTTAGAATCACCTCACCGAATTAACAGGGGAATTAGTGTGTTAACAAGGACTGACAGGAGGGAAGAACACAAGGGTTTACACTGACAATGACAATCAATCAGAACAATACACAATCACTCAGAAAAATAACAAAAGGTACATAAATGAAAATAAAAACTAACAATAATGAAAACTAAAAATAACAGGCAGACAAAATCCTACTTTCTAACAATTATGTTTCTATGATGCAGAAAGAAAGCACCATAATCAACCGAGATTAACAGCTGACGGCAAAGTGTGAATACAATTCATTGACACCACTTGCCGACACCACAGCCAATATCTTTTTAACGTTCACTAACTAGGCTACATAAAAATAATCTGTTTAGGGCACTCAAATTTTCCAGAGTAAATTGACGCAACCTCGGTTATTTTTACTCTGCATTCATCAGGTTTTTTTTAGGTGTCACTAGCGAGTTTATTAATATGCCAGATTAGTGCAGTATAAAAAAGTGGCGGGCTGCGTATTGCAAGACTACATTTGTTGTAACTAGCTCATTGTACCGGCTTCAAATATTTTGAACAAGTACATTCATAACAAATGCAGGCAAATGCATAGCAAAATGGCAGGTTAGACAAGTGATTTGGCCAACAGTTACGCTGAGGGTAAGACAGGGATGTAAGATGTAATTGCAGTATTCCGAGCATCGTACTTCAGTGCAAGGCCAGTCACTGTCTCGAGACACTCCTTCAGTGGTCCAGAACAAGGTTGCTGATTGGCTGTATGCAAATAAGTTTCTGTTGGTGTCCGGAACTCTCGCGGGGTAAAAAAAAATTTGGTTCCCGCCGCAACAAACTGATTGGCTCCTTACATAATCACTTCTGGCATTTGGTACATTCCCTTTCCGTTAGGATTCATGACTTGTAAAAGTGTTACGCTGTTTGTAAATTTGCCTCAGAGTTCGTTAAAGTGTTTCACGTCTCATAAATTTGTTTTCCAAAATGTAAACTTGTTTTTTCCTTGGTAAAAGTGTTTTGCTAATGTAATTTTGTCTTCTTAAAATGCAAAAATGTTTTCTAAAATGTAAATTTGTTTTGAGTTTGTAAAAGTATTTCACACTTTGAAATTTTGTTTTGCACTTCCCAGCCACCATAGTTTTTGTTCACCTACATTTTGAGCAAGCATTGAATTTCTTCGTTTGAATGGAGGTATCTTTTCGCCGCTGTATTTGTTTGAACAAGAGAGCCATAACACATAACAGTAATCTCCCAGGCTCAAGTGCGGTTGCTTTCACATTGGTACGAGTAGCCATTCATCTGTCTCTGCAAACAGATCTGCGCAATCTCTAAAAACGCGCTCTCTGTGCAAGGCCTGGATGGCCAAAGCGTCCAACAGCAATAGGTAAGCCATTCAGAAGCAGAAAGCATGCAAATATCTAAGGGTTTTTATAGCTTTGTACTAATTAGGATCAACTGGCCAAACTCTTTAGCCCAAGAATTAAATAATAAAATTATTATAATTTCTCAAAAACATAAAACATTTGATTACATGATGCATTTTTAAGGCTTAGGTTTTAAAACTTGTGTTTCCGTGCATTGGACAAGCAATTTGTGGAATAGATATGACAATTTTCTGCTTTCTCTTATCTCGGTAAGAGTGCTCTCGACTACTCGTAAATTTTTTTCTTACCTAAGAGAAGAGCAAAAATAAGAAAACATTGGTGCATCCCGGATATTAATGGGTCAGAACAAAATAAAAAAAAATCGGGGATACGAACGAAAATAAGAGAAAATTTGTTCTTATATCGCTTCTTGCAAGAGGCCCATTGTTTTTAAGCCTTGCTATGTTTTTCCTCATGCATTTGTGGGCAAATAAGAGATCCTCAGCCCATCTGTGCTCCTAAGGGACTATGCCTTTCCTCTTGTGCTTTTATAGTACAGCATCATTTTTAGTGGTGGTTCACTCTACTAATGCACACTGAGGCAGCCAATGTGTAATTACTTTCCTGTGGCTTTTAAAAGACTGTAAAGGATAAAAGGCTTAAATTATGTCATTGATTTTATTAAAGCAGAAGCTCACCCAAAACATACATAAAGGGCCGGCTTCACGTTCATGTATTAAGCTTAATCCTGGACTTAAATGAGTTAGTATGGAGAATATCCTCTAAGAATTGAATTAAGTCAAGGAATTAATCTTAATTTGTGTCTGTGAAACTGGCCCAAAATGTAGTAGAACTGTATTTTGTGCATGTTTGCTGCAGCAAAACAGGATATAAACATGCCCTTTGTCCTGTGGCTTGCAATGTGCCAAAAATTCACAGAATCCCTTTTGTCCCAATGTAATCTTTCAGGACTGCATGAATGCTCACCGAGTTTATCTTCAGAAGGATTACATTAAAAAAAAAAAAAAAAAAACTAGTTTACTGAAATGAAATACACCAACTGTGTAAAAAGCTGTTGTTAACTTAAGTCAGGGGTGTCAAAGTGGTCTGCCAAGGGGCAGCAGGTTTTCACCAAACAGAAGCACACCTGCTACGACTTATTTAATAAACCAATCTCAGCCTGCACAGTTGATTAATTGTCTCAGGCATGGCTTGGCTTAGTCATAATGAAAACCTACAGCCCCCAGGTGTTTTTGAGGACCAGTTTGACACCTCTGACCTGAGAGGCCAAAATAGTTAACAGTCTTGTTATTTACTTTATCAAAGCACATTGCACCCTCAATAATCATGGTTGATACTGTATATTAACGGCTGCAACGGGACATTAAATTTATATGGTCTGCTTTATCTTTAAGAGCACCAGCAAATTTAGAAAAAAGAATTTTCAGTGAAACTTTTTGGATGGAGGAGAACTTCAATGGGCACATACCTTAATTTCATTTTGGGGTTTAATTTGTTTTTGTTCCCTTGATCGAAGATCAGACGGCTCGTAAAAGAATACATGCACGATTTCAAATAGTTTATAACTGTCTGAAAAAATACACTGCCCATCCAAAAGAAAGGTCGATGTTTGAATTTAAATAAGCAAATATTCAAGAGACTATAATTGAATCATGCAGTGATGAATTAGTTTCAGCAGGCAATAATTCTTTCAATCTGAACTGATTCAGTGCGTAACTTCTCATTTCATAAAAACCATGTCAGAAGACATATCTCATGGTCGTTGAAAATATGTTTTTGTGTTTTAATGAGGGGCGACTTATTGGCCAGAATCAAGCAAAGGAAACAGCTAAGGACCTGGCTGAAATCACTGCAGTTGGGTCAGGAACTGTCCAACAATTTATTAATACCTGGAAGAATATTGGTCAACTGTCAACTTCGCGGAAGATAAGGGTCGGAGAAAAATCGTGACTGATCCGGATCGGGGATTACTGAAATGCTCGATGAAGTCTCATCTTTAAAAATCAGCAGCAGAACTTATGGCTTTGTTTAATTACGAAGGTAAGAGCATTTCCACATGCACAATGCAACAAGAATTTGAAGGACTGAGACTAAACAGCAGCATGGCCACAAGAAGTCCATTTGGTAGTGAGGCTTATTGAGAAAAAAACTACTTCAGTTTGCAAGGGAGCGTAAGGATTGGACTGAGGAGTAATGGGAAAAGGTCATGTGGTCAAATGAGTCCATATTTACTCTGCTCCAGAATACCTTATTCCAGAGTATTCCACTGGGGTAAGGAAAGAAGCCCATGAAGAGATGTACCCGCCATGCATAGTGCCCACTACACAAGCCTCTGGAGGCTGAGTTATGCCCTGAGGTTGCTTCAACTGGTCATTTCTAGGCTCTGCACTGTTCTGCAGCAACAAAACACACTACTCACAGTAGGTTGGGCATATTCGTATGTTGTTAGGTGTGGCTCAATTAGGGAATTAAATATTTTCAAATGACTGTTTTCACCTACTTTTATGACTAATTATCAAACACTCCTGCTATTCATTTACACATTTATTACCAACAACACTGCATACTTTTTAATCTTTCCGCGTGATCAGAAAACTACTTTTTCTGGAATGGGTATTTCCACCGTTTGCATCTATTACAGCTTGGTAGGGACGCTTTGTACTCCTAATAATTCGCATGATACTATTCTGCGGAAGAGCATTCAACTCCTCCACTAGCGCTACACGCCGTTCGACACATCACGTGGTGGAGGGGTACGCTCATCCAGGCGGCGCTTCCATTGATCCTAGACGTGCTCAACTACAAAACCCAAAACCAGTGAAGTTGGCACGTTGTGTAAATCGTAAATAAAAACAGAATACAATGATTTGCAAATCCTTTTCAACCTATATTCAATTGAATACACTGCAAAGACAAGTTACTTAATGTTCGAACAGGTAAACTTTGTAATTTTTTGCAAATATTAGCTCATTTGGAATTTGATGCCTGCAACATGTTTCAAAAAAGCTGGCACAAGTGGCAAAAAAGACTGAGAGAGTTGAGGAATGCTCATCAAACACTTATTTGGAACATCCCACAGGTGAACGGGCTAATTGGGAACAGGTGGGTGCCATGATTGGGTATAAAAGTAGCTTCCCTGAAATGCTCAGTAATTCACAAACAAGGATGGGGCGAGGGTCACCACTTAGTGAACAAATCGTGAGCTGATTGTCGAACAGTTTAAAAACAACATTCCTCAACGAGCTATTTCAAGAAATTTAGGATTTCATCATCTACGGTCCGTAATATCGTCAAAAGGTTCAGAGAATCTGGAGAAATCACTGCACTTAAGCGACAAGGCGAAAAACCAACATTGAATGCCCGTGACCTTCGATCCCTCAGGCGGTACTGCATCAAAAACCGACATCAGTGTGTAAAGGACATCACCACATGGGCTCAGGAACACTTCAGAAAACCACTGTCAGTAACTACAGTTCGTCGCTACATCTGCAAGTGCAAGTTAAAACTCTACAATGCAAAGCGAAAAGCCATTTATCAACAGCACCCAGAAACGCAGCCGGCCGCTGGGCCCAAGCTCATCTAAGATGGACTGATGCAAAGTGGAAAAGTGTTCTGTGGTCTGACGAGTCCACATTTCAAATTGTTTTTGGAAACTGTGGACGCGTGTCCTCCGGACCAAAGAGGAAAAAAAGAACCATCCGGACTGTTATAGGCGCAAAGTTCAAAAGCCAGCATCTGTGATGGTATGGGGGTGTATTAGTGCCCAAGGCATGGGCAACTTACACATATGTGAAGGCACCATTAATGCTGAAAGGTACATACAGGTTTTGGAGTAACATATGTTGCCATCCAAGCAACGTCTTTTTCATGGACGCCCCTGCTTATTTCAGCAAGACAATGCCAAGCCACATTCTGCACGTGTTACAACAGCATGGCTCCGTAGTAAAAAGAGTGCGGGTACTAGACTGGCCTGCCTGTAGTCCAGACCTGTCTCCCATTGAAAATGTGTGGCGATTATGAAAGCGTAAAATACGACTAAACGGAGACCCCGGACTGTTGAACAACTTAAGCTGTACATCAAGCAAGAATGGGAAAGAGTTCCACCTGAAAAGCTTCAAAAATTGGTCTCCTCAGTTCCCAAACGTTTACTGAGTGTCGTTAAAAGGAAAGGTGATGTAACACAGTGGTAAAAAAAAAGGCCCCTGTGCCAACTTTTTTTTGCAATGTGTTGCTGCCTTTAAATTCTAAGTTAATGATTATTTGCAAAAAAAAAATAAAGTTTCTCAGTTTGAACATTAAACATCTTGTCTTTGCAGTGTATTCAATTGAATATAAGTTGAAAAGGATTTGCAAATCATTGTATTCTGTTTTTATCTACGATTTACATAACGTGCCAACTTCACTGGTTTTTGTAGGTTGAGATCGGGGAACATAGCTGGCCACTGCACGAGGCACCCCAACTTGATTCAGACGATCTCGGATGATTCTTGTACGATGTAGAGGCACATTGTTGTCCATGAAGGTGAATTCTGGGGCATGTTCCTGGTACTGAGGAATGATGACGGGGTCTATGATGTCTTGCAGGTAAGAATGTCCAGTAACAGTTCTATCGATGATGACCAGTTGGGTTTTGTCTACACAGCTGGCACTTGCCCAAACTGTTACACCCCCTCCCCCAAACCCCTGGCTTGGGATCATGTTGACCTCTGCATTAGACTCACCCTGAAGTCTCCACCGGCGTTGACATCCATCATTTCTGTGCAAGGTGACCCTTCATTCATCGGAAAACAGCACTGTAAACCACTGCTGCATGTTCCAGGTAATGTGGTCAAATGCCAACTGGAGATGATCATGTTGTTGCAGTGGTGTCAAAGGTGTCACCTGCAACGGTCTTCTAGCATTCAAGCCAAAGTCATGAACTCGGTTGCTGATGGTCTATTAGGATACCCTGGTGCCTCTCACATCTCATAGACATGCTTGGAGTTGGGCAGCACTTGCATTACGGTCTCTGAGAGCGTAGGTGCTGAGGTACTGGTTGTCACCCCGATCAGTTACATGTGGTGCTCCACTTCAGGGCCGATTATGCACGCCAACAGTGGCTCGATGACGTAGATACAGTCGACTGATGACATTCTGGGACATGCAAAGTTCAGTGGCATGTGTGCTTCCAATGCTGAGACGGGCTATGACCAGATGGTGCAGCTCTTCTGTCAATCAATAGCGTGCATTCATTAGTGAAGATATGACCTGCTGGTGAACCCATGTCCATCCTGTTTCATATTCATAGCCTTGAAAAATAAGGGGGAGGCTGATTGACGTGACTTTATGTTATTTCGTTTTTGGAGTTGTGACCCCAGCATGGCAGACAGACCATGTATACTGAGCACACTTCTCAGACATGACAAAACAAGGTGTGTCTGGCATGCAGATGCAAGTGTCTAATCACATGCAAAGTCATTCAAGCAGAATTTATACCATCAGTAACATGCCTTGGTACACTCTGCAGTATCCCTAACTTACTGTGAGTAGTGTAAATTCAGCAGACGACCTGAATATACTGAATGACTAATAACCCATCAATGGACTTTTTTTTATCCCTGATGGCACAGGCATATTCCAGGATGACAAAGCCAAGATTCATTGATCTAAAATTGTGAAGGAGTGGTTCCTCAAGTATGAGGATTCATTTTCACACATGAATTGGCTACCTGGAGCTTAACCAGTTGAAAGTCTTTGGGATGTGCTGGAGAAGGCCTAACACAGTGGGATGACTCTCCCATCGTCAGTACAATATAGCGGCCAAAACTGAATGCAAATCTCCTCGTAAATAAATGCTGTAACATTGTATGAGAATGTAGAAACAATACCACAATGAATGTGTGCCATGATCAAAGCTAAAAGTGGCCCAGCAAAATATTATCACTGAGAGCTGATTATTGTTTTGTTGAGTTTAAAATCTAGTTTCAATGCAGTTAAATCTGGAGATGTTCAATCAATGATTGAAACATTTTTTTTTTCTATTTAAGCAGAAGTGCTGACATCACCCGGCTGTTGACAACTGCTTGACCAGCGCCAGGCGCGTGTTTAGGGCTTGGCTACTGGGCTTTAGCCCGGGGTATTTTTTCTTTAGCCCGGGGTCTTTTCTTACGGTTAAAAAATAGGACGGGTATGAACTTTGAGCTCTTGCAACCACTGAGTCTTTAGCCTATATTGTAATTTATTTGCGGCATGCGTTAGAAAGTTACCATAGTTACGGGGACACTGTGTGTCTGTAGCGTTCTCATAAAAGCCTCCCTCTACCACCCGTTCATATGTCTGTGTTTGCTCCCACAAAGTTCATGATGCCTGCAACTTGACATTTGGGAGCTAGCTAGCAGAGGCGGACAGGAACGGAGTAAATTTACTTGAGTATCATGTTGGGGGACGACTTATGACTTTTACTTGAGTACATTTGAAAGGCAAATATTGTACTTGTCACTCCGCTACATTTCTATCCATAATCCAAGAACTCGCTACTTTTTCTTAAAAAAAAAAAGGCGGGAAAACCCTGTGGATTCAGTATTTTGTGGTTGTTTCCTTCTCAAACATGATTGGATTGTACAGGTGCCACTGACAGCCAGGTAGACACTGAGAAAGATACACAAACTCGTGGGGACCTACCCATGTCCCCAAACATCAACAAAAGTGTTCCAATGAATCGGAGGGCAGGGATGGGTCTTCTGCGCCAGTTCCGTGCTCATGCATGACAAGTGGGTGGGACTGAGCAACGAAAGGAACTGGCTGTGGCACTTTACCGAAGCGGCAGAGTGAAGCATGGTGGAAGCTAAACCGAAAAAGAGACGCTCGAACGAGTGCATGTCGAGGAAAAAGGAACGGAATAAACAAAAATTTTTATTAGTATAAAAAAATTTTAATATTTATATTCATATAAAATTAGATATAAGCCTGCCATTGTTGATAGAAATTAATACGTCATGTCATTTGCATCTGGCAAAGTGAACAGTGAACTTTTTCTCGTCGTGGCTCGCTACTGCTACATGAGCTAGCTTAATCAACCACATCGTTGTATTCTAGCATTAGAGGGTTTTCATAGCTTAATGTTGACGAACTGATTTTAAAAACGGGATATTACGACAGATTTAACCGATTTTCAATATTTACGCGCACACAGCTGTTGATTCTGCTAGTGTACCTCTTTAGGAAGCATAAAAACATCACATGCATTGCTTTGACGAATTGTTAGTGTGTGCGATTAAAACATTCAAAGTCGGTTTAACCCATTCGAGAAATCCGTCATTATGTTGGTTGTCTACCACGTTTTTAAATTCAATTAAGTGGTAAGAGCTCTGTAGCGGGCACGTGGCTTTGATCAGCGATAAGGACGGCAAACTTTGCAGTAAATTTCATTTTGATGTTTGAAGTCACAAAATTAGAATACGGGATAAAGTCAATTTAGTGTCTTATTGAAATAAAGATCCACTTTGGAATGAAATGAGCGAGTATGCTGTAAAGCTTTGAAGAGATAGATTATTTTAAAGAGAACAAAAATGAGACTCACAATTGGCAAAATTAAGTCCCAGAATCGTTTTTCTGCCTCAGCATTACATGCCCTCTAATGCCACTTGCCTTTCAAGCACATCACAGACTTGACATTTTTTCATTTCAATTTACAATAAGTTGTACAATTTGAGTAGTTACCAGGGAACAAATAAGGAAGAAAAGAAGAATTTGCTGCTTGTAAACCATTAGTTGAAGGGAAATTCTTGAAGAACTCCTAGTCAGCTTTAAAAAGTAGCAAATGATTATTATTTGAGGAACAGAAAAGGAACTAACTGGCAGTACATAATTAGTTAACGGGCCATTCTTGAGGAACTCCCAATCAAATTTTATAGATCAGCTAAATATTTATTCCTTATTCTTCAATTAACTCATCATTTTATAAAAATCTGATTAGAGTTACTCAAGAATTGCTCATTGTGGTTCACGGGCAGTTAGTTCCTCATTTTTCCTTGGTAACCAGTCAGATTTTGAACACCTTTCTATGAAATGTCATAGGTGATTCAGTGTTGAGCTGAAGAAGTCACTGAGATTGTTGTGGCTGAATTGAACGAATCCAGCATGTATGCTGTCGTGGCTGATGAGGCCCGGGACAATAATTTAGAGCAACTGTCAGTTTGGGTGGGCTATGTCTTTCAGGACGATGGTGATGTAAATGAACATTTTTTGGCCTTAAATGATTTGAGAGGGCTTTAATACAGACTCTATAGCAGGGTCATTAGATCATACATGAAAAAAGACGTGGAATCATCATGGCATTTTTCATTTAATGTTTATGTGCAGTACTATATCCAATATCACAAACGGTTTTTGCATCAGTCACTTCCTTGAAATGTGAAATTTTAGGCCAATGTACTGAATTTGATTTAATCCAGGTGTGAGACTTAATTATAGCATTGACAAATTAAGAGCCATTGTCTATAATGCTGGGTTTACACATAACGACGACAAGTCACGAATGCCACAAATCAAAATTCATGATCGAGGATCACGAATTTGAACTGAATTTGATGATTCGGGGCCGAGGCGTCGCGCGCCGTCACAAACTGTCGCGACCTGTTACCACGCGTTACAATTAATGGCACGAATCGCTGGCAAATCATCACGAATCATTATGCACGGTCACGAATATTGTTGCGCGCTGCTGCGCGCCATTGCGAATTGTCACGTTCTGTCACAAATCTGTCACGAATGTTGCGAATCGGGCGAATTTGGTATATATGTATGGCTCCACAGAATCAGACCAAGGAATGTCCACATACTTTTGCATCTGCTTGTATCACCCCACCACCCCAGCTAATATCAGCTCATACCTGTATTTTTCTTTCCTCTCTAATTCTCTACCTGACACTGGTTGCTCCTGCTCTTTCACCACCCACCACCACCACCCTCTGGGACCGACTGGCTTTTTAAATTGCGGCAGCTTTAAAATTGCGTTCCTTATGCATTTTATCATTACTTTCGGTGAAAAATGTCGCTGTCTAGCAGCCCTGAAGAGCATAGGCCGCAATGTACAGAATGTGCCAGTATGGGCTCCAAGAACCATCAAGAATACACTACGAATGCTGTCACGCTTTACTACGAATCACCACTAATCACCACGAATCAACACGCTCAGTTGCGAACTCCACAAATCGAGGGTGATTCGTGACATTAGTGGAATTTTTTTGGCAGCCAGAAACATGCTCCACGAATGTCACGAACCGACAAGGGCTGTTAAGAACCCTATTCAGATGCGTAAGTCACGTTACGAATGTCACGAATGACGGGAAAATGATATTCGTAACGCATCGTGCCTATGCGTAAACCCAGCTTAAGGTTCAGGCAGGTGATGATAGTCACCTTCTTCAATTTTGCTGAAACTTTGGTGGTTGTATGTCCCTACCCTAACTAGAAAATTCCCCAAATTTTTTCGCCCTACCTGCACCGGTTTGGGTTTTAGGGGTCAATCAATTGCAAGCCGAAATAGGGCCTACAGCAAAATGACAAATTACCAAAATTTGTTTTTAGGGTTGCTCGTATTCACTGCGCGAACTTTATCCCAAAGTAAAAGTTGGAAGATTGAATTATAGGGGGGGATGGTCAGTGGAAAGAGCGATTTTCGCCCTGGGATCTTTTTCGCGCGACATATAGGGGGCGCTCCAATATGGCCGCAATCCATTTTCCTCACTAGTTTGCACCCCTTATACTCTGTGCGCAATCAGTGCCCCAGAACTTTTACAGCTGCACCACACTGGTATGTAGTTAGACTATCTATTAGAGGTGAGAAAAAGTTGGGATAGTGTATGCACACACTTACAGGTGGCGCCGAACATGGCAAAATGGTTAAATTTGGCGTATTTCAGCGCCATCGGATGGTGTGCGCGGTCGATTGACAGGGCAAAGGTTTGTTGCATTATGAAGTATAGAGGTCACCCTTTTAGTTTATGAAAGCTATTTCTTGGGATAAGGACTACTGTCCATAACAGGTGGCGCTTTACTAACAGATGTACTGGTACACGCGTAAAGCAATATCCACTCAAAATTGCTCATGATTGGTCCAGCTGAAATGCGCGGTGAAAATCCCAAGGAAATACTTCTGTATGAGATGTCCTTCACCCTTAAACTTGCTGTTATTGCAAATATCTAGATATTTAATTTTGGATATCACCCAAG
Organism: Gymnothorax javanicus; assembly: GCA_029692085.1. Taxonomy (NCBI): domain Eukaryota; kingdom Metazoa; phylum Chordata; class Actinopteri; order Anguilliformes; family Muraenidae; genus Gymnothorax; species Gymnothorax javanicus. The sequence goes on along the minus strand of CM056194.1, from coordinate 161,722,026 downwards.
CCTAGTTTGCATGCAAGTCTATCCACCTGTATAAAATGGGCCTGTAACTATTAAAAAAAAAAAAAAAGAAAAAAAATGCCAGTTTTGAATACATTGGGAATGTTTGTGTGTTCATCCAAGCCAGTTCTGGCACTTTAAGGGCATCCACAAATGTGGATGATTCTGGATAAAACCTCAGATTGAAAAAGTGGCTTTTCAATAGTCTGAAACAATGGAGTAAACAGGAAGTACTAGTGGTGCCCTCAATCAATAATTGATGTAACTAATGAAACCACACATCTGCCAGAGATGATTGAAAAATCAATAATCATTACCTGAAATAAGGTCAAGTCCATCACAGGGCCTGTTCTACTGTGACACAACGTTGAAATGCACCTATAGCAGCTCATATTGACATGCGCAAAGAATATCCCATGATTTTTGTCATTGGAAATTCATTGATAAAGGCTTTAGACATAATTCATGAAAACATATCCTTGGGATAGTGGCTGCGCATTTCATAACTTGACCAATCATGAGCAATTTTGAGCAGATATTGCTTTACAAGTGTACCCGTATATCTGTTAGTAAAGCGCCACCTATTGTCGACAGTAGTCCTTGTCCCAAGAAATGGCTTTCATAAACTAAAAGGGTGATCTCCATACTCATTATGCAACAAACCTTTGCCCTGTCGGTCGACTGCGCACGCCACCAGGTAGTGCTGAAATACGTCAAATTTTACTATTTCGCCTTGTTCAGCGTCACCTATTGGAGTGCACATCCACGATCCCAATTTTTTCTGACCTGTAATGGATAGTGTAACTACATACCAATGTGGTGCAGTTGTAGAAGTTCTGGGGCACTGATCGCGCACAGAGTATAAGGGGTGCAAACTAGTGAGGAAAATGGATTGCGGCTATATTGGAGCGCCCCCTATATGTTGCGTGAAGAAGATCCCATGCCGAAAATCGCTCTTTCCACTGACCATCTCCCCATAATTCAATTTTCCAGCTTCTACTTTGGGATAAAGTTTGCGCAGTGAATAATAGCAACCCAAAAATCAAATTTTGATAATTAGGCAATTTAGGCCCTATTTTGGCTTACACTTGATTGACCCCTAAAACTAGTGTTGTAGAGTTCAAGACCGGTCTTGGTCTCGACACATGGTCTTGGTCTTGTCTCGGTCTCGACAATCTCTGGTCTTGGTCTTGTCTTGGTCTCACACATAACGGTCTCGAGGGGATTTCAAAATCCGGGCAAGCAGCTGGTCCTGGTACAGCCTCATTATTACTACGCAGCCTTCTTTAAATGCAGCCAATAAGAGGCATCTATTTTAAAAACGTTACAATGTATATTTTTCCCTGCCTGCGCGGTCTCCCGTCCCGTCTCTCTGTCTTATCTCACAACATATGCGCAATGAATTAGTCCAGTGAATCAGGAAAAATGTCTGCTAATTCATCTATTATAAGTTTCTCCTATACAGATTGCGAAGAATCTATATGCGAAATAAAGAAAAAAAAAGGTTTCTGCTGTGTGCAGATTTTGTCAAATACCCCTGACCGAGACTGCCGGTACCAGGGTTGGGTTCAATTACTTTTTTTCAATTACAATTACAGAAATTGTAATCAATTACTTTCGTATTGTAATTACATTTTAATTGAATCTTTTTATCAAAAAGTAATTGTAATTGTAAATTCTGTCCAGAAAGTAATTGTAATTGTAATTGTAATTACAACTAGAGGCACTCGTAGAGTGCAAACCTCCGCCAAGGCAGCACAGTCCAAATCTTCACGAGTGGGAACAAAGTTGAGTTATTGCGTGTCATACGATTTCAAGATGGCTGCCATGGCGGCCATATTGTTTCACTGATCGCGGTGAAAATCAATAGGGTCCTTCCTTGATGTAATTGCAATGCACAAAATTTCAGACAAATCCATGAATTACTTTTTGAGTTATGTTGTTCACAGACAGACAGACAGACAAACAAACAGGGGCGAAAACATAACCTCTGCCCCAACTTCGTTGGCGGAGGTAATTGCCATCGATTGTAATTGAAAAAAGTAATTGAACCCAACCCTGGCCGGTACAACGTCAACTTTCACCAAGCACTTGAAGAGGAAACATGCCGAGAGGTAAGCTAACATAGACTGGCTCTGCTCTTAAACTCTGTGAGGAAAAAACTCCCAAACGTCTCAAGACCAAACACAACTTGTACATACTTAGTATATTATTGTAAAAATGTTATACATGCATGCACGATATAATCTGTTCAGGACTCAAAATTGAAGTTGTTTGCAAGCATCTGCTGACTAACTCTGGTTAACTGCAATTAATCTCACTAGCTCTAGCTGAGTTAACGGTCATAGGTAAGGTCAGTTATCACTAGCATTTTATTAAGTAAATTTCCTAGCGAATTCACTGGATGAAGCATATTGCTACTCAGTCATAGTATTAGGGAGCTTGTGCTGTTTTACAAATGAATGGCTTTAAAGTTTTGAGGATAGCTATGTATGCAGGGTAACTACTGAGGGTCTTATAAATGTCCTGGTGTCATGTTGAGTGTTCTGAACTTTCGTGTCTTCAATGGCTTTATCCGAAGCCATCAGCCAGATAAAAATAGGTAAAAACGACAGGTGGTCGACTGTTGGTGGTTGCCCCCTATTTGCCCAGTTTGTCATCATTACCGCCGATGTCAGTCAAGCCGAGTAAAATTCGCTAAGTAAGGCAGGCTATTCACTGGTTTCAGAAGATCCCAAAATTCTTGCAAGGGAACTTTCCTCCTAGGCTATCTGTTTTCCAGCTTCGTGAAGTTGGCACCCCATATGACGAAAATCTGAGTGAAACCCATTACATTTGTTTCCGCTTTGTTTGTGCACGTTTGTGCAGGCAAAATGAGAATTCATCGCCTGCCGCTGCTATTCGTTTTGGATGGAAATCGTAAATGTTTAATGTCTCCGGAACGGTGACAACGGATTTTGGACTGTGTAACCATACCAATCCCTAACAGGAAAAAATTTAAATACCTATAAAGTCTCAATCCTCTGAAAGGGCAATAATAGCTGTTATGCAGTTGCTACATACAATTACTTTCACCCAAACACTGCCCATATTTATAGTGAAATGAGACACTTTTTTTGGTCTTGGTCTCGGTCTCGATCTCGTCCTGCTCTGGTCTTGGTCTCGAAATGGTCTGTCTTGGTCTTGGTCTCGGTCTTGTCTTGGTCTCGCTACCCTTTGGTCTTGGTAGTGTCTTGGTCTCGGCTAAAGCGGTCTTGACAACATCACTACCTAAAACCCAAACTGCTGCAGGTAGGGCCAAAAAATTGGGGGAGTTTTATAGTTAGGATAGGGACATAAAACCACCAAAATTTCAGCAAAATTGAAGAAGGTGACTATCACCACCTGCCTGAACCTGCCTGAACTTTACAGACAATGGCTCTTAATTCCATTCTGCACCGAATCACATCCTGTCTTTTGGGCTCAGCCCCTGGTGTTTCAAATGTCTATACACTCCCCTGACCAGCGCATCAGCGCTCATTCTTTGAAGCTAGCAATGGTGCATTGTTTGCCGCAGAGTCTTCTCCAGTCATCACTTTTAACAACTTTATTCCATTGCATATAACGAAGAAAGTTTTCTATTATCTTCATTTTTTTACTGGACTAGAACATTTGAAGTGGAAACCAGAGCCATGTTTTTATATGTTTTGCTTATACTTTGCTGGTGCAGCACTGCCATGAGTGACAGTAAGTATTCACTTGCCCTTGATTATTAGTCTTCCAGATTATCTGTTTGAAGGGGTTGTCAGGGGACATAGCAGATAACTGAAGGCTTCAGAAAAGAATATGTTGAATCTTTTATGGTGACGTGCATTGATTTCTATTTTTGAATGAGGGTTTATGAGGATTTATAAATTTAGGAGCCTGAAATGCATGAAGGCATGCAAAGTAAAAGAAAGTCATTTATGTATCAACCAGACTGTTAGAAGACCTAATTTTCAATAGCTATGCATTTAATTGATAATATTGCCATGATGGCTCACTAGGACATTTTTTACTTTTTACTTTCTTTATGTGAAATTAATGTAACATTGCTAAAACACAGCATAGGTTTGTTGTGTCAAAAATAAATTGTCCAAGATATAACACAGTTTATTGAGTGAATGAGAGATCTTTTCAAGGTTATTTTCAATTCATTTTCCCTGAAATTTACCAGATTGTTAATTCAAATATTCTAAATAACTCATAAACCTATGAGCTATTTTTCCTAATGTGGCTTTCGTGAATGATATGGTATACAAACTGTAGCATAGCCATTGTAGGTGTCTACTCTAAGAAAATAATTGATTCTGATTCTAATGATAGTAACCTGAACATTCCTTATGTTGCAGAAACCCTGAAACTAGTGCAAAACTAAGCAAACACTTATTGATGGTGGCCTGTATGGGGATGTAGTTACAGTATTTAAGAGAGTAGTATTAATGATGGAAATAAAATTCATCTCATCTACTCAAGGGGCAAATGGGTGAAATTCTGTCTATTTCAAGTACTGTTACAAGACGGTCTGTATGTCTAAAACTATTAATGCCAGAAATATGGTTCTAGGCTTTTTAGGATAATTATGTCGTGGTGATGTCCGTCTGTCCGTCTATCCGTCCATCTGCGCATCACGGGACGGGTGCTTATGTTCTGAAATCAACTCCTCCCACATTTTTTGAGAGATTTTCATGAAACTTAACAAAAATGATAAACATATATTGGTTATGTGTATTTCGCATTTTCGTTGCGCCAAACTAATATTGAACAAATTTACTGCCATTGATGTTAAATGGTGACTTATTGTATATCCTTGGGAGGGTGTTTATGTTCTGAAATCAACTCCTCCCACATTTTTTGAGGGATTTTCATTAAACTTTACAAAAATGATTAACATATATTGGATATGCGCAAATTGCATTTTCGTTGCGCCAAACTAATATTGAATAGAGTTACAGCCCTTGACGTTAAATGGTGACTTACTGTATATCCTTGGGAGGGTGCTTATATTCTGAAATCAACTCCTCCCACATTTTTTGAGGGATTTTCATGAAACTTTATAAGAATGATGATCATATATTGGTTATGCGCATATCGCATTTTTAGGGCCCCAGCACCGAATGGTGCGAGGACCCTATTGTAATAGTTGTGTTTATTATAATTATTATTATTATTATAAATATTATTATTATTAATCCCGCCAATGAATCGCATTTTTGAGGGCCTAAACATAATTAGAAATTCATGAAAATTGGTACACACATGAAGCCTGATCAAACTTTTACTTTTTTTTTTTTTTTTACAGTTCTTTTACATGGGCATGGCAAACTGGCTCCGTAGTGTCCCCCCTAGAAATGTCAACGAAGCAGCCCTCGTATTGTGTTTCACATAGATGCATGAAATTTGGTGGGCATGTCCACCATGCCAAGACCTAAGTCTTTTGCCAAGTCTCTTGGTGCTATGACCTAAACCCAACAGGAAGTAAGCCATTTTCATTTTACTGAGCAGTGCGATTTGTGCAACTTTTCTTCCTATTTCCATGCATTATATTTTAATGAACTCCTCCTAGAGATTTTATCCAAGTGACTTCCAACTTGGTTTGGGTCATCTGCGACCTTTGTAATGCTAAATTGTGAAGCTTCTGAGTTTTTGTTGATCGGCTTTGATGTGGCGGGCTAGTAAATTTGCATGTTTCGCCATGAAACAGGAAGTTGTTATAACTCCAGCGTACATCATTCGATCTGCCTAAAACTTCATGTGCTTGATAATAGTTCCATTCTGAAGACATCCATATACCAATAATGAGTTTCAGACATAGCGCCACCAACTGGCCACAGGCAATACCATGTTTTTTTCTTTGGCGTACAGCAGCATGTGCGTTTTCCAGATCCATTTCTTTTTCTTTTTCTTTTTTTAAAAATAGAACACATTTTAATAGGTCATCAGTGTTTTCAAACACTTGGGTGAACTTTATGATTCCAAATGTTACAACCCTTAGAATGAATGAATGACATAAAACAATAGATATTACTGTAGTTTGTTTTTGTCTGGCCTGCTAGCAGAACATTTACTGTCTAGACTGTATGCCTTCCCGCCCCAAACCCACCCACCCCAGGCTAAAGGGGGAAAAAAAAAAAAAGATTTTTTTTTTTACAGAAAGGCAACAAACACACACACACACACACACACACACACACCAACGGGAAGCAGTATTAAAGTACATCCCTTAATACTAAAAATAGTCACAATTATACAAAATACATCTAATTTATCATCCCCATCCAGTATAAACCATCCAACTCCCATATATTGAAATCCTGAACTACAGGTACATCGGGGGGGAGGGGTTTTCCCACCAGGAGCTGAGACACTCCCATTTCTAATTCTTGACCACCATTAACAAGACCAACAGGTCATCTTAATGTAAAAAGACAATAGATTTCCACAGCACTGCTGGAGTCGCTGTCGCTCCAATCCAATGAAGATTTTACATTTCGGAGGGGCATGATTCTCCCTGGATGGCAATGTTATAGTACATACATGAATTCATACATAATAGTATACACAAATACAAATATTATATGTAGTTAAAATTCAATATCAATATATTCATGTACAACCCCAATTCTGAAATAGTTGGGACGAAGTGTAAATTGTGAATGAAATCAAAATGCAGTGACTTTCAGATCACACGAGCCAATGTGTTATTTACAATAGAACACAGATAACATTTCAAATGTTGAAACTGAGACATTTACATTTTTATCCACAAAACGAGCTTATTTCAAATTTTCTGGCTGCAACAGGTCTCAAAAAAGTTGGGACACAGGCAAAAAAGGGCTGAAAAAGCAATTAATATATAAGAGAATCAGCTTAAAGAACATTTAGCAAGTAATTTAAAGTTAACTGGCATCAGGTGTGTAAGATGATTGGCTATAAAAGGGATGTCTTAGAGAGGCTGAGTCTCTCAGAAGTAAAGATGGCCAGAGGCTCGCCAACCTGTGAAGGCTTGTGTAAAAAAATTGTGGAATACTTTAAAAACAATGTTCCTCAACGTCAAATTGCAAAGGCTTTGAAGGCCTCATCATCGACAGTGCATAACATCATCAAAAGATTCAGAGAAACTGGAATAAATCTCTGTGCGTAAGGGACAAGGCCGAAGACCTTTACTAAATGCCCGTGATCTTCGGGCCCTCAGACGCCACTGCATCACTCACCGACATGATTCTGTCATTGACATTACTAAATGGGCCCTTGAATACTTCAAGAAACCACTGTCTGTAAACACAGTCCGCCGTGCCATCTACTGATGCCACCCAAAACTTTATCTTGCAAAACGGAAGCCATTGTTGAGCATGATCCAGAAGCGCCGCTGTGTTCTGTAGGCCAAGGCTCATTTAAAATGGACTGTAGCAAAGTGGCAAAGTGTCCCGTGGTCAGACGAGTCCAAATTTGACATTCATGTTGGAAATCATGGGCCTCGTGTCATCCGGGCTAAAGAGGAGAAAGACCACCCCTCCTGTTGTCAGCGTTCAGTTCAAAAGCCAGCATCTCTGATGGTATCGGGATGAATTAGTGCATATGGTGTGGGAAACTTGCATGTTTCAAAAAGCACCATGAATGCTGAAAGGTATTGTTATGGCCGGTAGTATACGGAGGCCAAGCGCAACGACAGAGAGAAAGAGAGCAACACGAACACAGTACAAACACAGAGAATAATATAGACCAAACGCAAGTATTCGCGCTTCCAAAGGACGTATAATAGTCCGAACCACGGAAGCAAAGCGAGATAGAAAAAGGGAGAAGAAACTCCAACAATAAGAAGATAGAAAGTCATACCAAACCTGACTAAAGATATCTTCGGCTATAGTGCGAATCTAAACACAGACACTCTAGCGAAGGACACGTGCCGGACATCCTGCTTACACAGATTCTGGGGAAGCGCTGCCCCAGCTCAATCAACCAGCTGGGTAAAGAATTCGATGGCCCAGGAATTTGATATCGTCCCCGGACGAGAGCCGCAAAGAAAGGTCGAAACAACACGCAAACCTCACAAACCGTGACAGGACCCCCCCCCTTCTAAGGAACAACCCCAGAAGTTCCCAGAGAGCCCCTCGCACGGAATTCAGAAATAAGGGTAGGATCCAGGATATCCCGAGAAGGGACCCAGGACTGCTCCTCAGGACCATAACCCTCCCAATCTAATAAAACTGAGCTCCACGACCCATACGCCTCTCGGCTAAAATACGACGCACAGTGTAAACCAGCCCTCCTTCAATCATCTGCGGAGGCGGCGGGGGTTTGTCGACCAGAGCCAGGATGCAAGTGCGAACCGGTTTGAGCCTGGAGACATGAAAAGAGGGGTGGATCCGTAAGGATCTAGGGAGCTTCAACCGGACTGTGACCAGATTGATCCTTTGCACAATCTTAAAAGGACCAATAAAGCGGGAAGCCAATTTCCCTGACTCCACTCTCAAGGGCAGGTCCCACGTGGAAAGGTAGACCCTTTGGCCAACCCGATAAGATGGGGCTGAACGGCGCCTTCTATCTGCGGCAATCTTTTGTTTCCGTCCAGAGCACAACAAGGAGGGACGGTCCCTGCCCAAACTGACCGACAACGCCGAACAAAGTAATTAACCGAAGGAACCTCTGAATCCCTGTCAGTCTCAGGAAACAGTGGAGGCTGATAACCCAACTGAGCCTCAAATGGGGAAAGACCTGTGGAGGAGTTACCCAGTGAATTGTTGGGAGTATTCGGATCATGTTAAAAATCGACTCCATGAAGATGGGTTGTCAGCCGCCAAACATCGAAGAGTATTCTCCAAAGACTGGTTGGTTCGCTCAGTCTGCCCATTAGTCTCTGGGTGGAAACCTGAGGAAAGGCTCACGGTGGCCCCCAACTAGTTGCAAAACGCACGCCAGAATTTGGCCGTAAATTGAGGGCCCCGGTCAGAAACCACATCTTGCGGGATGCCATGCAGCCTGAAAACATGGTCTACAACAAGAAGGGCAGTCGCCTGCGCCGAAGGCAGCTTCGGCAGCGCGATAAAGTGGGCGGCCTTAGAAAAACGGTCAACCACGACCAGGATGACCGTGTTGCCTTCCGAAACAAGCAGCCCCGTAACAAAGTCAAGAGTGATATGGCTCCACAGGCGCTTAGGGACGGGCAACGGCTGCAGCAGACCAGAGGGGGGGAGGTGGGATGTCTTGTTCCTAGCACAAATACAGCACGCCGCTACAAACTCCCGGATGTCCTCCATCATGCTGGGCCACCAAAAACGTCGGGCCAAGAACTGCTTGGTCCGATGAACCCCCGGGTGACCAGCCAGACGGGAAGAGTGCCTCCACTGGAGAACTTGAGACCGCACTGCTAAAGGAACAAATAAACAGCCAGGCGGCTCCCCCCCAGGACCGGGACCATTTTTCAACGCCTCCTGCACAACAGACTCCATGTCCCACTGAATGGGAGCCACAATCTGAGCTGCCGGGATAACCGACTCAGGAATAGGGTCGCGACCGAAGCGGTCGTGAATCCATGACAAAGCGTGGGCCTTGATGTTTTTAGACCCCGGGCGAAAGGTTAACGTAAAGTTAAAACGGTTGAAAAACAACGACCACCGCGCCTGCCGAGAATTACGTCGTTTAGTCTGTTGGATGTATTGGAGATTTTTATTATCTGTCCAAACCACAAACGGCTGTTCAGCCCCCTCCAACCAATGGCGCCACTCTTCTAACGCCAACTTGACGGCCAACAACTCCCGGTCACCAATGCTGTAATTCTGTTCGGCCGCTGACAACAACCGGGAGAAGTAGGCGCATGGGCAGTGGTGTAGTCTACGTGATGCGCAGGATTATGCTGTATACCCACTAGAAAAAGTCAATGATTTGCGTATACCCTCTTAAAAATGTGCGAGGATACGTAACATCATTTTGTAAGGGAGCTTTAACACGTTTATTCATTAAATTCACCCCGGCCCCCGTCTGTGTTAGGATTGAAGCACCAACTTTTGGACCTCTGGGGCTCCCGTCGCCTGTGAATCTGTGACATGTTGCTACGCAACAGCAACAAACTTGCTTGGCAGGCATTCTCTGCTCAGATGCGAACGAATAACCTAAAGAGATTAAGTATGAAACGAAAACAACGGCAGACTACACTCCTTCGGTGTTTTCTGAAAGTTGCCCAGCTTGCCCTTGAAACCACTGCCGGTGTTCTGTCAATTTTTGGCACCAATCAGTTACCTCGCGGTTCTTGGCGCAGACCGAAAATCTTGGGCTCTGTTTCTTTGCTCACATCTTAAGTATCTTTGAAAATCATGAAAACACATTTTTTTTCAGTGCGCCTTTCGACTTGTTAGCGTATATATATTTGCATGTACATGCTGGGTTTTCCTGAAAATGCAGAAATTTAGATGATAATGGTGTGCAGCATGTATCTTTTGAACAAACTTGTCCAACACATTATAACATCTACTTATGTTATAACAAGCTAGCTAGCAAATTTCAAAGTTACTACTGTAGACTGATTTATATTGCAATATTAAGGCGAAATCAAAGACTTTACGATCGCTTTGCATTAAGGTAGCACTTTTTGACAAGGTAGCACAAATTGTCAGAACACCAGTTCGAATGACACTGCAGCTCCAGAAGATGACAGAGAGGTTGGAGAAGCTAACGTTTCAGAAAAACAGGCTGAGACTGTCCTACAAAAAACAAAGAAGGAGCCCGATGTTACCGTTATTGTAATGTTACCCGGTAAGTGAAATTAGAATATACGTTATCATTAACTGTACTAACAGGGGATTGTTAATATATTTAAATGTATCGAGAACAAGCTCACTTGACGAACATTTGTGTGGTGGTTCAATGAATGGGAGGGGCGGGGGGAGAGCGATAACTTAGATATTGCGCGCGCGCATGTGTGTGTGTGTGTGTGTGTGTGGGGGGGTGGGCGTGTGTGCAGTGACAGTCATAAACAGAGCACAATTTTTATATTTAAAATATATATCATATTTTATATTAAAAACGAGTCTTGTGTTTCCATTGTTATTGGTGGCTTAGTGTTAATTTTAAAAAGATAATTTTAAAATAAGAGGCATCTGTCACAAAATGTTGTTTACTGTATGGAATTTAAGTGGGGTCCAGCCTATGTTCTTAAAGTCCTATGGTCTCTCAAGGCAATTTTTTCAGGCTCGTTCACTCATTATCTTGTCATAAAAAAATTAATAATTTTCATAGCTCTGTTTATAGAAGTAGGCTTATTTACATTATATTATCATTTTATATAAATCATCATTTAAAAACTGCACTTTATATTTACCCAGGCTATCTTTGTCAAATATTTTTTTGATGATCTGAAACATTTATGTGTGACAAATATGCAAAAAAAAGAAAAAAAAGAAATCAGGTAGGGAGCAAATACTTTTTCACTGCACTGTGTGTGGATATATATTGCTCTGAGATGGGTGAGTGCAAGTTTCACAATATACCCACTACAAAAAACTAGACTACACCACTGTGCATGGGTGTAACTGATTGTCCCGAAGGGGGCGCTGGGACAAAATGGCACCCACCCCGACTTCCAACGCATCCACCTCCACAACAAATGGGAGGGAGGGGTCGGGCAAAACGAGAATGGGTTCTGAGCTAAATTGTTTCTTTAATTCCTGAAAAGCAGCCTCAGCTGCCGGAGACCAAGCAAATGACGAGGAGGTATTCTTCTTAGTGAGCGCGATACTGGGGGCAGCTACCACGCTAAAATTACGGATAAACCTCCTATAAAAATTAGCAGACCTCAAAATCCGTTGCACCACCTTAACGTTTTGAGGGGCAGGCCAATTCCTGACCGCTGACACTTTGTCAGAATCCATGCGGACCGACCCTTCCGAAATAATGAAGCCAAGAAACGAAACTGTCTTGGCATGAAAAACACATTTCTCAGCCTAGACAAAAAGCTTGGCTTTGAGGAGGGCCTCAAGCACTTGTCTGATGTGTTGTTTATGCTCCGAGAGAGTTGAAGAGAATATCAGAATATCGTCAAGGTAGACAAAGACGAATCTCTCCAACATCTCTCGGAGGACGTCATTAACGAGTGTCTGGAACACAGAGGGGGCGTTAACCAATCCAAACGGCATGACCAAATATTCATAGTGCCCGTCATGCGTATTAAATGCCGTTTTCCACTCGTCCCCCTCACGGATCCGAACCAAGTTATAAGCATTCCAGAGGTCTAGCTTGGTAAAAATCACACCTCCTGCAGCCGTTCAAACGCGGAGTTAATCAACAGAAGTGGGTATCGGTTTTTAATAGTGATATTATTCAAGCCCCTGTAATCAATACAGGGTCTCAGACCGCCATGTTTTTTTCCCACAAAAAAGAACCCCGCTTCGGCAGGAGACGTGGAGGGCCGAATAAATCCATTAGCCAGAGCCTCCTGAATGTATTTTTGCATAGCCTTCCGTTCAGGCCCTGACAGCGAGTATAATGAACCCCTGGGGGGAGTGGTACCTGGGTGGAGATTGATCTCGCAATCGAATGTGCGATGAGGAGGTAAAGTCGAGGCCCGTTGCTTGCTAAAAACCTCTGCAAGATCAGCATAATCATCAGGAACATTAGGAGGCAGACAAAAGTTCAAAGTAGCCCCCAAATTCTCACCCTGTTTGGAACCTACCCCCTCTAAGTCAGATTCCGAGTCAGAGAAATCCTCCGAATAGCAATCCTCCTCTGGCTGCCGCCAGTCAAATTGAGGATCCCACTCCAACCCCTCCTCCGCCACTTTCTGTAGATTAGGAGGGTTGTGTGAGGCAAACTCCTCAGAATCACTCCAGGTGTCAGCCTCCCCCATAGGTCGATGCCCGGGATGACACGCCAAACTCTCCCTACAGTGGGACCTACAATCAGTTCCCCCACTGGACGATCAGGTTATCCTGACTTTCCCCAAATGATATGAGGCTTATGTTCCTGTAGACACGAGTGTCCTAAGATGACAGGGAAAACAGGAGAACTGATAATAAAAAACCGGACCTCCTCAGAATGGCCACCAAAAGAGATGAACATAGTCAATGATTCAGAAACTTTGGCTGTAAATCCAGTTCCCAGCGGGCGACCGTCCAAGGCTCTAACAGAGCGTGAATGTAAAAGAGGGTCGATAGGAATGGAATGTCTCCTAGCCCACTCTGCATCCATAAAACAATCCACGACGCCAGAGTCCACAAAAGCTTCGATAAATATTCTCTGTCTCCCCACAGTCAATACTACAGGGATTAAAGGGAAGGGAAATTGGGTCAGTCCCTCTAGCGCCCCCCATACCGCTAGGGACTTCCCATGTTTCCCTGAAGCTCAGGGCAGCGTGGACAGATATGTCCCAGTTTGTTACAATTATAGCAGATTATACGTTTCTGAATGGGCTTACGAGCCCGGCTATCACATGAACCATCAACCTGCATAGGCTCACCAGGAGTGGAATTTTCAGTGGGCGGAATGGGAACTTTAAGCATGCTGCTAGTAGCATTAGCCCCGTTGCCAGCAGGAGCTAATGCAGTACATTTCTCCCTGTTACGTTCGCGGATGCGATTATCAATTCGCACCACAGTGCGAACCAATGAATCTAGAGACAAACTAGGCTCCAATGTAGCCAGAGCGTCCTTAACCTCCTCTGCCAAAGCGTGAACGCACACTGTCATAAGAGGCGCTTCTGGCCAGCCTGTCTCTGAAGCCAAGGAGCGAAATGTGATTGAAAATGCAGCGACACTCTCAGAGCCCTGCCTTAGATGCATTAAACGCGTAGCCGCGTCCTGGCCACAAACATCCTGATCAAACACCGATACCATTTCTCTAACGAGAGTCTCCACAGTATTCACTACCGGTGAATTAGATCGAATAAGTGGGCCGACCCAAGTGAGTGCTGTGTCGGTTAACAGGGATAAAATAAATGAAACCCGAGACTCCTCATCATCGAACCGTGAAGGCTGCGCTTTAAAAAATATCTCACATTGCGCAATGAAATCTTTACATCTTCCTGCCTCGCCTCCATATCTTGGAGGTAATTGAAACTTTGGCTCTTGGGGAAGATGTACGGACTGTGCTTGTGCAACATTTTGTGTGATTTGCGTGGACAGGGCTCTAATACTCTCAGTGAGAGTTAACAAAACGTTCTCCTGTCTCTCCATGGCATTTGCCTGAAGGCGGACTCTTTCCGCCAACTCTGCCTGTTGCTTGTTCAGGCTAACAAGACCCTTGCCATAACCGGAGAGAGCAGCTTGTTGGTTAGCCACAACTTTCTCTAACGCAGCCGTTGCTGACGACTCCATGCTGGCTAGAGTGTTCTGTATTGGCCGGTAGTATACGGAGGCCAAGCGCAACGACAGAGAAAGAGAGTAGCACGAACGCAGTACAAACACAGAGAATAATATAGACCAAACGCGAGTACTAGCGCTTCCAAAGGACTTATAATAGTCCGAACCACGGAAGCAAAGCGAGATAGAAAAAGGGAGAAGAAACTCCAACAATAAGAAGATAGAAAGTCATACCAAACCTGACTAAAGATATCTTCGGCTATAGTGCGAATCTAACCACAGACACACTAACGAAGGAGGCGTGCCGGACATCCTGCTTATATAGATTCTGGGGAAGCGCCACCCCAGCTCAATCAACCAGCTGGGTAAAGAATTTGATGGCCCAGGAATTCAAAATCGTCCCCGGACGAGAGCCGCAAAGAAAGGTCCAAACAACACGCAAACTTCACAAGCCATGACAGGTATATACAGGTTTTAGAGCAACGTATGCTGCCCTCCAGGCGACATCCATTCAGGACAATGCAAAACCACATACTGCAGCTATTAAAACAGCATGGCTTCATAGTAGAAGAGTTCGTGTGCTGAACTGGCCTGCCTGCAGTCCTTATCTTTCACCGATTAAGAACATTTGGTGCATAATTAAACAAAAAGTGCGTCAAAGGAGACCCAAAACTCTCCAGCAGCTGGAAGCCTGTATTAAACAAGAGTGGGATCAAATTCCATTGGCTAAACTCAAGAAACTTGTCTCATCAATGCCCAGACGCCTCCATTCTGTGTTAAAAAGAAGAGGGGATGCTACACCATGGTAAACAGGCTCCTGTTCCAACTTTTTCGAGACCTGTAGCAGACATCAAATTTGAAATTAGCTCATTTTGTGGATAAAATTATAAAATTTCTCAGTTTCAACATTTTCTCTGTTATCTCTGTTCTATTGTGAATAAAATACTGGCTGATGTGATTTGAAAGTCATTGCGTTTTGATTTTATTCACAATTTACACTCTGTCCCAACTATTTTGGAATTGAACAAGAGTGAAGTGAACAAAACTCCTTAATTGCAAATATCTAAAAAATTGTTTTTGTTCTAATTGAAACTTCAGTCCACAACTGAGGGAATGATTTAATTTCCAATCCATCAAACAGATACAAATATTAATTATCCCTACTTCCCTCCATCTCCTGAATCCAGTGTCTACACAAGAAGGAGGGAAGTGCGGGTTATTAACCACAGGAGCGAGAAAGGATATGGATCTCACCATCCCATAATATTTACTAATTATGTACCAAGTGCTCAAAATATTTTTAACTACAAAATTGTCCTGTATCAAAGTATGCAGGCTAGTTCACTCTATGAAGGGTAGATTAGACGGTAATAATGATTCACAGCCTATCATTTCTAAATCTGTGAATATTGTTTTAGAACCCTCTTTTAGCCTGTATAACGTGTCTCATTTAAGAAGCCCAGTGATAGAACCTCAAATTAGGTACTGAGAGGCCTTCTTTAGATATAGGAAGGTGTAATTTTACTAATTTAAGTCTTGGTCTTTTATTATCCCATATAAATTTACATATATATTTATGCACATTTCTGAAATATTTTAATGGTATCTCTATTGGCATCATTTGAATGGGATACAATATCCTTGGTAAGATGTTCATTTTAATTAATGCAATCCTTCCCCTCATAGAAAGACGAAGCACAGACCATCTATTTAAATAAGTTTTGATCTTAGCTATAATTGGTACTAAATTGTGTTTTATTAATTGCTGCAGCTCATATGTAACAAAAATTCCAAGATATTTAATACCACATCTAGCAATCTGAAATGGGGTGTCGTGCTTACCCTCTCTTAAGCTGCCCACTGGTAGGGCCACTGACTTCCCAAAGTTAATCTGGTATCCTGAAAAACTACTACAAATGTTTATAACCTCACTAAGTTCTGGCAGAGAAATGCTTGGGTTGGTTAAAAACAACAAAACATCATCTGCGTTCAAGAAAATTTTGCGCGTATTACTCTTAGTTTTTATACCAGTTCTTCTTTCATTTGATCTTATGGCTTCCGCCTATGGTTCCATGACAAGAACAAACAAAAGCGGTGACGGGGGGCAGCCTTGTCTTGTGCCCGCGTTTATGGAAAAAGCAGGTGAGATTGTACCATTCCCTGGGATTGCTGATTTTGGGTCTGTATAAAGTAATTTAACCAAATGTACAAAAGTTTTAGGAAAATCAAATTTATTTAGAACCTTGAAGAGGTTATATCCATTCAATATATCCATTCAATTCTAACAAAAGCTTTCTCAGCATCTAAGCTTACTATATATGCATCTTTGTCCTTACTTTTAATTTATTGCATAAATCCCAACATTCTTCTAACATTGGAATAAGCCTGTCTCCCAGGATGAATCCTGTCTGATCAGGAGATCCAAGCTGTGGAATAAAAGATTTGAGTCTTCGAGCTTTAAGTTTTGCCAATATTTTAGAATCAGTATTTTGGTTTGAAATAGGCCTGTGTGAGGCTGGGTCTTCTGAATCTTTATTTTCTTTTAGAATGACTGTTATTGTAGCCAATTGTAAAGTACTGGGGAGACTTCTAGCCAAAAGAGAGTGTTTCAACATTTTGTTCAATGGGGGGACGAGTATATTTTTAAACGTTTC
Organism: Gymnothorax javanicus; assembly: GCA_029692085.1. Taxonomy (NCBI): domain Eukaryota; kingdom Metazoa; phylum Chordata; class Actinopteri; order Anguilliformes; family Muraenidae; genus Gymnothorax; species Gymnothorax javanicus. The sequence goes on along the minus strand of CM056194.1, from coordinate 161,705,069 downwards.
ATGTACCTCAGCTGACAGACCATCTGGACCACTTGCCGTCCCACTTGACAGTAAGTGAATTGCGTTCATAATTTCAGCAACAGTCATTTCTGCACTCAAATTAACTTTTTCCTCTGTTGTCAATTGGGGAAGAGAGAGACTTAAAAAAAAATTATTCATTTTCATCTCCATATCTGAAGACTGTGGGAGCTCAGACCTATAAAGATTTTTATAAAATTCACAAAAGACAGAACAAATATCATTTGTTAATAATATTTATCCTTTACCTTGGTTATAGATTTATGTCTTGATCGATCATAAATCAGCGCTGCCAGATACCACCCTGCTCTGGTTCCCTATTCGTATATTTTATGCTTTTGCAAAAACAAAGCTTTTTCAGCCTTCTGGGATAGAAGTGGGTTAAGAGCCATTCTAGCTGCTACAACTTTCTCCCAATTAGCTCGAGTTGGCTGTTGTTTATGTTGTTTTTCCACTTCTCGCAAGCTCACGTCTAAATGTCTTTGTTCACTTATACATTTCCTTCTCTTAGTGGTTGCGTAGGAGATAATCATCCTCTTATGTATGCCAAAGTAGTTTCTCATAAAATAGATGGAGTGACCTCATTATTATCATTTTCATTAATAAACATTCTTAACTCCTGTTCTGTCCATTCAATAAACTCCGGGTCGGCCAAAATCGACCTATCACATTTCCATCCTTGTCGCTTAGCATTATGGTTTTGAACAGAAAAACATACTGATATAGGAGCATGAGCAGATATATAAATAGTGCCACTGCACTGTAGCTCACCTGGACTTTCACTCCACCAAAGTTTTTCACTCCTTTTATTTAAGTCAACCATTGAATGGTATTATTTCAGTTGCCAATTAAACACAAACACTAAAGTTATTTTTACAATTCAGTTATAAAAAAGATTCAGCTAATTTTCTTAATTTGGAAAATAAATCATTGCTTTTAGGTGACAGTGACACCTCCCAAATCTCCATTTGAATATATAAAACTTTATCAGTTTTTCTTATCATTTTTACTGGCATTCCTAAGGTGATATATCTTCATGTTTTTGTCTGTGATTTGTTTGGAATATGGATGTGTATTTAGCCACATATTACAGCCCAGACACGGCATTTATATACTATTCAAAAAAAGTAGGGGATATTTTATTTTGAGATCAAAATTTTCACATATACAAAGGGATACGAAACCATGTTGTATAGTTCCTTACTGAGGAAGCATTTCCAAAGAAATTCATCACCCAAACACATCAATGACACTCTCTCACGATCTGCACGGGATGCTATTGATGATCAAGGGGTTGTGCCACAAATTTGCATGACTCTGAATTGGAAGGTTAGAGCCACTGTAAAGGAAGATTTTGAAGAGAAAGCATCAGATTATCAGCGGTTGAAGTCGTTAATTAAACAGAGACCATGCGCCGTCTAACACAGGAGGAGAGGTTACGTGCCCTTGGCATGCTACAGGTTGGCACAAGACAGGTCGTTGTGGCAAGGGCAATGAATGTTTCCCAGTCTGTCATCAGCAGATTATGGTCCTGACATCGTGCTACAGGGTCTGTTCAGGATAGACCACGATCCGGTCGACCAAGGGCAACAACTCAGGCTCAGGACAGATTCATCCGCACTATTGTCTTGAGAAATCGTATGGTAACAGCAAATCAGATAAGGTCTCAACTTCAAAGGGATACTGGCTTGGTAGTGAGTGGCCAGACCATCAGGAATCGTCTGCACAGATTTCACTTACACGCCCGACGTCCTCGTGTCATTCCCTGTTTGAGGATCGTCACATTAGGGCCAGACTCCAATGGTGTCGTCATCATCAACGCTGGGATAATCGCCGATGGAACAACGTAATGTTCTCAGATGAGTCGAGGTTCACTGTGGACTTCCTTGACAGACGCAGGAGGGTTTGGCGCCGACGTAACTAACGTTTCCATGACGTTAACGTCATTAGACATGATCCGTATGGGGGTGGATCTGTAATGGTGTGGGGAGGCATCACTGCTGCCGGCAGAACAGACTTGCATGTTGTTGCTGGACGTGTCACAGGGCAGTACTACGGGACAACATCTTGGCACCCCATGTTGTGCCGTTTGCACGTCGTTATGGCCGCCGTTTCATTTTCCAAGATGACAATGCCAGATTTCATAGGGCCAGGATCGTTACAGATTACCTCCAGCAGCAGAATATCACCACATTACCATGGCCAGCACTCAGTCCGGACCTTTCCCCATCGAGCATGTCTGGGACATGCTTGGACAGCGGCTACGCCAACGTCAACAACCTCCTGCCAATGTCCAAGAACTTGCTGCAGCATTGCAACAGGAATGGAATAACGTTCCCCAAAATGACCTGGGACGTCTCGTTAGGAGTATGCCACGCCCGAATTCGAGCTTGTCTAGCCAACCGAGGGGGTTTTACCCGCTACTGACTCTGTTTCACAATGGTGGTAAATTTGCTGTGTGACCCTGTGTTTGTGTCGACCCTTATTCTGGAGAATCTGTCCTTTACTGACTGTACACAGGGTTTCGAATAAATTGACAAATGTTTCCTTAATGTTTTTATGTCATTTGTCTCCTTCCTGACCTCATGATCTGCATTTCATGGTACTTGTAAATCCAATATCCCCTACTTTTTTTGAATAGTATATATGTTGATATATGGTCATTGTTTCTGGGCCGCATCGCAGGGTAGTGAAAGCAACGTCTGGAAATTCCACCGTGCCTTTTGCATGCAGCTGCACGGGCTGCCCATAGGTTTTCCATTCAAAATTTCCAGACGTCTCTTTCACTGCCCTGCGATGCGGCGCGGCCCAGAAACAAAAACTATCAACATATAAACGTCGTTTCTGGACCGTAATATGAGGCTAGATGTGTATTATGTGCTTATGTTTAACTTACTGTAATGTTACTGTATGATTAGAAGTGAATGATTCACACATGCATGGCATATCCTATCTTCCTGAATAGCCTGTTTGTGACGTCAATAAAAATGTGTTTTCTTGAAATCTACCAAAACAAACCTACTTAATTTGCACTTTAATGATTCTCGGAGATTTGAGCAGGAAGTGACATGTACGCTTGAATTTCAAAATGCAGTTTTGCGAGTTGAAACACTGTCCAGTTTATTAAATCACACAACAAAAACTTGGGTAATGAAATTTCGCTGTTCGGGGTCAGACTCGAGGTGTACCCCAACTAAATAAATATAGATGTAAATATTTATTTCAGAATGAAGAACATATTTCCAGTCCTGAATATTTAAAATATTAATTTTATCTGTAAAAATATTAACAAAATGAAAAAAAAAAAACCACCCAATACATGGTCAAATCTGCTTAGTTCAACAATTTATAAAGAGTTTTTCATTTTATAATAGCTTTCTAGAGAAGTCTTCATTATTTCAGTATTTGCATATGCACTCAAAAACTTCAAAAAAATGTTTAAAAGTCTAAGTACAAAGAAAATTAGCTTTATTGATATTAGTTCCATAAACTATATAGATTTCATTTGTAAAACAATTCAAGAAAAAAATTGGTTAAAAATTATCATTCATGAGTTTGAACTGTGGATCTTTCTTGCAACAACTGATCTTTCAGATGAGTTGTAAGAGTACCTTAGACATGGTATAACGTTGCCGAGGTTATGTTATTATCAATAAACAGTTGTTTCATTTAACAATCTGACAACCCGAACCTTGATAAAATAGCATCATTTTAAGTTACTGTGGCATTTTCTTGTTATATTTTCATTTTTGTTCATACATTTTCAAATTTTGGCCCATAATTTCATGATGTTTCAAAGACTAAAGTCAGGTCCCCGATACGCTGACTTCCCATGAGTGAAACAATATCCCATTCACTTTCGTGTTTACATAAGGCTCTAGAGTATACATTTTTGTAATCCATCAAATGTTTCAGACAGATGTCAATTGTTACCCTCATTTTCTGTGAAATATGCAGTAAACATCAACAAATAATAGGTCAGTTAGTTAGCCTATCTGTAACTATATGACAGAATTCCGTAAATAGAAACAACCAAAGTTCTAGTCTGAGTCGACCGGACCACGTGGTAATATAGTCGATCCGTCCGCCCTGTTTCATTGCATAGTTTCATGAAATCGTTATTTTAACAATAACTTAAATATTACACTTCCCTAGTAGGACTGCTTATATCTGGAAGTCAAGTTGAATGTAGGAAAAAACAAAGACAAACATGCTTTAAGCAATGAATGTCTTGAATAAAATTCTAAGTGCCTCATGACGCCATTTTACCTTTGTAGCGGAATGAACTGGTTGCTTTGTTGACTAACGCAATAAGCATTGCGGATATTTGCTTATTATATTTCATAGGCGCCCAGTTTAAAACCCCTAACTCGAGTTACCTCCCCTACACATTACCATGAAAATATTTTTGAAATAAAAACTTACAGCGTACATTATAAGCTGGGCACAATTTTTAATTGATAAAAAAGTTTTGGAAACAAAAAAAAATTCAATCAGAATTATTTTGCAAATATTTTCTGTTCCCAGATCCATATATCTAAATTAAAAAGAGTAAGTGGTCATGTTTGGAGATCTATTTAAAATAACCTTCAATGCATTGGGAAAAAATAAAAAATGAGACATGTTTGGAAAAGTTTATTAATTTCATACACTCTCCAGGATTGAAAGAAAGAGGACAGATGGGATGTTCTGTGGTAATCATTTCCAACAGGCATCCAACAGTTTACATACCAATTAATGCTTCACTATACCACACCATATTCTTTCCTGAGGCTTCCCAAAACAGCCGGCTTCAAAGTGAATTTTAGTCTAGATGGCTCTATATTTTCCTGTAGCAATAATATACTTTTCATGCAGTTGAACACTATCAGCATGATCAGTCAAAAAGTGCTTTTATTGGTATTTTCTATAAAAAGGTGTGGCCCAAAGGTGAAATGAAGAGGTGAAATGAAGGTCAAAATTCATTGCACAGCAAAACCTGTAACGTGTTCAGCCTTGCTGCTTAGCATCTACAAAGGAAATGTCAATATGGCTGCCGATGTTGCCATATTTGAAATCGAATCAGAACACCTCGAACAAACTTTAATCTCCCTTGCTACAGGAAGGTGTATACAAAGTTTCAGCTCGATCAATCTCACAGTCTCAGAGAAGAAGATTTTTAAAGATATTTCTGAAATTAAGGAGCGTGGCCCCATGACAGAGGTCAAATGAAGGTCAAAATGCCATGCACAGCGAAACCAGATTTATGTGTTGAGTCTTGTTATTTGGCACATACACAGCAAATTTCAGCTGAATCGCTCCAGAAATGAGCGACTAATGAGCCAAAATGTCATTTTCAATTTGGCCGCCGCAGCCACCACATTTGCAGTCAGATTGGAACGCTCTGAACAAACATTAGTCTCCTTAGTGGTAGGAAGATATATGCAAAGTTTCTGCTCCATCAGTCCGTAGTTTCAGGGAAGAAGATTTTTAAAGATATTTCTGAAATTAAGGGGCGTGGGCAAATGACAGAGGTCAAATGAAGGTAAAAATACAATGCACTGCTAAACCCGTAATATGTATGTTCAGGCTTGCTATTTGGAACATACTCAGCAAATTTCAGCTGAATTGCTTTTAAAATTAGTGACTAATGAGCCAAAATAGCATTTTCAATATGGCTGCCAAAGCCGCCATATTTGAAGTTGGATCGGAACGCCTTGTACAAACTCTGGTGTCCTTGTGGGTAGGAACATGCATGCCAAGTTTCAGCTACATTGGCCCAGTAGTTTTGGAGAAGAAGATGTTTACAGACGCTGACGCACGACGACGGACAAGCAGGCCATGACATAAGCTCATCTGGACTTTGTCCAGGTGAGCTAATAAAAAAAAAAATAGACCCAAATATCAGATTTCACAAACCTATTGATGGAGATGTTAGGGACTAATATAATATCAATTTGAGAGTACATTTTTTGAGGGTTAGAATAAAAAGAAAAATCATTTAAAATGGATTCATAAGTCGCCATATATCTGCCAAACCAACTTCATCCATCATCTGCAGAACTGCTTTGGATCTAACTCCCATTTTTTAAGACTTAGAAACAGGTTTTTTTTTTTTTTTTTTTTTAAATCTTTAGTAGGATCTTAAACACAGTTTCAATCTCCCCCTACAACTGTTATGGGGCAACTATATTCCAACAGCAGGCTAGTTGGTTTAGTGAATAGGCACACAGGAGCATTTGGGGCAGTATATACATTTACAATAGTAATTTTTTCTCCATACAAGTAGCCATGTAATAGGATATAACACCCCTCTGGATCAGCCTCACAGATATCGACTTGAACCCGCAAGTTATTATTTATCAGCACTGCCACACCCCTACTTTTGCTATTGTTGGTGGCTAAATAGACTTGGCCAACCCTATCTCTTCTGTATTTAACATGTTCTGACTTAATAAGATGAGTCTCTTGAAGTAATGCAATAGAAACTCTCTTTTTTCAGGAATGCCAAAATCTTTTTCCTCTTAATGGGATGGTGGGATCCATTTATGTTCCATGAATACACTTTAATTGTTGCATTACGATCCATTTTCTCACATTAATATGTCAAACATTACATTTAATGAAACAAATATACAAATACTATAATTCCATAAACTGCTTTCCCTATTCTCATATATCAAACACAGAAAACACAAAAGACACACACATATTTTCCCCCTGCCGTCCCCTAAACAGTAAGAAGTTAAGTAAGGCTCCTTCACCTATGGGCCTCATCCCAACCTCACTGCTTCCCTAACATCAAGCGATGGGGTCTTCTGCCTGCCTGACATCATATTAAATTTACCATCAATCCACTTGGCGTAGACCGTAACAAAAACTCAAAGTGGGTTATATACCCTTATTAATGGACCAGATTAGTAACAAGCATACACTATTGGAACAGACACAAATCTGTACACTCATTTACATAGCCCACAGCCCCCAAAATTTTGTCTTAGATAAACAACTCATGAACATTTGAAAAATGTTTGCAGAGAGGTCCTTATTTCATTTGCAGACACACCCGTCCAACGCTGAGAGCAATGTACAACATTAAAGTAATGCTTCAAATGTGGTCAGGAAAGCCTTCAGACCTTTATGATACTCTTTTGTGAAGATTGTGAGTTTTTTTTGGCATCTCCAATCCCACCCGAATTTGGAATGCCCAATCCGAGAACTATGTACAAGGCTTGCTCGTATGCAACCCCCAATTGCCAGCTCAGGAGAGCGAGACAGCTCGCGGCTCTCCTCCGAAACACGCACCTGTCAGCCCCTGCATCTTTACACTCATTGGTCGAAACTATCGCAAGTTCAGAACGAGGGCAGAGGATACCCGAGCATGAGCAAGCTTAGAATCTCACTGACGAGCGCCTGGCTGCCTAACAGGAGGCGAGCGAGCAACGAACAAGACAATCATTTTTATTTTTCCTTCCCAGCAGTCCATTCCCAATTTGCATCCCTACAGCGCTTAAGCCAATCGTGCGCTGTTCTGAAAATGCTGCCGACCACTGCTGGTTGAAGATTGTGAGTTTTCATCACACGACATTGCCATGGCAGGGCATGATTCGCCATGAAAGAGGAAGTGGCGTTTTCAGATGCAAGGGAGGCTTAAAAACTCACAAAATTTGGCAGACACATAAAGCTCAACATAACTTTTTCGATGTTACAGGCGTTGCACATGGGTGTGGCAAAATGGCTCCATAGCACCCCCTAGAAAATTTCAACCATGCAGCCCTCGCAGCCCGTTTAACCTACATGTATGAAATTCGGTGGACACATGGACTATGTCAAGACCTAAAAAAAAAAATCACTTGGTGCGTGACCTAAACTCAACAGGAGGTCCGCCATTTTTAATTGAAATTGCAACTTTTTTTGATTTTTCACTATTTACTGGTGTCATACTTCAGCAAACTCCTCCTACAGATTTTATCTGATCAACTTCAAATTTGGCTCCTGACATCAAAAGACTTTGCCAATGTTAAATTGCCAAGCTTTTTTGGATTTATTGAACGATGCATCCCCGACGTTGCGGCGAATTTCGATGTTATGCCAGAAAACAGGTTTAAATCACACATACCTCGAAAGATTTGCACAAAACTTTACTTGCTTGATCACAGTCTCGTCCTAAATACAAATATATGCTGATTTCAGCTCGGATGTGGCCAGGTGGCTCCATAGCGCCCTCTAGCCACGGCCATGTTAAGGTGAAAGTGCTTGAATGTTTTTGAAATTTGGTGTGATCATTGGATTCGTCATGCAGGATTGGGGCAATTTTGTGGACTTTTTTTGGCCATGAGCCATTTCCTGCATTTTCCCAAATTTAAGAATACATATTTGAAGGCTCTTGACTTTTTGTTTTTGACTCTATTAAAGACATAGTAGTGTCAACACAGTCTGTTTGCACCATAAACGCTGATCATTTATCAGTGTGCTCCAGTCTCCTTTGTCCCTCTCCACATATTTGAAGGCCTTAGGATATTCCAAAACTTACAAACCTTTTCATACATTTTATCTGTGTATTGCTCTTTGAGCTGATACCCCAATTGGCACTGGTTGTGGCACAATGGCTCTATAGCGCCCCCAAATCATTTTTTTCAAAAGAATTGCCTTTTTGAGGGTCTTTACATGCTTGAAAACCCACAAAATTTTCCACACACTTGTGGAGCCTGGTATTACTATTGTTACAGTACAGGTTTTGCACACAGGCGTGGCAAAGTGGCTCCAAAGTGGCGCCCCTTAGAATATTTCACCAAAACAGTTCTCGTGGTTCGTTGCACCTACGTGAGAAAAATTTGGTGGAGACATGAAACATGCTAAGACTTAAAAAAAAAATTTCATAGTGCCATGACCTAAACCGATCAGGAAGTCCATCATTTTGAATTTAAATTTCAACTTTCTTTCATTAATAGGCATCATACTAAAACAAACTCCGCCTTTTGATTTCAGGAATGGAGTCTGCACTCCACTCAGGAAATAATATTTTTCACAGTCTAGCACTGTCCAAATGTTGTGAATGCAGACCTGCACCCGTCAGGATCTCGCCACCACCCCTAACGTGCACGGGGGGTGCGAGGGCCCTTTCAACGCTGCTTGCAGCTGTAATTAAAGTTGGATTGATAATAATTGATACGTGTAGGAATAAAGGGAGACCCCAAGCACAAAGTAGCAGGCAAAACGACTGGTTTATTTATCATTGTACAAAATTAACAATGGGCACACAAGCACAAGAAACAATGGCAATAGAAAATACAAACTGGAAAAGCTTACAAACTCCAAAAGGGAGAAAACAGCCAATTCCAATTTGGATATGGAACATATAGAAACGCGGACACGCAAGCTCTGAAAATAGAGTTCAATTTCAAAAAGGAAATTTAGATGTGCAAAAATACGCAAGCTCTCATAAAAGAGAGAATTTAGTCTCCCGAAAGGGAGAAAGCCGAACCAGCATAGAATAAGGGAGGTAGATGGTCTGACCGACAAACGAAAAGTGAACAAAGCAGGAACTAAATACTGAAGTGAGGTGAAAAGTAACTAATAGTGGAATCATGAGAGACTGTGGCAGGAAACTACACTGTCAGAAAAACGGGTACAGCAGGAGTCCATTTCTGTTCCCCAAGGTACATTCAGCACTTATTTACCCCCCTAGGACTAATTATAGGAGCTCAAGGTACGTGTGAGAACCTTTTTAGGGCCTAAAAGGTACCTTAATGTTCCAAAGCAAATAATTACCCACTTCTGAGGGTACAACAGCAGTACCTTTGAGGGTACTGCCCCAGTGATAAGCCTTTTACCCCTTAAAAGTACAAATAGGTACTTTTTTTTCTGAGAGTGTATGCTGGCAGGCAGGGCTGACGAGCTTCAGCTGGCGCTCGTCACAATAATGTCTACATTATATTTTTGATCAGATTAAAAAAGTTTACAAGCAATGCCATGCCAATGGTATCCACTTAGGATATTTATTATGCAACTTTTTCAGATAGGCTCCAAGTTTGAAATGTACAACCCAAATTCCGAAACAGCTGGGACAAAGTGTAAATTGTGAATAAAATCAAAACGCAATGACTTACAAATCACACCAGCCAGTATTTTATTCACAATAGAACAGAGATAACAGAAAATATTGAAACTGAGAAATTTTACAATTTCATCCACACAATGAGCTTATTTCAAATTTGATGGCTACTACAGGTCTCAAGGGGCCTGTTTACCATGGTGTAGCATCCCCTCTTCTTTGTAACACAGAGTGGAGGCGTCTGAGCATTGAGGAGACAAGTTTCTTGAGTTTAGCTATTGGAATTTGATCCCACTCTTATTTAATACAGGCTTCCAGCTGCTGGAGAATTTTGGGTCTCCTTTGACGGACTTTTCGTTTAATTATGTGCCAAATGTTCTCAAACGGTGAAAGATCAGGACTGCAGGTAGGCCAGTTCAGCACACGGACTCTTCTACTACGAAGCCATGCTGTTATAATAGCTGCAGTATGTGGTTTTGCATTGTCCTGCTGAAATACACAAGGCCTTCCCTGGAATAGATGTCGTCTGGAGGGGAGCATAAGTTGCTCTAAAACCTCTATATACCTTTCAGCATTCATGGTGCTTTTTAAAACATGCAAGTGTCCCCACCATATGCAATAATGCATCCCCATACCATCAGAGATGCTGGCTTTTGAACTGAACGCTGATAACAGGAGGGGTGGTTTTTCTCCTCTTTAGCCCGGAGGACACAACGCCCATGATTTCCAACAAGAATGTCAAATTTGGACTCGTCTGACCACAGGACACTTTGCCACTTTGCTACAGTCCATTTTAAATAAACCTTGGCCCACAGAACATGGCGGCGCTTCTGGATCATGCTCAACAATGGCTTCCTTTTTGCATGATAGAGTTTTAGGTGGCATCTGTGGATGGCACGGCGGACTGTGTTAGTGGTTTCTTGAAGTATTCCTGGGCCCATTTAGTAATGTCAATGACAGAATCATGCTGGTGAGTGATGCAGTGGCGTCTGAGGGCCCGAAGATCACGGGCATCCAGTAAAGGTCTTCGGCCTTGTCCTTTACGCTGAGAGATTTTACCAGTTTTCTGAATCTTTTGATGATGTTATGCGCTGTCGATGATGAGACCCTCAAAGCCTTTGCAATTTGACGTTGAGGAACATTGTTTTTAAAGTATTCCACAATTTTTTTACGCAAGCCTTCACAGGCTGGAGAGCCTCTGGCCATCTTTACTTCTGAGAAACTCAGCCTCTCTATGACATCCCTTTTATAGCCAATCATGTTACACACCTGATGCCAGTTAACTTAATTACTTGCTAAATGTTCTTTCAGCTGATTTTCTTATATATGAATTGCTTTATCAGCCCTTTTTGCCTGTGTCCCAACTTTTTTGCGACCTGTTGGAGCCAGAAAATTTGAAATAAGCTCATTTTGTTGATAAAAATGTAAAATGTCTCAGTTTCAACATTTAAAATGTTATAAAATCGAAAAAAAAAAAGGCACTCTGGTAGTGGAAAAAAAGTTGATCTAATGTTCTTTTTTTTAATCGCGTTACGGCCATTAGCCATTTAATAAAGTGCTTTTTACTTTTTTTTCCACTACCAGAGTGCCTTAGACTTTTTTTTTTTTTTATTTTTGTTACATTCTTTGCCCCATTCCTAAGAGCACCTGGTACAGTGATTTTGATTTTTACCCAACGGCGCTCCTTTTCCCGATTCATTCATTTAAAATGTTATCTATGTTCTATTGCAAATAACATATTGGCTCGTGATCTGAAAGTCATTGCATTTTGATTTTATTCACAATTTACACTTCGTCCCAACTATTTCTGAATAGAGGGTATTGCCAATACTCGATGTTGCACTCGTGTCCCATTTCAGATGCATTATGGGATAGTTCGGTAACCCAGTCGCTTCCGGTCTCTTTCGCGGCTGCGGGAAAAAATCAAACGCTGCCTAGGCGTGCATGGTTCCGCCGACTGCATCGGGTACTTCCTTGCATACTCGCCCGTATGCTCATGAAACTAGCTGTGCGCTTGGCGAATGTTTACATTTTCCTCGGCTTGATTTATGTATGCCTGCGTGCACGGCCAAGCCGCAGCTAACGCTGACGCTAAACGATAGCTGTGACCTCAGTAACGCACCGGAAGTAAGTGGGTTCCGGAAGTAGCAAGATATTTTGCCGACAGCGCTTCATTTTTTGCGTATTGGCGATACCCTCAATTGGGGTTGTATAAAAGAAACTTCACACTCATAAATTTCTAAATATTTTCTTGAAACTTAATACAAGAGATATTATTATTATTATTAGGGGTAAATGCGTTGTCAAAGACATCATGACACACAGCAACTCCGGCGTGCACAAGCATGCAGCACGCGGCGAGCATACATCAAGGTAAAAGCATGTTTCCTCGTGTTCCTAGTCCGCGTGACCTTATGAGGCGTGCAATTGAGCCCACGTTAGCACGGTAGAGTGACATCTCGGAAAAACAAGTTCTTACAGTCAATTATCCGTTGATTTGCAATGCCACGACTGTCAAACATTCAACGTGAACGTGCCATTGGCATGCTGAATACGGGAACGTCGGTCACTGACGTTGCCAGGGTTATGGGATGCAGTCGACGGACTATCCATGATCTTCGGACACATCTCCAACAAACTGGCACCATAGCAGACCAACCTTGTTCAGGTAGACCACGTGTGACGACACAAGCAGAAGACCGACAAATTGTCTTACGTCATTTGCATAATCGATTTCTCACTGCAACGTCCACTAGGAATGAATTGTTTAGAGGTCATGTGACTGCCCAAACCATACGTAATCGCCTGCGCACTGCTCGTCTTCATGCACGTCGGCCATATCGTGGACCAATTTTAACCCAGTTACACCGACGTCAACGGCTTCTCTGGGCACAACGACATCTGAGATGGACTCAGCGTGATTGGAATAGGGTCGTTTTTAGTGACGAATCCAGATTCACTTTGCACTTCGCTGATGGGAGAGTTATAGTTTGGAGGAGACGCGGTGAACGCAACGCCCAGTGTTGTGTGCAGGAAGTGGACCGTTTTGGGGGTGGTAGTGTTATGGTTTGGGGTGCCTTTAATGGTCCTGCCCGTTCCCAACTGATGGTCGTTCAAGGAAACCTAACTGCTGCAGGATACAGAGATCAAGTGCTCATTCCAGAGCTTTTGCCATTCATGGCAGCTCATGGCCCAGGTCTGACATTCCAACACGATAATGCCAGACCTCATACGGCCAATTTAACGCGGAATTTTCTTAGGAATGCTGGCATCAATGTCATGGAGTGGCCCTCAAGGTCTCCCGACCTTAATCCCATAGAACATGTATGGGATGTGTTGGGCAGAAGACTCCGTCAAGTAAGGAACCCTCCACAGAATTTGCAGGAACTTGGTGCCATGTTGGTTCAATTATGGTGATGCATCCCCCAAGCTGTGTTCAGACGCATCATTCAATCCATGAGGAGACGTTGCGTCGCAGTTGTGAACGCTCATGGAGGGCATACGCGCTATTGACATGCTTTCATCAAGTTGTAACTTACCATTTTTACTCTCTTACATTTCCGCAGCATTTCCGGTGGAACTGGTTACATTATGAACATGATTTTTATGGTACACCGTCCTTAATGGGTACAGAATGGAATTAAATCATTATTTAAAACCACTTTTCTTGTATGTTCAACTTATCGACCTCCAAACGAGTGTGAAGTTTCTTCTTTGACTGAGTATATTCTTACTGGCCAGTGACTGGAAGAGGAATCCTAAGATGCTGTGTTAGATTTGCTCATTATTACCAAGCCTGGGGGGGATATTGTGCTCTACGAACATTCTTGTTTTTAATGACAGAAGTGCACCTGTATGACCAAATAGTCAGTTTCCACCTCAGTCCTTTTAATAATTATTTCAATCAACTTAGGTGTTGAGAATGTTCAAAAATTAAAAATCAAATTCAACTTTTGAAGATTTTTTGCAGACAAGCAACAGCAGGTATGGAGGAAATTACACCAAATTCGCATCCTTAAATATTTAGAAAAAAAGATGTTAAAATCTTTAACATTATGTTATGTTTCTAAAACATATAAAAGAACCCATTATAGCTTGTTTTTTTATCCAGTGTGATAAATATCCTAGTATTCCAACCACCATGAAGTCCAGGAGTATGGTTCAATGGTTTTTTAAAACTTTTGAAGTACATCTTTACCATAAGGAAGTTAGTTTCAACTAAAATCCAGCATCCGATGTTTAGTTTCAACAATGCATGTCCATAAAATGTAAAAAAAAAAAAAACATTCATAAGAAATATTTTGCAGGTTTTAGAATTTTTCCCTGATGTGGTGCAGCAGTGTTGGATAAACTGACACGGCGTTTCGGTTCCTGTAAATGCTGACCGCTTGTATAAAAAAAAAAAAAAAAAGTAAAATTTTTTACAGGTGAAAGGGAAGCTGGATAGAGCAGAGATGGGCATAAATACAAACAAGGTAATAAGGAGGAATGATGGATCAGAGCAGGGAGGAAGAGTGAAGAAAAATTGCAAGGATAAACAAAGATATGTGGAATACACAGGGAAAGTAAAGCAAAGATGGAGAAACAGAATAAACATGACTAAAAATGTACTTAACAACCAAAAATTAACCAACAGTAATCAACATGAGACCCAGGGTACAAGTGTAATGCTTTCAGTGCTTTAATTGTCACACTGAAAGCAGTGAGCAAGAGCTGGATTCAAGTGCGAAGGCTGAGTAGTTTTATTACATGACTGAAGTGGGGCTTCAGACACTAACAAAAATTAAAAACACAACAACGGGGAATGCAGTCCCCAATACAAATATACAATAACGATTGTTAGTCTAACAGTAAGACTACTACACCCAGTAAAGGTAGAGCACTATGTCTGCACAGGCTGAATGGCAAACAGCTAGTGAGACCTCATACCGCAGTCTCTAAATATGCTTAACTGAATAATTGGAATTCAATAAGCAGCGGGGGAACAGAGTGAGGAATGTGGATTGGAGCATGGCTTGGAATTAGTACTCCAGTGACATGGACCATTGTGGGCGAAGCATGACAGTACTGCTCCCGCTCCCAGCACACCTCCCAGACTGCTGTTCATGGGGGCAGGACGGTCTGGGTGGGCGTGGTCGAATTCGCAAATGAGTTGTGGGTCCAGGATGTCACAGTATAAGTAGTGCATTGTATCTACACAGGTTGAATGGCAAACGGCAAGTGAGACTTTGCACTACAGAGAGTGCGGTGCAAGCCTAAATAAGCTTAAATGAAAAATTGTAATTCACTATGCGGCGGGGTGCGAAGTGAGGAATGTCGATTGGAGCGTGGCTTGGAATCAGTACTCCAGTGACGTGGACAGTCATGGGTGAAACATGACAGTAGGCCTAAAGCACTGCAAGTCATTAGAAAGTGAATAAGCAAAAAGCATGTAATGTTGGATATAGTACAGCACAACATTGGATTAAGAGTATCTAAATTAAAAATATCATGATGATGCCATGTCATTTCAATGCATCCACCAAAGCCCTCCCAATCATATATATAAGGGAAATGTTCATTTGCACAACCATTTTTGAGAAACATAGCAGGTATATGAACCGCTGTTCTGAATTATTGCCTGATCATGGAGTAGATGGCGGAGTCTTTGATCACGCCAGTGTGGGATCCACAGAGGCCCTGGAATCGCCTCTCTCATTTAATAGGCTATGTTTGTAAGTGTAATGTTTGTTTGTATGTAAAATTTGGCAATCAACAAGAGCAACGTGGAGTGTGCCATATCCCCCCCCACTTGTTGATGGTATATATGGCAAATTTTTGACTTATAAGTATAGAATGAGTTGGATGGTGCATTTAAGGGTTAATTCTGGATTATTGCAACACCCTCCTCATCGGGATCCCAAACAAGAGCCTACAAAAACTGCAATATATTCAAAACAGCGCTGCCAGGATCCTGCTGAGGGTGCGCAAACAGGACCATATCACACCTGTTCTCCGCTCCCTTCACTGGCTTCCCATCTCCTCCAGAACTCAATACAAACTCGCTTTCCTCACCCACCACTGCCTTCATGGAAACACCCCAGCATACCTCCAGGAACTGCTTCATCAACAATCATCAACCCGCCTCCTCAGATCCCAAAACACCCACCTGCTTCAAACCCAAGAACCCAGCTCCGGACTATGGGAGACCGAGCATTCTGCTCAGCTGCCCCATGACTGTGGAACTCCCTTCCACATCACCTGAGGGCGCCACAGTCGTTGGATGTTTTTAAAAAAGGACTGAAGACCTTCTTTTTTTGTGTTTTTATTCTGTAGGCACTTTGAGATTTTTTTTCTCTTAAAAATGAAAAGTGCGTTATAAATAAAATTGATTATTTTTATTATTATTATGTAATGATAGTTTTGACAGTGTATCTGTAGTGCAGTTACTGGATTTTATTCAAATGGCAAATAAGGTTGTTTGGATATTTCTATAGCAAGAGAGGCCCACTTTAAAAAGAGTGGGGCTATAGCAAAAGAGCACCACTTTACAATGGGTGGTTGGTCTATTTCTATCGTGAAAGACCGGCGCTTTACAATGAGTGGTTGGTCTATTTCTTTTTTTTTTTTAAATTTGGCATCTCCAATCTCACCCGAATCTGGAATGCCCAATTGGGTAACTATGTACAACACTTGCTCGTATGCGACCCCTTGTTGCCAATTCAGGAGAGTGCAGACAGTTCGCGGCACCCCTCCGAAGCACGCGCCCGTCAGCCACCGCTTCTTATACACTCATTGGTTGAATCCTCGCAAGTTCAGAGCGAGGGCGGAGGATACCCGAACATGAACAAGCTTAGAACAAGCTTCCTGACGAGCGCCCGTCTTGGCCAACAGGACGCCCCTAAGCAACGAACAACGGAACCATGTTATATTACCCCTCCCAGCAGACCCTTCCCAATTTGCATCCCTCTAGCGCAATGGCCAATTGTGCGCTACGCTGAAAAAGCTGCCGACCACTACCAGTTGGTTCGACCGGGTCTCGAACCCACGTCGTGATAGTCATTTCTGCTTCGCAGTGCCATGCTTTAACCGAGTGAGCTATCCGGCAGCTCTGGTTGGTCTATTTCTATAGTGAAAGGAACCTTCCCCTACCTGCAACCAACAAACCATCGAAGATGACATTGATCGGCGAAGGCGTTTTCAAGTTATTGGGCGGAATCGAAAAACAAGATATCAGCGGTGGTGGCCATATTGAATTTTCAGTTGTGCCGGTCATCGAAAGGAACCTTCCCCTACTCGCACCCAACAACCAACCAGAAGATGAGATCGATCGGCGAAGGCCTTTTCAAGTTACTGGGCAGAAACAAAAAACAAGATGGCAGCCGTGGCGGCCATATAGAATAACCTTCCCCTACCCGCACCCAACACACCACCAGAGGATGAGCTCAATAAGGGAAGGTATGCTTGAGTTATTGAGTGGAAACAAAAAAGTTTACGGATGGTGGGACAGACGACGGGACGACGGACGGGGTGTCGACATAATGCCCCCTTCTCATTTAAGGTGAGGGCATAAAAATGGTTAAATCTGTTGTAAAGTCTGTGGTCTTCCACATTTCTAAAATCAGAAATTAAAGTTTGCTAATTGTTTGGTTTGCCCCAGGTGTTATGTTAGATTAAGCTAAAGTTATAAAGTTACACTCAGTACCTAGACCCTCAGGAAAAAGTTTCATCAGTTCAATAAAGATATTGTTGACTAAGGCATAAAAAAAAGGTGTGTTTCCGGTAACCCGATCTACCTGCAAGAAAATGCACTAACCTGAACACTTTTTATGGCAAAAGGAAAATAAAAAGTTGATAAAATTCGACCAACATCGGCTCGGTCTATACGATGGGCAATAAACTTTCTTTTTTTGTACAGTGTATAGTGCTATGTTTCATTGCAGATGCAATGTCATCGGTGGTTGATGGGTTTCATGAAGTCCAAGCAGTGATGAACAGTTACAGAAAGTCTGGTGTATGGAAACGTGACACATCAACCTAGTTTAGTTGAATATGTACACCAATACACAAATTTACATTTGGACGTTAGCCGAAGAAGTTTACTCTCATTAAGCACTTTCATCCATATTACGAGTGACCAGTTTTTGTCACCGTTGAATTCGTTGCTGTTGTCATTTTAGCGCACTGCACTAAACATGTCCTTGCAACACAAAGAGAAACCATGGTGGTTAACGCAAATTTGGAGTGTGTGAGGGCACTTGAACGCCCAAGACAATCTTGTTTGTGTGACCGCCGCACCATTATATTAAAAAAAGTAGATCATAATGGCAATTAAAAGGAGCGGGCAGTTGCTGAATCATACATTACTAGGTGTGATGGTCCGAAACTTTGAGTGCTCTTGCTGTTGTTGCACAAGTTTTTTAATACCGTAAAATGGTCTATACCCGATGCAACCCACCATATTCTTGTCAAGGAATAAAATGATGACGACCATCTTGTTCTTACGATGTCACTTCACAGTATTGGCCATTTGCCTATTCACAAATGTTCAACTGGATGCAATATAGTCGAAAGTTTTAACCCCCTCCCCCAACACTACTTTCATAAAATAAGCAGCAGACAGCACAGGTTTGCCCTTTTCTGCAGTTGGTGATAATCCTATGCTTACAGTACGTGCCCCAAGTGCAACCCTCTCAATTCAGAAAACTCGCTCCGGCAATAATTTCACTCGGCCAAATGTTTCTGCACTTAACATGATTGTCAAAATTTGCTGAGGTGTACCAGTTTGCCTGTTGCTAAGTTGAATTGAGTGGGCTGCAAGTGAATAAATGACACTGGTCAGTTCTGATTTTGCTGTGGCTACAAGTATGGGACCATACTGCAAAGTCGCCGGGCTGGCAGTGCGGGAGTCCAATGCGCATGTGCAGTCCCGTACTCAGATGACAAGAGGCTATCAATACGGGACTGCGTCCGGATAGTCTTTTTTACCTTGGAAAGTTCCAAACTCCTAAAAATGATCCGGAAATAATCACGTGGCAGCCATGATAAGTGTATCCAAATTCTTTAAATGTTAAAGAAAGGTGTCTCAGTGCTTCATAATTTACCTCCTATAGCGTAGGGTACACAGAACCATCCTTTTCTAACAGAAAGGAGATAACGCGATCCCACAATTCTGCATAGCAGCAATATTTAAAGCAGCGACCATCCATACGGTCAATCGCGTAAAGAAACGTATTTGATTGGCAGGGGACTTATGATCATGCTGCCTAGTGTAAGTGCATTTGGATTCTCTTATTAGCGCGGTTGTCTTCCTAAGCCGTTAGGAATTCCCTTTTACACCTTACGTTTACCTTATGACGTTTTCCACACAGGTTAAACAAAAGTGGTTAGGAATTAGTGGATAGGCCAATTCTAATATCCCAGCAATCCCTTCCCAAATTTATTTCCCTGCAGTGCCCAGCTCTGAAATGGCCACTGACCGGGGTTCGAACCCGCATCATGTAAATCAGTAGTGTTCCAGATTGCGGTGCCATAAGCGAGTGAGCCAACCCGTCAGTCGATCCCAAAAGACACTTAATCCAATACGGGACTTACTATCTTGTACTCAGAGAATGACAGGACTCCCGTGCGGCTAGACTTTACTAATTTGCCGTATGGTCCCGTATTGGTAGACACTTCGTTTTTATTTACATCAACCAATTGTAACTGGTTGGGAGAGCATTTGCAACGGACCAGCCGATTCGTGTTTGAATCACAGTTGGGAGGATGCGCATGCATTCAATTTTACCCGATTCGGGGCCTACTTTCTCTCAATGCCAAACCACTGGGAGCATTGGGCACGCCAATCAGGGAAAATTGTGTGCATGCACATTCTCCCGACTCGATCAAACACAAACTGGCTGACTTGCCATTGAATGTGGGATCCAGGTCCAGAGATGTAAATGTCATAATGTAAAGGCATCAGTAGTTCCCAATATATGTTCACCTAATAACCGAGAAGTACATGCGTGGTAACCCTGGTATTACAGCAGTTTCAACACCATGAAGCGCTGTACATCAGGTGTAAACATGTTCCCTCTGATGTAGGTTGAACATTTACACACCAGGTCTCCGTATAGAAGTCTTGTCTCCTTCAGGGAGGACAGAACACAGATGGATGGGCACAGTTCAAAATCTTTTGTTTGCCTCGGGAATTCTCACAGATATTTGTCATGCTTGTTTATTTTCAGCTAATGCTGATTTAACCATTCAAGCTTTGGTAAAGACAGTGCAGCGGCTTCAGTAGATATCGCCAGAAGCATCAAACTTCAGTAAAGGCAATTTCAACAACTGTGAACTGGGGAGGTCTCTATGTAACTTTTATCAGTATGTAACTTGCCCAACAAGACTTACGAAAAGTCTTTATGTGATCTTGGGTAGTACTTCAAGAGCGGTCAATGTTATTTTGTTCCTTTGCTCCTGTTTTTATGTATACCTCCTTGTTCAGACATGGTGTTTGCCCTTGATTGTTGTATTTCTGTGATGTTTCCTCTCATCCATGTATATTCACTGTTTTCACTGGTCATTGTTAACTGTGGGAATGATCTATGCTTGCCCCTTCTGACAGGAAGTTGGGGGTGTGTGGCCCTTGGACATGGACCTTGGCAACTCCCATTCCTGGATCCATTATCCAGTAGATTTGAAATGTAGTTGGACCAAAGAGAATTGTACACTTGTTCAATGTTTTCTCTATGTTGTTTGCCTATGTCTTTGTCCTGTTTGACTCTGATGAAGACACAGTAGTGTCGAAACATTAGTCTGTTTGCACCATAAAGGCTGTTAATTTATCAGTAATGATGGCCAAACAAGGCTTTATGAGGCTATCAACCTTTTGGACTATTGTATTGAAAGTGGGTTCACTACTGGAAGCTTCATTCATTGAGCACGTGGGTGACATCTGCTGGCACAGAGATTGTTGTACAGCCTTGCAAAGGTGACGCTGACGCACCTTGCGTGAGCACTTTGAGTTTTGTTGTATTGTGAAAAATACTTAAATAAAGCTGAAATCTAACTTCATTTTACATGTGTCTGTTGTTTTTCTTCCTTACCTTGATAATTCATTTTATATTATAATAACATTAATTACATCCACAGCCTCGTTGAATCCTGTAAATATTTGCTCTGTCCAAAAAAACATGTTATATTTATGATGTTTTTTGATTGTGCTTGGTGTGTACTAGGTGTGCTTGTGTGACTTAGGCATTTTTATTCAAAAATAATAATAACAGAGCGCTATTTCATCCACCATGAATACATTTGAATCGTGCCAATGTTTCAAAGCTCCGCCTATCAAACCAAACCGGTCAGCTGATTCAGTCTGAATGAAGCAGTGAAGTGGTTCAAACATCATCAGTCACATGGTTTTTCCCGATATGAAGCATGCTCCAGCACAGTGCTTCAGAGAAATACCCTGTCGAGTTTGAAGCGTGCTTCGGAGCCTTGGTATCAGCGGTAACATCACTATTTATCAGTGTGCTCCGCTCTATTTTGTCCCTCTCTATATTTGTTGTCCTTGAGCTGTTTAGCACCTGATTCAGCTGACTTGTGTGGTCAGATGCGCGGTGAACCTTTTTTTTTTTTGAAAAATTTTAATGTTTGTATAAAGTTTCAGACCTGAAAGTTCAAGGTTTATGTCAAGGTCACACCAAAGGTCAAAAGCACATTTCGGCTAATAATTTGGTTCTATTCAGTGTGAAGACATCATACCAATGCCATTATGTTTGTGAAGGCAATACGGTCCTAGCTATTCATCTGAATTTCGGCAACTCAGCGTTCTGAGAATGATATTTCATTTATTATTTGGTTAATAGGATTATGCAAAAACTAATGGACAGATTTGTATGAGGATTTTCCCAGAGATGGATTGTGGCCTAGAGATAATTAAATTTCGGAAGTGAGCCAGATACTGATCTGGATCTATGAGTTTTTTTGAAGGATTCTTCACCATTGTAGATAGGTCAACATTTGGCATTTTGGGTCACACCTTGGCAAATATGTAATGATTCTAAATGCGAGAAACTGGGAGGCATGGCCTTGATGGAGATTTGCAATCTTGGATTGCTCTTACTATTCTTACTTCAGAGAGTGGTCTTAGGCCCGGGCCACACTGTCTGTAGTCGCGATGCGGATTCCGCAAGCCGAGCACTGCAACTACTTACCGCTTGCAGCTCAGTCACACTGCCTGCGTATCTGCAGCGGCAGGTCTGCCGCGGGCTCCTCCTTCCAACTCTGTCTCTGCATGACTTTGCCCAAGAAACCACTATAAAATAATATATTATTTCGTCTCACGTCGTTTTAGCCTACTACACGTGATTTATATACTTTGTATTGACAGTAGGGGAAGCATGCTTGAGCATTACAAATCGTACAAACAATTTAATTACACAATCATATTAGCCTACAATATCTAGGCCTATAGCAAACCCTTCTGAATTGGTTGTGCTCTTTTTGGAGGTACTTTTGGGGTAGGGGGATGGTATTGGGATGTGGAATGTGCTTTCAAAAGCGATCTAATTTACATTAGTCGAGGCTGAAACCATTCGTATAGGCTAGGTGCCGAATGACCGTAAAAGGAACAGTTCAGAAAATTCAGAGACCGGCTGATGTGCTGTACGTTCGTCTAGCCACTGTATTGAGCCTCTTTTTTTTTTTTCCTTTACCAATGGAAACAGTCACTTGAAGTGTTGCTGATACAAGTGGGGGGTCGTATGAAGGTTCAGGAATTGCATGGATGTCATGGCCAGAGTGAGAGATATGGAAAAATACTGCCCTGATACTCTTTAATCATCAACATAATAAGCTATGTTCATTGGCTTGGCTACGCAATTAATGGCATATTCCCACAAAATACTTGTGATGTTCTTTTCCCCCTGAACATCTAAATCAAAAATAAAATGAGCAACAGCGTATTAAAGCTTTCAAAAATAAGGTAGTTTTGACTAAATACTTCTCCATATATTCCCTTTAATGACAGCAGCCTACGATGAAAGTCGCGGATTTCCCACTACATGTTCCAATATTTCACAAAGCATTGCTGAATTGAGCGGAAGAGATTATATCCATACAAACGGGCTTTTAATATGATAAACATGCCGGAAGTGTTGCTTCATTTTTTGTTCGTCAGCTTCATGCTTGTCACAGACGCATCCTCGGCAATATAGCGAAATGCATGTATTTATGGCGATATGACTGCTTTCTGACAGTCATTTTCAGCTCTGCTTTGCCTTTTTCCGCATGCGTAGCGCGGAAAAATTCGGCAACAGTCCGAATCTATATTTTCCGCACGGTAGCAGCGCGGATTTTCCGTACGTGAGTCACGCACCTTCGGCATGCAGTGTGGCCACTCTCATTGAATAACATGGGAACCGAAACGAAAATACGCATGTGGTATGCGGAATCAGCATCAGTAGGGGAGAGCTGGTACGAAAATAACATTTTTCATATGGACGTCATTTTAAAAGATAACGTTACAGACCGAAAAAAATTTTCGGAGCGATTAACTACTTACGTGTGTGCTCTGTCAATATCAGGTGCTAAATCATCCCAATATATATTGACTTCGGCATAGTTTGACGTCGAACGGAAGTTGCGCATTGCTGCTTTCGACCCCTCCAGTCGGGACGAAAGTGGCACACAGGCCGGACAAAAGTAACGTGATGAAATTAATTGGAATCTTGTAAATTACTGTCGTTAAAACAGAAACAAAAACAATCAGACATTTGTTTTAAACATTTTAATTTGCTTCAAATGTTTCAAAAGTAAACGTGAACATGTTTAACGTCCCAGATAGCAAGCACCTCCGCTCCTGATCTGCCCTGGCTCTGAGCCGGATCAGCTGGTGTCGGCACAGAGCCGGGGCAGATCCGGAGCGGAGGTGCTTGCTATCTGGGTGGGGTGCAATTGGTCTACTTATAAAAATTATGAAATTACTTTACTCATTATCACAGTTGTGACAGACATAATGAGCTGCACCCTCAGTGCATGCCTCATGTGACCACAGCAGACAAAAGATGCACCGCACCCACACTTCTCCAGGCAAAGATGAGGAAAATGTCTCCCCACAAACAAGACATTCCTCATCATTGCCCTGAGAAACTCTGGTGGCAGTGTGTCCACTAAACAACGTTTTCTTTGGGCGTTTTGAAGAGGACTGTTTTTTTCTGGCCCCTCTGCCGACTCTCCTCCTCCAAAGCAGCTTTTACTGGGGTGTCGGTCAGTATTGCTGTTGACCTGCAACATTCAATGAGATGATAGTCAGAATCAGCTTGTTTTTATACTAGCAAGAGAATCAAGACAAGTTAAAAATGACACTCTGCTCACCTCTTTCTGCCTCTTCTTTTATTTTCTTTCCTCGAGCCAGCCTTTGGATATGGGCGAACCTTTTCTGGGCTGAACCTCTGTATTGGCGTGCCACTAGATGTTCCTGGAACCACAAGCATACCTGGATAGATAATATTTCCAAAAAAATGCTTGGCAAGGCTCAACATGCACATTTAAAGACACACAGACACAAACTCTCACCATCTACAGGAATGGCAGACTCATGGGGATGCAGCTCAAATGGGCTCTGGCTAGGTTGGTGGTGTCTTAAGGGAGCGGGCGCTGGTGATGAAGTGGACATTGGTGATGAAGAGGGCGCTGGTGATGGAGCTGATGATGGAGCTGGCGCTGGTGATGAAGAGGGCGCTGGTGATGGAGCAGGAGCTGGCGCTGGTGATGAAGAGGGCGCTGGTGATGGAGCTGGCACTGGGGATGGAGCTGGTGCTGGTGCAGGACAGTCGGTCACAAAAGCTGGAGCAAAGTCTGTCTCACTGAAAATATCTGGATTCAAGGGCCAGGTACCGGTATACTCGAACCCAGATGAAATGCTGCTTGCTGTCGCAGCTTGAGGCAGAGCTTTAGCCACAAGACTCGGGATGTTGTAGATGGTCAAAGTTCTTCCAGGGTTCATTCGCATCCAATTGTCTGCAGCACTGTTAATGTAGTGCTTCAGAGGACCAAAAACGCTTCGGTCTAGCGGCTGAAGACGATGGGAGCAGTGGGGTGGAAAAGACAGGAGTTCAATGCCATGTGACTTGCAAAAGTCAATAGCTACCACAGAGAGGTGTGATGGATGATTGTCTGAGAGTAGCAGCAACTTTGACTCCGGGGTCACGCGGGTGTGTCTTGCAAAATGCTGTAAAAATGCCAAGAAATCTGTCTCCTGCATCCACCCCGATCCATTGGCAGAACCAGTGCAGCCAAGGGGGCCATCCCGGATGAAGTGGTGCTAGAACTTCTTCCTTGGGAAGATAAAGTAAAGGGGAAAAAAGTTGCCTTGTGCGTTGGCAGTAAAGGCAACAGTCACCAATGTCCCTCTTTCCCCAGAGGTCACAGCACCGACCTGGCGCTGCCCCTTGGTGGCAATGATTTTGTCTGGCACTTGAACCGTTGTGGTACCTGAAATAATAAATGAAATGAATTATTGCTGTTGCAAATCACTGTTGCTTTTTAATTAATCTAAATATAAATTTTTACCTGTTTCATCCATGTTCCAGATGTCCTTTGCTTCAAAATTATAGCGGGTGAGGACAGTCTTTAGGTTTATAAAAAACGCTGTCACGTTGGTCTTGTTGAAGCTGGTGGAACGGGACATGCTGGTGGCTTGAGGTCGATGGATGGACAGGGTTTTGTTGCACTCGAGGAAGGAGGTGAGCCAATCCGTCCCTGCCATCTGGTTTTTCTCCCATGAACATGGAGTTTTGCGGCCAATATTTTCGGCCAGCTCATGTGCAAACTTTTGCACCTAAAACAGCATGAAAAAAGAGGTTAATTCCCAGATAGCAAGCACCTCCGCTCGGATCTGCCCCGGCTCTGTGCCGACTCCAGCTGATCCGGCTCAGAGCCGGGGCAGATCCGGAGCGGAGGTGCTTGCTATCTTAGGCAAATGGCGGTAGTGGTGTAGCTCTGTCTGCAGTGTTACTCCAACCTCTTTAGGACTCAGGCCAAAATATATATCAGCTGCTCTCTTTATATATGCCTGCAGTATCTTCTCCTGTTCTTCTGTGAAGACTTTGTTGAGAGCCCTATACCCTGGGGCTCTGGTCTGCTGCCCTCCTGCCTCTACCCTCCTTTTGCAGTACCTGAACAGGGTGACATGACAAACGCCATGCACCTCTGCTGTCCTCCTTATACTCTCGCCTCTTCGGACATCAAGAAAGGCCCTTTCGTAAACCTGCTGGTCAACCTTTCCTCTCTGGGCAGTTCTGACCCTAACTCTTTGGCATTTTCTGTCGGTAAAATAGAACACACACATTTTTAGTGAGCTTTAAAACACAAAATGCGGCCGCATTAGCAGAGAGGGACGAATCTAACTGTTGGTACTTCGGTCCTGCACCTCTGCTGCCCTCCTAATACTCTCGCCTCTTTGGACATCAAAAAAGGCCCTTTCGTAAACCTGCTGGTCAACCTTTCCTCTCTGGGCAGTTCTGACCCTAACTCTTTGGCATTTTCTGTCGGTAAAATAGAACACACACATTTTTAGTGAGCTTTAAAACACAAAATGCGGCCGCATTAGCAGAGAGGGACGAATCTAACTGTTGGTACTTCGGTCCTGCACCTCTGCTGCCCTCCTAATACTCTCGCCTCTTTGGACATCAAAAAAGGCCCTTTCGTAAACCTGCTGGTCAACCTTTCCTCTCTGGTTAGTTCTGACCCTAACTCTTGGCATTTTCTGTCGGTAAAATATAACACATACAATTTTTAATGAGCTTTAGAACAGAAAATTTGGTCAAGATTAGCAGAGAGGGACGAACGAACGTTGCTACTACCGCCCGACAGTGACTCCTGACATTTGAACCAGGATTGCTTCTAAAGTGGAAAAAGTCTGACATTTCAAACTTCAGGATATGTTACAAAACTAAATGACCTATCATTTCATCATAAATATGAAACATGGAGCGATAAAGACAATCTTTAAATCAAAAAAGTTTACCATTTTTCTGAATTTACTCACCACTGTGGAAAACGGTCTTCCCGGTCTCGTTTCGCGGGGAAGCGACGCAACCTCAAGATTTTTCCCGGGACTGGAGTGTGTCGCGAGCTGGACTTGCTGACCTAATTTGACGCATCGAAGTGCGAATGGCTGTGAGTAAATCGCTGTATTACTTTCGTCCCACGTTACTTTCGCGCCGGCTCTCCCCTACTGCAAGCAGTGTGGCCCGGGCCTTTATCTGCATCCAGTAATACACAGACTCTCTTGAATTTCTGGAGTCCTAAGCATTCCAAGAATACTCATCCTCAGAACACCACAGACCACCAGCAATCCCAAAATGCCCATGTGACTCAGTAAATTCAGGAGCCATGAAGAGCGTCACAAGATTCCTCATTTTTCAAGGAGAAAAACTGTCCTTAATATTCAAAAGAATGATAACTAGAGCCCAATTTGATAAACCAGAATGAGCAACTATATGTGAGAATGGGTCCTCAAATATTACTCCATAGAAACAGATCGTTTCTACAAAAATGGGGCGCAGGCTGCGGAGGTAGTTCGGGGAGACAACAAAAGACATGCCAAGATTCCCATAGACAATACTGGCACCATGTCATCAAGCGCTCAGCGCCAAGGCCGTGCCCCTTTTTGGGGGAAAACAATCGCACTCAAACGCTTTAATCAATCACTCACAAGTGTGAAAATCGAGCAGGAAAATGCCTAAAATCTTTTGTGTACCGGATTGTACATCAAATAAAAAGACCAGTCCAGATCTCAGGTTCCCCATACTACCTGGAAGAAAAAGGGATCCACTCGGAGAGCTTTATGGCTTCAAGCTATCTGAGAGAAGATAAGGAGTGGAAGGTATGGGATCCACTGTCTTCCAATGTTTATGTGTGTGGGAACACTTCATTTATTAAGGTACCGCGAACGCTCAGATTCGGGCAAGGTACCAAAATAATCGCTAGACATACCTATAAATCATGAAATCAATGTAAACACGAAATCAAGTTAAACAAATCTGTGAAATTTCACAGCTAAACACACGTCAAATTACATTAAGATCAGTGGGATCTGAGATTTTCTATGCCCCGAAAGGGGGCACGGCCTTGATGCTTTGCGAAGTACTCAGAAGTGCCGGTCTGGTCTATAGGCACTCCCAGACATGTAAGACACTGCTCTGCCTCTCTGGTAGCTGGGCTAAATAAGTTGCTCCCCTGGTCTGCCTTCATGACATGACATGCCTTTGCCGGCTACTGTGCTGATACAATCTCTGCTGGTCCATCACTCTTGTTTGCTGCTTGTTAACAACCCACCTCAACCCCCATGTACCTGTGAGTTTTAATTTCTCCCAGGGGTGCGAGGGGGGTGGAGTGTCCTGACACTCCCTACTGTCTTTTTCTCGGCAGGGTGTGTTATGGTCACAGCCAAGATGCTAAGCAATTGTTCTCGGCAGGGTGTGTCATGGTCAGAGCCAAGATGCTAAGCAATTGTTGTACCTATTTGGTACTTCTGCTGTAAGAGGTTTACATGTGAGTTGGCTGACAGAAGTAAACATAATGGTATTGATCTCCATTTGATTTTTTGTGCACCATTTACAGGATCATCAAGCAAACTCAATGAAACCAATGGATCTGGAGTCAATAATACATCTGTGTCGAATAGTAGTCAGCACAGTAATGAAAGAGTAGCGAAGAAGAACCTTTCCGAAAACACCAAAGCTTTCCTGACTGGCTCAATGACGACGATGGTCATCCCAAGCATCTACATTCTAGTGTTCATCATCAGTGTCCCTCTCAATGCTGCTGCCATCTTTATTTTCTCACTTAGAGTCCGACCCAAAAAGCCAGCAGCCATCTTCATGCTCAACCTGGCCACAGCCGACCTGCTGTTTGTGCTGCTGCTCCCCTTCAAAGCGTCCTACCACTATAATGGCAACAACTGGGTGTTCGGGTCAGCCATGTGCCGCGTGGTCACCTTCGCCTTTTACTGCAACATGTATTGCTCTGTCCTGCTGATTACAAGCATTAGCGCAGACCGCTTCCTGGCAGTGGTTTATCCCATCAGATCGCTGACCTGTCGTAGCCAGCGGAATGCAGTGGCCGTGTGCTGCACCATGTGGCTACTGGGTATCGCTGGGTTGATGCCCATCCTACTGCTGGAGCAAACTGTGAGGGTGCGTGAGCTAGGCATCACCACCTGCCATGATGTGCAATACATCGATCTGCTTCAAGGCTTCTACATTTACTTCTTCCCCACCATCACCAGCCTGTTTTTTTTCATCCCCCTCATCATCACCACCACCTGCTATTTGTGCATTATTCTGTCCCTGAGTTGCTTTAGCAAAACTAAGCGCAACAAGAAGACCCGGGCTGTGGCCATGACAGTCACTGTGCTGGCGGTCTTTGTGGTCTGTTTCACCCCGTCCAACGTGCTCCTGCTCGCCAGCTCTGCACACTTTGCCCAGAAGTCCAATGATAGCTTGTACACTGCTTACCTGACCTCTGTGTCCTTTGGCACTGTGAACTGCTGCCTGGATCCAGTAATCTATTTCTTCGGCTCATCGCAATTCCGTAAGACAGTGGCCCAGCTCCTCAGCCATAGGACCCTGCAAGAGAGCTCTCAGCTATGAACCTCTGTGACCAGTGATTAGGAGACATTCCCGGGCAGCCTGAACAGCCAGTGCAAGGGGCTGACTGTGTGACATCTTAGAAGAGCTTCATTTATAAAAGGAATAATATTCTTGTCTTAGTAAGATATATATTCTTGCATGCATTCAGCTTGATAGCGATGAGATTTTTTTTCCTCTAAAATGAATGCTTGAAGTCTGCGTTCAAAATGAAGTTTGTGAAAATGCAAAATGAAATCTAGATATAGTGGGGGGAAAAAATTATGGCTTGAAACGGCAGCTACAGAAAGTGATTGTAAAAGTTGATTTGAATGGTTAGTGGTACATACGGAGTGATACATGCAGCAACTCAGAATGCCTAAGTCTCACTGAAAATGCAGCAATTAATTACAGTTGTAAACTTACCACAGATTATGCAAATTGGTCATTTTGATTTCAGATTGTGTTCAGTCATTGAAAAGAGTCTCAGCACAGATTTAGTCATATGGACTGACAGAACATTTTTGAAATTTCTTCATACAGTCAAGGAAGCCTTGGGAACAAAGTCGTTGCGATCCACTCACTTAATTACAGTAATTTTGAACTGAACATAGCACCAAAATCTGCCCTTTTGAATAGCATGAAAAGAAGAGGTGTTTCTTAAAACACATTAACATTTTTCTTCGTTGCAAGAAAGCATCAATATTTTGCCATGTGGCATTAAGACAACTGATCCCTTTGGTGTCTGCTTGATACTGTGATGGCTGACGTATTTCCAGCGCTCAGATTTTGAGGAGCAATAGCCCCTCAAACTTCCAGAGCTACAGTTGGCACTACATTCTGAAATTAAATACTAGTGTTTACATCCAACATCATTTCTATGCTGATGCCGTCTAAGCTGACACTGTTATTTGCTCTTCAGTTGATTCATATTATATTATTACAGCTCGAATTATATATGTATATAAGCCTTTATTTAACAGGTAAATCACATTGAGTCCCAGGGACTCATTTACAAGTGCGACCTGTATCAAACAAGACAAACGAAAAAATAATAACAAGACAAACTCAAAATGGCAACACTAAAACGTAAAAACAGATACACAAATTTACAGTTAAGGTACCTTACAAGGAAATCAAGGTAAAATACTAAAAAGGGAGAGAGGGTCAACTTGGAGTACAGGAGCAGATCTTTGAAGTGATCTCAATATTCCTCAGTAACAATTTAAAACTATTAAGAGGGATCAAATCTGACAGCTTCAGGCTGAGCTGTAACGTGTTCCAGGAGGAAGGGGCCGCGTAGGAAAATGCCTTCTTGCCTTTCTCGGTACGGACTGAGGGGGTGGAGTAGGTTATGAAGTCCTGTATATGAAGGTTGTAGCCGGATTGTTTACGTGAAAAATAAGTAGTTAAATAGGAAGGCAACAAACTAAGGATGGATTTGTAAGTGAAAATGTACCAATGAAGGGTTCGGCGCATTGAGATAGATGACCAGTTGACTAATGAATACAGACCACAATGGTGAGTGAGAGGTTTGCAGCCTGTAATAAATCGCAATGCACCATGATAGGCAGCATCAAGAAGTTGGAGACAGCTAGCGGGGGCATACATATACAGGACATCGCCGTAATCCAAGAGAGGCAAGAATGTGGCAGCAACCAGGCGTTTCCATGCAGCAAATGAAAAACAGGATTTGTTCCTGAAAAAGAAACTCAATTTCATTTTAAGTTTCTTTAAAAGATTATCAACATGGATTTTAAAAGAAAGGCCATCATCAATATGATATTATTATTAATACAATATTTATAATTAATAATAGTAATATTATTTATATATATAATAATATTGATATTAATATTAAAGTACAGTGCCGCGAAAAAGTATTTACCCCCTTCCTGATTTCTTATTTTTTTACGTATTTGTCACGCTTAAATGTTTCAGATCATCAAATAAATTTTAATATTACACAAAGATAACCCGAGTAAATACAAAATGCAGTTTTTAAATGATGATTTCATTTACTGAGGGAAAAAAGCTATCCAAACCTACCTGGCAGCCCTATGTGAAAAAGAAATTGCCCCCCCTTGTTAAATCATTAATTAACTGTGATTAACCACATTTTTTGAGTTCAATTTTACCAGCCGCGGCCAGGCCTGATTACTGCCAGACCTGTTGAATCAAGAAATCACTTAAATAGAACCTGTCTGACAAAGTCAAGTAAGCTAAAAGATCTCAGAAAGCAACTCATCATGCTGTGATTCAAAGAAATTCAAGAACAGATGAGAAACAAAGTCATTAACATCTATCAGTCTGGATAGGGTTACAAAGCCATTTCTAAGGCTTTGGGACTCCAGCGAACCATGGTGAGAGCCATTATCCACAAATGAAGAAAACTTGGAACGGTGGTGAACCTTCCCAGGAGTGGCCAGCCTACCAAAATTACTCCAAGAGCACATCAACGACTCATCCAGGAGGTCACAAAAGAACCCAGAACAACATGTAAAGAACTGCAGGCCTCACTTGCCTCAGTTAAAGTCAGCAATCATGATTCAATGATAAGAAAGAGACGGGACAAAAATGGCATCCATGGGAGAGTTCCAAGGCGAAAACCGCTGCTGACCAAAAAGAACAAAAAGGCTCATCTCACAATTGCCAAAAAACATCTTGATTTTGAATATTGCATTTGAAAATGTTCTCCTGTTCAAAGAACATTTTTATGCAGCAAGACTGATGTAATGCCATATTGTGTCACAAAACAGCTATATCTCTCCACCTACCCATTCTCTATCTGAAATTTCCACATTTTTCATTCCACAAAATCAAGCAAAACATGTTGCACTCTAAAATATATTGTGCAGGACATCCTATTTGGCAAAACATAGATTTTTTTTTTTTTTTCCTCCTGGGGAAATATGAAGAGTCGTTGAACAATTATTAGTGTATAAAATTGATTGACTGACATTTTTTGTTGTCCACAAACTTGTATAGAAAAGTTAATGAAGTTAGTTCCACTGAAGTTAATTACGGTATTTTGGAGTCAAATTATTTGTATGTTTGGTGCCAAACTATCTTCGTTGAACAATTATGTGTGATGTGCAATTTCACTGTAATTTAATGGGAGTGATCAATTCACAACTCAGGTCTTGAAACTGCAGCTTTGGAAAAGGAAGGCAGTGATGATACATTTAACTTCCATAAGTTTTGAATATCATCAGTCCAGAATGAATCATGGTGAAGTGATTTCATGGACCCTACTTAAGAACTCCAGCTCCAGTGCATGTTCATTTTTTTCAACTGTCATGGCAATGAGAGTAAAACTCCTGTACCAGTGCAATGGATATAGGCTATATTTAGCACTGCTGCCTCACAGTAAGAAGGTCGTGGGTTCGAAACCAGCCTGGAGGCTTTCTGTGTGGAGTTTGCATGTTCTCCCTGTGTTCACAAGGGTTTCCTCCAGGTACTCCGGTTTCCCCCACCCAGAAAACTTTATAGGAACACTCCTACCAGTACCCCTGACCAAGGAACTGGCTTTAGAACTGGAGTCAGTCTGTGGCTGCCCACTGCTCATAACTGTAGGATGGGTTAAATGCAGAGGACAAATTACCCCACGGGGTTCAATAAAGTGTGTCTTATCTTACCCAGCACCCATTGTACCCCATGCTGTCTGGACCCCAGTCCCTAACCCTAACCCTAACCAAACCAGTCAGGGGTCCAATTCATCTGGGGTCTAATTGGTCTAGGGTCCAAATGGTATGGGGTCTAAACGGTTGAGGGTCCAACTTATATGGGTCCAACAGGTACAGGGTCCAAATAAACTGTTCCCTTTCCAATTAGTGCTGGATAACAAGAGTGAAACAAAACTATGTACATGTTGGGTGCAAAACTTTTTTTTTGCCCTGGATAATAATTAAAATTGTAGATCATTTATCACTACTTGCCTGTGTCTCTGTTTGCTTGCATGCGTCAATTGTGTCAAAGTGTTGAATACATATGGTTGCAACTGTTCAGTGAAAAACCTTGCATGTTGTTTGTAACTTGCTGTTAGAAATGTTTAGCTACCATTTTCCTAATACAGTTGTAATATGAAAAACAATAATCAAACTCCTTGTTATAAAGATTGTTCTTCAAAAACAGTACAGTTTCCACATCATTTGGTCTCAGTCAGTTTTGTCTCTTCTGTTACCTGAAATTAGAATGTAGTTATTTGTTAGACATTTTGTTGGGACAAAAGAACAGGAGAAGCTTGGTGATCCTTTCAGCTGAGATGCAATACCTGGCCAGCTTTGGAAAATATATGCACACGGCACAGCTGTTGCTGGCATTGCCAGGAACACCTGTGCCAGTTTGTTATGGTGGGGAAAGACCTTGCACTTTTTTTTCCCAAGCTATTGGATCTTCCCTTCTGTCTATGTCGTCCTCCGTCAGGTACCGCTGAACCTCCACAATTTCATCTGCAGTTGGATTCTGTTGTTTACTGAACTGCTGGACTTTGCAGTCAAATGCCTGCGAGATCTTGCTAGAATTTTACCAAAAATATATAAAGTGTCAATTTTGTCAGTGTAATTTTTCTTCAAAAGATTATAACAATAAACAATACATACATAAAACAAATAAGCACTCAAAAACAACAAACCTTTGGTTGATCTGGCTGGCTGCTTCCACATAGCAGATGGGTCTGGCCAGGATCAAGAGTCAAGCCAGCACCGCTGGGCAACTGCTGGCATGGCTAGTGGTATGTCAGCCAAATGTTGGCCAGGTCTGGCAATGTTGGCACCGTTTATGTGATGGCCTGCCACATGTGGGTTGACTGTATCGGCAGCTGGCCAGCTCCGGCAAACCAGATCTGGGCCACAAAAGGGCCATTATTCTTGCTGTATGTGGGTCAGAACTGGGCCGTGAAAGTGCATTATGTGGGGCAAATCTGGGCCAGACCAATTTTGCTATGTGGGCTAGGTCCAGGTCTTGGGTCCTCATCTCTTACTGCTGGTGCTGCTGCTGATGCCGGTGGTGGACGCGGCACTTTAACCCCTTTGAACAGAAGCCAAATCTGGCTATTTGTGTTACCTTATTTAAGGCTTTATAATTCAAGATTGCAGCTTCACAGAGAGGAAAGAAAATGGCTCAACTGAGTCAAGACACTTTAAGCATTTAGAATTTCATTGTATTTCAGTTTATTTTCATGATTTTGGTGGAGAAAAAGGGCTGCAAACATTAAAATCTTCATGACAATTCAGCATTGAAGTTGTAAAAAAATACTGAGAATTGAAAAATGGCTGGGGGTTAAAACTATACATTTCTGGGATCATAAACTCCTTGACCACAAGTATAATTCATCTGAGCATTAAATTCTAAATGACCTACTTCTCTAGAAAATAAGGCCAAATAAGACCGCTATTCAGGTGGCTCCCCAAACTCTAAGATCCCTCAAAATGGTGCACTGTCAAATCATAAAATAATCATATATTTAACACAAATCAAATTTTGATGCATGAAATTCAATATGGACTAATGATTTTCTGGTTGAATTTAGCATGAGTTTATCAATATAGGTGCAGTTGGACATCAGTGGTCACTAGTAACCTCTCCAAACACAAAACATGCCTTTTCTCCATGATAAAGTTTAGAATTTTGTCCGTTTTGCTTCAGATTCCCACAAGCCAGCACACATACTCATTAAAGGAACTGCTTATTTAACAGTCAGAACATTCACCCTGCAATGAAAAGCTTGCAGATCCCACTTCCGAGCTTGCAACCTTATATAAACACATTCCACACCTTATAAGGAGCAAGTATAAATCACTAACTCAGTAATATATGAAATTATTTTAAAGCAATTCTTACCTTTCTGGCATGTGGCACAGCACTTAGTAAAAATTTGAACATGAACAACTCCGCCTCCCTCCAAAGTCCCACTCTCTTCCCCCTGCCTGACCTCTGAGGCTCCCCTCCTCCCCTGACGCATGCGGTGAGAAAGTGAGCAGCGCGAATGAAGCTGCTTTCACACCGGACGCGAAACGAACTTTTCGCACGACAGATTACATTCAAAGACAATGCAAAGACGCGAATCTCGCGCATATTTGCGTCTTTGCATTGACTTTTAATGTAATCTGTCGTACAAAAAATTCATTTCGCGTCCGGTGTGAAAGCATCTTGAAACAGGGCAATGGAGTCAGATTCAGAGGCACCAGTTAGTGAAAACTAACCAACAGTAATTACATAATATTCAATTCTATATGTGGCATAAAATAAAATGCCCTCCTAACATCTGACGAACTACCATTAACGTTATTATAGCATTTCAGCGCCCGTTTGTTTACAGTCAGATGCGTCGTTTTTCGGCAGAATTCATACATATTTTCTTGCAAAACTGCTGTCATAACGTCTTACCTCACCAGAATTGTCCAAACGTTAGTCATTAAATTAGGTGCAGTTGCAGCTGTTTTATTTGCAGGCTAACTTTGTTGAGGAACTGTTATGTCTCTACCGCTTCGCTGCTCTGCCAGAGAGGCGCGCGACTCGCAAGCGGTGACAGCGGTAGGCAACTGGAAGGGACGCGGCGACGGATGACAGACAGGAAGCTTGGCAAATCATTTTATTCGGACTGAAGAAAATGATTGGTCAGACTTTTATCAGAAATATATGAGAATTGAGTATTGATGAGTTTCAACACCTGGTGGATTTCTTTTACATTTTAGTGTGCCATACGCTTATTAGGAGCATTTTAAGATTCCAAAAGAAAAGTGTAAAAATGCCAAAAAGGTAAGAATTGCTTTGAGAGAACAAACATTCCACTACCAGGAAAAATCAGGCAAAATTCTACGCTAGATTGAACAGAATGGTGCAATGAATGTACCTGGGGGTCTATCAGAGTGCTTGAGCTGCTTGCATTTTAAACAAGCCAAAACCTCGTTATTCGATTTAGTTGAATACGGTATAAATTCCAAAACAAAAAGCCACATTGAGCAAATGCTACTACAGTAGCAGTAGTAGTATTTCTTCACTGAATCCCTCCTCCAGAGATAGATATATCCAGTAGAAGGAACCCTCCAGTCCTGTTTCATTCGGAATAATTCCCACTGACATGTCCATACCTTATTTAAATCCCGTAAATGTAACTGAACACTTCATGCCGGTTTTGGAAGTATTTTTTTCTAGAAATCGCGTTATTTTAAGCCGTGCCACTGTGCACAACGTTAGGAGAATACAACCTACCTTGCTGCTACACAAAGGCTTGTATGCATTTCTGATTGTCCAATCAATGTCTTTCAGTTACTGTGGAAAGTGTATTCTCTCTGGAATTGGATAAGAAACATGTCAATCAATACATCGTTATGGAGAAGTTTCACCTGGGCGTGAACTATAAGTGTGCAGTTTTGCAGATGAGCCAATGTAAATCATGGAGTGATAGGCTAGCAACAAGATATAAGGTAGCGGCGCGCTGGATTCGTCGATGGAGGAATCTACGCATAAATCCACGGTAGAGAACTACGTGTTATTGTGATGTGATGACCATAATTGATAGTAGAATGACATAGTATCAATACCATGTTGAATTTTTGCTTCAGAAAACTGATTTTTATTAACTACAATTTGAAATGCCATTGGCTCATTGTAGCTGAAGTGGTTGCTACAGAGGACAATGACTTTTTTCTGTCACAAGAGATCATTTATTTGAACTGATGGATAGATATTATGGGCAAGTATATTGAGCAGTTTGCACATCAGGCTTAGCTGAGGGGTTTAATTCATGCAACTCCTGAAAAGAAGGGATGGGAGTGAACTTGTCCATATTCTAAACC
Source organism: Gymnothorax javanicus (assembly GCA_029692085.1). Taxonomy (NCBI): domain Eukaryota; kingdom Metazoa; phylum Chordata; class Actinopteri; order Anguilliformes; family Muraenidae; genus Gymnothorax; species Gymnothorax javanicus. The sequence goes on along the minus strand of CM056194.1, from coordinate 161,667,624 downwards.
GTGTTTGAGCTCATCTGTCTAGTGAATATTGAATAACTGATCCGGGTGTGTCATCTAGTGATAGAATAGTGTAACTGTATGCATAAATTTGCAGCTCCATGTCCGCTGGCGTGTATATCAAGTTTCAAGTCGAGTCAAGTTTATCTGTTGTGCACATTTCATGCTAAAAGCTACACAATGTGTTCACAAGGCAAGAAGCAGCATAACAAGACATAAGACAATAATTAGGGATGCACCGATACCACTTTTTTAAAAACTGATACGAGTATGAGTATTTCTTTTTGTGTACTTGCCGATACCGACTACCGATACCGATATTTCTGAAATGTTTTTCAGGAAAATACAATGACAATTTCGGAGTACAGGTTTTATTTTCTTTTTATAACAAGCCTAAAAGAGGCCAATATCAAACGATTCACACATGGCTATTTCCAAAAAAAAAGAGTAGGCCTAACTGTTAAAAATCTTTCTGTATTTAGGCCCGACAAAAAGCCTTTGAACTAGCACTGCCATCAAATGAGGCAAAACATTACTGAAGCTTGACAAATGAAAAGTAAACTCGCTGCATAGGCAAGGTAACACACTCAACTTCGTAAAAAGTCAGTAGAACTATTAATTGGCACAGATAGTTTCTACACACATTCATAGGCGTTCTCAATCCAATTAAAGTCAATAATAGCTTTCCAAGCAAACAAGGCATCACTTAAAGTGTGTGGTATTGCCATATTTCAATTACATAAATGACAAATGAAACAGATTTAACTTAACCACAACTAAAATGTTTAAGGTAACCATATGTTACAAATATATATGTAGTAAAATAAGAAGATTCACAATTTTAAGTCTCTGTGTGTGTGATTGTGGGTGTGTGCTTGTGCGAGCTCGGCTTGCTTGTAAATATTCAATAACTGATCCGGGTGTGTCATCTAGTGATAGAGTATTGTAATTGCGTGCATAAATTTGCAGCTCCATGTCCGCTGAAACATCTGCACAAAACGCTTAAGATACCCTGCCGAACACCGTTGTTCTTCTTGAACACGCCGCATCCAGATAATCCTTAAATGATGAATTATATACATATTTTAATTTGTAACGTGTAGTGAAGTGGCCAGTGTCAAAGTAACAAAGAAAAAGTATACTTTTTATCTTTTAAAAGTAGTAGAGTAGAAGTCCCGGTAAAAAAAAAACAAAAAAAAAACTCAAGTACACATCCTCAAAAAAACTACTTAAGTACTGTAACGAAGTTGCCTACATGTACTTCTTTACTATACACCTCTTGTGTGTATGCGCGTATGCCTGCATGTGATGTGTTGACTATAAAGCTCTTTTTTCGTATTTTTTTCGAACTCGCTGTCTCCCCCTAGACATAGAAGTCAGATAGTTCAAGATACTGTATCCTATGCGACCGTGAGCAGGCAGTTACCTTGCGTCGTACATTAAGTGGTATTGGTGTGTGGTATCGGCAAATGTGGACGAGTACGAGCACGAGCATATTAACGAGGTATCGGGCAGATACCCGATACTGGTATCGGTATCGGTGCAACACTAACAATAATCAAACACAGTTAAAAGACAAGTTATAATACACCTACATGTCAATGCATTTATAAAATATGAACAAAAGTACATAGGCATACATATAAAATGAAAATAATGTTAAAATATAAAATGTGAAAATGATATAAAATATGAACAAAAGTACATAGGCATACGTATAAAATGAAAATAATGCAAGGAGCAGGGTCAAAGGACATTGCTTAATTAAAAGATGGAAAAGAGGTAAGTTTTAAGTCTGCTCTTAAAAGACCATAGAGTAGGGGAAGCTCTAATGTCATGTGGAATAGTATTCCATAATTTGGGAGCATAATGGCAAAATGCAGCTTCTCCTACTTTGGAGCGCACACGAGGGACAGCAAGTAGGCCTTTTGTTGATGATCTAAGGCTGCATGTTGGTTCGTAATGAGCAAGCAATTCTTTAAGGTAAGCTGGAACCAGGCCATTTAAAGCCTTAAAAACAAGCATGAGAATTTTAAAATCAATTCTGGCACGATATGGAGGCCAATGCAGCGATTTTAGAATAGGTGTGATGTGATCATATTTTTTGGTCCTGGTTAAAATACGTGCAGTAGCATTCTGAATAAGTTGCAGATGTCTAATAGAGCTTTTGGGTAGTCCAGAGAACAGACCATTACATTAGTCGAGCCTGCTTGTAACAAAGGCATGTACCATATTTTCTGCATCTGAGTTTGATAGAAAACCTCGGATTTTGGAAATATTTTTAGGTGATAAAAAGCAGATTGTGCAACCTTATTGACATGGGGTGGAAATTAAGATCAGCATCTATAATCACACCGATCTTTGCATTCTAGGGAGAGAGTACTAAGGCAGGTAATGAGTTTCTGTGTCTTTGCTTTGGTACCCATCACGACAACTTTGGTTTTTTTGTTGTTAAGTTGCAGAAAGTTTTGGTTCATCCACAGTCATTGATATCTGCACAGAGGGATTAATGAGCTTGGCACACTCTGAGATGCCATACCTCTGGGCTTCCTGGACTTTTGCCTGGTTCTCAAAGGCAAGCACTTTGAATCTAGGATCAAGAAAAGTGGCTGCCTGTAAACAGTGGACATTTTCAGGTGATGGCCTCGCCCTTAGGTTGTGAACTAACCTCTGTCCTAGCGTCACTGCTGTGGTGAGTGAAATGTCAGCCAGCTGCATCCTGACTACACATTGTTGATTCTAGTTGAGTGGTATGACCTTGGGATATAAAATCAGCATTCCATCAGTTATACTGTTTCAAAATTTAAAATACAGCGTGGTGCACAGACCATATGTCTTAAGTATAGTTGTCAAAACCTACCTTTGAGCCGGATACAGTTGTCTCAGCTGACAGTTCTTGTGTAAGTTCATTAAAAACTGACAGCACTTGGAGAGACTGCCTGATTGCCTCAAGCTCATCACTGGACAGAGGGGTGCTCTCTGACCTCAGATTAGCCAGAGCTGCACCTACTGGCTCTTGCTGTTCATAGAGACGCTGCAACGTTTTAGAGTAAATGTGCTGTTCCATCACGTCTCTACCTGCTGGAGCAGCTTAAGCTGTGGCATTCCAAGTTGCTCTTGGATGCAAGCCAGCCTCTCATTTGCAGCAGTGCTGGACTTGAAAAATCCAACTATGTTTCTAGTATTGGTACGGATGTGGGCCAGACAAAGAGAATCCTCAATGGCCTTTTTGGAGACCTGGTTCAGCGTGCGTGCAAAACATGGTATGTGGGTCATCTTCATAAGGTGGGCACACCGAATCATGTTGGCTGCATTGTCAGTGATAATACATCTTACTTTTCCAAGGAGGCCCAAGTCTGCCAGACGTAGTTCCTGTACTTCTTTTAGATGTGTGTGATTGGGAAAATTTGGTTATGTCCAGCAGTCAGCTCTGTAATTTGTCATATTGAACATAAGAGCAAGTAACGCCCATGAACGCATCCATGGTCATGGTCAGGATCACACAACAACCTTCTTAATATCATCTTTCACTGTTTTTGTTGTTCTATACTTTTCCCCAACCATCTGCTTTAGCAAATTTCTACTGAGTAGAGTGTATGTATGCAGCTAACTTTTGCACTTGTACGTCGCTCTGGAGATGAGCGTCAGCATTACATGTAATGTAATGTAATGCACAATCCAACTTCCCGACAAAGGCTCTAAAATCCTTATCCTCCATTAGAGAAAAGAGCTGGCAGTCTTTCACCACCATGCCAGCCAGCGCATCACCCAGCTCCTTTTTCCTGGCTGTACAACAAAGAGTAATATACTGTATATGCAGCAGCACTGTTTCCTGAATGAGTGCAATGATTTGCTACTTCCCTTTAATAAAACTTCAAATGTACAGGTTTTAACATCAATGAAATTTTGATGCAGGGTGGTGAAAACGGAATATTAAGCATGAAATTTCGCTCGAATAAGTTCTGGTAAAGAAGTAATTTGGCATGTATTTTTCACAGCTCCAAAAGTTCAACCTTTTTCCCAGACCCACTTGGAAACTATCACTGCCTGACATCACACGCGTCAAACAGACTTGACGACAACAGACTGAACAGAGCTTCTTACTCTCAGTCTTGTGTCACACTTTCATAACACAAAAAAGCAATTGTTTTTATCCGCATCATTAATTAAAAAAAACTAAATTTCTCTGAATTCCATCTCCCGTATTCATTCTTTTTCTTTCAAATTTCGGTTGAACGCAATGCAGGCTAGGCTAGTGCTTTCAGAACAGTCAAGCTTGTTAACACAAATCTGCGGTGTTTAATGAGAATTTCAAGAATGCAGTTACGCAAACTTTATGTAAATTGTCCAGTCATCTCTCCGATTTGGCTAATTTTGAGTGCATCGGCTTTCAGTGGAATAGCCAGAACTGAAAATTGGTGGTGCCCAGAACACCCCTTTATAACAATTATTAGTCCTGGCTTTTTCTCAGTCATTTTTCCTCATTAACACGTTTTCCAATTACAGTATAATAATAATCCATTGGCAATCAAAGTCACGACTTCGCTCCCCATGTGATATATTGGTGACTAAATAATTATCTAAATTCAGAACAGAGAAATAATGTACTCAAACAGAGGGTGCGGTTTGCTACTCCCTAGCCACACCTTGACTCCTCCCCCGCTCAGGTACATGTATCTGTTTGCCCAACCATGGAGTTGATGAGGAATAAAGGAAGGAAGGAAGCTGCTTTGACTCTATAACATCTCAGATTTTGATAGAGTTAGGGATGAGTAATGTAAATGTGTAATAACTAGGCAAAATGTACTTTTCAGGTAATCAATCCTTTAAAAAGTTGGGAACCTGTACATTTGACCTTTAAGTGCACACGCCTGATTAGTAATATAACCTGAATGCTTAAGCCTATTTCCTCCTAACTTATGTATAACCAGCATCATGAAACCCACTTAATGTTGATTGTTTTTGTCTGATTTACTGAAGCCTAAGGTTAGTTCATGGCCCAAGTATGTTAAATGAGCCTTCGTGCAACAGGCTTGAGGTTTATCGGCAGTTTAGTCCCCATCAGCTCAACCTGTTCTTGTTAGGACATGACAGTCACATTTGAATTAAAGCACAGTAGTGTATTAACTCCCAAAGTTACCAGTTTATCCAAACTTGGGTTAAATCACATTGAAACTGAAATGGTGAAAAGCACATTGCAACTGCCCCACCTTGTGACTTGCTAAATCAAGCATCAGAGTAGCTGTACAGAGCCTTGCTGTGAAACAAACACAATAAAGTAAATAAGAGTACGGAGAGTGTGAATCGCTGAAACAAGAACACTCAATAAAACTGATATGGCCTTCCTAACTTGTGTGGGGAAAATTACCTCTTGTTACCCGATGGTGTTTGTTAAGGGTGGAAGACAATTGAAATAAAGACTTGACCAGATTGTGATTGAAATATAGTAAATTTATAACAGACAAAGAGTAAAAATTACAAACCGCAACAGAGGAATGTTCTCAGCCACAGTTTGGAGAGCGCTCTGCCCGGGCGTTGCCCGGACATCAGTCCTTATAATCCACAGTCCCTTAGCTGTACATCAATTGGCTGTAGATCTGTCTATAACCGTAGTCTAATCAGCTCCCGCCTTACTTCATAGTATTGTCCAGTCTACTTTGGACAGGTCACAGAAAGGCGGTTACGGGATACCTGATGCCACTTTGGACTGCGCTTAGGGCGTTTTCTTTCTTGGCAGAAACTGTGCATTCCTGTGCCACTCTTGACCTTGGTCCTCTGTACAGTTCCTCTCACACACAGACACACATTCTGGGTAAATAGGTTTATAAGCTTTGAGGTATTGACATAAAAGATGTTTTAAGCAGTAAAAGATAATAATAATACAAAAGATGTTTTGATAATAATACAGATGATAATAAGATGATAAGAATACAAAAGATGTTTTGTATTATTCCACAACTCCCTCCTTTGGCCCCATTTTATGGGGGCAACACTAAGTGCTGAAGCGATTACATTCTCACCCTTTTGTGCTGTGAGCACCTACGTTACATATTGCTATCAATGGGGTGATTGCATTAGCATCCTAGCGCAGCGAAGCAAAACCCGACCTCCAGGCTCTACTTGACCACTGGGACCCCTCCTTGGGTGCCCCCCTTCACCCCTTGACAACTCAGGGATCCACATGACCATGGCTTGGCCATGACGCCAGTGGAGGTCAGCTTGGCTAGTTGCCGGCCCAGCGTCCGCTCCAAGCGAAACCCTTTAGTCCTACAGAAAATCTGCATATTCCGGCATTTTAATTTTACTTCATATGTGCAAGTGCACTCATCAGCCACTATCACAGAATATGGATCTAGCACATGAGCACATGAGCACACTCTAACGTCATAAATTTACTAAGCCAATACCCTTCATCCACTCAAATCTCATTCACACTCCTCCTCAGACAACCCCAGAATCTCCCGGCAGTAGGCTCGCTGAAATTCAGGATCAGTCAAAAGTTGTTTTCTGAGGTTTGGCAGGTCTGAGCAATACTTCTCCGCCCACTTCCAGCAAGCCCAACCTGCTCCTCCGCCTTGTCCATGTTTGCAGTAGGGATTTCCAATGGGGCAGTTGGGTGTAGGGTTCTGGAGGACACACCCACTCGTCACTTCCTGTCACATTCCGGTCACCTGTTGGTACAGTAACATAGTCGCCTCGTCGGGCGAGGTTAGGGCAAGTCCCCCGGCCTCCAGGCCTATGGGGTCATCTCGGTACTCCTCTAATTCAATATCTTCATACCCCCTCCATTTGGAGGGGTCAGTACCACAGTTGATTACGTTACATAAATCAAATTAAAATGTGTTCTCACTGTCCGGGTCCTTCTTTAAAATTACCTTGGCTCCACAGCGGTCTGAGTTCACTGTAGCTGCGTCTGTTACCAGTACCAAGGCCAAGATTACTATAATACTTGCTATTTTCACGTTACTTTTGGGACGTGCATTGAAGTTAGTCTTGTCCGTGTTTTCCGGTAATGTATGTGTTAGGACCCAACGATGTATATACTGCAAGACCAGGCTGGTGAATGCTCCTCCTGCTATTAGTCCTCCTACTACTGCCGCAACCATCAACATGTCTTTCATGAATTCTTAGTGTGGTGTAGGTGTCGTATGGGCATCTTTCTGAGTGCGTTCAGCGTATAGCAAAGCGCCTACTAAAAGTAAAGAAAATCCTACTAGGAGAGCTAATCCCTCCTTTCCTATTCCTAGCCACAATTCATTACGTTTCCTCACCCTCCTTCGATTCTCCATCTCCATCTTCCTTGTTGATGTCCTGGAATGACAACAGGTTAGTTCTTACCTGCTCTAGTGACCGCTCTGGCGGTCTTGCTTTTGCACAGCGTGCAAAATGATGCCAGGTCTTATCTCCCTCCTTTTCGACCCGCACTGCACGGTCGGAAACCTCAGTGATCTTGAACGGTCCCGTCCAGATCGGTTCGTCCCAACGTGGACGGCCTGGTGCCTTTAACCAGACCCAGTCGCCAGAAGTCACCCCTGGGGCCGGGGTGCCGTTGTCCTCGTCTCCTGTGGAATTTGCTGCTTGCACCTGGCGAGAGAAGCTTAGTCATGTTGCCCAAAGTCCGCATATAACCTGACAGATCTGTTTGCAGCAAGGCTGCGGTGGGGACCAGGTTAGGGTCTCCCGGGCCTCCCAGTGAGTAATTCATGTGGTGAAAGAAAAGTGTCGTTCGCTGGTTGCTGGCGCATAGAGTATAGTGCCAGTGGGAGGGCCTCAACCCAGGTCAAATTAGTGGAGTACATGGCTTTTGCCAGTTTTGCTTTCAGGGTTCCATTAGTTCTCTCCACTAATCCTGCTGATTTGCGAATGATATGCACAATGCTTTTTTCAGTCCTATTCCTAATTTTGCTCCCATGTAGGTCAACACTTCATTCCTAAATTCTGACCCATTGTCACTATACAATGTCTTTGGAATTCCCCACCTAGGAATAATTTCTCTACTCAGGATTTTTGCTACTGTGATTGCATCTATAGCTTGTACCCCATTTAGAAAAAGGTAATATCAGTATTAACGCATACCTCTTCCCCTCACATGGTGTTAAATGTATGAAATGTGTGGAATGGCCCAGGGGGTGTAGGGATTGCCCCCTTCTGTACTACTACCCATCTTTGTCATGTAGGACATTTCTTAGAAAAATTTTTTTTTTTAGTAAATAAGTGATAGTAACTTTGCTCTGTTGCTCTATTAACCCCTTGGTCCCCCCTCTTGGTACATGGCACTGCCCATGCACCAAATCTACAGCAATATGGAAGAGGGATTTCGGCAATATAGGTTTACCATTGGGTCCTACCCACCCGTCATCAGTGTGTTGTGTTCCATGTGATGTCCATTGACGTTTTTTCTTGTGGGGAGCAGCATCATGCTCTGTTCACAGCAGGTCACATGAAATTGAGTCTTCAGATTGGTGTAATAGCCCCACAAGAGTGTGTTTGGCTGTTGCCCTTGCTCCTCTGTCTGCAAAGGTGTCAGCCAAACTGATTGGATCAACATGTTTGGTGCGCAAGGGGTTACAATAAAACAGTTTCATGAGTACAGACAGCATATCCAACACATGGGTTGCCTTTATAGACTCTTGACGCCAAATCATCAACAAAGTATTCAATCTCAGGATTTGATAGAGGGGTGTCCTTGACTCCAGGACATGCAGTACTATTAGATAGGACTTCTTTGAAACAATGGGAACAAAATGTTTTTTTTATTTAAAGAAACATGATCAACAGTTTATTGCCATATAATTCTGCAGAATGAGAGCGCAAACAGGGACTCTATGTCCACAGCAGTCAGAGGTTGGTTTCTGCTGAATAATTTCAACAAGCAATTCTTATATGGGTCATCCATGAAATAGAGAGGCAGAGACCCTGCATTTTCTACAGGACTATATGATTTACAAAATTGGATGCCACCTATAGAAAATGCCATGCATGAAGGCCAGAGTATATATATATATAAAAAAAAAAGCCAACCCAGGCAATACAATTGGTCTTCTGAAAAAAGATAAATAAAAAAAAAACTGCATGTCTTTGAAAAACTTGTGGATAAAAAGTGTCCAAATTTGTGACACCCACCGCCCCCAGACTTCGAATGCAAAATTCCACGAATTTCCAAATAAAAGTCTGTCTGAAATGGCATTTGTTCTTAACATCAACCCCAAGTGACTAACCCACAACGGCAACCAACTGGGAAATCCAGATGTACAACACTGCAACCAGCGCTCAAAATATTGTTTATGAACGCAACTCATGGTGTCCCGAAAAGCCACGCCCGAAACAGCGCCGAGAAAAACCCAGGAAACATAATATATTATCTAGATTTTTGCACCAACGTGTTGATACTAATCTGTTGCACAACCGTCCAAAATACCATCCCAGAAAACATACAGGCCTCTACAAAATTCCTCCTTTTGTGGAGCAAAATTCTTCGCGTCATATTTTCCAAGTTACGTTCAACACGAGCCGGGCTCGCCGCCCCGATCTGCTGTATCCCTGGGGGGTCTCACAGTGGTCATAGATATGGATTTCCTTTCGAACCTCCTACTACTTATCCGGGAACCAGTCTATCGTCTTCATGAAGGAAGCTGAGCAGGTTAGTATTTTTGTGTCCCAGAAAGTTACGTTCGAATGAAGTGATGTTCAATCACTTAAAATCTTTTGGTAAATCACCGATTTTCAACACAAGTATGTTTTCTATAGGGATTCATAATTTGGCCTGCCGTTTCACGTGTTTTAAGGAGTGGTGCATCGTTTTGGTCGCGGAAGTTAATTTGGATTAATTAATTACAGGAAAAATAACGCATTTAATCGCACCTTTCTCAGTTCCCTCATTTCTGGCACACCGGTAACACTGATGCTCACACTTTAGCCCGGTGGGTGGCGTTAATGCACCTTAAGTCTTAAAATGTTGAATAAAAAGGCTATAATTGCACTTAGGAGTTTGCACCAATCAGTGAATGTAGTACACAGATGAAAAATGCACTGATAAATATAGATGAAAAATAAACATTTTTGTTGTTTAAGATCACATATATGTCTATTCATTGATTCAGTCGTCAACCAAAATTTATTTGAATTGGAAAAACTTTTCTTATTGTGTCAAAATATTTTTTTGCATTGACAAATGCAGAATATTGCATTTGTTCCGTCCTCAGATGAACATAACCAATGAGTGACTTATCAAAGCCCTGCCAAACATGTTCAGACCTTAGAGCACAACTGGGCATTGCCAAACTGCTGGTTGGTTTTAAGTTTGTTCTCTGTTATACTAATTGAACAAGTTGAGACTTTGTTATATTTTGAAATAAAATTTTTATTGCATACTTTTGTGTTAGTTTAGTGTCCTTGTTACATCGGGCAACGCTGAACGTTCAACACCTTGCCTCTTGCATCCCATAGTAGATCTTGCCATTTAACTTGTGTCGCATTTTTGACTCATGGGAACGCCAACAAAAGTGAACCAGTACTTCATGCAAAATCTTTGTTTCAAATTTGAACAGTCATGTCACACTTTGGCTCTCTTTTTCATGGAATGACCCATACCCTTCTAGCCAGGCATCCTTCAAGCAATCAATCACAAAATTACACAAACATTTTATTCTTTGAAGATTTCTGCTCTAGGGATGTGCTTGGAGGAGTCACATCTTGTGCTTAGGGGCTCAGTTTCAAGGCCTGGTACAGATAGAAACAATTCTGTTATCTTGCTAAGTTGGGACATCTCCCAGACATGAGTCCATAACTCCTATCCAGGTGCATGTACCCCTCCTATCAGTACTTTCCCACAGACAGTTTTCTCAGAGCCTGAAGCGGAGAACAAAATAAGCATTGACATTTCTAACAAGTATATATTATTTTGTTTTTAAGCAGTAAAACTATAATGTAATAAAATCTTAGTGCACGTAACACTATTAAGAGGAATTATAACAGCAACAACAAAAATTCCTTCAGCAACATTAGTCAAGTCAGGTCTATTTATAGAGAACATTTAAAACAACAAAGTTGAATCAAGGTAGTGTACAATGATAAGTGGCAGGTAATAAAATGGGGAAACTAAAACATCTATAAAAATCAATAAATCTGTAAAACGAAATCAAGCAAAAGAGTCGATGGAATTCACTAGATCCTTTCTTTACCTGCCGAATAAATCCCAATTCAAGAACTTTGTCTTGTGTATTTTCGCTTGGTCTGAATGTGTTTCACAAAATCATCAATTTCATTGGAATTGTTTGGAATACACTGCTTTGTCGATCACAGTGCATGTGCCACCTTGATAAATTAATTTTATTTAAAAATTCATAATTACTAAATTTGCCCATCCTTGCTACTGAGCTCCTGTCAATTTTGCATTTTTTTTTTTTTTTTTTTTTTTTTTTTTTGCAGTATACTTATGAATTGGTATTCCTCTGTATTCTGGGTCAAAAAAAATGGTGTAGTAACAATAATATCTTTTCAAAGTTTTTTTTTTTTTTTTTTTCATTAATTATGTTTGAGCAATCCACCTCAGTCTAGGGTTCCGCTAAAAGCATGGAGGAGATGCACAGTCAGGGCTTATTAGCCCCAGCCATAGTGTCAATTCCCCATATCCTCAGCAGAACCGGGTGGAGTTGCTTTTAGACTGTGTTACAATATGCAATTTCTTTTTTTTTTTTTTTATTATTCACAAAAAATGGGTATGTATTGAACATTCAACTGTAATAATTTTTCTGTTGGGCTCCCAGCACATAAAGGTAAACAATCGTCCCAAATCTGGTCAGCTCAGTCAGTTTCTATTATTTGAGCTCTCAAGACTCAAGTTTCCGTCACTGTCCACTTTCATAGTCCGCTTCTCTCTCGCTATTTATAGGAGGAAAAGACTTTGTCAGCCTAATCAAAAATAAATTGAGAATGTGATCACGTTATTAGTCGACTTTTTCAATTATATGGTGGTCCACCTTTTGAATTTAGTCTCGTGATAATACTCCGAATTGGATTTCCCCAAATTTATTTTAGAACTCTGCAGCTGAATCTTAGCTGGCCAGCAAATCACTTTCAAGGCTTTTTCATTCCTTATCTTCTGCAGTGAGTCCTCTGTGGAAAAGTTTCAATTGAATGAGTTAGATGCATACAATAATGAACAAAAACTTCATCAACATAATTTTGCCGTTTTTCCACTCGCTTGGATCCTTCCCTGTAGAAGTTAAATAAACAGATTAAGGTTATCATGCCCCTCTTAGTTTTTTCCCATGTAGAATCACTGGTTGATAGTCCCTGTCTGAAATGGAGAAAAGATTTTTCATTAATTCATTTGCCTTTCTTCGGTCAGGAAAGCTTCCAGTCACATTTGCTCAATCACAATGCATCATTCTCTGTTCTCTGACTTCTACATGTTGACCTGTCACTTATTAGTGCTCCCTAATCTGCTTCGGTCAATAAGGCTCCATTCCTCTATTGTTTTGACTCTGCATTCCTCCATCTAAAAACCTATCCAGCCTCTAATCCCACAATAGTTCACTTGATTTTTTATTTTATTTTTATAAATTTAATATGTACCATTAAATTTCATATTATATTTTATATTTCCTGGTACTTTTCTGATCTTTTTTTTTTTTTTTTTGAAAATTTTCAATACTTGAGAAACCTCTGTATCAATAAAATTTGGCACAGAGTCTCTTACTGTATACAGTGTTAAACAGTATTTTGGCAAATTTTGAACACACAGTGTTATTCTTGTTTGTACTTTTCCTTCATTTTCTTCTCAGAGATATGCTTCTAACACACCAATCTCACACAGTCTAATTATTTACAGAAAACTGCTTAGATTTTCTAGCTCTTTATAATTTTACAAATATTGAACAAATTCAAATGGTGTAATTACTTCACGCTCACAGAGGATATTAGTAGTAGTTTTCTCAGCAATGAATTACTATTGCCAAATATTAGAGCATTTAAATATTGGACTTTGTCCTGCATCTCAAAGCAATTCAGTTAGCCACATTAGAAACACTTTATCCACATTCATGTAATTGACGTTCAATTATTACTTCCTCTAAACTTCCCTCTGTTTATAGTTACCGATCGTTCAAGAAGGGCATACGCTTATTTAATCAAGAAATAGGGACTTTTATTTGATTTCACAAGGAATAATTATTCTGCTCACTTCTACAACTTTGTCCTTTTACAACTCCACAGCCATTAAAATGGCTAAACTCCCGCTCTCTGTTTACCATCCAAATTAATTCCACTACTTTTAACCAACCACAGCCATTAAAATGGCTAAACTCCTGCTTTAACCGACTCCACTTACACCAACTTCACTTACTCGGACCAACTAATTTCACTTACTCTGACCAACTTCACTTTTTACCAATCCTGCAATTACTCTAAGAATTCCATAAAATACTGTAAATATAGGCTAATCAACAGGCGCCTTAAATTAATCTTGAATAAATGCTAATTTTATTGTGGACATCTATATTAGCACTTCATGTAATAGAATGACAACTGTATTCAATCTAACAAAGACAGAACTAACAAATATGCCAGCAATGCAGGTGTTTACAGACACTCACAGAGTTCGGTTCATTCACATTGACTTCCACACACACACACAATCTGAGCTCAGCATACCCACACATACACCTCAGCACTTAAAGCACCTGCCAACAGCACTCAAAAACATTCCTTGCTCCATTCCCAATTCACTCACTCCACCACCAGCGTGTATTTACAATAATATACACTCAGGTCCTGATCTCTACATGCACAGTCCAATGGCCAAGTCCTTGATTGGATATTTTATTGTTATGTGATCTGCAAGTTTCTTCTCCACTTCCTTTACTCTTGTCACATACACGTGTGTATTAACTTGAAGGCGATCTGAATGGATCTCCCGTATAGGACCTCTAGACCGTTCAGAACTCAGTGGCTGACGTCCCCCCACCTAACCTATTAAGTCCTTTGTATCCTACCGTGTCCACCGTCGCCCACACGTTTCAAATTAAAATATCCCTTGGGTATTTCTCTGGCTTACTTGCAACGGATTTTTTTAATTTTTTTTATTTTATGCCGTTACAACGCCCCCATATCCACTTTTTATTTCACTTTTCACCTAGGACTTTTATTTAGACTAGTCTTTAGAGTTGGGTATTGGAATGCGCACACAGAAAACCAGTATAGAATATTACCCTGTGTCTGTTACTGAAATCATACAAAAGTATAATAATATAATTTTATACCTTTCCGTCAAACGTCAGACACTTCGTATTCTATCCTATGCAGATTAAAAAGGTTCTGCCTGCCTCTGTCTTTGGCCGGCTGTGAAGTGTCTGGCGATTGTCGTCAAGGCGTTGTCCAAATTCTGACCGAGTTTTCTGGTCAGACCCAAGAATCCTCCCCCTCCACGTCGGGAGTCACCAGATTTGTGGGGAAAATTACCTCTTGTTACCCGATGGTGTTTGTTAAGGGTGGAAGACAATTGAAATAAAGACTTGACCAGATTGTGATTGAAATATAGTAAATTTATAACAGAGAAAGAGTAAAAATTACAAACCGCAACAGAGGAATGTTCTCAGCCACAGTTTGGAGAGCGCTCTGCCCGGGCGTTGCCCGGACATCAGTCCTTATAATCCACAGTCCCTTAGCTGTACATCAATTGGCTGTAGATCTGTCTATAACCGTAGTCTAATCAGCTCCCGCCTTACTTCATAGTATTGTCCAGTCTACTTTGGACAGGTCACAGAAAGGCGGTTACGGGATACCTGATGCCACTTTGGACTGCGCTTAGGGCGTTTTCTTTCTTGGCAGAAACTGTGCATTCCTGTGCCACTCTTGACCTTGGTCCTCTGTACAGTTCCTCTCACACACAGACACACATTCTGGGTAAATAGGTTTATAAGCTTTGAGGTATTGACATAAAAGATGTTTTAAGCAGTAAAAGATAATAATAATACAAAAGATGTTTTGATAATAATACAGATGATAATAAGATGATAAGAATACAAAAGATGTTTTGTATTATTCCACACTTGATGACATTCTATCATGAATCCGCTTCTCAAAAAAGTGTTTTTGAAACCACTTTCGAGGTGATGAAGCAATTGTTGCCCTGTTGCTTGACTACAGATGAAGTGTTTGGGTTCTTTCTCAAGAAAAGTGCCATTTTTATGTCTGAGGCAACAAGCAACTTAGTTTTCACTTGTTCAATGCAGTAGCAATTGGCATATCGTGATTGCACGCAGTAACTATTAAATAGATTTCCCCAGTTGGAACTCTCAGGTCATGTCTTCTTCCTCTTATTCTTCTTCTTTTGGCGCATCTCAAAGCATAGGCTGCAGCCTTCGAAGGCTGCATTTTTAGGGGTCGTCACTTAATTCCATCCATTAAACTGACATAATGTCATTTCAACTCCGTTTAAAAGCTTTGGTTTAAACGAGTCATCACTGGTTTCATTAACCTTAACCTTAACTCTAACCCCTAACCCTAAACCTAGCCCCAAACCTAACCCTAACCCTAATTTATCCTTATCACTAACCCTTAATGTTGGTTTGGCGAATGGAAGTAAGTGACGACCCCTAAAAATTCAGCCTTCGAAGGATGCAGCCTTTGAGATGCACCCTCAATGGCTATTCTTATTCTTCTTCAGTTGTTTTGTGTGTAATCTGTTTTATGTGCATATACCCCCACCTACTGGATGCATTGTCCCAATATCTATGAATTTACCAGTACAAAATAAATAAATAAATAAATAAATAAATAAAAACAATTGATCAACACTCTTTATAACCACCCTCATTCCTAAATCCACCTCCTTTTTTTCTCAGACTTTACTTCCCTAAACTCTGACCGCAACCAAAACCTCTCTCCAAATTCCCTGTATTCTTTCCCTTTAACATCGGATTCACCCAATATCCGTCTTGCTGCATACACCACCATCTTGATTCTCGCCGTTTTATTTTCAACCTCACAAGCACCATGGCAATAATTGCCAAGAAACCCCTCCTATCCATCCCGACGTCATCTCTATCATTTCCCTTTTGCCTCTTTTCTACTGCCTGAACATTGGTCTTGATTTTTGGCGCCTTATCCCTCTGTTGTACTGTGCGGCATTCCAAAATCACAATTCTTCCCCACGACACCCGTAGTGCTTGAACATCTCCTATTTATTTTATTTATTTTTTTTTTTAGAAATTTGTGGGCTGCATGGATATCGCTGAAAATATGGTTCCTCGTTTTCATTCTCAACTCCATTTTCCCTTCTTTTTTACTCCT
Organism: Gymnothorax javanicus; assembly: GCA_029692085.1. NCBI lineage: Eukaryota > Metazoa > Chordata > Actinopteri > Anguilliformes > Muraenidae > Gymnothorax > Gymnothorax javanicus. The sequence continues at coordinate 161,651,334 of CM056194.1, read as the reverse complement.
TCTGTCACATCGTAATCCATTTTCCTCAATCCATTCATCCGAGATCCAGACTCAGTTAACGAAAACCATGCATTCTTCTTCAGGGTTATTTGCAACCAGAGATAGCATTATCACCACCAAATGTCACATTTCATTATTCTTTAAATCCTTGTTATCAGTCCAGGATTTTGTTTATGTGATGTGATAGATTAAAACCAAATTTCCAGACATATTCGCAAAAAATTCTTTCATGTGTTTTATCCCTTAATGTTCTGGTTTGTTCCTTAATAACTGACGTTTGCTTGCATATTTGGGAAAGAGAAGAATGTCAGCTCCACAGTCTCCATTTGTTTGCAGACATCACATGTTCCACTTGGATGTTTCGCAATGAGGTGTAAAGATGAATTTAATTTAGTGTGTCCCAGTCCATTTTGTCTAATCAACAATCTTCTCTCTTTCTTTCCCTGGTTGACCTTCATTCCCTTACTTCTAGCTGAGTCTGAAATAAATACCTTCCTTTAGTAGGCCTATCTTTATCCCATAAAGTCTGCCAGTGCATCCTAATTTTGTACCATATGAAAGCTTTGGGTTCTGCTTTAATAATTGGTATTGGCAACTGTTCTTGATTTGCTTTAAATCCCCCCCATTTTTTTTTTTTTTTTTTTTTTTGCAAGAAGGTTTCCAGTTTAATTCCCTTGAATGCCTATGTGAGCGGGTACCCATAAAAGCAACTTTACATCAATTCCTCGCTTCATAATTCAATAGAAAGATTGCGAAATGCCATAAAGAATGTCCTGTTAGCATCTTTAAGTGGTATGTTTGCTATGTTTGTGACCAGCCGGGGATGCACTTGAATCTGAACATAGCAGGACTTATATTCGCAAAGGTTTGCTTTCCTCCACGTTGTGTCACGGATCACAATACGGCAAATACGGAAGACAGGAAAAAAAAAGGGAACAGGTGAGTGTGGTCACGTGATTGTGACATCAGCAGGTGTTTTCACTTCTTTTCTTTGGGTGGGGGAATGTGCTCTCGCATCTAATCGGAAGAAATTGTTGCACATGTGTATTATTTCAAACTGCGGTGTAATTTGATTCTTTGGTTAAGTGAAATGGGAGGAAAAATGAAATATTCGGTTGAGCTAACTTTGCTGATCTTCTGCTTCTCGTGTCTTATTTTCTCAACTGCGGAACAAGGTAACGTGAAGAGATCTATTTCAACGAATACATTATGACCTTAAACTATGAATTTAGATCGCTCAAAATGCAGTTTTTGTCAGCCTTTTTTTTTTTTTAGAATACGCCGGTTTTACTCGAAGTTGCTTTACTTGGTTTTATCAATATAATTGAAAGCTCTCGTCGTTCGCCGAATTTATATTGCTGTTGTGTCTGTGTTTGGCCTGTGGTGACACCCACTTGGCAACATTGGTGGATTACACCGTTAAAGGGTCCAGGTTAAATGAAAATGCAGCCTTTCCACCTGACCTATTTGGTACACAACGAAGCAAGTTGAGCTAGGCTTTCTCTGCGTGAGTTGGTTCAACAAACTCTGAACTCGCAATAGATGGATACTATGGTGGTTGAGGCGCGAAATTTTGTGTATTGTCTGGATTTTTTGGTTACCGACTTTTTGTGAATACGGATTAATAGAATTTTAAACGGACTATGATGTAGTGGAGGGTGGAAAATGAAGGAGGAACAAGGGAATTGAAAGTGAGGAAGAAGAACAAAATATGTGGTAGGAATTGGGGTGGTTGTTAAAGGAAACAAAGCCAACCATGCATTTTTCAAATGCACATGGCGTAGTTCAAGCGGAGATAGGAGCGCAAAGGGGAGTGAGGATAAAAAGGACCGGCCAAGAAGGCTAATTGTGGAATGCTGTTCAAGCAAACAGAAGGCATTTTAAAAAACGATACAATGGTACAAAAGTTGTTTTACATGAGGGACAAAAATTCATGCGAAGGGGGTGGAAGCCCATTGTCCTAAGTGCGGAACGTTTTTTTACCCCCTCGGTGATTCTTGCCAATGGAGTATTGTCGTCCCCTCCGCCGTCAGTCTGTCTGGTGAACCGTTGTTGGGACACCCCTCGAATTTAAACAGGTTATGCATATTTGGTCTCCCCAGAAGCCTATTTGATGTCAAGGTCGTCATAGCGCCAATTTTCTTTTTTAAGGTCAGATATTGGGCATTCCCACGTGTAAGGCATGCCAAGGGGATTTATATTGAACTGAGCGTAATCTAGTTTGCAGGTGGGGGGTATATTTGGGTTAAAGTGGTGTAAAAGCTGCTGAACTGGGGAAACTGCATACATCAATAAGTCATTAAGAATATTCTTTGTTGCAATTCCAACCTCCAGAACTAAACACAGAGCTAGCCAGAAGTTTACCTGGTTTCCAGACGCCTATATTGCCTTGAAATGGTTGACAAGCTAAATCTTGTTAATTTTGATGAAATTCCACCCTGATATAAGTTATTCTGTATATCATTATTTGATATTAGAGTGTGATTTCAACCACCAAACCATCAATACTGAGCTCATCAGAGTTGACCTACTTACTAGTCATTTTTTAAGAAATGTGGGCCAAAGGGTCCATTTTTCAAAAAATCAGTTCACACAGAAGGAGCTGCATAAGCAAACCTTTTTTTGGCCCTTAAGTTGGATAAGGTGTGTAAATTGGTCATAGACGATTTGCTTTTAATATCTCAAGTGGAGACATGGTGAAATTATTGCCTAAAATGAGGGCTCTGAAGGTTCTCGTTTGTCCTGTGACTATTTTTGCGACACCCCAATAACCCCACTAATGATCTGGTGGTCCTGAAAATCTGAGTTGCAATAATGTCATCATATTTGATGAAGTTGTAAAAAAGCCTGCAAACACACAAATCTCAATTTCCTGTACCCTCCAATATCCCAAAAATCTTTATCGCATGAAACAAAATCCAGTTTTAAAGGGTTAATATTGTATACAATTGAACTAGTATCCCATTTGTAAGCATTGGTTTGAAGAGAGGAGGCAATCAGTGACTGCTTTATCGATGTTTAGCCCTGTAGCTCATATAAAAGAAGTTATTGGTCTCTAAATATGGTTATAAATTAAATGCAGGGAAAAGTGGGCGTGGCATACGAAACTCCCAGGGCCATAATGCCGAAGTGACTAAAGGTATGAAGCTGAAATTTGGGATTCCTTCATTTGGGGTCAAAAACTAATTTTAGAACTTCAGTCAAATCTGAGATGTCGCTGGAGAAGTTTCTGGAATCTGTGAATTGACATGGAATGACCCACCATTAAAACCAAAGAAGAAAAAGACGACTTTGGTGGCATTGCAGCAGTCTTAAAGGAGCCGAGTCACGAATACTGTGGATGGTCACAACTTTGAACAAAGTAAATCCGCTGATCTGCAAGTCAAAATCTGGAAGGTATTTTTCTTCTATGATTATTAGTAATGGCAACCAGCTGACATTCTTCGTATCCCTTGGCTAAAGCTTAAAATAGTGTTTTGAATCCTCAGATTTCCGTAGAAAGCTCCTCAATATAAAACGCATAATGCTGGAGTAACTACAATATATAAATTGAATGCAAAATGAAGAAGGATTGGATAGGATGGAATCAGATTATGATTTTCAGTCCAGCAGAACTTTTTCATGGGAAGTATTTTCTGTAATTGTGACACAGCTCTGTTAAATAGGCAGCAATTCTCTTTTCCTCTCCACCTTTCCTTGACCTCGCAAGAAAAAGTCACACAGATGAAGGGAGAGTTGGAGATTTTAAGAGCGCCTAGTGCATTTGAGAAAAATTGGATATCCTTTCCTTCAATACATAAGGCACGACAACAGAGATGGCCTTTACGTTTTGATGAAAAACTACTATACCGATCAACGTTTACAATCCCTACAACTGCAAAGGACTGTGGTCCATATTCTTGTTGTCCTTTCTCTCAGGGTTGGTTCTGTGTTTCCTTACTGAAAGGAAGCAACTAAGGAGCTAATTGCTTCCTTTCCTTCATGGAATAGACAATTCTATGTCATGGCTACTCGCCAAACTATTTCCGGTATATATGTCCTTTTTTGAGGAAGGTTCCTTGCTCTTAAGAGGGTTGGAATGCGTCCATTGATAACCCTGGCTTTAGGCTCAACATACCTGGTCAAGTCACGAATTTTGCTTCATAATGCATCCCTTTGTTGAACTTTGGGGTGGCTTGTTGTGATTTTGGTGGTTTGGTGAATTGGCTGCAGTTGTGGAAAAGTTTTTAGGGTTCCTTTTTCTTTTACTTTCTGATGCTGATGGCAAACTGTGGCATGCATTGTTTTAGCCTGTAGATTATTATTATTATTATTATTGCTATTACTCTTATTCAGACATTGAGTTTCATACATTTGTGGGTCATTCCATGTGAAATATCTGAAGATACCCGATGCCTGACCATCTCAGATTAAACTTTAGGAAAATGTCATTATGCTCAGTAGATGGTGTGCAAAATTTCAGCATTAGTTTTTTTGAGATTGTGGCTTTAAAAAGGGGGCTTGGCCCCAATTTTACAGGAAAAATGAGTCCGAGAGAGAACTGCAATTGGGCTTGGCCAAGCAAAAGTAACGGAAGGACACTGTTACTTAAGAATGTAATTCATTTAAGGTATGCAGCATCATGAATCTTTTTGTTTTAATTTAGTAAGTTGGCCTTGCTTAAAAATTCTCCTAATCTGCTATAGTGTGCGATATACATAATGTCCAAAATAAAGTTAGTAACGGAAGGACAAATGTTCAGTTCCCCTTGACCAGGCCCAAAAGTATAATTATATATTATATAAAAGTCCTATTTATGCTTGATGCATAAAATTTTCAGGGATTATTCTTGGGTGCTGGATGTCTTTAACTCCTCTAATAGAATATCTAAATATGCCAATAATTACTGATGAAAATAAAAAGTTTTCTTTCGTACTTCAGAGCAATTTCGACCCTCTATCTCCTCATTGGGGCATATCAGATCTTTCAGATTTTGGTGTTTATTAATCATATTGTAGTATGATTTTGGCAACAAAGCATTTGCCTAAAAGAATCAAACTTTCTGATTGATGAAGCATTAAAAATGGGGAGGGAGGGAGGGAGAGGGAATCAATTTGCACCTAAATTTCGCATGCATACTACCTGGGCATGACAAGATCTAATATGAAAATAATACCACTGGAAAGGGTTTGTCTTAATTCGCAAATGGTTCATTCCATATGAAATCACCCAAAATGGGGGGTGCTCCCAGCTTGATGGATTCAGAATTGCTTCATTTGGTGATATTTTGTTGCATGTGATGAGCAAATCAAATTGCAGGTGGTTTCAAGTTGATATCTCGTTCCGTTCTCATTTTATGGGCCCCCGAAAAAGGGGGCGTGGCCCACGTTAACCCTCTGGTCACAGTTTGTGACCATTTTCAAAGGGTTATAACCGATGAACTAATAAGGATACAAATATCATTCGTTCAGGATATGTTTATTCTGTCAGTCTGCCACAAAGCTTTAACAATAGTGTTTAAACCTTTGTGTGCTTTGTAATTAACCCCTAAACATTGAAATTTGGTGCCAAACATGTCGATTTCAAATGAAATATTATGCAAGTATCCTTAAAATGTCCCCTTTGCCATTTACGTTGTTGATAGTATACCTGATGGAGTTTCAAATGAAGGTAAAAACATCTTTGTCTTCATCCAATTTGGAGAAACATTAACCCCTTTTCAGCTAATTACCGAAACGGTGCACTTTTTGACCCTCATTTTGACCATGTGGGCCTGTTTTGATTTTCAAAAAGTTGGCCTCAAATGGAAGCTTATTCAAAGAACTTCAAAATGCAACACAATCAAACTTGGAACAAATACTCCTACTTGGAAAAATAAGACGCCCTTTAAGGGCTGTTTGCACATCGGCACAACTACTCTCAGTGTATGTAAATGTACAATAATGTACAGGAAATACCGAACTCCACTCATTTATTTCTACTTTCAGTTGCATGCTCTTTGATCATTTGCAGCCTGTGTCATTTTCTTGTATTTGTTTTCCCAGAAATTTCAAGATGATTTGATAGACTAGGCAGAAAAAAAAAATTAATCCAGCACTCACAGATCAAAGTAAAGAAATTTTATTGGCTTACGGGCAGCAAGAACATGAGCGTTTCAGCCTACTGGCTTTCTTCCGTGTTAAATAAAAGAACTTTACTTTGATCCGTGAGTGCTGGATTATTTTTTTTTGCTATACGCCTGCCCTGACCGTGCACCTGATAAGAGACATTGTTACTTTTTCATAGAGTGCTCGCATTTTCAATTTATTAGGCAGAATTGTTACTAATGTGGATGAAACCCTTCCAACCGTACCTGCCCCTTCATGCCCTTTATTTGCGAAAAGGACGATCCTATGGAGCTTAAATATTGTACCCCTGGTCGATTTGTTGCCTGCTTATATGATGGCCAGTGGTGGTTGGCCAATATCTTAGAGCAATCCCTTGAAAACGAGGATGTTAAAGTATCTTTTATGCATCCAAATGGCCCTGCACCACAATTCTCTTGGCCACGAAGGCAGGATCTTTGTTGGGTACCACTGAAGCATATCATTTTGGTTGATGCTCCTAGCACGAGTGGCAAGGGCAGGAATTATATAATCGCCAAGAAGGAGTTGGACCGAATCTCAATGTGGTTTGAAAAATTGGATTTAGCAAAATAATATGCATTAACATTTGCATCATGTTTGCCATATCTGCCTTTCTTCTCTACATTTCCCTGTCCATTTATGTACATTTACCTGTACACTGAGAGTAGTTGTGCCGATCTGCAAATAGCACTAAAAAGGGGTCTTATTTTTCCAAATAGGAGTATTCCAAGTTTGATTTCGTTGCATTTTGTAGTACTTTGGTCAAAAAGTGCACCGTTTCGGTAATTAGCTGAAAAGGGGTTAATGTTTCTCCAAATTGGATGAAGATAGAAAGATGTTTTTACCTTCATTTGAAACTCCATCAGGCATACTATCAACAATGTAAATGGCAAAGGGACATTCTAAGGATACTTGCATAATATTTCATTTGAAATTGACATGTTTGGCACCAAATTTCAATGTTTAGGGGTTAATTGCAAAGCACTCAAAGGGTTAACCACTATATTAAAAGGTTTGTTGCAGACTATTAAACAGAATAAACATATCCTGAAAGAATGAAATTTGTATGCTTATTAGTTCGTCGGTTATAACCCTTTGAAAAAGGTCACAAACTGTGACCAGAGGGTTAACATGGGCCACGCCCCCTTTTTCAGGGGCCCATAAACTGAGAACGAAACGAGATATCAACTTGAAACCACCTGCGATTTAATTTGCTCATCACAGGCAACAAAATATCACCAAATGAAGCATTTCTGAGACCATCAAGCTGGGAGCTTGGGTGATTTCATATGGAATGACCCAAATGCAAAAAAAAAAAAAAATGGTAATGGTGTCATGATTCAAATGATTTTAAGATATGAAATACGATGTTTTACTATAGCAGGAAATGAAAACTAGAGGCATCCTACTCATACAATCACTAAACTTAAGTAGAGAAATAATATATATGAGTATTTTACACTGAAATATTTAAGAGCCGATTTCTGAGAGATTCAGACAAAATCAGACATATTGGATTGTTGATCCCCCTGCATTTGGCTGATATTTTATGGGTATGATACCCAAACTTCAAATCCAGAACCGTTCCTCTATTGACCCCTTCTGGCCCGAGCTACAGCGACCCCTTTTCTGGGCCCTTATTGGCCGAATTAACAAAATTGCAAGTTTACCTCTCTAGTTCTAAACTTCAAAGGTGTCCCAGGTCAAAGTATATTGTTATGGCGCTTTTCCACTGCATGGTACCGGCTCTACTCTACTCTACTCTACTCGGACTTGGTACCGGGTACTTTTTTGGGGTTGCTTTTCCATTAGAGGATAGTACCGCCTCCGTGGTATCTGCTCGTCGTTGCGACACAGCATGTTACTGCCGCGACGGCATCCTCAGTTATATCATGTTTACTTTTATTCCGTCGATTTTGTTAAATATTTGTTTAAATCAGGGGACGCGCACTATCGTCACCACGTTATGGCACTAAAGTCCTCGAGTGTTTAATTGTAATTTCTGTTTGACATTGTCCTGATGCACAGGATAGCAGCTGGTGTTGTGTCCGATTCGGCTGCACATTAAATACATACCACCTAAAAACGCAAAATGATATCCGTAAAAGGCATGGAGTATTGATAGAAAAAGGCAATATATTCTCAAGGCATTTGTGTACCATCAGTATTCCACAATTTAACTACAACCCCTGACAAAAAATATGGGATCATCACACACCAACTCTGGGGAAAAATGATGGAATCGCCACACACAGAGGATGTTAATGTACCTTTTTTCCTTCATAACAAAGAAGCAAATAACACATATGACAAAACAATTATTGTTTATTAGCTTGACATTCAGGCTTCATGAAACATTTCACTTTGAAATTGAAGGCATTACGATGCGTCATCTCATCTGTGATAACTTTGAGAGAAAAATGATTCGTCAACACCCGTAAAGTTATTTTTCTGCGCGATTTTCCTAAAACGGGGGTAGCATCACATAACTTTCTCGAGGAATTAGTTAGGGGAACATAACTGGATGCAATACCGTCACTTAATTTCGCCACGAACGGGGTCACAGGCAAAGAGAAACACATTTCATGAATGTAGCAGCTTTGGTGAACAAGCAAGACTGTGTTTGAAAGGTAAGGCAATGCATAGTATATCGAACGAGTTGCCTAAAACAATAATATAGGGCACTGTCGGCCCCAGAATCCGTTTAGATAAACAAAATGTCGAAGTTTTTGTTGACGGACACACGCGTTGACGGACACACGCATGGACGGACGCATGCACGGATGGAGCCCGATATTATAGCTCCCGTGCCACTTGGGTGGCGGGAGCTAATTAGGAGCCTGTAACTGAAAATGTTGATAAGATAAAGCAAAATGTCGAAGTTTTTGGTGATATTTTTAGGCCAGTGACCTTGAAAAAATAGGCCAAGGTCACCTTTAGGCACGTCATTTGTAGGACTTTATGAGATGCATGTCCAGTAAAAATTAGGAGCCTGTAACTGAAATAGTTGATGAGATAAAGCAAAATGTTGACGTTTTTGGTGATATTTTGAGGCCAGTGACCTTGAAAAAATAGGCTAAGGTCACCTTTGGGCATGTCATTTGTAGGGCTTTATGAGATGCATGTCCAGTAAAAATTAGGAGCCTGTAACTGAAATCGTTGATGAGATAAAGCAAAATGTGTTGATGGACGCACGCACGCACGCACGCACGGAGCCCGATACCATAGCTCCCGCACCGCGAGCGGCGGGAGCTAATGGGCCATTCCAGCCAAAGTAGTCCTGGGTCAGAAAAAATTTTGAATTCTATCAATGGGATACATTTTTTTGGAAACTTAGACATCTAAACCAGTAGGAAATTATAACTTTAGTTTGATTCAACACGTGTGCCATCCGTGCCACATCATCAAATATAAGCCACTTTCAAGATTAGAAAAAAAGGCAAAAACAATGATATATATTTCCTCACTTTTTTCACTTTTTAAAAATTTTTTTCTCACCATTTCCAACATAAAAAATACAGTCACACAGTCTTTTACTGAAGAGGCATACTTTAATCAATGACAATTGCTCAATGTCCGACTTACTGATGATTTTTGAAAAATTTCCGATGAAGATTTAGGGAGTTGTTTGTGTAACACACGTAACAAAAATTACCCTTTTATGTATGTAGAACAAACAATTGACCATATTTGGCCTGCATTTCTCTTATGCAAAGGTATAATGGGTGAACAAAAAAAATAAACCAAAGAAATAACTGAGATTTTCATATTTTCCCAATGGAAATTTGCCTGAAAGATGTGTAACGCATGTAACGTTACGTGCGTTACGAAAATTTAAAGGTCATTTTTCACAGAAAAGACTGACAATCCTGTTTTTTGCTTGTGTGCATGTTGACATTTGATTTATACAACAGTATTGAATTCATAGAAAATGTCTTCCTTGCCACCTGCTCCAACCATACCTACTGGAACTGGTGGTTCCAGCTTTCTCAAAACATCTAAGTAAGTAAAATTTATTTACTATAGCACCTTTCACAGAGGACATAAAACTCACAAGGTGCTTCACAGTATTAAAAAAAAAAAAATTTGGGTTAAGGTAGAGTTCAGGGCTTGAGTTTGGGTTGGGGGTTGGGTGTTGGTATGGGGTTGGGGAAATAGGTGACGACCCGCGTAAACTAAAGCCGTTTACAGGAACCTGACTGATGTAATGTCAGTTTGGCGGATGAATGAGCGATTCAAATCTGCCTCGTACCGTCTTTGACGGTGCGGCATGCTCTTGTTTGGGAAATGTAGTTCTTTTTTTAGCGATAGCATTTAAATGGTTGGTAGATACTTCAAAATACATTTTCCTTGATGCATCGCTCCTTCATATCTTAAAGACAATCACACCGACTCATCTTTAGCAGTAGACAAAGTTAGGGCAGATCAACAGCAATTATGCAACCTTTCGCAAGTGTGCAAGTGTTTTCAAATTTATCTTCGCGCATAATTTTCTTTTTATCGCAAATGCGAGCAAAACTGCCACACTGTACAGCTCTGGGTAAATATAAACTTCAAATATTTTAAAGTGAGAATCATGAACAAAAATTGGAAATTCGGTAAAGAGCGTAACTTACTTGTCTGAATAAAAGTGAGTGATCCTGAGAATCGGTCCTCTGTGTTACATCGAGGACATAGGTCTGCTAGGGCTTTTTCCACTCTATTCCTTTATAGAAGATTTGGTGGCCCTGTCACTGTCAGTTGTGTGAAGAAATTGGTCAAAAACAACATGGTTTCAAATTCAGAACAGAAATTGGTCTCAGCAAGAATGGCTTCTTGCAGTTTCCTTGGTATAAATGGCTTCCTATGTGAACCCATCACAAAGAAAGGACTCCTAAACCACTTAATATTGGGAAAAATATTTATTTCAAAGAAAAACAAATCACTCGATGTTCATAAAATGCTCCAGAATTTGATTTTTTCATACGCAGTTCGGACGCGTAACGCATGTAACTTTTTTCGTAACGCACGTAACGCCCGAATTCCCCCATTAAAAGATTTCTGTATTTCTAAAATCCCCAACAATACCTGATATGACAACTTGATATATTGGGTATTCAAATCATAACTAAGAGAAATGCACTCAGTGGCACACTTCAGACTTTTGAGGATTTGAAAAAAGTGACAACGTTTCATTTTTCTCTGAATGTAACACACGTAACGCTGAAAATGAGGCTGTAGCAAAAAAGTTGGCAAAGGGGAGGGAAATTTTTCTTACTTTCCATGAAAGAGTACTGACCCAGGACCACAAACAATGTTTAAACAAGATGGAAACTCCAGGCAATAAAAAATTGTAGTCATATTTATCATCAAAATGTGTGTCCGAACTGTAATGCACGTAACGCGGAATGGCCCTAATAAGTCCATGATCATAACTACGCTAATCTTGAGACTCGTCAATCTAACTCGAATGAGATGTCCCGAGGTCGACTTTCACTGTGACAATTCTCTCTGACCAATCAGTGGGCTGCAATGTCACATCACATTTTAGTACCTACTAGTACCTGGTCGGCTGTTTTTGGAACCCCAGGAGAGCAGGTACCAGAAAAAGTACCTACTAGTACCTACTAGTACCAGGCACCAGATACTTTTTCCTAATGGAAAAGCAAAAAAGGCGAGTAGAGTAGAGCCGGTACCGTGTAGTGGAAAAGCGCCATATAGGGAGAGTAGAGTTCCATAATGTAGTTATTCACCTGGGCACATCCTTGAAGTTTGCCAACAGGGGGCGCTCAAAATGCTCCAAGCCATTTTTTTCCCAAAATTTATCATGCATAGTCTTGAAAGTTAAATGAAATCCCAGGGATCTTTTTGCAGGGATCTTTAAGTTGAAAGGTACTTTATTTAAATCCATTGTTATTTTGTTGGGACAATCTTGAAGCCTGGAAAAAAAAAATGCCCAAAAAGGGTCATGGACCAAAAAAGGGGTCATTTTGGGACCCTTCTTTTCAAAACTTCAAAAGGGTAGTCAAAAACTCTTAAGCACAAATGAGCCATAGACCTAGATATTAAAATGAAACGACAAAACAGCTTGGATCTTGTCTGATGTGTTTATAATTAACAAATATAAAATAATTTTGAAAAAATGCATTGGCGGCAGCACTGTACCTTGAAAGATGCTATGTATGTGTCAGATATACATTGTGTAAGCAGGGTCCACCCGAATCCAAAGTATAACATAAAAAGTCATAGTAAACAAAAAAATCCCACCATCATGGTCCAGCAGAACACACACTTTAACAGTATGAACCTGCATAACAAACCTGCCACTGCATGAAGGCATGTCATCCAGACCCCGGACGTACACAAAGGTAACAAATGAATTGCACAAAACTAACATGACGAACACTAACAGTCAAAATAAATTTTCAAATTCACTCAATCCATTGCCAATGAGAAATGCAACACCAAGTGGAACCAACTGTGGAATTTCAGACTCTTCTGATTGATAATGGAAAACCTATGAAAGGAGAGCAAGGAGAGAATCAGTAGAATTAGTAGAATCAGCAGCTTGGTTGGTGTGAAAGCCTGCACCCACAGTGGCTCTTTCTGGAGAAGATTCCCTACCCCTGCCCTATAGACTCACTCTCAGTATACTTTGACCTGGGACACCTTTGAAGTTTAGAACTAGAGAGGTGGAAACTTGCAAATTTGTTAAGCCTGCCAATAAGGGCCCAAAAAAGGGGTCACTGTAGCTCGGGCCAGAAGGGGTCAATAGAGGAACGGTTCTGGATTTGAAGTTTGGGTACCATACCTATCTCAGAAATAAAATATCAGCCAAACCCAGGAGGGTCAATAATTCTGACTAACTGAACTTCTCAAAAATTGCCTCTCAATATATCTTTACTAGCCTCCAAATAAGGCTGGTATGCATTGGGAGGTTCAGCAGGTGCTTGGTCAGAAAATCTGCCTAATAAACCAGTCAGCCACAAGATTAAAACCACCGGTCTTATATAGTGAAGGTCCCCTTTGTTCTGCAAAAACAACTCCATCGAACTGACATCACTTGAATTCCCAAACTCAGGGTTCAGCACAACATTTCTCAGAGTATTACACTTCCTCCATGGGCTTGTCTTCTTCCCACAGTAAGTCCTGATGCCATCTCTTCCCAGGTAAATGGTGCTTGCGTACTCAGCCGAAGCACATGATGTGAAAGGAAATGGTCTTACTAGACCAGGCGTCCTCCTTTAACTGCTCTAAGGTCTAGTTCTGAAACTCGGGTGCCAATTGATGGCACATTTAGAGATGGGCTGGGGTTAGAATGGGCACTTTTACGGGTCTGAAAGTTAAAAGTGCAATACACAGCAGGGTAAGATGCACTGTTACCCCATTTCCACCGAGCTGGTTCCAGTGCCAGTTCGGAGCCAGAGCCTGACTTTGCACCGCTTCCTTGCTTTTCCACAGCTTAAAGGAGAAGTACCGTTCTTACAGTTTTGACATTATTTGTGGCATAAAATACAATCATTTACTTACCCATATAACTTTCGTGTCACTAGAAGTCCTTCGGAAGATATTTAGATCCAAAGAGAGCTGCGTATATCCGTATAATGGGAGTGAACGGGGCACCGAGAGCACAGCCTCTAATGCCTCATTATCTTCACCAATATTTTGTTATGATTCGCTAGTGTTGTTCCCCTTTTGAGTCCGGGGTTGCCTGTTATCGTCATCCTGCGTCTGTAGCTTGACTTACTAACCGCTGAACTGAACGTTGTCATCTCAGGTGCCGCGCGCAGGCGCAGTACGGTTCATTAGCTCAGCGACGGTCGGCCACTTTACGTGGATTTTGCTACCGCTAGTTTTGTGCAACATGGCTGAATATTTTTCAGATAACGAGGTTGTGGACGACAACTTTGAATATGATGGGTGTCCTTACCGTTTTGAGCCAGAGTATACAGATGAGGAGCTCATTGAAAGGAGGATGCGGAGGCAAAGAGAGGAACAGCTGGCCAGAGAACAACAAACTGCTGCACGTCCGCGAATAGATGGTAAATGGCGGTGTTCGACTATGCCTACAGAGGAGGAATGCCTTTGCTGCTCTGAGTGGGATTTGAGGCCAGGAGATACACGACTGAATGTCTCCAGAAATGACTGTATCACAACTCTAGAGGCACCTGAGATGACAACGTCCAGTTCAGCGGTTAGTAAGTCAAGCTACAGACGCCGGATGACGATAACGGGCAACCCCGGACTCAAAAGGTGAACAACGCTAGTGAATCATAACAAAATATTGGTGAAATGAATGAGTTTCGCGACAGATAATGCGGCATTAGAGGCTGCGCTCTCGGTGCCCCATTCACTCCCATTATACGGATATACGCGGCTCTCTTATTTTTTGATCGTATTTGATGCCACAAATGCTGTCAAAACTGTAAAAACGGTACTTCTCCCTTAAGCACCAGCTCCTGCCTCTCCAAACTGGTGCCAGAACAAGCACAAACTCATTGCTGGTCTAGAGCCAAGCAAGGGCGTAGGTTTGTATATGGAAAATATTTTGGGAAGCCAGATTGTCCCTACCAATATTTCAGCGAACTCGTTCTTATCATCTTTCCAGACAAGCCATATAAGGCCCAAATGTGGAGGCTACATCTCCAAGACAACCCATTTACGCATTCTAGCATTTGATTGGTTGAAAGGGCGGGGCTACCTGAAGGCTACAAGTCAAGCATAAACTGACCACTCTTTTCAGGTCATGAATATTCATTTTTGTCCAAAGCAGGGCTTGAGATGTGCATCTGGATCGCCAGCTTTGATTACATGGTGTTTGCAATGGCTTACCTGTAGAAGAGAACCGTAATTTGACATTTGTTCGAGATTTTTCTTAATCGCGTATCTACAGCACTTTTCCCATGGCCCAACTCATGACATATATTTGATATTACCTTAGGTACGTATCACTTTTGTGGAAATTTCATTGTCAGAGCGTGAGGGGGAAAAAAAAGTCGCTCCATGTTAAGTCATGCTGCTAATATTTCGCCACACTGAATGCCAAGTGTAATGTTGGTTGAATAAGTGATCTAACTAGTCAGAAACAGATGGTTACTTAAAGTGAAAACCTGCTAGCTACATTAAGTTAGTTTTTACCGGAAAATAATGTCAACGAATGTTAATTAAACATGTTCGCTAGTTTCAAACTAAACCTGGTTTCTGTTCTAAACATGTCACATGTTGGTTAGTAATTGGGTTGCTAGCAGTAGTAAATATATGCCAGGTGGATATGTCAAATTATGAGGTGAATTCCAGTGGAGAAATCCCGCGAAGGTGCCATTATTAATTATTTTATATGCAGGAACCACAGCAGCAAGCTAGAGAAACAGAGCAAGCTGTTGAGGATACAGGTGTATCAGGGCTTCAGGTGAGGTCAAAATTATGACTTGTTCTGTGTAATTATAGGGAAAACATTAAAGTTAGTCTCATGATGTTCAGCAAATATAACCTCTTGAAAGTCAAAATGTCCCAACCGACTTTGGCTCAGTGGGGGAAATGAAAGAATCACGTAATCGTAAATCTAACATGATCCAGTCCGATTAATGCTCTGTTTGCGGCTTTTCCAATTCATAGTCGGTGGTCCATTTTGAAGTGGATATTGCGGCTGAAATTGTGTTACCGCATTTTAAGACGCCTAATAGAGAGGATTGTGAGCTGGCTTACTAACGTAGTTATATATCTACTCACTTGGTATCAATGTCCAGGTTACTAGATCTGAGTGGGTTTCATGAGTGCGCTGAGATGGTTTGCAGCTGTCAGTTGAGGTTGTGGCAAGTTTATGTATGTGGCATCTTTGTATGAAAATTTTGGAGGCACCTTGCGTAGCATAATAAAAAAAAATGGAGAAACACTCATTTGGATAATCTCTGTATACAGTAAAGGCAGTATCTGCACTCAGATTTACAAAAAATTTTCCAGCTCACGTGCTATGCGCGCTCGCATCACATGCATGTCCCTACACAATTCTCACATTAAACCTAGCCAAGCACCGATTAAGTCAGAGTGGGGGCAGAGTTTTATTGACCAACAAGACCAGCACAAAACTGCCGTTTTTAAAACAACAGCTAAGCGAGTGTAGTCTGCTTTCGTTTTCAAACAAACATTAATGAACAAGGCTTAGCCAAAGACATCCCCAATATAAAGTACCTCCATTGTAAGAAATTGGTCAGTCTTCCTGTCTCCTGAGTGGGCGCGATCACGGAAGTATGTTGAGCGTTCTGCTCTCAGTAAATGTTGAAATATACAAGCATATGTCTTGTATCTGCATGATGCATTTAAATTTCATTTTACTTTGCTTCTTTTAGCATTTTTTTCTACACTGCTAACGTCTATATTAAAGGAAAAGAGAACCCATTTTTCATCTTTTACCCAATTAAAGTACACTTCCCCGACTATTCAAAAATGTTCTTAGGTGTTTTTGGGCAGGGCCGAGCAGCGGCCTGGCCCCTATAAACGCGAATGTTGCTGCGTGACTGACTGACTGATTGCCTGAGTGATCAAGTTCAACAATTGGTCGGCTGGCGGGGAAGAACTTCAACGATTGGTTGGCCAACGATTGGCTACGAAGTTCAGCGATTGGTCGGCCGGGGGGGAAGAACTTCAACGATTGGTTGGTCAAAGATTGGCTGGCTGGCTGGCTGGCTGGCTGAGCGTTGATGTCACTCGTATTTACTGGTCTGTGTATTTGCATTATAAATACACAGGTCTGGGAATTTCGGCTTTGAGACATTGCAGCAGAAACTGAATACTTTGCTGTTGTTGGATCTTGGATTTGAGAGACTGCAGCAGAGATGGAAATTAAAAAGGAATTGAATGCGCCACACACATTTATGCGTGTGATTATCTCGTCCTTTCTTGTTTTGTTCTTTCAGATCGGTTGGTAACGTTAAACATACCTCAGTCCAACATAGGAACTTGCACGATGTTAGGAAAAATTGATAAATACTGTTACTATCACTATAGCTGGACTATTTATGTTCACGGTGGAAGTGGCACCGGCACTATTATGTTTCAGTATTTTCAAGAATACCGGTATGATGCCCCGATTGGTTTCCAAATTAACTTATACCCTTGCGCGTTCATGAGTTGGTTTGCTTGAATGGAAGCAGTTGTGGTGGCCGCTTTGATTGTATCTATGAGAGCGACTTTAACCGACACCAATGAAAACAATAAATTTAAGAGAATATTAAGTTGAAAAGATCGCGTCAAGCTGGATTCGACACCCAGTGATTGAGGTAGCCACTTCTCGACTACGTTGTTGTACCCACTACGCCACCGTAACACGATCAGTATTTGAATCCAGTCTAGCAATAGACTGCAATAATCAGGCTAATGTACTGTTAAATTAAAACGCATTTTTGTGCATATAGAATGTTCACAATGACCAATTTTTGACGCCAATGAATGTGTCTTGGCGATATTGGTCGCCAGTTTACAAAAATTAATGCGTATTTTCTTCTAATGAACAGCAAAAAGTGGATTAAATATTAATATAGCGGATGCATATGCTGCGCTTGCCCTAGCTAGCATCCCGGTCTTTTAAAAAGTTCCATTCGATTTTGTTGCATTACAAGCGCAATCCGACCATTATTAGGCTAATCTTCTTTCACGCTAGATTGGTTCGGTTTGTTTCAGTCCTCCATGCTTGTTTTCTCTGGTACCGCTTGCGAGATTCCATAGAGGGATGTAACACATCGTACCTATCTAGCGTGGAAGAATCATAACATTGGTCGGAATGTGTTTTTAATTTCTCTATTCAATCTCGCAACCAGTACGACAGTTAACAAGCATGGAGGATGGTATCGGTTGCGAGACTGAAAAGGGAAATTAAAAACACATTCCGACCATTGTTAAGATTCTTTCACACTAGATTGGTGCAATGTGTTGCATTCCTCTATCTCCCTTTTGAATTTTACAGCCAGTGCCAGGATTATTTCCTTAATCTTCCCATTGAATCTCGCAACCGATACGAGAGAAAACGGGTACAATGAAGGGACTTGGGATACATTATCATATTAGCTATGTGACAAAGTGCAATACTCAGTCAGGCTGTAACTGTCACTTATGAAAATCGTTCATGCTTTCTTTCCTGAATTCTTGCATTTTATTTCATTTTTTTAAACATTGATTATATCTTTTTTTTTTTTTGACTGTCTACCATATTTGAGGTAAATTTGACCCAAATTGCTCACTTCGCAACACTTTTTTAAATCCGCAGCGACAAATAAATACCAAACAATTCGCTATTTGGGGGCACTATAAAATTCCACAAATTTCTTATTTCTTTGCCAATTCTCATGATCTTGGTGTCAACTCCTAGGCCTTTTCGAGAGCTTTCAATTGTTCATAAATTCATTACAATTAATTGTATTTCAATTTTTTTGTAACATATTTAACTATATTCAATCAATATAACCATATTCACCAATGTCGAATAACGCTTTATGTAAACACATAGCAACTCCTTCACTCGAACATATTTATTAAGCGGTTTTACTCGAAACTGTGGATTCTTTGTCCATAACATGCCCAAAGACGAAACTTTGGGGGGGAGGAAGTTCGAAGTTCTTTCTTACACCCTCACAATATAGGAACTGCCATGTGTTCACGAAAGTGACGTCATGTCCCCGATTAGCACAACTGTAACGATAACTTTGTTTCATTACGATTCTTGAACATACATACATACTTTAACTGCTATCTACATCTGCTGCTGCTGTCTCTCTCAAATTGACATTCACAAAATCAATAACTGCTACCCTTACTCTAGATCTTTGTCTATTGAAATGTATAACTTGCTTTTGATATGTTTTCCTTACTCAATACCCTCCCTCACACACTCTCATTCACTCCCACTCCCTCACTCTCACACTCTCACTCTTTCACTCTCACACTCTCCCACTCTCCCACTCTCCCCACCCACTTTGTAAATAATTTATCAGCTCCAGCTCATTACTAAACTTGCACTTCATGTAATTGCATGAGCTTTGCCTCATTTAGCACCCTTTTCTTGGGCCCACCTTCTCATACAGCACTTGGCGGCCCAGCCATATACTAGGTTGCACCTAGTGTTGTTTGAAAGATGTTTTTAAGGACTAAATCAGCTCGAAAAGATCAGATTTATAAGTTGTGTGTGGTGCGCCATGTTTGTTGGAATCGGGGTAGCTTGCTGCGTCACCTGGACACCTGAACTTTTGAGCACGCGGAGGTCATAAATTCAATAAAACCAGTGGCATAGCGAGAATTGGAAAATTTGGTGGGGCACAGGACACCCCTTTAAAATAGTTACAGCCTAGTCCTGACTTGTTCTAAATCATTTTCATAATTATCAATATTTTCAATCTGAGAGCACTCCACACTATCAGGTGTTGCTAATTCTCCCCGTTGAAGACATTTATTCAAGTGGACTCGCAATTTGGTGTATTTAAATCAGCGCTATTCAAAGTTGCATACCTGACAACTCTCACGCATGTGGCTTGAGTCTCACGCTTTTCAGTGACATTTCACGTTCTCACGCTGTAGTCAGCAATCTCACACTTTATAATTTTATTTCGGAAAACAAATATTATATTTAATTACCGAGACACACTTTTTCATCAACCCACGCTGTACCGAGAGTGAAAGGCGATATTTCATTGGAATCAGTCGCGAATCAGTCATTATTCATTCAACGCGTATTTAAGAGATTATCACGCGGAATTGAAGTCCTTGTGCATGGAAGTTTTTCAGTTTCATGTACATTTTGAAAGATTTCTCCTCTAGTAACATGGAAACCTATTATGACTCCAGAATTCGCACCCTTCCCATTCGAAAGCTATGAAATTGCATAAAAACATATCAAATAGGCTTTTATTTCATTTAAACAATTTAAATGATCATGAAGCGCAAGTTAAATCACCTGATGTGCGGGAAGATTCCGCGGAAATTTCAGAGCAGTTTGTCATTTGTAAAGCATGGGCCTATTTTTGAGTAAATTATTTTCCTGCAGTGAATTTAGCCCATCATTTCGTCACCGTTGGATCGCATTGGGGAAAGAAGCCGTGTCCTCCATTGCCAATGGATTATTACTATAATTGGAAAACGTGTCACTAAAGGAAGTTGATTGTGAACTGGTCAGAACTATTTGCTGTTATAAAGGGATATTCTGTGTGGGCACCACTATCTTACCAAGTCAGGCTTCACTAAGGGAAATCAGTGCAAGCCTATGCCCACGGGTGAGTCCAAGTTTCCAGCTTTGTTGGAGCAACCAACAGCCGCACACAACGACATTGTGACTGATTCTGTCGCTTGGGTTCTAATAATGATTGGTAATATCGAGCCTTGATCATTCGGCGTAAAATTAAGCTGCAGCAGGAGTGATAATCAAGACTAATTTGTTTACATTTAATACTGATCAGCTGATTTTGTTGTGTCCAAGCGTGTCACACCATCCGAGACATTGCCACACAAAGTATATTTTGATTGGCTAATGCATACCGAACGGCGACATTTGTGAACTTTTGCGAATTAGTTGTATTTTAGAGGTTTAAGGTTTGATTACTCGGTACATAAAAATTGCAAAAATTCGCAAAAAAATATTTATGGAACGAGAAGAATGTGTACTTTTTTTGGGTAAGAGCTGAAAAAAGGGGGTTCTTTTCCTTTAAGCATTACGAATATGAGTTAGCTACACTCAAAAAAAGAAACGTTATGAAATGTTAGATTTACTTAATAATGTTATGTCAACTGGTTCCACAGAACTGAGTTAAGTACATTCCACTCAATGCAACTAATTAAACTGGCCAAAAATGTTAGAAGGTTACGCAAAGCAATTGCGTGGAACCAGTTGACATAACATTATTAAGTAAATCTAACATTTCATAACATTTCATTTTTTTGAGTGTAGCTATCTTGGATGTTCGCAAATTACTGTAATTGCCATTAGCTAGCTCGAAGGGCATTTCAAAACGAAACAACATTAGATCATTCAAACTTATGAAGCTGGAATGAAATGCGACAGTTGCTCATTTATTTTTTTTTTACCTGTCTGCATCCTTGGGGAAAATAAAATATGGATAGTGTGTTTCTATTATTACACTCTATTGCTGCACAAGGTTTCGGTATTTTTAACATGCATGGACAACAACGCAAGATACGGTAATGTTTGCGCCTTATTTTGCTGCTTTTTAAATATCTGATATTAATCCAGTACAAGATCATAGCAATCTAGTAGGTCATATTCCTTTCCCCCTCTAAAAATGAAAAAACCTCAGTGACAATAATAGTATTACTGAGCATAGAAACACGAGCATTATTTCAGTTTTAAATTTTTATTCATGGTTTCCCGCAGTCCATACTTTAACTGTGTACTGACGTTATACGATGACGCAATCCTTAGCTCTGATTTGGCTCCTGGACGATGCTAAGCAAACGGGTTCGCTTTCAGTCGATTCTCTCGGTAGAACACATGTAGTATGGGATATCACGCCCTCGCGTGGCCTGACAGAAGACACCTCTATTCACGCCTAAAGGGCAAATGATCTGTGATGACGTATGCGAGGCCCCGCCCGCGCATATATACGTCCACTATCAGTCATTCCTCAGTTCTTACGCTCTTCACCTTGCTAAGAACACCTCTACTGAGCTAGACTAGCTAGCTGCTGCTAGTTAGTTTCTGAACCTCTTGAAAAGGCTACTGCCAGCTCAAAGTAAGCTTAACTGCCCCTGTTGGTGTTAGCCTCCACCACATTAATTGGTGTGTTTGGCAGCCCGCAGAGCGCTAATTTTGTGTTTTGTTTCAAGTTTGTGTTTCGGAATGAGCTCAAAGAAGAAATCTTCTGTTCGCCCCTGTCCGCAGGGGTGCGGCTTCTCTTTGCATGATAAGGACAAGCGCGAGGCATGTCCCGTCTGCCTGGGAATTGTTCACGCCAGAAGGGCGTTGAATGAGCCTGGGGCCTGTGCGTTTTGTCGCCAGCTCCGGCTCTCAACCCTGGAAAGACGGGTCTCGCTTGTCGAAAAAAAGTGCTGGGAAAGACTGCTGTCGCCCAATATGACCCCTTCCTCTCTGATTCAAGAGACACAGTTTCGTCTGAGTCCGACAGCGAGGAGCTCTTGGTCGAAATCCCCGGTTCTTGGGCTGACCATATGGAGTGTGTTGAGGGGTTAGCTGAGTTTGAGCTGGAGCCCTCCGAGACCGCCAGCCAGCTACAGCTAGGGCAGGCTGCTCTCCATGATGACGATGACGTACTGGACATCGGCTTACGCATGCATGGGTTATCGGAGGACGAACAGGAAGCCTTGTCATTGGGCCAGGTTACTGCCGCTGCTGCTTCGGTTGACCCGCATGATACATCCTTCCTTTCGCTGTACCGGCGTGCTGCTGAAAAACTGGAGGTAGAGTGGCCTTCCCCTCCTCCAGCTAGTAAGCCGTCGCGGTTCACAGGGTTTTTCCTTCCCCCTGAGCAGACTACGGTTAAAAATCGCCTACCTATGTTCCCAGACTTTGTCTCGGAATTAACTTTGTCATGGAGTAAACCGCTGTCTTGCCGCGCCACGGTGCCCGGCTACGGACAGTATTCTGATTTGGATGGTGCTGAGAAGGCCAGCTTAGTTAATCCCCCTCCCATGGAACCATCCCTGGCTGCTTATCTCGCCCCGTCCCACAACCATGGTGTGGGAGGCCCTACAACTCTTCCGTCCAAACATTGCAGATTTTATGCGTCTCAGCTGAAAAAAAAAATGTACTGAGCCCAGACGGGCACTGCTCGTGCCCTGAGCTCCGTCACTATGCTTGAGACATATCAAGCAGTGTGTTCGGCGGAACTGGGTTCCCTGGTATCTCCCGATAGCCCTCTGTTATCTCTTCTTAACGAGGTCAGAGTTACTAAAGATTATATTCTTCGAGTGTCTCGCCGCACAGCGCTCTCCCTTGGCAGAGGGATGGCGTCTTCAGTCGTGGCACTCAGACACCTGTAGTTAACACTCTCTGAGGTTCCTAAGAGGGACAGGGCCGTTTATTTGGATGAGCCAGTGTCTGCAGAGGGTTTGTTTGGGCAATCACTTGACGCCATTCAGGCAAAATTCGAGTTGAGAAAGAAGCATACAGAAGCTCTGCGCAACATCATTCCCAGGCAGGATGTGAGACCAAAGGCTCTGCCGAATGCTCGCAAGCCTACTGGTCCACCATTGCCTCCCAAAAGGGTTGCACCATCAGCCAGTTTGGGTTCGCATCCTGCGAAGCTTCAAACACCTGGGCAAACTCCACGCCATTCAGCTTGGAGCAAAGGCCCGCCCGCCAGCCTACAGAAGGATTCAGGGCATAGGAGGAAGAAAACGTACTCCTCCTAGCAGTGGGGCTGAATGGAGAAGGGGCACAGCAGCGGGGAGACACTGCTTCCCCTCTAATATTTATAATTATAAAAAGGCATTCAAGTTTTGTTCTGGAGCCCAGTCCCAAAAGGCGCTGTATTCTCCTAATACAGTCTCCCAAGCACCTGTTCCCTGTGCACACAAAGTTTCCTGTGTTGAATTCAATAAACGGCGCATTTGGTGTTCAAAAAATTGCTAACCAAAATACAGCAAATCAAATTCGGCGTCTGCTGTTCCCCCTAGAACCACTAGAAGACGACATTCCCTCGCCTACGGTGTTGCAAGTCAGTCTCCTCGCGGCTCACCTCCCTCAATGGCGCGCATGCGCTCCATCTCAGTGGGTGGATAGAACTGTTGCTACTTGTTATCGATTGCAGTTCCGAGTCAGACCTCCCCGTTTCCTCTATAGTAAACACTGTTGTTGGAGACGAAGCAGCAGCAGTACTGAGGGAAGAAATAAATGCATTGCTAATCAAGCGAGCAATACGAAGGGTTCCCTCTTCGGAAGTCAACAAAGGTTGATGCAGCCGGTATTTTGTTGTTCCGAAGAACGGAGGGGGACTTCGTCCTATTCTAGACTTGCGAGTGTTAAACAAATGTCTACGAACTTACAAGTTCAAAATGCTAACACTCAGACAGTTTATTAATGCTATCGGGACGGGGGATTGGTTTGCAACAATCAATCTCACGGACGCTTACTTCCATGTAGCGATACATCCTGACCACAGGCAGTTTCTAAGGTTTGCATTCGAAGGCAGAGCTTACGAATATCTGGTGCTACTGTTCGGCCTGTCACTGGCCCGTCGTACCTTCACGAAACGTGTCGAGGCGGCATTGAGTCCTCTCTGAGAAAGGGGCGTACGCATTTTAGCGTACCTAGATGATTGGAGTCTAATGGCGAACTCCAGAGAGCAGGCCGTAGCGCAGCTGCCATTGGTTCTGTCGCACATTCAAGCACTGGGCTTTTCAGTAAATTTTCAGAAAAGCTCACTTATCCCGAGTCAGCAGTTCTTTTCTGGGGCTCGAAATACGCTCAGTTTCCAGCCGAGCACGTCTGTCTGAGCACAGAGTGGCCGCATTCCACCGCTGCCTCACTCAATTTCAGTTGGGACGCAAACTGCGTTTCCGAACAATTTTACAGCTAGCAGGCACGATGGCTTCTGTGATCGCTGTAGTGCCGCTCGGGCTTTTAAAAATGTGAGCCTTCCAGCGCTGGATTCGATCTCATCTACTGTGCGCAACACGTCACCTCCAGAGGAGGTTGACAATAACCCATTCTTGCATGTTGGCTCTCCGCCCCTGGAGGCAGCACGGTCTGCTACGCCAGGGCTGCCCAATAGGGAGGGTGTCTTTTCGCAAGGTGGTGTCCACAGATGCTTCCCTGAGGGGATGAGGAGCTCTGTGCGACGGTGCAGTAGTGAGGGGAGTCTGGACGCCGGCACAATGTAGGCTTCATATCAACCACCTGGAACTGCTAGCGACCTTCCTAGCTCTGAAGCATTTTTGCCCTGTTCTGACTGGTCAGCACGTCTTGATCAGAACGGACAACGCAACGGTGGTTTCGTACATAAACAAACAGGGAGGGACCCGATTGCTTCCCCTGTTAAAGCTGTCTCAGTCTCTCTTACTGTGGTGCAGTGCTCATTTTCTGTCTCTCAGAGCTACCCATGTTCCGGGCCGCATGAATCTGGGGGCAGACCTTCTGTCCAGAGGGGGGCCTCTTGTGAGAGAAAGGAGGTTGCACCCAGACATAGAGGCTCAAATATGGGATTGTTTTGGCAGGGCCAAAGTGGACCTCTTTGCTGCCAAGGTGAATACCCACTGTCCCCTGTACTTTTCCATAAAAGACCACAGCGCACCGTTAGGGATGGATGCGCTCGCGCACCCATGGCCCAAAACACTGCTGTATACATTCCCACCAGTGGGAATGATACTGCCCATTCTGGAGAGGGTGCGCCATCAGAGCCTGTCTCTGATCCTGGTGGCCCCTCAGTGGCCGGCGAAACCGTGGTATGCCGAGATAATAAATCTCCTGGCAGCGGCGCCCTGGCAGCTCCCTCTCCGCAGGGATCTTCTCTCCCAACTGATCCATCCCCGTCCAGAACTATGGCGGCTGCATGCCGACCTGTTGAAAGGTCCAATTTAATAGCTAAGAGTCTGCCCCCCAGCGTGGTGGCAACGATCCAAAATGCAAGGGCCTCATCTACCCTCTACGCCTTTAAATGGCAGGCGTTTGGGCAGTGGTGTCAGGACCGTGGTGTACTTCCATTTCAGTGCTCTATTGCGGATGTGTTGAGTTGACATTCCTTCAGCAGCTGCTGGAAAAGGGTCTATCATTTTCCACAATTAAGGTCTACTTGGCAGCGATATCTGCCTGCCATGTGGGCTTTGATGGAGTGACACCAGGGGGTCACCCCCTTGCTGTGCGTTTCTTAAAGGGAGTGCGCCGGCTGAGGCCTGCAGTTAAGTCCACTATTCCCATGTGGGATTTGGCATTAGTGCTAGAGGCTCTGTCTGGTCCTCCATTTGAACCCATTCAGTCGATAGATATGAAATTTCTTTCATACAAGACTGCATTGCTTCTTGCCTTAACCTCCGCAAAGCGGGTGGGTGATCTCCATGCTCTGTCTGTACACCCATCCTGTACCCAGTTCAGTTCAGATGGCTCGAAGGTTACTCTACGCCCAAATGTGACGTATTTACCCAAGATTATCCCTACAGCCTGCAATTCTATGGCTTTTGAGCTATCAAGCTTTTGTCCTCCTCCTCCTTTTGCATCTGAGGAGCAGAGGAAGTTGCATTCTTTGTGTCCTGTACGTGTGCTACGCGCCTACATAGACCGCACTCAGAATGTGTGTCTATGTGATCAATTGTTTGTCTGTTTTGCTAATCCAGCTAGAGGCAAAGCTCTGTCTAAACAGCGGCTTTCTCACTGGATTGTGGAGGCTATCTCCCCGGCTTATGACAGCAGAGGCCTTTCACTTGCCTCAGGGCATAAGAGCACATTCAACTAGGGGCATGGCAACATCATGGGCTTTATTTCAAGGGGTATCTGTGAGTGACATCTGTGCTGCAGCCAGCTGGTCATCACCGCACACTTTTGTTCGGTTTTACCGCTTGGACGTAACTGCCCCTTTTCGGCTCATTCTGTCCTCTCTGCTGGGTCTATGGAGGTTTGAATACGGTTTGGTAGCTGCTCTGTGGGGCGTGTATATATGTCCCATACTATATGTGTTGTACCAAGCGAATCGACTGAAGGGGAACGAAATGTTATGAATATAACTTTGGTGCCCTGAAGGAGAGGAACGAGGTACAACACCTAGTTGCCCTGCCACGCAGCCAGGCTCGGTGAAGAGCGCTACCGAACTGAGGAATGACTGTGATGGTGGGCGTATATATGCGCGGGCGGGGCCTCGGGTACGTCATCACAGATCATTTGCCCTTTAGGCGTGAATAGAGGTGTCTTAAGTCAGGCCACGCGAGGGTGTGATATCCCATACTACAACCCCAATTCCGAAATAGTTGGGACGAAGTGTAAATTGTGAATAAAATCAAAATGCAATGACTTTCACATCACATGAGCCAACACGTCATTTACAATAGAACATAGATAACATGTCAAATGTTGAAACAGACATTTTACATTTTTATCCTCAAAATTAGCTCATTTCAAATTTTCTGGCTGCAACAGGTCTCAAAAGTTGGGACACAGGCAAGAAACGGCTGATAAAGCAATTAATATATCAGAGAATCAGCTGAAAAAACATTTAGCTAGTAATTACATTAACTGGCATCAGGTGTGTAACATGATTGGCTATAAAAGGGATGTCTTAGAGAGGCTGAGTCTCTCAGAAGTAAAGATGGCCAGAGGGTCTCCAACCTGTGAAGGCTTGTGTAAAAAAAATTGTGGAATACTTTAAAAACAATGTCCCTCAATGTCAAATTGCAAAGGCTTTGAAGGGCTCATCATCGATAGTGCATAACATCATCAAAAGATTCAGAGAAACTGGAAAAATCTCTGTGCATGAGGGACAAGGCCGAAGATCTTTACTGGATGCCCTTGATCTTCGGGCCCTCAGACGCCACTGCATCACTCACCGGCATGATTCTGTCATTAACATTACTAAATGGGCCCAGGAATACTTCAAGAAACCACTGTCTGTAAACACAGTCCACCGTGCCATCCAGAGATGCCATCTAAAACTCTATCATGCAAAAAGGAAGCCATTGTTGATCATGATCCAATAGCGCCACCGTGTTCTGTGGGCCAAGGCTCATTTAAAATGGACTGTAGCAAAGTGGCAAAGTGTCCTGTGGTCAGACGAGTCCAAATTTGACATTCTTGTTGGAAATCATGGGTGTTGTGTCCTCCGGGATAAAGAGGAGGAAGACCATCCCTCCTGTTATCAGCATTCAGTTCAAAAGCCAGCATCTCTGATGGTATGGGGATGCATTAGTGCATGTGGTGTGGGACACTTGCATGTTTTAAAAAGCACCATGAATGCTGAAAGGTATATAAAGGTTTTAGAGCAACATATGCTCCCCTCCAGATGACATCTATTCCAAGGAAGGCCTTGTGTATTTCAGCAGGACAATGCAAAACCACATACTGCAGCTATTACAACAGCATGGCTTCGTAGTAGAAGAGTCTGTGTGCTGAACAGGCCTGCCTGCAGTCCTGATCTTTCACCGATTGAGAACATTTGGCGCATAATTAAATGAAAAGTCTGTCAAAGGAGACCCAAAACTCTCCAGCAGCTGGAAACCTGTGTTAAACAAGAGTGGGATCAAATTCCAATGGCTAAACTCAAGAAACTTGTCTCCTCAATGCCCAGACGCCTCCACTCTGTTAAAAAGAAGACGGGATGCTACACCATAGAAAACAGGCCCCTGTCCCAACTTTTTTGAGACCTGTAGCAGCCATCAAATTTGAAATGAGCTCATTTTGTGGATGAAATTGTAAAATTTCTCAGTTTCAACATTTGCTATGTTATCTCTGTTCTATTGTGCATAAAATACTGGCTTGTGTGCTTTGAAAGTCATTGCGTTTTGATTTTATCCACAATATATACTTTGTCCCAACTATTTTGGAATTTCGGTTGTATATGTGTTGTTCTTCGTTCTTCTTCTTCAGGGAACCGAAGTTATATTCATAACATTTCGTTCTTAGGAGGTGCGTTTGTTGAACCAACCAACCAAGCACTAGCACCAGGTTCGTTTTGGTGGAAAAGGGGTATGTGTGTTGAGACACATTCCTTATGTGAATATTATTTAAATTCTCAGCAACTCGTGCCACTTGAACCAGATGGGATAGCCGTCATAGCCCTCAGGCATCGATGAGCCTTGGGCACCCAAAACCCTGTCGTCGGTTCATGGTTGGATCACTGTCAGTAGGTGCTCAGATCTGCTGACGGGGAGCACCCCAGATGTCTTGCCTCTTCAGAGATGCACCAACCCATTCTCCAGCCCATGATGATTTGACTCTTGTCGGTCGTTCAGTTCCCATTTCTCTGACATCCAACACAATGAATACAAGGACTGACTGTTTGCTTACGATCTAAGATCTGTCCACAGAGACAATTGACATTATTTTCTGCATCTGTGAGTGGTTTTAATGTTTTGGCTCCACAGTGTGTAACAGATTAGCAGAGCTAACGTCGGGCACCATATTTGGATGGCAAATGGAAGTAAACAGCTATGCGCTTCTAAAGGATTGTAATGAAATTGCGAATTTACAGTTTTTATTGGTAACTGGGGCCATCCATGTTTATTGTTATGCCTGAAAACGGTATTTCCGTCTGAGGTAAAACATGGCTTATTTGATAGGTTCAAGATGGCAGTTTCATATTTAGTGTATTTGGTAACTAAGACATGTTCTTTCCAGTGGTATAATCATTTTTATGGTAGACCTTGTCATACCTGAGCAATATGCATTTGAAATATAGATGTAAAGTTATTTTTTTCATTTTTAATGGCTCTTTAATCAGGAAGTTTGATTCTTTTAGAAAAAATGCTTAGTTGCCAAAATTCTACTACAATAAGAGTAATAAATGCTGCAGTTTGAAAGCTCTGATATGCTTCAGTATGGAGATGCAGAGGACAAAGTTGCTCCGAATTACAATAAACTTTTTCTGACAGGTACAGTTTTCTGAAATCTGGTGATTTGAGGTGGATTAATCCTTGTTTTTTTTCTCTTAACTCCTTGTTTTTTTTTTTTTTTTTTTTTTCAGATGAGGTTTTAAGAGGACTTATCGGTGATGAAACAATAGATGGTGTTGCTGTACGCGGGACTGCATTACAAACACTTGATGGTCCATTGACTAAAGTCTTTCTCCCCATCCTGTATATCATCGTGTTTGCTGTTGGTTTACCTTCCAATGCCATGGCCATTTGGGTATTCTTCTTCAGGACAAAGAAGAAACACCCCTCAGCCATTTATATGGCAAACCTAGCACTCTCTGACCTGCTCTTTGTCATCTGGATCCCCCTAAAAATCGCCTACCACTTCAATGGAAACGACTGGGTCTATGGAGAGGGGCTCTGCAAAGTTTTGATAGGTTTCTTTTATGGAAACATGTACTGCTCTATCCTCTTTATCACCTGCATCAGTGTTCAGCGATACTGGGCCATTGTCCATCCCATGTCTTTTCAAAGGAGAAACAATCGAATTGCTGTTGTGATTTCTATCTCTATATGGGCTATAATTTGGCTGGCAACAATTCCACTGTATCTGTATGACCAAACGGTCAAAGTCACCAACCTTGGCATCCTTACCTGCCATGATGTCAACAAACGCAGTCAGGCTAAGATTCCTGCCGGCTACTTTATAGCGATGGGGATTGTGGGTTTTGTTATTCCCTCTATAGTCTGCGTTGTGGCGTATATCCTAATGCTCCGGGCTCTGAAAAGCTCCATGACCGATGAGCACATTGGTAAGAAGCGAAGAAAGGCCATTGTCCTGATCATCACTGTGCTTGTTCTGTTCCTCGTGTGTTTCACTCCCAGCAACATCATGCTGCTCATCCACTACTCCCTTTTGCTAAATGATCACGTCAATAATGGCTATGCCTTCTACATCACGACACTGTGCCTAGCAAGCCTCAACAGCTGCCTCGACCCATTTGTTTATTATTTCATCTCTGAGGAGTTCCGGGACAATGTGAAGAACGCCCTGCTGTGTAGGAGCAATCGCACCGTGGAAAGGATGCGGGTGTCCTTCAGTGCCCTAAAGTTCTCAAAGAGGAGCAATACATACTCCACAGAGTCTGGCAACACGCAGACCACGAGTTGTTGATATGATCAGTGTTGTAGTCTTAAACTTACACTAAGGACGTAATTCCTTTATTTGTATGTATAAAGCATCCTCTGTTTTTATCGAATGCCACGAAATGAAGTGGAGTAGAGGATGTTGCAATGCAGCTTGTCTGTCCCTCCGTCCAGAGAATTGGGGACATGTTCTCTGGGAAAACACTACCTTGAAGAAATTTTATCTGTACGTGCTACTGGTCTTTACCTTGTTTGAGTTGAAAAATGGGATTCCATAATGGCGGGAGGTAGTGATGACAATGTTCTCTTGGTTTTTTTTTTTTTTTTGACTCTTAACTGGCACTGGCACTGAATTGTTTGTGAGGCCATCTGGTGGCCTACTGTTTTATGTATCATTTTAATCCAATGTGCTGAAGCAGGGCCCTATGTTTCAC
The DNA here is from genome assembly GCA_029692085.1 of Gymnothorax javanicus. Taxonomy (NCBI): domain Eukaryota; kingdom Metazoa; phylum Chordata; class Actinopteri; order Anguilliformes; family Muraenidae; genus Gymnothorax; species Gymnothorax javanicus. The sequence goes on along the minus strand of CM056194.1, from coordinate 161,620,163 downwards.
CTCAGAGTTTCTGCATTTTGCTCTATACATTGATTTCACCATGTAAATCTGCACATTTTTCAGTGAGGGGCATTATGTTGATATTTGGTATTGCTCTGTTATCAGCATGTGCATTTAAGGAATATTATTGGCCCAAAAAGGCCAGATGTATATGGGCCTAATGTTGGTATTTGTTTTTAAACATATTTGTGGTCAATTTAAACTCTTGTTTGTTAAATATTCACTCCTCAATGTAACTGTTTTCCATGTAAATGTTTTGCTTCATCGAGCTCAAATGCATAAGTGCCATACCTGATGATTTGTCTTTTTTTGCTACATGAAATTTTTTCCCATGATTCACCCTAATGACATTTGTACATTTTACTTGTTTGTTTTTCCACTGTTATATAAAGTTCTGTGGCATATTCATTTTTAATATACTTGAAAAGCATGTATTGTTGTTGTATTTATTTTATCATTTGGCAATGTGCTTTAGGGAGTTTCACAAAATGCCTGTTGGCCTTTTCTTAAGCAGCTCATTGGGGGGAAGAGATCATGAGGAAATAATATTTATCATAGCTTTTGCACAGTTTAGAAAATAAATGAAAACTGTTGCCACATATAGATGGTCGTTTTCTGATAAAATGTGCCAATACGTACTTCAGTGTAAGAATGTAAAGGGGGGGGGGGGACCTTGAATCCTTGTTTCATTAAACTTAATTTTGAAGTGACTTCAGTTTTGGTTGTCATAGGCCTGGGTGATGGAGAGAGATTCAATGATCACACCTTTTTATGGCACAAATTTAAAAAAAAAAAAAAAAAAAGCCATCAGCAAGGAATGCTTGTGACATTCCGTCACTTAAGTTGCCTTAACCATTAACTGAAGAAAAGCATGTTTATTTTCCTTGTGTCTTTAATGGGTTTGCAGCTCGTGATGGTGGGGATGGATGGCTTTGTGAGTCAGTGCAGTAAATTAAGGAAAAGAGTGGAAAAATGAGTGATTAAAATGAGTCATTGTGCTGTTAGATTCCTTGGGATTGAGGCTGTGACTCATAAGTATGTGTAATGGCACAGTGAAACTTCATGTTGTGATGTGCCCTGCTGGGATTCACACTATTAACTTGACTGGTTCAAACATGTTTAAAACCTTTCATTGTGCAGCCAATTGTTTTTCATGAGACCTCTGTCATTTTGTTGAAAAACCAGTGTTTCCTGTTCTGCTTGGAGCCATGATGAACGCAGTTGTCAGTGGAATGTTCTCGGTATTATGGAAGTTAATTCATGCATACAATAGCTGTCTGCTGAACTTTTTGTCAAATTTTAAATGCTTTTCATACACACTAAATGATTAAAAAAGGGAAAATAAAAATGAATAATGGCACTTTTACTTGCTGTTGTCTCTGTCTCTTCAATGCATGCCTATCACGCAGAAAGTACATCAGTATGTACGCATTTCACTTGAGTGCTAAGTAATGGTTAACAAAACAAATGTAATGCCTATCTTCAATAAAAAACATCTCATGATTTTGTTGCATAACTGTATGGTGGACTTTAGTGCAGGATTGTGATTTCATAGCATTTTGAGTGAGAAGATAAGAAAAATACAGTATAATCTGAATGCTTGTGTCTCAATTTAATGGTTATTCCTCCATATTTTAACAAGTGCGGGATAGTTTGGTGGCTTCCCAGACTTCAGCTCTGGCTGATGCCTCGAAATTTTGATTTTACTATGCAAATAAAGACGACAAAGATGTCCTTGTTTGGGGACACATGCTTAAGTCCTTTTCTTCTGTCAGTATGCTCGCTTTGTGAAAACCTAATGATGCACAAATACATTCTTGGCAATAACCAGGGCCAAAGACTAGCTGAGGCTTTCAGAATTTTTTCATGGTCTCAATGTGTCTCTTTCACAATGCCTGGTCTAAATAAATTGATGAATTAATCACTTCTGCTTTGAGCCAAACAAGCTTAAAATAAAACTAGATTTACTGTCTGGAACCACCATCAATATAAGAAGTGACCATATTCATACATTTGTTTTAACTGACTGATTGGGATGTGAATTCCTTTTATATATCTATTACATTTTTTGGGGGGGTGGGAGAGTGGGCATAATTTCCTGTTAGCCCTTGCTTGGAAGTGCCACCACATAGTTGAAAGCAAAGAAAATGTTCAGTGTGAGGTTTTTCATCAATGTAAAAACCCCAGCTGCCTACAATGCCACTCCTGGACACTGTATCGGAAGCCAATTTGATATAAAGTTCAAAAGCTCATTATTTATTTGCATTATAAATAAGTGAAACCATGTTAGACCTTTCCAAGTAATGTCATGAGGGTTGCCATGAAAAAAATCTGGTACTGTGCTTTTTCCTTGTTCTTTTCTATGAACCCATCAATACACTGGCACTCTGATCAGTGTATACGCCTTTGCATATGCAATTTCTGGGGTCAATGTTTAGTGAGTCTATGAGACTGCCAACCAGCGCTGGTACTGGCCTCGTGCATATTTTGTGCAAGACTCTGGTGCCAGTTCCTATGTCTACATTTCCTTGAGTATTGTTATTGGATTTGTGTATTGATATGTCAGTTAAAAGGGTGAGGGGCTTGCACAACAGTGCATTTCTAACAGGCACTGGAAGGCATGGTGGCGCTGCCATTTTTGTGTACATTGGTAGCATTTGAGGCCTGTTTCCCACATCATATGTCTTGTTCCTACGTTAAAAAAAAAATGCAACTGAATAGGGAATGGCTCTGAAAATTTGCCTCGCATGTTTTCTTCTGATGTGATTACTCTGCTGTCCGAAACGGAGCTTCATATCAAAGAGGAGCTTGAAATGAAAAGCATTTAGTCATAGTCTATGGGCAAAATGCTAACGCAATTCATTCCTGAAAGCAATTTCTCTGAATATTACCTTCATTGTTTAGCCACTAGGTGGCAGACATTTGTTACTGAATTCAGTCTCAAACATGGAAATTTGAGAATCGTAAGCTGGATACAACTTTCTTGCGCATAGTCTGGTGCAAAATATATAAAACTTGAGGGTTAATTTTTTTTTTCAGTGGTTCACAATGGCTCTGATACTCGATTAAAAACTAGGAAAAATAGATATGTCTCTGTTTTCAGTCATGATGCTTAATTTAAGATTAAAAATTTGAAGTGTTTTATAAGTTGCCTTTTATTAAGATCTATTAAGTTTTGAGGCATAATTCTATGCCCTCTGAAAAAAATTATTATTATTATTATTATTATTATTGTTGTCTTAATTAAAATGTATGTTTATGGTATAATAATGGATTTTGTCATGCTTAATAATAATGATAATGATAATAACATATAACGTATTTATTTTCAATATAGATAGAAATTAATAGACCAGCTGGAGCTATAGAACTTCTGGAATTTGATGCTTTAGTGAGCGGTATCCATTACTTATTCATAAATCTGTTGTATATTTGTTGTCACGTTATTTATTAGAGTTGTTCTTGTATAGTTCTTTTATATCTGTCATTTAATATAATATCAGAAGCTATTTAAGCTCCTTTCAGAATCGTAGTGCTTTAATCTATAATGCCTGGAGAGGTATTTCATCACTCAAAAGAAAATGAAAATGCATGGTTTAGGTGCAGGAGATGTGGTGGGGGGGGCGATGGTGTTGGATAGTGAACGCGCCTCAAGTCAAGCATCCCTGAGGTAAAACCGATGGGTATGGTCCTAAAAATAGAATCAGCCTGAACACTTACCAGAATGTTTGTAACTGTACACGGAAATACAAAAGGCCACCCCTTCTGCCGAATTATGACTTGAAATGTGTGTCATAGACGCTTACAGAAAAAAATATGTTACTTCCTTATCAAGCACACAAAGACTGTTGGCTGTAGTTACTGGTTTTCTGCATGTCTTGGTGTGGCTTCCTTGGAATAAATACAGATATCTACCCAATAAAATGATGATGGTTTCAAAGTGCCTTGAAATTCATAATTTTGATGAATAGTTGTTATATGATCCTTAAAAGCTTCGTTTGATTTAGTACGTGGACTCATGGAGGTAGACAAAACTGAATGACTGGTGTCCTTGAATAGCCCTTTAGAAAAGGACCATGCACCTGGAGCGTGATAACTGATCACCGAATTTTATACGCTCTTTATTTTTCAGGGCAGTCCCACTATAATCATGTTATCCGAATAGCAGTAAACCTGGTCCGAAGTGAAAGCCCCAAAGCAGTCTTGTCTTTTCCAGAACTTCTGGTGCAGTAGATTTCTAAATTTAGCTTTGCACTGGCAGAGAAAAGGTGCTTAACTGTGCAGATTCTGATTAACTGTCATCTGTGTTTCCTACACGCCTCAGCATCTCTGCTCAAGCATCAACATTAGTAAATAAGTACATCGAATGTGAAGACAGCACAAGTGATCCTCCCTTTGAGAAATATCATACTGATAAAAACTACTGACATCTGCATGTTATTCTATGAACAATATTCTCATTATCGAGGCATGAGACCTTTCTCATACACATATGTGGACATGATGAGGAGAAGTATGTGTCTGGAATGTCTGTGCTGAGGTTTTACTAAAATTGACAAAGGAGTATAGAAGTGTCTCTGTTTTTGCTATGGATCTTATCTATCGTCATTTGCAGTTGCATGGGTTAACCTCGCAAGCCATGGTGTAAGATTATATTGTTTACATTTTTATGTAGTTGTGTGTCAGTGGCAGTAAAATGCATGCATACTGATTGAAAAGTGGAGTTGATACTATAGTACACATAAGGGACTAATGCAACAACGGAAGGAACAGAATTTAACATTCTTATTGTCCCCCATATCCTGATTTATATCCCAGCTGGTGTTGAAATGATTCTGAGCTGCAAATAAGAAACTGTGATGCCATAGAGGGAATGGGAACAGGTTGTTTTTCATATATCCATTGATATACCTTATTAAAGAATTAGTTAAGATGGAGACTGTTGCCATGGGTCTCACCTGTGGGATTAATTAGTGCTGGGAGACGGGGGTGGGAATGTTCTGCATAAACAACCAGTGCTGTGTCCTCTATTGCCTCAGACTTTCTTGGACTTCTACCTGGTAAGTATTGCGGTGACTTCTTTTGGGCCTTAAGGGTATGCCACGGGAGATCTTTGAGCTTTTCTTAGTTTATTTACATTTTTTTTTCACCAGTTTTTCACATTTTGTCACTTGGTATGACTCATGCATTGTTATTTTTGATTTATATCAATGTATATCTATTTCACCTTGTTTGTGGAATAATTGTCAGGATACGCTGAAGCTAGATTGTCTTATCCCGTTCAAGTCCTACAAGAAATTAGTTTTGGATATGATAGTAAAAGAGGCTAGATGTACTTGCTTTTAGTTTTGATGCATGTCATTATTCTCTGTGCTATGTCTGTATTTGTTTTTATTTATTATTATTTTTTATAATATTTTGAATATATATATATTTTTTTGCCTTTTATCTGCATTTGCTGTATGTGAATTTTGTGCAATTTTAACTGTATTTGTTTGTCACTAAATTCCCATTGTAAATGTATATTTTGTTATCAGGGCTCCCCTACAAAAGAGACCTCGGTCTCAGTGGGACTTCCCTGCAATAAAGGTTAATAAATAAACAAATAAATAAATATTTATGTATGTATCTATATTTTTATTTTTTTCGTGAAAGAGGGATTGGTTGATTTCTTTCAGTGGTTCTTGAATTAAGCTGCTGCCTTTGCTTTAAAAAAAAAAAAAAATTGTGAAACGTCATACGCTGAATTCTTTATGTTTCTGTAGGTTGCCTCTTCTCTAAACCTCTGATCACCATGCCAACGCAGCTTGAGGGTGCAATGGATGCACTAATCACTGTTTTTCACAACTATTCTGGACATGAAGGGGATAAATACAAACTCAACAAGGGCGAACTCAAACAGCTTTTGCACAGTGAGCTGACTGATTTCTTGACGGTAAGGCAACAGGTTTGGTTCGAGCATTTCCTTTTTTTGCCATTGTTTTCCTCTTACTCTTAGGCCACAGCATGACTCGATTGGAAAGTTCCACTCTATCTTTTGGGAATACTAATTCAATTAATGCGCTCTTAATGGGGATTGAAAGTACTAGACACTGCTTGTGTTGGCAAGATTTACTCAACTTTGTACAACACCAAGTATTTTAAACTGTAAATTGAAAGTTGTGTTTTCTCTGAACGTGCTGATCTGCTGTAGGAGTGAATCTATCACTTTATTTTTTCTGAACCTATGGTTAAAGTTATATTTTATAATTTCACAAACTCTTGCAAAGACCAACATGCAAAGCATTGGAGCATACTTAGCCAAATCAAATATTTGGGTTTTAGAAATATTTGATTTAATGGCAAATGTAATGAATTCAAATATGTTTTATGAATATATATCCACTCTAGAGACACAATGCAACATGAAAAGCATAAGTCTAAAATCATAATACTGTAATGTAATTTGCACTCATTTTAAATGTGATTGTTATTGTCATATTAAGTATTCAGATAAGCAGATGTAGCATATTGCTTAAAGCAATGTAGTTGCTCTGTGATATAAAATGTCAAGTAAAGAACAAGTAGGCTATACTAATATCACATCAATATTGAGTTAATGAACATGTTCATGTACTATATTTATGGCATATTAAATATTGCTGACAAACGGGTATGTAAAGAGGTTTATACATTGAACTTCATTTTAACTGAAAAAAAAAAAATATAGCAGCATATTAATTGACTGTTAACAGCCCACTATTCTGCAGAACTATGTAAATTAGGGAATTTACAGAGGTGTCTTTGTAGGTCTGATGATGTAAATGCAATAACTTGCACCACTTGGGGCAATAGTGAGTGTGTTTCCAGTCTTTGTATGTGTTCAGGGTCATTTAAGTCTAATGGAAGTCTCTTTTGCCTCTAATTGAGAGCAATCATCATAAGTCGAGTTGATGAGTTTACTTGCACTTTTTGAACTTGTTTATTTAATGGTCTCCAGGACCCACTGAGAAAATGGCAGATCTGTTCAGAGTTAGTGTGGTAATGGAAAAAAAAGTGAATTTGGTCAGATATCCTCATTGCACGCGCCTTGAGTTCCTCGTGAGAGTTGAGCTGATACGGTTGCCCTCTTGGTGCCGACACGTGGCAGCTGTGATCGGATCTTTGGGGACTGACGCACATCTTTGTGCTTTGCTGCATTCCAAATATAGCTCCCGGCGCTATCATTTTCCCCAAAGCAATTGTTGCTTGGTGCTCCAGTTCATTTTTCATTTCCTGAGTGGAACATTTCGCATTGCCTGCACAGACACACACACTCATGTACGCACAAAATGGAAAGTGCATGTGCATACAAGTACACACCTGATTTATAACCAGTTTTCTCACAATTTCCTCAAAAATTAGGCTTCAACAGTGTCCCAGATTAAAAGATCAGGGAATTCATATTTCCTCTTAGTGGTCATTAGATGATTTTAGGAAGAAACTTAATTTGAGGTAACAATCATGAGACACGCACTAACAATACCATTCTAGAAATACAATTAAGATCTAAACATCACCTTTTCCCTGAAGGACAGTTTGTCAAAGTAAACTCTGCTCCAGAACAATAAATGATTATAGTTACAGCTCCGTTTTCTCAGTCACCTAGTTTTTTGCTTGTGCTTCGATCATTGGGCATGAATGTCATGATGATTTGTGGCATCCTTACTGGACAGCCATCCCCCTTTGAAAAACTCAACCCAGATGAGCATCATTGTCTTTTATTCATAATCAGGAATGAGTGAAGTATGTCCAGTTAAGTGAATGGATCACCTGCTCTCTAGCTGTCGAAGCCTGGCAACTGATTATTTGGGGAATGAATGGAGCACAAACAATTTTTAACCAACTGGATCAATCACTGACGAATGAACTGGAAAATTGCCCTCAGTGATGGGGAGTTACCCATCTGGTGATAGGATCTTTCTTTTGACCATGAGTAACTCCACTCACAGTCAGGTCCATAAGTATTTGGTCAGTGGCCCACAATTTTAATCATTATGCCTCTGTGCACCACCATAATTGACTTTTAATAAAATAATCAAGACGTGCTTGGAGTGCGGACTTTCAGCTTTAATACGAGTGTTGTGTCAAAAAATATTGTATTACACCATGTAGGAATAACAGTTATTTGGATACACAGCCCCCAATTTAAGGGATCCCAACATAATGGGACAAGTAATCTATTGATGTATTATTCATCCATGTATTCATGGACAGGGCCATGGGGGACTTGAAGGTCACAGGAGACTATCCTAGCATTCATTGAGCAAGTGACTTGAATTCACCCTGGACAGACCAACAGTGCACTGCAGGGATCGCATGCGATTCACTCACACACTGAATGCATGTCTTTCGATTGTGGGAGGAGTCTCGATCTTGAGGATATCCATGTGCACATAAGGAGAACGCACAAACTCCACACATAAAGGCCCAAGGCCAGATTTGAACCTGTAACCCTCTAGCTGTGAAGCAATGGTGCTACCGCCCAGTGCTAACTAATAGTAAAACATCATTGTTATTCGTCATAATTGGTTCCAAATCTTCTGCAGCCTATGATTGCATGAAGTCACAAATCCACAGACTTAAGCTGATGCTGGATTTCTTTCCTGGTGATGCTCTGCCTGGCCTTCACTGAAGCACTGCTTCTCCTGGGGGCATTTTGCCCTCAATTTTTTCTTCAATGATTGAAATGCATGCTCTACTGGACTCAAAGCATGTCTTAGCTAGAGTTCTTAAATAGGGAGAATTGCAACAAGTCAAGCATAGGAGTATTTGGTTTCTATCGCGCCGAGCCACGGAGCACAGTGGAAGCCTTTAGATATTTGTTTCCGCTCTTTTCCTTAAGGGCAAATGTATTAATTTTGGGAGAAAGCCAATATCCAAGCCAGCAATGGTATTGACATGAGAAAAAAGAAAACGGTAAAAAAATTATTAATGAATAGGAGTTGTGTAAGACATTTCGCTATCTTTTTTGAAAGCATTCTGTTGTATTTTTGGCAGTTTCTCCCTGTGTGAAATTAGAATCCCTTTAAACATGATTTTCTTTTTTGCCTTTGTTTGCAATTATTTAGTCTCATGGTAATTTTATATCTATTACACAAGCAGAGAACAGAGAACTTTACGAGTTAGCAACATGTAAGGAATAGGAATAGCTAACTAGCTAGCTAGCTACAAGTTTTATGGTTGAGAAAAACATACATTTTGTTCCGGACAGTAGCAGTAAGCTACATCAAATGGCTTCTGTGCCATTATCACCCGGGCATTCCGATTGCTGGTCTTTTATAATATGCTTACTATGGATAATCTAGCTATGTAGCCTACCTCATACAACCGCAAAAAAAAAAAAAAAATCCAAACTAACCTTTTTAGGTGCTTGCCAGCCAAAGTAAAAGCTTGCTAGTTTTTGTATTCCTATTTTTTGTGAATAATTGTGGACCAATAATCAGGACCAACCATGGCAGCGGCTTAACCCTTTCATGCATGGAGGTCACTACAGTGTACAGCTGTTTAAAAGTGTTTTTTTTTCTATATATGCCTGCAATTTTTGGGCACTACTGCATATTAGTAATCAAAATCCTGACTGAGTTTATCATAATTCGTGCATGAGAGGGTTAATCACATCTTTCAGCGAATGAAAACTGTAAATGTGAGTCACTTTCACCGTTCTGATGTAGCTAATCTTGGAGAGCAAAAACCTCTGGCAAAAATTGTGGAATCTGCATGCTTAGAGGATGTTCATACAGCTTTTTTTTTTTTTTTTCACTTCATAGCAAATAAACAAATTACAGATATGACACAAATCTATGTTTGTTCAATTGGTGAACAGTCTGGCCCCATTAATTATACCTCAAACAAATGAAATGCTATTCTTTTATCTAATGTGATATTTGTTTCCAGATCAAGTAGTGGAAAAAATTATGGAATCATCTACAAAAAAATCTGAATTAGTACTTTGTGGCTCCTCTTCGGGCTATTACGACAACCTGAATCCTTTGAGTCATGGACTTCGCCAATGAAAAACAATAGTTTCCATCAAGCTGGTTCCAACTTTCTCAAATAATGCTTGACAGATCAGCTTTGCAGGATGGGGCCTTGTCATGGACCTTTTTTTTTTTTTTTTTTTTTTTTGCATTTCTACCATAAATTTTCAATTGGGTTGAGATCTGGACTGTTTACTGGACACATCATTGAGCTGATATGCCTTTCCTCAAGAAAAACTTTTACACTTTTTGCTTTGTGCTCTGTAAACCCAGATAGTGAGGCAAACTCAAATGTTTTGTGGAAACCTATTACCTCAGAAAAAATTACCTCAGAAAAAAGCCAACTTAATTGCATTGTGTGGATGGTACTTAAAAAAAAAAAAACAAAAAAAACAGAAGATAAAAATTTTTTAAAGTTATTTTTACCATGTTTTTAATTGCTGTGAACACAAGATCATTAAGTTGTCTTATGCAGTTTTTTGAGATAATGTTTCCACAAAGCAGTTGAGTGCACCACTATCTGGGATTACTGTGTGGCAAGATGCATTGTCATTCTGAAAAATGGCTTAATGATTAACAAACCTATTTTCTACTGATGGAATCAGGATATGGTACAAATGTACATCTGTTCATTGATTGTTGGGGTAATGTTTGCTATCTCCCTTTGTCTGTTAGATGACATGCATACCCAAATCATAAGTGGTATTATCTAGGTATTAGCGCTGTTTGGCTTTTCTGTATGTAAAGCCCATTTCATTTAGCTAATTTCTTTCAGTTCTGTCACAAACATTGAATCCTGTTTCCGCCCATTTGTTTTGTTGCGCATTTTCCATTTTCAAGGCATATTGCTTTGAGCTTTCTGTCCTGACACTTTAATGTCATCTGTGGTCTACCCGTATGTTTTCCTTTTATAACCCTCCCATTTTGTTTATGCTTGCACCTAATTTTAGACACAGCTGACTGGAAACAACCAACATCAATTACCACTTTCTGTGTAAAATTTCCTTCTGGAGCAGTTTTATAGTCCTTTCCATTGTTTCAATTGCCAGCTCTCTTGTTGCCGCCATGCTTCCCCTCATTTAGCCAAGTCCAACATCTTGTTAAGGTCAGAAAGCACTCTCTTAACTGCAGACTCATTTGCATAATCAAATTTGTGCTGGTATATCTTTTAGAAATGCCAGTTAAAAGGTGATTCCATAGTTTTTCCTCAGTATTGAGTGATTCCATATCTTTTCCTGCAGTTGATAATGAAAAAGTATGCCATTAATTAAAATAATTTAATCTAAATTGTTTGAGGTGTGTTTCAGGAAGCCTGTATGTTAAGCTAATAAACAAAAATTGTTTTGTTTCATATCTGAGATGTACTTATTTGCTGTGAAGTAAAATAAATCTGGATGAACATCTTTGATGTGTGGTGATTCCATTATAATTTTTGCCAGGGATTGTAAATCGTGGGCTACCATATACTGTTAAGTAAAGGAAATTCTTTTATTCATTCACTCAGTTTTATCGATTACAGTGATAACATGTTTCCTCTTCCCCCGTCAAATTTAACAGCAAGAGGAGGGACTTACCTCACAAATTAATGATGAAAAGGTTGATTTCCATCCCTCACGACGGACTTTAATAGCCCATAGTTTAGTTTGTTCCAGATCAGCTGGGAACCTGTTCATTTTGTGGCCTTTCTTCAACGTATTTCTGCACCCACAGCAAAGTGTCATATCAACAAATTTTTAATATTTCAAAATTATGAGCCCATTTGCGTAAGAATTCATTTACTTTGAGACAGTGCTTGATAATGCAGTGGATGCTTAATGGCTTCATATGTCACATGACTGGGTTTTCTGGGAATCCTTATGTCGCAACTCTATCTAGGAACTATAGTCTTCCCCATTGTAGAACAGTCCTCTTTTCTGCCTTAAAAAAAGTTATGGGTTACTATCCCTGCGTGCTTTCATCTGCACTGTGAGTGAGACACTGTCTATTAGCCATATAATATTTAGGATTCATCCTGCATCTTTTTCAAAATCATCAATAAACACAGAACAGCACTATCGAAAAGTCCTAGGTACCCTGGATTTTTATTATTATTATTATTGCTATTATTTAAATCGGGCTTTAAGTGTTTATTTTTCCTCATTAGTGTTGCTATAGATTAAAAGTGCACCCAAGATTACACATACTTTTATAAGAGAGATAATTTTAGGAATACATGTTTGTACTTCATTTAAGAAACAGATGATATTGCCTAGCCTGAGCCCAGACCTGAAAATCATTAAGCAGCCTGAGATTGCTTGGAGAGACTTGAGGCTAGTGAGACAGTTGGTCTACAGAAAAACGGTGGCACATACTCCAGTATGCTTGGAACAACCAAACACGCAATTATCTCATAAAACTGTGAAACAACAGAGCTGTGACCCTAAATTTTAGGCAATGGGTAGTAACGCCAAATGACACCAAATTGATTAATCTAGTTTTCAACCGTTTACAGATTTTTATGTAGTCTATTTTTAGAAACTTTCATTACTTTCAGAAGCATCTTTGTCTTTCAGAATTCTTTTTAATGTGCCTTAGACTTTTTCACAGTATTGTACGCAGTGATGTGCTTCAGATCATAACCAGTTCCTTCCTTTCTCCATACTCTTCTAATCATTCTGATACAAGTTGATCTTTGTCTCAGATTGTCCAAAAGATGTTATTATAAATTTCTAATATGTTTTCCAGCAAACTCTAATCTGATGGATCTGTTTTTTTGAGGCTTATTGGTTTACTCAGGTAAACCCTCTATATTTGCTCTGATTAAATTTTTGACACAGATATGCCCACTTCCAGTTGGATGCTTTTATTCTGGGTAACTGTTGCTCAGGGAACTTTTTTGGTGTGGGATAGAATTCTTCTGTCCTCCACTGCAGTTGTTATCTGAGGCCCTTTGGTGTTCATTGACGCACCAGTGTGTTCATTTGCTTTAATACTGTACCAAATTTCCTTTCATTCAAATTTGGTCAAAAACACCCTCCAATTGAGGTTGAAAGTCCACATTTGGACCTCAAGTTCATTATTGCATTTCACCTCCACTATGGTGTGGTAGACATGTATAATAACAAAAACTTTTTGAATGTCTTCATATTTATGGAGCTAACTGGATAGATTTATTATTTGTTGGGTATGCACCTCCTTGGAAGGAAACACAGATGTTGGTTTATCAGGCCTGGCATCTACTTATGCATCTGATCTAGAAGCATCTAATTAAATAGGAGGACAAGTGATGGAGTGACATTCATTAAATTGTGTTGCTTTCTTTTCAGTCTCAAAAGGATCCTATGCTGGTGGAAAAGATCATGAATGACCTAGACTCCAACAAGGACAACGAGGTGGACTTCAATGAATTTGTGGTCCTTGTCGCTGCTTTGACGGTGGCCTGCAATGATTTCTTTCAGGAACAGCAGAAGAAGAAAGGGAATTAGGTTAGTTGATAACGAATATGCAGTGATTCTGATGGAGTGGTCCATGAACCTCAACATGTTTGTAAATGACCTGTGAACATTAATTAATGATGACTCTTGTTACAATTACTTTAGCTTTTGCATCAGGGGTTTTCAATTTTTTGTAATCTGGGACCCATTCAAGGAAATTGAGTCTACACCCCTCAAAGCGATAAAATTTCACCAACAGTAGCATCAGCAATCATATCAATTAAAGTGCATTGTCTTTTTTAAATTGAGTGTATTTATTTCCATATGTGGTGTTCCATGTAGGTAGGTAGGTCACAGCCCTTTAAAATGGTGCCACTGTTTGAAGTTGTTCATTTCATTCATTCCATTTGCAACACTAGACGGCTCTATAAATTTAGACTACAACTGTGTATTCTTTAGACATTTGGCTATGGTGACCTGCTTCATTCCATTCAAGAGCTATTTGGTCCCCCCAGGTTCATTATTGAAAACTCCTATCTCATATTCCGTAATTGTACAGTAGCAACTGATTGTAGGTAGTTAGCTTATGGAATATAATCCGTCAGTGCAAAGTGAATTGTCAGTCACACTTTTTTTTTCTGTGAGAATTGAGATTTTTGTTGAGCATTTAAACTTGTACAACAAAATATTGAGCAACATTCTGCCTAATTGTATTACATAGATTTGCCTTTACATTGTAAGTGGTTTATTTTTTACGTATTTATTTATTTTTTTGGTGGTAATTTTATTAAGACACTCCACAAGGAAAACCTTTGTAAATAAATACACCCAATGTGATGGCATTGCAACAGATTGGATTTCTGTGGAGCAATTCCTCAAAACTTAAGCATCTTCCTTCTTATTTTGAATTCGTTCATTTATGTTGATGCCAGAAAAGTCACATTCCTAGAATTTAGGAATGCTTGGGTCTGTTCCCACCTGGACAATGCATTTCTTTCTAGTGATTGGCATCTTTTAAAGTTCACTTAAAAAAAGAATTTTGTGAGGCTGAATGGATGAGTATGTCACCTATGTTTTTAGGTCAGGCAATCACAGCAATACCCAGATGAATGTGTTTTATTCTTATATTTATAGTTTTGGGAAAATGTATTGGTGGATTGTTGCTTTATTAAGTCCAACATTCTGTTTTTTTTGCACCAGGCTATAGAATATAGAATATAATACTGTGATGTAAAAACGTGTAACAAGTATTTTGCATTTTTTTCACTGACCTTCCAGTTGTATGATTCATTTAATTTCACAGCTCTCCATTAAAATAATGAACATTAGTGAAAAAAAACTTTACTGTGTTGACTCTTCAATGGACTCGGACATAAATGTGTTCAGAGAATTAGTCAGCGAGTACCTTTGAGAGGTACCACAGTTAATATACTAAACCCATTGGCAAGTTAACCTTAACTCCATCTGCTTTAGAATATGAAGAGTGTTTCCAAAATACAATATATCCATTTTACTCATTTTGAATAAATCAGCTTTTTCTATGTTGGCATCTATTGCATTTTATATGTAAAACACAAACTTTGACCATGAAAAAATACAGCACATAGTACGAATTTCTAAAAATGGATTTTTGCACCATGTGGAAGAAGCACAGGGCTATCACTCTATGGTATTATCTCAATGTTTGTAATTTTGACACTTATTGCGCTTTGGAAACAAACTCTTCATATGTCCATTCTATATTGTTTTAATGGGCTCCTCTCAGCATATTACTCAAAGGAGTAAAAGGCAGTTGCACCTTACTAAACTTGTGCATTTAGTTATTTGCATCAACATGCTTGTGTGAATTTATCTGAGATTCTCCAGAAAAAGGGGAATTGCAAATATTTTGGTAGCTAGGCCAGCAGTGGTGCAGTGGTTTGTCTTTTTCATATACTCTGCCCTGAACTCAGCGCCATGTTAGGCAGAGTGAAGTGACGGAGTGATAGTGCTCTGATGCAGCTCCTCCAAAGTAATAGACACAGGACCTGTCACATTCTAGTGGCATCTTCTAATCCTGAACATGCACGTGATGAGCAAACTCTCTCACACTTTAACCTAACACCACTATTGGTTATCCATCCATAATGTGAGTGTAAAAATACAGATTGCACTGCCCCTCAAAACGTGTATAAAGGGGTACAGAATGGATGTCCGCATGAGTGCAATTAAATTAGTTCAGAATGAAACAAAAAGTGAGTTCAAATAAATGCACTGTTTGCTTTTTTGAGTTTTTTTTTTTTCTCTTGTTTTACATGGCTGACTGTTGATTGCTTTTGAGGGTAATGGTCTCTACCAAAACTGCTGCATTGATCTCTCCACTTTGTTGAAAAGCTGAAAAATAGAGTAAAGCTATTTATGCATCACTACATGCTGATCCCATTACTGGACTATAGGTCTGATGCGTTAACAGCAATATCTTTCTGTTTCGGTCTTGCTTGCAGAGTCAGCTGCTGGTATACACAGTTTATTTCAGGCCACAGCAACGACTGCACCGCACTCTTCAGGTTTAAAGAACTTGAGAAATGGAGGCAAGAGCTGAACAAACTTCCACGAAATAACTTATATCAGAGTAAAACATCTTCCAGTGGGATTTACTTGGGCATGGGAGTTGATTTTATTCATAATAAATGTGGACACACCTTCCAAACAGAACTGGCAAAATTGTTGAAAAAAATTTCCACCTTGTCTTTAATGATGTAAGGCATTATGGATCAAAAATGACCTGGTGGTGCTTTATTATATTTTTTCCGCCTGAATTTTTCAATTAAACAATTAATTTTTCCATTTTAAAACCAGTAAATTTGTAGGCGCCCAGATTTTTTCCTCAGATGGCATGTATATGTTTATTTGCCCAAACCATACTTTCTATGGCACAAACCTCCACATTAATAGGTTATGACTTTTTCTTCCAAGTAATAATGATTTGAATGTTTGGCAACTTAAGTTACCAGTGAGCACATACCTTGTAAGAACCTCTGTACAGAAACAAATGGTGTTTTATACACTAAGATGTAAAATGAGATTATTAAATGCTTGATTTTTTAATTAATGTGTTTAACATTTGATTTTGTATATTTAATCAAATAAACCTGTAATATAAAGGAAAACATAGACAAAACTTCAGTTCATTGTGTAATGAGCAAATACTTGAGCTTATACAGAATGTTGCAATAAGCTAAATCTGAGTGGAATGTCTATATTCATGAACACAAACACAATTCAGACTCCCTGCTTTAACTGGAACTCGGAATAAATGGTGTGGGTGCAGCTCAGATCTGTGAGCATCACCGCTCTGCATTCACAGCGTGAAAAATTTGTGTTTTCTGCAATGAACACCAATGTGAAAATTTTTTCATCCCCCACCACTCAAAGGGAAAGGTAAGATTTAGGTTGTATCCGTCCATCCACGCATCCATCCTGATCCATTGCTCTGAAATTATATGCAGCAGCCTTACCATTTTATAAACATTTTATGACGATGACCAAAGGATCTTATAACATGATTTGGGTGAATACTTTATTCCAACTGGCTGCTGGGTGTACATTATTTTTTGATATTCAGACACCTAGTAAGCAGTTCCAGTGAAAATGTCAGTACATGGTTCTAAACTATAATGCTCGCTATAGCCTGTGCTTAGTAACTATAGCAACAGGTCACTGTCAAAATCATTCATACTGTATTTTATTGTAACAAGATAGCAAGTTGTCCTGACTCCAGAAGACAGGAAGTGCCCATCATAGCCAGCCCCCAGCAGTCAAACATCCTCCTTCAAAGGCCACTGTGCTGGACTTACCAATATCTCTAGCAATCAAATTTTGCAATAGATTGAAACAATGAAATAAGACATCTAGCTTACTGTAGCATATACTAGGACTACTTTTCCTGCTGCGGGTCTTTGCATTGTCTAGCAAGAAATTAACATTAATTCAGTTTTTTCTCTATTTACTGTAGTAATATGATTTACATATGCACCAATTTGTGGAGCGGAATTATGTGTTGATGTTTCTTTGCAATAAAAATATGAATCATTAGTTTGCGAAAATTATATGTATCGTCCGTGAACTGTACACAGTGTTATAGACTTTTAATCTTGCTAGCATAATGTTCACTTTCTTATAGCTGAGCCAAAGGGTTCAATGAGCTGAGCAGACTAGTTTATCTCACCAAAAAATGGAGTTATGCCTTCAGAAAAATTTTAGATTTAGTTTGCAAAGCACATGAAGATTTAAATGAATGTTCTAATTTTTTTTGGCAAGTGACCGTGGTATAAGTGGGTAACGCCCTTCGAGGTGTCCATTATCAGAACATAATGGTTCAATGCAAAGGCCTCTGCTGCACAACGGATGATTCTCTGGCCTCCACGTCATACATTATTTTCTGATAATGGACACCTCGAAGGGCATTATCTCTTACATATCTGCAACCTTTTTTGCGCCCTCTGACTTTTGACCTTTGAGCACTGACCTCGATCACTGATTTTTGGTCCGGGAGTTGATCTCCAACACTGTTGACAGTGGCCTTTTGAAATTGCTTATGTACTTTGACCTTTGCTTGTGTACTTTGTGCCTGATGAACGTTTCATAGCGTGACCTTTGACCTTTTTTGCACAATTTTGACCTTTTTGTACAATTTTCAACTTTCTTAAAAGTCATCTGATCTTTTTTTATTGCATATGGTTAAACCACTAATAAACCAATGCAAGTACTAGAATTGACCTTCAGTTTCTACAAGACATTTTAGGTGACCTTTGACTCGTGACCTCAGTTTTGTTTCTGGAGAATATCTCTCAAACTGGGTCGGCTAGATTCCATCCACCAAGAGCATGAGCCTGAGGTAGTTATAACTTTTGATATAAGATTATCAGATATTTGACGGATTTGACGGATCGCCTCAGGTAAAACAGATTATGAAAATAATCCCCTGATTATGATCCCCTAACCCTTACCCTGACCCTAACTCTGTTGACCGAGGTTCTTTTGGTGGATGGAATCTATACCCTCAAACTAGTAGCAGAGAGCTTTCCATATTGCCTTTTAGTCCCATGTCACCTGAGGTTGGCAGACTATTGATTTAGGTCATGTACATCTGTTCATGTGGCCGATCTCTGAGGGGGGGACTTTTGCTGTCTCTGACCAGCCTATATACACATTTCTGACATAAGGGCATGGGAACTTGGAAGACACCCAGAGCTCAGGCATCCGTCACTAACGGCTTGCTGCATAGAAGTATGAGTAGACCTAACTTTAAAAAGTAGCAAAAAAAGAAATACATTTTTTTTTAAAATTTGTTCATTCAAAACAGCGGGCTACAATGGAGTAAAACAGTTCTGTCCAGATGCGTTGAATGAGTAAGCAATATACAACATTTTGTCCATCATTATGCAAAAATAATTGCAGATCTCAGTGGTGTAACACCACTCAACCACTTAGGTGTGCAGTTATTTTTGTTTAATGGCCCACATTGTATATGCACTTACAGCGCATGTAGCGCTCATATGTTTATCTAAAGACAAAATTTTTGTACCTTCATTACATCGAAAATTACATCTGTACATAGATTAGTTCCTCCCGCCACTATTAACTTGTGTTGCTCAGTTACAGCCAAAGCTACTATTGCTGAGTGCAATTGAGTGTCATTTATCCTATTTTATTTTGTTGCTAATCAAGACCTGTAGCTCAAAGTCACAATTACATTTATCCCAAAATTAATTCATGACAAATTGATACTAAGCATCCAAAACTAGAATTCTTGAAGCTAGTCTATTTTTGACCATTGTGGTTGTAAGGGAGGGAGGGAGAGAGAGTGTGAGTGAGTGAGAGTGTTTCAATTTGCTGGAATGGGTAAAAGGGACAAGACAACCTACAAACATCTGCACAGCATTAGATAAGAATCCCAGAACAGGCAAAAGTAGTGGAATATTCACTCTGATGTAAATGTATCGCCTGACTGTCTAAGGCGGAAAGATGATTCCCCATCTTTGTGGCATTGCCCCCCCTAAGAGGAGGAACAAACGCATGTTATGACGCACAAGGTGATGAAAGAGAAGAGACAAGCCTAAGATAAGGGTGCTTCCAAAGTTTAGAGTTAGATCAGAAAACAGTGTAGTAAAGCCATTGGCAAGGAGTAAATTTTCTCTGGTACAAGAAGAAAGGGGTTTTAGCAGAGAAAGAAAGATTTAGACCTTGTGAATTGATGGACTTTATTTGTTTATCTGTTGCACCAGAGACTTCACACATTTCTTTGTTTGCATGGCAATGTGGAGTCTGGTGCCTGGCTGTTCGGCAATACCTCAGCACATCCCTGTGTTGGTCATTGTTTAGTTTCCTGATCGTGTCTGAGGCTTTTGCAATCACCCCAAGATCACCTGCCCCAAGCAGGGTCTCTGTCCTTCTTACGATTTGATTTCACCAGGGACACAATGGTTGTATTGCTGTTGCTTAGTAAGGAAGAGACTATCTATAATCTCACCCATCATTCACCCTACTTTGCAAAGAAAAGCTTGAAAAAAGCCTTTGAACTGTACATCTCTGATAACGGAGACATAAGTGAAGACTTTCGATTCACCTTGTAGAGATTCATGTGTGCCACAGCCTGAGGTCAAAAAAGCATGTCAGGAAACAATGATAAATGTCAAACCAAAAATATACTGCATTGTCTTCCTCATATATTGATGCTGAGGATTCTTACAGTTTTATACAGTATATGAATACATGCAAGTAAACACATATACACTCACAGAAAGACAGAAAGAAAGACGTGCAAAATATTTCATCAAACCGGTCGGATAAAACTGTAAGCAAAATTTAGTGTTGACAAACACATATTTTTTAAAAATATTTGAGAACCATGAATTATTAATAAAGGTATTTCACACAAATGAAGCAAACATACTGTAATTGCAGCTATTATTAAACGCCACAAATTTGAAATGCAATTATGGAGACAGTGATGAGTGCTGCTATTATTTCAGCAGTTTCAGACTAATTACATTTGAATATACTCTAATGGCTCACAGACATCTCTCAGTGATTATTCCAACAAATATTAGTATTGATCTGAAATTCCCTCTCTCTCTCTCTCGCTACATCAAATCCCCATTAATGGTGCAATTTCTCCCACTAAATTTCCACAATTATCTTGGCAACTGTGCAGCAACCAATGTCCCCACCCAAAATGCAATAATGTTCACAAGGCAATGAATATATGGGAAATCAGCAGGAATAAAGTTTGGGGGAAAAATAAGGATCAGGAGTCACATTCTACAATCTCAATTCCAATAATTAAAGCTGCTTTGCAGCGATATCGGGGCCAGGCAAATTTAGGCAATTCTGAGCAACAAGAGGAAAAAATGGAGGATAACAAGAAAGGTGGGATTACATCGTACATTTTGCATTGGTTGACATTTACACTAATAATCTCTGACACCAAATATCCTAGTATCCTTCGTCTCACTGAGCTAATTAGCAAGTAACTTTTAAGAGTTACATGCATTTCAAACAACTTCTAGTGCATTTTAGGACTAAAATAAGAAATAAAGCAACGACAATTTGTCAATAAATCAGTTAAATACATAATAGTTAATACACAACTATTTTCATAATGGATTGATAATCTCAGGCATGAATATTCTCTGTTGAGGATATCCCTCTCTTTGATGTCAACATGACAGGAAGATGCTTGCTGCAGACGTGCTGCAACAACAAAAGGGCTCTCTAGTCTCGTGCATTGGGCATGAGACACACGCTCACACACCACACATGACATTTCTCACTTTGAGAAGTGATGAAACCTCAGAGGCCAAGACAGGTTTTTCTGCTTAGTCCATCCATACAGCTGTCTTGAATTAGCGAGGTATCAGCCAATCAGAAAATAATATTTCTTGTTGCTGGGTCTGAAGGTTTGTAGTGAGTTTAAGTTGACAAAAGTTTCTAAAGTATTGGGGCTACATTTTGATGAAAGTTGCAAAACTGTAGCACGTACAGTTGGTTTGATAGGAATTTTCAAAGTTTTTAAATTTAAATGCTTATTGAGGAAAACAATAAGTTCCTAAATAGGCAAATAACACGCTGGAGCTTAAACTCACAACCTTTGACACCAACAGCCAACTCTTAACTCATTGAGCTAATTAGCCGGAAGTGAGAACAGGTGTGTGGCTTCATTAATCGACTCAGGGAGTCACCAGCCAGGCAGCAGTTATCAAGGAAGATTTCAAAAATTGTCAAAATGTCAAAATTTCTGTTATCAAGACAAAAATCTAATAATACATAAATTGCAGCTTGACAGCATAGAAATGTTGGTGATTTGTTTTAAGCAATAAGTGTTTTGGCTTCATAAGAGAAAATCTAATGTTTAAAAATGCCATTCTTACATTGACTCCAATTAAACCATGAGAGCAGAATTCAAAATGGTTTCAAAAATTCAGTTTTTGAGGAAAAAATTCTGATATTTGGCAAACTTCATCGACCATGACTCTAAAATATTATCATTGAAAATTGATAATGATGATAATTAAAATTGATTGAAAATGTATTTATCAAGAATGGGCTGGTGTATGTTTACAGTCAAACATTTTCATGCACTGGAGGCTCAATTTTTCAAATATCGAAACGCCGAGTGGTATTTTTGTGGAGGACAATCTGAAGATTCAGTGCAGCAAATTTGGTGACAATTGAGCAAAAATTGTGGGGCAAGAAAAGTTTTATAAGTTTTACAGTTTTTGAAAAAAACAGAGTGATAGACTTCATAATTTATACTAGATTTAAGTGGACAAAAGTTTCTTTAGTATTGGGGCTACATTTTGGTGAACGTTGCAAATCTGTAGCACATATGGTTGATTTGTTGTGAATTTTCAAAATGTTGAATTTTAGAGGCTTGCTGTAGCGCCACCATCAGGACTATTGGCCTGTTTTTGCAGCTGAGGCAATCTGGCATGGGACTGGACCTTTGTGCCAAGTTTGGTGATTTTTCAGGTATGGGAAGTAGGATTTCCTTAGAAGAAGAAGAAGAACAATACTGGCAAAAACAATAGGTTCCCGGCAGCTTTCGCTGCCTGGCCCCTAATAACAGCTATTCTTTTAAAAATGTGACTTCTGCAACACATCCCAATGAAGATGGGACAGGTGCACAGTCACAACAGTGTAACATCATCACTCCTTTTCATGATTCTCCATAGTTGGTTTCGAGCAGTGGTCACTTTTTTGGGTTTTGAAGGCAGAATTTGTTCCCAATCTTGCCTGATAGAGGACTTCAGTTGGTCAACAATCCAGGTCTTCATTGTCATATTTTTGCTTCATAATCCGCCATACGTTTTCAATTGGATGCAGCTCTCTGTGAATAGGAAGCTACGCTGTTGTAATAAAACTAAAAAGATACCTCTGAACCAATTGCAATGGATGGGTTTCTTGTGCAGTGTAGCCAATATCCCAAGCCAACAAGCACAGCGAGTGCTGAGATTGGTCAGCATCCGCAAATCAGGGAAATACATCAAGAATAATAGCATTTAAGAGTGCCCTCTGAGTACTGCAAAATAGAAAATAAATACTTTGCTCCAGGGCATTGATTTGCATGCTTGCTAGGCTGACAACAGGCTGCCATGGAAACGTTCACTTGCTTATTTTCACTAAGTTAGCTTAATTTAGCTGGCTTGGTTAGGCATCAGTATGGCAGACTACTTGTTGCAATGGTACTGTTACCTGTCAGGAAAGACTAAGACAACCTCTATGTTACTCTATAGCCCCTTACACTCCCAATGCCATCTTGAAAATATCTCTCCAATGTTGACCCTCATCTGATCATTCTTTTTAATTTAGACTTTTTTTTAAAATTTCCTCCTTTTGGCTTGTTTGTAATTCTATATGTGTTTGTAGGCAAAGGAAGGACAGCGGATTGAGCAAAAGTTGTCATTGCTCCTCACACAACTTCTGTATGAGCGCTGCTGAAACAGGACACATAGAACCTGGATGACACACGTTTGTACAAAGTCTCTGTGAATGGCTAGTTGCTTGCTTGCTAACCCTGGTTGGTTGTTTGATTCAGAGAAAGTCAATTTTTTTTAAACACTAAAAACAAAAGGTCAGGCAGTCACCAAAACAGATTTTCAAGAGGAACCTTTCAATTAAATATTGTTTATGACATGCAATGGTCAAAAGTCATTGTTTCAATCAAAACTATAATGAAATAACATTGCCTATAGCAGTTTTAACTCAGCTTGATCATACTATTTCAACAGTTCGTCATCTCAAAAAAATTTTCATATGAGTGCAAACTTATGCTTAATTAAGGGACTAAATAGCTAAATTCCCTATCTTTTATGTCTTTTCAATCACTGTGTGACCCAAATCAGTAGTCGGAACTTTAATGGCCACATATGCGGCTAAGTTCCAATATCCTAAGCGTACAATTTGTGTAAGCTCAAGACAATCAATCGCTCAATGCACACAATCATTTGCCACGTTCAGGATGGTATTTACTACAATATCCCTGCACAGGGCCGTCGCAGGGGGGGTGCGAGGCCCTGTGCCGACTTGATCGCGAGGCCCTGCTCACGTGCACGCGCATTAATCATGTCAGGCAGCAAGCACAGTTTCTGAACTATATTTATTTATTTATTTTTTATTTTTTATTTATTAAACTTTGACAGCAGTCGGGATGAGATCGCACAGGTGACAAGCACCTATAGTGAGCAATCCTCCAATTACATATACAGAAAATTGCAAAAAGAAAAAGACAATTAAAAACAAAGGAAAGAAGCCTCAGAAATACAGAATAAAAGCGGCCAGCGTGTACAATGGCATTTCCCAACCCATGTACAAGAGTTGTTGGGCGAAAAATTATCGTTGAACTTTTTTGTGTAATAATTGAATAACTTCGACTCAAAAACAGCTGTGGTATCAGAAGGTTGATAAAGTGCATTGGCATTCCATAAGTAAAATATTCTATTAAAATATGAATGTCGGAAAGTTTCCGTCCTAAATTTTGGAATTTGCATTGAAAAAGTATCTTCAGATTGGAATGAAACAAAATGCACATAGGAAATGTCATAGTCACCCCTCAAACATTTACACAGAAATACACAGTCCATTATGTCACGCCGATAGCCAAGCGGTAATAAGTTCAGCTTCATTAGACGGACTTTGTAATCGCTACCTTCACAATCACTGTAACCAAGAATGTACTTAGTTGCTCTCCTTTGCACACCTTCGATGTGAAGGAGAGATTTTTTGGATGCTACAGCCCAAGATTGGGTAGAATATTCCAAAAGTGGTCTTATGACCGAAGTATACAGTTTTCTTTTTGTTTGAATTGAACATGAGTGACCACAAGTTCTTTGAATTAATCCTAGCATGCGATTTGCTTTACTGACCAGTACATTTGCATGTGCATCCCATGATAAATTAGATGACACCACAATCCCGAGATCACGCATGCAATCGACTTTTTCAATTATATTACCATTCATTGTGTACTGGTGAAGAATGGGAGATCGCTTCCTTGTAACACTCAAAAGTTTACATTTGGCGGTGTTAAATCTCATATCCCATTTGCGACTCCAGACCAAAATGTTTTCAAGGTCGCACTGCAAATTTGAACAGTCTTGAGTGTTTTTGATTTCTCTTATGCATTTTGAATCGTCCACGAACAAAGCAACCTGTGTCTCAGGACTTACGCAGTCTGGCATGTCATTGATGTACACTAAAAACATTAAAGGACCTAATATTGATCCTTGTGGAACTCCTGATGTAACAGGAGACCAGGAGGATAGAGCACCATCGACAACAACTCTTTGTTTGCGATTATTAATAAAGATACTCCAAGTTAGCATTGAAGGTGCAGTTGGTAACTTTTATATAAATAGCTTCTTTCATATTAGCGGAAACCTTTACTGTATGCTGACTCTGTTCATGAGACAGGCAATTTGAGGGGGGGGGGGAACAGGTGCATTTGGCTCCTTCCAATGCTGCTAATTGCATTGGAAAGAATCCACTGCACCCAAGCAAAATTAACCAATCAGAGCCAGAAGGAGTTTCTAACTGTGTCAATCACTTTTCATATACATGATGTTCAGCCTTCCTCCTCCTTGCTTGCTCTGTCCTGTGCCCGGTTTCCCGGAGGAGCCTAAAGTTGCAATTATTAAATATTTTTGTGTTTTATTTGGTAGAAATGTCATAATACCCTTTCAGCTGTTGAAGTGGTCTGACAGTGACTTTGGATCTCTGTATGGCGGACCCGGACAGTATAACATCAGAAACACCAGAATCTCTTCATGTACACTTCCAGTTCCTCCATTGCCAACAACTGCATAACTCTTACACTGGCAAAAAAAAAAGACCAAAGACATTAACAGAAAAGTAGTCCAAGAAGGAGGTGGGGTTTGGTTGTACTAATTGCATCCCGCATAAATTGGGCATAAGTGTTTGGAAGACCGCTGGCATTTGTTGGTATGACGCTTGTTAGCATGCTTGTACATTAGCACTGGTCTGCACATTTATTTAGCTACAGTAACTTGGCTCCAGTCATAATAATGGAGAAACAGTCTATCTGTGATAGAATAAACGATAGCATGCAATACATAGAAACTGTGGCTCTGACAACCAGTTCCTACACGTGTTTGATAGCCTAGCGTAGTGTCATAGCTTTGCGTTGCCTAGCCTGATAAGGCAGTGAAAATAATAGTGCCCATAAAGCTAGATGAGCCAGTTGCTAGATAGCATCTGGGAAGCAGACTTAACTCTTGTGTACAGGGATGCAAACTAGCTAAGGCCAATTAATGAGCAAAAAAAAAAAAAAAAAAGGCGAATACATAACTATAAAAAAGTTTTTTCATACAGCTTCAAAATTGAGCAACAAGTATGTGTGACCGTAGGCTGAACAGAAAAAGCAAGCATATAGTAGTCTCAAAACAATTTTATTTGGCTGTTTTCTTTTCAAAAAAGTTTGATTTGGGTTCTTGTCATTGCGATTCAGACAACATGACATGTAATTTAGTAACACCTTAGTTGCATCTTAATCCACAGCAACACTAATGTGGAGAACAAAAAATAAATATCCTTGAATAAATTTAAATTGAAAAAAATATGGGGTGCTTAAAATTTTTGCACAGTACTCTCCATGATGTAAAAGAAAATGGGACTTATTCGACCAGGACTACGTGTTTCAGTTTATTAAATTCAATATATTCTCAATGAATGATGGCACTCAATAGATCTTTCCAGTATGTTTTAAATGGTTGCACGGCTTCTTTGGGATGATGTTTAGAATATTACCCTGGATTACAGTTTTACAAAACAAAATTAAAACCATCTAGCGGGCAGTACTTTGTGGTAATTTTCCAATTATAGCTGTTTCCCCCATGAACTAAGTGTGCCTTCATCATGGAAAAAATTCATGGACATGAAAACAAGTCCAGGTGTGACATGATTTTCCTTCCCTACGTAGGTAACCAGTTATGACCCTTTTTTTTAATAGCCTTGTCCCCTTGGACTGCTCCATAGTCCCAGTCCTCGGAAATTGTGGTGCAAATATGTACAGGTAAGGAAACAGCTTTCAGTGTACCATAGGCATGCAACCAGCAAATAATAGTCAACCTTAAATTGGTAGGTAAAAGGAAGATGAACCGTTTAATGACCCCACCAAACAGGTCTGAAGTAATTAACACCCAACACCTAGAAAAAAAAAAAAAAAGTCGCAGTCATCTGTGAAAAGTTTTGCATATGTCCTCCATTTGGTGGCCGAGTAATCCAGAAACATGACAGAGAGATGAGGAAAACCTGAACAATGAAGCTGAAAACAAGGGATTGTAAAAATATCACAGCTCTTGACAATAAACGAACGGAACATTATGGGGTATGAGGCTCCTTGTTTTTCCACAACAGCTCAAGTCCAGTCACACTCCCGATCATCCTGGGAGATTTCTGCATCCCTAAATGCCATTTTGCATAATCTTTCATGCTTTGAAGCATGAAAAAGTCATCCTCTTTTCTAGAGCCTGAAAATTGAGTGCAGCCAAAAACAGGACTCAAATTATGGAGCATTGTTTGTTTTTCCATGGAAGACTAGTGTCAGTTTGCTTTTGCACATGTTAAGACAGATGATGAGCGAAAGAGGACTGTGATTGCCTGCTATAAGAAGTGTGATAATGCATATTTGCATGTGACCAGGTGACATTTACCAATCCTGCATAGTGCAGGTTGTAAGTGTTAGGGGTCAATAGCAATGGCACGCAACTGTCATTGGATGAGTGACCAACTCTGAAAGTACCGGCTCTCAAGCCATCCCAAGAGCCCTTCTACTTTTATGCTCTTAAGGCAGGCATACCACCCACATCCCCTCCTCCCACCAAACTGAGGGCCTGACCCGTGGAAGTGAGGCAAGAATGAGCCACATGCACAGCCCACCATAGATCATTACATTACTGAATTCAGGGAAAGAACAGCATGTTTACATCTCGTTCTGTATGCTTGGGGAAAAATAATTGAGAAGGTTGAATCTATTCTCAACAACTGCAAAAGGATAATGTCATCTCTATATCATATCCAAAATGTGATATCCTCAGTGTCAAATAGAGTGTACCGTTTTCATCTGTGACAGTGATGTAGCAGGCAATTTTGAGTGTTTGTTTCATATTTTTGCCGGTGAAAGGAGAGGCAGGGAGATGGGAGATTCAGATGTGATAAGACCCTGCAGCCTTTACTGTGCTCTTTGCTTTTTTTTTGCTCACAGATTTTTTTTTTTGAGGAAAGAGATGAGAGATGGAAGGAGAAATGGGCAGGAATTTGGAGCAGGTGTAAGGAGAGCAAATTGAAAGCACAATGATGGTTGAAAAATGAAAGACAGTAGGAAACAAGAGGAAACTGGGGTGTTAGACACACTGTATCCCCACATTGAGAAGAACCTTTGTAACCTTATCAAGAAAAAGTAATTAAGTTAACTCACATACAAGCAAATGAGGTTTGGAGGAGGATAATATGAAGACTTTGTTGGCAAAACACATTAAATGCCACTTCTGACATTTTTGAAGCACCATTGGAAGAAGATCATCATTTGGGGGCCAGTAGTCATTGCCATGTTCATTCATACTCAACATGTAATGTATCCCCATCTTTAGCATGCTTGTTCATCAGTTTTCATTCCAAAGCATGACAAGCGTCAAGCCAGTTTTTCCACTAGCTGCGATATGTCCACGCGGCCAGTCAGTGAAGCCACAGTCAACACAGTGTTGACAGTGAAGCCACACTGTCAACAGCCTCCGTTTGTGTGGCGACTTTTGAAAAACAAAAAATATCAATGTCATTTCTGTGCTGCAGGCTCTGCTGGAGAAATGCGTTTCCCATTAGAGGACAGTTTTCTCCCAACTGACCGATTTCTTGGCTACATTGAGCAGCACATTTTAGCAAACATGTTGCTGTCATAAAATTGAAAATGAGCAAATATTTTTCAAAAAAAAAAAATTTTTCTCAGTTGCAAAATTTGATATGTAGTCTTTGCACTATTATCAATTAAATATAGGCTTTAAATGATTGGCAAGTCATTGTATTCTGTTTTTATTTGCATTTTACACAGCGTCCCAACTTCTCTGGAAATGGGGTTGCAATATTGGATCATACCGATGGAAGTAAGCAAACAGATAACAAAATATAGTAAATACAAAAATTATAATGACTTTTTGAGAGGAAAAAGTAAATATCTAGTGTGGCCATAATTTGCTTTAATTACAGCATTTAATCTTTCAGGCATAGTTTTCACACATTTTTTATTTCTTCACTTGCTAACCATTCAATACGGTTTGAAGTTCATTCCAAAGAGATTCTTTTGATGCTACAACAGATTTGCTGAATCGAAATAAGGTCTGGGCTTTCAGCAGGCCAAGCCATGACTTCTGAGTCACCAAACGTTTCTTTCTGACTGAGATAATCCTTGCACAACTTAGAAGTGTTTTTGGGGTCATTATCTGGTTAAAATTAAAATTCAAGACCAATCAGTCTCTTTCCAGATGGCAATGCATGCATTACAAAGGATGCTGTGATACTTCTTTTGATCCATGATTCTGTCGATTTTCATGAGATCACCAGCTCCTTTTGAGCAGACTGAACCCCAAACCATAATATTACCACCTATATGTTGTACTGAAGGGGTTAAACAGTCATTTTTGAAACATTCTCCAACTATACAGTACACATAAGTTCTGCGTTTGCATGAGAAAATTTTGAATTTTGATTCATCAGTCCAAAGGATTTGTTCCCAGTAAACTTGTGTCCAACTTTTGAATTTCTTGGCAAACTCAAGCCTTTTTTTTTGATGTTGCCTGCTCTTGGCAGCAACATGACCAATCAGACCATTTTCACACAGATGTCTGGAAATAGTAGATCTGGATACTTTCATCTTTTCACTTCTGGCACATTTAATATCATCACAGAGTTTCTGTGCTGTCAACAGCCGATTTTTTTTTTTACTTGTCATACACACATAATGAACATCAGGGGCACTTAAATTCCATTTTGCCGCTCTATTGCCACTAGTTTTCAGCAAACTGGTTGCCTTGAAACCCTTGATGGTGTTTCTTACAGTGCCATGGCACCATTTAAGGGCACAATGTGGCCACGGACAATCTCAGGATCTCCTTCCATCGTGCCATTGTGTTTAATATTGTAAGGGTGCTTAAAGTTCATGTCACCTTATATACTGGAGCAACTGACCAACAGAGGCAATTTTGCGGAATACTTTTGCCTCAAACCAGTTTAAACTAATTTCAGAGCATCAATAATCATGGAATGAGCCTTCAAACATGCATTCAGGCTAAGCAAGAGTCAGAAATAAAATTTGCGACACCTGTCAATAGTCATGAAAGATTGATATTTTCAGTGTTTTATTTATTACCCATATTTTTACCTCAATATACTTGTAGGAATTATATATATATTTTTTGTTCTCATTGCCTGAGTTGCGAGAAAAACTTTTGCACACCGGTAAGCAGACAGGTGCGTAGGAGAAAGGCCGACTAAGGACTAAAGTAACAAGAAAAACTCCCGCACACGGTCTTCTCACTTGCAAGTGAGAAGACCGTGTGCGGGAGTTTTTTTGTTACTTTTGTTCTCATTGCCTACAATAGTATGTTTCAATACATTTTCACTAAAAAAATTATATAGATGTAATGCATTCGGACCCGTTTTAGATGTAAGTGTTGGTGTATAATCATAACTGCACACTACTGTTTGCGAAGAAACACTAGTGTGAATATATTGCCTTTTCCCAAATAATCACAACAAAGTTCACTTTATCACAAAATTCATCATGCTTAGATTTAATTTCATCATGACATAGTGTTTTGGCATGTTAAATAAAACATATTAACAAATATGAAAGCTCCTCTATGCTAACTTCTCATGACAAAAATGTGCCTTTTTTTTCTAAAAATACTTAAAATGGATATGTTGTGTTTTGCTATGAAATTCTTTATATGCCTGGCCTTGAAAAAATACTCGGACAATATCTTTTCATTTTCTAAGGTCTTGGATGAATAGAAACTACCATACCTCTGAAAGTTTGCTCATATTTTTCTCAGGCAGCATACAGAGAATAACTGCCACACTGGACAGCATCAAAACTAAAACATTGAGAATCCATCTGGATATTGATGTGAATGTGCAAGTTCCTTCAAAATTCAGTTAATTTTATTTATTCATTTATGCATTGAGGTGACAGTGCCATTTTGTTGTGAGTATGTATGTTCATTTTAGCTTTACATTCTTTCTACTTGAACCTTTTAGCTCAAAAACAAGTTTCATATTCAGAATTTTGATTTTTAACTAATTCATATTGGTCAACAATAACAAATATGCAATCCAGCAATAGCATAGTTTATAAGAAAATGTTCTAAAAGTGCAAAAGGAACTACCCAGTCATTCTATCCTAAATAATATACCACACTCTACTAACTATTCGGATGGTCATTTTTACAACATATTTTAATACCAAAATTTGTCTGGGATTTTGACTCTGCATTTTAGAATAAATTGGACTTTACTTTGCCAATAATTATAAGATGTTGATGAATTGCATGCACCCTTGCATTGACAACCTATCCTGGTATGTCTTCGGGTCTTGCCAATGCATGCTTTCATAGAGCACAGCGCCCACAGTCCTGACCAGGAAAAAGATTGTGGGTAGCTGGATTGACAGATGTATGAATGGCTGGATGAAATGAGACTCTGCAGCTTAGCAAGTCCCTGAAGGCACAAAAGCAAATGAAAACATATTGACTCTCCCTCGCACAGATGTTACATGATTGATTTGTCCATTAGCTGTACATGCTGTACCTCTTAGGATTGTGCCAACAGACATGTCAGTCATTCAGAGTGGTGTTGTTTGTTTTAAATCGTGAAACTTAGAGCAGACTCATTCTTTCTTATAGCAGGCACCACACTGGTGTACTGTCAATGTATGCAAGGCAAGCAGTGCAAAATGGGCCTTTATGGGCAACGGACCTTCAAAGATGTTTTACGCTACTGGGTTAGCTCACTCATATAAGGCGCCACATTGCGGAGCAGTAGTGACCACCACGACCTGGGTTCGAACCCTGGTTGTACCAGCCGGCAGTGGTTGGTAGCCTTTTCAGAGCAGCACACAATTGGCTTCACGCTGCAGGGAAATAAATTGGGGGGACTGCTGGTTTGGGATTATTAAATTACAGAATTGCTAATTGCTCAAGTGCCTCCTGTTGGCCAGCCGGGCGCTCGTCAGTCAGATTCTAAGCTTGCTCATGTTAGGGTATCCTCCACTCTCGTTCTGAACTTGCAAAGTTTCGAGCTATGAGTGTAAAAGAAGCAGCGGCTGACAGGCGTGTCCTTCGGAGGAGAGCCGCGAACTGTCTTCGCTCTCCCTAGATGGCAACATGGGGTCCAATAGCAGCAAGCTTATGTGTGTATGTAGTTCGCTAATTGGGCATTCCAGATTTGGGTAGGATAGGAGATGCCAAATTTAAAAAAAAAAAAAAGAAAGAAAGAAAGAAAGAAAAAAAACATTTCTCACTCCTGCACTAAAAAGACCAAGACCACAAAAAACATCCAGCAAGCAGCAGTTTTGCTGATTTGACGATGGAAATGCTTTGTTGATGAGAGGGGTCAGATCTGAGTTGACAGACTGGTCTGAACATAAAAGCAGAGAGACAGGCTGTTGGAACTCAGGAAACTCTGGTGAGCAAAAAATCATCACAGAATGCACAACACCTCATGCCTTGAGGTGGCTGGGCTACAACTGCACAACACCACGTCAGGTGCCACTTCTGACAGCCGAGAAAAGAAATCTGAGGCTGGACACTGGGTCACCAAACCTGGACAGTTGAAGAGTGGAAGACATGACTAAAATGGCATATACAGTCAAGATGGCTTGAGTGACACCCTCATTTTAGCTCCATGACTGCTGCTGCTAAACAGTTTGATTAATGAGGCGCATTTACTATTTGGTTAGGTGGGCTCAGGTGTTTCGTGATCGTTCTCTGCGGCGGACCGGTTTATCTCCGCACGACGGCAATTTCTGGATGCAGATGATGAACAGTTCAACTACGTGTTTCAGTTGCCTGCTGAGAAATTTAGGTCTCATCAGTTATGACAGAGTTTCTCCCGGGGATGTCTGAGTCATACTATGACATTGTCTCTTTACTTTCATCTGGAATAGACTGAGACACTGCCCTGCATGGTAATGTATATTTTTTGACATTATGAGGAATAGTGGTGCACACTTCTTTCCACCTTATGCCAATAATTTTATGATGCAAATTGTTTGATTCAGTTATATTTTTGAGAATGTAGTAATACATTAGTTGCACACTATTGAAAGATAAATGGATATGGATTTGGTATGAATTACGTAGTTCTGCAATTAGTCCATGATTTAAGACTCAAAATCTTGTCTGTGTTATCAATACAATTTAATCAAAGGGTTTTTTAATGAACATTAATGCATCTCAAGTGAAAGCTGGTCTCCATCTGCATTATATGTAGACTATAGCACAGCATCCCACTGCACAAAAACGCAGCCTGCTCAAACACCTCTGATAAGCGCTGCCACACAGCACACACTGAAAAGTGCACGCAAATGGTCATATCTGAAGTCTAGCAAATTCATCAGCAGTAAATTGATACTTTGCAACAAATAGCAAAAAAAAAAAAAAAAAACATTGAAATAACTCTATTGTGGATAATTACAATGCAACATGAAACACTAGCAGGTGACTATATGGACATAAAACCATGTGATTCACAACAAGTTGAAGACAGCAGTGGCATATTCAAAGAATGGAGCCAAATACCAAGGGCCTCAGGTTTTCACAGGATTGAATGTAAACAAAGAGGATTAGGATCATTAACCGACCAGTTGGGCTGGCATCATTATTTGCCTACACTTTTATTCTCTATTTCTGAATGACTTAGCTGTCAAATGTCGTCCACCTTTTTCTCCAAAGTAAAGCCTGAGAATTATTTTACCAATTACTTGAACAAAGGCTTTCTGAGGAAATGAATAGTCTTGCAGCATAGTGGGCATGCAATAAAGTGCAAAGAATATATCTAGCCAGTGCCAAACATACATCGTTAATTATTCCTCCACATTTCTAGGAACACATACCAAGTTAAAACAGATATTCAACTTAATGCATTCATGTCAGTCAAATTTTGTATTCATTTATATATCCAAAAACTGTTAACAATCAAGCAACAAACACACAAACATTGAGAATTGTCCTGCTGGTCCTCTTGCTGATGTGAATACGACAGAAGATCAGCAGAATTGTTGTTGCTGATGCATTAAAATGTGGAAGTTTGCAAGCAAAATGCAGAGGCATGTTAGATTTGTGAATACCCCAGTTTAAATAATCTGAAGGCGTATGATCCACAACCAGATTTGTAAATAAACAAGCAAATGGAATCCTTACTCATCACAGATAGGTTCCATCTGCAACCTTTGATGGGCTATTTCATTATTCTTCCCAAAAATGCATTATTAATTAAACTATCTGTGTAGATCTCATTTTGCCAAAATTTCCTATTTTTTTAGGGGGGATCACATTTCTAAATTGCAATATTCATGTTCAGAGGGATTATTTACTATTTTAAGCTGCATCCTGTAAAAAACTAGTATGCTTGTCATGGAAAATAAAAGATCCTTTTTTTTCCCCCTTGTGCCTTCTAGTCCGGTCGAGACAGTCCCTTGGGTTTCACCGTGACATCAGACCCATAAGGCGTGCTACTCTCAGTACATGGCGACTCGTACCTCGAGAAGGTTGACAACAAGGTCATAGTTAAAATCACCTGCTCTACAACAGGCTTTGTTATATCATTTTTTTCCCTTTTTTTCCCTCCCCCCACCTTGACTATCACTCTTTTAATTAAGAAAAGTGAGAAAGGAAAAATAAAAAATAAAACAACAGCAGCAACAACAAATAAAAAACACATTTTGAAAATCTGCATAAAATAAACCTGTTCCTGGGGGACACAAACTACTACAGGAGCAATAACAGCAATTAAAAAAAAAAAAACAACAACAAACAACAAGACTATTCATATTGGGCTGTTTTAGAGATGGATGGGGGAGAAATGAGGAGGACAAATTCACATATTAAATAAAACAGCCAGTAGGCTCTTAATCTATGAAATTGTGAGCACAAGTTCACTATTACAGACCATTCATTAGATTGGAAATTTTGAAGAAAGATCAATGTGTTAATCTGGTGTTATTCATCTAAGTTTGAAAAAAAAACTTTTAAGGGCTCATTCCATTTGCTTGTAGCTAATTCACAGCCTATCCTACCTTTTCTTCCCACTTTTTCTTGTTTTCTGCCCCACCCATCACGGTGATAAGAAAGAAAAGCGAGTAGCTAGCAAAAGGGAATACTCTTGCACCTTTAACCATCACATCCAAGTGAAGTCAGTAACAAACAGTTACAGGTATAGCTTAACTGAAGTTACCTTGGAGAAAGCTTGACTGAAGCTATTTTGGGAAAACCTCTATTTTCCAACCAGGTTACCTGATTCAAATCTCCTCAGTGATAGCCAAAATTGATTTCCAGGTCAGGGGCAAGAGACAAGAGATAGGAATGGAAAGTAAGCAATTAGAATAGGGAAAAACACTTTCATTCATAAATCTAATTAGAAGCCTATTGATTCACTTTAATTCGATTGTTTGAAAAAAAGTGCTGTTTCCGCTTATGCAATTGTTTTGTAATTTGCAATATTTCAAAATAAGCACAATATGGACATGAGTCTTTTATTCCTCACGGAACTCATTGTGATAATGTAACTTATGTGGGTAAATAACCCCTCTAAAAATAAATTAAGAACAATTAATAGCTTGTTAATATCCTGAATTTGAGTGTGTAGTCTCACTGAAAATCAGCATACGCCGTAGCACCCGGGCCAGTTTTGAGAATCAATGGGATTATATAATATCTATCTCTGCCAGATGTAAGCCGGTGGGGGATCATGCATTTTGTCATTTGTGAGTGCGTATGTCCGCGTGTCCATGTGTGTATGTGTGTATGTCTCCACAGGTAACCTCGCATGCAACTGGACCAATCAGTTGAATATCTTTTTTGTGCACATTTATGACTGCACGCTCAAGGACCTCTCACGGTTGCTGTGATTCACAATTTTCAAAAAACG
Source organism: Gymnothorax javanicus (assembly GCA_029692085.1). NCBI lineage: Eukaryota > Metazoa > Chordata > Actinopteri > Anguilliformes > Muraenidae > Gymnothorax > Gymnothorax javanicus. The sequence goes on along the minus strand of CM056194.1, from coordinate 161,584,060 downwards.
GATTTTATTAACTGCTCTGTTTTACAGCACCATTGACAGCTGAGTCCTCTCTCCCCTTATGCGGCCGGTTGGATCTGCGAGTCATCAGCAACTACTTCAGTTTAGAATGTTCTTTCCATTTGGTACAATGTATGCAGAGATTTGCACCCTACTTAGTGCACTCTCTTTGTATATGTGATTAAAATATCAATGTCATTATTAGATGGTGTAAAAAATTGAAAGTCAAGGCATACTTGACTTTTGGCAGTATACTCCAGCGCATTGGCTTTATTCCTCAAGGCAACGAGACATTTAATTTGAATTTTAGGTCCAGTCTTCTGTGTTTACCTGGGCTTAATTTTCTGAGTGGATTTACAAGAATATCAGGTGATACTTGTACATAATACACCCATTGTATCCCCCCAGCCCCCCCCCAAGTCTGTTTTAAACCAATTTTTCCATATGATGCTGTGTTCTCTCTCTCTGTGGTGAAGACGACAAGCCATACAATTCATCATAAAAGAAACAAACCAGAAATTAAAAAGAGTGTTGATTTTTCTTCCCTTCTGAAACAGGATAATAGCGTTTCAAGTTGCTGATCCTACAAACAAAGTGGGGCATTATTCCTCTAAAGTGAATGTCCTCTGATAATGGCCAGCGAAGGTGGCAAGAGTGGCCAGGCTACTAAGGGATGGTGATCAGAATAGTGAGAGATCCTTGACCAGCAGTGACAGTAATATTTTGAGCTGTGGGAATGCTGATGATAGGGGAGTAGAGTTGTCAGTGTTGATCTGGTGCTGAAGGCACAGACTGTTTTACTTCTCAGGGAGTAGGATTGTGATGTTGTGGGCTTTCCACTGTGTTTGTGTTCACCCACATATGCAGGCTGTGCAGTGCACTTTTCTCTTCATAATCCACTAATCTGTCCTTGATCATTTCATCATCCCATTGTGTTACTGTGGATACACACATTGATTGATACAAATCATAGAAATTGCCTTATCTAGGGCTGTCATTTGATCAGTAACTCATGGAAAACTTTATGCTGTACACTGTTATAAACTGGCACCTTTTTTGCCAATTATTCTAACTGTAATTTTACAATAAGTTTACAACAGAGTTCCGAGTATGTTAAGTGTAAACCACAGTTAAATGAGTGCAGGACTCCACTTACAGGTAAAATAACCAGGAAACAATGCCTGAATTTAACTGTTAAATTCTGTCAGTTTATAACTGCGTATGTGAAATTCTGATTTCAAAAATCACTAGTGTAGTGCATATTATATTTAACATAAATAAACAAATAAATGTGGAGAAGATAATAGTTTAATAAGTTGTCTATTTTAGTTCTATGAAAGAGATAAATATGTACAATAACATCAGTTTTGAACAAAATTAATGTGCCGTGAATTTAAACATCAAAGATTCCATGGGTCATTGTCACAAACTCAATAAAGTAATATTACTTCCCAAATAGTAATTCAGGGTAATAATCAACTTCAGAGCTTGCTTTAGCTTGCAGTTCAGTTTTTAAAAAAAAAAAAAGAAATTACTATATTTGCATACATTTAAAATGATTTAAATACACAGCAGTGGATACGCTCCTTATTTTGCACATTTTGAGATGTCATATAAATAATATACTGTGGGTGTTTGGAATGTGATAATTAGTAAAACGTATTTTATTTTCCATTTCATACAGTATGGTAAAAAAAGGAATACCGAATAATGTTTTGAAGTGAACGCAAACACCAAATAGGGTTTTATTGACCCTAACTCAGGGGAAGGTTCAGTATACATTGGGTAAAAATAACAGAGTAAGAATAAACAAACCTGTAAAAGAAATGTATAATTCCATCATGTGCCTGGTATTGCCTCTTCAGTCATGCGGTTGATTGGCTTATTGTCTTTCACCTTAATGAGGCAGAAGAAAAACTCATTCAGCAAAGCAGAAGTCCTCCACATTATTTCCTTTGATTTTTTCCAGCTCACTGCGGTCCAGGAGTCGGTACTGAAAAGTCACTCGGTTTACAAATTTGCCACTCGATACCATCCTCACAACAGTGTTTTCACACCCAATTTTCATTTGAGCTGAAAGCGAAACAAATAGATATGAGTTACAATTTTTCCCAAATCTATATGAAACTAGTAGCATCACAGATTTTCTTGATATGTCCTATTACCCCTATTAACCACAAATTTCCCAAACATAGGCACCCTGTATAAATGTTATTTTTTTTGTTCAACCTCCACTGAAAGAAGTTGTTTGTTCAGTGGTTTTTTTTTTTCCCAGTCCAATTACTGAAAATTATTAGTTTGTTCATTTAAGCTAAACTTTCCAATTTATGTTTTTGGTTGAACCTATTCTATTGTTTGGACACAAAATAAACTGCCACTACATCTTCAGTACAACTTGCAATAATTGGTTTGCTCTACCTTCTGAAAATAGCTTCAGTATTGAGAGGAAGGAGATGAATTGATTTTGGCAAATTATATTTTCTTCTTAGCTCTGTATTTAAATCAACTGTATATCATATGAAGAGTTTGTTTCCCAAATGCAATATATCTATGCTACTCATTTTGAGTACATCGGCTTTTTCTGTGTTGGCGCCAATTGCATTTTATAGAAAAACACAAACTTTGACCATGAAAAAATACACCTTATAGTATGACTTCCTAAAAACGGATTTTTGCATCATGCGTAAGAAGCACAGGGCTATCACTCTATGGCAATATCAATTTTTTTGTATTTTGGCTCTTATTGCTTTTTGGAAACAAACTCTTCATATCAGTGGGCACCATAATTCAGTTGACAGTGATAATTTTTTTTCGTTGGTTTTGTTGGTCAAATTAATCAATTGGATCTGAAAAAAATAGAACACACATTTTACATGCCTTGGAGGAGACTAAAGGCAAAAAGTTCTTGAAGCAAGCAAGAATTGAGCATGAATGCAGAACAAACCTGGCAGAGCATCACCAGGGAAAATACCCAGCGTCTAGTGATGTCAGTGCATCACAGACTGCTAGCAGCTATTTGATTCTTTTTATGCAATGATTACTTCATTTAACATTTGGTTACATGATCCAGTATTTTATGACATGTCTGAAAATGGAGGCACTATTTATCAAAGGTGCTGCCACAAATAAACAGTTCATTTGATATAGATGAATGCACCATCAAGCTGATGGTCTGCACTTCAACTTGTCATTGTATCCTTTGTTTTTAGAGAAATTTAAGTGTTTAAACTTCTGTAATTAACTTCAAATGGTACATTGCATAGCATAATGGAAATGAGTGTTGTGAATCTGTGAGTTCTATTCCTGTGAGGTGGCTGGTTGACCAGCACTGAACCTCTGGATTTTCTTCTTCTACTGTAGTAAACAAATAAAGTGTCATTTATAAGATATACAACAATGTTTTTTTCCCCTTTCAACTTGTGAGAACACAACTTTGGCGGATTACTCACCGGGCCCGCTGAGAGAATAGCACAGGTCAGCCACTGGCAACATCTTTGATGTGTCCACACCATTGCCTCCAAGGAGTTCAACAAAATCTCCTGCTCCAGCACACCCAGGTACTACCCTCTACAAAATCAGTAAACAGCTATTGCAAGCAAGTCAACATGAGAAAAGCACCATTAAGTAAAAAAAAAAAAAAGGCACATTCTACCCTATGAGGTTTCAGTTTATGTCGACTATATTACAAGCATAATTGTTCTACATGTCAGAAATACTGATTTTCTTCTCTGTATTCACTTCCATTTTATTCACCGGAAACACTGTTGTCAGGTTTGTAACATGGTCTTTCTTGAAATCTAATTTTATTACTATTATTTTTTTAATTTGAGGGACATCGCAAAAAGAATAAAATTTCGCGTTTGAAAAACATTAGTCATGATATGTAATTACAAATATTCTTGTTAAAAAAAATCTGATTTCAAACTTATTAGTTCTAAATGTATGCCTGCACAGCAGTAATTTAAGCTGAGTCTTATAATTTTTTTTTAACTTGCCCCCTATAAAACTTGATTCTATACACTGCCTGTCCAAAAAAAAAAAAAAAAAAATTGCACACTCAAATATTTAGTTGAAACCCCTGTAGCCTGCATCAATAACTTCCCCCTTCTGACATCCCGTAACATCTCACCTCTTCCGCCACCAAGGGACACATCTTTTGACATGATTTCTTTGAGAAATGAGAAGCTACTCACTTCATCAGTTAGGGCTGAAATAATCATTGCCAGCCGAATCATACTAATTGCTGTAACGCTGCAATAATGATCGTGTTTACTTATTTATATACAAAAGGCGACTTTTTTTTTTTTTTTGGATGGGCAGGGTATAAATTTGTTAGCATAGTGGTTTATCAGATGAGAGGGCGCTGAATATAGTAAGAGGGGAAAAATGGAGAAAAGGCTGGTCCTCACCTTCACGGGGAAGTCACTGAAGTGCCCCAAACTTAGCTCTGCTATCTGAATCTCAACTGGATATATAATGGAGAAGCTGCAGTTCCTGTGCTGCTGGGGAATCACCATGGTGAAGCTGCCCTCTGGGGTCTGAGAGATTATGTTGCAAGCTGGAGGAAGCATATGTCTGAGTCAATGATAAAGACAGTTTTATACAACTAAATAATGTTTTATATGAATAACAATGATGTATTTTCATTTTTAGCATTTTGTAAACATACGCAAACAAGTGCAGACATGCATGCACAGTCATTTGCTCTCTCTCTCTCTCTCTCTCTCTCTCTCTCTCTGTCCCAAGTACACACAAAAATAAAGCACCAGTTTTCAGTAACTATTAGGAGCAAAAATGATTTTGGCACATCTGATTTAACTTGCAATTCATCTGTTTTCTGTTTACCATATAACACTGCTGAATATGCTCTTGACCAAGCCTACATTATTCAAGCGAGAACTTGTATGTTATGACATAGGCCATGGTTTTACTATGAGGTAATTTTCCATACATTTTTGGATGACAATTTTGTACTTGGTTGGGAGAGATATAAACTGTAGCTGCATTTGCGTGTTAACAGAAAAATGAGAATTTCAAGAGGTTTGATTGAATCACAATTATTTTGTTAAACAATCCACTCTATTATGACATCACACAATTGGACAGCTAAAATTTTCCTGAGGAAAAGAATTTGCTCTTTAACATTATCTGATGTGTTTATCACAAAGTACATGGAAAACTGTTATAAGGAGGATAAAAGTTTTGTGTGTGTGTGTGTGTGTGTGTGTGTGTGTGCGTGTGGGAGCGCGCGTGTGTGTGTTTTTTTTTTGGGGGGGGGGATGGGGGCATGGACCATTTCAAAGAAAGACATTTGGCTCTTTTTCTACCTAGATTCCCTCTCCCATTTAATTTAACACAGTATGAAGACAAATTTGTTTTAGGAGACGAAGGCCACACTAAATTTGGGATGGAAATTTGGGATGGAAATGTTAATTTGTGAAGCAAACACCAACTGAAAATATTATCTGCTTGAAGAGATCAAGCAATATATTTAATTTACTCATAAAATCAGACTAAAAGACTTTCAAAAAATTATTTTTTTCCTATTTTGAACTCACGGAAGGGGTTGAGTGGTTTCTTCACCGTGATACTGAATCCGCTCTCTGCATTGTGTATGCGGAAAAAGATCATGGCCACATTCTGTGATGAGCGCACCACTCTTCCTACTGTTCCAGTCTCGCAGAAGTCATTGTATCGTTTGTACAATGGGAGGGGGTGGTCCTGGGAACTGGGAAACTTCTCACCCTTCATAACCCAGCCATCAAACACCTGCAAGAAACATATATTCACCACTCCCCTCATATTACAATCCCACCATGAAATTATTATTTTTTAAATAGACATCAATATCCACATAAAATTCAGCAGCTGCTCTTGCAAGTGGCAAGGATTTTAGCAGTTTGTTATCTTATTCTTGTTGCAAATAGGATGCAACACAAATACAGACAAATGCACTGGAGACTCCATTTCACCCACTGTCAATGGGGCAACTTGAATCCAATACAGAGCAGAAAAAAAAAAGATGACAATTGTTCAGATGATCCCCAAAGCTGCATTAAAGAGGTGACAGGTCACTGGTGAAAGGTAGTGCTATTCTCCACTACGCAAGGCACAGCCACAGCAGAGAAGGGTTACCTTGATGAAATCCCCACCATCGCAGTCGATGTTCACATTGTTGTAAGTTATGCTGATCATCTCATTTGGTTCACCGATGAAAAAGGCTGCACAGTTCAGCTGGGGCTGGTCGGCAGTGAAGGTGAACCTTCCCTCAGTCGCCAACATGTCCAGGCACCCTGGCACATAGCAGCAGCCCTGTCAGATCTTTCACAATCTCATACACCAGATGCAGCTGGTACTGCTCACTGTGACCCCTTTTTAATATCTATACAAAATATATATATTAATATTCCAATTTAATGCATTTGATGCAGTGGGCCTGATTTGAACTCAGAGGAACAATTCATAACATAACCAGAAAAAATAAAAGTTTGTTCCAAAAAAACTAGGTGCATATACATGAAATAGACATGAACTAGCTCATGACAAAATAAACAATATTCAGCTCGTTTTCTTTGTAAATAATGACCATTGGTTTTCTGCCCACTTTAACGCATACGTCTGCATTATTGAAAAAAAGGCTGAAGCAGGTGCGGTCCGTTTAGAGTGCTGAGATTTTTTTCCCTAATGAATGAGGTAAGTGTCCATAAATTCAGAGAATGGTTTCTTTGCAAACACTTAATATCCCAGCGTACTTCTGCGCATGAAAATGATGCGGACAGCACTTTCAAGCTGTTAATCAATTAAGAAACAGATTTCAACTTGGCCTGTCTATTGGCCGATTAAACGGATATTAAATAGTTCAGTGAATGAAATTAAAAGAGAAACACACAATAGCCATTTTGATTTTGTAAACATATATTGAATACATAGCAACAGACAGGCTATTATGACAAACATAGTTACTTACGAAGAGGTCTGCGATAAATAAAATCCTCTGACAATTCCCTTTTGAGTTCGGAATTCAGAAGAGAGAATAGTCCCTCAGGAACTATTTCATTTTCCTGTAGTTAAGGTGCAAAAACGGAAGACGACGAATGTAACTGCACGTAACGATGCAAATAATTTTGAGTGAGATTAAAATTTAAGGGAGAATCAAATTTTTAAGTTGAAATTGAACTTGAATCCCATCCACATCTAAATTTAAGTTCAAATGAAGCAGGTTTAATCATTTAAGATATATGATAAATGATCAGAAGTTTTCGTTTACTCCATAAAGCGTGCAGTAACTTTACGAAGGATCATAAATCAGCGGTTGTATCCGGTCTTACCTCCAGGTAACGGCTTTGTCCCTTGAGAGCTGAAAGGCTCAGCAAGAAGACATACAACTGAATCCTTGGAGTCACAGACATTGCACCTCTTGAGCGCTTGACGGACGAAAGTAGAGATCCAGACATGGGACGCCCTTTTTATAGAATGCCGATTGAATTTTAAAACAACGCACTTCGCAAAGATCTATCGATATCCACGTCCAGAACTGCGTGGTTGTGACGAGGGAATGGAAGGAACCACAGCGCAACGAAGTGTCAGAGGCATTAGCATTGTCTTCTTTATAACCTGACAGATGCCTTCAGACTTAAGCCTCATGAAAGAATAAAGCTCATCATCCTCACCGCCCCTAAATGGAGATTTCTCGGTGAAGAGGAAATTGCCAACCGAAGTGGGAAGTTTCAAACAGCAAACAAGGCTAGGCTATATGGCCATCTGATCATAATAGAGGGATGAAATTATCTGTTTTTCGAGTGCACGACAGCCGTTTTTGAAAACCAAAATGAAAAATAGAGACTAAATTCAATATGAAAGTTACCGATAGGCTATCATGAAAAATTATTTAATTTCATACATTTACGTCGAATAAGTGTTCATGAAGCCACATTTGTGATCCCAAAATATGCACTGAAGTGCGATAACTGGTTCTTTAAGGATCAACTTGATCCATGGCACAAGAACATTGACTTGGAATGGTAAAATATGAAATATTCCCTGGGAAAATTATAATTTCTGAATAATATACAAGACCAAGGGTTGTTATCCTTGGTATTAATGCACTTTTTCTGTACAAACAAAATATATGTTGCTGTGATATTCAATTGAATGCTTTTTTTTTCTTTACCTGTAGGCTATGCCTATACATAATGAAACTACAGTAAACTGAATGTCTGAATGTCTTACATTATGTTGTGGTTCATGATGTTAATGATATTTGATACTTGATATTTTCCCTGGAAAAAATATAGCACGGCTTCATACAGTTTTTCAGATCAGCCTTTCAGTATAATCCTGGTCATATGCGATTGGATTGCTGCAGTGTACGGTTGATGGGGTATTTGTGCATTGCATTGCTTTCCAGAGAGAAAAATCTATCTTGTTTTGGCAATGGAAGGTAATTGATCAGAACTGCCACATGGGGTGTAAAATTCTTGAGGATGTCAGTGGAATTCATGCTTTAATTCAAGTGCTACAGTGCGTTGTTACATCCACATAAGCTAGTCAAACTTTAATGTGCAAACAGGAAGTGAAAGACAACCTTAGTATGAAGTGAAGTGCAAACAAAAAAACCTGTCTCTTGGGTTTTGAAAGATATTTTTTGGTAATTTTAAGGCAAGTTTGAACTGAATAATAAATCCTGAAGCAACCGGATTGAAAAACTCACAAAATTTGTCATTTTTATGTTAACACTAAGCTCTTGTGATGTCAAATGTCCTATAGCTCTTCAATGACAGGTGGTAAAAAAAGCTCTTACTGAAGGCTTAAATTGTCTGCTTCCCTGTGAGAGCTCTGAAACCTAACAGCCGAACTCACTGGCATTTGAACGATCTGTGAAGAATCATATCCACCTAAAGAATCTCCAGGGATCACAGCTGGAGAATTGCAGAAGTTACTTGAGTCTTGGAGACAGAAAATCTAGAACTACCATCAGAGGCCACCTACATTGCCACATATTGTTCAGGAGGGTTGCCAGAAAAAAATACTGTTGTTAATCAACAACAAACTAAAGCGCCAATAGTTTGCCAAACATTTTTGGGACTTTCAATAGGACCCAGTTTATATTGTCAGATGAGATCAAAATAGAGTTTTTTGGCAACAATAATGAATTCTAATAGGACCACTTCGTCAAAAAAAGAAAAGATTTATTTAAAGCATCCAGGCGTATATGCATCCATTCGGTTTGGTGACATGGCTCTGTTTTGAGAGTTACATGCCCATCTAAGTGTGGAACTGAAGGCAGGGTAGTTCATATAATTATCAATATATATCTGAAGTTTTATGTACATTGGACGATTCCCAGAGTACTTAATTTGAATCCCAGACTCGGATGATGGAACTGGTGGGTGGCTATTTTGCAGCACAATTGTCCGGCTTGGGGGTTGCTAACTTCTCTAAATATCGCTATGTATATTTGATATTCAAGTCAATCAGGAATTGAAAAATTCTGACATTTTTAGTGGATTTTGACATCTTACTTGCAATGTAAAATACACATACGATAGACTACGTGTCACAATTGATCCCATGAGTGATGTCACAGCTCTTGGCCCGATTCACCGTGCTTATCAAGGACAATATTGGGGGTTGCTAAAAGCCTGTTTTATATCCATGATTACTCTATTCCATTATCATCTCCGGATGGATAGTGTTGATAGTTACAGAGGGCATTGCATGCTGTTTTGGGTGATACCAAATCCAATAATTTTTTCTAAAGTTTCAAATCAATATATGTCTATTGTAAGAGTGCTTGACTCCGTAGCCTATCAGAATTTACGTCAAAGCTTGATCTGGTGGGTTAGGCATCAACAGGAAGATAGCCATACAGAAAAACACCTCTACCCACTGTAGAGTTAATTGATTGATTGTTGATGTTGTGGGGCTGTTTATTTCCAAAGGCCCTGGACATCTTGTTTGGATACAAAGTATCATGGACACCATCAAATGCCAGCAGATGAATGAAAACCTCACAGCTTCTGTCAGGAAGCTTCAAATGGACGGTGGTTGGACCTTCCAACAGGGCATTAGTCAAAAGCTCACCACAAAATCTAAGCAAAAATGGTTCACCAATCACAGAATTAAGGTCTTGCTAGGGCCATAACAGTCCCCTGACTGAAACCCCATCTGTTAGATGAGCTTAAGAGCAGCATCCTAAAGCACTGACCCTGGAATCTGAAGGATCTGGAGAGATTCTGTATAGAGCAATGGTCTCAGGTCCTGAGCCATGTGTTCTCTAACCTCAGCAAGCATTATAGGAAAAGATTAGCAAAAGCTGTAATCTTCACAAAGGGCGGCTGCACAAAATATTAAATGAAGGCGGGGAGGACACAAACTGTGGCGTGCAATTTTTTGAGAAAAACATTTGTTCCATGATAAGACTTTAATGTTTCTTTAATTTATGTTACTTCAATTAAAGAATAGATTTTTTTGAAGATATTTTGAATGAAAGATCATGAGGACAAACAATCGAGACATTTTTTTCACACTCCTTCGGTCATTTTTACTAAAGAGTGCCAAAAATTTTGGAGGGCACTGTATATCATAAGAATGTTTGTGGTCCCCCTGAATTCAGAAAAAAAAAAAAGATTTCAATAAGGACAAAATAAATTCATTTCCTGGGAATTCTGTGGAACAGTCAGGTAAGACTATTCATATTGACAGTGTTTGTCTATTATACAGTGCCAAAGCATTTCTCCAAGCACCTTGATGGTATGCTTGCATCCAACTGAAGTTCATCTCACTGATCATGTGCTACAGATTGGGGAATTGCAATGTTAATAGTCAAACATAACACTCTTTACACAGTGAAATCCCTTACTCCATTATATCCAAATGTGAGCTCATCCAACATAAAACAACAATCAACTGTATAACCCAATTGAAATCCAGAATGAAAGTAATTGGAAAATCTAAAATTAGGCAAGTGTTTAAAGTAGATCTGGTACCTGTTGTACCACTAGGGCATGATAATCTTTTTCATTATCTTTGTTAAATCCCATAAGGACATGATTGTGATTATGCTGCAACATCAGCAATAATAAAACTTTAAAGTCCCTAAAAAGGCAGCATTCTTTGAGGCTGTATGGTATCATTGACAAAAATTAGATTTTCAAACTCTTGAATACACTACAAAAGCATTAGATCATTTATCAGCTCAAGCTTTTTAATTTGCATTTTGAGTAAAGCTTTGTTGATAGCTCAAATACATTATGAAACACATAAAACCAATGAAATGTGACCAAGAATTGAAATATGAACACTCAAGCCGTCTGAACACTTCCTAAAATACAAATCATACTTCTTTTTATATTACTTGGTTATTTATCCCCAGGTTCAACTGATTCCCTAAATTACTTTGAAACAAATTTATTTTTCAGTGATGCAGATGGAGCATCTAACCTGCTTGCATATGAATCACAGAATTTCCTGGCACAGGTGCCCTGGCCCCATCAGACAACACAAATGAGACATTTTTTTTATTCTTTAGTCACCACGCCACCACCACCAACGACAAAAACAGCAACAACTGTACCAATAACAATGCAAATAGAGAATGGTGAAGACAGGCCATTCAGCCCAACAAAATTTGCCATTTTCCTGCAACGAAAGAAAAATAATGTTTTTTCAAACTTCGTTTGTGAAGCATACAGCCAAAAGTATTTTACAGCCATAAAAAAATACCATACAATCTAACATCACAAAGGATTTAAACTTAAAGTTATAGAAAGAAATGAAATTCTAGACAGAAAACAGAGACAGTCAACAAACTGAAATAAAATAAAAACAGAATACAACCAATAAAAATTGCAACAAGAACTCAGGTTACTGATGAGTAAGTATCTTGCACTGTACCAAGTCTGCTCTTAAAATATGTTATAATTTCCGCCTCTACAAATATGATCTGGCGAGCTATTCCACACTGTGACCACTCTTTCCAGATATGATCCCTTGTTCTGCTAACTGAACATATCCCGAATGATCTGGTATTATGCTTTGTTAATACCTTTCATGAATATAGAATTCTCAATCAAATTCATCCTATGCTATTTTTACGATGACAGAAGAAATTGAGCTCCTGAAGTCTTTCTGTGATATGGTTGTCTTTTCCAAGAATTAATTTTGGTGGCCTTTCATTGAACTTTTCCTGGAGCCTCTTTATATCTCCGATAGTATGGCCCTTAGAACTGCACACAATATTCTAAGTGTGTTTGAACAAAAATTTCTCATAGAATTAGTATAACTTCCTTTGATTCATATTCAATACGTTCGGCTATATATCACAGCATCTTGTGTTTTGTTGAAAGACAGTCCAAGCGTGTGCATTATCGCCCTATATCTACATGACAACTAAATAGTTCTAAGTGACTTTTTGACACATATTTACTATGTATTCATTTACCATGTTTGAATTTTTGGGTAAATGTAAAGGTCCCATTGTAGTTTTTCCAAGTTATTATATTCTTGAATGTTTAAAAAGGAGGTTTCTAGGCTTGTTAGCTTACCAAGACAGATAAAATTGATCCATAAATTTCAGGCCATTCACAGGTCATTCTCTCCCTTCTTGCTCTTTTCAATGTGGTATTAGCTGCTTGGACTCTGTCCAATCAAAAAGACAGCGACAGACAAATATAGCCTCCACATAACAATCTTTGGATGAAATTGTGAAAATTAAGTCGTTAAATGAATATTCACAGGTGGTAATCATAGTATGTGCAACATGTAACTCTATGCCATTCATTGTGCAAATAAAACGGAACAGTAACGACACATGAAGGTCTAATTTTTATTATTATTCCTGGTAGAGCTTGTGAAGGAATAGTGTATATATAGTGTACATAATCTTGCCCACTATCTTTAGCGTGCAATAGCTTTCTTTGTTTTATTACCTAGCTTGCTACTGAATATTTTGTTGGAGATGCTGCACAAGGAAATGAAGCTAAGCGGTAGGTCATTTAGGAGGCCTATTCTTTTCATGCTTGGGCTCATATGACATCCCATTAGTATCCTGCCATTCACATCTATCATACATGCTCACTCATAAATTCCCTTTCCATCATTGTCCGGAGCCATCGGTTCAACTAGATATCCTACCTATCCAGTAGCACAGAGACATACCTCCTTTGTTCACCTATCATCTCAGTGCTGTCCTGTTGAATGTCTGTCGTCATGCTCCAAGGCAGGCATCTCAAACTGGTCCATGAAAGGGCAAAAGGGTTGCAGGTTTTCATTTCCGCCAAGCAGAAGCACACCCAATACAACTAATCAACTGTGCCAGCTGGGATAAGTTGATTAAATTAGTTACGTCGGGTGTATCAGTTGTATCACGCAAAGGATACATGCTCTGTTGATTTCTCATGCTTAATATGGCAATTCCATTGTTGTATGTACAGTACATGTGAAAAGTAGCGCTGTAAGATTTGCTTTTCTTTTTAGAGTGATCCTATCACAAGATGGTCTCTAGGCATTTTATTTATTTATCTAATGAAATAAACTTGCACCCTGAATCTTATGTCCGCAGCACGTCCCGGAAAAGTTAGGAGAGTCACGTGTTTACCATTGTGTCTCACCACCATGCCCATTAATAGCCCTCCAAGCAACTCATTGGCGGAATGGAAAACACAGATTGTTCAAGTTTTGAAGGTTTTTTTTCTCCATTCTTTCTTCATTTACGTGTTTATATCTTCAGACATTCAGGGTCTCGGTTGCTTTTTTTGCATATTTTCTGCATATATTCTCATTGAATATTTTTAATGAGAGACAGGTCAGGACTGCAGGTAGGCCGGTCTTGCAGCCGCATTGACCGATTAGGAATCCATGCTGTAACTTTCTGAATAAGGATTGCTATTTTCTCATTAAAATAAGCAACTTTATGCCCAAAAAGAAATCATTTTCAAGACAGCATATTTTGCTCAAAAATAATTGTATGTCCTTCAGCATCAATGTTACCTACATAGCTGCTCAAGCTACCCATGCCGAGGGCACTAATATACCCCCATACCATGATAGATTCTGACTTTTGAGCCTTACATTGCTAACAACTGGAATTATTCTTTTCTTCTCTGGCCCGGAGATCTGAATATGCATTATCACCATAAACAATTTGAAAGTTTGACAGGTCCGCCAGCAGCATGTCTCTTGTCACACCTTGTGTCTCTGTTCCTTAGTTTTGCATTTTTTCTATTGCTCTGCCCATTATATATGTCTCCCTTTAATTGTTTAATTCAGTGAATAATTGTTTTGTCATCTCTCCATTCCTGAGTGTCTTCCTCACACTCTTCCACAGATGTGTCCCATTGTTACTCATTGTTTTTGTGTATATCTGCTTCCTTGACAAGCTTGACACCCGGCTCATTTCCCTACCTGAGCGCAGTGCCACACTAATACTCCTGGGGAACTTCAACATCCACCTGGAAGATTCCCAGTCTCCTGCCTTCCTACCTCTACAACTTTCCCTGCTGCACTCATCTTCATCTCATAAGGCTGGCAACGTTCTAGACCTAGTCATCCTGAGGAACTGCTCCTCTTCTCAGGTCACGGTAACCCCTCTTCATCAGTCAGACCATGACTTTATTTCCTTTTCCCACCTTTTTGCCCACCATTCTCCCACCCCACTATCCACCCCCGCTATTATGGTATGCTTTAATACCTGCATCCTCTGAACCTCCACTTTTGCTTCCAACGTCACAGCCTCCCTTCAAACTCTTGAATCCTTTCCCACTCTCGCCACAAGACATGCATCCTCAAGTCTGCTTCCTCTCGATCCTCTGCACTTAAAGCTCTCTGTCTCCCTGTTTCTAGGCCCCTGCTGCCCGTGAATGTCCAACATTCTCTGCACAAACAGACCCAGTGTATAGGCAGTGTATGTGTGACTGAAGCTAAGTAGGTGTGGGCTTGGTTAGTACTTGGATGGGAGACCACCTGGGAAAACCAAGTTGCTGCTGGAAGAATGTTGGTGGGCTAGTAGGTTGCGATCTACCCTCTGGTGGAATAATCCCCAATGCGGTGATGGGGACACTGTACTGAAGGAGATGCCGTCTTTCAGATGAGACGTTAAACCTAGGTCCTGACTCTCTGTGGTCATTAAACATCTTATGACACTCTTTGACAAGAGTAGGTTCCCCTGTGTCATGGCTAAATTCCCAATCTGGCTCTTTCAACCTGCCATCTAATCATCCCCTGATCCTATTGGTGATGCTATTTGTCCTCTCCCTCTCCACCTCAATCCCCAGGGCTCCCTCAAAAAAAAAAGATTTCAATCTCAATGGGACTTCCCTGGTTAAATAAAAATAAATAAAGATATATTCAGATATATATTTCATAATGCATTGTTAAATGCATTGCAAGTATATTTAGGGTAGCCTAAATGGTAAATGGACTGCATTTTTAAAGTGTTTTTCCGGTCACATGACAGTATTTGCTTTACATTCTCCGTGATGGCAGAGGCTGCCATGCAAGTTGGCCAACCTGCTCATCAGGAGCAGGGTTCAGTGTCTTGCTCAAGGGCACTTCCACATGTTCTGTGGAGGAGTCAGGGATCAAACCAGGAACCTTCTGCTTCCTAAACCACCTGCTCCGATGCTTGCACCATACCTTCAGATTTTGTAAATAAAACAGTTAAGGTGTCAGTGGTGTGACATACAAGCCTATCTTAAATCTTAATCTCCATGTCAGCAGAACTGTAATGCGTTGGGGTCTTTCATTGTCAGGTGCGCCGTTTGTAGAATGATAAGTCAAAATGAGATGTTGCATGTAGCAATTAATATTCTATCATATTGTTCTCAAGTGCTTGCATTATTTTATGCTGGTTGCACCAATGCCAGTGGTATTATGCACTGACCTATCAGTATGCATTTCTTGAAGTGCTAAATAAAGTGAAATGAAACATTCAATGTCATCAATTTATTTGTCAAATCTAACCATGTTCTTTGGCTGGATTGAAGTTGAAGTTTATTTGTGTGTATATATATGCTACTTCCATGAAATGCATTAGTAATTTTTTTCAACACTATTAAAGATTGGATTGGCATATTTTTTGATAAAATGCATTCAGGGTTACAGTTTCTTTGATTGGAATACATTTTTGGAAACAGAAATACATTTTTGCATGGCTTCAAATGCATCCTCAACATGTATTCTAGGGATCCCATAAATTCCAAATGTATTTTAAATGGATTGTGGCCAAAATAAGTATATTTCCTTTCCGTATGGGTTACCATCCTCACTTGCCCTATTCCATTCTGATAGAAGCCGTGTGATTTTCACTTCTGGTTCCACTGTGATTCCGACAGTTCTGACCTGCCTCAAACCAGGGGTGCAGGGAATGGGGGTACTTAGAAGCCCATGGCCTCGCCACTGCAATATCCCAGCTGTCCACTCCTCCAAACTACCCATCATCCCTACCTCATCACACACCTGGCCCTGGAACAGCTGTACACCCAATTATCCAATCAGTTTTACAATCAAAATTTGCTGCAACTCTAGGTGTTCATATTAAACTGGAAATAGGGCATTTTTTGCTCATATTCATTGTTAAATTTCAATTCCAATACCGAGGTAGAATGCTAAAATAACAATTTTCAATGTCCAAATATATATAGACCTGACTGTATATGCATATAATAATTATCTTCCTGTATTTATACTGGTAGACAAAGAAAGCCTATAAATCCAGCTGATGTTGTTCAAATGGACCTGAGCACCAGTTACCAGTTCTCATTATTTGGTCACTATTGCACTCACCTGTGATTTTCATCTTCCATTTTGTGACATTTTTGCTCAATGAATGGAAAGATAATTGATTTAAATATCACAGTGACTGTATTCTTCTGCCTGGTGGCATTGGATCATCTTTATTTAGACAATTGGTAATGATGTGGGGTCCTATGACCTAACTAGAATTATATGCATCAGAGAGGGCAATTACTGGATCTGCCTGCCCTCTGGAAAAAAAAAAAAAAAAAAAAAAAGATAATTTACCCAATTTATTGACTGCAGATGGTTTCAATAGCAAGAAAGTTGGAGGTGGCATTTACCGTTTATGAGGTGCTGTGCACCGCATTAGGTGGTTTCTCGGCAGGCTTTGTAGATAATGACCAGCATTAGTTTTGTGACGTCAAATGGTTAATAACAGAGATTTTACCAAAGAAAACTCTTTTGATCAGGCTTATATCCGGCAGGGACACAGGTAAGGCAACACGTGACTAACAATGTGCTCTCAGTCATTAATTCATGCATTTTAAACTGAGGTAGATAAACCACAGTACCACAGATGTTAACGCTCTGTTCAAAGGCATGAATTACTGTATCAAGAGAGGCATCGTGTTAGTGTTTGATGCAATGTAATGTGTAGTGTAATGAAGCGTCTGCATTGACTGCACTTTTTTAATTATCTTATGACACAGGTTGTGCATTAGAAGTGATCTTAATCGATCAAACTATAAAATGATCTCATTAACTGAGCGACTGTGCGCAGCATGATGGCCAGTTTCACTGGTAATGAGTTGTACGGATCCACAAATAAATAGTAAAACAATAAATGCATGACTCTCAGTAATTTTTGTTTTGAAAGAATGCCACTGAAACAATGGGGAGAAATTTACCTATGATTAGGAGAGGATTTGGGTTTCCCCTCCTTTCTATGATAATTCATTGTTACCAGGCACGGGAATTGTGAAAAAACTGGAGTCAAATGTTGTATGTAGTAAATCACCAGCTTTCCTGGCTTTATTTCATTTTCTGACAGAATTGTCTGCCCATAATTTACACAGAGGTTTATTCAGCTCAATTATTTAATTTGAGATTAAAGACTTTCGTAATAATGGGCGAGAAGTATTGGTTGGTTAACAATTAAAACATCTTAGGGATAATTCGCCTATCATAATACTGACCATTTTGGTAATATTCAAAACGAACATAAAGACTTTCATGCGAATCATAAAACATGCTGGTTTTGACAAAACTGGACACTTTTAGAGCAAAAGTGCAGAGTGAAAAATCTATTTAACTGCCTGATTGAGATTGTTTTCATTTAATTTATTGAGTATACTGTAGCAAATGGATCATCTGTCCCAGTTTGGATTAATTAATTCAGTGCAAGAGGAAGACACAGAGAATCATTGCCCTTGGAAGTCGATGACAGTGCATCGTTTTAATACAGAATGGCTGAATCACAGTATTTTCTGGGAACAGGTTGACAAAATGAACATTCCTGTGAAAATTTGACATGTGTAAGCTAATGCACACATCAACAATCATGTAAAAATAATACAGTAAAAGGAATATTGAGATGGACTGGCTGGAGATACAATCATTGATTTTATTGCTTTATTAAATTTTCCCTGTTGCTTATGGTGGAGAGAATTTACAGCGATTGAGTGATTGGAGTGACATTATACTGAGAGGCCGTGTGTGAATATTAACCCATAGAACCTACAGACCCATATATGGGCCAGTAAAATGTGGCTGCTGTATTAAAACTTGTGGTACTGAAGGCCTATTTTAAATTTTATTTGAAATCCCAAGGTTTCCAAAGATCCCAAAAATATACTGCTGAATTATAGGGAAGTGTGTGTAAAATGATGAACAAGATTTAAATATTCCCCATTTGATTTGATGTTATGGCTATGAAAACATGGCATCCCGAGTTTGAATATTTCTCTCAGTATTAGTGCGATGTGGCTTCAGTGAAGCGCTGTACTGCTGCCTCAGAGCAAGAAGGTCGTGGGTTCGAATCCGGCCTGGGGCCTTTCTGTGTGGAGTTTGCATGTTCTCCCTGCGTTTGCGTGGGTTTCCTCCCACAGTCCAAAGACATGCATATCAGGCTAATCGGAGACGCTTAATAGCCCATAGGTATGAGTGGCAGACTGAATGGTGTGTAAATGGCATGTGCGCCTGCGATGGATCGGCGGGCTGTCCAGGGTGGGTCCCTGGCTTTCGCCCAGTCAGTTGGGATAGGCTTCAGCTCCCCTGCAACCCTAGTGAGAAGAAGTGGTATAGAGAATGGATGGATGGACTTTGAGCCTACTTGAAGGATCACTGAAGTAGAAAAGTTAGTTTATGGAGTGAAGGCAATTCCAGGTTCACACCTCAAGGGTATTCATTTTTCACAGCAAATTCATTTAGACGCTTTACCATGCGTGAAACTCAACAGCTGAGCAGAACGTTGGAATTGCCATGAGGGGAATCTACTCAGTAACAAAGTGTCCTTCATCAGAACATGACACACAGTAGTTAAGGAGTTATTTCAGAGGTCATTCATGATTGAACATCAAGATGTACATCAAGAGTTTTGACACTGGAAACTTAAATATAAATGAAATATTGTGTACGCTCATTCTCTCTTATCGTATTCCTTCCAAAATATTTTACAAGCAGTGTTCACCTAGTATTCTGATTAAGCCCTTTAAATCAGGGATGTCAAACTGCTGGTCTGCAAAAGGGCCAAGGAGCTGCAGGTTTTCAATCCAATGGAGGAGAAGCACATCTGATAGAACTAATCAACTGCAGGCTGAGTTCAGTTAATTATTTATATCAGGTGTGCTTCTGCTTGGTTGGATCAAAAACCTGCAGCTCCTCTGCCCTTTTAGAGACCAGACACCCCTGCTTTAAATCACTTGGTTTCTCCACATTTGTATGACAATTCATTATTACCAGGTACAGGAATTGTGAAAAAGCAGGAGTCAAATACTGTTTGTAGAGCAAATTATCAGCTTTCTTGGTTTCATTTCATTTTCTTGCAGAAGTGTCAGCACATAGTTTACAGAAGTTAGTCAGCTACATTCTTTGAGATTAAAGGGCTTTGTTGTGACATTCTGGAAGTATTAATAGGTTAACAATAAGGACAGCTTGAAGATAATTTGCCTCATAATGCTGACCATCTTGATAATAGACAAAACAAATGTGTATAATGGGCTGTCATATGACTCATGAAACATACTGGTCTTGACAAAACAGGACACATTCAGAGCAAAAGTGCCGCATGGTTGAGATTGTTTTAATTAAATTTATAGAGTATTCTGTAGCGAATGAATCATGAAAAACAATTCAGAAAAAGTAATGGGCCAGGGGGCTACAGATTTTCACTCCAAATATGCAGAAGCATACCTGATACAGCTAATCAACGTAGTAGAAGCGTAGTGGCTAATTAAGCTAACAACTAATGCTGCATTCGGTAACGCATCCCACGAGCCGTGTTTTCGAGACGCGACTGGTGAATTCCGTTCTTTTGACCTCACGACCTCACTGTCCAAATGACCCTTCCTCGTACCTTCGACTTTAATTCACGACATGACTCGTGTTTACGAGTGTTACCGAATGCAGCATTACATAGTTCATCCATACACTGTCAATGGTTCCGACTATGTAAGTTAGCATCTGTGCTTTCGAGAAACGTACCCCAGACTGGGATCAGTTGATCAAATTGCACACATCAGGTGTGCTTCTGCTCAGTTAGATTGAAAACCTGCAGGCTCTTGGCCCTTTCACAGACCAGTTTGAGATCCCTGCTGTAAGGGAATTAATTTCGATGCTTTACCATGGGTGCATCTCAAAGCCTAGGCTGCATCCTAAGAAGGCTGCATTTTTAGGGGCCGTCACTTAATTCCATCTGCCAAACTGACATGTCTTTTCATCTCTGCTAAACAGCCTTGGTTTAACCGAGTCTTCACTGGTTTCCCCAACCCTAACCTTGACTCTAACACCTAGCCCTAAATCTAACCGTAAATTTCTTCTTTTCCTAGCCCCAAATGTTAGTTTGACGAATGGTAATAAGTGACGATCCCTAAAAATGCAGCCTTCAAAGACTGCAGCCTACGCTTTGAGATGCACCCCATGTGTGAAACTCAACAGCTGAGCAAAATAAGTGTATTGCCGTGAGGGGGATTTACTGAGTAACAAAGTGTCCTTCATTGGATTGAAGTTGAGGAATTATTGTGCAGATCACCCATGATTAAACATCAAGATGAATATTAGGAGTGTTGACACTGGAAACTCATAAATATCTACACTCTCATTCTCGCGCATCATATTCCATCTGAAATATTTTCCAGGCAGTGCTGAGCTGGTATTTTAATGAAGCCTTGTAAATCATTTGGTAATTGGTAGCAGTGTGTTTAAAATACTGGTATAGTTTCTGTGCATTCAAAACCCAGCTTTTGCATTGAGCCACTCAACAGCATGTTCCCACTCTTGTTTCAGTAACAAGTGGAGAGCGTGCCGCATATTACGCTGCTAAAGTTAGTCTCAACTATGACTTAATAATTTTTTTTTTTTTTTTTTTTTAAATGTTTTTCTACGGAAAAAGAATGCAAAATCTTGTACAGCAGTACTCATTGCTACAATTTTGCAACTGATATGACAAGAACAGAAAAGCTTGTTCCCTCCTGAGAAGCTCTTGATGCTCATAAATCAACTTGTTTTTGCCATCAAGAATACATTTTCAACTAGTCGCACATTTTGTAAATTTCAATGTAGATTTAATTTCTGATAAAGAATTGAAGTTCAACTGATAAAATTTTGAATTATTGATATGAATTGGAAAAAAAAAACAACATTCTTTACTTGTACGTAAAGCATCAATTTCACTCAGATGAATTTTAATTCTCAATATCATGAATAACAATTTTGGCTTGTTGTACCTGTTTTTCTTGAAATGAGGAACTCTCTATACAAAGAACATAAACACCTTGTTATGAACACCATACTAATGCCAAAACAGGGCCTCCCTTTGGTCTGATTGCACAAGATATTGAAAACATTACTTTGGGATTTTGGTCCATTTTGACAAGATTACATCACGTAATTTCCACAGATAAGTCAGATGCACATCCATGCTGCGCATCTCCCATTTACCACATCCAACACATGCTCCATTGGATTCAGAACTGGTGGTCAAAGAGGCCATTGGAATACACTCAACTTGTCTTGTGCATGAAACCAGTTTGAGATATTTGCTTTGTGATATGGTTCATTATCAAGCTGGAAGTACCCACTGCATTGGTACATTTTGGCTATAAAAGCCACAATACTCTGATAGGCTGTGATAGTCAATCAATAATTCATTGCCACTGAGGGCCTATTAAAAGTGCACCAGGAAAACATTCCTCAAACCATCACACCACCACCTGAACAGCTGAGACAAGGCAGAGTAGGTCTGATTCATACTGCTGATGCCACATTTTAAGCCCATCATAAGCATGTGGGAGCAGAAATCAAGATTCATCAGCCCAGGCTACGCTTTGCCCATCTTCAGCGGTTCAGTTTTAAGTGAGCCGGGGCCCACAAAAGCCTCTGAGTATTCATCAGCAGTTAAACCCCATCCTTCTCAAAGTTTGACATGTAGTGTATTCTGAGATGCTTTTCAGCTCGTCATAGTAGTTAAGAGAGGTTATCAGAGTTAGCACAGCCTCTCTTTCACCATGCGCACACCATGTAACATGACCGCAAAACAATTCTGTAAGTGCCACCTCCTATCACATTACAGAGTCAACATGTTTACCTCAAGAGTTCAATGAGTATCCCATCGACCATGCTGGGTGATGGAGATTGCACACTGTTCCTGCTAGCTGTCACGGTCTCAAACGAGCGCGAGCAGTGAGAGCGTAAAGCATGCCACCCAGCGCCAAATCCTTGGGCAAATGAGCTTTGTAGTGCGTCATCTTGTGCACTTCTGGTGACCAATGATGGCAAAAGCTGCGCCAAATCGAAGATGCCAACTTCTAAATGGATTTTCTGTGGCCGCATTCGCACTTGAGCAAATCTCACTCGCTCCAGTGCCTTCTGGTTTGTCTCAATTACTCAAGTTATGAAATCTCTTTGGATGAAATACTGGCATCCTAACTCACTGAGACTCCACTCCTAGGTAACAAAGGCATCAATTGTGTATTTTCCAGCTGAGCTGCTGGTCACAGTGTATTCTGTAATGGTTAAGACATAGATTATTGAATATATTCAATATATTTATATCAATGCACAGGAATAGTGGGAAGTACCCTCAAACAGTCATTTTAAATTGATAGCATACCTCATTAAAATACTGATGCAGGGTCAACCACAACAAAAAAGAACGGAGATGTTTCTGCCCATTTTTTCATGCGCCACTGCATTACATAATGAATTACGAACAACATAAATACACCCAAAAGAGACAAAATGAAACAGCCCACTGATTAAAAATTCTTTTTGCGAAATTAAATTTCACTCAAATGCTATTCAATCATGTTATACAAATTTCCAGTGGTAATTAATACTACCCCATTTCCAAGAAAATAGGGACCCTCAGTAAAATGTCAATAAAAACAGAATGCAATGATTTGCAAAACACTTAAACCCTACATTTAATGGAAAAATAGTGCAAAGACAACATATGAAATGTTGAAACAGGAAAAAAAAAAAAAAAAATTCTTTTGTGAGAAGTTTTGTATTTGATGCCAGCAACAGATTTCAAAAAAATTTAGGACAGGGGCAACAAAAGACTGGAAAACATCTCACTGCCGATTAGGTTAATGGACAACAGGTCAGTTATGCGAATGGATGTAAACAATCTTTCAGAAGCAAAGGTGGCAAGGGCTTCACCCCTCTGTCAATGACTGCAGGGGAAAATATGTCAACAATTTAAGAGGGTTTCTCAATGTAAAATTACAAAGAATTGTGGGATTTCACCCTCCCTGGTACATATTATAAGATTTAGAGAAATCCCTGTATGCAAGGAACACGGCCTAAAGACCCTCAGGGAACAATGCATTAAATAACAGACAGGATTCTGTCGTGGAAATCTCTGCATGGGTACAGAAACACATCTGTAACCCATCGTCAGAGAGAACAGTTTCTTGCTGCATCCACAAATGCAAGTCAAAACTCAGCCATGTAAAGATTAAACCATATATAAACATGATCCAGAAACCCTGCTGCCTTCTATGAGCCTGAGCTCATTTAAGATGGGACTGTGGTTAAATAGAAAACTGTTCTGTGGTCTGACCAATCAAAATGCGAAATTCTTTCTGGAAATAATGGAAGCCACGTCCTATGGGACAAAAAAAAGAGGAGAAGGCACATATGGCTTGTCATCAGCACACAGTTCAAAAGCCAGCATCCATAATAGCATGAGGTACATTAATGTAAATAGCATAGCTAACTTGCACATCTGCAAAAAACCATTAATGCTGAACCATCCACACAGGTCTTGGAGCAACATATACTGCCATGCTGATGTCTTTTTCAGGGAACTTATTGCTTATTACAGCAAGGCATTGCTAAGCACCACATTCTGTGTGAATTACAACATGGCTCCATAATAATGGAGACTGGGTGCTAAACTGGCCCACCTGCAGTCCAGACCTGTCACCCAGTGAAAATATTTAGCACAGTATGAATTTGAGAAAAAAAAAAAAAAAAAAAAAGTCAAAACAGGCCTTGAAGTGCAAGTAGCTGAAATTTTACATCAAGCAAGAATGGGAAAACGTTTTTCTTTCAAAACTACAACAGTTGGTCTGATCAGTTCAGTTCCCAAACGCTTAGAGTGTTGTTACAAAAGGTGATGCAACACAGCGGTCAACATACCCGTATTCCAACTTTTTTGAAACCTCTAGCTAGCATCAACTTCAGAATGAGCACGCGTTTAAAAAAAAAAAAAAAATCTGTTTCAACATCTAATTGTTGCCTATGTGCCATTTTAAACCAAATATTGTTTTGATGAACAGATCATTGTTTTAATGGGATTAAGGGGGGGAAAGACTATCGCATTTTAAATAGAATCCAGCTGGGATACGTCGCCACTAATCCTTTTCAGACTACAGCACTTAACTGTGAGGTTACAAATCCATAGTGTGATGTGTGGTCCCAGTGTTATCACCAAAATGATTTAAAATTCAGCAGAAAACTGATCATGTATTCTTAACAGGACCCTTTTCATCCCAGAGCAAAAGGTAATTTTGGCAAAGGACATTGATTTGACAGGTTTCTGTTGAGCTGCTCTTACAACTGTGAGAGACCCCTTTCTCTAAATTAAACTTTTAGAAGTACAAGTTCTTACTGCACAGGAAGTCAAACAGTGGTGACTGTGTACTGTTAATGCTTTCATCTTCTACGTGTCAAGACCTGACATATCAAACTGACTTCCTTGAAATAGGACCCCTTAAAGTTGAGTTTAGGTCCATTTGCTCTGAATGGTGACTGTTGTAGCATGACATCTGGTAGGGTTACATTCTCTGAACTTCGATACTTCAGGAGAAAATTTTGTGCATCCCCCCAGACCTCCCCTGACCCTGAGAACTAGGTCTAAAATGATTGTTTATCAAACTAAAGCTAGATTCTGAAGAGAAAATCAAGAAGGCAAAGCATAGTGGCTCAATTCTACAGCTGGAAATGAAATTTGACACTCATAGGAAATGGCAAAATATTTCAGTTATTTTATTCCATTCAGTATTGCATGCAATTACTTAAAATAATCCTTGATGAAGACTCAAGTTTTCCCATAAAGCAGAATTGAAATAAATATCAAAGAACATACATCACAAAATGTACATTTACTTACCCAGATGGCAAGCGATTCTCGGCAGAAGACGCTGAAAGGAATGCGATAAAAATAAAAAAGTCCCTTTAGAACTACCCGATCTAATTATTCTTAATACAGGAATTCCCTCCAGAAGGCTAAGGCATTAATTTTGCTCTCGAGTCACCTGGGAAGTTTGAAATGCTGTCAAGAGATACAATCACACATCTGCCCTTTTAGAATACAGCTTTTCCACATGCAGTGATTATCAGGACCCATACAGTCATTTGATGTAAATCCAACTGATGCCAAGCTAATATTTCCAGCTTCGAAGAATGGACTTATCCTGGATACTCATGATAGCCATGTGTTGATTTCTCAGGAAGGTTTTGCAAAACCAGTTCTCACTGAACCTCATCAGGTTTGTGTGCGACAGCCTATCTGTATTCAACCAGTCCATTAATCCACCATCACACTGCCAAAGTGACTGCACCACATAGTCCCTCAGGTTACCGTGGTGTGACCAACTTCAAATTAGGTTTGAATACAAAATCCTGGTATAAAATGGGCAGAGGGGAGAGGCAAAATTAACTTTGAAAAACAGAAAAAAGTTGCGCTTCAGGAAGTGGAATTCCACAGGGAGGGGCAAACATAAAAAGGAATAGATGATGAAGTAATCAACTAAGAGAACAATTGCACACGCAGGTAGATATAAAAAAATCAAACCGAATACCACTGGTATACTAATGGTAGTATTCCAATTTTTATATCCACCTTGATGAGTGATCTTTCTCTTTGTTGAAGGATTAAGTCAATTAGGCTTTTTGAAAGGCAGCTCAAAGACCGGAGTGAAATTTTATTTCCTTCTCACTGATAAATTATGGCTCATTTTGAGCAAAGCATTATTTTTTTCTTGTTTAGGTTTGGTCACAACAAAAAGTGTGCGCAATAATTTAGGTTTGCCACCCAACCATCTGTCTTTGCAGCTGCAAAGACTTTTACAAGACCATAAAGAACAGTTGTCAGTTAATAATGCAATGGCATTCCATAGTAACATGAAATTAAGTAATGCTTTCGGATGAATGAAACGCATCATGCAAGTATCACCATCACATGGTAAGCACCACAGATCTCCTGCATCACGCATTATTCTCCACAATTTTGGAACAGGGGTTCTAAGCTCATTTTAATGCATCATCTGATTTCCAGTGTTCATTGCTTATCAGCTTGAAGTCATTGTGTTTCTATGGCTTCCCCAATCTCTAGTTACAATATACATTCTTTGAAATTTTCCTGATGCCCCATCATTGCCAAACATGTTAATTAAGCAAAAAACAAAAACACCTGTCATTCGCTCCAAAGCACCAAAGAGCATGTCAATGGTCTTGTAATAAATTAACACAAATCCACAACGGGTAACCAAAAAAACAGTACTGACCATGTTCCATCAGTTCAAAGAATAAAAATGCTCCATGAAAAGCATCTGTGGCCCTCAAAATAAATATCGAAGGCAATACCATGATGTTGGTTAATACAATTTTAGACGTCAGACCTTGTCTCATTGCTGGTGACTTTTGTACTTTACTGCCATCTGCTGGGGGGTTTCAGGCATTGGAAGGTAAAAAGCCAAGATAGGACAATCCACTTACTGGTGCTACGGCCGTGGTTTCCCCGTCAACACAGATAATTCCATTACTTCATCATATTACATTGAGCATGGAGTCATAGATAAATTTTCCTCTTCATTCTATGAATTCATGAACAGAATTAAAATGAATGTCAAGAATAAAAAATATAATCTTTCGTTCTAGGATAACCTCCCCCTCCAGACTGCATTTGGAACAATAACTTAGGAAGATTTTACCGTTTAGGTGATTCGATTACCACATTAATGGCTAAAACTATGATATATTAAGCATGCAAGTCCAAAACTATTTTTTATTTAATAGTTTAAGAAGTTCGCAGCTCCCAAACTCAAAATTTGGAAATTCTGCGCATGATGAACAAAGGAAAATCCCGGTGAAAGACAACAGTCGTCCAAAACCAAAGGCAATATCTGTCACTGTATTCACCCACATTTAAATGTGGCAGATCTAGTAACAATAGTGTGGTGAATGCAGTAACAGCTCAAAGCCAGGTGTCCATAATGTGACAATTTTAAGTTCAAGCGCTGACTCGTATTAGAACCCTTGCTTCATTTTTTTTTTTTCTTTAAACGAATTTTAGTGCCTTTAAGTCTGAATAAAACCATTAACCTTAGAGCTCTAGTATAATTTTAATTTTTCAGAAATTTATCTTGTGCTGTTGAAAACCTATCGTGCGGCAACTTCTTTAAAAGAGCTCCCCTGCGGAAGCTCTTTTAAACAAGTTGTCACATGATAGGTTGTCAACAGCTTTGAATTTGATATCTTGCATCATTGAGCCACACCATTTTCATTTAGTGCCAATTTTCATTTAGGGTTAATGTCATTTAAAAAAAAAAAAAAAAAAAAAAAAAAAAGGGCATTTTTCAATGTACCAGCATTTCCAAGAACCACCGTACCAGATTGGGAAGACAACCAAGAGGATGCATTATCAAAGCACACACACTGCTGTGTCACATGTTCACCAGAAGAGAGCCAAATAAAAAGAAAAATAAAAAAAAAACATTTGAATAATGGAATGGTTTTATTCTGCCCATTGCAATGCAGTAATACACAGCAAATGACCATCATTGACAAAATGGATGAACATTGAAAACCACAGTTACAACACTGGAGTGACAATTGTCACAGGCTGAGAGTCTTCTACCATTACTTATCCTCTTTAGATTTAGACATTAAGTATCGTGTCCAGGGCTAAAGGCCAGGCATTACTCTTCAATTAGTAAATAAAACAGTCAACTTCAAAAGCCATTAAAAAAAGTCATGCTTGTTATTCTCAAAATAAAATGCTCACTGCTCATACTCTTAAATTATTTTTAAATTAGATCCAAATTATGGAATAACCATCACAAACACAAAAGTTTCCGCAAGAAGTGAACGCTTAATACAATGCTATGGGTAACCTGCACAAGCATTTGACGGGCATGAGATCTGTCTAGTGGAACATGGCAACATTACCAGCACAGCCTTACAACAGAATTAGTTATGCACATTGTGCAACTTGAATCCAATGATTTTTGAGATTCAAATCCTGTGCTTCATACTGGCCAGACTGAAATAAATGTTCCTTGTCTAAAAAAATAAATTCTATTGTTAGTAAAGTTTATAATTTTTTTAAATGAATAAATACCTATGACGGTAATATAGTTGTTCATATCTTCAGTTTGGTTTATTTTGAAAGAATTCCCCCTTCCCCAAAATTAAACTAAAAATAATTAAAATTAATAGGAGGCTGTAGCAGAGCTTCATTGTAGGGAATCCTACAGTAATTGTACCTAATATATAGCCAGTAGATCAGACAGCCGTAGCCACGTCATGTGCACATGACCCCACTGTTCAGATCCCTCTAAAGCCAAAACAATACAATACAGCACAGATAGATATTTTTGAGTTTAGTAATACCCAGTCTAGCAGCATTCTGGCAGGTCTACTTAGAAGTTATAGAGCAAAATTCAACGCTTAGAACAAGTACAGTACACTATAAAGATCACACCTAAGTGGTATATTAATAAAAGGGGGTGGAGAAGCCTGTATACACCACTCTTCATATTAGTGCGGCAGATGGATGGTCCTAGTGGCTGTCGTAATCCTTCTTGTCCTTCTTGCCCTCACCCTCGCAGCTGTCCACCCCATCACTGTTCTCGTGCCTCCGCTTGCGATTATTGCGCACGTTGAAGCGCGGGTTCATCTGGGACAGTGAATCCATGCCCAGGACCTTGTGGATTTGTCGGAACGCAAGCAACCGGAGTGCATACTGCAAGACGAGATATACAATTCGGTTACTATAAGGAAGACGAGCCATTGGTCAGCAAACATAACTCATTCAATAATGGGCACCCGATCACAAATTTTTGTCCAAATTAAAAGAATACCCCGGCATTTTTGAACTGATCATATATACAGGAGGCTACCATTATCCAAACAAGCAATCTGAATTAGACACAGGGCAGTGTTAACAGAGGTATTTCGTGTCGAATCACTGAAAAACAAGGTTTTGGCACATACCATCCCAGATGTTTCTGAAACCATCAGGTGGTCTACACCAATGAAAGAAGTAACTTCTAAAATATCTTAACTTTTTTTTTTTTTGGAAAACATGTTTAGTGGATTCATAAATAGTTAATTTATAGGGGCTAAGTTGGCCATTTTGACTGCACATATTTTTTCTAACTTTCAATAACTTTAAAATTACATCTAAAGTGAAAATAAACATCTATTACCATGAGGCTAGGAAGCTTTGCCCAGCTGAGTGCTTGACTGACGGTCAGTTCCATGAAAATATGATTGGGGTTCAGAATTTATGTTGTAACCAGTTTGTATGAAGTTACATAACATGATATATATGCCAATAAAACAAACGCAACCCTTGCGGCCACCCAGTCTTCAAAGTTGGTCAAACACTACTCTTCAAGCTACAGAAAAATGTAGATGTGAAGGAAATCGGAAAGAATGGTGGCAGCAAATGCTGGTCTGTTGCCAGTGCCCAAGATATACATTTTCAAAATAGTAAAAAAAAATAAAAAAATAAAAAAATAAATAAATATGCAGACACCACACAAGGCAGATCCAGCAAAGCTGTCAATGCAGCTTTGCAACCTGACAAAGTTTGAGCACTCTAAAAAAAACACTAGTTTATTAAGCAAGACAAGAAACAAGTCTAGACTCATTACGGTTAATTAAATAGGTTTTCAATCTTCAGTAGCGCCAATATTGACGTTCTGAATCACCCAGATAACAGAGCAGCATTTAAACATCATTTTGACAGCTGGTTCAACAACTTAAAACTGACAATCCTATTCTCCATTTCCTCATGCCTTGTCATCATTCCACCTATCATTTTCTGGATGTCTGACAGAGTATTTGGCCTGCAGGCCAACTGAATACGCCAGATGACACAGGCCTCCATAAAGCAATTTACCATTTAAAATGGCTGGGTGCACTTTTCAGCTGACAAAAGGAACCAGGGGGGCAGAGAATTTCAGTAGCAGGCCATAGCCATTGGAAAACCATGAAGACTGTAAGTTCTGAGGGCACCAGTGATGGTAGAAATCATTCCTAGTGCCCCAATTTGGAGGCTTTCTGGATGACCGCTTTTGAGGAATAATCAACATTGATCAGGCACACAATACTGAGGATGTGCATTATAATTACATACTCTTAACCATCATTTACACTGAAATGAGTAAATTCCAGAGTACCTCCATAAGACAAGCAGACCCCCCATAAAGTAACCGTTGTGAAAACTAGACTGTTGTGACACAGCAAGCTAGTGATTTCTCCTTTAGGGATTTGAACCTTTACAACCTCCTCTCAATAGCAGATAAATTTTAAACGAAAGTTTCTGGGTGCAGGGTAGTACGACGTCTTGGGTTTACCTGAGCACTGGACGTGATGTCTTCTCTCTGCTGCTCGGTCATGGCACCCAAGGTGTCGGTCAAATTCTTCTCGCAGGGGTCTACCAATCCGGGACCACCTACACCAACAAACATTAATCTATTGTCCCCATAAACCTGAACCAAGAAGCAAAAACTTTTTTTGGCGCTTCAAAGCTTACTTAACCAAAATTTGAAGCTTAAACAGCGCCATAACCCCACCCAGTCCCTACTCTTCAGGAGCATCATACTTTCCAGTTGTAACCCAACAATCAGCACACTCACCTGGCAGCAAAATGCCAGATGAAATGCATTCGAAGACCCTCCGCAGTGCATCTCCGGGGCTCAAAGGGCTTGAAGCACTGGATATGGCCTTCTCAACAAGCAGCTCCATTGCCTTAAATGGAGAGTAGTAGACATCATACCAGCACTCATTTGCGAAAGAAACCTTTACATCCTTGGAATCAGGAAAGGGTGGGGATGGTTCAACACACCTTCACCAAAACGGAAGGTTTTTGAAATACAACGCCAGAAATTTAGACACATAGTTGTTCATTTTCAAAGAAACACTATACAAACTGTGAGGCCAACTGAAGCCATATTAGCAACATGCCTACCCTTTTCAGATACCACATCAACCAGAAATCCTTCAGGGGTAATTACTGGTCCAGCAGAAATGTTGACAACCAAATATCCGTTCTGAAAGATTTCAGGTCGCAAGCTAGCCAGCAGTCTCCACCTTGGAAAAGATACTCTAACATTTAATACAAACACTGATTTTGTCCCGGTCACAGGACAGTCCATTCGGCCGTGACCACCTGGGCGTAGTCCACAAGTGCCCGCTTGCGATACCTTGTTACCCCTTGCCTCTAGAGCCTTCACAAGCCACACACTGAAACAGGCAAATTTTCAGCATGAAATTATGCTTTATTCAGCCAATTCTGTTGCTATGGCAACCAAAATTGATATGCGTCGTGCCCAAACTATAACCTTTGGCCACATCAAATATCAAAGGAAATGGGTGAAATTTGTGGCCTGTAGACCCCTCAAGAATGCGATTCTAATTAAAGGGTTAGACCGTTGGGAGGCAAATTTATTCTATTGATTCAAATATTAATTAACTTACCAGAGCCATGACAAAGACTTAAAAGGGACAAGACATTCTGATGATCAATTAATCAAGTGCATTTGATCAGCAGCGCCTGGCCGCTGATTACCCTCTTAATTCCTGTGGAAGCTGTAAGGGTGTACTTAGTTTCTCCACACATGGCCTCTGCATTTTGGTTGAATTTTTTGTAAAATGAATAATGGCACGATGGAATCTGTTGTGTCGTTTTACGCCTGAGGTTAGATTTACATAATTTTAGGACCTGATTAGGACCAGCTGATTTCTCATGTCTTGAAATGTAAAACCATTAAACTGAAAGAGGGTGTACTCTCTTTTTCTCATGACTGTATGGCTTTATGTTGTTGCTGAGGTTAGACAAATGTATCCTCATCAAAATATACCATGGAATTTTCCCTGGTAGTGTTTGTAGCCAGATATGCCATGCTGGCAGCAGAACATGTTTAATAGGGAGATGTTTTTCGTGCAATGTCTATATCATCATTTAATCTTTTGAATAGTTCAAGGGCAAAATCTCAAAAATTCAATATGCAGTTATGATTTTCCAGTACAACTAAAATCACAGCATCATTTAGACGCCTGTGTCTTAGGTTATGACCCATCTATGGAGACGATTTAATCTGCTCAATGCAGACGAGACAAGAGGCCTCCCACCCATCAGTGTGGGTTTTTCATCTAGGGGACCTTCACCCGTTTGGATGGGTATATCGTTTGTGCTTGTGGTCCTGTGGCAGGTCATAACCTTCCGAGTCTTGCATAGTTTTCCCTGTACACATCGAATGTTTAGTGTAGAGGAGTGATGAAATTACAAAAAAGACAACGCCTCAGTTACAGGGCATCTGTGTCTCTGTGTAAAGAAATGAGCTGGCCAGCTCCAAGACACTTGGGGGACAGAGTTGATCAACTGACCAGAAATACGATGCTAAACCAGGTGCATTACAAGGCAGAAATTGAGGTGTTACTGGTAGTGCTTTTGTGTCAAAAAGAACTCAAATCACATGATCAGGGATGATCATTCCCAGTACTTATGGACAGGGATTGATACGGTCTTTACTCAGACATGGTTTCACCATTTTGTCCTACAGGCCATAATACAAAGTGTCATCACTAGGAATCAAGTTTATTCCAGGTGTTCCCCAACTGTATTCAGACTTGGAATTAGGACAAAAAACGCAGTCAGGAGACGACAGAGGTCGTGTGTTTGCAGCCACACGCTCAGTGGTAGGAAGCCAAAATTGCGACCAGAAATAATGAGTAATCCTAAGAAATAAATGCAGGATTCCCAATAAGCAGCCCAAAATATAAAAAAAAAAAACACCCTTAAACAAAGAGCTACGTGAAATTGTTATAATTTGTATTATAAATACAAAATGAATAAAACAGTAATTACCATGCCACAAAAATGGGCCATTTCCCAAGGAGAGAGTGAACAGAGTGAAAGGTACCAGGCGATGGTTACTCACCCAGCTGGGGAAGGCAGACCATGTGGGGACACGCTGACAGAGATCGCGCAGAATTCGAATGATAATCACACAGGATTGAAGTCCATTTGCTCTAGCCTTGAGTGTAACAAAGTCAAGTTCAGTTAGTCACAGGAACACACGGCCAGCTCATACAAAGGGTGAGTCTCAGAGAGGTGCAACACTACTGTTCACAATGGAAGCTTGAGATCAAGTCAAGTTCTCACGCCTACTTTTATGGTCAGCTGCCATTCACAGCAGTATTTTACCTCATTAGTTAGTAAGAGTTCAAAGTTTGTAAGATGTACCAGGGACAGGGTCCTCGTCATCTTATAAACCTTAACCTCAGGCTCAAAAAGTTCACAAACAAGTACTTTGAATTACATAAAAAGCTCAGAAGAGGAAAAAGTAGTAGGAACCGAAGTAGTCAAGGAAATCTGCTTTACTTTGCCATGATGGTGCCGTAAGGCAAACACATTGGCAAACTAATCGGATGTTCCTTTTCCCTCAGTGCCCATTACAACCAAATCACAAAGTACAACAGCTCAACATGAAAGCTCTTATAACACTTATGCCAAGTTACTCTGCAGCCTTATGGAGTAATGCTTTAAGTGAATACAGTGTGGATTGTAGTAGTACAATAAATGTGTTTATAAATGCAAGGATGCCTTCACAGGTGAAATTAGCATGTAAAACAATTGTGAGATGACTCAACTGGCAATGGTGCTACACTTTTTTCATTAAAAATGTTGTAGGCATCCTTGATTTTTTTCTTTCCCCTCTTTTGCAAGTTCTCTTTTGTCCAACAATAAATTTAAGAACATTTGCATTTGATGAAGACTCATTTAAATGAATGCAATGTATTGAAAATTAAAACAAAAATGCATCTCATAAGGCTACAATAAGAAAGTAAAATGATGTTCCAAACCTGGAACCACTTAGCGTGGCGTAGAGCAGCCAGAGCGTCAAGGCATTTTTGCCTGTCCAAGACGTCCGCTGGGTCTTTCACCAAACCCGAGGTTACATCTAAAAATGGATTGAATTATCAAAGGGTAGTGAGGAATGGGTGTTTGACCAGGTCAGCAAGACGTTCTAGGAAACAAACACATTGCCACACATACCAAGCCATCCCCAGTTAACCGCTCCCTTTGGCAATGAATGACCATTCACAAGACTTTCCAAACAAACGGACAGTGAAGACATTCTGCACCATGTCCAGTGGTCAACTACTGCACATAGCTTACCAACACCAATAAATGCTAGCTAAAATGCTCTAGTCTCCATTTACTAGCTTCAACCAGTAATTGATTTAAGTCACGTATGTGTTCTGGGGCAGGGTCATTTGTAAAGGACACCGAACAGTCAATAATTCCACTCTTATTTCCCATGTAAACTTCCAAGGAGGCCAATTTGGCATGCCTTACAATGGACCGGCAGAGTAACAATTTTAGACAAATTTGTTAAGATCTAAAAATGAGGTGGAGAGAGAGAGAGCTGGATAGGATCCAAAAAATACTACAGTCACAATATGAAGCTCTTCCAGGTACGTAGTGGAGGCTTATTTACACAGGTTGTAAAATTTCTGTGCCGTACACTAGTGCCCAAGACCACAAATGCACATTTCACCACGTCAGTTCAAATCCATCACTTACAAGGATGAGAATGTACCAAGCTGCTACAGGGAAAGATTACATTGATGCACGTAGCCTAATTTTTGCATTATTGAGGATAAGAACAAAGAAACTTATAGATGAAAAGAGTTGAAACAATAATGAAGGAACTTGCTATCCCTGCAAAACAAATGAAAGGTATCAAATCACTTTACGGCAGAATAGTAGCCATTCAATAAACAATCTGAGTCAATCATCCAAAGCGGTAACCTACGACTGTTGCATTGTCCCCATTAGACGCATACAGCCTGATATGATGGTCAATGGGCAATTTTAAAAATAAAACTCAAAAAACAAGCGACAAAAAAAATGTACGCCCGACAAAAAAAAACCCCAACCCCACCCCCCCCGGTACTGCATGGCAGGTGTGGCAAAGTGCTTTGTGAAACCCTGGTCAAAAATCCTTCCAAGGATGGAGAAGCAGTCCCTGATGGGAGGCCAGTTGTTGAGGATTGAGTGAAGGCCTTGGACTAGACTTGTAATAAGAATTAAAAAAAAGAAAATAAAAGAAAAAAAGCTACACACAGAGGGAGACGGCAGATCTTGCTGGAAAGAAGAGAAGCTCCCAGCAAGGGTTAGGACATCACTGCATGCACACCGCATCAGCTGGCTTTAAACCCCAGTCATTCTGCACTGATGGCTGTAAACCCAGGTCGAACCAGATTCCTCTCACAAAGCCTTCCTCCCTGAAGCTGACTGATACTCCCCTAAGGATGTCAAAATCGGCACTGACACTGGCATTGAAATTGCATTAGCCTCAAATTGCCTTTTCATTGTGGCAGGGAAAAAAAAAAAAAAAAAAAAAAAAAAAAATATATATATAAAAAAAATTTAAAAAAATCCTGTGTTTCCGGTAATGTCAAGAATTCGGGGTAGGGTACGTGGTCAAGATTTCCTTTCTTTTAAGAACTTTTTGTTGGGCCTGTAGTCAATCCTAAACCTGAGCGTTTCTAAATGTATGCTGGATGATGAACCACCCTAGACAGAACTGAATTTACAATGTTGTATCATCTCTTTCCGATGTCTGTTTTAATAGCGTAATTTTATGAAAGTGGAATTACGAGGTGTCACACACTCAGTACGTTTACATGCACAGTTAAGCCGAGCTACCGTAGTAGCTTGATTACGCCATTTAATCGGACTACTGCCTTGTCCCAGTACATATGCACGTGAGCAAAGTCGATTTATTGACCGAAGCATGCCCGTCTCCGCTATGATAGGAGTCGCTATACCCCCTTTCAGCTTGTTCATGTTGGACTTTTTTCAGTTGGTCTGTGATGTAATGGGTCAAACAATCGGCAAACAAGTTAGCTGACGGCTAACTGGTAACATGTCGAGAGGCAAGAACATGGGCAACCTTACGTCTGTGTACATTTTGTACGTGCTGTACGCCATGTTTTTCGTACAGTTGAGATACACGCCATCCCTGATGCTTATATCATCAGTTGAAGGCAGGCGGCAAAGGCGCATGCTCCTGGACTGCTCCTACAGCGCAACTTCTGCTATGCTCCACTTTGTGCCTTCTCTACTACCTTAGGGAGCATTTCCAAAAAGCGTAGTTGCTAACGAAGTTAAAGACTAATGACAGTGTTGTTTTGAGCTGTCCAAAGGCGAGTGGCACAAAAATTGATACTACATCTGAACAAGAGATGTGAAGCATGGTTTAAAAATGCTGCTCTAATGTTGCCTGGCAGAGATCTATTCAGGAAATCAAATTTAAAATATTGTTCCTGTGAGACCGATTAGGCCATGGAAAATTACATAAAGGGAATTTGTTCAGGGAGCCAATCGCTTTCATTTTTAGTTTCAAGTTGTCTTTGAAAGCTCACTGTGACAATTGTCAATTTCAAAATTAATGTTGCAAACTTCCACTTTTCACTGAAAGGGAAATAATGAATAAAAGTGCTACATCCTTGAATAAGCCATTCAAGTCACACTTTTCATTTAGCCAAATAACCAGGATCAACAGTTTCTGATCAGAACAGGGCAGGAGAGTTCAGAGAACTCCAGAGACTTCAGTTTCGACATCACATGCACCCATCAGACTGTTCCTGGGTGCAGATTGACAGGGCAATGCAACATGAAGCTTACCGCTCATTTTTGGTGCATTTTGCAATGCAACATATAACAAAATAAGCTTTGTTGCCCCCTTTTCATTTAATGGTGCTAGCTTGTAAGATTAAATGCCCGCTAGTTACTGTACACCTACTGTTTTGTGAAAAAACAGATGACAGTGATTATTATAAATCATGGAAGCGCGTTAATCGCAGCCTATCACTTAATGCGAGACGCGGTAATCAAGTAGTCTTTCGTCAGAAGCAGAGATGAAGCAATTAGAAGCAATCGCCGCAACGGTACATTCTCAGTTTTATTCAATTACTTTGCATATTTGATGCTGCTAAAACACACACACACACAAAAAAAAAACCCACTTCATCCTCAAGCGCCATCTGGATTTTGAATAGGGTTCGATCGATGTTCGTTAATTTTATTTTTGAACAGTGGTCAAAAAATTATATTATATAGGGTCAGCCCGTTTCACAACGGCTTTGCCGGAAATACAGGATTTTTTTGAGTTGTGCCTGTCCATTTGAGAGCAGGTTTTGATAAATTTTCAATTTTCCTTAATAGTGCCTTCATCTTTATACAATGTAGCAAACTTTTTTTATTGCCCCCTTGGGGATATTCTCTGTGAAATAAACCTGGCTTTGGACAGTACCCTCTCAGATGTTCTTGAAAGTCAACACAATCCTCCTGCCAAAGGTGCTACTCAAGCAAAAATGTTGATTTGTATCTTAAATAACTTTTGAGGTAGATGAATGTGTTTATTTTTGGGAATTCTGCTTGCCAATGCTTTCCTTTTTCCTCACTTAATCTGTTCATTATTTGGAAAATGATGATGAAAAATGTTGATCATCCAAAGTATTTCTTAAAAAAAAAAAAAAAAAAAACAAGTGCTGCCCTTCGATCAACATAAAAGCAAAGCAACCAAGAACTGTTCAGCATGCAGAGGGATTTAATCTCTTTATAACTACTTTGACTTGAACAGTTCAAATTCATGTATGAGACAAAGGAAGCACAGGAAAGCAAAACCTCATCAGAATATATGATTACTCTCCAAGTGTATTTAAGATACATATTCTACGAGTGCAGCATCTTTGACAAAGAAAATGTGCACATTTAAGAAAATCAGAGGGTCATTGTAGGGGCGTATCAATATTAAATGGAATGACCCCTTAAAAATGACATTATCTCAGAAGGGATAAAAGCAATAAGCACCATTTTCAAAAGGGTCTCTGTTCAAGGACATTGTATCATTTTGCAACAGTCAACAGTGCATTGTGTAATTGTTGAAAATTTTGATCTAGGACTGCATATGCACACTCAGGGGAGCACTTCCTAAGCACTGGACACCTCAGAGAGGTGAACTTCTAGACAGAGCAGATTATTTGTTTCCTGTGAGGGAAGTTCTGATCAAAAGGGACAATTTTTCAACAAGTCAACAACAAAAATGGAGCTCCCCCGATTGCCGTTTGGGAGACTTCAGTGTAAATTGTGAACATCTGGAATGTAAAACTACCATCTGAAAGCCTCCTAATGACCTTATTCACCCGCAGGGAAAAGGGTTCATGTTTTAAGGGGGAGGGTAGACACAAGGGCACAGGAAACAAAAATGAATCTTACCTGGGGCCTAACTAGAATTACACAATGCAAACACTGATCATGCTTTATTTCTGGAAAGATTGTAAGCACTGGCAAGTGTTACTGTGAACCCTAGAGCTTCTCTGCTGGCACAAGAGAATAATATATCAGGCCGAATCTTTTGGCTGCTGTGGAAGTGTCAAATGACCATTAGCAATGAGAGATCCACCAAAACTGCAAGTGTACTGGACTCAATATTTTATGCGTTACACACAGGAGCCCTTATGTGTCACTCAGTGTTAACGGAGTTTGGTCATACCCCAATAAACTCTATGAAAAGGCATTTGCCTTGAATCGTGTCACTTCAATACACAGAAAATATTGGAAGCTACACTGTGGTGTACATTCTGTAAGTCTAACCAGACTCTATATGCGCAAGAGCCAAGTTCAGATGTGGCAGTATTGCCACAGCCCATTTTGAAACTTATGAGAACCATGGATAGGTCTTACAGTAAACACCTTAGACTGACGCAACGATGGCTAACCAATAAAACTTCACACCCCGAGGCTTTCAAAGGCACAAGAGCTTAGGAAGATCTCATGAATAGACTAAATTTATCCCCACAAAAATACAATTTCCCCCCTTTCACAACAGTTCCTTTGAGAAACAGAACCTAGCGATAGCTTAACCACCCCTATGATTAGAACCTGCTCTGTGCCAGCAAATGGGCTCTACAGGATATAACATTTGGAGGTTTAATTCACAGTGTGCAGGAAACGAAAAGACCCCCGATCCTTTCCAACCTCCATCCCGTGAATTCTCTTCTCGGATGGTAGGAGAAGTAAGCGTTATGGTCACTTCCATCTTGGGATCGCCGCAAGAAGTCAGGATGATGGCTGCTTCTGGGATTGAAGCCTTCACTTCGTACTTCTCTGGAGTCACCATCTTTAAGTCCAAATTTATGAGTAATTAGCATTCATTCACACAGACTGACGATGGCCATCATAATATCACTTAGTATGGATGGATTTCATTTTATAGCCTAGTCAATGCCTTCAGATGCATATCGTAAAGCTGCAGTTGGTAACCTTGTAAAAAAAAGAGCAAGAGAGAGAGATTCTGATTATAAACATTACCGCCCCTCCCTCTGCTGTTCCTCGCCCTCCTGTAGCCCCTCCCTCAAAGCCCTTCATGCGCATTCATGAGTTCAGCAGTTTCTCAGACCTATGCCATGCAAAGTCATTGTAATGGTGCTTAATAACAGAGAGATGTCGCTGAAACAAAACTAAGGTTATCCACACAACGTGAGCATTAGCTACCCAACCTAATAACCAGCTGTACATATTACAAAAGCTCCCTAGCAACAAATAACAAACTTACATTTTTAGAGTGAATAAGATGAAAGCCTAGGCCCCAGTGTTAACTACACTCCAGGTCCACCTTGGGAAGAGGGAGCAGACAGACTACAAA
This sequence comes from Gymnothorax javanicus, assembly GCA_029692085.1. NCBI lineage: Eukaryota > Metazoa > Chordata > Actinopteri > Anguilliformes > Muraenidae > Gymnothorax > Gymnothorax javanicus. The sequence continues at coordinate 161,543,651 of CM056194.1, read as the reverse complement.
AAGGCAAGCTACTTTGCATCCCTGTACATTTGAGTAAAGTCTGCTTTCCGAGTTGCTAGCTACCCTCTAATTGATATGGCTTTATGTGGACTATTAGCCAATTTCACTGCATCACTGGGCAAGGCTACGCAAAGCTACAATGCTCTGCTAGGCTATCAAACACACGTAGGCATCGGTCATTAGAGCTACAGTTTAAGAACTACATGCCGTTGACTGCTGTTACAAATGAGTTGCTCTCACATAATTAAAACTCGAGCCCAGTCACTGTAAAGGCATGTGCAGAACAGTGCTACAGTGCTAGTGTAGAAGCATGCTAACAATCTACTAACTGCCAGCAGATCTTCCACTTATGCATGGTTTAAACAGGTTGCAATCATTACAACCCATCTCCACCTCCTTGGTCGACTGCTTCTCTGCTGGTGTCTTTGGTCTTTTCGGATAGTAGATGCAGTTATTAGCAACAAAACTGGGAGCGTAGACTAAAAGATTTGACATTTCTGGATTTTTACTGTCCTAGTCCACCATACGGAGTTTAAAATGTACTCTCAGACCACTGCAATTATGGACAGCTGAAAGGGTATCATGACATTACCAAATAAAACACACAAAAAAGTTACCAACTGCAGCTTGAAGCTTTTCCAGGAACTGAGTGCAGACAATTCTGGTCTTGACCAAGGGAGAGAGCATGTGCAGAGGTGAGGGGCTGAACAGCATGTGAACAAGAAGTGACTGACACGGCGTTAGAAACTCCTTCCGGCTCTGATTGGTTAATTTTGCTTGGATGCCATGAATTCTTATAAATACTAATAGAAGCACTTTGAGTAGCCAAATATACCAGATTTTCTTTTTACAGATTACTTGTCTTGTGTGCTCCTGTCAGTATAGAGTGACAGCTTCAGCAAATATGAAATAAGTTATACAGCAACGTTAAGCAAGAGGTGTCTAATCTAATCAAAGGGCTAATGTGGGAATAGGTTTGTCTTCTAGCCCAGCAATGAGATGGAAAATCCTACTTTTATGCAAAGAAAAAAAAAAAAAAAAAAACCCACGTCTGATGAAAACACTTAAAGCATAAGCCAGGGGTATCAAGTGTGCATTTTCATAGCCTCTTGCTTAAAAAGAACTTGGGTTCAGAATTTTCAAATCCAATAGGAGCAACCCGATATACAATACGGCACATTGCAAGGTGGATATGATCGTCGATAATGACGGATCAACGGTCAAAATGTAGACGACTTAACTTCCGCCCATATTTGCGCGCGATCAAATACTTGTATAATCGCGATTAATAGTGTTTACTTCCAAGACGTGGACAGAGGCTTAGATAAGAATTTAGTGGAATTTTTTAAGTTCACATCCATGATGGTTTTCTTTTGCGAAGCTTCACAATGCTCATCGCATAGTGAGAAAACCAAATCAAATCACAGTCGAGTTCTAATACGATAGCACGGTGTGCTGATCTAGATCGAGTGAGAACACCACAGTATACAGCACAGTGCAAACGCAACCTCGCTGAGTCATATTGTAAATATGTGATGCTTATTTAATTTTTAGTTTCATGCTGTTTAAAAAGACCAGAATTAAGACAATAATTCAAATAATAAATTCAATCTTAGATATTCACTTCATCACTTGCATGCAGCAGCGGCTGGGGCTTTGCAGCCCAGCCTGCGGCTGCATGCATTGGCTTGGTGAAGCTGTCCCCATTACTGGAAAAGCGGACGTCTGCAAGAAATCCCCTCCATTCATCTCCCGATTTACGACAGTTTTACACTATATCAGGTCGCTCCCATTGTTCACCTAGTATTCCCGTTTAACAGAATGCCATACGCAGTCATCAAGGACAGAGAAGGCTCATACCGTGAGCTGTTTGGGGAGGTGCTCCACAATGCATGCCAGAAGGCTCTTGGTGGGTTTTTCAGAGCAAAGCAGGACCAAGCTGACATTCTTGTCCCCCCGAAGGAGGAGGCCTTTGGCCAGTACCCCCACCCTCATCACACCTTTCAGAGCCCTGGGAGGATAAAAACGAGGAAACAAATGATAAAGCAGACACAAGAGCATAGTCACACGGCCTCATCCAATATGCCACATCTCGTAAATCACCACTGGTTTTTGCTTCAAATATGTATAGACTCATACAAAAACAATGTCCCTCTCAATCATGGTTTTTGCCCATTAGAACTGCATGGAGACAATCTCCTGAGACCTTGCCATCTGCCTGCGTTTGGTTATTTTACTTTGTACAAGGCATTTCTGAGCATCAAACTTTGGGAAGTGGGTGTGTTGCCCCCAGCCAACTAAGAGTGCGCAGAGGGTGTGAGGGTTGGGTCTTGTGAAAGCTTGGCAACACAAGGTCCCAAGAGGAAGTTGCAAAAATGATGGACACTGTGCAGAAAAAAAAAGAGCCATCATGAGATGGCGTATCCCCCCCACACACTGAAAAAATGAAAATGCCACCTGCTCCGGAAAAAAACCGTAACCCCTTAAAATTCTAAGTTCAAAATATTCCCATGGAAACCGGAAAAAATGTAGAATTCACGAACTTTGGATTAGCAAAGGGCACCACTTCAGGTCATGATTAATGTGCACAGCAAGTTTTGTTAAAAAAAATATTGAACGGTTTTCAAGTTATGCTCCGGAAATGAAATGTTCACAGACAGGACAGACAGATGACCGCACCCATGACTATATCCCCCCGCATTATATGCCGGGGAGATAAAAAAGGCAATACCGTGAGGCAAAAAGCCAAGTGGAAGAAGCCCGTTCCAAAATGAGCAAATCTGGGGTTAGCTTTCACCTGCTAGCGAGCACTACAGGATTTTGAGCAACACACAATTAGCCTGCTTTCTGTTGGATGAGCAAGTAAAGACAGTTAGTCAAGTTAGCCTGTTAAAGTACTTGCTTTTCTTTTACAACACATGTAGTGTTCTGAAAATTGCTACATATCTGTGTAACTTACTAGCAGTGTACATACACTTGACATCCTAGGATCAACCAATGCAAAAAACTCTGCATTGAGAAAATAACCCTTGAGGTATGTAGTGCCCAGTTTCATCAAAGAATCATTTTCCGCTTAACCCAAGCTGGTTGCAACAAACATAGCTATTAGGTAGATCATGGGAGGGTCTCTGCCAAGCATCTGTAATGGGCAAGTAAAGTTGCAGAACTGGTGTAGCAACATTGCCACATACAGCATTGATCTAGAACCACAAGAGACCAATCTTCCACCAACTAGTTAAAATTGCCTTTGCGCTAGCCACCCAAGGTTTGTATAGAATGATCATGAGCAACTAGCTCGCAATACAGCTCCAACTACAGTCAGGGGGCGTATGCTTCTGGTGCCGTTGAGCCATGGAGGAGGGGCAAACTTTCAATGTTGCGTTTAAAAACTGCAACAGACAAATCATACTCCATATAGCTTAAACGGCTTCTTTGCAAGTAGAGTCTTGCCACTATAATCCTCAGGAAAGCAGCAGCTGCCCCCTTCAGGCAGGACAGTCTAAATGATATTATAGCACAGACCTGCTGCTACTGGAGCTGGTCATGTGCGAAAAGGATAAGCCTTGCTGTACCTGTCTCTCTGCACATCCTTCTCTTTATCCTTGTCCTCTTCTTTCGCCTTGCCCTTTTCTTGGTCCGTGATTATGTCGGACACCAGTTTGAGCGCCCGCTCAGTGATGGAAACTATTTTCTGAATGGCCTGGAGCTCGTCCTCAACAGGGTAAATGGCAGCATGTTTGGTCATCACATACCGGTCGTCTGAAGAGTCAGGGCGACGGGGTGGCTATAAACACCAGAATCAAAGCATTCAGGAATTGGATAGGGGTGATCCCAACAGCAGTATGAACTACCATTATTGATGTGAACAAGACACTTTACGATAGATCATAACTTTCAAAATAACCATCTAATTTTAACCCTTTACTGTGAAAGATCAATTATTTTCTTAATTGAACTTCTGAAGGCAGAAGTAACGCTCGCTGCTGGTAATGTACAGCAATGGCTTTCCACAACATTGACTAAGAATTCTGGGAGAGTATGAGGCTAAAAATAAGAATTTAATTAAAGGACTAATACATTATATCCAGACTGCATCTGAAGACCATCTACTCTAAGCTTACTACAGGTCCTTGCGGTTGTGGAATAGGCAGGCCAGGCCGAACCCCCAGCAGACCAGGGGGCCCGGGGGGGCCTTGGGGGTAACCGCCGTCCGGCATCCTGCGGCGCTCGTCCCAGTGGTGCTGCTCCTCCTCCATACGGCGCCAGTACATGTCCTCCTCATAGCGCCTGTTTGCGACAAATGGGACCAGAATAATCACCACCCTACCTAGAGAATCCACACCAACATAAGCTGCAACTTATTGTAAACTTACACAGATGCACAAATTGCAGCATTTCTTTACAGCCTCTGAATGTCTCTCGTTTACAGGGTTCAGAAACCCCGCAGCATGACAGTCTCATCATGGTATTTTTTTAGCGATATCGATTTGACGCATTTGCATTTTTGAATTACCTCTTGATTCTGCATCACACTAGTTATGGAGGCTGACATTCTCACCACATACATGAAATCCTGGGTGAGGACTGTCAAATTTCAATGACTAGCTTGAAGGCATAAAATTGAAAAAGCACCTTCAGAGTGAGGTAGGAGTTGGTTAATATTGCGTTTATACAACATAGTTCTTTGTTTTTATGTAATCTTCCTTTTTAAAATGAGCAACAACTTCTAATCAGCCATTGCCTGATCTTCCAGGCGCCTACTCACTCCATAATTTTAAAATGAACTCAATTATATACCGTAGATAAGCTTTCATGGCCATCAACCACCAAAAAAAAAAAAAAAAAAAAAAAAAAAAAAAAAATCAAATTTGCCAAAATTAAGGACAGATGCTTAGGAATTTTTAAGCAAAAGACAACAAATGTTGAAATGATATTCTGTGGCAAAGCACATGACCTGGAGTTTTGAAAACGATCAAGTACTAATTTCAGGCCCCGTTTCCCCACTGACTTAGGAGGATCAGAATAGCTGCAGCAAGCTAGTTCTTGTGCGTCATCATTTTAGCCATTCACAGCTGCTCGCATTGCTCCCAACTGCTCTCCCATGAAAATGTCGATACTTCAAGGTTACTGAGCACACTAATACGCCATGTAATTACACGGCAGCCGTTGCACTCATCGTCCACAAGGAACCTGAATGATGACATTTTTTCAGCGGGTCACAACTATTGCTACTCACTGGTTAATGAGCAAAGAAATGTCTCGACAACGAATGAAGTCAGTATTATTCTGGCTTATTTAACTCGACTGGGACGGCATCACTTTATAGCACAGTAGCACACAATGATCTGTCACAGGAAAGATACTATATTTTAAATACTAGTCCTCCCAGAAACAATGAGACAAGATGCTCTGAGCATAACCACACATAACCGGTTTGAAGCCAACATTACCCACATCCTACAACCATCGTTTTAGTATGAGAAGTCTTGGCACATGGAACCTGTGGGAAGTCAGTTCGATGGACTTAAAACTCTCCCTACATTAATCGCAAGTCCTGCTTGCACATAAAGCCGCACATGGTGGCATTATGGTTGTGCCAACTCACGTCTACTTGTAAAGTTTGCTTAAGTAAAATAAAACACGTCATTTGATCGCATTGAATTTACACCAGTTGTCATTCTCACGAAGCCCAACTCGCACCATACCAGAAAAGGTACAAAACTCCAGATTTGCTGACACCATTACATAGCTGCACACACAGAAATGGTCCAAAGGTCAACCGTGGCACCTTTTACTGTCGATTTATTTGCAAATTAAAAAAAAATTGCGGAAAATAACTATTGTTCATTTTGGAAAGCAGAAAGTCCACTCTGTGAATTTCAGTGCACATGCTGCATCACTTGCCGTTCCCTTTACGTCCGATTGGTTTACAGAAAGCATATTTTATCGAGGAACCCAAGCAAAAAGCCAACGCAAATCATTCCATCTTCTATAGATAGTGTAGATTATTAAGCAGACCCATTTGACAGCATCACTCAAGTCATAACTGCTGTAAATCTGGCGCAGTGTGTGTGGAATTGGAAACCTTTCAGAAAAAAAATCAGTTTGAAAATTCCACAAATGGATACAAGGCAAACCTCCATCATGCCAAACTCAATTCCGGAGCAAAATCACAGCACTTGATTACATTTCAATAACTTGAGAGATATTTGTTGTTCTCGCAGGGCAAGTCTGAAGGGATGTCCGTGTGCACACCTCATCTCCATCCTCCAGCGCTCTTCCTCCTCACGCCGCCTCCAGTACTCCTCCTTCTGCATCTGCTTCCGCATCTTCTCCTCCTGGATCTTCCGCGCACGGATACTGGGCTTCACCTCCACCTGCAGGTCGGGGTTCACCTTTTTCTGTGGAAAAGCAAAAACACTCATCACACAATCTGGTCTGACGCAAACCAAAGGATGGGTCAGGCTTCGACTCAACCTCCATAACCCAAACGCTCCAAAATTTTCCGATGGATTTTCTGTGGCAAGCCTTCCGAGGTATAGAAGCCTCCAACTTTAAAATTTATAATTACTCAATTAAGGTGGTTTGATTAACAATCAAACCATTTACAGCAGGCTCCAAAATTACTGGCACCACTGACTGGCGATAGATAGACAGATAGATAGACAGATAGATAGATAGACAGATAGATAGATAGACAGATAGATAGACAGATAGACAGATAGACAGATAGACAGATAGATTTGATTAACAATCAAACCATTTACAACAAGAAATTAGCTCCAAAATTGGAACATTGGCAAAAACCAAAACAGACTTGATTGTTAATGACCCTAAAAAAATACAATTTAGCAAAAAATTGTAGAGATAGATAGATACAATATATAGATAGATATATAGATATGAAAAGATAGAAGATAGATAGATAGAGACAGAGAGAGAGAGAGAGCACTTCCTTCTCCAGAAAAATATACAGAAACAGGGGAAACACATTTTAATAAAATATCTAAAACCCTAAAATATTCCCAACAAGAATTCTCCTTGGAGAAGGCCCAACAGAAATGACTGTACAATATTAATGTTGAGAGAGAGAGAGAGAGAGAGAGAGAGAGAGAGAGAGAGAGAGAGAGAGAGAGAGAGAGAGAGAGAGAGAGAGAGAGAGAGAGAGAGAGAGACACACACACACTCTCAATACCAACAAGCGAGAAATACTGTACAATATTAATGTTCTAATGGAACCAAACAAAGTCATATACAGATTTAATTAAAAATCAATCTCCCCAAAATTAAGATTTCACAATTAATGACACCCTTAAAAATGATTGTAAATAGCATCCAACAAAATTAAACTGGGTATTAAATTCCACTTCAAGTTTTATCTAGATGTTAAGGAAATATTGAGCCATTACATCACTTCCCATTTCACTAGGGTATAAAAATGAGGTAACACACATGCAGTATCCCTTTGTCATCCATCATCATGAAGAAACAAAACAACCAGGGTGCAAAATTAACTTATTTGTCCAGCCAAATGACCTGTGAATGTTCAAATTTTACCAGCTACTTAATAGGTTACCATTATTTTTTGGCTGGTGAGTGAAGCAAATCTACCAACCACCAGCATATTTTACCAGCATTTGGCTGGTGCCAATTTTGGCCCCTGAAAACAACTGTCCATTCAAAAGAGGCAGATGGTGAGAGGCCTACAGGATGCCACCATTTATTAGAAAAGTTCAAGAATAAAAAGCCAACTGAATGAGAACACAAAAGAAATCCAGCAACTTTACCATGATGGCGACTGGCCCTGCATCAAACATCTACCAACTACAGTGGCGACTTCGGTGCGCTGCACTGCTCTGCTCTGTTTGCCGTCAAAACAGATGCATACAAAGAAGCACCTCATACCCATGGTGAAATATGATGGCAGTCAGTCAGGTTTTGGGGTTGTTTTAATTCAAGAGGTCCAGGGGCACTGGTTAAGATTAATAGCATAATGAATTCCATCTAGTATCAGGATATTTTGGCTGACAATCTGGTTGCCTCCGCCAGAAGGCTGGGACTATGCAGTTCAGCAGAGTTCCAGACCACAGAGGGGAAATGGAGAAAGAGAACGAGGAAAAAAAAAAAAAAAAAAAAAAAAAAAAAAAAACTTTCAGTTTGGAGTATTACTGTTACTCACAAAGTTCTTCTGTCATGAGTTTGGAATCCAGACCAGGGTTTTGCTGTCTGTGGGGGGGGGTTCTGTAGAATGGACCTGCTCACGGGGCATAGTGGATCAGGTGGATTATGGAGCGATTGTGAGACAACTTAAACTGAATGACTGCTAAAACTGCAGAATTGAACTGAGGCGCGAACCAGGAACTAATTAGTGAATGGACTAGTAAGAATGGGAGCCAATGGATGTTACTGGGGGTGTATACATATGGTGAAATCTGGTCATAAAATCCAAGTTGTCAATTTTCAGGTGAGGTTACTGAAGGGCCTTTATACCACTAATGTTAAGGGACTGAAAATCCTGGGTGGAGGAGTTCATGAAGAACACAAGCACTGACAGGGATTTCCATCACAAACCTTATACTGAAGGCGGTGTCTCCGTCCTTTCAAATGCATCTCTTTAGCATTGGGATCATTGAAGCTGCATTCACACAGCTTGCAATGGAATCGGATAACTTTGCCTTCATCATTGCGCACCTGAAACAAAAATTAGGATTTTAATAAACCTCAAAAGTATCCAATGAAAAATCCAAATTGTTATGTTTTAACTTCAAATGCCTGAAAACAAGTTCCGACAGAAAAATCTCACATTCAACAATGCTAATCCAATGGCAATTTTCATTTATTTGCATCTCCTTTTAAAGCAGCCAAACCTCCATTTTATAACCAGCCAGCACATACATCGTCAAAGATGCACCAAGGTACAGGTCTGCCCAAGCAATCTTAAATTACCACCTGTCACACAAACAATTAATCCCCAACTTGCCTCTTCCACATAGTCATGGCCCACAGGCTGAACGTCGCTCTGTAGAGCAGCTAAAGCGGATTGGGCAGACAGCGACTCAGCAGCTGGATCAGCCTTTGCCTCCTGTGCCTGAGTGGTCAGGAGGGGCTGGGCAACCTTCACATCATCCGTCTTGGGACCCGTGGTCTGCAGCTTACTTCCACCTGCACAGAGAAACTGTCAACCTGGGTACCAAGAATTCCGACTCCTTCATAACACTAAGGTTGTATAAACCGAAAAGCACCAGCCAGTCCCAGAGGCATATTTCCACATTCTTGCCTTGCCAGCTTATGCAGGGCAGCTGTCAGATTAAAGACGCCATTACTCAATGCCATGGCCATCAATGGCCAGCACTTGGTCAAGGGAAATAGAATTTTTGAATTTCTAAGGGTGAAACCTCACCTACGAAATTGATCTTGGGTGTATTGGCCTTCTTCACCACTGAGGAGTTAGTAGGTGGAGCGACGGGGCCGGGAGTCTTGGCCAGCCCAGCTGTGGTGGTGCTGCCACCCACAAGGTTGACTGGTTTCAGGTAGGAAGCGGCAGATGTGGCCGTGCTGCTGCCGCTGCTGGTCACGCTAACGGTCAGACTGGTGGCCTTGCTTGGAGCGGCCGTGGTAGCCGTGGGTGTCTGAGTGACCACGCTGGGCTCTGTGGAAGGGATGGGCTTCCCAAGCTTGGTGTGCAGCTTCACAACCTACAAGAAGGAGGACAGGCAAGGGATAAACTAAAGAAAAGTTTGTTGAGTGAAGTTGAACGCAACTGAAAGGCTCCTTTTTCTAAACTTCTACCACAATAGTAGGGGTGGGCGCTACTCCTATCCCAACTTTACCCCAGCAATGCTGGTACCCATTTATACAACTGGGTGAAGAGAGGCACTGAGAATAAAGTGTCTTGCCGAAGGACACAACGTGATTGCCCGGTCCGAGAATCGAACCCAGGCCAGTTGACCCAGAGTCCCATCCACTAACCACTAGAGCAGTGGTTCCCAATCCAGTCCTCAAGGACCCCCTGCCCAGCAGGTTTTTGCTCCAGCTCTACTCTTTCACACCTGAACCATTTAAGGGCTTCATGCTGATTGGTTTAAAATGATCTACCTGAACAGGGTGTGCATGAAGGTGCATTGGGCCTTAAATGGATAAGGTGTGCAAAAGTAAAGCTGCAACAAAAACCTGCCGGACAGGGGGTCCTTGAGGACTGGGTTGGGAACCACTGCTCTAGACCATCACGCTTCTCAAGGGATAACGAACAACAATACAGGGGAAACGCCGTTATGCTCCACAGCAGAGGCAGCCAAACCTGTCCCAGGATACAGACCAGCCTTCAACCCAACATTAACTCAAACACCTAATCCCATTCAACAACTGGCTGCTGACCAAGCAAGGTGCAATTTCTCCAGGAAGGAGTGAGAAGTGGATGTCCAGGAATAGCACTGGATTACCAAAAGTATTTGTATTTTCGAAACTTCATTCGAATATCATTGTCAAAATATCGAATGTGAAAAAAATGAAATTCGGTACAGCCCTACTTAAATCACTGGTTGCTGTAGAGACAGCACACATTGTTACTTATTTATTGAATTTTTAATTCATTTCCCTTACGTTTTAAGGAAGTTGGTCATTTTCGATCATTTCCATTGTTTTTTAAAACCACATTTTGATAACACTTCGGGAGGGGGGAGGATCATTGATAGAACAGCCCAGTATTCACCCCTTTTTCAGACTGACAAATGCCCATAATTCCCTTAATTGAGGTACAGACCAAAAAACACCCCTCATGTCATTTTGCAGGGTTTTTTCTGCCCTTAACAGTGGTACTAGAGATTGGGCTATCCACTAAGTCTGTATGAACTCGTCAGCCAAGAGCCTTGGAAGAGCATGTTCAATTGTTAATAAACCCTTCTTGCAACAGCAGAACAAACAGGTGTTAAACGGCAAACAAGAAATACGGATTGAGCAGCCTTTTATTTTATTTGAACCACTTCTTCATTTAGCTTATATTCAAGTTACTAGTTTAATTTGATGGGCTTCGAATGCCAAGAGACATTTAGCACAGACATGATGGAACCAGTTTTGCGGCTACAGTATATTAAGGGATATCGGATCAGGAGCAGCTGCGGTCACTTGGTCTTTAACAAGCAATATTTTCACAAATACGTCATTAAAACTGCCATTTTAGGACTTAAGTCAGTTTACTGTGAAAAGGCCAATACCAAACCATGTGGCAACTGGATTTTTCGTAATTTTAACTTTCATTGCAAGGGTGGTATGAAGTAACGTGACATGACCGGCGCGAAAGAAAATGGCTTAAACGGTAGCTCGACAGAAAACTATTTTCCATGCAAATATGAAAGACACTGTTTGGTATCACGGAAAAGCAGAAGAAAGGACCTTTGAAACGATACAGATTCTGTCGTCCAGTTCTCAATAGAATTCATGCAACTGGCGCCCGATTGGAAAGTGATCTGCTACTACTAAAGACACTGTATCACAAACATACAGCGCTTTGCAGCTGTTGCATATGACATGCCCTGCACTTGGCTCGTTGTCATGGTTAATGACTTCACCGACATGCTCCTACACTGAACTTTTCTGCTCTTCTTTTTCAATGCTCCTTTTAAAATTTGTCTCATCTTTCCTGCCTCCATTATTTTCCTGCCTCCATTATAGCTGGAAAATAGACCGCACAATTTGCTCACAGGCGCAATTTGAGTCAAGTCAGCTAATTTGTGTCTGAGGAAAGATGAAGCTAAAAATGGTCAGATTTTTGACAATGTAATTAATATTTTCGCTTTAATTATGCATCATTTCACCCACCCGCAACCCATCTACTATTACTCAGAATCTTTCATTTTCATGACCCACCCATACAATCTGCGGATTAACTGCAATCCGTGCATCTCTACTATGCACCCAAGAGGACCATTACGCTCACAAATACCTCAGTCTTCATTAAAGAAAGTATTGTTTGCACTGGAGAGCATGTCCATATGTTGGGGGGAAAAAAAAACAACTGTTTAAATGATCAATAAACCATACACCAACATGGGCACTTCATTTTGAAAGGGTGCTCAGGCTGCCACAGGGCAGAGTAAGGTCCAGCACTGAGAAGGCCGTCCATCTTTAGGTGTTACCTTCTGGTGTTTGGCGCCGCGGATGTGGGCAGCGTAGGCATCTGCTCCTGTGCAGGACACATCACACAGCTCACATCGCAGCTGGTTCTGAGTGCCGCGCACTGAGCTCGCGCTGGCGCCCCCTCCAGTGCCCCCAGCGCTGCTGCTCTGGGACACCTTCAGCGCCGCCTCCTTCTTCTTGTGTTTCTGCCCCTCCAAGTGTTCCTTATACGTCTGAGGAGGGAGCGAGAGAAGAGAACATTTCCACTCCATGTCAGCACTGAATGACAGACGATGCACGGCGATCAATTACAAAAAAAAAAAAAGATAAATAATTGAGCAAGCTCAATTGGCTGTTCATTCATGGTCTCCGCTCTACTAAACCAACTTAACACTCGGGAAGGATATCAATACCGAACGGGTCATTGCCTCCAATACATTTGCTGCCTGTGAATCCATTACTTCCATTTACTTCTTCATGTGCTCCAAGTCTGATGAAGCCTAGCACAAGATCATGAAACCTTAATTACACTACACTTCAACAGCTGTGCAGATGAAGCATGCATGTAAAATGCTGATTGGATAAACTTCCATAGCTATGCTCTAGGCAGATAGGACATACATATAAAATGCTGATAACATATACTTCTATAGCTATGCTACTGACAGGCATGCATAAAAAATGCTGATTAGTTATACTTCTGCAGTTCTGCTATTGACAGATTGGGCATGCATATAAAATGCTGATTTAGCTATGCTACTGACAGATGGGACATGCATATGCAACGCAGGCTGGGGTTCACACATCTGCACATGGCCTTAATACCCCTCCGGTTGTTCGTGAAAATGGCTCGCCTCACCTGAGGCCCGGCGCAGCTGATCTTGCACACGTCGCAGTAGTGGATCTGAGGGGGTTTGGGGGGTTGCTTGGGCTTGAGCTGTTTGTTCTGGAAGGGGGTTTTCTTGGTGAAGGTGCTCCCGGTCCAGGCAGCGGTGGCCGCGGCAGCGACCGCCTGCTTCTGCTGCTGCTGCTGCTGCTGGTAGTAGGATGAAGCGGCAGAGTACACCGCCGCCTCGTACCCAGAATACGAGGCACCTGCAGGAACACCCAAAAGGGCTCAAGTCTCATACAAAGACACGCCTGGGGAAATATCCATACTGCTGCAGTGCAGCTAAGTGGGAAGTGACTGACGGCAAGTGTGCTGCAGTGCAGGAACTATGACTCATCACAGTCGGTGCGAAGACTGAACTGAATACAGTGCACATCTTTGTGTGAGGACGGCACACAAGATCAAGCGACTCCTCTGATTTCTGCGCGTCAGAGCTCACAAGCTCTGCCGGACATTGTGAATAAGGTCAATGAAAACTGCAGTGTAGCATGCCATCCAACATTCGATGGGACAGAGAAACAAGCTGTGAACTAAAGAAACCTGGATACCTACATCAGTCATCCAGTAATGCATAAAAGCCCAGTTCCTCAAGGCTATTTTTCCCCAACCCTGCCGTATCACAATCAAAGAACTTTCTGCCCGAACAGACGCACCAAGTGTTCACACTTTCCTGATGGCGAAGAAATTGACACACCTCCCACTCACAGCACCACCCCAAATGGGTCAGTAGTATCATCCCGCCAAAACACGCAGAACATGAATGTCACAACCATACCGCTCTGCGGCCTCAGGTAGCGGCACTTACCCGAGTATGTGACCGCTGCTGTGCTGTAGGTGGGGCTCTGGGAGTAGGTCGGAACCACCGTGGCAGCCGCAGCCGCGGCGGCCACTGCAGCTGCCGGCTGCACGGTGGAGGACACAGGGTAGATGGAGAAGGTGGAGGTGGCTGGGCTGGGCGCAGCAGGCTTTATGGCTGTGACCTGGCGAGTTTGTTGGGTCTGCGTGTAAGGGGTGGCTCCCTGGCTATAACCGGTCTTCGGTGCTATGGAAATGTACATGGGGAATTTTTCTTAGCACAAACAAAGTGGATGGACTCGGTCATGAGACGTAACTGACAATTATATACTTTGGTCCATTATCTAAAGCCCGTCAAATTTTGTTTCAATCAAATTTGATAACATACACAAAGCATGCTACATCAAAAATGGGGACAAGTACTCAGGGCAAGTACCTTATCTGTTGCCATTTGTGTCCGATACCTGACAAGTGGACAAGCCTTAATGTCGGCCCCTGAAGGAGCCCGCTTTAGAAACATGCATAATCTAAATGAAAAGCAGAAGGAAAAGTGAATAAAACATGGAACTGACCTTGGAGAGTTTTCTTCCATGTTGACTCCCAGGATGTGGTAAGCGTACCCGTCTGGTAATATGACTCTGCCGCAGCGGGCTGAGGCTGTGCGACAGCAGCAGCCACGGCCGCTGTAGCTGTAGGCTGCTGATAGTACTGTTTACTGTCATAAGCGACAGCAGGGGCTGTGGATCGCACATATGAATAGGAGTCCTGAAACACATGGAGCACAGCCTTGGTTCAGGAGCGTTCACGGAGATAACACTATAAAAACCAGAGACCAGTACATCTGTCATCAATCTTCAATGGGTCAAACCAGAAAATACGAGAGCAAAGCCAGTTATGACCAAAGTGAAACTGGGCAATTTTTTGGAGTGGGGGGGGTTGGAAGGAGATCTGGGCTACACGCTCCAGATGGAAATTCTGATTTTCATTTGAGCCCTGGAATTTAGGAATGTCGGCCTTCTGTTAAGCAGCTCCACCAAGCCAATGACCAGCTGTATATATACACACTTCAAAAAGAGTGAATAATGCCCTCTCTCTTTAAGGCAACGCATAAAATGAGCAGATGCCCTGCTCAAGGGTCAGCATAGAAGTCCTGAACTTCATTTCTTTTCACTTTCTCCAAGCAGATTTCCAAACTCCAGTCTCTTGGCAAATGGCGCCAATAATATGACAAGATCAGTGAGAGCGGGTCATTCAGCCCAACTTGGCTCGCCATTCTCCTATCAATAAGGTGAACCTCACACTCAGGCACTAGACAGTATCCAGCACTATATAAAGCCTGGACTTGAAAACTTCCGGAGTTTCAGCCCCAATGATATCCCCAGGCTAGCCATTCCACATTGTGATCACTCCGTGTGAAAATGCATCTCCTAATGTCCGCGCTAAGTTTACCCAGGGCCAATTTTAATTTGTGGCCCCAAGTTCTGCAAATAGTATCCCGCATAGTTAAATTTCTTAATCCCTTTAACATATTTTAAAACCTCAATCAGATGGCCCCAAAGTCTCCTTTTACAAAGACTGCAAGAGGTTAAAATTCTTCAGCCTCACCTCACAACTTTCACCTTTTACCTCAGGAATCAACTTTGTGGTTCTTCTTTGAACCTTTCCTAAATCCAGCAGTTGCAACTAAATACAGGGGACTGCCATCTGGCACTGGATTTCTCACCACAAACAACACCGATTTAATTTTGGAAAATCTCAGAAAGGGTTTAAATGGTCACCTGGTAGTTCTGTGTAGTGACGGGTGGGGGAGGGGGAGGGGCTTCCTGCTGCCTCTGGGCGTAGGCGTAGTCCGCAGCGGCGGCGGCGGCAGCGGCAGCGTGTGTGGGCTGGTACCCCCCATAGGCCGCAGCGGTAGCCGCTGCTGCCACAGCCACAGGTGCCGGTCGGGCCACTGCTACGGTGGCCGCGGCAGGCGCATAGGCTGCGGCAACAGTGTGAGCCGCCACAGGAGCCTGGTGCACAGTGTAGCTTGCCACAGTGGTGGGGTGGGTGTAGGCTACCCCAGCAGTGGGCTGCTGACTGTGGGAAGAGACATAAGACATTGATATGGGTTGGGAGGGATGGGAAGGAGAGGCAAAAAAAACAAAAAAAAAAAAAAAAAAAAAAAAAAACTGCACGAACACACTCTTCCTGCCACTTCTAGCCTTTTGCCCTTTGTGACGTTTCAGCCTTATGCTTTTTATGTGAAGTGGCAAAGGGCACTAGGCATCATTAAAAAGAAACTGCATAAAAACTCCAATGCAAGGTGAGGCAATTCGCAATAATTTCACTGCTAGTAATGGAGTTCTACTTTGAAAGATATAGCTACACGCTAGCACACCTATAAGTAGCAGAGCTCCAAATTATTCCTCTAACTCCCCCTGACGTAAAACTACTTTCACAAACAAATGATGCTCTTGAAATGCAAATGCTGCAGACCTCATTACAGTGCTAAAATGTAAATTGTCCGTTATAAGGTAATCACGCCACGAGTAATCATACGCTGGAAATTGATTGCCAATGAAATCAGATCTTCAAAAGCAATACTCTGGCATGGTTTCAAATATAGTCAGATCTACGAGCATTTGAATATCGACTCAGCTTATCATTTTGCTTCTCTAAGCCAGTGGTTCCCAACCCAGTCCTCAAGGACCCCCTGTCTGGCAGGTTTACTTTTGCACACCTTATCCATTTAATGCCCAATGCACCTTCATGCACACCCTGTTCAGGTAGATCCTTTTCAACCAATCAGCATGTAGCCCTTAAATGGATCAGGTGTGAAAGAATGGAGCTGGAGCAAAAACCTGCAGGGCAGGGGGTCCTTGAGGACTGGGTTGGGAACCACTGCTCTAAGCAACGATGATGGATTTTAAATGAAACCATTAAAATGAGCTTGGGGTTTAAACGTATAGCTTTAATTTGAAAGTCTTGTCAAAAATATTGTATGAACAGTGTAGGAATTACATCCTTTTTATGCATAGCCCCTCCAATTTTAGGGGCTCATATTATTGGGCATGCTCACAATTATAAATCAAATTGTCATTTTTAATACTTTGCAGCAAATCCTATGCAGTAAATAGCCTTGCTTCCATCTGTTGTCAAACAAATTAAGCAAACTTTATGTAGCAAAAAAAAGAAGTGCGCTTTCAACAGGTTTGAAACAAATAAACAAGGTTCTGCAAAGCGTAGTTTTGAGTCTTCGCGGTACAGGCAATGTTACGCATGACGGGAATAAATAAGGTATAAGCGGTTGTGAATCGGAAACAGCTGATCAGTAATGAAAGTTCAATGTTTGCCATGTCAGATCTTAAAATCGGCAAAGGTGTTTCAATCTCCCATTTAGCGCATTAATCAGTTTTTGAAAAGGCAAAGAATCTCACACACACACTTCAGATGAGCGTAAAAACATTTGCAAAATTGCTGACGTCTGAATTCTGCAGTTCCCATCAACAACCTCCAATGGCATACTTCAAAATGCAAGGGTAAGAGCATGGTAAAGGAAGCATGGCTAATGACAGGATATCTACCCTGGTGATTCTCTACCAGCCCTTCACTGCAGTTTTCAGTTCCAGTTTGTTTTTCGGATTTTCGCCTTCAACAAGTGAAATACACGCTCAAGTGGATTTGAGTCAAGCAGTGGATGAAGCAAGGCCTAATTAGCCCTGGTCCTAGTCCTGGAGAGCTGTAGTGTCCGCCAGTAACGAAGTGCCCTTCGTTATGCTATAAGTAACGAAGTGCCCTTTGTTACACCGCCGTTCTTCATTTTCAAAAACCACTTTTGCCCAAAAAAAACCAGGTGATGCATGTTGACTAATCTACAGCTTTTATTGATCATTTCAGTCTCAAGTACCAACAAAAACCAGCCGACTCCATGATCGAGGTTAGCCACCCTAGGACTTGGTCATCATACAAATTTCCACTTCCCTGCTTAATCCTCACTTAGGAAAAAGCAATGCCCCTGCCGACCCGATATTCAGAATCATATCGGTCCAGCACTGGTCAGAAATATTGGATTGGATATCAGGAAAAAAAAAAAAAAAAAAAAAACTAGAGTGTCAGTCGCTGGTCGACGTGCAACGCTGGAGCCCCCAAAAGCAATAACTTCCAAAATTGATAGCCTTCAGGACCTTGGCATACACGAGGCCTACGCCAAATATGAAATGAATCGGTTGAAATCTGCGGCCTGTAGAACGCCAACACGACAATCTCTATGGTCATGGCGGCGGGGTAGACACGACGTGAAAATCACTGATCCAAAGTATCCTTGACTCATCGTCCAGGGATACAACAAAGGTTATAATCCGATACAATGCGCAAGTACATCTAGCCTGAACGTTCCAATTTTTTCTCTTTTCTTCAAATGTCTGTGCCGGTGCTTTGAAATAAAGGACTGCATGGTGGGGATTATACGCTCTCGTGCCCACCTGCTCCAGCAAGCATCTAACCCCAGCTGTTCCAGCAAAACGTCAAGCCAATTTTTTGTCCTGCTCCCACCCACATTTTCCCACCCGCATTCCACCATCAAAAAAAAAAAAGTACAAAACAAAATTACAAGCTTTCAGTGGTCCATTTGTTGCCTGCTTGAAATTTGAAACGGTGCATTCTTTTACAAATAACAAGCAACGGTGAACTGCAAATGGTAAGTGATCACCATCCCCATCCATTAAAATGGAGAGGGACTAAATATCATACTTGATTGAAGACTGGTGAATACAAACCAACAAAATGAATTGCATAATTATGACGTACCATCTAATTTTTCATTTAAAACCAGTCTGAAGACAGAGTTTCATCTTCAATATGAGACGGCACTTGGTAGCGCATGCCATACATCTGCTCTTTTGGTTACAGAATATATTCTGGATCACTTTCAAAATTAAATCAACTCTTCCTTGGACTACCACCCACCTACTTTCCCTGGACTACCACCAAATTTCACGCCAAACCGTTCTTAACGGAGTTATCCAGTCAGAAATATCACACGCGTTAGACAGATATTATTTTCAATAATTGCCCTGACAGTGAAACTGTGAGAAGCACCCGTATTTAGATGTTCATGAGATTTTTGAGTATGTTTATGGTTAGCCATTGGCACATTCCAGTACATATCCTATAAACCGCTAGGTTTCAAAGTTTTAGAAACAGGGCACCGAAATGCACCTGGGGGTGCATGTGAAAGGTAACATCATGCCCTCAGGGTGCAATGCTGTCATGCACATGCTTTTTTTTTTTTTTTTTAGAACCACACTCATCCAACATTTCACCACTTTTGATGATGAGAAGACTCAGAGAAGAAGAAAGATTGCGGGGCATAGGGATGCTCCAGGCCATAACAACTCAGGCTTACACAGCCAGACAACTGCATGTCCCACAGTCCGGCATCAGCCGACTGTGGGCACGCTATTATACCACCGGTAGAGTGTAGGGATGTGCATTTCTGGAAAAAATACTATTTGATAATCACTGCTAAGTATTCGAAAATTGACACCGCCCCCCCCCCAATATGCACGTACTCGTACACTCACGTGAAGACAGAAACAGCTTTCTCGTCTTTACAAGTAAAACGAACATGTGCAACACCCCCTTTAAAGGCTACATTGTATCCTTCTAGGCACGCAAATGCACATTTTAATTGTAACCGAATATTTGCCCCAAGCTAGTTAAGCGATGCACAAACTTTCATTGCTCATGTTAACATAACATTAAGACATAATGCGAAAGAAAAATAAAAAAAATCTACGTCATGGCAGCTTTTTGTTTAAGTTGCTGACCATCAAGAAAACTGGAATGACTTTGGAACCAATGTATCACTCTCCTCAGTTCAACAACGAACATGACCTACCACTTGAAAACGGTAAATTGGCCCACTTGATATTCTTTCCGGCACATACACATTTCATGCGCTTTATTGGTGAACATTTAAGACTAAATTGTGAAATGTTAGCCATTAGCAATGTGTTCCTAGTCATTTATAGGCTACTTAGATACAGTTGAAGTGCATCTCATTACATCACGGGCAGTCACATCAGGTTAAAAGCAAATTTGAAGCTGAAGTCCACCAGTGTCTCAGAATAAGGAAAAAGGGATAATGTTAACTGAAGCTAGTCACCAAAGCCAGTCCGACTAGTCTAATCCATAAGAGAAATTTAGTGCCAGTTTACCAAATCAAACTTGTATTTTTTTGCATATTTATTAGCAGAATGCTTTCACATTAATTTTCATGTCGTGGAATATTAACCAGGCATACGTAGCCTGTTACATTTTCAGCATGATTTAATAGTTTATTTTGTGATGGCTCTCAAAAATGGTAAGTGGCCAGTTGGTCTCCAAGTAGGATGAGCTTTTACCCCACAGCCCTTTATGGGCTGATGGGGTATTGTTATACCCTGTGGCATCTGGGCGAGAGGGCGGGCGGGCGGATTGTGGCTCCACAATTTGTCCAGGCAATATCTCTGAAAGTAGTGGCCACAGGAGCTTCAAATTTGGTATGTAGGTTCTTTGTGATGGACAGGTGTGCAACGCAAGGGTCATTTGTGGATTTGACCTTTGACCTTGGCACAGTGACCGTGAACTCAAATTTTGTCCAGACCATATTTTCAAAAGAACTGACCACAGCAGCTTAAAATTTGATATGCAGATTCCTTGTGAGGCGAAGGTGTGCAACCCAAGGGTCTTCAGTGGATTTTACCTTTGACTTTGGCACACTGACCTGAGCCTTGCCATAAGTGTATGTCGCCATTTATTAATAATTAGTTTAGGGCTCTGGGGTTCTCGCGGCGCTCAGCGTCGGCTTGTTGAAGATAGAAAGCACTTTATATTCACTCAGCATTACAACTGACAAGCTGTGATTTGAGGCATTATGCAGGAATTTGTCCTATACCTTTTTTTTAAAAAAAAGTAATTTCCTTCAGTAGTCATTTTGTTTTTAAAACTATCTAAATATTGTTTGATTTTAAGCATACTACTACTGATTTAATTGCCATTGCTGTTTAAATTAATGTAGAAAAACATGGCATTTATTGAAGGTTCGTTGTTGGTATGGTCCGTCATGCTAGCAGTTTTGTTTGATAACGATTTAACACTACGAATTAAACCGTAAACCATTAAAAGCCCAAAGGAAAATAACTTTTTGAACCAACCCCATTACTCTTTAATATTATTTTCATTTTTATGTCTTTTGAGAGACAGTTGAGTCCATGTTACAGCCAAAGAAATTTTTGCAATGAGATTTTAAGTCCCGAGGACACAAACCAGGTGTATGAAATAAAACATGATATACGCACTAGAGCGCGTTATGGTTTGGTCAAATTAAAGCATCTGCCTAATGTGTGGTCATACTTCAACTTGAAGTGCGATGGCAAAATATGCCAGGGTAGCATGAAGAGTAAGCTCTGTACACAGATTAAAAATGTTTGACTAATTGATCAGAGAAAATGGCCGAATGTTGGTTTGTTTTAGGCGGGGACAGCCCAACTACTTAGCTAACCTAGCTTAGTTATCAAGTTAGTTTGCCAACACCATTTTAAAAGCAATGCCCGAGAATCACGGGCAACGTTAGCCAGCGGAAAAACTTGGGAGCCAATGAGCTAGGTAACTAACAAATCAATCTTGCCAACAAATCACAGACCCAGCCAGCAAGCCAGCTACCTAGAAAATTAGAACTCTGTTCTCAGTGACCAAGCCAAGTAGCGAAATAATAGCTATTCACAGGTCTTTTAATTTCTATGCACCTCGTTAGCTACCCAATACCATCAAGCCGTGTGCTAGGTTAGCTTTTTAGCAGTTTCCGCTGGTTTCCTGAGATGGCCAACAGCAGGAGAGCAATGCATCAGGTTTGTTTTCTCCAATTTCTCTGAACAACATCTGCCTAGTAAAGATCACAGACATTTGTTAAAACTGAGGCACCTGATTAGCTGAGAACGAATTAAGAACTATTCATGTGTTTGTGCGGATAAGAAGTTTCTAAAAATTGACTACAAACTTGGGAAACTTAATAGCATAACATTTAACTATCCATGAATTTGATGTGCCCACTTGTATCCATTTGTAAGGTTGTCTAAAAACAAAAATAATTATCATCTGTCAAAAATGTCAGCCATAGCTTTCAGACTGACCAGTTATACCAAAGTATAACTGTATACCAAGTATACGAAAATAACCGTGACACCAAAATACTGCCCAATGTGGGTGACGCAGAATAGACTTCTCAAACTTTTTACTATAAAACCAAATAATTTAGTCCCATTAGATGTCAATATGCAGGCTACAGCCCGCCAAAATAAAAATGTTTTTTGCTCACAAACAGTACAATAAGTGGTAATTGGTCAATATAGCACAAAATATTAACGTCTCCAATTCTTGTGTCGCAATCTCACGGCAAGCCTTCGAGATTAGCCAATGAGTCAGGGACTACTGTAGGGCAGTTCTGCCAATTAGTAAACCTATAGGTGGAATTTTCAAAATAGTGCCACACATCTCTGTAATACATCATTTTAAAGGTTTATAGCCCTATTTTTTCAAAATCAATGAGTAAACCTGGGTGGAAGATATTATATTAATATAAATATCAGTGTTTTTGAAAGATGAAATAAAGGAGTCCGGATATCCCTGACTGATGCATTTTTAAATAATTGTATCCCCCCCCATTCTAAGATTATCATTGTAGCAAATTTTTTGTCGGAGTGATTTTTACATAAGGCCCCTTGTATTTATTGTCTTAATAAAAAATCTGTTTGATTTATAATAGAAAGTTAATTTGCACACCAAGTATACACACTTTTCACATGTACATCCGACACCAAAAATGATTCTTTATAAGTGTCCGATCAATATGCCCGGTCAAAACAACTTGATATCCTGGATTTAATGTCTACATAATGTCTTTATTATAATGGACTAGTTTATTTTCATCAGGTATTTGCAACATGTTGGGAATACTGGTGTCAAATTCTGTACGTCCGACACCAGTTTCCAACAGTTTAAAGCTCATGGACACTGTAAATGGAAAAAAGAATAGTTATTACTTTCATACCACCAGTTCTGGAATTGGAGGAAAGCATTTCATAGGAATAGGAGTAGGAACTACCTGATCAGCTGCCATCTGGTAGCTGGCATGAAAACTACGAAGTGCGATTACATCATCTTTTTGCCACCACCTTTGTACTGGAGGGAAATTTGATTTTGAAGTTTGATTTTGGGGTTATACAGAGTTTAAGACATTGGACTTGAAAAAAGGTGAGTGCAAGAGAGTGAATGTGTCCAAATTATTGATTATAAATCATGGCATATGAACATCTGGTAGCTATGTGGAAATCTAGGTAATTTGGGGCTTCATGGCACGTCCTCCGATCGCGTATCACAACTTGGCTAGATTGCGGTACGGTAGTCAAAACGGGTGTACTGTTTTTTCTGTTACACATTTTTTGGTCACGTCTTTGCAGGGGAGTCTGATTTTGATGACGCAGTTCACACATTGACACACAAGTGCCATTTAGAATTTTTTGATTTGACAAACGGGAACAAACTGAATTTTTCCCGCAAACATTTTGTTGAATTTATGCTCATGAAAGCATTGATCGTTTTATTGAATGTAAGTATAAAAATAGGACCAAGGGTCTTGTAGCTTACCGACAAGCAGTCTTACGCGATGATACAAGTTACGAAAAATTCATGTGAAGTTTGACATTTGAATTAATGAAAATCAATGTCAAGATCGCCAAATAAAAGTTCATATACATTTATAAGACCTTCTGTAATACAATCCTAAGCTCTGACGCAGTTTTGGCGATACAAGTTACTGAAATATGTCAATATGTATTCAATATGTCAATTGTGAACTTTAACCCCTAAAGCCTGATGCCCCCGGTACCGGGGGTGGTGCTTACGCATGATAAATATAGCATGTTTCCAAATGGCAACATTGTCATGCGGCATATCCGCTTTATGCGAAGAAACTCGGCAAAAAGCTAATGTAGACCATTTTTACCTCAACCGAACACAATTCAAGCACCAAGCAAGTAAACAAGCATGTAGCAAAACATAGGATAAAATCATATCAGCGATGAGTCGCTAGAATTTCTCCTGAATTTTTGCTATGCATACAAACGATACCCCAAAAGAGGAAAGTTCCCAGAATCCAACGATATACGCACTGTCATTTTAAACTGACACCACGCTCAAAGAACAGCAGACATACACTTTACAGTCTACAGAAATGAGCAAAAAAAAAAAAAAAAAAAATTCTTACCTTTGATATTTTGTAATAAATTAAAAAAAAAAAAAAAAAAAAAAAAAAAAAAAAAAACTGTTTGAGGGTAAATCCATGCTTGCTATTGTAAGCTGAATGTGTCCGTGTTATAACAAAACTAGATCTGCCAGTATCCTAGCATTTTTTTCCCCTAGGGCATTGCTTCAAAGATCTCAGTTCCTCAGCATTCAGCTTGCTTGCAATGTATTTTCCTCTCTGTGATTGGCTTGTGATGCTGTCAGTAAGTCTTTGCCAGTAGCCATTTGGTTCTATGGGCTCTGACGTTTCCAACGAGCCCTAAACCAGCTTGATCGCACTAACCTAGCCCGAGAAAGATCCCTGCATTCCCAGTGCGTCAAACCGAGTCCATGGGCCATTCGAATGTACTTAAATAGTGCGACAATAAACGCTTAACAGGTTTGTTTGTGGTATTTTCGGTATAATTATCCACTAAATATTCAACTGCCATTTTCAAAGTCGTTTTTTGACAGAAAACGCGTAAATACTGAGGGCACAACAGTAAAAAGAAGGTGAGTGACCCGTGTTCTTGACTCATTCTTTATAAATTGCTTTTTGCACAAATTGATGTTGCCTAGTGGTTAAGATGCCGGATTGCAATGCAAGCGACCAGGGTTCGATCCCCAGTCAGATGAACTTTGAGGTAGCAAGGGTAGCGTTTTTCATGTATAAATAATTGATGGGGTTTTTGTTCTTTTTACTTTTTTCCCCCATTTTTAACCTTTCCGTTGTATTCATAATCTAATTTGCTTTTTTTTTTTAAAAAATAAAACTTCATTTTCTTTGCATTTATTGTCTTTGAATGGGAAATTGTAAAGGCTATAGGACCGGCAGAAATAATAATAAATTATAAATTATAAAAATTAAAAACTGGTTGTATTTGGGTGGACTGCATGCCTGTAGTGACATATAAGTGAAATTAGATGAGTTCTACAGTCTAATAGCTGAGAAATCTGATTTGGCACACAACGTACCTGAATTGCCAATTTGGAGAAGCCACCGAGACATTCCTCTCCAATTTTGTTCTGATTTACTTGATTAGAATAAACTTTGGCACAGATAATGGTGAGATTCTGTGCTGTAAATTTTTAGAGGTTTCAGAATGCAAGTAAATTAGTTCACAAGGAATAGAAATAAAACTTTGTTTGGTGCAAAATGAGATCTTTCATTTATACTGTGTTCCATCTTAATTTGACTCCGACTCATTGACAAATATACTGCTTTTTACACCACGGCAGGAATCCCAATTGGTTTTACCTTTATGATACCAAGATTATTCAAATGGACTAGATAATTACAGAGATATACTCATTTCATTTTGGGCTTGCCATTTTTGAAGAGGAGGCTCGGGGCTTAAGGGGTTAAAGGTCATAGAATGTCAAGTTGTGGTCAGCAAATGGACTTCAAAATATGACTTTCTACAACGTAAATTTCTCTATCCAAACCTTGGCTCAATCTGTGACCATTTTGGTGATACAAGTCATTGTAATTTCACTGTTGAGTTTGACCCTCAAAAGGTCACTGACAGTCAAGTTGAATGTCACCAAATGAAAGTTCATATGTGACTCCCTAGAAGTCAGTAACACAAACCTAGGCTCCATCTGTGACCATTTTAGTGATACAAGTCATTGAATTTTCACTTGGTCACATTTGACCTTTGAAGGTCAATACAAAGGTCACCAAATTAAAGTTTATATATCACTTCCTATGTGTCTCCAATACAAACCTAGACTCCATCTGTGACCATTTTGGCAAAACAAGTCATTGTAATTGTATTATACCAAGTTTGACCTTCAAATGTCACCAACAGTCAAGTTGAATGTCACCAAATGAAAGTTCATGTGTGACTTCCAATGTCAGTAACACAAACCTAGGCTCCATCTGTGACCTTTTCAGTGACAGAAGTCACTGAATTTTCTCTTAGTCAAGTTAGACCTTCAAAGGTCAATATGAAGGTCACCAAATGAAAATTCATACATGACTTCCAATGCATCTCCATTACAAACCTACACTCAATCTGTAACGATTTTGCTGATGTAAGTCATTGAAATTTCACAGTATAGTTTGGCCATTTAAGGTCACTGAAGGTCAAATTCAAGGTCACCCAATGAAACTTCATACATGACTTCCTATATTCCCACAATACAAACCTAACCTCTATCTGTAATAGTTTTGGTGATAGAAGTCATTGAAATTTCACCATGAAGTTTGACCTTCAAAGGTCACCAAAGGTCAAGTTCAAGGCCACCAAATGAAAGTTCATACATGACTTCCTATAAGTGTTCAATGCACATATGTTCCCAATCTTCAATATTTTCAAGGCTAGAAGCCTTTGAAATTTGTAACATTTTGCTTGACCTCAAGTTTGACCTTTCAAGGTCATCTGAGGTCAACTTTAACACAGCCAAAACATAGGGCATATGTAACTTCCTATATGTCAGTAACACAAACTTAATCTCCATTTGCAACCATTTAGCTTCCACAGGCAATTTGGCCCATTCTCCATAAGACCCAATGTTAAAGTACAGCGCCCCCACTAGACCCACTTCCGTCGATTCAATCAAAATGGCACTGTACACTGATAATAAAGTGTATCAAGGTGAACTGATTGCCAGATTTAGAAATAAAAGTTCAGTTTTTGAGAAATAATTTTTTGAAATTTCAAGGTCATATCTTTTAACATTGTTAATATATTCCCTGCCCTCGAGTTTGACCTTTCAAAGTCATCTGTGGTCAAATTTAATATTAACAAAATATAGGTCATATGACTTCCTATGTCGATAATACAAACTTAATCTCTATCTGCAGCCATTTGGCCTCCACAGGCCATCTTGCATATTCATAAAGTACAGCGCCCCCAATAGACCTACTTTTGTCGATTCAATCAAAATGGCGCTCGTGCTGCCGGATAGCTCACTCGGTAAAACATCGCATTGCGAAGCAGAAGTGACTATCATGTCGCGGGTTCGAACCCCGCTTCGTACTAGCAGGCAGTGGTCGGCAGCTTTTTCAGAATAGCGCACAATTGGCTATTGCGCTACAGGGTTGCAAATTGGGAAGGGACTGCCGGGAAGGGATTGCAATAGTTGCGTTGTTCGTTGCTCAAGCGCCTCCTGTTGGCCAGACGGGCGCTCGTCAGGAAGATTCTAAGCCTGGTCATGTCCGGGTATCCGCCGCCCTCGTTCTGAACTTGCGAAGATTCAACCAATGAGTGTATAAGAAGCGGTGGTTGACAGGCGTGCCGAGGAGGAGAGCCATAAACGGTCTACACTCTCCTGAATTGGCAGCAAGGGGGTCGACAATGAGCAAGCCTTGTACATAGTTCACCAATTGGGCATTCCAGATTCGGGTGGGATTGAGATGCCAAATTTAAAAAAAAAAAAAAAAAAAAAAAAAAAAAAAAAAAAAGGGCGCTCGTACTGTACATTGACAGTCCAAGGTAAGTTGATTGCCGGATTTAGAAAAAAATTTATCACACAGGTTTTGAGAAATAATTTAAAATTTCTCAGTCCCATCTTTAGCATTGGGGCCAAAATTTCAAGGGCCCATAAAACGGACAAAAATGTTTCAAAAATCCGAGAACAACGCCCCGAGATATGATCTAGTAGTATGTAATTGCAAATTAACACGAAAATTCATCTTGTGAGAAAAAAAAAAAAAAAAAAAAGAAAAAATGTTCCGGACGACGGACGCCACACCCCGACAATAGCTTATCGGCCCATAGGGCCAGTAAGCTAATAATTGAAATCTGTCATATTAATTTTTATCCATTTCCCCATCAGTGTGCTGACTGTGAGCGAATTGAGCGATTTATTGATCAAGTAGTGAGTGACGTTCAAGTCTCATCACAGCTCTCCTATCTAGGCTCTCTTTTCTGCTCATGTAAAAATAAAACTGTCTACTACCAGTAATATTACCAAAATGCAGGTTAACGCTCAACCCATTTCCAAGTGAGAATCAGGACATTGATTGAATTATTTTGTTGTGCAAAGTGTTACATATTCAATAGGACAAACTGAATGTTTGATACCAGTTATGTTTGATACCAGCAGTGTCATTTGTTGAGTTAACTTACTAATCAGCCGACTTGCCAAGGTTTGAAGTTGTGTTTTGTTCATTATACGGGGATTGAGTTGGCTTAAAATTACATTCAGACCCTGTACGTCCAACACCAAAAAAAGGTTTTTATACATTATTTTTTGGTCACCCACTCATAAATCCACCTGTAGTTTGAATGTGGTATTTTGTTCATAAAAGATAAGATAAAGTGTAAAATATGTTTGTTGGAGACGAGGATCCACTTCATGTAAAATTACCTTCTGACCTTGTACATCCGACACCAAAAATGGTTTGATGTGTTACTTTTTTAGTAACCTTACTCATAAACGTACTTGTAGAGGTTTGAAGTCATGGTATGTTGTTCATTTTATGTGATAAAGTTTAAAATATATTTGAGATGAAGATCCAGTTTGATTTTAAATTACATTCAGACGCTGTACATCCGACACTGTTTAGTGGTACATTACACGCTCATGATAAGAAGTATGGATTCCTTAATGGTATACTCAAAGATTACGTCTTGGGGAATCAGTCATGGATTAATAACTGGAAAAGGTTTAACCCCTTAGAGGGCACTGAGAAATACCCGAAGAAGCACAGTATAAAAAAGTACCGCGCGTTGGGCGTATGTCCATAAATAGTCTGACCATCACTTGCTCATGGCTTTGGTGAAAAGGGCGTATGATCAAACATGGCCTCACTGCCAAATTTTTTGTTTTTCATGCAAAATCTCACCAATTTCTAGAAATCCTGCACAAACAACGCCCATCTCAACTTTTAGCAAACCTTTTCAACTTTTTAATGTGTGAGTTTTCATCAGTTTTCTTTCGTGAGTTCTGATGTTAGGTCCTTGTGAGTGGGACTGGATAAGGGCACGCAAACGCACTGTGAGAGGTCTGGAGAAGAAAAGAAGTTTGAAACACTCTAGACCACTGCTGATTGGTCGAGCACCCTGATGTCACTGCCTGTGATATAGCCTGATTCTCTCTCATTGGCTGGGAGAAATCGCCGCTG
This sequence comes from Gymnothorax javanicus, assembly GCA_029692085.1. Taxonomy (NCBI): domain Eukaryota; kingdom Metazoa; phylum Chordata; class Actinopteri; order Anguilliformes; family Muraenidae; genus Gymnothorax; species Gymnothorax javanicus. Next base: position 161,514,480 of record CM056194.1, on the reverse strand, counting down.
GTCTACTGCCTCATGCAGAGGCATGGGGGCGCCACTTTGGATGCTGACTGAAGTTACCAAATATGGTTCCTCGCCCGATAAAGGGCTAAACACTTCAGAGATCCTAAAACGAATCACGTACATGTCATCAATGACAATTGTCTGAGTAAGTCCGACACAAAGGTATTTTGGAGCAACACCTTCTACACTATGATGAGGAGCAATACCCCTGCATACCAGATGATTGCCGTAACCAGGATGTGTCATCTGCCCAAACGACAGCTATTTCCTCACTTCACTGTGCTCTTAACTGGCCTATGAAGTGTCTGAAATGTACGTCCGACACCATGGAACTGCCCTGTACTAAAAGGAGGCATAAAATTGTATCGCCATCAAGTTGACCTTAGTACATTTCAGCTTACAAGTTAAAAGGTCAAACGCGAAGGTTCAAACATTTACAGTTAGGAATGTTGGTTTTCATATAAAAAGTTCTCTCCTCCGCTCCCATCCCCCTCCCTCACACATAGACCCTCATCCCAACATGAAATGAAAAGCACAACAACCTTAAGCAAATGACCTTTTAATTCAGCAATGTCCAGAAAACAATCAGACAGCTTTAACAATTTATTCCGGAAAGGACGTCATGCACGTTATTGGAATCAACCATTGACACACATAGCCATTGCATTGCAAGAAAACAGTATTATACATGAACCATCACTGCCCTGTCTGTGTGGCTATGGTGTATTGCGTGGCACCGAATTGCTCTAGAAATTCTGCAGTGTAATAGGCTTCGGATGGTATGCATTTTTCCCCATTTTCCAACCGAGGGGGTGATTCCGGGGATGTATGAGGCATGGGGTGGGAAATGCTGATTTTTTGTTGACAATTTCTAGTCCTTGATGGATGACTACATCACTTATGAAGCAGGACCGCAAATCTACGATTTGCAATTACTTCGAGAGCATGAACTGTTCGCAAATAAGCTCAAAATGCAAATTACAAGATTTGCAATAGCTTCAGCAATGGAAGCTGTTCATGACGTCAAAATGAGGTCCCCACAATTCAGTGGAAACACATGCGAAAAAGTCTAAAGATGCAACTCCGTGGATATATAAAAGGTGGCAATACTGCTGCATAGAACTGCTCCTGTACAGCTGGTTAATTCAATTTTAACATAGCTGGCTACCACATAGCCTAATTCTACATTACAGCTATAGTTTTTGGCTAAAGATAAGGGTAACATCAACATTGCTGACTTGCCGGTTATTGACTCAGCTGATATGACACAGAAGCTGAGGGCACCAGCTGAGCACACTGCAAGTAGGTCTCAACTTAGGCTCGCCTTGGCTACCTCCAACTGTGATCTGAATTTACATTGAGTCCATCAAGCCTGACTGAACGTTAGCAGCTGCGTCTGATCTTATAACGCTCACAAACATAAATTCACCAGCAGCAAAGATGGGGAATACAGTTTGGAGACTATTACTCAAACACCACTCCAACTTCTTCAGTCAAACAAGCTAGCTAACAAGTTAGCTTGCTATGGATAATACAAAAAAAAAAAAAAAAAAAAAGGAGGAAAATCAATTTTCCTGACAGCGAAAGTAGAAAAACTTGTAAGCTAGAGATGTTTGCAGTGAATTATGTTCTACTGGCTAAATTCAACATCCAAGAAACATGAAAATTGATCAGCTGACCGATCCATTTGGTTGAAAAAACTGAAATCAAGTGGTTTGTTCAATGCATGCTCTAGTTGAGAAGGCAGTACATCGATAAATTCAAACTGGGCTTGCTTACCAAAGGGAAACCTCTTGGTTAGCTCACAGCTGAATAGAATTACAGTGGATTTGTCCAATCACTGACAACTCATCTTAATGCCCTTTCATTACTTGTTATAAACAAGATGCGCCATCATTGCAGTTTTTCTTTTCTGGTTGAGTCAGTACGATCATTAATTTTCTGTCTTTTCCACCAAGTTCACCAGCAAATCATACCGAATTCATAACCACTGCCACCATTATCAATATGAACAATAACACCAATAACGTATTCAGTAGGCGACACCTACTGAAAGTATCAACCCAGTTTGAGTAGAGTATGTCTGCTACATTTCATTTTATCAAGGACAGCATTTTGAAAATGAGGTAGTTTTCCCAAAGGTTTTTTTAATATTGGTGCATGCATAGGAACCACTTTCACCAGAAAAATTAATAGTAATATCTGGAACTTCTGCACGTGACATTTAAGCATATTTTTATAATGGCATCGGATAGAAAACAGGCAAATTGGCTAACCTCCCCATGCAGAACAAAAGTCCACCAAGCACAGACTCAAAACAATTACATAACATGGCTGCTAAGGAACGCTGGATATTCACATCAATGTGCAATTGCAAAGTGAAATGCTCCATTCTAATCTCTGCACGTGACTCACTGAACAGAATGTATTTGCTCAATGAGCAAAAAAAAAAAAAAAAAGATGTTGAACAAGTTAGAATCAACTCCAGTGCATAGGACTGCAACACCATTCAAAAAAAAAAAGGGGGGGGGGACAGGAAAAAAAAGAAAAAAAAACCCCTGATGGGAGTTACATGTAATGTCATACATGACACTTCATTTCACAGTATTTCCAGAATTTCTTGACCGTCAACTGTTGAGCTCTGGTTTGGGCCACAAGAAAGGCTGAGGAATCCAACTTGTATTAGGGAGTCCAACTTGACATTAGGAATAACTGTAGTTACCATTCACCGTAAAACTGCTTTCACATCATTTCTCTCACTTTTCCAACTAACCAATCCTTGAAAATGATGGAATTCTTCAAAAATCAGGGACATTTTCTGGATTGATTCCCCACTTGCAATAAAGACTTCAATAAAAAGTTTAGGTTTTTACAATTACATTCAACCACAAATAAAAACTCAAAACAGGAGTCATTCTGATCATCCCTCTGCCCTCCTCACCACCTTCATGATATGCCCAGTTCTTGTTAATCACTCAATTAATTATGGTAAACACATTTTAATTACCAATAAAGTACTCTTAGCAGCACTAGCCATTGTGAGGAAGCATAATATTGCAAGGAAGTGATTACCAACCAGATAGCAAGTAAACTTTGCTGCATGAGGCAATAGGCAGTATTAAAGATTACGACAGAAAATGGAGCTTTAAAAAAACAAGCGCGAAGTCACTGAACCTGCGTCGCTGCGCGGGTGTTATGTAAAAGTATGCTTTGGTGAATAAATTTTGCATTGATTGAGTGATGGTGAATTGTTATGATGATGATGACGATGATGATAGATGGATGCAGCCATATGGAAAAAATAAACTGGAGAGGATTTTGGCGTAGCACACTCATGTTCAATAATGACCTGCCTTGGGTCAGCCACTTATTTTGCCAGTTATCTCGAGAACGTCGTTTGGTGATCATCTTGGATTTTGATGTTGTGATATCATTTTCAATAAGAACATGCAATAGGTCAAGATGCACCACCATACCAAATTAAAAGTTCCTAGGCCACTTATTTTTCGCGTTCTCTCGATAACGTCATTTTTACAAAAACTCCGGTGGCCATCTTGTATTTTGATGCAGTGCGGCCATTTTCAATAGCGACCTGCCTTAGGTGAAGATACATCAGCATACCAAATCAGAACTTATTACGATACATATTATTCGCGTTCTCGATAATGTTTTTACAAAAATGGCGGCGGCCAACATGGATTTTGACGGAGCATGCCCATTTTCAATATCGAACTGCCTTAGGTCAAGATATATCAGCATTCCAAATCAGAACTTCTTACGACACATATTTGCATTCTCTCGATAACGTTGTTTTTACAAAAATGGCGGCGGCCATCTTGGATTTTGACGGAGCGCGCCCATTTTCAATATCGAACTGCCTTAGATCAAGATACATCAGCATACCAAATTAGAACTTCCTACGATACTTATTTTTCCATGTTATCTTGATAACGTTGTTTTTACAAAAACGGCGGCAGCCATATTGGATTTTGACACAGCGCAGCCATTTTCAATAGCGACCTGCCTTGGGTGAAGATACATCATCATACCAAATTACAACTTCCTGGGCCAATTATTTTTTGAGTCATCTCGATAACGTTGTTACTTCGGACGGACGGACGGACGGACGACAGAGAACAAAAATTCACCCGCTCTATTTGATGAGTTTGACGCTCTCCCAAGAAATTTTTGCCCGAGCATTTTTCGGAGTTCAGGTCCGGAAGTGAAAAAGCCACTCCTAGACCTGCTGCCGTCGGCGACGCAGGAAAAAAAAAAAAAAAAAAAAAAAAAAACCCCATACCATCCAGTGAGCTGAAGTTCCATGAAAGCGGTCAGTGGAGAATGGCCAAACTGGTCCAAACAGACAAGGAGGTGACAGTAACTGAAATAGCTATGCACAACAGCACAAAGAAGAGGATCTCCAAATACACAATATATTTAGCCTTGAAGCAGATTGCTACAGAAGCAGGAGACCAAACAAAGTCCATAGTCCTACTAGGCATGAACAGGAGACTGCAGCTACAGTAGGCAAAGGCTCATCAAAACTAAACAGTGGATAATAAAATATGCATCACCTCAGGAATAGGCATCGATTAGGCTCCTTAAACCAATATTTTCACTACTTTGAAAATGGAGCTCAGTATGGAGTCACCAATGTATACAATACATTTTGTAATTGACTCAAGATTATGTCTCTCTTTGGCAAAGAGGTGGTGTTTGAAATCTAGCTCCCCATTCCCTTGCATTGCACTGACAATGACTGCAGATTAGTAAAACAGGTTTACTTTGAAGAACCCATCCAATTCAAGGTGCTTGATTTTTTTTCCTTCTTGAAATACTGTTAAATTTAACTGAAAAGTGCTTTATTAGTCTGGTCCTACTTTTATTTCTCCATGCTGCTCAAAGTTGTGGTAAATTGTAGCTACATCACCCCAGAACAGACCCGGACCAATGGCAGAACATCTGTTGGTGCACTGAGGTTGTGGTCAAGGGACTCCCTGTCGTTAAGACCGAATCTACTTCAGTCCAGAAATGAGAATTACATTAAAACCAAGCACAAAAATGATTAAAACAGACCCTTTTATTATTGTATGTATAACCATCAAGAATGTTGGAAACTTTGCATTTGAAACGCGTTACTTTGTGCGAATCCGTAGCTTTTTCAATGCAAGTGAATGGGCAGGCACATTTCAAGCATCACGGAGGCATGGAATCTTGGGTCAAATGAAAAATATAAGGACCACACTGGTGACTGCATATTGAACACTGCACGCAAATTCGTGAAAATATTGCTTGAATACCAAATGAGCATAATCTAAATTGCCACAGCCTATCTGATTACAGTTTTTGACTAAGCGCACTCCTATACGGCCACTGTCTCCCTACCTACTTACGACAAAATACCAAGGTACCATGTTTCAACATATACACGATCAAGCGGTTCGTGGTTCCTCAAACTGAGCAGCAAATGAATCAACGTGATCAACGTGGACCAGAATCGCTGAGATACATGTTTGCGCTCTGATGAGCCCTTACAGAGAATTCTGGCCATTCTGGAGTCAGACGGGGAAACGACCCACTATTTGAAAGGTGTACATAATAAATTGGCATCGGAGTGTAGAGTGCTTGTGACAAGTCTCAGAAATGGGGACAATGGTTCATGTTACAACAGGACCAGACGATTGTAAGAAACAGTTTTCGTACAGCAGTTTATTGTCAAAACATTTGTACTCACAAAACGGGGCATTCTACTTAGTAATGGCTGCAGTGAAAACGATTTTTGCCTATATTTTACACAATCGTGGGAGTTAGGTTTAAGCGTAATGTTACATCTTCATTTCCGTAGCCCGATCTGTAGCTACGTTAACTATGCTGGTTGCATAATTCTTCTATGAGCTTGTGATAAAGTCCATCGCGCTAAAGTAACGTTACATCGCGTGAAGCCATGATATATGCGAGGAAAATGCGCTTGAGCATTAATAATAATCAACTCCGCAAAAACAGCAGCAGAAATCCTTGGAATGATAACCATAATAGACTAGCGACATGTCGAAGTAAAACTGTAATACTGCGGCTATATACGCTTTAGCCACCCCCACCTCCCTCCTCTTCTCCTTCGTCCTTCATCTCCCCCCCTCCCCCTCTAGCCCAATCCACACCCCCTCCCCTCCTCAACCTTCGCTGAACAACAACTGCAGTATCCGCAGTTCCGATCGACATACGGGCAGCCTCAATGGCGACAAACGGCTGGCGGTCCGATCTCAGAGGAAAGGCTAACAGCCTATCTTTACATCCGATCCTTCTCCATTTTACCTGTACTGTGCGGCACCATGGGGGAATCCAAAGTAGTTGCCGGTGGCCATTTTGGCATCTTCACCAAGCCGGCTGGGCACTGCATAAGAGAAATGGTGGGTGAATGTTTGTCGCTTACCGCAAACCTAGTTACTGTCCTCGCATAACAAATCTGCCAATAATGGATAGCTTTGTGAACGCATTAACAAGATGGTCCATCTAGACACACGCATCAGGACTTACTGCGAATAAATTCACCAGAAAGCAAGCACCATATGGGTTATTTAATTTAAATTTACTCACCATAGGTGAAGGAGACTACTGGACATATGGGAATCATTGGGTTCCTATTCTCTGACGAACTCTGACTCCTCACCCTTCCGATTTATAGTAGGTCGACCAGGAAATACCTAATTCCGTCCTTGCGCATGTGCTCTGGGAATGAGGGGACTTGTAGTTTAAAAGGATTAACAGACCGGAAATGGATTCGGTTTTGCGCATTGTTGAAATGAAGGGGCGGGAGGTTTGTACTGAGTAACATTGCGTAGTTTTAGGAGGATTTTGGAGTGAGTGAAAGGGGAGCCCTGGTCAAACCGCATATAGATTTGCCCGAAAAGAGCACACTTTAAACATTTAACTGCCTCACAAACTTCCTCAAAGTGAAATCTGCATTAGGAGGAGAACTGCATTAACAAAAAAGTGCAACCCCCAGACTATTCTACGTGGAACTGCACGCCGCCATTAAGTCACAAAACTTTGCCGGGGTACGGTGATGTTTTTGTGGACTGCATGTTTGTTGGTTAATTGATGTATGTAGTTTTTTGGTTGAAACTTTTCCACCTTGATACTCGCTGCCAGTTTCAACAGTGCCCAGGAAGTGCAATTAAATGAAAAAATATATGTATTTTGTGGCCTCGAGATAGAAGTTGTTCCCACAATTTAGTTTACTTGTAGCCTCATCCTTCCCACAATTTAGTTAACTCGTTGCCAGGAGATAGAAGTCCTTCCCTCAATTTAATTTACTCATTCCCACTATTTTGTTCACTCAACTTGAGGGAATGAGTTTTATCTTGTGGCCAAGAGATAAATAAATTGTGGGAACGACATATCTTCTGGCCACAAAATATAGTTTTTTCATGTCATTGCACTTCCTAGGCTCCGTACATTTCTGAAAGATTTCAGGATTTTCTTTTTACCCAGGCCTGGTACGGGATGAAATGTTTTCCCAGGGCACTTTCCACCCCGGTTCAAGCAGCCATGGGCCCAATAAAACACCATTTTCCTGCGCGCTCTATTTAGGGGACAGTGTATGGGTCTTGTGCCTCTCGCGACCTCCAGTACTAGTTGACCACAGAAACGTCACGACTATGCGGGGGGTCAGTGTTTGAAGGCGAAATGTCCACTCCCACACTGAGCAGCCAACGCTTCTGGTTGTGCTATATAGGTTCTACTTCCTCAACTCTCCTGGAGGGCTTCCTTGGTGAATGATATATCTAATTAAAGTTAAAAGTGTGATCTTAGGCAAATCTGTGTGGGGTTTGTCCTGGGTACCCCTTTAACCTGAAAAAACTTTATCAAAGTCAATAGTTAATGGACTGATTTTCCCGACACCCTCCGTCCCTGGCTGGACATGGACGCACATAATATTACCAGGTGTTTAACACTTTTTCTAAGTTCGGGTACATTTTCTGAAACTAAGGCATAAGTTCTCTGAACTGAGACTAAGTTAACCCTAAGCACTGGCCCAAAACAGTCAACTATTTTAGAAAAATCTCAAAAATCTCTGTCAAATTGAAGCAGAGTTTTAAAAAACATTGTTCCCAAAGTAGCATATTGCCTCCAAGTCATCAACACATACCACCAATTGACAGACATTATTATTGTGATCCAGACCAGGAATCAAGTGTGGAGAAAGAGTGCCATCGAATATTAAGGTTTATTGACAGCTATACGGTAACAGGGGGATCAGAAACCCAGAAGAAGACGGCACTATGAATTAACAGTAGTGGGTGTACAAGGGCTTTGCCAACCGCTGGCCTGTAGCTTTCTGGGATGACAGCCTGGTAGAGAGCGCACTTCACCAGAGCCAAACTGTTCACAAGAATCACTTGAGGGGAACTTGGTACCAATCCTGATGAGGATAGAAGAATTCAGAACTTGTTCTTAACAAACTGGACAGAGGAACAGACTTGGAAAGGGTTAGCAAGAACGCGGTCCTAATCCTGGACCCATAATTATGCGTGGGAGCTTGTTCCTAAGTAAACTGGGCAGAGCAACAGACTTGGAAAGAGTGAATAAGAACGCAGTCCCAATCCTGAACCCTGAATTAAGCTTGGGAGCTTCTTTCAATTAAACTGGACAAAGAGGCTGATCTGAACATGGTTAACTTGAACACAGTCCAAATCCTGGACCCTGTGTAGGCTTGGAAGCTTGTTTGAATTAACTAAGTAAGGAGGAAGGCTTCTGCGAATTGCTGACACGAAACAGACAATATGCAACACTGACTGGAAGTATTTAAAATGGATAATCCAGTCAAAGTGGTAAATTCTGGAGAGTTGTCTCCTCCTCGCCCCCTCCTCCCCAGTCTTGAAGCTCATGCGATTGCCAGACTGAGGACACTGACCCTACACGGACAAGCGCTAGCCTCATTAATTTTACATCAATCAATATGCACTCATCTATGTTAACTACCCACAATAATCCATTTAGGTAGCTATCTGCGTAAGTTAAACTGTGCTTAGCAAGACGCTTACCCTCTCATAATGTTTTTTTTAAACATTCAGCAAGTCAGCGGTAAACAGGGTGACTGGACAAACGGAACCACCAATTCAACAAAAAAGAAAAGCAAGGCTTGAGATTAATGTAACAACAAAAGCCATGTAGTGAGACTCAATTCATACTTTTATGAGAACATTTGCTAGTAAACTAGGGATGCATCTTAAAACAATTCTAGGCTTTTAGCCATCTCCATTTTTCAAATGCATCTCCAATATTTACCCAAATTTTATTATGTCTCTGGTCAGGGAGATTTTAAGTAGGATACCGAGGCTATTAGGGTTGAGTAGAATCTAATGTGAGCTCTGTTGAACAAGTTTGCTTGCTTGCTTACATAGCCGCAGCACGCTGTGTTTGCCTGCCTTGTTGTATCTGGCAAACCAGGGTGTCAAAATGGGCAAGCGGGCAGGATCACACAGGCCAAAATATAAACAAACGGTCTGTACCAGAATGGAAATTTAAAAGGAAAATAAATTGGATGTTGCATCATTGTTGGAGACACCAGTTTTCTGCTTTGCATGTCTCCTCAAATCTCTGATGATACATTTATGATTTAGTGAAGTATTACAATATTGTATATTGCTCCTTTAAAGGTTATGTTTCAATAAATAAAGATGAAGAGTTTCTACTAGGAATACTGACTGGTTCTAAGCATGGATAGAAAATAATATTCCAGCAGCTAGCGGCTCAGAGGATAGGTTAAATTACAGTTCACAGATGCATCAGGAAGTAACAATGAAATGAGAGAGCCTGGGAAGGGAACACACATAAGACCTGAACCAATCAAGAGGAGACATATTGTGGGCTCCAAAATTACTGGCACCGATGGTTGGCAATGCAAAAAAAAAAAAAAAAACTTAAAAATTTCTAAAAAAATATATTTATTGAGAAACTTTAAATAACAATGTGCGAAATACTGTACAATATTAATGTGCCAATGAAACCAACCAAAATCATTCACTGATTTAATTAAAAATAAATTTTCTCCAAATCAATGTTTCGCCATTAATGGCACCCTCAAAAATGACTGTAAATAACATCTACCTAAATTAAACCAGGCACTAAATTCTGCGTATTTAAATTCTGCGTATTTAAGTTCTAAGTGTTAAGGAACTATACTGAGCCATTACATCACTGTTTCACTGGGGTATAAAAATGAGGTAACATGTATGCAATATCCCTTTGTCATCCAACATCATGAAAAAAACAATACAGCTGTCAGTTCAAAAAAGTCAGATGGTCATAGACCCTCATAAATCTGGTAAAAGCCTGCATACATGTGCTAGTAGTCGCTGAAGGCAATTTTTTCAAAGTTTACGATAGCGAGAGGATTTCGAGCTGAGCTTGCGAGACTAGCTCCTACAATGATCTTTGTATTGTTTCAGTTCTATCCCCTTTCCCCTTGAGTTATCGTCAAAATGGAATCAGACAATCAGGACTTAGCCATGTTGAATTGAATATGCGGGACTGTTTCTTGTTTCATTTGTTTATACATGTCTCAAGGTCACATGCTCTAAATTGACCGATCGGTATTTTACGTTCAGATCTGAACGTAGAAACTCAAATTTTAAAAGGTCCATTGCAGGCTTTAGTTTTTCTCGCTCACCCCAATCCCCAAACTTTTGACCACGTGCCACAGGAACTCCAAATTCGAGAATGAACACCGCTAAAAGACCAGCCAAGAACCTGTTTGCAGGCTTATCTCGTAATGGCTACAAAAAGATTCACAAACAATTGAATATGCCTCTGAGCACTGTCATGGCAATTATTATAAAATTCCAAAGATATGGAACTGTTGAAAACCTCAAGGGGAGAGGATGCAACTACTTTTTGCCCCCAGGATATTGAGGAGGATGGTGAGAGAAGCAACAAAATCCCCAAGAATCACTGTGAAGGAATTGCAGGTCTTGGTTGCATCTTGGGGTCACCAGGTTTCAAAAAACACCATCAGGTGCCACCTCCACAATTACAGGCTCATGTAAGGGTTGCCAGAAGAAAGCCTTTTCTGACCAGAAGACAAAAAAGCAAGCACTTGGAGTTTGCCAAATGCCATTTAACAAGGTACTATGGTCAGATGAGACCAAAATTGCATGTTTCGGTCAGATACAGCATCGGCATATTTGGCGTTGAAAGAGAGATGAATACAAGGAGAAGCATCTCATACCCATAGTAAAATATGATAGTTGGTCAAGTCATGTTTTGGGGGTGTTTTAATTCAAGAGATCCAGAGGGACTGGTTAAGATAAATGGCATAATGAATTCCGCCAAGTATCAGAATATTTTGGCTGACAATCTGGTTGCCACCGCCAGAAGGCTGGAACTTGGCCGTAGGTGGACTTTCTAACGAGACAACGACCCAAAGCATTCCTTAAGATCCACACAGAAATGGTTCATTGACAACAAAATCAACGTTCTGCAATGGCCAGACCTCAATCCACTTGAAATCCTGTGGGCTGAGATGAAGAGGGCAGTTGATAAATGCAAACCCAAGAATGTGAGGGATCTTGAAAGGATCTGCTTAGAGGAATGGTCCAAAATCCCCCCAAACGTGTGCCTTAACCTTGTCAAAAATTACAGGAAAAGACTTTGTGATGTTATTCTTGCCAGAGGTGGTTGCACTGAGTAATAAATGAAGGGTGCCAATTATTATGAAACCTTCATTTTGTTGAAATTTATTTTGCATTAAATGAGTTTTATGAATTTGGTTGTTTCAATTGAAACATTAATAAAGTAGATTATTTCACACGTTGGTATATTCTGTTTCTCTATTATTATATTCTTTATATATTTTATGTGTTGTTTGTGCATTGCCTGTAATTTTGGAGCCCACTGTACTTCTAATACACACACGCAAGTTGCTGAAAAGGCGGTGAAACGGAGAGCATTCACAAGAGGGTTGTGACAATTAAGAATCCTAATTTCACACTTGTGTGAACAATGGTGGTTTGAAAATCTTTAGGTTTTTTCAGTGTTGAAATTTTCAAGGTGCGTTCAGTTGTCAGTCATTAAAGGTATTATTGTACTGTAAACTTTTAAATTTAGATCTCAGTTATTGAAAAGACAGTTTTGCCATTCAAGTTTTTTGCTGTTTTGAGATTTTTTACAAAATGCGTTGGGATGGAAAACATTGCAGAAAATGAAGAAAAAATTAACATAAAACAAGGAGGAAAAAAATTTGACTTATACTCAGTAGAGGGTAAAAATACAAGAGGTAACAAGTGCGTTTCCTCAGGACGAAGGTAATCAATCCCATTAGATATTCCCTGTCCAAGCAGCAGGGAAATTTGTTCTGCAATGAAGGGGCCACCCCTGCTATGAATCTGTCTGGATATCCCCACTTGCCTCCTCCTTTTCTTGGAACTGGGAATTAAGACCATGGGGCTTGCAGTCAAACTTACATGCGTAGGTGGAAACCTAAAATTTGTTATAAAAAATTCCTGGAGCCCAGAGTAGTTCTCCTATTGATTTTCTTGACCCGATATTCTTTCCTGTAGTGCCCCCACTCAGCCAAACTATGAGTTTTGCCTATGGGGAGAATGCTATCATTTTGGTGTATGCCTTGCTGTTGCCCATCAACAGCGTTTGTCTTGTTTTAACTCACATTACTGTAGATTATTGTGCTGCCAGGGTCAGTACCTTCATTTTTGGATTGTTGAACTGTTCCATTGCACTTTGCCGATCAAACAGTATAATTGTGAAATCATCAAGATGAATGATTAGCCAATAATCATTAAGAAGTAATGTAGATAAAGGGATAAATGGACAACAATGTAATATTGTTAGGCAGTAATCATCAAAGTAATTTGTTTGAAAAAAAAATCTGAACTATTTCTGAATCTTTTTTTTTTGTAGTATTTTTAATTACAGATAGTGAGATATTGTGACTTAGTTTGACATGGCTCTTGATTTAGTTTTTTGAATTTTTAAAAAGCATAAATTTTGGGTGGCACAATAGCTCAGTGGATTGCACTGTTCCCTCACAGCAATAAGGTAATGGGCCCAAATCTGGCCCAGGGCCTTTCGCTGTGGAATTAGGCATGTTCTCCAGTAACTGGTGCCAGTCAACTCCACAGACTGCATAAAAAGATGGACGCAGCACCCGGGTCTGAAAAGTGAGGCCAATGCGGAAATCTCTAAAAATTGCATTACATTTAATAGCCAGCTGATGGTGACGTTGTTGGTTGCAGAAAGAAGTTCAAAGCTATGGAAGTCTATGAGAAAATGCCCCTACTTTCCCACCTGATTTATTATTTCAATAATGACTTTCCACATTATTTTATGGTATCTATCGCAAGATTCTAGTCTCCTTCAATATATCATGATGTGCATTTTTGTAAATTATGGTCTCAAAAAGATTAGAATAAAGGCTAAACCAGAATATGCTTTAGGATGTGGCTATCCTCCGGTCCTCGTCAGATCGGTTAGATCCACCCATAGATCCACCCCTCGCTCCTCCCTGGATCTTCAATTTGCGCTCTCATCCAATGGGAATCACAGCCGGTTTCAAAATGACAAAATGGCACTGTTCAAATTGCCAAAATCGAGGCTTCCTAAATATATATATATATATATATATATATATATATATATATACACATTTTCCTTTATTACAGGGAAGTCCCACTGAGACCGAGGTCTCTTTTTCAGGGGAGTCCTGAATACATTAAAAGAATTACAAAGTGGGTTAACCCACAGAGCATAGTAAGATTCATACAATTACATACAACTGCAGAATAAAGGAAAACAAACTTTAAAATACAGTTAAAATAAATAAAAAAAGTAAAACATTCATGTGCAAAGGACAGAGAACAAGTTCAAGGTGAAAACTAAAGGCAAGTACATCTGGCCTTCTCAAGTAACATCTCCCACAGTCGATTCTTGAAGGATTCATAGGGAATGAGACAGTCAAGCTTCAGAGAGTCTTGGCATCTATTCCAGACATAAGGTGCAAATGAGCTAAAAGCAGAACAGCCCAAATTTGTCCTAGTCCTGGGTGACTCACAAAATCCACCCTTGCAATCTAACATGCTGGCTTCGGATTTTGAAGGACAACAGCCTAGTAAGATATGAAGGAAGTTTGCCAAGCAATGCTTTATAAATAAAATACAATGGAGCTTCCTTCTAAAATAAAGGGAAAACCACCCAACAGAACTATATAACACACAGTGATGAGTGCGGAAACAATCTCCAGTGATAAAACGCAGAGCGCTGTGATAAATAGCGTCCAGAGGTCTTAAAGTACTATCGGAGGCATGCATGTAGAGGATATCCCCATAGTCAAATAAAGGCAAGATTGTTGCCTGGACAATCCTCTTCCTACTGTCTAAAGAAAAACAAGACCTGTTTCTGTAAAGAAACCCAATTTTTGTTCTGATTTTCTTGGACAAGTTAGTGGTATGGTGAAATGGTATGCTGAAACTAATGGGTGTCGTCATGGTTGCTTCGTCCATCTTTTTATACTTTCCATGGTCAACTCCCATATATTTATTTTCATAAACCGTGTTCAAATTTCATGTAAACCAAATTTTTAAAAAGTGTGGAGGTGTACAAGACATTACATATTAAAAAAGGAAAAAAAAAACTCATGACTACATTTAATTATGATTTTGCTGGGATTTAAATTTTCAGACATGATGCTACTGTCATTCTGACAGACATGCATCACATTACCCCACTCAGACAGTCTTATGAACACCAACAATACCCTTCTAAATAGTTTTGGAATTGAGAAATAGACTTTAGGTGACCTTTGGTGGTCAAAGAAGTTCAGTAAATCATACGCTTATCATTATGTCCACTATACATGTAATGCGACACATCTGAAGAACAGAATACATTTTAAAGAAACATGCACTTTTTTAATGAAACACATGGTGTATTTGGCATCAAAAAAAAAAGTTTAATTTATGCATAGAATCGGCGGTGCTATCGTCATTGCATCAGACAGCTGAAGACAACGATAGCAACAATAGGATTTCAATGGGATTTCAAAAACTGGAGTTGCGTCTGTCAGATTTTACGCTTCATATTTTTTAAAACTCCAAATTAATTGAATCGTGAATTCAATAATGTGAGGTACAGTTCAGGAACCACACGCAAGAGATGGAAATCCAAAAAACGTATGCCTTTAATGAGGTCCGAGTCAAAGCAAAAAAACACAATTGCCAAGCCACAATACGAAATCCAAAAACAGTGTCGACTAGACAGGCAGGGGTCAGAACCAGGAAGACAGATGAGCAAAGGTACATAAACAGTAGGCAAAAAGAGGTAGTCGATGAACAAAGCCAAAGGTCATACACAGGGCATCCAAACACAGAAATCGTGGTCATACAAAAATGGGTCAAAATCCAAAACAATACAAGAAGGGCTATGGCAAGAATCGTAGTCGGACAAACCAGTCGAAGAAAAAACAATACTCAATGGCATACAAGGCGCTCTGCACAAAGAAATATTGATCAATGGTCTGACAAGGAGCTGGCTGTGAAAAGACTGCTTAAATAGACACAAGGGAAGTCACATGCTATGATTAGGGACAGGTGAATTGGATCAGACTAATTACGAAGGAGCAAACACAAGGGGGAGCCTAATTACATGAAATTGGCAAAAGCCAAAACGTGGACAGGGATCACGAGACAGCCTGTTGACAAACACACAGCTCCGTTTAGGGAGTTCTAACGTGCACAGATAATGAGAGGCAGAACAGAGTTGAGCAGGTGCAGAGGATCCGCTGAAATGCAGCAAAGATTAAGAGAAGGCAAGAGGCGGAGACTAGAACAGGGCGAGTGCTGAGAGCTTCTTAATCAATTAGTAAGGTGCAGCGATACAATCCCTGGTGCTCATTAGTAAGTTAGTATTATATACAATGTTAGTTCTGGTTAGTAACTTTAACAAAATAACAAACTGTTAGTACTTGTTAGTAAAATAGAAAAGCAAGGCGAAGGAAGCAAACGAGACTAGAAGGAATGCTTGGAAACCCAGAAACCATGAAATCACCTAAACATGTGACACGCAGTACTTGGGGAGAAGCTGTAGCTCAACACAAGACCAGACAGGGGAGACAAAGTGCAATGCAGGGCATGAGCAAAACATGGACCGGAATATAACAGAAATATGGATATGGCAGGGAATACAAAACATGGCAATAACAAAAACATGGCAAATATCTAGATTAAGCAGAACATGAGCAGAAACAGAACATGGCAGAATCATAACAAATAAGGGCCCTACTCCATGTTGAAAATGTGTGGAGTTGGGCCCTTATTGAATTCACCAATTCAATTATTAAGTATATTCAAATAACCAAAATAACTGTGTACCTCAGATTCTTATCATCAAAGTAGACAGTTTGAGAATTAGGGTTTTACTTTCACCAAATACTAATGGCACCAGTTAGAGGAGAACATGCCATTAGCATGTACTCCCTGGCTGTGTCCGAAATCACTCACTCACTCACTATAAAGGGGACTCATACGTAAGTGACTATATAGTGAGCTTAGGAGCAGAAGGAAGAAACACTTTCGGACACTACCCGGTTCGTTTTGTCAGCGCTGTTAATGGTGTCATTGCTGGCGCACAATTAATCATTCTTCGGTTTGTGTGCAATGCATGATGGGACGTATTGCTGGGTTAGTGATCATCGGTTGTTCACCACATTTTGCTGGGATTGTGGGATGTAATGAGTTCACTATATAGGGGATAATACTTATTACAAACAATTCAGACAGCACTACAAAATGGCGAACCCACTATATAGTGCACGATATAGTGAGTAGTGAGTGATTTCGGTCACAGCCCCTGTGTTCACATGGGTATCCTCTGGGTAATCTGATGTCCATACACAGTCCAAAAATATGCATACCAGGCTAAATGGATTCTCTATTGTATGAGTGGGTGAATGAATGGTGAATGCGCGTTGCAATGGATTTTTGAGCTGTCCGGAGTGTGTTCCTGCCCATTGCCTATAGTCAGCTGGGATAGGCTCTTGCTCCCTTATGACCCTGATGAGGAAGAACCAGTTTAGATAATGGATGGATAAATCTAAATTTGAAAACATTTTGCTCAGTTTATCTAACTGGCATTGAACACAAGATACACATAATGGCCTTATTGATGCAAGACAACTTTCAGTAAGCCTAGAAAACAATTTGTGCTGTTTTGTGAGAATTTATAGTTCTGAGTCTTTGGAAGACGTATTTGCAGTTTATGTCATAATAAATGCACCTCAACTTAGAGATACAAAGAACAATCCACCCATTCATTATCTACACTGCTTTTTCCTCACTAAGGTCATAGGAGAGCTGGAGCCTACCGTAGCTGATTATGGGCAAATGGTAGAAATACACTCGGGATAGCTCACTAATCCATCAGAAGGCACACACACTATTATGTACTCACACCCATGCGTACAGGTAAATTGGTGTACCCAGAGAAAGCCCACACAGACAACATGTGAACTCCACACAGTTAGGCCTTAGGACAGATTCAAACCCACAATCTGATTGCTTTGAGGCTGCAGCGCTCCCCACAGCTCCCAACTTGCTACTGTAAGGCAAAACAACAAAAAATAAAATATATCAGACAAATACTGAGGCAAAAGTAAAAAATTCAAGCGCAAAAATAAGAAGAAAAAAAAAACCCCCAAAAAACAAAACACAAACAGACAGTTACTTATTAGGCCAGAGCATTTGACCAAAAACACATGAGATGTCGGTCCTGGCCAAGCAGCAGGGAAATATATTGTTGAATGATGCAGTCATCTGCAGCACTTAACACCTTCATTGCTTTGGGTTGGGGAATATGACTTCATGTGAAACTTACACTCATGGGAACTTACAATGTCCCAAAGTACAACATGCATTTCCCTTTTATTTGTTAGTATGAGAGTACTGGAGTAAAGCAGTGGAGTGTATCAAGAAAAGTGAGGCAATTTTTACATATTGATACTCTGGTGGTCTTGTGATTATAAGTACTCTGCAGCACAATATTGCACTATAATGAAATGTACTTGTAATAGACAAAGATAATTACCAATTTTCATTGCTAAATGTATGCATATTACCACATATATGATTTGACTAAACTCTACCCAGCTATCCATATAAGGTGTCATCATGGTAGCTCAAATTGTCGAGATGTCCCCTTGATCCCGTTCAAGATTTGCTATTATTGTTCTTCAAGTCAGGAGGGATCACATTTAGTCATTTTATTTGCACAAAAGCTTTGGTTCCGGATTTAAGAATTAAATCAACTAGTGCTCATCCGTGATGAGCGAGTATAGGAGCTGATAATTGAAATACAGCATTTAGGATGCCAGTGTTCTCCATATGAAAACAGCAAAACGCGGGAAATTGCGTTCTGTACAGAAAAAGGATGAAAAGAGACTTTGTGTTCGAACAATTGAAAATTGTTTATTGTTTTGAAAAATGTGTCCATCTTTTCAGAGATAAACTTGGAGTTTTGTTAACTGGGCTGTGTAAACGACTGAGAAAAATAGTACAGATCACGCATGATTCCTAAATCACAGCTCATTTTCTTCCTTTTCACTTTCCATGCTACACCGTTTTTTTTTTTTTTTTTGGAAATGAAAGTGATGATGTGCAGAGTGCATGATTTTAATATGATGGATACCCGACGGAACATGTAGTCTATTTAAAAACAAAACCGTGCGTTGTTTTAATAATTCAGCTCCTCGTGACATTAAGTTATGTTTTGAATTAATATACATGGATTACGATGCCAAAATGTATAAACGTGGGTTACGCTCTCGCATACCGCACTACGAATCCCATTAATATCATGCGTAGTGATGTTGTGCGTGAGAAGCGCCAACTTGATTACTGTGAGAATACATCGGTTATTGAACTCTGGTCCAGAAGGCTTCCCGCGCCTGTGCATCTCTGTCCTTTCCCTACGCTCAGTGTTCCAAGTAAGTGGTTTGTTTCACCGGTGCCGATATAGCTTTACCTTCGGGAGGGTGAAACATTGCAAATATTGCATTAATTTTGTGCATATACTTTGAAACTCTGCGGCGATTATAGTACTCTTATGTACAGTTCGATTCCACTGTGGGCCTATAGCTACGAGATGGGTATGCATGAAATTTGATTCAATCTTACTAGTTGGCTAGATTACGTTAGCAGCTAAACTCTTCCACTGTGGCTGGTTAACTACGGCTGAATTATGCCAACCAGCCAGTTAGTTTTTCGATTCCGGATTAACGAAGATTGCTGCGAATAAAATAGAGACGGCGTGTTATCTTTGTTGCTAACCTTAGGAAGTTATACGAGCTTCCTAGCTAGCTGCGTTATTTGTGGTTAGAGGCCGTGCTCGCAATCCTGCCAACTGTAGCTAATGCTTGTTAGCTAACGTTAGTTTATTTCTAGCTAATGACGTCTGCATTTGCTTGTTGGACATGTGAAAGTCGGAATGTGGGATGATGTGAACTGTTGGTCGCGGAATGTTTCGCACTCTAAAGCCGCTTTCACACTGGACGCGAAACGAATTTTTCGCACGACAGATTACATGCAAAGTCAATGCAAAGACGCGAATACACGCGTTTCGCGTCTTTGCATTGACTTTGAATGTAATCTGTCGTGCGAAAAATTCGTTTCGCGTCCGGTGTGAAAGCAGCTTAACCTAGAAAGTCAGACCGCGTGCTATCCAGAGGTAAGTAGATAATACTGAGCAATGTAACGTTATTTTCATAAAACCATTTGACGCTTGTTACTCGCACTCAAGACAAGCGGAAATGCAGTGGCCAGTGCTAGAATTTAGCTACCCAACTAGCTAGTCAGTCAACGTTTGGCAACCAACGTTAAACTATGCTCTGGCGAGGTACAACCGCTTCTTTCTGTTTCAGTTAGCTACCTAGCTAGCTATTAAGGGTACAGTCGTTGCGACAGCTACATGCGTTTTCAACGTGCCCGTCCATTTTGATCATATCTTGTCACGTGACCATATCTGAATATTGGACTCGTTGAGTTTTGATTAATGGTGGTTCAAAGCAATTGGGTTCAGAGGCACTGACTCAGATTGCAGATTGTTTTTTTTTTCTGCGGATTAGTTTCGTTGCGTTACTTTAGTTCTTTAGGCTATAACTATCAACTATTGCTCAACTTCACCTTCTTGTTTCAGAATGCCAAAATCAAAGGAGGTGTTGTCATCAAGCTCTTCTGGTAGTGAGTCCGACAGTGAAGTGGAAACCAAGGTGTGTGCTGAGTTTGTTGGGTGTTTTCCAATTTTTGATTCTTTATTCAATGTTACATTAAGGTGTTATTCTTAAGGAGGGCAAAATTACTAGTGCAGTGGTACAAGCCTCTCGTTTCTAGCATGTTCACATTAGAAGTCAGTTTATGTGATGGATATGAAGGGAAAACTTGGAGAATGGGAATCACTGATGATTGTTGGAAAAAATGGTCTTTGCACTAAATGGAAAGCTTCAAATTGCGAAATCCAGTTTATTCTGTTGATTGGTTCAATTATTTTCCTTTTTTTTTTAAATGGAAAACCGTATATGGGCGAAATTTTCAATAGGGGTTAAAATGGGAGAAATTTATGTCTGGGCTTATTGTCTTTTAACATGTTCTTCATTTACAGAAATATGCACACTGAAGTTTGAAGGACATTAAGACTCATTTGGCAACAAAATGTCATTTCTTTACTACTTTTTGTTTTTTAGTGAGGGAGGCTGGAATATTGTTTTTTTTTACCAAAACCTCAATGTCCGAAATAAGGGTGGCTGTGTTGTCAGGCATAGAAGTCAGCAAAAATCGCCAAAATAAGTCAAAAAAAAAAAAAAAAAAAAAAATATATATATATATAATTTTATTGATTATTACCATGTTTAGCATATTCATAGCTTCAAAGTTTATCCCTAACACTATTTTTGGAGAAAAATCCACTTTTGTCCATGTCCAGAGAAATCCACTCCACTTTGTAGCCACCTATGCAGTGCCCCCCCCATGGAACAGAGATGAAACTAGACAGTTCTGCCTCTGCAGAAAGTTTTTTTTGTGTAAACCCCATAGCTACAACAGTGCCATGTGCTGCACGGTCCTAGCATTTCTCCTCCAATTTTTTCATTTTACCTGATGAATCAGGCGAACATGCTTTTTCATTTCCACTCCGTTACAATTAGTAATTACCATAGAAACACAGGAGCAACTTTGTGAAGTTGGTCATCAGAAAGGTGATGCATGACATTGGGTGAAAAGATGACAACCATCAATCTCTGCCTCAGTGTGTGATGTCTGTCTCCTCTTTTGTGAAAAACACTCCACTCCGTTGCCATTTTGTGGTAATGGAGTGGAGTGCACTGATAACGGAGTGGAAATTATTAATAGAATACTTTTTATCTGATGCCTAATGTCTTATCTGGCAGTATCAGGGAATAGTAACACCTTTATTCGCACTTTTTATTGTCTTTTGCCATTCTGACCCGCTAATTTCCATTACAAAAAAAGATATTCGAAAATGAACTAAGGTTTTAACCGAGGGATTCTGCCAGCCTGAAATATCCGGTTCACCTGGTACCATTGTGTTGCATGCAGTTCGGAACCATGCATTAGGCCATAAGGGACACTTGATTATGTCATGTATGTGGTTGCAATAATGGCTAAATCACCCATTCACTGCACAATGCATGAACCCAAGTTGCACATGATAATCGCATTGAAAATTGCTTTGTGCAGTCAGCCTTTAGACACGTCAAAGTAAAATTTGCCAGAAAGGTTTTACGTAAAATAGCATATTTTATTCCCCCTCATAATGAAATGCCATATGGTTCTTTTTTTCTGAAGACAAAGCACGGCCACACTTTTAACTTCAGCTGATTTGCTGAAATATATACTTTTTCTGTAGTTTGTTCTGTTTTAATGTTCACCTGTTAATGGATTATTAACTAAACAGTCCGGTCAGCCGCGACCGAATGGGTGTAGCCCTCGAAAGCTCCCCTTTTTTGTGCATTATTTGGCCAACTGTCGCCATGGAAACCGAAATCGATTGGTGTCATAAGTGAAGTATAACGCATGCCAATACCAAATATGGAAGTAATCGGTCCAAAATTGCAGCCTGTACTCCGTCCACAAGGAAATCTCTATGTTTTGCCACTAATTTGTGTATTATTCAGCCAGTACTGTCGCCGTGGCAACCAACATCAATAGGTGTCATAAGTGAAGTATAACACATCCATACCCTGAGAGCGTTCACAAGGAAGTGTCTACGGAAGTGGCGGTGGAGACGACGCGTGAATCCATAGTAGCCACCCGACTTTGTCCGGTGGCTACAATAAAACATTTTTATGGCAAACTAAATCCAGCTTTGTCAAATTATTTGCTCACATACTGTAGTTTCTTGTGAAATAATTTCATTGCATAACAATTTTTCCACTCCGTTACACAATTTTTAAACTCCGTGACATTTTCTGCAAAAAAGATTTTCTGTCTTAAAATCACAAATCTAAACTGAATTGTAGCTGATGAAAAGACCTAGGAAAAATCAATCCACCATAAGACATCAGTTTTACCCAGGTGCAAGGCATTTAGTTGCGATAGAAATCATTTTAGTGAAAACGATAATGGAGTGGAAATGATTGGTTCTGAATCTTCCATCACAACAGTTAAGATCTGTGGATGCGATGATGGACTGTCTAGTTCTTAAATTTGAATTATTTGTGTGGTTCTTGCCATTCATAATTTCAACAATAATGTTCCCGTCCTGGTTATCTTGATACTTATTTTGTGTTTTGAAATGGCATGTAGTCAGATTCATTTTTTCCACGAGTTGGGTAAGTTTTAAAATCTGCAATCTGATCTGTGCTCTATGCTCAGTTTAGAGTGCACTGGTACTAGCGAACCTTCCTTGTGACTGATATTTGCTTTGTTGGGCTTTGTTGAATTGCCTTGCCCTCTGCATTTGGAGAATTTCATCCATGTGATTAGTGTGTGAAATGTACTGGCTGTTCTCTTCAAATAACATGATGCGTTTTCCTCTCCTAGGCCAAGAGGAAGAAGCCAGCTACTCCTGAGAAGCCCTCTAAGAAACAGAAGTCAGGGGAGAGTTCCAGAGCAGGCGGGTCTTCCAAAGGCAGTAACAAAGATGATAACATGTTCCAAGTAAGCTGAGCTGCATTTTTTCCAGCGCAGTTGAAGTTTCGGCACATTCTGACTGTGTGACCTCTAATGTATAAATTCAGAAGAGCAATACAATAATGGATTAGCCGGTCTGCCTCGGTGGTTTTCATCCTCCTGGGAGGCCGTTGTGTACGCTGGTTTTTGTGCCAGCGACAGTTTCAACTCCAGAAGTTTAACAAGCCCTTCATTGATCCATTAATTGCTTTATTTCTGGTTATATGGATTATTTGCCCTTTTGTGGCACATAAATCGGCCATAATAGAAATGGGTATTCATGCTATAAAAGGTGAAGATTCCATATTTATATTTTGCTATGTTGGATGTGAGTTATTATTGCAAAAAATGGGAATAAGTATAACTGATGAATTTCAAAAAAATGATTCGACTTCAAACTTGTAAAACTGTCGACACGTGATCACTTAAGCTAACAATTTATTAAAAATCTGAAAATTAATGCGCAGCCTGTTTATTTACCTAAATCCCGATTTTGATGAGTTCAAAAAATGTGAGCACTAATGCAGTTACTTGAAATATGGCAAAATAAGTACATGGAATTTATGGCTATTTCAGTTGTAATGTGGTTTAAGAGTGTAAATAATAAACATGAAAAGCAACTAACTGAGAAAAAAAATTACTGCTTACAGAAATTCTACTACCAGATTTGAGAACCACTGTTTGATCCATTAGAACTTTTCTCCCCAAAGTATACTTCATGCGTCCTAACAGTGTAGTTGGTAACTAACAAGCAACTAATAATGGTTTGGTGTATGTTTCAGATCGGGAAAATGAGGTATGTCAGTGTCCGTGACTTTAAAGGCAAGGTGCTGATTGACATTCGTGAGTACTGGATGGACCAGGAGGGAGAAATGAAGCCAGGCAGGAAAGGTAAACTGCATCATCCCATAAGAAGAAAGGGAACAGCATTGCATCACATGGCTCTAACATCTGGTTTGTATTTTTTTCAGGCATCTCATTGAATCCTGAACAGTGGAGCCAGCTGAAACAGCAGATCTCTGAGATTGATGATGCTGTGAAGAGGATATAAGATCCACTTTATGAAGTTACGCTTGCTTAGTGTTTTTAGATTTATTGACTTTTACACTGGCATAAAAATGTTTTCTAAAGGAAAGAATTCTTTTTTAAGCAACTAAGACTACATTGTGTATATATGCAGTTCAGTTGAATTCCAATATTTTCTGCATGTGACGTGTGTAGTGGGTGCAAAAACCATTGTGTACCATTGTGTAATCATGTTCGTGGATGGCTCAAGCCTGTGTGAGATGGGAAGAGAGGTGCAAGGTTTGAGTGATGCAGTTTGTTTCTAGCATTCAATAAAGGCTGTAAATGCTCTGATTAAATTAATGTGCAATATTTATTTTGCAATATATTTTCGAAACTTGAGAGCTAGCCAATACTTGGCATTGTCACTTTCTGACTTACTGACTATTTATATGGCTTGTTAAGACGTGCTTGCAAAGTGGAAATCCTGCTTGGCAGGCGGTGTTGAGGTTGTGTGGAAGTTGTGCTGCCTAAACCTGAGGAGCGGTGGAGAATCACAGAAGTTAAGCCAAACATATCTTATGTCTATTGTAACATTGGCTTCACTTTTACCATAGAGATCAAAATGAGAAAACCGTTCATAGACGGGTGATCTTTTTTTCCCCTCAATCTTCGTTGACTGTCATCGCCCGAAACTTGATTGCATATACCACTGTTTGCTTGCTTTTTTTTTTCAAAATAATCAAGGCAATTCCGCAAAAAGCATTATATTGTGGAAAATGTCACTTTCAGAATTGGATAACCATAATCACTGAAATTTTTCACGGTGCTCTGGTTTGATCTTGGACCACCCTTCTCTCAGACCCTTCCGCAGTTCGGTAGCTGTCATGGGTTTCTTAACTTTCTTAGCTTGGACTTTGACAGCAGTGATCTTCCTGGAATTTTCAATCGCATGAAGATAAGTCTGCTGGTTGGCTAATTCCTTATTTAGGTGTTCTCTGCTTCAAGGAAGCCCGTTTTGCAGTGTGACAAAACATCCCCCTATGATACTTCCTCCTCCAAACTTCACTAACTTCTTAAGACATTTTGAGGGCATTCTTTCCCTAGTTTGACACCGAACATTATGGCTGAATCTTAATGTCTAGACCTTGCAGACTTGCGGACTTAATGAGTGTGTTCCTGGGAAGTCTGCGCGTTAAGGGCTGTCTGTACCCATAATTAATCTTGTCAACTAGGGGCCTCCAGCAGAATTTTTTGCTGACTTCCAGGCTGCGTTCCAATAGTCCTTTTTTGCATAGGAAATTTCTTAACTCCAAGAAAATTACCTGGAATTATTTATGTGGCAGCCACGATAAGTGTGTTAGAATTCTCTAAATGTTAATGAAAGATGCTTCAGTGCTTCCTAACTTAGACGGCACACCGAGGCACCCTTTACGAAAGGAAGGCGATAACGCCGCCCCACAATTGTGCGAGGCAGCAATATTTAGAGCGATGATCATCCATCCGGCCAATCGTGAAAACAAAAGAACATGCTGGCAAGAGACGCTTGATCACGGTGCCTAGTGCAAGTGCATTCGGATTCTCTTAATAGTGCGGTGTTGTTCCCAAGCCCTTATGAATTCCACTTTACACCTTTCCTTTACCTCATGACGTTTTCCATCAAGGTTAAGGAAAAGTGTTTATGAATTTGACGATAGGATGTGATTTTTTGACTATTTGAACGCCGTCCCGGAGTTAGGTTGGGGTGCAGACTTCACTGGACTCAGCCAACGGGATTACCCAAAATTCACAGCAATAAGGATGTGATGACATAAATGATGCCATGGAAGTAATCTCTAAAAAGGGAAAATACTAATTGACAAGTGATTTGAAAGCAGCCAAATAAGGTATCTCAGTGTTTGAAATGCACATGTCATTAAGCCTAAATATATACAGCAGTGTTCAATGATGATTATACACCACCACTTTCATTTATGAGGGGTCCTAATATATTCTATTGATGAAAATTTATTGAAAAAATACTATTGTAGGCAATGAGAACAAAATCATTCCCACTAGTATATTGAAGTAAGAATATGGGTAATAAACAAAAATGTCAACTTTTCATAACTTGAAAGGTGTTGCAAATTTGTTTTGACTCGCTTAGCCTGAATGCATGTTTGAAGGCTCAATCCATGATTATTGATGCTAAAAAAAATTGTTTAAACTGGTTTTAGGCAAGGTAATTCTGCTATATTACCTCTGATGGTCAGTTGTGCCAGTATATAAGGTGACATGAACTTTGAGCAGCGTCGCAGTGTTAAACACAATGGCACGGAAGGAGCTCTCTGAGATTGTTAGTAGCTGCATTGTGGCCTTACATGATACTGAATACATTAAATGCTGTCATGGCACTGTACAAAACACCATCACGCGTTTCAAAGAGACCGAATCGCTGAAAACTAGTGGCAATAGAAATGCTAAACGGAAGTTAAGGGCCTCTGATGTTTGTTGTCAGTGTATGAAGAAAAAAAATTGGCGGTTGACAGCACGCCAACTTCGTGATGATATTTATAGCGCCAGAGGTGAAGAGGTGAAAGTATCAAGATCTACTATTTCCAGACGCCTGTGTGGAAAATGGTCTGATTGGTCATGTTGCTGCAAAGAGGTGGCAACATTAAGAAAGATGAGTTTGCCAAAAAATTCAAGGATTATACACCTTTGGACTGATGAATCAAAATTCAAAATTTTCTCACCCAAACACAAAACTTCTGTGCACCGTAGAGTAGGAGAACGTTTCAAAAATGACTGTGTAACCCCTTGAATAAAACATGGAGGTGATCATATTATGGTCTGGGGTTCAGTCTGCTCGAAAGGAGCTGGTGATGTCATAAAAACCGAGGGGATCATGGATCAAAAGCATCCTGGTGAGGCACGCATTACCACCTGGAAAGAGACCGATTGGTCAGGGCTTTTATTTTCAACAAGATAATGACCCTAAACACACTTCTAAATTGTGCAAGAATGATTTCAGTTGGAAAGAAACATCTGGTTAGATAAAAGCTTTGACTTGGCCTGCTCAAAGTCCAGACCTTAATCCGATTTAGCAAATTTGTTGTAACATCGACAGAATCTCATTGGAATGAACTTCAAACCATATGGAATGGTTCAGCGAGCGAGGAAATAAAAAAATGTGAAAACTATGCCTGAAAGAGTAAATGCCATAATCCAGGGTGACCACACTAGATATTGACTTTTTCTCAAAAAGACATTATTATTTTTGTTTTTGTCTTGCACAAACTATATGATGCAATTTTGCATGAAATTAAAACTTGAATAGCACTTGATTTCTGATTTATTGTCATTTTGTTAAGTGTATAATCATCACTGCACACTACTGTAATTATTATTTACTCTTTTTTTTTGACTGGGGGTTGTACTTGTGGGAGTAAGAGAGGCCTGAAATGTAGTGCTATTTGCATATTTATGCTCATAGCCCTGTGCTCTCAAAACTTCACGAAATTACACAAAGCAGATGAGTCAACGTCGTGGTACCTAACGCTAAAGTCCGAGAGGGCCGAGTCTGCTTGTCCAGAGTGTGGACACTTGGATTCAGCAGATACAGTATATCCCATCTGCCCAACTAAATTGACGCATTATGAAAGTGAACTTCGGACCAGTTCTCTGCTGTCCACACAATGCAAAGGTTAGTATAGCCTTTTGATTCTTTCTGCTGATGAGAGGCTTGGTCACAGTAGAGTGGGCTTCAGTCCAAATTCTGTCAGCGGGCAAAACGCTGTATGCCAAAACAACCTTTCCCTGATTCAGCTCGGAATTGGCGAGCAATCCCAGTTGATTGTTGGACAGAGTCATCCAGTTCTGTGCGTTTGTGTTGCCTGGACTACCAGAATTCTTCAGGGACTTGAATATATTTTTCATTTTAAAGCTTTGACAGTCTAGAATATTCTAGAGATCATGCTCCAGGAACTACCAACTTCACTTCCAACGGCTGAAAGGGTCATCCCTTCAGTTTTTGTTTGAATAGCCTGTGGTTGCACGGTTTCAGACTCCCTGGAATGGCTTACTATCTTGCAATCTTGCAAAATGATTACCAGTGTCGTCAGGTAAATGGGGTTTGTCAGATAATTAAAGAAACTTGTGCCACGTGCAACATTAGCCTCAATACTTGAGGTATCCCCAATTTCTCTTTATTATCCCACCTAAAACAAGAATACTTGGATGGCATTGGTCGAAAGCAGTCACGTGGAGACCCCGCATATTCCCATATTACGTCTCTGAGCCCATACACGGGGTGCGAGTACATTATCTCCCTTAGCGTCTCTGGAGCAGTTGAAATGGCATGCATATGGAAAAAAAGGTCTTCGGTGGGATAAATTCGTTACATAGTTTGTTAGAGGGCCAATACGGAAATATATGGGGTCAGTAAATGGCATATTAATATGGCATTTACTGACCCCATATAATTCTGTATTGGCCCTCTAACAAACTGTGTAACTTATAATATTGATCAGACGTCTTTCTTATGTTCCTTTGTTATGTTGTTATCTTGCGATATAGAACTGTTTAAATATATTAAATAGGGTTTAACTATATCTCTTATTTTAAGAAAAATTTAGGAATTAATTTTAAACTGTTTGATGTTGTTAGACATATTTAATTAGATGAACAAAATTAAAGTTCACTTCTGACTGACTCATTTAAAACTGATCTCGGACAGAAAAGTCCCCAGGCTGGAGTGTTCACTAATGCTGTGGAACAGGCCTCCACCATCTCTACAGCTAAGGCTGGATTAATGCCGGCAGTGTCCTGGACCTGAAGTGTTGCTGTCCCGACTTGTCCTTCATAACATAACTTGTCCTTCTGCTGCGTATTCTTGGATGATACTCTTAAACTGCCTTCAAAAAGTTTTAAATAATCATGCACACAATATATTAGTCATAGTTTACAGCAAAATTGAATTCAGAAAAATGGTTTGCCACTGGCAATTCTACTCTTATTTCCCGTGGTTTAAAGGCCTGTCAGCTATTAACAAATAGGCCTACATCTTTTGTTTTAATGTAGTTTTGCCTGGGGAAGAAACGGGATGCCATCCCTTGTAAAAATAACTGCTCTAACGTTTAAGAGATGACTATTTCAATAAAAAATGGTGTCAGTTTAGTGTAACAGCCAATGTGCATATGGAAAAGGGTTTATTGGAAAAGACATTTTGGGATTACTTTAGCTTTAAAGGTACATGGTTGCGTATTTAGACTGAAGAAACACAGTCACAAATACTTGGAACTGTTGGTTGATTATGAAATACATTGTCTTGGGCTATGCTTTTGCAGTGACATGGTACAAATATGACCATGAGCAGCGGATTTCTACTCTATTTCAGTGAGAGTGGCAGGGCAGGCACAGAAAAATTCAGCTTTAGGGCAAAAGACTTCTGCTAGTCCCACATAATCTGCTTAAACAACAGACGCTCAGTAAAGGCTGCAATCCACAAACACGGGCGCTAAATAGAAGTGAGCTATGCTTCATGAACGCTGCGCAAGCACTCTGCATCTACTTCAAATCCAACCTAAGCTTGGAAGTTCATTCAATTAGCCATCCATAAAATCTTAAAACACATTTTTATGACACCGCATCATAACCAGATACGTATATGATGATAAGTAGTTTTATTCATCTCACCTTAGACATTTAAGTTAGAGGTAGAATCGTTCAACCACAGAATTGGAAGTTCATGTTCTCGAGGTCAACTAAGCCATTGGGATAGTAAGCAGGCACAGGCTGCATCTGTGCTGATCCACAGCCCCGAGTCAACACTCCTGCCTGGTGTTTGGCTCTGTGGGGCTGGGCTTGCTTTGAATAAGGCAATCTGAAGTTACGTGAATTCTTGACCTCCTTTGCCTTCTTGATCAGCATGTACAGTTCACCGATGAGCCACAAGTTTAAAACCACCTGCCTAACATAGTAAACGTCCCCCTTGTGCAGCCAAAACAGCACCATCAAACTGATGTCACTTCAATTCCCAAACTTCGGGTTGATCAGCAGAACATTTCCCAAAGTATCGCACTCCCTCCACCAGCTTGGCTTCTTCCCACTGTGCATCCTGATGCCATTTCTTCCCAGGTAAATAGTGCACGCGTAACCAGCTGAAGCACATAATGTAAAAGAAAGTGGGACTCACTGGACCAGACAACCTTCTTCCAGCTGCTCCAAGGACCAATTCTGAAGCTCAGGTGCCCATTGGGGGCACTTTTAGAAGTGGACTGGGGTTAGAGGGGGCAGTGACTGGTCAACAAGCTAAAAAGTGCAATACACAGCAGGGTATGATGCACTGCATGTTGTGACACATTCCTTATGTAGATAACATTGAAATTCTCAGGAACTTGCACCACAGTTGCCCTTCTGTCAGTTTGGACCAGACGGGATAACCTTCATAGCCCGAGTGCATCAATGAGCCTTGGGCACCTGAAACCCTGTTGCTGGTTTATGGTTTGTCTCTCCTTGGACTCAAATCTGCTGACAGGGAGCATCCCATAAGTCTTGCCACTTCAAACATGCTCTAACCCACTCGTCAGCCCATAACAATTTGGCCCTTGTCAAGGTTGTTGAGTTCCTATTTCTCCAACATCTGACGCGTGCAATACAAGAACTGTCTGTTCCCTTACCGTCAAGATCTGCCTGCAGGCCTTGGCATGTGCCGTTATGAGATAAGACCACCCAGCATGTTGAAAAAACTTTTCAGCTGATTTCCCAAAAGGGCTTCATATCACCTAATTTAAGGATGCTGAGTTTAAAATACAGGTAAAATGTTTCTATCAAGGACAGTATTTTCATGATATAAGAATGAAGATTTTCCTCATATCATGTATGGCTTCAACACAAAGTCTGTAATTTTCTGTCGCTGTTCGGGCGTAGCGAAACACCCCCAGAAGTAGGAGGAAAAATCTGGATCATGTTTGCATTTTTTGCTGTCAGTGGCCATATTACTAAGCCTTAAATCAGAATTAGGTGAAAAGTAATGTTTTTAGAATCATTAATACATGTGAAAATCAGCCAAGAATCGAACAAAGTTCTCACCTGGCCAAGAGGAAGATGGAAATCAAGTCTTTGTGGCAGTTTTTCTGGTGATTAAGGGATAATACAAGACTTCTTAACCTGACAAGTGGTTATCGAAGGTGACAATGCTATGAAATGCACATCATACATTGTGAGAAAATATGACGTACTATAGCAAAACAGACACTGTTTTTAGAATCAGCACCCCAAAATGAGTAAGACACAAGTCTTGGATTTTATTCAGCAAAAATGATGCAGGGCAGTGTAATCAACCATATTCGCTTCATCTGTGAGTGGTTTTGATGTTTTGGCTCATTGGTGCATGTGTTTATGCCATGCATTGCTATGGGCCATTGGTTAGTGAGTTGATGTCGATGTGGTCATGGTAAGCCGGCATTTCCACAATTTTGGATTGAAGATTCTGACTCTGTCATCTCCCAAAGGCTAAGAGTCATAAACTTGGCTGCCTGTGAGTACACCTTTATTCCAAGAAAGTCACACAAATTTGGCAAAAATGACACACTTATGGCCCATGATTTATAGCCAGCTGTAGTTTTTGAGGTAGCGTGCATTGCTGCAACCTTCACTATTGGCATTATCGAGGGAAGATGAATAAGAGTTATACCCAGAAGAGTATGATGCCAATTTTTTGACATCACGAGTTGGGTTTGTACCGACCAAAATCATGTGAAGACTGTTAAACATGCATGTAGCTGTTCTCTTAGCCAGCGGAATCACTACCGCAAAGGCAGATGCTGTCATCCTGGCCCTGGTAAATTCTGTTTCTGGGTAATGCTATTTGAGGTCATTGCCCCGCTCGTATGGGTTGAGTGTATGAAGAAGGCTGTCACATAGAAGAAGGCTGCGGAAAGACAACGTTGGCAATGTTGGATACCAATGCCACAGAGTCAATGTCACATTTATGACATGGTACACCAGCAAAATGTCCGCGAATGCTGGCAAATTATGAAGACTGTGGCCATAGTGGCATCACTCATTAGCGAGTGATCGGCAAGTGTTTGGCGAGTGTTTGACAGCAATCAAAAGAAGTGCGGCGAAATCCTGTTCAACATGGCTCAAAGTACTACCTGACAATTTATGCGGTAGGGGAGACTGGGGTCCGATGAGCCATGGGGACCAATGAGCCATATCACTATTTTGCGATCTATCAATGCCAAAGGTGTTTAAAATAGTCAAAATAGTTACATGGCTCATTTATCCCCATGACTCATCAGTCAATGGTCAAATATTTTGCCTATTTTAAGTAGATCTGTCATTGATTGATCACAAAATAATGATATGGCTCATTGGTCCCCATGGCTCATTGGACCCCAGTCTCCCCTACCATTAAATTTCCGTATTCGCCAATATAGAGAATGGAAACATTTCTGGGAGTTAATACAACAAAGCAACATTGAATGGCAACACAATGACCAGGCAATGGCGACACAATGGTGACAATATGTGGAATGGCACTGACTGACGAAAACAGCGTAAGTTTTGAACATTTCAAAACTGTCTCCACACATGATCAAACTTCGGCGAACTACTGCATATCATCAGAGAAGCCCCATCACACGTCAAACACAGTATCTTCTCATAAGACAAATATCATGACAAACTTAGTGAAGAACTTGGCGAATATTTATTGCAAAATATCGCCAATATATTCTTTCATCTATGTGACGGCTGCTTGAGTGAATGGCATGTGAATGGGTTTGCCCAGCAATGGATGAGGAAACTGAACAGGGTGTATTCCTCCTCATTGGGATTCTGGGATATGCTTCATCCCTCCTGTAGCCCTGACCAGGAATTAACTGGAAAGATAATGGATCGATTTCTGCGGGATTCAGAAATTAATTTATCATTTTACCAATAATTTGTCACCAGATGTTTAATACAGTGCAAGTCCCTGATACTGCAACTGGCTTAAAATTCTGAATACTGCCTCACCTTCCCCCGTTACAAAATTCTGATGGCTCCCTGTATTTAACTACAATATCTTGCTTTGGCAAAATAAATAAATAAATAAATAAACGTAAATACTGCTTTGCTGTCTTCAAGCAGTCATTGGAAGATATCAGGCATGCGGGTTCAATTTCCATCTTTCTCTGATGTCTCCAAACACTCTCTAAATCCCTCTTAGACATTTTTTTTAAATGTACATTTTGTTTATTAAATTTTACAGGAAAATACAAATGCGCCACCAGTGCATTACAAAATATATAAAGACATTTCTTTTTAACTCCATGGTTCAGATAAAACCCAGTCCTTCTCCCTTTCCATTTTTCTGGTCGTGGGGGGCACGTATGATACTGCTGTATCAATCGTTCTTTGGGCCTTTGCTTACCATGTGAAATGTACTTCTGTTTACCATGTAAAACTTACAAGACCATTAGCTAAATAACATTGAATGTAATTTTTTGAGTATTCTCCTCTTTTGACTGAAATGGCTGCTGTCAAAAACAGAGACTTTAAAGTGGCGGTGTGTTGGATAGTTGGAACTCCACGGCCTCTGCAACTGAAGAGTAAGAAAATTGTCTTTTCACACATACGACGGTGTGATGAGGAGTCTTGATCTTGAACTAAGTAGTTGCTCAATTTCATGTAACAGGTTCCAACCAATATCTCTACCCCTGCATTTACCAATGTGTATATTATCGATTATATATTAGGATAGTATGCATGAGGCGCCTGGTATTGTGTTCTGAGACTCACTCAACTGTAATCACTACTGCCTGTTAAGATGCTAATTCTATGCTACCACGGCAACCACAAGTTTCCCCATTTCACCACAAGTTTCCCCATTACATAATAAAAGCACACATCTAAACGACTGATTTGACCCCAATGTGTATTCAAGTTGTTCTCATGGTGTTTTTAGGAAATGTTCTAAGTTGCAGCCTTCTGTTGTTATGGACAGCTTGATTGTTATTGGTGGATACAATATGGAATGTTTAGCTTTTTGGTAACCCACACATGGATGGGAAAAAGTACAGGACAAACCGGTTATTTACTTTTTTTTTTTTCATTCTTGGAAATCGGTGAATGGATGTGTTACTGAGAAATAAAATTTTTCAAACTTGAACTAAACTCAAATATAATGTGAAATTCTTGTGGCACTACTGTAAACAGGAAATGCAGAAGGTACCTAATCAATTTGGACACAGCTCATAGCAAAAATCTAACTTTGGATTTGAACTGGAAGAAATATTACAAATGATTTAGTGATTTTTAGGTCTACTTTTACAGTAGAAATTGAAATATGATCAATTTGCAGGTAGTGTACAAGTTTGTGAACTTTCCACAAGAGGGAGCCAGCAGTAAGGTTTACCCTTGTTTGTTGCACTGTCTTTTTAGGTTTTGATTTGAGGGCTGTTGCTAAGGAAGACACTGCAT
Source organism: Gymnothorax javanicus (assembly GCA_029692085.1). Lineage (NCBI taxonomy): Eukaryota > Metazoa > Chordata > Actinopteri > Anguilliformes > Muraenidae > Gymnothorax > Gymnothorax javanicus. Next base: position 161,479,837 of record CM056194.1, on the reverse strand, counting down.
GGGGCAGAATACTGTCTTGTAAAATTGGCTTTGATCTGCGAATAGGCCTTTAGCAGCCGATTTCTTGCTTCCTTGTCACACTTTTTGCCATGATGTGTTCTGGCATATCAAATGCTGCTTTTTATTGCTACATCAGTCACTTCAAAAGAGTGTAAACAAAAACCTTCTTTCCTATGGAGCTGTGTCATTTTCTACTTCTTTTTCGACCATTGCTCACAGATTATGGTCCTGTTGAGTTGCTGAAGGACACTGACAGTGATCTCCCATTCACATTAGTTCCCAAGACCTGAATTGGCTGCAAAAAAAGAGGAAACTGGTAGCATTGTAGCCCTTAGTGACAAAGGCTTTAGCCCTCAGCTTTTAGACATACTTCTGCGGGCAGGATAGTGTCACCTTAGGAGTTGCTGGTGTACAATTTGATATAAATGTTTAGTGGACTGAAATTCCATCTCTCTGGGTAGTGATCGTTCAGGGGTAACAGAAATTGTTAATACTAGCTTGGTTTGGGATTTCATACCAGTATTTAGGGCCCTTTCACTCACATGAACAGCTCATGCATAACATGATAAATTGTTTCTACAAATGAAAGTATTCACATACATTATTGCACTAAAACACTTGGATAAAAATCAGAATTTTTTTTTTTTTTTGAATATTGAACGATACAATGATCATCATCTCTACGCTAGGAGGCAATTGAACTGGAAAAATGGGAAAGGCACCAGGCTAACATTTTACACATTAATCTCGATGATATACAGACTACTGTGAGGCCAATTTCTCTGAGAATATTTATTACAAAATGACTGCAACTGAAAAACCGTAACATGGGCTGAACTTACTTTTGCAACAGGTAAAATGGAAAAAAGAGCAGGCTACAGCTATTGTTTTAGACTTTTAATCCATATTTCTGATCTCTGTAAATAGGGATGATTTAGAAATAGTAAAATACACGCAGAAAAACGTGTCACTGCTTGTGCTTTAGATAAGAGTAATTTAGTTGCTCGTAAATGACTGGTGCCGCCATTTGCGCTGCACTGGAACATTTTTAGACATTTTTATTCACATTCTTTACTGTCGAAAGAGTTCTCTGGTGCCCTAGCAACAGGCATAATGATATGGCTTGCCAGCACAGCTGAGAGCTTTTATTGGGGAAGGCTTAATTCTATGAAGGTCACAGGATATAGTGGTGGGTTTTATTGAATGGCGTTTGTGGAAGGTGATAAATTAGGTCTTACTGCTTACTGCTTGTGATCTATTTGCATTTACATGATCCAAATCCAGACATCAGTCTTTTGTTTTCATATTGTATGTTTACTTGCATGTGCACACACCACCCAAAAACGATAAATTCCTCATAGGTTTTAGTTACTTCGATGCTATTAAATCTGTAGGATGATAGTGGGATGCCAAATTTAATTTCCTATTATCACACAAACACCAACATAGGCCTGATACATTTTCCTGGAAAAGAGACAATAATCAAAAACTGCTGCTAATTATTTGTCAATAAAAAATGTAATTTGAAATTCCTTCATGGATTCAACGTTGATCTAATCAGATGTTCCAGGAATATTTAATTATTGGAAACAAATTTAGGAGTCCCCTGCATGAAAGCATTGTGTTTAAAGTGATGTAAAACTGCAAACTTTATACCCACCAAATGTTCTCCAGTTATGTTTCAGTGGCTGTGTAGACTAATGGAATTACGAACACAGCAGTTCAGTGGTATGCTCTTAATGTACTTCTGAGCTCTCAGTACCTGCAGTTGTTTGTCATGACTGGGTATCTGTAAGTGACTCAAGAATGACACCTGGCATGACACCTACGGGTTCAGTATTACTTTGTCTGCCCTCAACAAAATCCATTTGGAAACCTGGTATAATAACAATAACAATCATCTGTAAACAAAACAGCCCCATATGGATATACTCTGTTTCTAAAGAAAACATACTTGAATTTGTGAAAAAAAAAGACATGTAAAACTCCAGTGTAGGAAAGTGTGGGTGGTTGGCCTATTTGCCAATTTTGTGAGCATAGCTCAGAAAGACAGCTCACAGATCACATTAAATTATGCAAAATTATTGGACTTGTGCCATTTTTAAAATCATTTAATGATTTTAAATGACCTCAGAACAATGATTTGTTTACTGGATTGTTTCGACTCCTGTCCTCACATATCTGACGGTCAAGCAAGGAAGTACAATTCCGAAAATCTGTGTTGTGAGTGCCACCTGCGATACCAGGACCATCTAAGAGAATACTCACACTTAATCGGAAGGTAGGGTTCTTTTCATGCAGGAGAAAAGATAAACCTAAAGCTTGCCCTCCAAGCATTTATACTGAATTGTGCAGTAACAGTATCACAGAATCATAACACTAGCATATGGACACTTGCTTGGGTGACAGCATTAAGCGCACATTTGAAAGCTTACCCTGCCTTTCTATGGCTTGCTAGTTGCCTTAACCATTGCCTGTTGAAAAGGTACTGCAGCTTTTCACAATGCACTCTTGAGCAGCCCCTCCAACAGAAGTTAGTCATTACAGTTTTTTTTTTTTTTTTCCCCGCCCCACCCAAAGGGTGAGGGAAGGGGTATTGTTTTCGGTTCGGTTTGTTTCTGTGTTTGTGTGTTTGTGCATTTTTTGTTTCTTTGTTTGTTTGTTTGTCATGATTCTGCTTTGTCTGCCTTGATTCTGCCATGTTTGTTATGATTCTGCCATGTTTATTATGTTTCTACCATTCCCTGTTATGTTTATGATTATGTTCTGTTAGGTTTTGTCATGTTCTGTTTAGTTTTTGTACTTTGCCATGTTTTCATTTTTGCCATTCCCGTTCCACTTTTCTGTTATAGTCCGGTCCATGTTTTGCCCATGCCTTCATTGCACTTTGTCTCCCCTGTCTGGTCATTTGTAAGCTACAGCTTCTCCCCAGTCCTGCGTGTCACATGTTTAGGTGATTTCATGGTTTCTGGGTTTCAAACATTCCTTCCAATCTCGTTTGCTTCCTTCGCCTCTCTTTTCTATTTTACAAACCAATACTAACAGTTTGTTGTTTTTGTTAAAGTTACTAACCCAGACTAACATTGTATATAATGCTAACTTACTAACGAGCACTAGGGATTGTATAGCTGCACTTACTAATTGATTAAGAAGCTCTCAGCACTCGCCCTGTTCTAGTCTCCGCCTCTTGCCTTCACTTAGTCTTTGCTGCAATTCAGCGGATCCTTCGCACCTGCTCCACTCTGTCCTGCTTCTCATTATCTGTGCACATTAGAACTCCCTAACCGGAGCTGTATGTTTTGTCATAGGTTGTCTCGTGATCCTTGTCCACGTTTTGGCTTTTGCCAATTTTATGTGGTTAGGTTCTCCCTCATGTTTTGCTCCCACGTAATTAGTCTGATCCTCTTCACCTGATCCTAATCATTGCATGTGACTTCCCTTGAGTGCATTTAAGCTGTCTTCTCACTGCAGTTCCCCGTCAGAATGTTTCCCGTGATGCTTTTGTTTCTCGCCTTGTACTCATTGTGTTACCTTTCTGACTGGACTGCCCGACTACCTCTTTTTGGCTTTAATATCTGCTCCTGTGTATCGAACCCTTTTTGTCTGACCACGATTTCTGTATTGCTGCCCTGGTTTTTTCGACTCTGGATTCTGCCCCTAGGATTGTGATTTTGGATTGTGGACTTTGTACTTTTGCCTTCGGTTCTGCGGGGGTTTACCCCCTCGCTAATAAAATCACATTTTTTCGCTACTTCTGGTTATCGCGACTGGTTCCTGAACGATACCTCACATTGTTAACACTCTAGCGGCAAAACTAATGGCCAGATTCACCCCAAATTCGGTTTAGGGATTGCCACTGACCCAGAATAGATCCCTATTGAATTTAGTACAAGTAGGTGAAAGTGTGTGCGAGGGGCGGGGTTTGTTGTGGCTGGCACCACTTTTTTTTTTTTTTTTTTTTTTTTTTTTGCAGTTTTACAGTTTTTGGCTCTTATCATTTTGTTGATACAAGGCTTTTATATTCTTGTGAACAAACCCTATCATCCTGTTCTTTCTGCTAATAAGAGATTTTCAGCAGTGCTAGAATTCAGACGGACCAGTGAATCTATTTGACCCAAACATAAAGGCACACCAATAGAGGGGGACTATGTCCAATTCTGCTGCAGTGTCTACATGGATAAACACAAAAAGGTTTACATGGCAAATTTAAGAAAAAAATTTAAACATCTTTGCCCTAAACAAGATCAAGCTCACATATTGTTGTTTGTATGTAGAAAATACATCAGAATTATTGATTTGATGGTGCATAGTGCCGTAACTTTTATTTTTATAGGAAAGCATCACAATGTTATGCTTGGTGCTGCAAGGGCATGGTGCTGCCATCTCAGGAATCAAAAAAGCAAACACTCAGTGAAGTGATGGAGGAAAAGCCTAATGGACAGCAGTGAAGTCTCTTATCTCAGCCTCTGGCTCTTAGCCACTTCGAATACCCATATCCCCTATTCTGTCAGGTGGAGACATGTCGAGTGATGGGTAAGGACAACTGATGGTTTCACCTGCTGTAACTGGCATGAAGAATTTTGTTTTGCTTTTATAAGCTGATATTGAGAGCCTGTCAGCTCTGTTTCAGCAATAACATAATGGAGAAACCAAACTGGAAAGGAGTTTGGAGATGTAATGCACTTTAAGGCAAGGTGAGAGCTGTGCCAATATCCCTCTCATGGCAACTCTGGAGCGGAAGAGGTTAAATTAATTCATTTGCGTTGAGCATCATGAGTCAAAATTGTTGATTAGTAGTGAAATACGATTACTCTATGATTTGATTATGAGCCATTTGGATAGCCACTTGAAGAGTGCTCTTATTTGGCTTCATGGACTGTTGGTAATTTTGAATATCGCACTCAGATACATAACATAGTTGCGATAAAGTCATAAATCATAGTAAATCATAGTTTATGATCCTGGAAATGTATTGGTTTATCTCCCAGCCATATTTTGATTCTCTGTATTTTTTCAACAACTTCAATGTTGAATTTTCATGAAGATTCTTTGTGCTACTGATCCTTTTTCTGTGCTAAAATTATGAAAATAAGCTGATTAAGATGGTGTTCTAAATGCTACAAACGTTTTGTTTGATTCAAGTTATTTTCCCACTTTCTGTGATGATCAAATATGGAATTAGAAAGCCTTAAATAGGGAGCACATAAATTGCCTGATTGGGCTTTTATGCAAAGGGTTTAATTAATCCAAAAACAACTCGCTAATGCATAGTATCCCTAAAGTTTAAATGAAAACTTTGCATCAATGGTTATAGGGCTTATTCTATAAAATGGGACTTTCATTAAACACACTTGTAAGCTTTTGTATGGACCTGTGATCATTCAAGCAAAATAAAGAAAAATGAATTTTGTGTGAACCAGCAACCTTTGCATAACATTGAAGGAATATGTTGCATGAACCAGAATAGGAGACAGGCGCAGATCCACTATAAACCGCCTGGGCACTTGCACTCAGTTGCAAATTGCACTAACAAAAGAAAAAAACTCAAACAGGCTTTTGACAGAGGAATAGTCTGGAAGAGTCTGAGTCACGCGAGGGGCGAACAGGATCAATAGGGAGAAGCTAGCCGTGGTCAGAGCCATGTCCGTAGTCAGCACCAGGGAGGCAATGCGGGGGTACAGGGCACGATGGGCACTGCCCACTCTCCTCGGCTTGGAGGAACCAGCCAATATGCCACATTTCAGCTGAGCAGCAAAGTTAGATATCCCTAAATCAAAGGTTACTTAGCTTTCTTAATCACCGAATACAGAGGGGCGGGAGCTGAAAGCGCAACTGGATAAGACAGTGAAGGGAAATATACTAGAGAGGAGGGAACACAAACCAGGAACTTAAATATATGCAGCAACTATTAGCAAAAAAAAAAAAAAAACAGGTGGGAGTAGGAGTACAAAGGGAAAGGCGATACACGAGGCAATTATTAAATAATGAGGACTATGTAGCTGAAACAGGAGGAAAAAAACTGACAAGGATGCCAGGATTGAGGGAAAAAACAATAAAGGAGAACTCAGGATCTAACAGAATGTAATGTTGCAGTCAAGTTTCCCTGGCTGCCTGACAGTGTGGAAAATCCACTATATACAAATTAATTTAAAATTAAGTGTGTTTCTAATAATGCACATCATTTGAGTTATCATCCACTGCACATTACTTAAAACATTTAAACCTCTGTGTCTCGTGCACTTTTGAAAAATTGTTTGCCCTCACAGTCTGGACACCCACAGATGTTGATACTTCAGTGTCTTTTCAACTTTTTGTCAGGCCGATGATTCATAATCTCAAATTATAGGGGCAAGTCAAAATTATGTTGAAGGAATGTCAACATCCAGCATTATTGCACACTCCCCACAAAGCAAAGGAATAACTGCGCATAGACGGTGGTGGCTACGCCCATTAAAAATCTGTCAATGCCCGCAGAGATCTTAATACCGTCAGAAAATTCTAAATACTCTTTAAAGAGTTTGATTCCACCCCTGCATTTGGACTTTGTCTCAGTCTAGTGATACACTTTATAGCTAAAAGTATTTGGACACATTGCTAAAATCTCAGTGACATTTTTTCATTCAAAATATCTGATATTTAAATTGAATTTTGAACAAACTGATCAGTATAAGCAAATAAAACAGACTTACTGCATTTATTCAAGGGTATTCTCATACAATTCTGTTGAGTGATTTCAAAATTGTTCCCCTTTCTGTATGTACTGCCTTCCTTTTCACAATTCTAATCAGTTTCAATGGGCCTTCAGCAAGGGAGGGGTAAAGGGATTACGCAAAGGACTACAAAATCCTAATGGTGTTACAGATTTGAATGACAGTACTCATGAATGGAAGCTGAAAGTCAGTCAAATCAAGCCATACTGACCAATTCATTCTAAATTCAATTAAAATGTCAGATGTCTTCATCTTCAGTGACCTATCAACATTACAAATGCACAGCTCCACTTCAAGTATTCTCCTCACAACCCTAATTATAGCCAAGGAGACCATCCGTTCAAACTGGAAATAAAAGAATTAAGCCTAAACATGATTAAGTGGAATATGTCCATGTCCCATTTATGTCCGTAAGCTTTGCTCTGTCAGTCTGTATCTTTGCACTTTTGGTCCATCGGTCTGTGTCCTTGTCTGTGTCGGCCCCCTTTGGTTGCTATGTTAGCCTATTGTTTTCTTCTTTAATTTGTTTTGTTTTGTTAAACCCCTCCTTCAGAGAAGCTTCAGCATGATGTTTTTAAATCAAAAATTTCCATTAAAAATGCCAGTTTTCTATGTATGCCAATTAGACAAATATCCACATATTTTTGGAAATATGATGTACCATAAAATGCTGAAAACTACAATATACAATGGTAATTCCCCCAAAGAATGCATGTAACTGCATGCCTTGAGTCATTCCATCAGTTACTTGAGGTTTATCTGAGAAAGTATCCGTTGTTTGTTGTTATAGCACTTTGTCAGCAGCAGAGACTTTTTGACAGGGGTTCCTACCCATATTGTTCTATATCCATCCATCAGGGCTGGCAGGTGTTATTTGTCATTAGCTATGGTGTTTCCATTATCTGTGATGGGATTGTGCAATGCTGGTCGAATGAGGGCAAACCTGAGGCACAGTGTGGAATGTTGTTTGTGTGACCATAACATTTCTCTTCAACTCAATTTCAACTATTCACAAGTCACACAGAAAGAAGTAATGCCGTTTCATTTGAACTCAGTTATGTCTGCACTAGTCCTTTCGCCAAAACAAATTTGTTAATCTGTGGAGGATTTCCTTTCCCTGTAGGATAAATTATATGCAAAAGAAAATGGTACATGCACTGTATATACATTGAGCCTACAGTGCATGCCAAATCATTAGGTACACATGCAACTTATGACCAAATTAATGATTGATGGAAAACAAATATCACAACCAAGTTATGACCATATTATGTTATAAATATCATTGGCCATGTTATTGGTTATACAAGGTTTTCCATATGCTTTGTGAATTAGACTCTTCGGGCTAGTTTCACTGCCATGGATTAAGCAAAGTCCTGGACTAAATTGAGTTTTGTATCGAGTACCACCCTTGGAAATTGAATTTACTGTCTGTGAAACTAATTCTTAGAGTGGCAAGTCACAAGGTGCAAACTCTTTGTTTTTTTCCCCCCAATATCGGAACTAAATACAAACCGATTAACAAAAACATACACAAAACTCATAAAGAATTCCTAATATTTACAACAGAAAAGTAGGGTTCAACCTAACAACAGGCCAGTTTAACCACGGGGCAGCTGCGGTTTTGCACTAAGGAAGAAAGATGTATTTGTTTTCGCCGAAGTATTATCGCAATGTTCTTCTAATGAGAGTTTCAGGCCAACAAGAAAATTTTTTATCATAGTCATTAATAACCATGTATTCCAGAACCATGCAAGCAACTGTATTTCACTGCAAAGTGTTTTGCAATAATGAATGGTGTATGCACACTACAGGTTCCAAAAATATGTTATTTAAGCTATTTTCTTGTGGTTTACAAGATGGTATAGGTTTGACTCCCACCAATAAAAAATTGTGAGCCATACAACCAACAAAGCATGGGGCGTCAATTATAACATATCAGCCAGAATAACTCCATTTCATGTGATACTTTGTGGTTCATGCTGTCCTATAAGGGCTATTATATGACTACTGAGGGCAGTTGTTCTTACGCCTTGTCTTCTGAGACATTTCATCACAGATTAATGGCATCATGAACTGTTTGGTTTGCGAGACAAAGCAATAACCATTTTGATGCTGCCAGTATCACAGCTGAAAATAGTAATGGTGACAAAAGTTTGATTCACATATATATGACTTGTACTGAAACAAAGGAATTATGATGACCAACGCCCCCAACCAGATACTGGTAATAATGGTACAATGTGCTCTGAGCATGTGCCGCACCATAGCCAGAACAAATAGCAAAGATTTGCACTTCCTGTACTTTTGGTTAAAATAAAATCTTCAGGATAGTCCTGGAAAATGAACTGATAGTCAAATGGGTAGAATAAAAGTGTTTACTCAACTATGGGCAGATATATTATTTGAATTAAACAAATGGGTAAAAGTGCTAAGTTGTTCCCCAATTCTACCTGCTTTAAAAGATGAGTCCAAGTAAAAACGGGCAACAGCGTGCACATTAAAGCGGCATGGACAGCTTACCTGTCATCGTTAAGCCTCATTTGCAGCTGAATTTTTTTGAAATGGCAGAATGTTTGCATTCCCACTTCAACCAGGCTTGTTCTGACACACTTGCAATTCAAGTGGAGCAAAACATTTAGCCATTAGAGTCCATGAATCCTGAGCACTGATACTTTACGCCATTTGGAATTAACCATTAATCTCCCGGGATAAACTGTCAGAATTTGAAGGTCACCTCGGATTAGTTCATTAATATAGAAATAAAAAGTTGATTTATTACTGTCACTTACTACCTCAGATAATATGTTTCTCATTTACGGCTCTGACACTGGACTGACTTGCCAAATCTCAGTCTCTGTAAAGCAATACTTAGTCCTGCTGTCAGCACTCACAGTTGACTATCATTATTGTCATCTGAATAATTTCTCTGTGAGTGTTATTAAGTACCATACTCTAGTTAGTTAGAAGAATTGCAAGGATTTGCAGCATGATTCTCTCATAAAGTGTAATTTGAATCTGACATAGGCCCTAATCTAATTAGGAAAAACTCTTTACCCAACAGTGTAATTATAATGACTATAAAGAAACAGGATGTCTGTGAATTCGGCTTTGCTGTTATGGCTGGGGATTAAAAACAAATCAATTTTCATTTCAGTTCATTCTGAGCAGTGACATTATTTTCATGCTCCAGTCCCAGTGTTCTGAGGCCTCTCGTCAACTTTATAACCTGTTAGAATGTTATAGAAAAACATTTCATAACGCTCTTCCAAAATGGCACTTCCTTTAAAAAATGAATGATATATCAAAAGGATACAATAAATACACATTAGAAAGATGGGCAAAATGAATAGTTGCAGCTTTGCACAAGGCTGAATGAATCATGCACAAGATTTACTTCAAGCCACTCAGCAAGCCTCGGCCGATTCGTTCCTCATCAAACCTTGGATATGTGACTGTGGAAGCCATTAGCCGGAACTTTTTTCTTCTGGATAAACATGGCGGTATCCAGTGTCTGCAGGGCTGGGTTCGATGTCAAATTGGTGAAAACATTGTGTTGCCACACATAGATTTTGCGAAGGTCAGTTTTGCTTCCATTTTTAGGTGGTGATGTAGTCCGCGGATTTAGACAACTGTGTAAATCGGTCTTTCGGCAAAAGAAATGTCAGGTGGAGCAGCATATCAACTTTCTGTCACACATCCGAGGCTTGATGAGGAGTAGCGGAATCTGCCGAGAAGTTCCGAGTGACCTCAGGCATGCACCCTGACAGCCCCTCCCCTGGAACCCAACCCTGCCCACATTCCAAACAAACGAGGTGAAAAAAAATTAAAATTGGTATTTAAAAAAAAAAAAAAAAATCTTCAGGCATGATTGCACTCAGGATAGGTAAGGGTGCAGGGGCTGAAAATGTGACTTACTGACTTACAACATTGGAAACTGCCCTGTACTCTTGAGATTGACTTGCATCATCACATCACTTCCACAAGACAGTCAGCGAGTACCGCAGACCACTCTCTACACTGCCGCGGGACAGTCAGCGAGTGTTGCAGGCCACTCTCCCCATTGTCGTGAGACAGTCAACGAGTGTTGCAGGCCACTCTCCCTACTACTGAGATAGTCGGCGAGTGTTGCACAACATTCTCACCAAAGAGATAGTAAGTGTTGCAGGACATTCTCACCATTACTATAACCCAGTCAGCTGGTTTTGCGCAACGATTCCCCACTTTTTGCGTGACACTGATACTGTTTTATCAAATGGTTTTGATTGACAAAAATATTGTCCAAAACAGGGGCGGCGTTAGACCTGAAAATTCGGGGGCTAATATCCATCCCTTTATTGACAATTAGTCCTGGCTAATTCTAGATGGTTTTTCTTTATTAACAAGTTTTCCAATTCAAGAATAATCAAGTGGCAATTGAAGACACGGCTTCTCTCCCCCATGCGATCTAAGAGCGACAAAATAATGGGCTACATTTAGTACAGAAAAATCATTTAATTATAATTAGGTCTATGCACCGGCACTTGGCGACGGCATTTCAGAACTCTTCAGCGAATGAAGGTAATTTTGGTGACTAGAACATGGTTTCGTCCGTTTTCATTTTCCAATCAGACAGCTGTCTATTTTTTACAGCAAGTTGCGTGACCGTGCTGCAAAAACAGGTGTAGGTACTTGTCGTTGAAATTACCTTCATTCGCTGAAGAGTTCTGCAGACCTACTGCAGAGAAAATATCAGCTTTATACCAACAACCTCAGAGAAAACTCTGAGAGGACCCTTGCAACTCTAAAAGAAGTCAAAGCGATAACCCAAAGCAAGATCAGAGAAATGAAGAACAGTTGGTGGTGCAGAAGCATTTCAAGAGATGGCTGATCGGAATGACATGCATGGCCTCTTCTCAGGACTGAAGGCAATTTATAGTCCCAAGACGAATGCTGTGACCCCAGTCAAATCAGCAGATGGAAATAAGTTACATACTGACTTGAAGGAAATAACATCATGATGGAAGGAGCACTTCCGCAGGCTACTCAACCAACGAGGGATGGCTGACCCCAATGCCCCTTTACAAATGATCAGAAGACCAGTGAAGGAGGAGCTGTGTGGACCAGTTACTTAAGAAGAGGTCCAGAAAACACTTAAGAGTACCAGAAGTGAGAAAAGATATCCTATCAGATATCTTGAAGCACAATGGGCCAATACTCTTAATGAAACTGCCGAGTCTGTACAATATGTGTATGGAGAAGCTCTGTCTCCCACAAGACTCTAAAGACACACTGATCGTGACCATTTACAAAAAGCAAGGGAACAGAAGTGACGGTAGAAACCAGCGAGGAATTTCTCTGTTGTCCACCACTGGGAAGGTTCTGGCTGAGATTCTTTACGACAAAAATAAAGACCTTGTCTGAGGAAGTACTTCCTGAAAGGCAATGTAACCTCCATCCCAGAAGATCTACAGTGGATATGATTTTCACCCTACGACAACTTCAGGAAAATGCGATCTAGCAACACCGGCAACTATTTTTTTGAAGGCTTTATAAATCAGTTTTTGTGTCACAGAGAATGTGGAAAATTATTCCAGTGAAGCAAGACATCTAGAAATTTAATTACAGAATTATTTAGCAATAAAATTTCAGAATTTACGGATGCCTGCGTCTAAATCTGCACAGAGGAGTTAAGGCAAGTTCTTCACATCCACTGGAGAGACAGAGTACCTGATGTGATAATTCTCAAACGAGCTAACATGGACAGTGCACAGGCCATCACCACCGCATCTCAAATGAGATGGGCCTGGCACATGAGAAGAATGTCTGACACTAGGCTTACCAAGCTAGTGTTGTATGGTGAACTCAGACATGGCAAGCACGCTGTTGGCAGGCGGAAACTTCGGTACAAAGACACCCTCAAGTGCCACATGAAGAGGTGCTCCCTTGATCCAAAAAACAGCTGCAACAGACCGTAAAGGGTGGCATGCCATTGTGCATGATGGAGTGGAGCAGAGCCAGTATCTGGAGTACCAGAAAGCCCACCAAAGAAGACATTCACTCCCTGACCATGAAAGTTTTATCTGTGAAGCCTGTGCATGCTGCTGCAGATCTAAGGCTGTCCTAATGGCTGACAGACGCGCCTGTCAAGCATAACAAGCCACATTTTTTGTCATCGTTTTGACGGACTGCCAATGTACTATACAAATCACACACAGACTCCTCCCACTCAAGTACTGCAGCATACGTGCGGTCAGGTTTGATCACTGGTCTGTTTTTATGTTGGATGAAGGTTTTATAAGAAACTGCATCAAAACATCACGGAATATAAAATGCTACCTTCAAATCGTCAAAACGATGCCTTCATGCACGGCCAATGGAATTACTGCCAGAAGCCAAGTTGGTACATTGCTGCGAGCCAACCACTGAGACACGAATACATTTACAGGATAGAGCGCATTAACTGTCCTGCTCCACTTGTAATGCTAATGAGCACTGACCTGCAACTCTGCAAGCCACCAAGCAAGACACTAATAAATTCACAAGACAGTGCGCAGTAACTGTCCTGCTCCTCTAGCAGCGCTAAAGTGCACTGTCCTCTAACTTCTGCAAGTCACCGCTGTGCGAAGCCTGTAAATAGACAGGGCTCTCGTGTATGACTGTTCCGCAACAGTGAAGCAGTTCTGCAGTTCTGCCGTGACACATAGAGATGGCAATTTCAAACTTGTGCAACAATCTCAAAACCTCTGAAACAATCGCTGCTTCTAAATATTTCGAAGCATAATTTCTGCCTGCAGCATACCGGCAGAAACCTTGAGGCTACTGCAGCTGTTTACATGTTTTGAAGTGAAACAAAAAAACTTCTGATCATTGCTCATGAGCCTCAGCAATGGATTGTAATTAGCCCTATATATTATAATAAAGCATGCACAAAGGTACACACGATAATTTCCTAGAAATTATTTGTTGGATATTATACATCAACTGTATTTTAATCCCTTTGCAATGACTGCTATTTAAGTGTCAAACCATTTGTTCATCTGGAACCAAATGTTTCTTAAATGAGCAATTAACACATCATGGCGGTTTATTTCACTGTTATTTGATGGGAGGGCTCGGTTTACAATTCTAGTTTTAAAACTGTTGCTTTGAAGGAGGGAGTGATGACGTAGCTTATTAAACTTTCAAATTTCGAATGCCATCAGTCCGTTATTACCCGTATAGAATTTTTAGATGTCGGCTGGTATAACTGATAGGCTATGTAATATCGCTGCCAATGTATAAGTAACGTGACTGTAGTTTCAAAATGGCATTGTAAACCCGTCTCATATCTGCAAATGTTCACAACACATCGAATTTAAGTGCAGACATTGCCATAGATACAGTGGAGCAAGTTCTCAGGTGCACAGGTAGTGACTGTAATGAAGCACCAGCAACACTTGAGTATATTAGCCCCATTGAAAGTTTTTTTTTTTTTTTTTTTTTGTGATGTGCTGGATAAGACTTTATGGAGCGGTTTGACTACAAGATCTTGGCCAAAAATTAAGGCAACTCAGGACAAAAATAAATGTTGTGACGTTGCATAAGGTTGTTGAAACAATGCAAAATCCAACAAAAAAAAAAAATTAGATTGTGTTAGGTTCTTTTTTTTTCTTTTTGCCAGGCAGTGAATCTGCTGATTTAATGACTCTTGGAACTTCATTTAAAAAATGATGCAGGAAAATAATGTAGAAACCAGATTTTCACAAAAATATATTTATATTGAGTTCTGGAGTTGTTTTCTGCAAGAGAATTCTTCTTTTGCAGCTAGGAAAACCAAACCGAAAGTGACATAAAGAGAGGGAGAGCAATGCTGATTTTGTCATTGAAGAGGTTTTCAATGTACATTCATATGGAAAGGACGGACCACAGCCTTATAATTAAGAGCCTGCTAGGCGTTTCAGGGACCAGGAACAAACCACAGTTAGAGCAAATAACAGTAAGAGGAGAGAAATTGAGTTGTGGTCGGAGGAAAACCAGTGGAGAGCAGGGTAGGTGTCTTGGTGAGTGACCGGTGTTAACTAACGTTGGCTAATGCTGTGTTCACATCAGAACATTGTGAAGTTTGCTATCACGCTATGACATCACTTGTATTGGTCATATAAATCGTCGGTAGTCTCCACTCTTGCCATAACTGAAACTAAAATGCATCATATCAGCTTGCACGAGTCGTGTCTCGGACTGTATATGATGACCACACATTTTACTGTACTTTCGAGTTACCGACTCCATCACATCTCTGGGAGGATAATCCACTAGTCTAAAATTGACGCCATGTGTGACCATGTTTATCGTAAACCAGGCACAACAGCTATAGCGCCTTTTGTTTTCCTGTCAGGAAAACGATGGAAAACAGTGGACTCACTGTCCTGACAGGCCTGAGTTTGAGCAACTTGAATAAAGGCAATAACCTGCCATGCTGACAAATGCTAAGCTGCTATGTAAAACCACTAACTCGCTATATCATGACCGCACGCACTCAGTACAGACACAGTCACAACTCAATGTGCTAAGGCCCAGCTAAAGAATACAACTCCCACTACGTAAGATGACGTAGTTGAAAAAAGCGTTTTAAGCAGCTTTGCGCAAATTAGCCACTTTTTCATCTGAACTTGTGCCCATATGTCTCGTAAAACATTTTTAAACCTGCATTAACTTTTCAAATGGTAATTTTCTGACAAGCTAAGTATAAATCTAAATTAAAAAAAAAAAAAAAATTACCAGCAAGCTGGACTTAATGTCACCGGCAAACTGTTGCACAGAACTCTATGTTTTATTCAGTATTTGGATCTTCAAAGTTCAGTTTTGATTCTGCTGAACCCAAAGTGCATTTCCATGCTTTTCTAACAGTTGTTGTCCCTGTAAATAAACTCTTAAATCATTAAAGAGTCACAGGTGCCAGCGCATTATTTTGCTGGTTGGTAAGACACTGGCTGTCTACAAAATGATTCTTGCTGGTAGAATTTAAGAAAATTCTTCTGACAAGCTATGGTAATCTGTTTTTAATCTTGAGCATGTACACTGTGAAGTCTTTGCGATTTTTACAGCTTCCAATAATTTCATACTTTCACAATTTCAATATTTGCAAATATAATCATGTCAATGCTTTGTTCTAATCTGGAATTTGCAATAGGACTCCGGGACATTATTAATGTAGACCCAGCTCTTTAGTTGAATCATGCATAATGAAATGGTTCTGCAATCCTATCCAGCGCTATCTTGAAACTGACAGTGATTATAGGGCAAGTTCATTTTTCACATCAGGGGAGACTGGGAAAGTGTCTTCTCATCTGTAGGGGTGTGGCTTGAGTCGATTTGCGCCGCTGTAGTCGACCCTTAGCCAAAAATATCCAGCTCCTTGCCTTGTGTAATTTGTGTAGCATGGTATCGTGCACTGCAGTTTGTGCATATGGCCTGGGTGGCCTGTTCCTCTATTATGGCTGAATAATGTGAACTCCCTAAGAGGGTGCTGGCAGAAATGTGAGGAGCCACTAAGGTATTGGAGTTGCTATGGCAATCTTAGCTGCGTGGGAGGAAAAGCTTGTTATAAGCAGGAATCATTTTGTTCTTGTATCAAGCTGCTGAGCCTGTCTAGGCATACCTGTTAATCCAGATTTAATATTCTTAATTCATAAAAAACACATTAATAAAAAAAACTTTCAAAAAACAAAAAAAAAGAAAACTGTGGTTACCAGTATAGTTTGTTAATTTTTTTTTTGAATGGCTACGATTGGACCTGGATTTGTATTGGTGTCACATGACTCCAATTAATGATCCTCACACTCTCTTGCTGGGAGATGCAAGCTCTGATATGAATGTTTACCCTGTGCTATATAATTAGCTCCTCTTTAAACCTATCAATCACACAAGATATAAGATATATTTAAAAGCAGCAAAGAGAGGTTGAGAATATATCCAGTATGTGTGAATGCCGGCATGTGCATGTGAGCAACCCTATTCTTTAAAAAATATTACAACACTGTATATTAGTTTACTAAAAAGGAGCTATGATGTGTTTCACACATTTCTGTGAATATATGTTCCATCACTAAATTTATGTTGTTATGACAGAAGATTGATGCTGATGAGATTTTTGGGACTCAGGTGTCCTTACTACAAACCCCAAATCCAATGAAGTTGGGACGTTGAGTAAAACGTGAATAAAAACAGAATACAATGATTTGTAAATCCTTTTCCACCTATATTCAATGGAGTACACTATTTTTACTATTTAACCAGGTGTGAAATTTATGCCTATCTGAGCGGAGGCTTGAAGTGAATTTCTTAGCCGTTTCCAAAGGAAAGCACTTATTATGGAAGACCTCCCCAAGATGCAATTTTACCACATGTCATACCTATTTCATATTTATTCAAGATAAATTAATGCCGTTGCCCACTGCAACATTGCCACAAAAAATGCATGGTTTAGTTAAGAAGAACTACCTCATTCTCACACTTTAATTATTTATCACAAAATTGCAT
This sequence comes from Gymnothorax javanicus, assembly GCA_029692085.1. NCBI lineage: Eukaryota > Metazoa > Chordata > Actinopteri > Anguilliformes > Muraenidae > Gymnothorax > Gymnothorax javanicus. Next base: position 161,462,627 of record CM056194.1, on the reverse strand, counting down.
CAATATTACGTTTACACACTTAACGTGTGTAAAAATTACACATTATTTGGAATTATTTGGGTGCGACATAAAAAAAAAAAAACACGCTAAAGTAATAGCTATATGTTTTCCAGCTTAACCATCGTAAAGTTTATTAATTTTCCAGTCAAAAATAGACATAATTCGTCTTAAAATCAAAAGCACATTTTAAATTGAAGAGAGGTTTGTAGCTATGGAATCGTTATGCCCGATAAATATTTTGACCTATGTCATTAACAGGCTTATAAATGATTAAATGAATTTATTATGGGTAGCGTTAGTTTAGGCAGGAAAGATGACAAGAACCACGAGCTGCACTGTAAATTGGGTTGTCATTATTTATTAATAGAAATTTCCGTAAGGTAATCGGTTTGAAAAACAGAATACAATGATTTGCAAATCCTTTTTGACCTATATTCAATTGAGTACACTACGAAGACAAGATGTTTAATGTTAAAACTGATAAACTTTATTGTTTTTTTTTTTTTGGAAATATTCACTCATTTTGAATTTGATGCCTGCCACACAATTCAAAAAAGGTGGGACAGGGACATGTTTACCACTGCGTTACATCACCTTTCCTTTTACCAACACTCAATAAGCATTTGGGAACTGAGGACACTACTTGTAGAAGCTTTGCAGGTGGAATTCTTTCTCACTCTTGCTTGCTGTACGACTTCAGTTACTCAACTGTCCGGGGTCTCCATTGTCATATTTTGCGCTTCATAATGTGCCACACATTTTCAATAGGAGGCAGGTCTGGAGGCAGGCCTTTCTATTGTCCGTACTCTTTTACTACGAAGCCACGCAGTTGTAACGTGTGCAGAATGTGGCTTGGCATTGTCTTGCTGAAATAAGCAGGGATGACCCTGAAAACAATGTTGCCTAGATGGCAGCATATGTTGCTCCAAAACCTGTATGTACCTTTCAGCATTAATGGTGTCTTCACAGATGTGCAAATTACCCATGCCATGGGCACTGACACATCCTTATTCCATCACAGATGCTGGCTTTTGAACTTTGTGCAGATAACAATCTGGATGGTCCCTTTCCTCTTTAGCCCGGAGGACACGACGTCCATGATTTCCAAAATCAAAAAAAAAAAAAAAAAAAAAAAGTCCAAATTTACAAAAAATTTGAAATGTGGACTCGTCAGACCACAGCACACTTTTCCACTTTGTGTCAGTCCATCTCAGATGAGCTTGGGTCCAGAGAGGCCGGCGGCGTTTCTGGGTGTTGTTGATATATGGCTTTCGCTTTGCATGGTAGAGTTTTAACTTGCACTTGTAGATGTAGTGATGAACTGTGTTAACTGACAATAGTTTTCCGAAATGTTCCTGAGCCCACATGGTAATATCCTTTACAGAATGGTGTCGGTTTTTAATGCAGTGCCGCCCAAGGGACCGACGGTCATGGGCATTCAATGTTGCCGCTTACGTGTAGAGATTTCTCCGGATTCTCTGAATCTTTTGATGACATTATGGACTGTAGATGATGAAATCCCTAAATTCCTTGCAATTGCACGTTGAGAAACGTTGTTCTTAAACTGTTGGACTATTTGCTCATGCAGTTATTCACAAAGTGGTGAACCTCGCCCTATCCTTGCTTGTGAACGACTGAGCCTTTCGGGGATGCTTCTTTTACACCAAATCATGACTCTCACCCTTTTCCAATTAACCTGTTCACTTGTGGAATATTTTGAGTATTCCTCAACTTTCCCAGTCTTATATTTCCCCTGTCCCAGCTTTTTTGGAACATGTTGCTCTCTGAAAACTGTTTAGTTTGAGGCACAATGACCCTCATTACTTTATTGTCTTGAGTTGGCAAATAAAAAGGTTCATTAGGCTGCTAATTTAACACTGTGTCCCTGACAATTTACTGGCTCAAGTGCCACACCTGAAGGAAGTAAACCTCTTGCTATCAAAAACTTTAAGATGGTAAATACTGTATATTAATTTTAAAATCAAAATGAATTTTTATATACGGCTTTAAAACCGTACCACAATGTAACACAATAACTTTTTTTTTGCAAACAAAAAATGTGCTTTTATTTTACATGAAATCTTGGTTTCACAGTGATTCATATGCTTGGATAGACAACGAGAAAATGAACTGAAACAATTTCACTATACACACAACTACAGCATTCAAGTGCGTAAGTTGGGTGAGATCATTGAAAATGAAAACTTGACTGATTTGTAAATATGGTAGGACATACATTTGTTGAGATTTTGCATTAATTCTAGATTATGTTGACAAAATTACTTATAAAACAAACAATATCCCAACCTCATGTTCCAGACTGCTCTGTAAACCCTGATAGTGTGGTGAACTCAAATGTTTTGTGGAAACCGATTACCTCAAAAAAATTGTGTAGGCCAACTTAATTGCATTGTGTGGAAGGAACTTGAAGAAAATAAGGTAAAATTATTATTTTATAAGTTTTTATTTTACGTGCTGTGAACACAAGATCATTAAGTTGGCATACTCAATTTTTTTGAGGTAATCGGTTTCCACAAAACATTTGAGTTCACCACACTATCAGGGTTTACAGTGTGTGTTTCTGCGAAAATGTGATATGAAGGCAACATTGCTTAGGCACAGAATTAACATTTTCAAAAGCAAAATATTTCAGAGCATATGCGGGTAGAGGATTTAATAGCTTTACATAAATATAAAGGCACTGAAAATTCTTCTATAAATTATACTGATTTCAGTTTTATGGAGAAACATTCTCAGAAATATTGAGAGCATATAACCACAGGGTTCCCACTTGGCAACATCCCCTAATTCTCCTGAGTAACATCAAGGTAAAGACAGCAAACAGCATTTTAATATAAAGGGAGATCTTTTATTTAAACATCAAATAGAAATAAAACTGTCCATTTACATTTTAACCACATTGTACATCCTATATTTGAAGTCACTCTCCAGAGGATTACATGTGTATTCATATAAAGACATTAACAATAAAATACATTACAGATTCATTGCAAAATGTTACCATTAGTGATCATGACTCTTAACTGCACCACTGAAAAAAGTTTCAATACACTTGACTTCAATATTCTATGGCAATTTTATAGCCAACATGTTTTGTAATGTTTATATTTCTAAAAGAAGAATTAGTTCAGACTGTAAATCAATGCATTGAGTGGTTTTCACATTAGTTTGGCTATCCAGGATGATCAAAGTCTGAAAAGATGTGAACCAAATAAAATCCTAGCAAACCAAAAACATTCTTATTTGAAGCAGAAACTGTTTATTCAATTTTTTTCAAGTTCATGAGCAAGACTGTACAAGCATTTTAAAAATGAGATGTTAGAAATGTGATATCAATTTTATAGCATTTTCACATGAACAAGAGCTGTTTTACAGGCAACTTTCTTAAAAATAAATGTGTAAGCTTTGAGAAACTAAAAATACAAAATTTTCAAATGATTGCTTTTTTAGTTTTCTTAAGTATCAATCAAACCTTGAAAAACCCATGAGTTCATTAAATAAAAAGCACAGTTCAGACTGATAATTAAGATGTTTAACTCGTTGCAAGCTTAAAAAAGAAGCTCATCTTTTCAAATGTTGATGAGCAAACATTCTGCAAAATAAATACTGCTTAAATTATGAAGATAATGTATAGCTTCCAAAATGCCCCAAAAAGTTAAGCAGTTTCGAACATATTGTGCATTGTTACTGCCTGTATCAAAATTTCAAAAAAAAAAAAAAAAATCAGATGAGTGGAGTCTTAATTGAAGCTTGAGAGTGCTTTCCTCCAATGCTGATCATGGAGAAAAGAATTTTACCATGCATTGTTTGGTTCCAGTGAAATAATACCGATTCAAATGAAAGGTATTTTTAGTATTTTTTTTAAAAAAAAGCATTAGTCAAGAGAAGTGTTACATTTTGCTTAATTTTTGGGGTTGATTATTTAAAAGTAGTATGGATACATCCTTATTCAATATTCATAATAATTCCAGTACTACCAAATATACTATATAAAGGAGGGATGTCAAAACAAAAGCCTGTATTGGTTTAACTTTCATCGATTGCTTCCTGTCAGCAGCCAAATGAAACACTGAGAATAAGTTTTGCGGACTCTTAGCCCAATCAGTGACTTTAGACACTAAATGACATGATTCAATGCGGCCATCCTTTGTGTGAGTTTGAAATCTTTAAGATGAAAGCAAGATTTCTGTCACTGTACTGCATGTGCTGAGCTTTATCTTTGCAAAAAGGAAGAGCATTACCTTTGCAAAAAGAAGGGACTGGCCCCATATAACCATCAGCTCAAAAGTTGTAATTATAGGGATTTCGGAATGATAATGCATATAGCAGGGAGTCCATCAGGGATTCCCTGATGCCTCCCTCTCCCATTACAAACAAGTAAGGTAGCAGCCCCCATTTAGCTTTGTGACTACTTTCCTGAGTTTAAGAAATGGGGAAAAAATATTTTCAGAATGACATTTGGTCACTGAAGACAGTTACTATGCTTTCACCACAGCCCCAAGGCATGTTTCTAAAGGAACAAACACAACCAGTATTTTATTTGCACTATGCAGTGGAAAAGGTTGACTGAATGGAGTCCTCTCTCAGCTGTCGGTGCTTCCCAATGTCACGCGAAGATCGCCTCTCAATTGTTATCCTGTAGTTCTTTCTGAAAGATATCATTGGTTATTAAACTTGAGCATTCTCACCATAATTTGTAACTCATCAACATGTTTTTTGCCATAAAAAATAGATATACGTATATGGGACCGGATCGCAGAATAGCATCGAAAACAGAATTTTTCTGTTTTCTTTTTTATACTTTCAACAGACCATTGCACAGGCGACCAGACATATGCAGTCATCTAGAAGCTTAGGTGTCATTGGGGTCTTAGAATCTTTCATTATTTTGGCATGAAATGAAGGTCAATACATACAGTGCTGTGGAATAGTATTGCCCCTTCCTGATTTCATATTTTTTGCATATTTGTCACATTTAAATGTTTCAGATCATCAAACAAATTTTAAAATTAGACAAAGATAACCCGAGCAAATAAAAAAAATGTAGTTTTTACATGATGATTTCATTTATTAAGGGAAAAAAGCTATCCAAACCTACCTGGCCCAAAGTGAAAAAGTAATTGCCCCCCCCTCCCCCTTGTTAAATCATGAACAAACTGTGCTGAACCACATTTTTTAGTTCAATTTCACTAGCCACACCCAGGCTTGATTACTGCCAGACTTGTTGAATCAAGAAATCACTTAAATAGAACCTGTCTGACAAAGTGAAGTAGGCTAAAAGATCTCAAAATGCAACACATCATGCCGCGATCTAAAGAAATTCAAGAACAGATGAGAAACAAAGTCATTGACATCTATCAGTCTGGAAAGGGTTACAAAGCCATTTCTAAGTAAACCACGGCGAGAGCTATTACCCACAAATGGAGAAAACTTGGAACAGTGGTGAACCATCCTAGGAGTGTCCAGCCTACCAAAATTACTCCAAGAGCGCATCAACGACTCATCCAGGAGGTCACAAAAGAACCCAGAACAACATCTAAAGAACTGCAGGCCTCACTTGCCTCAGTTAAAGTCAGTGTTCATGATTCAACAATAAGAAAGAGACTGGGCAAAAATGGCATCCATGGGAGAGTTCCAAGGCAAAAACCACTGCTGGAAAAAAGCAAAAAGCACACAAAGGCTCGTCTCACATTTGCCAAAAAACATCTTGATGATCCCAATACTTTTGGCAAAATATTCTGTGGACTGACGAGACAAAAGTTGAACTTTTTGGAAGGTGTGCGTACCGTTACATCTGGCGTAAAACTAACACAGCATTTCATAAAAAGAACATCATACCAACAGTCAAACATGGTGGTGGTAGTGTGATGGTCTGGGACTGCTTTGCTGCTTCAGACCGGGACGACTTGCCGTTATTGATGGAACCATGAATTCTGCTCTCTACCAGAAAATCCTGAAGGAGAACATCCGACCATCAGTTCTTGACCTGAAGCTCAAGCGCACTTGGGTTATGCAACAGGACAATGATCCAAAACATACCAGCAAGTCCACCTCTGAATGGCTTAAAAAAAACAAAATGAAGGTTTTGGAGTGGCCTAGTCAAAGTCCGCACTTAAATCCAATTGAGATGCTGCGGCATGACCTAAAATAGGCCAATCATGCTTGAAAACCCTCCAATGCGGCTGAATTAAAACAATTCTGCAAAGAAGAGTGGGCCAATATTCCTCCACAGCGATGTGAAAGACTCATTGCCATTTACCGCAAACACTTGATTGCAGTTGTTGTGGCACAACCAGTTATTAGGTTTAGGGGGAAATTACTTTTTCACATAGGCCCAGATAGGTTTGGATAGCTTTTTCCCTCAATAAATGAAATCATCATTTAAAAACTGCATTTTGCCTTTACTCGGGTTATCTTTGTCTAATATTAAAATTTGTTTGATGATCTGAAACATTTAAGTGAGACAAATATGCAAAAAATAAGAAATCAGGAAGGGGGCAAACACTTTTTCACAGCACTGTACATTGAAAAATTCTTGAATAAGAATAACGTACTTCTATGATGAAATCCGCCTCTGTCATTTTCAAAAAGTAATGCTGTTTCATCCAAAACCAGTCTTCATTTATAAAACCTAAGAGTTCAACCTAAGAGTTAGTATGTGCAAATCATTCTGGGAGCAAATAACTTATGTGACAACCACACAACGTAAAGTCATATCGGCCCATGTTTGTTCTATAACTTAACGAGTGCTAAACGGCGCAAAGCACAATGCAAGTATCTTTGATTGTTTCAGACTGACGCCGCAGCCATTTTCTCATCCAGCACCGACGCTGTTTTAATAGCGAATGTATGTGTGCTAATCCCATGGGCGATTTGGTCCTAAAATAAGTTGTGGTCTGGTGCATTGTTGTCACATAGTTATCTTGAGGCAGTGGAAAGCGACTATGCAATTTTTTTCTTTTTTTGGATTTTCCTTCTTTTTTATTCCTTAAGCGAAGCGATAAGCGAAGCTTAGGAAAAAGTGTTGTGACGAGACTCAAGCTTCACTCACTAATCAATCTATCAATCAATTTGCCGTTAGCACGACCACAGACGGTAAGATAAACGTGATCTTGGCGTAGATGACTGGTCCCTAATTCACAAACAGCTTATCCAGGAGTTAACGATAGTGTCACTTTGATTCTCCATCCTGAACACAGCTGAACTGTGAAGCCCATCGCAAAGCAACGTGCTCCCATCGACTCGGGCGGAAGAAGGTGTGGCATTCGATTCCTCTAACTCATCTGACGGCTACCCCTCACTTTTTTACACCATGCTGTCGCATCTCTAATTGCACACTGCCTATGCCATCGCAGGATCACGTAGTCAGCCTACAATTTATTTCGTACAGCTACATGCGTCTGATCGAACAAAATGACCTTGTCATGACCTTGATTGGGTTTAATAATACCATTCCATGGTGGTGGAGGATATTGATGACAATATCTTCTTGTTAAGATAGTAATGCACCTACATAGGCAGGTGCACAATGCACGTTCACTCTGCTTTTTACAAGCAGCACACAAACATGCAAAAGATTAAAAATAAGAAGACCCAAATGTGGAATATTGTGTACTATTGTGTACTATTGCATGCATGTGCAACTAAACGCCCCGTTTAGGAACACACTGATATAAGTGAACTGAAAGGAAACCCATTCAATCAACATCCAGGAGAATAGCGATGCAAGGTGTAAGGTTTCCTCTGTATTTGCCAATTATCCTGGATCAAACTAAGACTTGTTTATACAGGCCAACTCTGTCATGTCTGCGTTTCCAGGGTGATCACCCCTTGGAGGGGTGGCTGTTAGAGAACAACGGCTCTCTATTAACCCTTAGAGTGCCGAATGCAACTGTTGTTTCTCAGTGATGTAAGATATCAAAATCAAAGCTGTTGAAAACCTATGATGTGGCAACTTGTTTAAAAGAGCCTTGCAGTGGAGCTCTTTTAAACAAGTTGCCACATCATAGGTTTTCAACAGCACATGGTAATTAAATTTCAATATTTTTTTAATTTATTTCAGTGCTCTAAGGGTTAAAGATGTGGCTGATTACACCGTATATGATGCCAAAACCAGTGTGTAGATTTTCATTCAATCGAAAGCACACAAAAGCAAGAACTATCAGGGAAAGAATGTTTGGAGAGCTGAAAATGAACTTTCCCTGTGTGCTCAAACAGATCTGTTTCCTGAACAGAGAAGAGTTCTTTCCAACTACTCAGCAAATCTGCCATTATAATAACAATCTGTCAAAAGGCAACTGGAGACAACAGCTTGATTGGTTTATTTCATGTTATGCACAAAACACATCTACGATTCATTAACAGACGAATTACAATGCCTTTTAATCATGCACATTTTCACTCAGATTGTCCACCGTTAAACTAGCAAAAGGAGGTTTAGACATGCCCTGAACGCACTTGTGTCAAGTTTGATAAAATATAACTTATGATAACGTAATGACCATGACACGTTCATATCGAGGGCTGACTGCAATAAACAGTTATGTCCAGATGTTATATATTGGACATAACTGTTTATTGCAGTCAGCCCTCGATATGGTTCTGTATCTTTGTTTTCTCTGATAGAAAAATACTTTTTTGCTTTCAAATTTATTATTATAGTGCAGGAATGGAACACATTTTGTCACGACCTGGGCAGAGTGGGAGCCAATCACTGGATCGTAGACGAGCCGCTAAGGCGCATTTATAATGAAGAGGATATGGATAAATAGAAGATAGCTTGGAAAGCCTGCTGTGCCGAATAATTTGCTCACTAGTAATTAAGCTCACTGGAGGAGACACTGGGGAGATAACTAGAATTTAGGGTAAGAGGTTATAGAAAACTGTTAGACCCGTATGCATGAACGAGGTATAACTTGTACTGGGTGAAAGCTTATCCCGAGAGTAGTTATTGCAGCCCCTGTGGTATAAGAAATTGGTATGCACGAAACGTAGTTTAACTATTTGAGGAATAACTATTGTGCAAATAAGCTATTCCGTAGTCGTAGGGTTATTCAATGATTTATTGCTGTCGTTTACCACAAATCTATTAATAGGCCTGCCCTCGCGCTTCATTACTCTGAATAGGGAGTTTTCACAAGCTATTACGCGAACGCCAATCTATTGTTCGACCGCTGTTTTGTGGTCAACGCACAAAAGATGGATGTTCGTGTACACCTTTCGGGGGAGTTTGCGGAAACTCCCTAATCACAATAGGGTTCCCAGCTCTTGTTGACGATAATGATGACGCTGAGGACGATAAGGTGGAGCCAAATGAACATCTCGAGGACAATATGCAAGGGGTTGGAGTCAGGGCCAGGCTGATTGCCGATCATTTCGCCGGTTAAATTAATATGGACTGCAACCTTGAATGTTTGTTCAGGCATTCAGTTATACTTTTTTTGGTATAAGACAAGTATAAAATGAGTTGAAAATTTGCATCTCCAAATGAGTGTCAATCTATGCAGGGTAATTTGAACATCATTTCACGCCAGTATCCTAAAAACAGAAGGCACAGTTTTGAGACTTCCACTGAAAGCGGACTGCAAATTGTCTTATTCCACTCCTTAAACCTACCCCTTGGTTGGTATAAGTTACACCAGGAAATCTGCGGTATTTACACCACAGATTAACCTATTCCATATTTGTGCATACGACTCCCTATTCGAGGTTTAAAGTTATACCACAGTTTAACTTATACCACGGTCATGCATAGCAACTGTGGTAAAACCATTGATTTATACCTGGTATAGGCTATTCTGTCCCTATTCCGCTTTCATGCATACGGGCCTCAGAGTAAGACCCTTTAGAGGAAGACGTTAGAGTAAAACGATCCATCCTCGACTGAGACAAGACTAACAACTTATATACACAGGACAGTCAGACAGAGGGGAGTGGCTACAGCTGATCACATAAATAGGGGCGTTATCAAGACAAACAACCAATTAAATACAAAACTCATGCAGACTGACGGAACAGAGAAAGAACCAATTAGGCAGACATGAGGGTTATGACAGCACTGACTTTCTAAGCGTGTGCTTTGAAGAATGCACATATGCATATTTGTATGAATATGTAAACTTTTTTCAGCTTGACAAACTAGAAAATTTGAAGGTTGTTCAACTAAGCTGTATAGCACATAGCTACCAGCCAGATCTGAGCCTATTCCAAGCCAAAGTGAACTCTCTGGCCTGGAACCTCAGGTATCAGGGGCCAGATCTGGATTGACGAGATTTGGCATCTGAGCAGAAGGGCTCCCTCCTGAATTATTTACACCCATGATGAAGACGAGTTGACATTATTGAATAAAATCATACCCATAATGTAACATTGTGAAGAGAGAGTGCCCACAGTACTGAGAATATGTACTCAGCAAGAACTTTATTAGGAACACTATACTAATACTAGTAGGAACTCCCTTTGCTCTTAAAACAGCCTCATTTCTAAGTGGCTTGGATTCCTCGAGATGTTGGATATATTCCTTTGAGATTCAGGTCCATGTCAACATGATCGCATTAATTTCTGCAGATTTGTCATGCTGTGATACTCCCATGCCCCATTGGATGGGATTCCAATCTGATAACTGAAGAGATCACTGAAGTACACTCAACTCATTGTCATGTTATGAAACCAGTTTGAGGCAGTTTTTGCTTTGTAACATTATCCTGCTGCAAGTAGCCATTTAAAGATTGGTACATTGTGGCCACAAGGGAAACATAAGCCTTGCAACAATACTGTGTGGCACTGGGCTATGACATTCAAACTATGAGTGACTGATATAAAATGGCACAAAGTGTACCAAGAAAACATTCCTCCAACCATTACACCACCTCCCCCACCAGCCTGAAATGTTGACGCAAGGTAGGTGGGGCCCACAAATTCATGCTGTTGACACAAAATTATAACCATAAAAGTCTGCGCATCACAGTGGAAATTTATGGGTTCAGGCTACGTTTTCCCAATATTCAATTGTTTTGCTTTGCAGAGCTAATACCCACTGCAACCTCAGATTTCTGTCTTTGCTAAAAAGGATATAACCTGACGTGGTCTTCATCAGTTGAAGCCATTCTGCCTCAAGGTTTGAGGCGCTTTACATTCTGAGATGCTCCTCTGCTCATCACAAAAGCAAAAACTTCTCATTCGATTTAATGCAGGCTTTCTGTCTGCACGGTCCAGTCTGGTCATTTTCCTCTGGCCTCTCATTATTATACCATTTTCACCAGCAGAACTGCCACTCACTACATGTTTTTTTACCCCCGCCAAGGAGGCCATGTTATTGCTTCCGTTTGTTTATTTATTTATTTGTTTGTCTGTCTGTTAGCAGGATATCTCAAAAATGGTCGCATAGATTTTAACCAAACTTTGCAGGATGTTAAACTAGCACAAGAGGAACAAGTGACTAAATTTTGGCATATCTAAGCCTAAGTACAGCTGAGATATAGGCCAAAGTTCAAATCCAGCTATGCTGGCAGAGGTATTGGCTCTAGTTTTTTTGTTTTCCCTTTGTTTTCTTTGTACATTCTGTGTAAAACCTAGACAATATTGTGATTAAAATCCAAGGAGACTACCAGTTTCAGAAATAATGAAACCAGCCCATTTGACTCCAACAATCATGTCATGGTCACTGAGTGAAGCTAAATATCACTTTTTTTTTAATCCAATTCTCATGTTTGATGTATCGACATCATATTTTGCATTGCACTGCTTCCACATGACAGGCTGACTGCATGAATAAGCAGGTGAACATGTGTTCCTCGTGAAGAAGACAGTGAGCGAAGGTGTAAGCAATATTAATTTTAATGCACTTTTTCGATAAGCAATTAATCACCACTAAACATTAAATTTTCCTAATTTTCTCATTGTATTTTATCTGGTATTCTTACAAATACAAATTTTTTGTAATACTAACCTGAAAAAATAGAATGCTGTCAGTAATGCGGCCCCCAGGAGCGCTCCAAATATGATACCTGCCACAGCAGACTCCCCCAGCCCACCTGCTTGGAAAAGTACAAGAAGTAGTCAGAAAGAAAGCTCTCCTGCTGGCAGGACTGCAGATCATACAAATAGAGGTGCAGCATTTCCACAAACTATTATGAAAATGGAAAAGTAATTGAAACATCTTACAGTAAGAGCAAGTAAGTAAATGTTAGAGATTCTTCTGAATTGTGTAACTGTAGAACCAGAATGTTCTCTTTGAACAGTGTCTTTTTCAGGATGCTCTCTTTCTCATACAAACCACTGAACTTAATGAATTATCTGTTTTCATGTGCATGTGAAAGAGCCAATAGACTGTCTTCGAGGCAGCTCTGGGAGCACGATGAAGGTGCTCTTACCAGGCATTCTGACAACCAGGGATAAACAAAACACACACAAGTAGTGAAAATGTAGGAACTTTACATGATTTTCCAGAGTATCCTGGCATTGAGCTTTGGCGTCTTTCTCTCAAAATGAACCGGTCATTGTTGAATCTTGGCAGCATCTGGAAACTCCCATTTATTCCGAAGTAGTTAATGACATTCTGAAAACACAAGGACTCACACATTGCAGAGACACTATCATTTCTTTAGCAACCTCACCTCAATATATGGTTCATCTTTAACACTTTCCCAGTGCCTGCCATAGGCTTTAATAATACTGAATATTCTGGTACAATGAGAAATCTCTAACCTGTGCTATTTTAGAGTCATACAAGGCTGTTTACCTAACTATTCTTACTTAGCAATCATAAAAACATCATATCAGCAAGAATTTTTCAGTGCATCAATATTTTTTCAGTAATCAAATGACCGAATCTGTGCAGGGACAGAAACCATGGAAAACTTATCAGAAATAGCTCTTCATAGAGAGGGAATATTCATTTGCTTGAGTAATAAATCTAAAGTTGGTTAATATTAACTTGGAAAATTTGAACAACATAAATGTATGTAATTGATAGCCTAGCGTATTATGTATAAGTTTCAGTGAACTCCAGGCAATCTATGGAACTGCAGTCATAGACCCAGAAATTCACAGCCTGTCCTGTCATCCACATAGTAACAGGAGAGCGGGTCCATTTTCTCAATCTTACATCCGCAATGTTAATGGCTCTTTATTTTATTATGCCATTGGTATTTTTAAATACACAAACACCACAAATGTGTAGCTTGGCAACAGGCACGGCACAGAAAGTTATTGCAACTCGTATATCACATGAGCATGCACTAGTCATGAGAGATGTCACAAAAGCAATGGTTTTTTTCCTTTCTTTTTTTTTCGACTGCAAGCACCATTTGACTCCAATGGCTCCAAAGCCTTTAAAACAAGCCTTCACAATCAGCCACAGGAGCCAAAAATTGGCTTCTTTCCATGATTGTACATAAACCTTCCATACAGCTGTAGGTAAGCTGAGGTTGATACTGCTTGAAGTTTATATTCGCGCTGACATCATAAAAAACTGCATTTACCTCATAGATGCCCGTCTCAGGGTCTACCATGGCCATCACTGAAAAATCCCCATATCGATCACCATTGGCATCTATGGACACTGGGCCTGCAATGCCTGTGCAATAGAATGCAAAAAAAATTAACAAGATTTTCTAATTCCAAAGAAAACAAAGGCAAGTTTCAGCATTCCAAATGGCCAATGCAACAGGAAATCACATCCATCTCCCAGTTTTTGTTGGCAGCATCTTTTGCGGTTGCAATTTAATCTGTGTGTTGGCGTTACTACATTCTTGACATTTTTTAAGTATTATTTCTTTTGACAAGAAAACGTGATCCTATTTTGAGTGCCCTGGTGAACAAAGCAATGTTCTTTCACAACATGAACTGGCAACAGAGCCTTTCAGCAAGCCTTAACCCTTGTAATGTGTTAGAAAGTTGCCCACATTTTTTGTGTTAGCGGGTCAAATTTGACCCGAACACAATATAAGGGTTTAAAAAAAATCCCTTCTAATTTTCACTAGTCCCCAATTAGTGAAATTGTTGTGATTTTCAGTCCCTGCAGCATCCGAAATGCATATTCACCAAAAAAAAAAACAACCTAAATAAATAAATAATAATAAAAACAATTATGGAGTAGAAACTTTTGACATTCAATTCTATTTCAGTTTTTGGTTATTCATCTTATTCTTTTTGAAAAATTTAGCCATATTTCATAATTCTACTGGCATCTGCAAGCACAAAGGAGATAAGGTATTTGAGAGACACAAAGGTTAATTAATGGTTAATTCAATTCTGTGGATGTCATTGGATTAATTTCTGAGAAAATAAAACTATAGGAAAAACAGGAAAAATCTGGAATTTCAAGGTGACATTACTGATAGCCAATGAAGGACATGACTGTCTTAATTGCTTCGCAACTGAGAAGACGGCTTTACAGGGGGAGAGGGCAGAAATTTCTACTTTTAGTGCTGAATGTAATTGATCTCAAGGCACTTATAAAATTAACAAAAATAATCTATATAATTGGAAAAAATTTCCCGCGTGTGCAAACAGCAAAATAGTGTGAAATAGACTCTAACAGAGCACATATGGCTCCTGTAGGCTCTTACATACTCTGGAAGAGTTGAATTAACGCTTGATATTTTACTATAAATAACAAGCAAAATCATTTCTTCAGTCTGCCCTTTAGACCACATTCCAAGTGTCTGAGCCACTGCCCCGAAGTTTAAAGAATGACTCACTGATTTCCTTAAAACAAAAACTGGATTGAAGCACTATTGCATTGCATATAAACCTATTTCATGGTGAAAGTACCGAATCAGGTTTAGTTCCATATACTAAATAATACACAACCAATTTGTAAATTGTAGGCCATGATTTTTGATTGTAGTCGACACGAATATTGTCTCACATGGAGTGTTCTGTACATGTGCTAACCTCATCTATCACACTCACATTCTCCACTGCTTATGCTATATATTTCAAGGTGGGTTGTCAAAATAAAACAAAATAAGGCAAAGACTGATTGATTTAAATACCTTCAAAGGTTCTGTTCCACATATGCTGAGTAATTTGTGCCCCGTCTGTCTTGTTGGAGCCATTTTGCATTACTTCCACAATGGCCAGGGCATACAGAACCAAAGCGTCATGGAACCCCTCAACAAAAATATTTATCTGAAAAAAGCAGAATGTAGGTGAGGCAGAAGTCTCCATTTTATTAGTCAACTATCATCCATCCATCCATTATCTATACCACTTCTTTCTCACAAGAGTCATATGGGCAACTGGAGCCTATCCCAGCTGACTATGGGCAAAAGGGAGGGACACACCCTGGCCTGCTCGCCAATCCATCGCAGAGCACACACACTGTTCACTGTCTGATTCATACCTAAGGGCATTTTAGAGCCTCCAATTAACCTGACATGCATATCTTTCGATTGTGGGAGGAAACCGGAGAACCTGGAGGAACACGGGGAGAACATGCAAACTGCACACAGAAAGGCCCTAGGCCGGATTCAAACCCACAACCTTCTTGCTGTAAGGCGGCAGTTCTGCCCACTGCACCACCTTGACATAGCAAATGTGTACCATAATCACCAGCCAGCCTCGCCACCCTTCAAACCTCACTTGATGTTTAAAGGAAGAATATGTTGTATGTGGGCGAGTGCACAGCCACATATTAGACTCTAAATCACAATTTCAGCAAAACCAATGTTGCAGGACATGCTACCCACGTGACTGATCAGACATCAGAAATGGTGTAGGAGGAGGATTAAAGTAAGCATAACTAGCTCCTCGACACCCACAAGCTCATGGCAAAACGAGTTTGCAAATTATCTTAAAGGTGGGGGAGATCGTTTTTTTTTTCAGCATCATTGGGCAAAAATTCTATAATCCTTCAGCATATTGTAATCAAAGTGATCTGAGGAAAAACTAGACTTCTGCACTTCCTCCTGACTCTGCTTTCAGCCAAAAAAAAAAAAAAATCCAGCCTGGGACAGGAGACTTTGGCCAATCACAAGTCACTTGAGAGAGAGAGAAAGCATTCCTACTGGCTGTTCTACCATAGCAAATGCATGCACATGTTTGTCTCTGTAGATGGTGAAAGGCAGATTCAATGTCGGAGACTCCTGCAGAAAAAGTTGCCATTCCCACACGGGCAAAAACTGCTTACACTGCAAAGCAACCCAAAAAATAAAGACAAACTTATCAAAAACAGAAGCTATATGAGAATCTGACAATAATCGCAATAAAACGCGTGACAATACTGGCCAACCTATTCAGAGATGGAGAATACATCGAGATTGCATTGGCCTGAAGTGGGATTCAGGCTTGCCATTTTTCTCCTCAGCAGGTTAGATAAAGTTGCTGATTTAATATTCCTGTAATATATTATGTGTTGTAGTGGTTTTTCTGGTTGTGTGGACATTTCCATCGAAATCAAACAATAAGCGGATATGTTTAATGTTGCTGATAGTTTAGCCTTCTGTGGCGAATTCAAGTTCATGTTCATGTAGCTAACTTAGCCATAGCTGTTAACTTCATTTAACAGCCATTTTACTGTGATTGTTTCAACCACGATGAACAGCGCTGGGCCACCCACGACTGAATTTGTTGCATAATGTTAGCTGCAGTACTTGAGCTGTATCTATGGGAAGCCCTCTCATATGATAGTAAGTTGGCAAGTTAGCACGGTAAAATTAGCTACCGTTACTGGCGGGAATTTCATTAGAATGAAACGACATAAAGTGAACGATGGTGTGAGTCCGACACGGCACTTGAAGACGTTAAATTTTCCTTTTATACTGGATGTTGACAGTTGCCCCTGGTCAGTCCCAGCCGGTCAATGGCAGCTCAGCTGTTCCAGTGTTACGTGTTCGCGCAAATGAAATGCGTGCACATGCCCGTGCTCGTTTGGTGGGAGGGGCTTAGGACAGAGCAGAGAGGAGGCAGCTGTAGGAGGAGAGCTGTATTTCCAATTTCTGGTGTTTTTTTTTTTAACCTTCCCAGATACACAGTTGTCTGTAACAAGCCACTTAAATTAAAATATGCCTGAAGTATATTTTAGGATTTTCTGACAATTAAGCCTAAATAAAGTCACCTCCCTCAGCTTTAAAGAAAAATGAGTTGCAACTTGCTGTCATGAGAAAATAATTAAGTAATTAGTGTCGAGTGTAACCCTTTACTTCAAAACACTGCAGTTGGACTGCATTTGCGTGCCCGCTTTTATTTATTTATTTATTTATTTATTTATTTTTTAACTACAGCGAAACACAGTCTACATGTGTGGTTGAAGATCAGCACAATTTCAAAATGAGTAGTAACAAAGTCTAACAGGTTGTGTAGGATACAAACAGATTAAAGACAATACAGAGATAATGCAGCTGTTCTTAGCACAGGACTGGGGCCTGAATATTTAATGATCGCATGTTGGTCATCTTGGCATTTGAAGAAGTTCTGCACAATCAAATGAAAATTGTGTTTAAATATGCATCTTTAGAATTATTATCATGTTCTGATGAAAAAAAAATGCTGATTCTTACAAGCTAGGTGTTATAAGAATATGAAGTACAGACAATCAACGAGCCAGATGTTCCATTTTAACAAGAGTTTTACTTGCATTTTCTCCATGTAAATGTTATAAGGAATATACCTCATAGATAGTTATGGATGTCAAGAATAGCTGATGAGGGGGAGGATGGCACTACTAGGATAAACGCTTTGCAGTATACACGTGAAGAGGCCTGCCATGTGCAAACGGAGAACAAACTTCAAAACAAGGCGTGGGAGAATTGCTCTTGAAATGCATAGAAATCACAAAAACACCAACGGAAAAAAAAGATGTGTTTTCTATGTGGAATTTACTGTAGAATCAACACCAAATCAATATTGACAGCAAGTCAGTCATTTATATACATAGTTCACCCATTATTTGGCAATAAAAAAATTAATGATCTTTTTAGCATTAATTAAGGTAAAGACCTATCCAAGAACATTAATTACATTTTTAAAATATTTTTTTCCTGTAGATTTTTACATTTGCTAACTATTTATTTAAACAGGCCTTGAAGCCATTTAAACATCTTCAGGCGCTAGGCATTTTGGCACCACAATCAGTTTGTGGAACAGCAATGCAAGTTGACAATTGCAATTTAGCTCCTGGCAACTTTCCTCAAGCTGCAACCTGACCACCTGTAATGATGTTAGTCACAAGCCAGTAAAAGCTATGTACGGCCAACTTTCAGAAATATGCTTCAATTAGGATTATTATGTTAGTTGACAGCTACCAGTGTCTGATCCCTAAAGCTGGCTAGTAAATATATTGCAAATTCATGCATTAATGAACATAGAGTATGAAAGCAAAGCAGGCAGAGAGTTCAAAACTACTGTAAAAACCATTACCAAACACCTGATGGACCTGATGCTATCAGTCAGTTCTGTGTGTGGGGCATGCTCAATATTTTCCTTACCCAGACAGAAAACAAAGCAGCCACAATGCTGGTCCCTTACCAACTATGCCCCGCAGAATTTTTTTCCTTTTCAGATGAAAACTCGAACACGTCAGTCATTTCAAATGTATGAAAAAAGCACTGAGAAGTCCTGTTATTCCAGAATTTATCCTTGCATCGGTAATACCTCATCTTGGAATTTTTGCTTGCCGTAAACACATCAAAATCAGCATTTTATCCGTTGCATCTTCTGTTCATACACACAAAAATGAGGGCAATGAGCCAGCACACCCACCAGCTTGTCAGGGCCACTTATACTGCATACTGCTCAGTTTCAATACTCTTACTCTAAATTGTAATTTCAGTGTACAGTAAGAGTTTTATGTGTGGGCGAGAGCCTCTCAGGAAGGGCTTTACTTGTATTTCCAGCTTTCATCCATTTTACCTCAAATGTGTATTTCAGTAATATTGTTATGCAAACAATAATATGCCCAAAGATTATTATTATTATCATTATTACTTCAAGGATGAACACAACAGTCATTTCTGTACCCAACTGGAGTACAAAATCCCCAGAGCTCATCTAAACAAGCATGAAATACTCAGATCCCCCACCACAACTTTGGGATTCTGGCCCAGAGACAAAACGCAATGGAAGGATGGACAGATGGACGGACAGAAGAAAATATGAAAAAGCACATCTAAGCTATTAGATGATGTTGAACGGTTTAGAAGTTCTGGCCCAGAAAGAAGGTGTGATAGACGGACACGCAGACGCGTGGAAGGACAATGCTCATTCCCCTATCCCCTTCCACTTCATGCAGGGGGAAAATAACTTCTGAAATAAGGTGGACCAGTTGTTTTGCAGATGAGAAATATATTTGGCTGAAGAGCCTGAAGACAGCACTGACAAAATTCCCTCAATTCTCTACTGTTCTCTCTCAGATTAAACAAATTGCCTCAGATCTGTGTAAACCCCAACATATTTCCATCTACATTTTAGATCTCTACACCTCAAGATCACAGACCTCAGGCAGCATAAGCAGCAGTACAGCTGAATTGCAATTACATTTTTAAAGACCCAATACATTAATCTTTGGAATTTACGTACACTGTCACTGTCTTGATGCGGAATTCCTGGTTTTTGGAAGGACTTCTTGACCGCCATTGAGAAGTTCTCAAACTCGGGCTTGACAGTCCTCAGAAGTGTCACTGTGTTCAGTGTGGTGTATGCCTGTTTGGCATCCATGTCATATTTGTCCCCTCTCTTCCATGATCCATTTCCTGCAAGCAAATGACAAAATACCACAGATTAAGCAAGACTCATACATGATTCCCAAAATCATTCAGCTTGAGACACGATAGCAAAAAAACACTCCTTACACTATTAGTCATATAAATGTATACGTATATTATCGTTTGCTTTTCAGTTCTTTTCAGTTTTAACGGCAGTATTAATTAGGACTGACTGCATTTGTGTCACAACATTAGAATCAAATTTCACTGTCATGAGCAGAGTCTGATGGGCGTTACACAAAATGCAGCTAGGTCCATAAATATTAGCACATTAACAAATATTTGTACTTTTTGCTATTTACCACAGCATAGTGAAGTTGGTAATAATAACAGCTTAAAGTGTAGAATTTTAGCTTTAATTTGTGGGTATTCTCCTCAAAATTGGGTAAAAATTCTGGGAATCACAACCCCTCTCATATGTTCCTCCTCACCCACCTTCCCCTTGCAGGGACCAAAAATAATTGAAGAATAAGCTGCACTATTGCTCCATGGCCAGGTGTATGTTATTCTCTCTGTATTTAATTTAAAAGTACCCAGGTAGAAGGCCTCTGATTATTTAAATAGTAGCATTTTCATTTGGAATCTGTCGCTGTAAATATGAAGTCCAAGGAGCTGAAAAATCCAGACAAACCAACAAGAGAAAAAGCAAAAACAATCAACTATTTGGAGAACATTTAAAAAGAAAGAACCCACCGGTAAGCTCAAGACCACAGCTAGCAACTTTAGTGGATGACAGAATAATTGTTACCAGGTTAAAAAAAAAAAAAAAAAAAACCCTTCACAACCAGTGGTGGCTGGTGAACTGGCGATAGGGGAGGCTCAAAACAGTCCCTTAAAATTAATGATTGGTCACGACCTGTTTTCAATCATTCATTTAAATTACCATTACAGAAACTCCAAAAACTCTCAACATCATCAGATGTGGCCAGTTTTCATTTATAACGCATACCGATTACAACTCCGGATTTCTCACGCTTTTCTTTATTCAGGGATTGGAAGCAATGCACGTGTTTCATGATCGTTTAAATGAAATTAGATCATTTGAAACGTCTTTATGCAATTCCATTGCTTCCAACCCCTCCAGTACACAAGGACTTCAATTCCGCGCGAGAATCTCTTACATACGCGTTGATTGAGTAATTGCTGACTACAGAAGAGGAACGTAAATATGCCACTTAAACTCACACCGAATGCATGAGAGTCGACAGGTATGCGTTATAAATGAAAACTGGCCACACCTGATAATGTTGAGAGTTTTTGGAGTTTCTGTAATGGTAATTTAAATGAATGATTGAAAACAGGTCGTGACCAATCATTAATTTTAAGGGATTGTTTTGAGCCTCCCCTATCGCCAGTTCACCAGCCGCCACTGTTCACAACAACTGGTCAGATCAAGAACACCTGGAGGTACATGTATCTGTGTCAATGTCAGCAATCAAGAGAAGACTACACCAGAGTTAATATTGAGTGACTACTGCCAGATGTGAATCACTGGTGAGCTTCAAAAGCAGCCCACATAGCCAGCCAATGCAAAGGACCAACCATATATGCTGTGTGAATAATCATCTGCATGCGGGACATCATATCAGAGTGGAGGAGAGCATCCAATCTAATCCATCAGGATAGAAGGTTGGTGATTGATGTTAATTATTATTATTACTATTATTATTTTTGTAGGCCTTAAAATTGACCCACTTTACTGGTTATTAGTTGCACACTGAATTATGTACTGTTGGCCATTACAAGCCCGTACCTGTGTACTTTTTTCATACCGCACTTCTGAATTTGCGCAGTTTGCTGTCAGATCGTTAGAAGCCAAAAGGCTGCATATGCACTGAGCTCCGGAACAATCTTGATTTTCTGTTTAATTGTTATGAAACTATTTTTAATAACAAGCTGTAAGGGGATATTGCGTAAGTCATTCTTGTTTTTAGCCTGCAGAAATAAGGATTATGAGCCCCAGACTAGGCTATGCAATGATGGCCGAGTAAATACATTAAAAGGTTCATTGGATAATTCGCACAGGAAATGAAAAGGAGTTTTTTTTAACAACACAAAAGTAACCTAATGCATTGTCTTTCCCAGCAGGTAATCCAGTAATGTAACTAATTAGTTGTCTCCTGTCGCCTCTGGTGAAAGGCAGACATAGGAATGCACCCCATCCATGTGTGTGTGCGTGTGCGTGCCCGTCCGTCCGTCCGTCTGACTGAAAAGTGGCGTTAACACGATAACTCAAGAAGAAAATGGATTACAGACTCCATGTTGTGCATATGAGAAGATTACATTATGAACCAGTTTCCTATTTAAAATCACTGACCTTGACCTATTATTTGACCTTGCAATTAGCGGGTCAAATATTGGTACTTGACCTATTTTTTCCAAACTTGATTAACAAGCTCAACATTGTTCACTGTGGTGTTTTGCAGCATTTTCTTTAGGCGGTTGCTACGGGTAAGGCAGTTTTTCAATGCATTTCAATGGGGAGAGGTACGGCAGTGCCCATTTCAAGCCCTGCCCTAACCTAACCCTAACCCTAACCCTAACCCTTCCCCTTCCCCTAACCCTAACCCTAACCCCAACCCCTAACCCTTCCCCGAACCATAATCTCGAATCCTTATCCTAATCCCTTGAAATGGACTGCCGTACCAATAAAAACTGCTGTGTCTCTAGACACTTCCTTTTCTTTGACCTGATGGTCAAATTTTATGGATCCAGTTCCTTGCAATCTTTTACAAAATATCCACTTTCACGTTGAACAGAATTGACTTCCTTTGAGGTCACAGGGTACATATTTATTTTGGCGACAGGAGACAGTGGGCCTCACGGCCAGCTTGTTTTTAATGGCAGTAACTTTGTAACTTAACAAATTACTTTCAAAAGTAACTTTACCCAACACTGCCCAGGAAGCCATCAACATTTCAATGCTTATATTTCAACATTAATCAGAGACCCTTCTTGGGAATAAACTACTCACAGGCAAATGCTGGAAAACATCCATGTAAGTACAACCCCAATCCCGAAATAGTTGGGACGAAGTGTAAATTGTGAATAAAATCAAAATGCAATGACTTTCAGATCACATGAGCCAATATGTTATTTACAATAGAACATAAAGAACATTTCAAATGTTGAAACTGAAACATTTTACATTTTTAGTCACAACATGAACTTATTTCAAGTCTTCTGGCTGCAACAGGTCTAAAAAAAGTTGGGACACAAGCAAAAAAAGGGCTGAAAAAGCAATTAATATATAAGAGAATCAGCTGAAAGAAAATTTAGCAAGTAATTAAGTTAACTGCCATCAGGTGTGTAACATGATTGGCTATAAAAGGGATGTCTAAGAGAGGCTGAGTCTCTCAGAAGTAAAGATGGCCAGAGGCTCTCCAACCTGTGAAGGTTTGCGTAAAAAAATGTGGAATACTTTAAAAACAATGTTCCTCAACGTCAAATTGCAAAGGCTTTGAAGGTTTCATCATTGACAGTGCATAACATCATCCAAAGATTCAGAGAAACTGGAAAAATCTCTGTGCGTAAGGGACAAGGCCGAAGACCTTTACTGAATGCCTGTGATCTTCGGGCCCTCAGACGCCACTGCATCACTCACTGGCATGATTCTGTCATTGACATTACTAAATGGGCCCAGGAATACTTCAAGGAACCACTGTCTGTAAACACAGTCCGCCGTGCCATCCACAGATGCCAACTAAAACTCTATCATGCAAAAAGGAAGACATTGTTGAGCATGACCCAGAAGCGCCGCCGTGTTCTGTGGGCCAAGGCTCATTTAAAATGGACTGTAGCAAAGTGGCAAAGTGTCCTGTGGTCAGACGAGTCCAAATTTGACATTCTTGTCGTGTCGTGTCCTCCGAGCTAAAGAGGAGAAAGATCACCTCTCCTGCGATCAGCGTTCAGTTCAAAAGCCATTATCTCTGATGGTATGGGGATGCATTAGGGCATATGGTGTGGGACACTTGCATGTTTTAAAAAGCACCATGAATGCTGAAAGGTATATAAAGGTTTTAGAGCAACATATGCTCCCCTCCAGACGACATCTATTCCAGGGAAGGCCTTGTGTATTTCAGCAGGACAATGCAAAACCACATACTCCAGCTATTACAACAGCATGGCTTCGTAGTAGAAGAGTCCGTGTGCTGAACTGGCCTGCCTGCAGTCCTGATCTTTCACCGATTGAGAACATTTGGCGCATAATTAAACGAAAAGTCTGTCAAAGGAGACCCAAAGCTCTCCAGCAGCTGGAAGCCTGTATTAAACAAGAGTGGGATCAAATTCCAATGGCTAAACTCAAGAAACTTGTCTCCTCAATGCCCAGACGCCTCCACTCTGTTTTAAAAAGAAGAGGGCATGCTACACCATGATAAACAGGCCCCTGTCCCAACTTTTTTGAGAACTGTAGCAGCCATCAAATTTGAAATGAGCTCATTTTGTGGATAAAATAGTAAAATTTCTCAGTTTCAACATTTGCTATGTTATTTCTGTTCTATTGTGAATAAAATACTGGCTGGTGTGATTTGAAAGTCATTGCGTTTTGATTTTATTCACAATTTTCACTTTGTCCCAACTATTTTGGAATTGGGGTTGTATAATGACACCATTAAAAGGGTAAAAAATAAAATGGAACAGGTTTACCGTAGGATGAGGAGTTGAAAAGTTCAATGTTAAAGAAGATGTAACTGCCATTGGTCAGTCTCCAGCGATGAGCAGCCAGCATGATGTCACGGATGATGTCAGCCCCCGCACACATTATAATGACTGCCAAAAGAGTATTACAAACTGCTTGATTTCACGTGCAAATCAGGGTCATTATCAATACATCATATGTGTTCTGATCAAAGATCAGTTTGTCCTTTCGCTCATTACAAATAAGTTTAGGCTCTGGGTCATGAAAATCCCAAGCCCCTAGATCATACTCCTATTCACATAGGTTGTATGAACATGGTTCCTTAAATTGTTCTGTGTTAAATATTTCCTAAAAGAAACCATACCAAATGAAACAGCCCTCTGATACATGATAGACCAAAACTGAATGCCGTTCCTTTTCATTTGGCATCAAAATTTCTGATACCATGAGATGTAACATTATACAATGATAACAATTAGCAACAACAGCCATTTTTGGAACATAAGTGTGGGAGGATACCGCATCAACCCTTCTAAACATGACAGATGGAACAGACTGTCAACAGTATTTCTCCCAGTGGAGGAAAAACTAGTGAACACATCCTAAAGGTTGTCATGGAGAAATGCAAACAAAATACACCATTATAAACTCTTGTGGTAACCTACTTGAGGTGATATGCAGTGATTCTTTGGTTTTCATAATTCCTTTTTTCTTCTTTCTTTCCTAAAATCATTTATGTCGGTACAATTACACATTTATAAAAGGCAAACAGATTTGTGCCCCTCTATTCTTGTTTCCACAGTTCACTTAGTAGCACTCTAATTATCTAATTTCATTTTACTGCATGAAGCATGTGCATGTGTGTGTGCATGTGTTTGCTTGTCTGTGTGTGTGTGTGTGTGTGTGTGTGTGTGTATACAATATTGTGAATGTCGACACACGCATTCTCCCATTTCCAACCCCCCATGGCAATAGAATATTCCATTATCGTATCTACAGAAGTGACTCAGAGTGTAAACAGAGACGTGAGAGGTCACGTGAAAATAAAATTGAAGCGAAGCCATCCAAGCGGTTCTCAAAAAAGAAAGAAGCTGGAGGAGAATTAAAGGATTTTCGCAACACTGCCAAAGGTAACAACCTTTTCAGGGTGCTGGTGGGAATCGAAAATAGTACCCTAGCCTCTCGGTGAAAGCTAACATCAATGTTTGACAAACAGCAATCGTTGAAGCTGGCTTCAACTAATGCCGATGTACAAAACCCAAAACCAGTGAAACGTTATAAATCGTAGATAAAAACAGAATACAATGATTTGCAAATCCTTTTCAACTTATATTCAATTGAATACACTGCAAAAGACAAGATGTTTAATGTTCAAACTGAGAAACTTTATTTTTTTTTGCAAATAATCATTAACTTAGAATTTAAAAGGCAGCAACACATTGCAAAAAAAGTTGGCACAGGGCCTTTTTACCACTGTGTTAATCACCTTTCCTTTTAACGACACTCAGTAAACGTTTGGGAACTGAGGAGACCAATTTTGAAGCTTTTCAGGTGGAACTCTTTCCCATTCTTGCTTGATGTACAGCTTAAGTTGTTCAACAGTCCGGGGTCTCCGTTGTCATTTTACGCTTCATAATGCGCCCACACATTTTCAATGGGAGACAGGTCTGGACTACAGGCAAGTCTAGTAACTCTTTTAACGGAGCCATGCTGTTGTAACAATGCAGAATGTGGCTTGGCATTGTCTTGCTGAAATAAGCAGGGGCGTCCATGAAAAAGATGCTTGGATGGCAACATATGTTGCTCCAAAACCTGTATGTACCTTTCAATTAATGGTGCCTTCACATATGTGTAAGTTGCCCATGCCTTGGGCACTAATACACCCCCATACCATCACAGATGCTGGCTTTTGAACTTTGGCGCCTATAACAGTCCGGATGGTTCTTTTTTCCTCTTTGGTCCGGAGGAACGTCCACAGTTTCCAAAAACAATTTGAAATGTGGACTCGTCCAGACCACAGAACACTTTTCCACTTTGCATCAGTCCATCTTAGATGAGTTTTGGGCCCAGCGGCCGGGCGCGTTTTTCTGGGTGCTGTTGATAAATGGCTTTCTTGCTTTGCATTGTAGAAGTTTTAACTTGCACTTGCAGATGTAGCGACGAACTGTAGTTATGAAGTGTTCCTGAGCCCATGTGGTGATGTCTTACACACTGATGTCGGTTTTGATGCAGTACCGCCTGAGGGATCGAAGGTCACGGGCATTCAATGTTGGAATAAAATGCAGTGATTTCTCCAGATTCTCTGAACCTTTTGACGATATTACGGACCGTAGATGATGAAATCCCTAAATTTCTTGCAATAGCTCGTTGAGGAATGTTGTTTTAAACTGTTCGACAATCAGCTCACGCATTTGTTCACTAAGTGGTGACCCTCGCCCCATCCTTGTTTGTGAATGACTGAGCATTTCAGGAAGCTACTTTTATACCCAATCATGGCACCCACCTGTTCCCAATTAGCCCGTTCACCTGTGGATGTTCCAAATAAGTGTTTGATGAGCATTCCTCAACTCTCTCAGTCTTTTGCCACTTGTGCCAGCTTTTTTTTTGAAACATGTTGCAGGCATCAAATTCCAAATGAGCTAATATTTGCAAAAAATTACAAAGTTTACCTGTTCGAACATTAAGTAACTTGTCTTTGCAGTGTATTCAATTGAATATAGGTTGAAAAGGATTTGCAAATCATTGTATTCTGTTTTTATTTACGATTTACACAACGTGCCAACTTCACTGGTTTTGGGTTTTGTATCTTATAAATGCAGTCAATGTATTATGCCACGGTGGCAACTCTCTAGAATAGATTACTTCACTATCACTTGCCTATATTTGGCTGCTAATGATATTACGCTCAATAAATTCAATAAATAAAACTATGTTAGTCAAAGTGTAATAAAAGAGTAACTTAGTAGCTAGCTAAGTTAACTACCAGATACATCACGTCATTCTGTGTGCGAGCAACAGAATGTTGGCCTCAGTTCACTTGACGGCCACCACCAGTGTCAGTAATGGCAAGGAATTTATGAAAGATACACATAGCACCTTTTAATAAAAAAATTAAAGAATAAAAAATAATTGAAAATTGCAGTGTGAAGAGCAGTGAAGAGAAAAAGTTACAAGTAGGACTTTTTTTTTATAAATAAGGATTGAAAAAGGTGGAGAGCAACATGTGGAGGGCCCTGTGCTTATGTTCACCTTTGGCCCCCAAATTGCTAAACAATAATAATAATAATAATAATAATAATACATTTTATTCATAATGCACTTTACATTAAAGAGAATCTCAAAGTGCTACAGGTTAAAAGCATAAAATCTAATTATATATAAAAAAAGGATTTAAGACAGCTAATGAAAAGGAAAAAAAAAAAAACTAAAAATAATCTAGAAACCATCCAAAGGAGAAGAACCAAAAATTTTGCTAAAAAGGAAAGTTTTTAATCCTTTTTCAAAACTGTCTATGCACTGTGGTGCCCTCAGGGTGTCAGGAAGGGCATTCCACAGCCGAGGGGCAGCAGCACAGAAAGCCCTATCTCCCATGGTGCTGAGTCTTGTTCTGAGTGTGTGGAGGCGGTTTGAGTGAGTGGAGCAGAGAGGAGAAAGCGTGTTGTGTTTTGCGGGGTGAGTAGTTCTTTGAGGTATGAGGGGGCATTTCTGTAGATATGTTGGTGAGTAAGTAGGGAAACCTTATATTCAATCCTGGTGGAAATGGGAAGCCAATGAAGTGAGTGGAGAAAGGGGGTGATATGTTCATATTTCTGCATTCTCATCAGGATCCCAGCTGCAGAGTTTTGGATGTATTGAAGCCTCTGCAGACTCTTGCAAGACATCCGATGAGAAGTGCATTGCAGTAATCCAGTCTGGAGGAGATGAAGGCGTGGACCAGCTTTTCAGCAATCTGCCACTATGATCACCCAAATCGTCTTGTAGGGTTGCCAGAAAAGAGCCTCCGCGTCAATCAACAACAAACTGAAGTGCTTGCAGTTTGCTAGATGTTACTGTGACTTTCAATAGGGCCACATTATATGGTCAGAAGAGACCAAAATAGAGCTTTTAGGTGACAACCATAGAAAGTGGGTTTGGTGTTGACAGAAAGATAGCCATACAGAAAAGCACCTCATACCAAAAGTGAAGAATCGTGGAGGATCTCAGATGTTGTGGGGCTGTATTTTTCCAAAGGCCTTAGATATCTTGTTAGGACACATGGTATCATGGACTCCGTCAAATACCAGCAGATATTAAATGAAAAGCTAACAGCCTTTGCCAAAAAGCTTAATATGGCCTGTGGTTGGAGCTTCCAGCAGGACACTGATCTGACGCGCGCCTCAAAATCAACGCAAAAATGGCCATTACAGATCCACAACCTAAAACCTCTTTAAAAATCTGTGATCTGTGAGATAAGCAGAAGCGTCAAGTCCATAATGTCAACCTCAGAATCTGAGGGATCTGGAGACATTTTGTTTGGATGAATGATCTCAGATCATGCGCAATGTGTTCACCAACTTCATCACAGTTTATATTGGAGAGGACTCTGAGCTGTTAAGCGGCAAAGGGGGACTGCACAAAATATTAAATGAACTGGTGCCGATAATGGTGGCAAACAGATTTTTGAGGAAAATATTTGTTTCAAGACGAGAATTCAGCTTCTTTCAATTATATTACATCAGTGCAAAGTTAGATTCTTGGAAATATTTTGAAAGAAAGATCATGAGAATAAACAATAAAACTATTTTTCGCATCTCATTTTGCTGATTTTTGCTAAAGGGTGCCCATAATTTTGGACAGCACCATAAATGAACGACCATTTACATGCCTATCTGCTATATTCCCATTTCATAAGCTCTCTGTCGTGTTCCCCATGTGCTCTCTGGAATGCAAAATTTACCACTTGACCTTTAGAGGGAATTAAACAACACTGTAGTCTACTCAAGAAGATAATAGCAGGGCAGCTTTAGGGAGACATTCCAAGAGGCCCAGGTTTTGTGAAGGAACCCAAAGAACTGTATGTACACCCTAAATATTTTCATGGCACCCTTGGACTCTTTATTCTGGAGTGATCTGTGCATCAGACAAGACTTGTGACTAATAAAATATAATTCCTGATTCTCTTCATTAGAAGGCATAGGCTTTCTGTTATTACATTCGCCATTGTCATACATTGAATGATTGTTTACCCCAAGAGTTGATCCATTGCCATGATGCCTTTCAACTGGGAAGCAATGTCCTTACAATCCGTGTCCGTTCTACACACAGATGCGTCTTCATTTTATAAAACTCAAGACACCTGTTGACATAACCATCCATCACATCCGCTCATGATTATTAAGCGGCTCATGAGATCCATACAACGACCACGTTCTAAAACCATTCGGATAATCCAACACGTTTTTGATGACTACATGATGTGATAAATTGAACGATTAAAACGGACGTTCGTGTAATGGACACGCTAACAATCTATTTGAGCAGAATATCGCAATATTGCCGATAGAAACGTCATAAAAGAACAACTGCAATTCAAGCATTAAAATATAAATAAGTCTACGCTGCCACATGTCACGAGCTGAAAATAATGATGTGGCCTGCAATCATACGCGGCCCCTCCGTCTTGGCGTCGAGGAATTGTCTCAAATTAAGCACCACGTCCCGAAATGCGAGCGCAACTTGTAACATCCCAACGACAAAACTGTCGCGCCCGTTTAACACTTTAAAGATACGTTGTAATATGCAATAAAAGTAAAAGGTACTACCTTCACTGTCGTAGATAAGTTTGATGATATCGTCCAAATCCACCTTCTTCTCCTTAGAGTGGATGTTAAAAGCATCAATGTGGACATTCTCGGTTTTGAGAACGCTGTGAACTCCTTCTAAGGTGAAGTAACAGTTGCGCTGATCCATGTCGTCTTCATATATTAAAAACGCATTCTTCCAGTTGAAGCGGCGGAACATTGCGGAGAATGTCTCAGCCATTTTCAGGTACGAAGGGGCAACTCTGGTGAGATGCGAATATTCCTTCTTATAGCTGAAGCCGGACGCCAAAGCACCTGCCGAAATCACTGGGATATTCCAGTGTGATGCTATCCGAACTACAGGCGCAGCAGCATACTCACAGACGGGACCGAGAATCAAGTCTGGCTTCTTTTGACATGATTTGTCCACAAGACGAAATAGTGCTTCATCGCCGCAATTCGAGTTTTCATAATTGACGTTGAAATTGAGCCCTGAGTAGAGTCCTTTAACGGTTTTCATTTTTTGTTGAGCATAACTTATGGCTGGTGCAACCTCTGAAATTGAAAAATGGTAAGAGTTGTTTTTTGGCAAGATAACTAGCACGTCAATGTCTTCCGTAAATGCTGCGCTTTTCTTAGCAGGCAACACAGTCAACCAAATGTATAGTAAGAATAATAACGCGCAAGTCATATCTGTGCAATGGAACGAACCCTTATTATTAAAAATTAGATGGCATATGTAATGCTTCGCTACCTGTCCTCTGAAATGTATGCATTTCACTAGAACCGCTCATGTAAAAATGCTAAAACGCATTTCAGTAATTAATTCAGGAAAGCTATTGTATGTTATTGTTGAATGTAGAGCAATCAACATCCTACATCGTCACCTAAAAGAGTAATTTAATAAATCCAAACTTTTCTCATAAAGCTCTTTCTTTGATCACTGTTGATGCCTCTGTTGAATGCGTTGCCTCCAGCTTACACACACGGCAGCTCACATCGGGAGGAATTTTGAAGCATCTCACTGATAATTATTCCTGCGTCATCCATGTACCTCACACCTCCTTCTTAAAGCCGCAGTGCCTTTGCAAAGTAGTTTTACAATGAAAAACTCAGGGAAAAAAGAACTAATAATAATAATAATAATAATAATAATAATAATAATAATAATACCTAATGCGCAGTGCGCAGTGGTTAGCACTGGGCTCGAATCCGTTGGTCATGGGTTAAAATCCGGCCAGGAGCCTTTCTGCTTAGAGTTCGCATGTTCTCCCGGTGTAGCTACGCGTGGGTTCCCTCCGGTTACTCTGGGTTTCCTCCCGCAGGCCAAAGACATGCATGTGTAATTGAAATCTCTAAATTGCCCGTACATTTGAGGGAGCGAGTGAATGGTGGGTGTGTCCTGCGATGGATTGGAGAGTTGTCCCCGCCATATGCCCGTAGTTGGCTGGTATAGGCTCCAGCTCCCCTGCGACCCTGGTGAGGAAGAAGTGGGACAGATAATGGATGGATGGATGGATGAATGGAATGATAGATGAAAAGATTATTATTAACAATAATAATAATAATAGTAATAAAAGCAAAGAAGGGGTTCCAGCAACATGGGACTAGAGGTTCATGTGAATCTAACTAAGCTGCTTTGGCACCCTACCGTTTGGGAGTGGAGTACACGGCTGAAAGAAAATACAAAAGTAGTTTATGTCTTAAAGATGTTTTATGCAAAATTCCGTCAAATTTGATGAATATTTGTGACTTCTAGAGGTTACGGGTCGTTCAAATAGTCTACGGGCAAAGGAATTACAAAGGTCATAACAGTCATTTGTCAAAAATCTTCAAAACCCACCATTCATATGCTCAGATATGTTACGTGCTAAGTTTCACCTCATTTTTTATATTAGAAAGGTCTGAAAAGGATAGCTTCATCTTTGCAATATAACCATCTTGCCACGTCCATTTTTGTGGGCGCAGGGCTGAGATACAATTGCAAAGTAGTCGATGTGCTAAAGACTTTGCATACCAAGTTTTGTCAAATTTGTTCCATATTTGTGACTGTTAGAGGTTACGAGTTGAATTGTTTATGGAAAACTAATGACAGATAACAGAAGATGACAAACAACAACGGACAATGGAGTTTACTCCATCTTTGTAACTTAGCTGATGAACAACCAGTTGATTTGATGAAAAATGCAAAAATGCATAAAATTTCAATTGCACACAGTAAAGTTTTGCAAGACCATGAGTACCTCTCAGTTCTCTTAAATTGCATACATGTTTTTGTTCATTTACATCTTTTCCTTATATCTTAGACTTTGCCTCTGGGTATGGATGCAGAGATGCAAGGAAACCATGTGAGGAAAGAACAAATGAGGAAGTGTGTTTTTAGAGGAATGAACTGTCCTTTCTTCTGAAGCATCAGATGAAGTGATGTCCATTTCTGATGACGGCAAACTCCTGGATCTCCAGTGTCTGTCATTACCGATTGACATCATGGGATTCAGCTGAAAGTCCCCCAGGAAGGGTACTCTCATACATCCTCACTCATGGCTCCCCAGAGTGCCCTGCTTGCTCCTCACTGCAGAAATTACAGCTTTGGGAAGGCTTGCAAGATGGCAGATTTAGAAAGACTTTCAATTGCTGCAAGGATTGAAGAGCAAGAAAATATTAAATAATAGCACTCAGATGTTCCCAATAACTATCACACTGTGGCAAGACATCTCAATTTTCAGGTATAGCACAACATAGAAAAGATTTGGAGCACTTGCCCGAACTGTCAAGACAACTCTATACATTAGGTTTGGTGAAATTCGAACAAGTCATTAAATGGAAGCAATGCAATGGCAGCTTAAAACTTGCAACATTAAACTTTGTTGGCTTACCATGGCAAAAGCATACTGAAAATTCCACTTTTAATTGATAATTATCAGCACGGCCTCTTGGTGCTTAGGCCAAGTTTGTAAAAAATTGGATGATAAGCTATTTGGAGATTTCTTAATCTGCTCATAGCATATAATCAAAACAACAGATTACACAACCACATGGCAAAATTGTGAGTTATTAAGTTGCATCATTTACCATCAATCTGGCTTCAGCAGGGCGAAAGGTATGAGATCAACATTCATTTACATTCTCCATTCTTGACAGTTTGTTTTAGTGCCTTCTACAGGAATCGTTGTCTGAAATTTTTGGGGGATGTTCTACTTTACTTCAACCATGCACTAATGACATTTCATGCAAAAACTGCATTCTTGACAGTTTCAAATCACTGCTGCAAATTCATTAGCTCATTACAGACACACTGTTTAGAGTTATTTATTTATTTATTTATTTATTTATTTATTCATTCATTCATTTTTGTCAGGAGAATTATATCTCCTAACTTAACACCTCACATATTATATGACCATTATCATTGCAGCACGAACATAATCCACTAGATGTCCCCAGCGGACCATGAAGGTGTTCCAATGATCATGGTCAGAGTTATGGCATAATTTTGGATATGTCATTCTCCTGAAAGAGAAAAACAAACATCGCAATTTTCAATGAGAAAAATCTATTGAAAAATTAATTTGAGAACTTCAGCCCCTTAAGTCTTGTCCCACATAATGCAACTGTATTGTATACAGTCCAGTTAAATATTCAATTTGTGGAGCTCTGAGGTTTAATGAGGGATGTTTGGTTGTTCTTTTGGATCCTCTGTTCTTTCATCAGTAAAACTGCCAAAGCTGGCCAAAATTGGATTCATCATTTTAAAGTTATTGAGAGTTTAGAAAAAGTCAAAATGACCTACTTGGTCCTTATAAATTAACTAAAATTTACTTGTATGAAACCAGTACACAAAACAAAAAAATAAAAAAAATAAATTACAAGTTTGGCCTATTGGTGGAACAGGAGGCATGTGTCTGCTGCCATGAAAATTTGTGTGCTTCATAAAATATTCTAGATTAATGCAAGAACTCCTAATAATGGCACAACCAGGCTAATAATAATAATAATAATAATAATAATAATTATTATTATTATTATTATTATTATTATTATTATTATTAATATTTTTTTCTCCAGTATCAGCAGGAACACAATGTTCAAATCAACCAAAAGGAATAAAAAATAAATAAATGAGTGGACGCAATACTCATGACAGACTGAAAAGATGGAGGCTGAAGCTGTCACAAATGGCAGAAATAAGGGAGCCATACATAGGACCAATATCAGGAGCAACAGGTTTATTACAGGGTAGACAAATCATGGTCATGCAGGCGGACATCATGCTTCATTGAGTGAAGTACAGGAGGTTTGGCAGATCAGAGTTGACGGTGCGGCCCAGGGTCAATTCTAAAGGGTCTGTCCAGAGGGAATGAGGGACACCAGGAGGAGGAATGCTGATGGACACAGGAAGACAGTGAAGGAAAACAGGCAACAGAAAAGGGGTAAAGAAGCTGGGAAGTAAAATACACTGAAAAGCTGCTAAATATTCTGAACATGGGGGCTAGTGACGATCTAACAAAGAAGAAGACAAAAACAAGACCAAAATGCACAGAGAATCCAATAAAAAATGGGGAGGATCTGGTGCCGGAGACAGCAGGAGAACACATAAGAGGAGGGGCAAAGCCATGGGGCAATAATTAAATAACAAGAACCAATTAAGGGAAACAGACATCGACAGATAGTCTGCAGGAAGAAAACGAACTCATCAGAGTAGAATGTCACAGAAGCCACAGCTTATTATGCCAAACCTTTTTTTTACAACCTCTTGAAGGCCCAGTTCACTTTAAAATTGAAAATACATTGTTTTCCTCTTACATGTAGTGTTGTTTATCCTTCTACATTGCTTTGGTGAGAGTTGCCGAGTTTGAAAGATGTAATCAATAAGGATGTCTGCCTTCTTTCGAATATTATGGGACTAAATTACATTTGTCTTGTGGTGCTTGAAGGACAAAATAAATACATTCAAAAAATTCAAAAGCGATGCCTCTTTCCAGAAACCATGACCCGGTTACTCAAGATAATCCTCAGACCCGTTGTTAGCAGTTTAATATCGAACTATTCTCTTTCTACTTAGGTTTCAACCAAACTATTTTCTGTCTGCTGAACTACACTCGCAGCAGGAGGCATCAGATTTTGAAATAGCTATTATTTAAAAAAAAAAAAAAAAGTTGATGAGTTAAAATATGACATACTTTGTTTTTGTACTTCTTCATCTAAATACAGGTTAAAAAGGCTTTGCAAATTAGCCCCTGCTTGCTGTTTTACTTACATTTATTTACACACTGTCCCAGTTCTTCCGGAACAGAGGTGATATAATGCTGGTCCCTTTTTTCAGTGCAATTACATGTAGTGAGGTAACCTTCAAAGATCATTCAATATAAAAGTTATGACTTGAGCGTAATACATGAATTTCCATAGACTGGCAGAAAGCCATACATTAGTCCTCAAAGCCAAATGGATTAAACATTAACAGTGATGAATTCATATACTGTACACTGGATAATTATTCCAAATCCAAGTCGCTCCCTCCTAATTCTGTTATAGAACAGTGACGCCAAGAGGATTCTATTTGAAAAGCATGAGAAAGTATAAAAGGTTCAGAAGCCCTCCTTTGGATTAAATTCTATTACTTCATATACAGTACATGAATAATGCAGCTAGAAAAGGTGCGTCATGAGTCTGATCAGATGTTGAAGACTGCCATACACACAGGGTTGAGCCCCGTGAGAAGGATATGGCATATCCAAGCCTTAATTTAATTGTACTTTTTCACATTCTGTGAACAAGGGAATCATACGTTGCAAACTCAAGAACAAAATGAGATGAGGGAGCAATGTGCTGTATTCATCCAGAACAAGATAATACCCAGATTAGAAAAAAAAAAAAAAAAACAGTCCACCTCATGGCATTAAAGGACTGACCCCAAGGCACTGTGCCTAATGTGCCTCTTGGGAGGGTGATTCTGGGAAGTGTGATTCGAGAGAGACAGCATATGCAAAAAGTGTGGGCATGATTGACAACTCGTCAATTACAACTCGTCAATTAGAGCCTTAGTCTGAGATAATAAGAATGTGAACTTCCCAAATAATCATTCTAATGCTAAAAAATGAATTGCAGCAAAGTGTTTTTGAGGCAAAAAAAAAAAAAAAAAAAAAAAAAAAACCTGAGTCACTCCTTATCAGGATTTTACATTAAGCAGAAGTGCTACAAAGGAACAATAGATTATCTCAGATGCTTTCATGAGAGCATACGGAATAAAATGTCACTACACAATGCAGTCTCAAAATTTTTTTTTTTCATGGTACAAAATATGCATAACCAACCTTTTGATCACCTACACTTGGTAGAACAGTCTTTTGCTATTTACCTGGCAATTAACAGTCCTATTTTCCATATTTTATCATTCATATTATTGCTTATCCATTTTACCTGACAATTTTGAAAACGTGGCCGCTTATAAAACATTCAGTGCATATAAAATGAAGTTAATAACCGCTGCCATATTTTAATTAGTACATTGATCAATGTCTTTGATTAGCATTGATTGTGGACAGCGACATGTTTGGATATTCCTCCATTGGCTGAGACTGAGTATGACCTTGTGAGGGCAAGTCAATATTTCTTCATCCTCAGTTCATCCTGGGACTCAGTAAAGATTACCACAACATGGGAGCTGCCAGTCAGCATTGCCAGTTAATACCTTTTTATTAAAACAGCAGTTTGGGAGTCTCCAGGGACACCATTGTGCCTCTTCTATTTGTAAATGAGATAATATTTTTGGGAAGACAGGAAATAAAAAATATCGCTCTGCTACAAACCTGGGAGGGGGGAGGAATACTGTGATTTGGCCATTATTAACAGACAGATATCAGTAAGCGGCCCATCATCCATATCGTGCTTATGTCCATGCAATATAATTTTCAGTTACCTTATTTATTTTATCGAATTGCCATATATTGTGGTACTAATACAATGATGACATAATCTTTGAGTTCTTCACAATTAATAATAATAATAATATTATTATTTAAAACTAGGCTAATACATTTTCAATAATAATATTTTTGTTATGATCCAGACCACGAACCAAATGCAGAGTCAGAGTACAATCCAAGAGTAGGGTTTATTGTTAATTATATGGTAATGACACAGTGGCACAGAGCCCAGAGCAAAATGTTACAGTTCAGTTCAGATGGTACAGGCTTGGGTGTTAGGGCATATCTGTGCCCGGCAAGTGGCCATCCAGGAGAGCTGCCACATGAAGTGCCCACTTCACCACAGCAGAACTATCAGCTGGATGGACTAGGGAGTTTATCAGGGGGTGCAGTCCCAATCCTGATGACTGCACAGGGCTTGGGAAGTATTCCTAATAAACTGGGCAGAGGAACAGACTGCCGATAGATTAATAGGATCGCAGTCCCAATCCTGGAGAGTGAGAGACAGGCTCCAGAGCTTGTTCCTATTAGTAAGGCTAGGGAAAGTACTTCCATTGTTAACTAGGTTAATGAATAATTTCCGAAGACAATTAAGCATTACAATGTCCAAAGACAATAAACTTTTACTTGGAAGATACTGATTGGTGACAATTCATCCACTCGCACTCTCAAACTAAGGGGTATATATACACCTACATATGTGCAATGAAATGGAAAACCTGAATGCATAACAGCTGGCTGGGGAGGCATGTTGGACAAACCAATTGCAAGCAACAATATAGCCTAAGGACACAGAAGCTGCTGGATGGGAGCAGACACAAAAGATATTCACACAAGTGTTCTGACAATTTTTACTCAGTTCATAATTTGACTACACCTATAATCATAATGCCCCATGGATCCAATCATAAAATGCAAGTTGACAATAAATTATTAAGTCCTAAGTAATATCCATAATTGTACAACAGCAGTATAGTCAAAGATTATTCAATGGTGGTTTTGAAACAACATACTGTTGCTTAATATGGCCTGCAGATGCAAGAAGGAGGTTTGAGCTTGGCGTTTACATACAGAAAACCTTGATTATCAAAAATTGTGCTTTATAAAACAGGAATAAAAACACTCACACACGGGGGATATCGAAGTCTGACTAAAATGGCCTTGTGACATGTGATTGTCACGTTTCCTTCAAATTGCAGCAGCCAGAGTTTCATGGAAAAAAATTGATGAGCTTGACCATTATATTTATTTTTATATAATGCTGAAAAATTGCAAAAGCATGTTGTCATTAATGTAAAATGTTGATCAAAAATACAGTGGGGGATATCCAGCAGTCTCATTATTCAATAAAAATTAGAGCCCTTGGCCCCAGCACAATCAAAATGTAATTTCATGAATTCAAGCTTTTTAATTTTACCAATCACTTTGAAATAAATATCAAACTCATGCTAATGAAAACTTGCAAAATAGCAAAAGGCACAACTACAGCATATGTTTGATGTGTCAGCCAAGTTTTGCAAAAAAAAAAAAAAATCAACAGTTCTCAAGTTATGCTCTGACCAACCCACACTCAAATTCAGCTAAGTCCCAAAAAACATCTAAGTTTATGCCATTAGAATGGAAAAAAATTAAAATGAAAAAAATTTCGAAACGGCAAAAGGCACTACTACAGCATATGTTTGATGTGTAAGCCAGGTGTTATTAAAAAATATTGAAGAGTTTTTGAGTTATGCTCCAGGCAAAAAAAAGTCTGGACAGACAGACAGACAGACAGATAGCCATGTCCCTCTGCATTATACAGTCTGCTTGGGGGATACTAAATAATGAGCTGAATAAATTCAGTCTTGATTTGAAGACATCAGCCTTAATTGGTTTTGTGTGACATTGACAAAAAAAAAAAAAAAAAAAATATATATATATATATATATATATATATATATATCTTCATCAGTCTAACTTCGTACTTTGTCAAAAATATATTGTCCATTATTCTAAACATTGAATAACCAGACAGGGTGCAATTGATGGTGGATCTATTTTATGTTTCTATTTTTCTCTTCGCAGTCAATACTCTTGATCAATATAGATCCTCTCATCTTCAGTGCTTTTTCCTTCCATCCACTAGTTTTTCACAGCATGTATTGATTCCATGGAATTTGCTTCTGTTGAGTTCTTTAGTCCCATCAGTCAGCTGCTAACGGTGGTTAGTTCTGCTGCTTTGCAATAAGGTTGTTCCAGGTTTGAGCCTTAGCTGGCCTGGACCTCTCTGCGTGGAGTAAGCATGTTCTCCTGTCTGTGTGGGTTTCCCTCCCCAGGAAGAACATGCATTTTTGCAAAACTCCTGCCAGTGCCTCTAACCAAGGAACTGGCCTTAAAACTGGAGTTGGTTTCCGTGCCCTGTGGCTGCCATCTATATATTATTACTAAGTTTTCGATTTGCGTAATTTCACACATCGCCTCTGAAACCACCGTGAATAATGAGTCTGTTTTCTGCATACACCAGTTTTACTGTGTGACAAAGACGATGCGCCAGGTTTCGAACTTAGTTATGAAGTGAAAAGTGCATTTTGAAGCCGTATTTGCAAGTAAAACCGGCTAATTCAATCAGCCGTTATCGTGCCCGCGCATATAGCCAAATTATCCCGCAGGGATCAATAAAGTTTGTAACAGCACATATAAAAATTGTTATTAAACGTTATGATTCATTGCATTTTCTGCTTCAATATCTGAAGCAACATTTGCAGCTTTAATCCTGCAGTCGTGTGGGGTGGCTCAGCATTGAATGTGCACTTGCCCTCTTAACTAACATGAGTCAAAGATGAGGCCTTTTACTTATATGGGTTACATAGCTATCACCACTGTTCCAGATACCACGTTTCAAAGAACTGGATACACTGACTGTCAGTGA
Source organism: Gymnothorax javanicus (assembly GCA_029692085.1). Taxonomy (NCBI): domain Eukaryota; kingdom Metazoa; phylum Chordata; class Actinopteri; order Anguilliformes; family Muraenidae; genus Gymnothorax; species Gymnothorax javanicus. The sequence goes on along the minus strand of CM056194.1, from coordinate 161,422,650 downwards.
TACTTCATAGCATGCAACTCCCCTGAATACTCCGAGGGGATAGATTTCTGTGTTTTTAAAACTATTGCTTTTCAGAACAGTCTCACGGTGTGTTGCTAGCCTGGAAATAATACTGTTTACTATCATTTTCCTTCAAAACAGCATTTATTCAACCTATTCTCGCAATGTGAACTCCACCTATTGTGCTCTCCAGTTTAATTAAACTTAAAAGCAGTGAGAATAATGATGGTGAAAATAAGAATGACCGAACTCACAGATTTCTTCCAAACACAAAGCACTTCAGAAAGGTTAGTCTAATACAGGCCTACCTAATGAAGATACAAGTTGTAAGCCTGTGCAGTATTAATAATCTTAAAATATCGTCCAAGTAATGCATTGCAGTATATTAAATGATTATTGACTGATGAATTATTGCTACAATATGGGAACAAAATATGTCCACCATCTGTTGGCATTTTGGTAGGCTATCACCAGGCCATTTGCAAGCAATTTTTAATGCCCAGTTTTTCCAATCATATGAGATATGTGCAAGTACTATAGCAACCTTTTCTGTAATCAGCTGGTGTGAGTGGCTGCATGAAAATTTAAACACAGGCAGATTGTCACGACCCTCGTATGAATGCCCTCTCTGTCTCCTCCCATTCAGCAACTTGCGTGTCTATTAGAGGTAACATCTCATTTGATCGGTTTACGTCTCACGTGTTCCCTTTTCCTCAGCTGTGTCTGGTTCCATTGTTGCTTCCTTTTACGCCTGTCATCATCATCATCTGTTCTCAGAACGCCAGTAGGCCCATAAGGCCGTAACGCCTGTGACATGTATTTAAACCCCTTGTTTTGAGCTGCAAGTTGCTGGATTTTAATTTGCTATTTGTGAGAACCAGTCAGTATTTCCTTCTTAAAACTCCTTGTCTTCAGAAAGTTAGACGTAACCTTTAATGATAGTAACTTGTGGAAACCTTCTCCCTTGTCTTGTTAAATGGAACAAGTTCCCAAGCCTAATTCAGGGTCCAGGATTGGGACCGCGTTCTACTTAACCCAGTTCAAGTCAGCTCCTTTGTCCAATTTAATATGTACAAGCTCTCAAGCCTAATTTAAGGTTAAGGTTCCGCTTTCTTAGAAAACCCTGTCCAAGTATGTTCCTCTGTCCAGTTTATTAGGAACAAGCTCCAAATCCTTCTATGGTCATCAGGATTGGAACTGCGTTCCTCCTAAGATACTCCATCCTGCCTTTGGACAGTTTGGCTCTGACGAAATCTGTTCTCCATCTGGCAGTCATCCCGGAAAGCCACTGTCTGGAAAAGAGCAACGCCCTGATTCACCTGCAACATCTGAACTGAACTGAGCCCTTTTCTTCTGGGATCCGTCCCACTGTCACCATATTACTATCAATAAACCCTCCTATTGGATTGTACTGTGCCTCTGCGCTTGATTCCTGGTCTGAATCATGACACCAACATTACGTGAAAGCTAGAAGTAAGCCTGATAATGACAGCACCCATCCGCCTGAAGAGCCTGGGTCAACTTCAGCACAATCACTGCCACCTTATATTGGAACTATGTTGTGCGCACAAGAGGAAGGTGGACACGCAATTGACCTCTTTGCTTTCTTCAAGGTGCTCCATTTATTTTAAAGACATTGATTTAGCTTTTTAGTTATTGAATCAAAGAAAGTTATTTGGAGCATTTATGTCATTTAAAAAACAACTAATACGTGTAGGATGTTTACCAAAAGAAAAAATGCTGTGTCTAAAATTGTATACTGGTTTACTACATACTGCATACTTTGCCAGAGTAGACTGGATACTGCATGCTACTCTTTGTAGATGTATATCTTGAATTAGCTTGTATATGACAAAACCAATGTTCTATACTACACAGTGAGAGGAGTATCAAGTTATTACAATCAACAAAGTTTTGGTGTGATTTTACCATTAGTGGTGTTAAATTGTGGAATACAGTGCACAACAAAGACAGCACTGGCTGTACACTGCGAGATTTGGCCACTCTAGTTTGTTATTTCAGCATTTTTGATGTACTGGTAAATTTCATATTTGTCACATACTGCACACCAATTGGTACGGCAGCCACTATCAGTACCGTGAATAGTAAATAGTAGGGGATTTCAAAAATGGCCAATAAATTTGCAAATCTGTCTTCCATGTATTATGCATGCATTTTAGCTTCTTGCTGCGATTTGAAATGGCTGGTGTTGGCAGCAATCATAATTTGGTACAAAAACAGAATCCGAAAAAGGCCTTGTCCTTCAGGAGCTAATATGGATGAGAATTGCTGATTTGCCCACAAATGCTGAAGAAAATCCCTGCAAGGTTCAAAATCAATTATATATTTGAGACACATTTGACTAGATTTCACACAAATTAAATAATCTATTTACAATTTATCACAGATTTGAATTTGGCTGTGTGTGGCTGCATCTTTGTTTGTGACTGGTGGTAGAGGTATCCAAGATAATACAGGCTGCTGGCCACATGGGCACACATTCCGATAGTACGCTTACCTGTTGGGTAAACGCAATAATAATCCTTGAGTGGATCATCCTAATCAGAAGAGTCGTATTCAATCCAGACATTATATTTAGTCTGAGACCGATGTCTGGAGTGAATCTGACCTCTGATAAGGTTTGGTGTATACTGGCACACCCACACCTCAAAGTCTCCATCAGGGGTGAGATGTTCTGAGACATAACCTGGTGCCTGCTTGAGCTGGTATACCCCACATGAAACTGTCTTCACATACTCTAACTGCAAGAGAAGAAACTGTACAACGTATATCACTAGCATCCATTTTTTGCCAAAAAACATTCGCCTTTCAAGTCATGTCTGGGTCCGTTTTAACTGTATCTGCCAGGGAGTTTGGCCTGGTCAAGCGAGACTTCATCCTCAATGCGACTGCAACATCTGCTGCACTTCGCTCAGAATCAGGTTGGTAGATAGCTCCACAAGCAGCATTGAGACAAGCAGTTGTTCCTCGGACTAAGGTTCTAATGACTGGAATAAAATGATTTGAGGTTAACCGCTCTTCGAAAAATGTCCATTGCTTTTAGCCGCCAGTGGTAGCTCTCTACCACCCATTTGGTTTTCGTGCAGAGGTGATCAGCATTGGTCTGTTCAGCGTCATGTTGTGAGTTGCCACTTAGCACAGTAGCATATGTGCATCATAACCATGGGGCTCAAAAACAGACATGACATCCCTGAAGCCTGAACTTCAAATAATTTTGTTTTTTGATCCCAAAATAGGACTTCCTCTGAAGTTCATGGTCTTCACTCTGATTTATATACAAATACGTCCCATCCATAAAGACAGTGACTACTTCACCAAAGAATGTGTTTGTGAAAGGCATGTTGTGTGACATTGCATCATCTCTTGACATATGAGCAGGACCGAGATGATGAGAAATAATGGTCTTCTCCACTGCTTCAGTCACAGCATGGAATGACTTCAAGACCTGCTTCTTATCCAGACTAGTCATTGCACTTATCTGATCCCAAGAAAGATTTCTCTTCAACTTTTTTGGGTAGTTATTCCTCAAGGGGACCTGTCACCTTGTGGTCTTGAGGCTCCTTCAGTTTGAGGGTCTAAGAAGAGGCAATAATTTCAAGCATAAACATCAGAAGGGTCATAGTTAATAACTATATTACTGAAAAAACTTAAACTAGAAGAATTAAGTGAGAGCCATACTCACACAATCCATTTCGCATCAACATACCCCATTTTAGGGTTTACAACGGTCAGTTGATGCAAGGGTTCGGATGAAGATGTTACCGGTGTCCACACATCCTGGTGTTTTCACTGAATGTTGGCCATACCCTAGGGCAAATTTCAGCAAATTCCCTTAGTGTGCTATGGCAGGGAACTTTGTCAAATGTGCCGTTGTTTACACGCGTGGCCGTAGGAAATCTCCATTTCAGAATATATTTTTTGAACAAATATCTTCCTATCTCAGCAGTATGACATCAATTTCAACAAATTCTTTTTTATTCATTAGGAAAATATATCAGCTACAATGTGCATTGATAAGCTTATTATTATAATCATTGGTGACACTTTGTGGGGCCCCAGAATGGGTGGCCCCTTCCAAAACGTAAAAAATGTAAAAAAATATAACTTTTTGTCATAAAGAAAATTGATATCGCAGGCTTCTCTGGAGGATTCATGATCCCCATGGGGTGGTTTATAAATGCTGAAAATTATTTTGAATTCGGTGGTTTGGGCCAGAAAATGCCCTTAATGGGACTCCACCTTTAACGTACCATGCCAAGTTTTTCTGATTTGGGTTTGTAATACTTTGTGTGACATGCTAAAACATATAACAGCAGGTTATTGCAGCTAAGACCAATTCTTAGTTCTTCTAGTAAGCTAGAAGCAAAACTCCATTAACACCAATAACACGGATATGATCCTAAAACCGTACACTAAAACCAACAATTTTGTGAGGTATCTTCAGATCGTGACTACCTTCGAAAGACTTACCTTCTGAAACCGCATTGCACGAACATGGAAAATGCACCCCTTTCTCATGCCCCTTGTCTTCTCATTATTTGACCACCTGGTGGCACTACAGATAATAAAATCAATGCCTCAAAAGTTTGGATCATAAGTGGAATGCGAGTTAGAGAAAGAATACATCGATGTATTGTCAGTTACCCATTAAAAAAGGGATTTTGGATTTAAAAAAAAAATTTGTGTGTGTGTGTGTACGTGCGCGCGCGTGTATATATATATATATATAATATATGTGTGTGTGTGTGTGTGTGTGTGTATATATAGATTATATATAATATATTTATATATTATATGTGTGATATAATATATTTATATACTATATGTGTGTGTATATATTATATACACACACACACACACACACACACACAAACGTTTGTTTTCATATCAATTTTCCCACTTTTTCTTGATCTGTTCAAAAATATCTAATGCATCATATTACAAATTGACAAACAGCTTTGCAAGGAGATGATTCATACTGCATTTCTACTGCCATGAGTGCAGTTCATTTTTAAAACAATGAGTATAGACCTAGAGTCATGAATATTATGATGCACACATAAACTTTCTAAATGCCTTTTGTAACTGCCTGCCCAGGGGCAAGTTAATTAAACAAGGCAAAACGGAGTACATTATTGAATGTGTTTTCATCAGCATCAATGTATATGTCACTCTAGCATAAATTGCAGTCGAATTCAAACAATCACAAAGCCAAAAAAGTAGAAAGGAAAATAATGTAATTGTATATGCAGTGACGTTGTGTGATGATAGCTGAGCTTTCAAGTGTAGTGCGACCACTAAGGCAGTGCCACTATATCCTACAGTAACCTATATTGTCAAAGCCATACGCGTAATTTCAAATTGATAATGTCCAAAGAAAGAAAGAGAGATCAAATGAAATGCTGATAACAAACCAGTGCTTTACCCAATAACGCCTATAATGATTTTCAGGAATGTCGTTATTTTTAAATCCATTTGAAAAAGTAAGATATGACTAATGCCGGACATCACAGTAACATTATGTTGACGGAGCCCCTCCCCTGATGTGACTACACATTGTATACAGTAGTCCCTTCTCTTCGGTGGCTGGGCCATTTCCCCAACTGACAGTAGACCCTGCCCCTCTCATTCTATCATTCCATTGACGTGTGGTTAGTAATTGGGAGCAGAGGGGCTGATCTGTCGCCCGAAGAGGTCACTCAGGCTTATGCTACCACTTGTTGCGGACTCCTAAAGTCATACTGAATCAATTCATATTTAAAACAGTCGTTTCCTGGTGATCGAGAGGTATTGCTCAATGTATGAACGAGAGTGCATCCACCTATAACGCTTTTTCAAAGGATCATTATTCAACAACCCAACGTGAGGATAAAACATGGTTGATAACACTAGTATTACGACAAAATCTGCTCTGGTAAGACTGCGATCGTTCAGCTGTAATGATATCAAATATTAATCGTTATTATCAATCAACTGTGTTTTTCTTTTCAAACAAAATTGTACTCATTTAGAGGACCAACTCCTGTGTTTTAGAAAGGTTAATAACTATTGCCATTTCAATAGCATGAAGCCTTGCATTTAACGGTTATACTTTACATAAGCCCATAGTGTGTTGCCTGGTTAGAAAGCGTGCTAAGCAGGTAGCTCATGTATTGGAATTCCAAATAGCCTGCCACAGACGCTCAGCAGCCAACTCTGCTGATACAGTAATTTTGACATAAACCATGTTTCACATCTTTGCAAACAATGTTACATCGAAACTGATTTAAAAGGACACTAGACTACTTCAGGAGGTGTAATTAATGGTATTTTTAAGGATATTACGTTTTAGTGCTGTTAAGAGCAGGTCGAGTAACTGAAGTTTGACTACTTTTCCAGTAGTAGTCACAGTACGATTAGTAAAATGTTTTTGGGAATTCAGCATGTATCCTCGCTAAATGAGTTAATATCATTGTCTTCTTATTGCTTTAGACACCATACGCTCTCAATAGGACTCGTAGCTATCCTAAATGGTAGGCTAACGAGAAACATTCCAATTACAACTACCACCTACGTTAGGCTGAACTCCAACTTAGGTAATATGCGTAAATTTTTTTGAACATGGATCAAATTTGACACAGTTATTTCTTCTCATCGTTTAGCAAACCGCTTTCTCTTCGGCGAACGCCCTTCCCCTGTTAGTGTCTACGGTCTCCGCTCAACACCATGTCCCCGGTTCGCAGTCCCAAACGCACAGCAACGGCATGAGGTTGGAGGCGGTAATGGAAAACCTCCAGCGACAACAAGCAGCACGCCTGGCTCTCGAGGAGAAGCTCAGGCACTCTCAAAAATATAAAGACGTCCGGCCCATTGAGTCGCAGTTCCAACTGCAAGCCGCAGCCTTTCGGCAGTATCAGGCGGCGTTTCGAGACTCATTTCCCCCAGGAATACCCACTCAGCGCATAAACTCCGCACCTTCGTTCCAAGTCGCACTCAAGTACACCGAGCCCGCGACTGACTCTGATGTGGATGATGAATCTGAACATCATCGTGGTTTTGAAGATGTTGATGATCAGGATCTCGGTGAAGATGAACTGGAACATGACAGAGCTACGAATGAAGACTATGCGCAATTTTCACCGCATAAATCCCCCCGAACACTGGAGGGGGTCGCCGACAGTGCGTATCCGAGAGCAGGCCATCCGTCGTTTACAGCGCGGAGGCAGTCCGAGCCCCCAGGAGGAGTGGCAACACGTTTAGCTCAACAGCACGAATGGACTTATGAGGAGCAGTTTAAACAGGTACGGCATCTCTACAGGGCGCTACCGTGAAGTTTTCAGAGAGACACAGGGCTACCGCTGGATATAAAAACTTCATATTGTATGATTAGTGTGTAGGAATTGTACCTTTGTGCATTCCAATACTCAATACATCGGGAAACAATCACTCTCATACAGTGGCGGAGCTACAGGGGGGCGAAGACACGTCCCTTTTAGTCCTGGCTAGTTCTCAATCATTTCCCTTTATTGACGTCTTTTCCAATTATTGTAATTGGCAACTGAAGACACGGTTTCTCTCCACATGCGATCTAACAGCGATTAAATCGCGGGTTAAATTCAGCACAGTGGCGGGACAGAGAATCGGGTTGCACAAAACAGCCGTTTAAAACAATTATAAATCCTGACCTGTTCTCAGTCATCTTCATGATTAACAAAAGGTTCACTCCGAGAGCGCTCCGCACTTAACAGGTGCTGCTTGTTCTCCCCGATTAGGTATGACGACAATCATTCCTCTGGGCGCGTATTTGCTGTATTTAAATCTACGTTATTCAAAATTGCATAGCCTACCTGTCGACTCTCACACAAATGGCTTGAACCGCACGCTTGTTATAACCTAGGCTATTTAACTGCCACTGTTTTTTTTTTTTTTTTTTTAAATCAACCCACGAAATACCGAGAGTGAAAGTCCGCGTTTCATTGGAACACGGACCAGTTCAATCACGCGAAGCATTGGCCAATTAATAAGTAAATTATTTTTCTGCACTGAATTTAGCCCATGATTTCATCGCTGTTAGATCGCATACGGTGAGAAACCGTGTCTTCAGTTGCCAATTACGATAATTGAAAAAGACGTCAATAAAGGAAAATGATTGAGATCTAGCCAGGACTAAAAGGGACGTGTCTTTGTCCCCCCTGCTCTGATATCAGAATGTGTTTTAATACCAAATCAAATTCCATTAACATTTAACTGAATGCACAAAACTTACTACATGTCCTCACTTGTTTACGGTGGTTGCCTGTAACCTAATCTTTAGTACCAAATTAGCTTGCAAAATTAAAATCTGCCTTTTCCATTGTAAAGCATGTCAGGGAGACGAACGACCTTTCAATTTTGATTGTTATTTCAGAAATTCAGATTCAGAATTTGTCTGCATTGATTGATCACTGTTGGTGTGCAGTACCTAATGACTCACAGGAATAGTGGAATCATTTATATCTTAGAAAGTATTATCCTCATATGTTTATTATAATTTAAGTATGGTCATTTTCTTGCTGAAATCTGGGAGAATAATTGGATTATTTGATTGCATTATGTCCTCTTACTTTTTTTTTTTTTGGAGAAAATGGTAGGTTTATTGTGTTCTGCATTCAGTCTGCAATGAGAAATTCATTTCTTTTTCCAAATAAGCATCAATCTTTACATTTGAGAATGATGGATGAGACTGACTGTCATCCTTAATTCATGACCTGCCATTTGAATGATCAATTAATGCATTATAGGAGTCACATTGGGAGCTGTGTTTGTCTATAACTAAAATCTCTTGACAAAACATACATTTAGCACATTTTTGTAAGGACATTAAAAAAAAATCACAATTCTACTGAATTATAGACATTTCTTATCTTTTTTCAGTTTCATCAAATGCCTTAATTTCAGCTGTGTTTGGCAGAGATTTGTGTCTGTTTAATCAATACTTACATTTATTTGTAAAGCAAGTCCTCATTGTCAGTAATAATTTGCTTACATTGCAAATTGTTCCTTTGTCAGGATATGATGTTCACAAATGCTTCAGTAGTCACTTAAAATATTTATTTACATATTTCTGGGCAATGGTGGCTAAAATGAATAAATGTCTAGAATATGTTTTATTAATAAGATACATTAGTTTGAGGTATTTAGCTTTCACATAAATAATAATTTAAATATTGAGTGGCCAAAATAGAGACATAGTCTCTGGTTTCAGTGAATCAGTGAGGAATTCTTTTTTGATTAAAATAATGGCACAATATCAATGCAAGTAGAAATCATGAAGAGGGTGAATTGGGATAAGTTTTCACTCATTCAGCATATATTGCTGTCGCCGGAAAAAAAAAAAAAAAAAAAAAAAAATGGAAGCACTTTTGAGGACTGGTTACGGTATCGCTGGCTCACACCCAAAAATGCTGGGATCTCCCTCTCTGGCAGGGATTTCCGGCAGCAAGCCAAACCATTACAAAGCGAATTACCTCTCTCTTGCACTCTCATTCATTCAGTTCACTTCAGCTGACTTTATTGCCATGGCAAACAAACATTTACAATGCCAATACAGATATAGCAAATAACCAGAAACAAATTGAACTATATAATAGTTATCTAAATAAACAAAAAAAGCTACATTTACATAACATAATAAACATGGCATAGTCACTGACTGCAAGCAGCCTATTAGTTTTATAGTGTCATTCATCATCCTTATGGTTGTTACAAGTTACAAAAATCTGTATGGCCTAGGTTTAGACAGGTGGAAATTGGGATCAAACAGAAAAAAGAAATACGCTCATCTTTTGTTGAGCTTATAAAACAACTTAACTTTTTGCCATGGAATGCAAAATGACCTATTGTCATTTGAAATGAGGGTATATCATTGCTGCTCACTTCCAAGTAACATTTAAAAATTGTACTAAGAATGCTTTGTTGAGCTCTGGATGTAGCGGATTGCTACAGCAGTGTAATACGCTGGCACAATGAATCTGTTCATTCCCGGAATATATAGCTTAATAGCAGTAATCCACCTCATATGCAAAATCACAAGGTGACTTAATGTATTAATTGAGATCCTCTTACGCAAGTACACAAGATGTATTGTAAACATCTTGAATTTATCTGCTGCCAGTTTCCCCAGGGCCTTCTGCTGAGAGCTGGCTGTTTCCTCTATACATGCATGGAGTCAAATTCCCACTTAAATGCCACCCCCACCTGATTATGCAGGTTTTGGTAGGCATGTCCCTGGAAACTCACAAATTCCCACAGCGTACGGTCCATGGAAGTTGAAACACATGCATGAAGTAAACTCTCCATATGGGAAAGAGCTCAGGTTCAGCACTTCTGCATGTGTCCTGAGAAGAGTCTGACAGCTGCGCTTCGGTTTTAACTAGGTTCTGTCATTACAAATGTCTAAAGGCATGCAAGTCTATCACTGTGCTGTTAGTTTTATAGTAGCAGTACCACACAGAACATTAAAAGAGGGAATGGTAAGGTTGATTTGCTGTTAGGTAATGGCCTAAAATAAAAAAGCACGAAAGTAACTCCGTAACTCTGTAACTCTGCTTTATTATTTTAGACTAATCAGTAAATCTAACGGTTTAATGGCCTAAAGGAGCTATATTTGATATTTAATGACTTCATGATACCTCTTTATGAAAAGCATAACAGGGTTCTGATTCCATTGCTCATGCATGCTGTGATAAATGGTCCATGTGGCACTGTGCTGTCTAAATGTGAGGCTGTATTTTATCAGCAGATGGTTTTCTTGTCAAGTGGATGGACAGTTCACTTGTTGAGAACATTTTTTTAAATTGCGAGTGAGCTTTTTTCATTACAGTTAAGCTGCTGTCTTTATTCTTACTAGGCAGTTTCTGGTGGGTCATGTGTGCATTCTCAAGGCTGGAAAAAAGCGGCTTGTCATTGTGCTGTGTTTGGTCTGTTATTACTATGTTGCGCTGCTGCATGACTTGTTGCCACAGTTACTGTTTGATGTAGATACAGTCTGATTTGCTATAGCTGATGGCTCAGGTTGACAAAATATGTCATCACGTCTTTTTCAGACATTAGTATCTCAATGCTTTGTCAGTGTTCCCACAATAATGTCTGGTGTTAGATCTGTTGATTTTAGCTGTTGTTAGTTTTACTGTTATAATTGTGATTTTGCAGTTCTAACTGCACTAAGGCCCCTATAGTGGCTGTGAAACATAATCTCCCAATTCTGGTCTAAGTTCATTTAACAGTTAGAACTGGAGTACTAAATTAATCCATTCTCCTGCTTCTGTGTTGAAAGGTTTTGAAATAATTTTTTGAATACGCTTATCATAAAAAATGCATTGCATTACCAGTGAGAAAGAAAAGGGTTTATATGCAGCTGTGCCTTTCTGGGCAGGGCTCTCTTTGTATTTTTTATGTGAAACTTTAAATTATGTGGAAACAGATATAGGCTTTGACCAGTAATCATACTTAATGCTTCAGGATGAGCACTGTAAGTGTTATATTCAGTGTTCTCAACCCTTACATTCTGATTGCTTATTTTAGGGTTGAAGAATCACTTAGGGCTTTGGGAAAGCTAATGAGAGTTCTGTGTATAAAATGCTTTTTTGAACTCTCTTTTATTATGCACTGTAATAGTATATCTTATATCTGCATATCACAAATGTCTACATATCTCCTTGCTATCTGCTGACTATCAGGTCTACCAATTTTCTTCCATGTGTATGTGTGGAAAAGCAGACTTCGCCACAATATTCATCCCCAGCTACAAGACACATGACCCATTTTCTGGTTGGACATTACATATTAACATATTGAAAAAAAAAAAAATCTAGACATAGCAAGTTTTGCTGAAGCTTTGAAAGAGAGAAACCTTTGGCCTCATGTACTGAATAAAGGGTTCATGCTAATACCAATTCAGCATTTTGTGTCCCAGAAGGCAAGAATACAGCCAAAGAATATGCTTCATTATATGACTTGGGAATTCAACATCTGTACTCTCTGCCTATCTCTATGACCTTACAGAATTGATATATGCGCTGTTTTTGTGCGGTGCACATGAAGATTACATAGCAGCCATAATTGATAGATGTATGCATTTTTTTAAGTCAAGGCCTTGGTTCTTTTAGCTCTAATATGTCATTAATGAAAGCAGAATTGATATCATCCAGTCGTATATCGTTGTGGGTTATGGATTGTTTAATGCCTGAACTCATGTGCTTATTTTGGACCATTTCTACTGCATGAATAGATTTACACTGTTTTGCATGGCTTTCAAGGAAATAATACAGATGCTTCCCTAATAATAAATTAAAGAGAAAATAAAGAAAATAAAGAGGTGACTGTGTAGAAATGTATACAATTGAGGGATTCACTTCTTAGAGCCCCCAATGTCAGCAGTCATTAGCGTGAGTAGGCCTTGAGTAAAAGGCAGTGGAATTAAGTGTGTTAAATAACAGGTCAGCGTGAGATATTCCTGTTTCAAGGAATAGCCCTCCTCATGATTTACCTCTCTTACACTGTAGAATTTTACGAGAATGAGTGAAGAATGCATTTTACAGTACCAACACATTATTTTAGTGATTTGTGTCTGTTCCTCAGTAAAAGATTGTCGACAGAGCCTTGCTGTGAGGGATCCTTCTTATACTGTTAAATTTTAGAGGAGAATCACTTGATAACTGCTTGAATATAGCCAACAAGTGCTGAATGCGTGGTAAACACTGGCAGAAATATAAGGGCATATGTCGAAGTGCAAGATAAGTTGATGCTGGGGTTGGGGAGAGGGCTCAGAATTAAAGCCGTGGTCAGCTTCAAGAAGGAAGAGCTAAGCAAATAAATCAACTGGGGGCGAATGAACTGCTGCTAATCCGGGAGATTGGAGGTGTTTGTTTTAATTACGGCTCAACCTGCTGCTCCAGTTAAGCATCTGGCTCTGTGTTCTGATGTGGAAGACTTCAGACAGCATCAAGATCAGTGTCTCACAAAAAGAAAACCAGTTTCTTCCCCCGCAAAGTGGGGAATATGTAAGTAAGCCTTGCTGTACAGGTGCATTTTGTCAAACAGGCACGAAAAAAGCAGCTTGCTAGCCTGGGCTTGTTAGTCTCATGGTGGCAGTCATGTCTTTCACTGGGTTTTCAATGTGACTTGAAATGCTTTACATTTCATCTTGCAGCAATCCTTCCAGCATTAATATATTTTTAGTTGTTAGCACTATCTTGGCCTTCTACTGTATTTGCTTGTCAGAATAGCTGTGACTTTCCTCAGATAATAGCCATTGCCCCTTACAGAAGAGAGATAAGTAGGCCAAGTCAAAAACACCAGTTCACAAATATTAACTGTCAGTGGGTGTCTGTGTGTTTTTAAGAAATAAACATTTTGAGACAGAGGTTTTTGGTCCATGCAAAGTTCGACAAATATGGAGACAAAGGCAGCAGAGAACTTTTTGCAAAATGAAAACTAGCCATATTTGGACAGTGGAACCTGGGGAAACTTTGGCCAAATCTCGATTTCTCCCCTTTGCTGTACCATTTCACCCAAACTGTCAAAAAGATGTAAAAATAGTAATATTCACTTACATTTGATTCAAAAGTTTGTACCATGTGTCAGAACAGTTGGTTGGCAGTAAAAATAATAACAATAATAATAATTTGCTCTGAAGCAAAAATCTCTTCATTGGGGAGATTGGGGGGGCAGCTTATATTTGCACAGAGCTGATCAGTAGAGTACCACCCTCAAATGTAGCACATCTCTGGTCAGTGAGTTTATAATCCAGGAATTTTTTTTTAACACCCAGATATTTTTTGTTTCTTAGTATTTCATTGGGAAATAAGGTCAGTGTTGGATTTTCATGAAGTCTCTTTGCTCTTGCGGAACTTCTTTGTCCTAAAATTATGAAATTAAATGGAAGTAAGTTTTAATATCATTTGATATGAGTGTCTTGCTTTCCTGAAATCATTTTTCCAGTCTGTGATGCTCAATCCCTGACCTATAAAGCCTCGAGTAGGAGTCATGCACACATAGGCAGAGATTGGCTTGATTTGGCATCTTTAAAGCAGTTAATGTTGACAAAATTTCAATGAATTGCGAGTGAATATGCAGTTTCCATGTCCCACCTTTAAAGCATGCAAACTAAAATCGAGCTATTTTGTGCTCTTTCTGCCCCTTTGACGACAGTGCTCGGCAGGATTACACGCTTGAGTAGTAGTGCTTACAGAATAGTACAAGGAGTATCCAATTGTATCCATTAGAGTGCTGTTTTGTGTGAGATACAATAACAAAACAAAAAAGAAAAAAAAACTGAAATATCTGAAAACATGTTTCCTTGCTATTGGGAGACTTGTCCTGTCCTGCTATATTGGTCGGCTTTGCCTATTATGGTAGCTAGCAACAGTAATTTGCATTGATATAAAATGTTACGTTAGGTAAACATTTTGTCCCTTTCCTAGTAAGGTTCCATTCTTAAGGGCCACTACCTCGTGAAGGGTACTGCAAAACTACATGTAGGGCTAAAGGAAGGGAATTGGGATTGGGTCAAAGTTTGCGGTGGACTTTGAGACAGAGACAGCAGAACTATGAAGTCTGTCTCTCATGAATTCTCTGTAATAAAAGAGAAAGACATGACATGGAAGCTTCTCATCTCAGGCATTGTTATTGCGAGCAGTCTCGCATAGCTGAGTGATTGTCTGATGAGGGTCTGGTGAGCTGAAGTGCATGTAAAATGTGAACTGTTTCGACTCCCGCTGAAAATTTCTGTCCCCTCTCTTGGCTGAAAACATTATTTATCAGACAATATGTAGAGTGTATAGACTTTAGGACATAAAAAAGTTGCAGTTATGCAATTTCATATCATCAGCTTTAGATCACTTGGATCTACTGCAAGAATAGGAATGTTGATCCACTTTGTCATCAAGCATGCACACCTGCAAATGCAATGCGAACAGTAATGTTGCCCTTGCATTGTTTTCAGGTGCACTGTTTCTTCCTTTAGTCTTACTATGCCTTTCTAATACTCACTTTGCTGACTAAAAACACAAATTATAAAGCACATTTTTACAGACTATATGCCAGTGTCATACACCACTAGCCTCCTCTGAACAGTTGACTAGCTGAACCTTTTTAAATGTTCTGAGTCATGAGAAAGTGAATGCTGGGAACTTGGAAAGCTCAGCTACATGTACCGATGGTATGTTTTCATTCGGGCAGTTAATAATCTTGTTTTCTCATTGTTATTACTCAATCCTCCTCTGTTGCATTGTCTTGTCTCAGCCCAGCCCTCAAGGCAATGAGAGGGATACAAAACTAACAAAAGCCGATTGGCTGTATGTGTTAGCTGGCTGTCCCTAGACAGCCAGCTAACACATACAGCTGTGCTTGTGAAATACAATACCCTTTTTTGTGGAGAGAATAGTGTGGGATGACATGGTGTCACACTGGAAAACTCCTAATCGTTATGAAGTGTGATTAGTTTTGTTTGCTGTGAATTTTCATTTTTTTTTTTTTTTTTTTTTTGAATGAAAACTTATTTTAAATTGGAGAAAAAAATGTAATGGCGCCACCATATAGAGCATTAAAATGTTCTTTCTGGTGTGTTCTGAGCCATTCCACATTTTTCCGTTGGCAGTTATGGTGTAGAATAAAAGTGTTGATGATACTGAAAAAGCGTCTCTTAAAAACTGTCATGGCTTCAACGTTTCTTTCTGAACACTGTTTCCATGCATGTGTAATCATGTCAAATGTAACACATGTGTGTGAACTGAGGCAGCCTGCATGCTACAAAGTACAAACAAGGGAAGCAAATATTTTTTTTTTCTGAGAGGGTAAATTTCCTAAATTTGCTTAGTTTTTGTTTCCTGAATCATCACCCATTAGTAACCTTTTTTTACCGAAATGCTTTCATTAGATTTATTTTTTTTAAAAATCGGTTGTAGAACTACAATAGATTACATGCGTGCCTATTGCCTTGAAACTTTTCGAACAGAACAAAGAGAGTGGAGGTTGGTTTCAGATTCAAATTGGCTGGTAATGAGCAATTTTACATTATTACATTATGTTAACATAAATTTTGTCAATGTTCAGCATACTTGTTGAAGAAGGACGGTTATCCTTCTCCCTCATTTATAACCAAACAATGGCTTTTGTCTGTGAGCTTGATGAAATAACAAGCATGTCCCTTGGGTTCTGATTGTAGTGTTCTTTAGAATTTTTTAATTGTAAAAAAAGTTGTCTTACTAAAATTTATGTAGTTTTTCACAGGTTAAGTTCCTTTTTTTTTTGTTTATTATTAGCTCGTTTGGTATAATAATTAGCGGCATTCTTTGTCATTTGCAAGAATATTGGCTATGTAGTAAAACAAAAAATCCAGTGCCTACCACAGTTTGTCATTACTTAGAAATCTTTACAATTAACACTCTCTCTGCATTCTCAAGATTTTTCATCAGTTATGACGGAAATGCTCCCCTGCCATTGACATTGTAAACTGGCAATCAATGTTTTAACTGTTGTATGGTGGGGGTTGCTATTCCTGATATCCTGACAAAAATAGGTCAAATGAACAAGGAAATCGTACAGTTGAGTGCACCTCGCAAACATGTCAAGACAGAAATTTCCTCTCTTTATTTTTCTTGAGCTAGTCCCAAACACTATCTCCACTTTTTGACAGAAATGTGGATTTTATGGTAAAAATGACCAACATTCAAATGTTTGAGCAAAAAAAAAAAAAAAAAAACAACAGAAATGGAGTCTTGTGTCCAAAACTGGAAGCTCTTCTCTTTCTTTTCATGTATTCCCTGTTTACATATTCATAGACCTGTATATTCTGAAATATCACTGAATATTATCAAAAATGTTGATGGTGGCAGGCAACTAAAAAAAAAGCTTTCGTGGGGAAAGTGTTAATCGACAAATTATTGTAGCGCATCACAAACATTTACACACTGGTCTGCTTCTGAATCCACAGACTTCTCCGCTGGCAGTAACGATGATTTGTCTAGTCTGAAAGGAAATGTTCAAATGAAAACATTTGATGTGTCATGTTTGCTTTCAGTTCGCTGACTTTTTCTGACCTTTTATGGTTTCAGTTGAAACTGCTGTGGTGAGAAGCACTTGTTTAATGTTTGCATTGCTCGCTGCGCTCTGTTTACACTCATGTCTGACATTTATTGGGGGTTGAACAGGCAGAGAAAAGAAATAACATTAATACAATGGACAATATGGAACACATAACTGCTTTGTGATATATTGTTCTTTTTTCGTGAGGTAGTCTAAGAAAATATGTTGTACTGAGATCCTGAAAAACAGGGAAGATTATTATGCCCAAAGCTACTGATTGGTACAGTAGTTACTCTGTAAACACTGCTGCACATGTTATCAACAAAAGGAATTGGGCTTGAGTAATGTTATGCAACCCCAATGTTTCAAGAGTGGGGGTTAAACAATACATTGTCATGAGGGTGGGAAAGTGTGTGGAAGAAATTATTTTAAATTTAACGGATGACTCATTTCATGTGGGTACGGTAGTGTTCACTACTGCAAGATAAATAAACCAGGGGCAAAATTATGTGATGATGCTGAGAACTAAATGTCTTAGAACAAACGGGTCGTCTTTATTTTTACAGGTTGAATTAGCCTTGTGAATGCTATTATAACAGAGATTACAAATGGGTATTGAGCTTTAAGACGTTTTGATCTTTGATGTTAGGTTTTCAGCTGGTGATACAAAATTATGAGACTGTCCCACCCTTGTTGCGCCACATTTGAGCTGATTCTATATTTTCAATTGGAGGGATTAACGTAAGTTTCATGTTGAAGTAACTAGAAGATGTCCTGGCTGTGGTTCTGCTGAAGTACTGGGGGTGAAATGTATATGCAATAAGAATAAATGAAGAGTTTGTTTCCAAAATGCAATAAGTGCCAAAATTACAAAAATTGAGATAATACCATGGAGTGATTGCCCTGTGCCTCTTACACATGGTGCAAAAATCTATTTTTAGAAATTCATGCTATAAGGTGTATTTTTTCATGGTCAAAGTTTGTGTTTTTCTATAAAATACAATATGCGCCAACATAGACAAAGCTGATTTACTCAAAATGCGTAAAATGGATATATTGCATTTTGGAAACAAACTCTTAAAATCGATGCAACAATGAAATATCTCTTAGATTGAGTTGTTTCCATTAAAAAAAAAAAAAAAAACCCTTGTCAAAACAGATAAAAATGGTATGGAAAATTTGACAGGTATGAGCAACGAAAGACTCATTCTCACATTTACTGAATAGAGGTCTCAACACGGCAGATAATGATCTCATGTCGTGCCAAGCCTCTGCGTTACAAAATGATGTACACTCTGAAGAGTACAGCATACTCTGGTACACTGGGGATTACTGTCTTTTATAATGATTGTAATAAAATTGCTTTTGTGGTTATCGCTTGTTCTGTGATAAATGGAAAGCACACAATGCCATAGATAAGGTATGAAAACACCAATATTGCTTTTTTGGTAAAACTGCATTGCACTCAAAGTGCCCATTTACTTCAGATTAAGATGTGACATCTTTGAAGTTTCCATGAGTCATGTTTAAAGAAGTAAAATCCCTTACATGGACACCTAATTGTATGATGTTGCTGGTAAACAAAACAGAATAAAAATCCTCTCTATATTGAAGTCCTATTTTGGTGGAAAAATGATTTAATATACTTGTGTCTTGGCACACATACACACATACACAATGTTTCTTGCCGGCTCAAACAACCATGTTCCCACACATTCTTCATTGTGTTTTGTAGAAGTGGGGGTGTGAGGTATTTTCATTGCCAAGGGGCCACAAAGGCAGAACTTGAGCTCTTGTAATGAAGTGGGTGGTTTCATGAAGTAATCGCTGAACCACACCTTGCAAAAACCCTGTTTGTGAGTGCGAAGGCTGGCTGAAATGACGTGTAGAAATGTCTACAAGCCTCAGACTTGCATGTACAATTAAATCTCAACCTATTCACTTCAGTGTATGAAAATGTAAATGTGTGGGTCAGGTTTTCTTTGGAGTGACCGAAACAAAATGAAACAGTTATATTTGTTGCATCACAAAAACACCTCTGGCATATTAGTTTTCTGGAAATTTTGCGAATTTAATAGACCCAAGCTAGGCTACACAGAAAATCAACAGGCCATTTATTCTGCCATATTTTCTCTTTTCTTCAGTCTCCGATTTTGGTTTTCATGGCAACATGTCATACATGTTGATTCTGCTGGTGGAAAGCTATATGTTCCATGATCATTGTGTTTTGCTTCTTATCCTAAAGTTGTACTAAAAACTGGGATGGCAGATATTGCAAGAAGTGCCCAAGTCACACTTTGCAAAAAATGAGCTGACACCAGTATTGGAAGCGACAATGGCCAGAGCATCATCTGATACCAAAGATTTCTCTGAAGAAGTACTCAAGCCCTGTGTATCGGTGTGTTTCCATTGTCAAATTCACTAAAATTTTGTGCAACAAATACCCAAGTTCATAATGTGTGAGCAAGAAGCACCTAAGTTAATGACTGTCCAATCAAAATGCTAGTATGTGTCATGTGACTAGCTGTGAAATTGGTGACCATAGAGGCTGGATAGCAAGGTATGAATGAGGAAAACGGGGGGAAAAAAGAAAAGAAAGTCCAAAAAGTGATTTAGAAAGAAATTGAAGGATGCCAAAGCATCGGGTATGTAGCTTCTATGTGATGTGGAAAAAGAATGGCACCAGCTTTAGTTTTCTTTTATTTTGGAGATTCATTTCTGGCTTATCTGAGTAATTTTGAGTAATTTATCTGAATAATTTAATTTTAAAGCAAGAAAGGCAAGGAAACACAGCAAAAGTGACTATTTGACAATCAAAAATTATGAGCGGTTAGCTTCATCTGTTAAAAGTTCTCAAGTCAAGTCATTTAGTGGTAAAATGCACTTAAGTCCAGGTATTTAGCATCAAAAAGTACTGAAGTCCAAAACTAATTTTCTTATTTACTTCGTAATACATGACTATTTTTCCACAAATAAAGCGTTTTTCAGCTTTCTATAGTCACTGGAAACAGCAATAAGCTCCATAGTATGCTACCATTTAAAAAGATATCTGCCAAAATTCTTATGTTTTGAAAACGTTGACTCCCTAAATTTCAAAAGTATTATTATGTGACTTGTGTACTTCTTGCACACAGGTCTTCATCTGATTTATGCCATTCATTAATATCCATGGTCATCTTCAGTTGAATACTCAGGGTCCTTTTTTATTATATGTTCCTCTCCCAGCTTGGGGCACGGAATTAATTAAAAAGTGAGATTGAAGTTCCACTGAAATCAATACAAACTATGTACATTTCATAATTTGTAATACAGCTCTCAGAGTGTTCATGGAAGGACAGCTGTGCTAGCCACTCCTTTTTGAAAAAAATAAATAAATAAAAATTTCCCCCTATCTCATGAAAACACTATTGCTCATTTCTGACAGATTTGGCAACAATGGTCTTAACATTGAGTGACATGTAAGCTCTTGAGCCTCTGACTTAAGTGAGTAAGTAATGACAACTGTGAAACATATGGGTTATGCAAGTTGAAGTTGCATTACTGGTGATTGAAAACCATGCAGCTGCTTGGGGGATGGAGCAGTGTGAATCAAAGGGATGGGTTACTAATTAGTCCTTAATAGGAGATCTCCCTCTGTAAACTACACATTGCAGTCGTCTTGAACTAATTTTTATTTGGAGAAGTCATAGAACCCATTAAATTTTTAGATAAATGAAATACTGTATATGGAGCTGGCTGGTCAATTATTAAAGCTTGCGAATATAGGCCCAACAAAAAAAAAATCAATCTTCACCCATTTTTAAACTGCCAGTAGAGGCCTATATAATTTTGGAGAGTATCAGTAATGAATGAAGTAGTCTTGTTTTTGGCGTCAAACCTGGTGTCCCTGGAGAATGCAGGGTAAAGGATTGAACTGCTGATCTCCTGCTAATAAAAATTTATTACCTATAACTGAGGGGAAATTGCCAAACAGCATTGGCTGAATAAAAAATTTAGGTCCTGGGATCAGCCAACCTGCACGTATTGATGAAAATCATTTATTTTGTGGACAACTATCAAAACCAGTACACTTTTGAAATTCATGGTGGTTTAAACAGGAACAACTGCTGAGAAAACCAGATACCCATTGTTGCATTTGTGGCATTGTGTTATTTATTTATTTAGCTAATGATGCCTACTTTGTTTTGAGCGCTCCAGTACTGTTTAAACATAGATAAAAAATCAGTGGCACTAACCTTCCAACCAGCGCATTTTAGTTGGCCTTAAATGTTTGAAACTGCATTGTTACAGTACAGTGTTTTATTTTGTGATTTGTTCACATGGCTGAATATACTCCATGCGACGCTATCACTTTAAGAATGTGGCCCATGTAACGTGAGCCTCTGCCAGTATACACTGGCCTGACATCTAACAAGCGCTTGCTGACACTTTGTTTCTGTTTAGCTAGAGCTGAATCCAATGACCTATCACCTACATCTAGCCTGGCCATGTAAATAGGGCTTCCAGCTTGTGGAATTTTTACTAGATCAGTCGATTCCATTGGGAAATATTTGATTGAAAAAACAGATCACTAAGAAAGGACAGCAAATGATAAAGATCTTTGAAGAGCTCAGGCCTCTGGAAAATGAATAGGAACAGAAATAAAAAGGAAAATTTTACAAGCATGCTGCGAGGTTCCTTTTCGGGGTTCTCACTGAGCAATTAATTGTAGTTTTAGTTACATTTGGCTGGATGGTAGTACTTTTGAACAAAATGTATGGCTCTACAGTTAATGTAGTAAACACTTGCAAGGTGCATATGCGTGTGTATGTGTGTGTTCGGGGGGGGGTATTTGTGAGTGTGTGTGTATTTGTGTGTGTGCATGTCAGCAGGTGAGTGTGCGTTTGTGTGTGTGTATATATGTGTGTTCGGGGGGCATTTGTGAGTGCGTGTGTATTAGTGTGTGTGCATGTTGGCAGGTGTGTGTGCGTTTGTGTGTGTATGTGTGTGTGTTTGGGGGGGGCGTTTGTGAGTATTTGCGTGTGCGCATGTAGGCAGGTGTTTATGTGTGTATGTGTGTGTGTGCTCAAGTGTTTGTGGTTTTAGGCTGTACAAGGCTGCTTGAAATAATGGCACACATTTCTTACCAAGACAATCAGAGTAACACAGCGAAGAGAAAAAGAGACAGGGGCACATATATACTGCTGTTGACTGGCCATCATAATTTAAAACAGTTTCCACTGTGCTCTAATAAAGTATCAGTATTTAATACCAGCTGCACAATGAAGGTGGCCACAGGGGGAGAAAAAAAAAAAGTCAAATAAGTTTAAACTTGCTGCCATGTATTTTGCATTGTGGGTCTCTGACTATTTTATTATTCATATTGTACATCAGCATGAATGTCTTTTGAAAAAAAAGAGGAATATACTGTAAATGATTTGGTGTCTGGTCTTCAGTCATCAAACTGTGGCCTGAAAACTGAAATTAAAAGGAAGAATGAATGGAAATGTTCAAACTTAGTGAAAATTTCCTCTTGATTGTGCAGTCATAACTAATTGAGAATTGGTAATGGTTTCTGTTTTAATTTACATTCCTATTAATTATATGGATCTTTCTTCAGACTTGCTATTTTTCAGCAATCTTAAAACTGCCCAGACTGCGTTTGTTAAGGAACAGGCAAATACTTCTGTTTACTTGTGAGCCAATAAAAAAGGCAGATGGTAAATTTAACCCTTTTATTGCTTTCTCTAATTTGCCAGTAAAGAAATATGAGACCACAAAGGAAAGACAATGAGTCCAAATTTGCATTTTTGTATATTTTATATATTATATATTATTATAATACTTATAATACTTATAATAATATATAATAATATTACATATTATTATAATGTTTTTATATTTTATATTTTTTGCATATTTTTTCAGTTCTTTGTTTCTAAGATCGTTTTGAATTTTTAATTCATCATTTCTACACAATGTGAACATGTGACTGATCATTTTTCCATTGTGGTCTTCATATGGATCCCTTCTTTTTAGTAATAAAGAAATCCCTATTTTGTTCTTGTAAATTTACCAAAATTCTGCAAAGAATCTGACAGACAGACTTTTTATTTGTCAGCATGTATAGTGATTATACGCGTGAATGCATCGAATGCATTTCATTTCAAATGTATAAAATCATTTAGGGTTCTATCTTTAACTCAGCGCTGAAGGCGATTACAATAAAATGCTTTCGTCAGGGAAGCTCAAAACATGTTTTCACTCTGCATAAATGTAGGTATGGCCCAAAGACATGCGTTAAGGCGTAAGGATTGGCAAAATCCTCTCCTTTTACTGGACAGTTACTCTCAACCTGTACCTGTTTACATTGCTTGATTTGTAATCAAATAAATGATTCACTCAATAGTTTAGACGAATTCGTGGGATGACTAGCCAATTTGCATTTAATTGTTTGGTTGCGAAGTATTTTCTGCATTGTTTTCCACATAAAATTGGATATATCTTGCGAAGACTGTGAATAAAAATTTTTTTGTGAATATTGAACAACAAAGACGTGCATTACTTTGTGTGGGGTTACTGCCCCTCCTCACAACTGTGAAAATCCTTTACAGATCAAACGCTACGTTGATATACTTAACAAAATTTTTTATTTTGATAGTTAGCATTCTAATGGTTAAAATTAAGCCAGCCATGTGTATCTTATGGTAAGTCACATAATGTTAGTTCATATTCATATTCTCTTGAAAAAGATGCTTACAATTGCACATATTTTCTGGGTTTTTCCGGCATAGAATGCGGGGGGATATAGGCATTGCCTCGTCCGTCTGTCCATCTGTCCGTAATCATTTTGTTTCCGGGGAAGAACTCGGAAACTATGCAAGATATCAGCACCAGATACATGTACATGTATTCTATGTATAGTCTAGATGTGCCTTTTGCTACTTTGGAAATTTTGGGAATCCTATTTTTGTCGTTTCCATGGAAACAAATCTGGACTTAGTGCAAATTCCACTGTGTTCGTTTCCTGAGCAGAACGAAAAACTATGTAAGATATCAGCACCAAACTTTTATACATGTATTTTATGTATGGTCTAGATGTGCCTTTTGCTACTTTGGAAACTTCAGGATTACTATTTTTGCCATTTCCATGGAAACGAATCTGGACTTAGTGCACATCAGGCCAAGTTTGTTTCCAGAGCACAACTCAAAAACTGTTCATTATATCTTTCTGAAACTTTGCATGTATATTATCCACATACTGAAGTGGTGCCTTTTGATATTTTCAGATTTCTGAAAATTTTTTTTTTTTTTGTTTCCATGGAAACAAGTTGGATTTGGACTCTGTACAGACAGGTTCGTTTCTGGAGCACAACTCAAAAACCGTTCAATATATCTTACTGAAACTTTGCATGTGTATTACCCACATACTGAAGTGGTGCCTTTTGATATTTTCAGATTTCTGAAAATCTTCTTTTCTTCGTTTCCATGGAAACCAGTTGCATTTGGACTCTGTACAGAGATAGGTTCGTCTCCGGAGCACAACTCAAAAACCTTTCATTATATCTTTCTGAAATTTTGCATGTATATTACCCACATACTGAAATGGTGCCTTTTGATATTTTCAGATTTCTGAAAATGTTATTTTTTTCGTTTCCATGGAAACCAGTTGCATTTGGACTCTGTACAGAGATAGGTTTGTTTCCGGAGCACAAGTCAAAAACCGTTCATTATTTCTTTCTGAAACTTTGCATGTGTATTACCCACATACTGAAGTGGTGCCTTTTGATATTTTCAGATTTCTGAAAAAAAAAATTTTTTCGTTTCCATGGAAGCAAGTTGGATTTGGACTCTGTACTGAGATGGGTTCATTTCCGGAGCAGAACTCAAAAACCGTTCATTATATCTTTCTGAAACTTTGTATGTGCATTACCCAAGTACTGAAGTGGTGCCTTTTCATATTTTCAAATTTCTGAAATTATTTTTTTTTTCCTTTCCATGGAAGCGACATGGATTTGTTTGAACTCAGTCGCAGGGCTGGGTTTGTTTCCGGAGCAGAACTAAAACACTGTTCATTAATGACCCTTGTTTTTTTATTGCCTTTGTCAACATGTGCTTCATAGTCTTTGGTAGATGTTGCCAGTACATACTTCCAGATCATTCCAGAGGAAAATCACCTCAACATTCTTGTTTGAATTTCTTTGAAGGTGTAGGATTGACATGACTTTCGCAAATAATCAGGGGCCGGGGGGATATGTCATCTTCTGATGACTCCTGTTTTTATATTGTCATCATTTTCAAATTTAACCATATTGTATCATAGTCAGCCACAACATAAAAACCACCTGCCTAATATTTTGTAGTTCTCCCTTGTGCTGCGAAAACACCTGCTTCAGACTGACTTCATGTATGTCAGGTTTCTCAGTAAAATATTTCTCAAAGAATCACACGTCCTTCACCAGCTTGTCTTCTTCCACAGTGCGTACTGGCCCATATCTTATCCAGGTACATGGTGCTCATTTACTTGGCCAATGCTCATTATGTGAAAGTAAAATGGAGTCACGGGGGCAGGGGGCTGTCTTCAGTTGCTCCAAGGTCCACCACCAGCACTCACATGCTTCTTGTAAGCGCTTTTGGGGATGGACCGGAATAAAAAGGGGCCATCCAACTAGCCTGCAGCCGCAAAGCAGACTATACACAGCAGAGTGTGATGCACTGTGAGTTGCAGCGTGTTCCTTGCTTAAGTATCATCAAATATTTCTGCGTCTGCCACCAGTGCCCTTTTGTTAATTTGTTAAGATTAATATACTTTATTGAACCCCCTGGGGTAATTTGTCCTCTGCATTTGACCCATCCTATAGTTAGGAGCAGAGGGCAGCCACACTGAGCAGCGCCCGGGGACCAACTCCAGTTCTAAAGCCAGTACATTGGTCAGGGGTACTGGTAGGGAGTATTCCTATAATGCATGTTTTTGGTGGGTGGGGGAAACCGGAGTACCCGGAGGAAACCCACGCGAACACGGGGAGAACATGCAAACTCCACACAGAAAAGCCCTAGGCCGGATTCAAACCCACGACCCTCTTGTGCATTGATGAGTCTTGGGTGACAAACACTATTGCCGGTTCAGTTTTACCCTCCTCTTGATCACTGTCAGGAGGCACTCACCAGTGCAGACTGGGAGCACTCGAGAAGCCTCGCCGATCTGACCCACTCGCCTGGCCATAATGATTTGGCCCATGTCAAAGTTGCTCAGTCCCATTTCTCCCACATCCAGCACATCAATTGTGTCAGGTCTTGTCTGCAGGCCTTGACATGCACCATTGTTACAAATAATCAATGTTACTGGGTTCACCTGTGTCTGGTTTTAAGTTTTTGGCTCATGGGTGCATAAGTCTTGATTGTGTAGTTAATAAATTAAGTGTTTATCGTGGTAATAATTGGCAAATTGCTATTTTCATGAAGTTGAACCCATTTTCATTTTTGACCACTTCAAACCAATAGGTAATATTGCAGTCTTGTTGCTATTTTAATAGTGTGACTCTAGTTCTGTGCCTACGTGGTTACATTGCAAAATGTGCAAACCCCTCATCTGTTACGCACTTTGGAATGCAGAGTACCATGCTTAACCTATTTATGCCCACAGGCATCTAATGTTGTTAAAGTCTCTTCATGCTTATAGAGACGTTAAGAACAACCATTATGCTGGTAGACAGCTTGAACCACTTGAATTGTCTTCCTGGATTATGAACCTCTTTCCTGCACATGTTGCTGTTTACTTCCTGCTGATATTTTTGAGAGGAATCTAAGCAAAGCTCCCAAATCAAACAAAAAATGTGGCTTTCTACAGAGAGATATCAGTCATCATTAGTTAGGGCCAGCACATAGAAAATTTAGGTGACACTATTTGAAGTATTCAGTCTCAATTGCAACCGGCAACTAAAGTAGTTAGTGTGTAAATGCTTTGTAATTACATAGTCAAGGTCATAGTCATAGTCATGGCATTTTGAAAAGAATACCATTTCAACTCACTCTGATTACTAGGGAAGTGTCTTGATTCCTTCCTGCTTTTTGTCTCGCTTACATCTGCACCCAAATATTACACAAGTGCAGTATTGAGTATGTCAGTATGATTGGAGGCCTTTAATGAGCCCCTGAAAACATACAGCGTAAATTAAATTATCACATGAGCAAATGTGGCATACTTATACATTCACAAAGAAAACATGACAACACAATTACAACATTATTATTTATAATGTCATATCCTGAAAGCCTGGATGGAAATCAATTTTCCTTACCAAATTCCACGAGGGTACCTTGATTAGTTAATGAGATATGAAGCTCCAAAGTTGAGCAAAAATGAAAACCATTTACTCAGGCGTCAAAAAAGGGGTGCTAGGTCCCTACTTTGAGGGCTTATATCTCCAAAACTGTGAAGACTAAGCAACTGAAACTTGGCATGGCTTCATAAAATATCTTAAGGTATTTTATATTAAAAAAGTCGTGAAAATACAAGATGGTCACCGTGGGACCCCCTCGGTGAGTTGACATGGAATGACCCAATATCTAATTTATATATTACAAAGAGCTTAATTTTCTCATAGTGAATCACTTTGTAAATGAAACACCCTTTGTTTGGAAAGGGGTTCTTACAAGGTATGTGCTAAAATGGTCTCATTTTCAAATAATCATTTCTTGAAAATTACTGGAAAAATAACTTAATGACCTCTTTGTATGGATGGTTGTGCACATAAATGTATACGTGAAATATGCGACGAAAATTTGTAAAATTATGTTTATAATGCAATATATCATTGTTTTTTTTTTTTTTTTATCAAAAATGATAAAAATGAACCATTTCATGAATTGAGGCCACTATATTGATCTAGACTGGAACTACAGTAATGAAATATAAAACTGGCCATAATCACTATTCATTTCATTCTGTACAAGTCTGATTTTGCGTGAACTGGCTTTCAGTGGAAAACAGAAAAAATTCCAAACTTGATGATACAGTGCAGGACTTCGGGTATGATAGTTAACATCATTCAGATTGAATGGTTCATTTGTTTGAACAAAATCCACTGCTTTGACCAGTCAGTACTGCTTTCATTTATTGAATATATATAAATTGTCAACTGCCAGAATGGAAATTCAGAATATATGTTATGTCGCTTCATGCTTGTCAGGGTTGCCAGGAGGTAGGAATTGATTGTACTCTCAACTGTGTGAGAAGCAAAAAATACATCCTACACAGACAATCTTTCGGTGATCAAATCTGCTGTGATATTTTTAAAAAAAAGGTTTTCCATGCTTAATCTTGATGTGATCTCTAGTGTCATTTCATATTGTCTGGAATGAACTATGTATGTTGCATAGATACACATGAGTGGCTCATGACTGCCATATTATTGATATACTGTAGCCTCCTTCTTTATGATGTGATAGTTACATTTTGGCTTGGGGAACCCCTCCTCATCCATCTCCATTTAATACCATCTCATGGAAAAATGTTTGTTTGTCTTATGATGTCTTATGATTGCTTATTTATATTCCTTGCTTTGTATTCTGTTAATTTTCAGCAGTTAAAATGCTTTAATTGCATCATATTTGGCCACACTGACTCTGGCTAAAATGTCATTTATGAATGTGTTGCCCCCCCATTCCTCACTTCTCAGTTCTACAAGATCGCCAAACAATAGCATACAGTTTACAGCAATTTCTTGCCCTCTTTACTCAAACTATGTCACTTGATTAATCACCTGACGTCATCCATCAATAGTATAAATTAGGTTACAGTAGTAAAATTACATCTTGGGGATTTAATAACAGTGGTTTCCGTTCCTATCAGGCTGAAGTAAAGCGCAACAGCTTTTGTCGTGCATTTCTCAAATCAAGCTTGAAACCCAGATGCGGAAAATGGTTCCATGAAATTAGAAGGATCATGTCCAGTTTTGATGTTTCCAACAGTTACTGTCAGTTACTGTCAGTTACTGATTGCTTTCTGTTTCAGTGTCAGATAGTTATCACTATTCATTTCATGGTAAAAATAACCCAGATTTGTGTTTAAGTTTTGCATCTTATTTTCTTGAAGGACATCTTTAATATTAAGCATATAAATACTAGATTGCTTTACATTTAGGAGTGCAAATATTATATGAAAAAATTATTGATTAATTGCTGTTTGTACTTATTCAACATGCTATTTTAGGAGCTATTTGTTCTGTGAGCCACGCAATTTGAGTATTTCCTACACAGTTTAAAGTCCATATTATATTTGCAGAACTGATAGTATGTAGTACCTGCTCATACTGAACCTGTAAATGAAGGAGGAAAGCATTCTGACAAACTGTAAGACCAGTGGAATGATATACACTGCATGGTAAAAAAAGTTGTGCATTCTAATATTTTGTTGGACCACCTTTTGTTTTTATTATGGTGCACATTCATTTTGGCATTTTTTCAACAACTTTCTGCAATATGACATTTATGTCCACTCAGAGTTGCATTGAAATTTGGCCACAAGCTCTTGTATTGACAAGAGGAGAGTCAAACCTACTCTGTAAAGTTTTCTCTTGCACTTTCAGTGGAGCTGATAATGCACTGGACAGTTCTTAACCTATTCCAGTGATTTTAGCAATGTTGTTCGTTAGTTGTTTTCTTTGCTTGGTACAGGCCAATAATTTGCCCCTCTTGAAACTCAGTGCCATCTTTTCCACAAGCGTGGGATACATCTTCCGACATGGTTGCTCGAGGAATGAGAAGCTACGCGCTGCATTGGTTTGGGGTTAACCCAGTTGTTACGAGATAAAACACACTGATCACGGAAATAATGATCCAATCACAGGCTCCTAAGTATTTGCTGCTGCAACTTTGTTTTTGGCCAGGCAGTGTACATCACAGTAGTGAAAGAGGCATCCTGATATGAACCAACCACTGCTTTCACTGTCTTGTTGCCCTGGTGATCTTTGCTTGCCCTGGTGATGTTTACTGGCTAATAAAAGATGAAGTTCCATGAGAGTAGCATCCATCTCTTGTTTGTCAGGTATAATTATAAGCCATGCACAGTGTGCTGGGTTGTTGATTTGGCAGAGTGGTTTGGAGGAGTGTGGGTAATGAGAGCTCACATATTTGAAGCTGCCTTGTATCAGACTCCTCTGCAAGGGGGGATGGTGACTGGAATGCAACACTGGAAGCAATTTTCTATTCTATTGTTTTCTAAGATGCTTGTTGATGGACAGTGGTCTATCTGGCTTATATTCAGCTTTGCTGCCAGTAATGTTTTCTCACTTGATGCCTTTTCCGACTAATTGTTGGGCTTAGCCTGAGGAAGAAGTATAAATTGTAGTTATTGTATTTTCAGATGCAGTTCTAAATACTAATTGTCAATGAGTTGAAGGCTCACCCATGATCTTCTCAATGTATTGTTGGCGTTAATTTTTAATGAGAATGGTTGCGAATGGGGGATTATAGAGTAAGCCTGCTGGTGTGCGCATAGGAAGGTTTACATTACTGTTTCATGATCATGCAGTCTAATGTGGTTGTCTTCACACAGTATCTGAGGGGAGGACTTGCGTAAAATAGCCATCTTGATGTCAGTTTTTAGTTTAGTTTGTTTAGTTTTTTCAAACATGTCAATATATGAAAGTGGATGCAACAGTCAATAAAAATACAAACTCTGAAAAGTCTATCGTAATATGATCTAAATGCTGAACCCCCATTTAACACCAGGAACACTGTTTGATTTGGAGCCATTTGGAGTGCTTATATACACACACAAGCTTTTCTTTTCATTTCATCCTTGTCTGGACAGGGCCACATAGGATGGGGTCAGAATTCTGAGAATGCATTTTCTTTATCGAGCACACCTGTGTGAGTGTGTGTGTGTGTGTGTGTGTGTGTGTGAGTGTGTGTGTGTCGGGCTCAGCTGACAGATTGAAGACCCTGTCAGGTCAGAGAGGTTAAGTTCAACAAATCTACATATGGATTTTCTGTCTGCTTCACCTTTCATTAATTTCCTTATTCCTCAGCGTTTGGGGCCTGCAGATACAGGTTAACATGACTGTGAACACAGACCCTGCGCACTGAGAACTACCCCTAGTGTTGCTTTGGGATCTGTTTATTTGCTCAATTCATCCTTTACAGCTGTCATTTCAAAAATCTAAGTTAGTGAAGTGAGAAATACCAAGGTTTAATTTCATCAGTATTAGCAGCAATTACTAAACATTTGAAAGGAATTCTGTTTTTATGATAGTAAAGTCATAAAATCATAAAGTCAGTTTTTACTTTTTTTTCCTCTTATTTTGAGCATGACTCTCATCACACGGTTAGCAATTTTTATGATTCTGTGACATTAAGAGGAGCTCACAGAGAATTTCTTTATTTTTGGCCTTTCAAATGTTGAGTTTAGAAAGTCATTGTTATCGGGAAAACTCAGAGGGGCATCGAAGGCTCTGTACATTTTTAATTACAAAGCAAGTATTTACGGGCTCACTCACAAGGATTAGGGCTCCAAACTGCCCATGCCCTGAAGACTCTCTGTAGACTCTTCCGTGTCACCATGGAAGTAGGCAAATAAATGAAGACAAGCAGGTTTATATTGTAATTCTGAAACATTCATCCTCAGGCATGTGATATGTTTATGAGCAGTGTGGTAAAAGAGAGGAGCGCTGCGCAATGCCAATGAAAATTTCCTCCAAGAACTGGCTAATTTTTGGGCCTGTTTCAAATTGGAATCTGACAATCACTAGTTGCAAGAGCCAGTTGAAGAATGAAAAGAAAATGATAATAACAAACAATGGGATGTGCCTTCTCTGTCTAGTATGGGTTTGAGGCTGGTCCTGAAATTAGTCACAAGTCACTAGGTTTGGAGAATGCTTCCTAGTTGCTAGAGGGAAAAAGATGACTACATGCAGCAAGGCATTGAAATACGACTTTATCACAGATAGAAATGCAAAGACTATTCTTATCTATGCAGCATAATATTTTCTGGTTTTGTTGGCTTTCATTTTGTTTGGGAACACAAACAAGTGTTTTCTGTTGTGACCAGTGGATGCCCTATGGACATTTTTTTTTTTTTTTTTTTTTGCATTTCCCAAACACTTACAGTGTATGTGAAGCAAAAAAGTAGTCCGACCTTAAAAAGTAATGATCGAAGGAAATAAGAAAATTCTATATAGCCCATGTTTTCTTTTTTGTTTACATGAGATCCATGAGATTTCATAATTTCATGTCACTGGTTACAAGCCTCCCAGTTGTCTGGCTGATTTTTAGTTGCCGTAACCTTGTGTATCCAATCAGGTGTGGCCTGATCCTTCCCAAATGATGAATTCATGTACATGTACCATATCAGCTTGAAATTAACCTAACTTTCATGCTTTTTCAATATACAGTTTTTTACTGTCTTAGGTGATCTTCACCATGTTATTGCATTTCAGTGAAGCTGGTTAAAAGTATCGGTCATCTTGTAAAGCGCACTTTCTTTGCCTTTCTTCAGCAGGTTGCATTATGGGAAGACTTTCTGATTATAGAGCCTGTGGTGGTTTTTGACATAGCTTCTGAAATGATTGTTAATGCCTTGGCTAGGTCCACTGCTCTATCTATCTATCTATCTATCTATCTATCTATCTATCTATCTATCTGTCTGTCTGTCTGTGCTGAGAACTGGAAATTACCCAGAAGCGTTTGGGTATCGCGTTATAAAAACGAGACTACACATGGTGTGAGATCACGTGACTTCTTTGGGTTAACAGCGTGAATGTTAACTTGCCGTGTCGTTGGTTAAAAATAGTCAAATGAAAATATTTTAAATTTTATGCAACTGCCTCGAGTGCCTCATGCAAACTTAAAAGAAACATGCTAACAAGTAACATTGGAATTTATGGCAGCCCACTGATGAAGAGATTTCTTTTTGCCAAGCTGTGGTAACATAATTTCAGTTTTGATATTAATATTGATCATTTTAAAAGTGACCACTTGTGATCTCTCTCCATAAAGAAACTTATATTTAATGTAATGCTAATGTACAGAAAATAACCCAGCAAGTTGTATTTGAAAGGCAATAGCTCAAGAACATCCCTGTTTTTTTTTTCTGCACATTTTCTTATTAATTATCCTGTCATCGAGTGTAGGACAGATTACTTACGGGCTTTTGTTCAAACTGTCTGTTGACTTCAGTAATCATGTGACTGCGATACTATGTCAGATAACGTACTAGAGTGATCCAAATGCATTTGCATCCGATCGTTGCCTTAGTGCTAACGATCACTCCTCAGGACAAACTGCTCCCCTGTCTCGTATGTGTCTCAGTATAGAATAATACTTCCATTATCTGGACTCCATCTTTATAGTGGGTTTGAGTGGTGCTGGGTCTTACAGTGCATTAAGGTTGTTTTTTTTTGTGTGCTTTAACCCTTTCAGTACTAAAGGGACACATATTTTCCACAATATTTCCAAATACCCTGTTGGGGTATATGAGTCACGGAAACCCTTCCATCTGGGCCAATTCTGTATTTTTGGAATACTTCTTTGATGCTGGGAAGAAAATTTTGGCAGTAGGGCATTGTGGGTAATTGGAAATAGCCGCTGAATGCTGACAGCTCTCTCTGATTATGTATAAATCCTTGGAATCCTTGGTGGACAGGCATCAGTTCTCTAATTGCTTGATTGAATTTGTGATATTAGCGATTATAAATTGTTTTACTACTGTTTTGATGGATATTCTATTTTATATTCTTTTATTCTGGTATCTTGCTCATCTTGCCCAACAAAGGACTAGGAGGCATATGTCCCACTATGAAATATACTGGGACATATAAGTCCCACCTCTTGCTTTCTAAATAAATATTTCTGCTGAAATGAGAGTTGTGTAAAATTATATCTTAAGTCACGAAAATAAAATTATTACTGTATTCAGTATTTTAAAGTGTTCATGAGGTCAAGTTAAAGCATGGTAAAACAGTGCCACAGGAGTCAAATTTAGCTATAGGATGTGAGATCACTGAACTGAACAGCTGCAGAGTAATATCCAGGTGTTATATTCTGTTATTTCTGTTTTACTGCAAGCTTTTGAGTTATGCTGCTCAATAACCACAACTTCACCAAAGAGATTGTGTGGCTGTTTAACACCTAATTACGATGACATATTTTTTAAATCAGTTTTCTAATAATTTTATTAGTTTTCTCAATTTCTTGTCATTGAGAATTTGTTACTATTGGCTGTCTTGATAAGTTCATTCAGGTGGAGGATGTGCTACATGATCTGGGAATTTTACCCCTGGCAGTTTTTGAAACTTCACATTGAGGCAACACAATCTGCAATCCAATATGAGAATAAGATGGTTGCTTAAATTAAAAATAAAACTAAAAGCAGTGATTTGTAAATTATCTTTGACCTGTGTTTCATTGAAACAATACGACAGCACTTTATTTTGTGTTTCACCTCATGAATTTTATTGATGGTTCATTCCACAGAGATATAAAAAAAACTAGAGTGGACAATCGCCTCGTTTCTGTGGCAGCACACGGCCGCCATCTTGTGTATGTATGTCGGGGCAGACGTTCAATGGAAAATACAGTAGAGCTCGTCTAAACCCTCCTCGCATAAAACGGAAAATCGCTCATACCGGACAACAGCTCAAGTCCCGATTTTTCTGTAATGTTTTTCGATTAAATAAACATCGAATACGGATTTTACATTACGGATTTTCGCTTACATCGGACAAAATGTCCAGTCCCGTCACAATGCATTCCCATTCAAAAGCACTGGTGTATACCATAGAAAATGGTAAGATGGACGCAGCACCCTGATCTGAAAAATGAAGCTCATGCGGAAGTACCGTAAAATGGCATTCTATTTAATGGCCAGCAGATGGCGACGTTGGTGGTTGCAGAAAGAAGTTCAATGCTATAGAAGTCTATGAGAAAATGATCCTACTTTCCCACCTGATTTTTCATTTAAATAATGATTTTTCACATTATTTTATGGTAGCTATAGCAAGTTTCAAGTCTCCTTCGATATATCATGATGTTCATTTTTGTAAATTATGGTCCCATATAGACAAGAATAAAGGATAAAGCCAGAATATGCTTTAGGGTCGTGGCTATCCTCTGGTCCTCGTCCGATACGGCCAGATCCAGAGCCACGGTCCTCCCTGGATCTTCAATACACGCTCTCGTCCAATAGAAATCACATCAGGTTTCAAAATGACAACATGGCGCAATCCAAATTGCCAAAATCGAGGCTTCCTTTATGGTATGCTGAAACCAATGGGTGACGTCACGGTAGCTTCGTCCATCTTTTTATACAGTCTATGGTGTATACCGGGCAAGCTGGTAAGCATAAGCAGTCGCAACAAAGCAACGAAATCAAGTTCGGCTTTCCTACACTGTTATAAACTGACTGAATTTAACCGTTAAATTAACGCATTGTCTCCTTGTCATTTTAACTGAAAGTGGAGTCCTGCGCGCATTTAACCGTGGTTTACACTGAACATGCACTGAACTCTGTGGTAAACTTATTGTAAAATTACAGTGAAAATACCTGGCAAAAAGGTGCAAGTTAAATTACCCGTCAAAAAAGGCTTCAGTTTATTCGTTTATTATGAACAGTGTATTCGCGGAAACTGAAACTGGCTCCGTGTCATTTACATATAGTTTTGAGACTTCTACATTGACCCCAGTTGGGGTAACACGCTGTATCATCCTGTTATCCATTGTGTCAGGGCAAAGACTAAATGAAGACAAGTAGGTATGAACACTTCAGAATGAAGTTGTTCCGATCTTAATACTCAAAGCATACAAACAAATTCATTTATGCATATAACAACTAGTTTCTTCCAGGTATAGACCTGAGTCAGACTCACAGGCACAGCTGAATGCGAACGCTTTTTCTTTGAACGAAACGAAAACGTAGTTAACTGAGCGATATAAAGGGAAAGGCAATCGTTGCGCTTATTCTTTAGCTTTGCCAAATAATGGAGCATAAATATTTTTGATTTACAATTCCTTATTCGTGTCCTTTTTTAAGTATGAAAAGATAAAAAAGAACACGGAAAACAAGTCCCCCAAAAAATAACATTTGTCATTACCCACGTTTACTGTTTACATGCGCCTCATTGGACATTTATTCATACACAAGATGGCGGAACTATTCTGCCGTGTGTGCTTTGGTCCAGCCAATGACGTTTCCACTCTAGTTTTTTTTTTTATATCGCTGTGGTTCATTCCATATAAAATCAACAAGTGCCTCCCACCTGACCCCCTCGGAATCAGATGGTTTTTATATTACTGTAACTTCAATGTATTTAATGAATCCTTGCCAACTTTTACTTTGATCTTGCAAATTTTCTTTAGAGTTACAGACTTTAAAATAACACTGGGGCGCGTCAAAATTTCTGGCTTCATTTTTCCTAGCATTTTTGAGCCCTCCTAACTTCATGTGTATCGGAGATAGCTAAATGACATTTTTAGAACTGAAAGAAATATTGGAGCGCTGTTAAAAACTGCAATTAAATCAATTGATTGCCCGTTCTAGGTGTCACAATCTTAAACCAAATCTGGAATTTCTTTGACGAGATTGGTTCTGTGACCAACCTCAAGCTTCAGTATCATGGGAAGTTTCAGTGGCAACACTGCACTAATTTAATAACTGATGTAACTGATAATGATATAGTGCTGTAAAAACAAGTATTGGAACCGTGGATGTGTCATGTATTTTTCAAGGGGTCATATCACAATGTGGGATAGGATGATGATCAAATCAAGTTATGGCATATGAAAGGTCTCATTATGATCTACGTTTCGATGCCAGGCTCATCTTCTAGCCATGATTCCTTCTGTGCCAAATAAATTTCACACTTGTAGGGCCCTATGATTTCCGCGATTATTGGCCAATAAAAACGGTATCTATTGATAAACGCGGAATTTCACAGAAATCGGCATAATTTGACTGAAATGCTGTTCGTAAAACCACGTTTCCGCCGAACGCTAAACAAAATATTCGCGCGTCCAGATTACATTCAAAGTCAATGTAAAGACGCGAATGCACGCGAAAATGTGAGCAGCCTTCGTCAAATTCACCTGCCCCGAGTGTTCGAGCAACACATCTCTTCGGTGCTACAGAAGATCTGTGGGAAGAAGTTTTTCGTTGTTGTAGACGAGACCACTGATGCCAGGGATTGCAGGGTCCTAAACAAAGTTATTTGTCATCTTATGTTAGCTTAACAACTTATATAACCGTTATATTATGGAGGGTGATTTGTGCCATAATTCAATACAATACGCTTATTGAAATACAATACATGTGTAACAGTAAATACAATACAAACATGCTTTGTTTTTCAATGTGAGTCAGGAATATTTGTGCCAAAATTAAAACAATACAACCGCATTGTATTTTTGAGATGTGTATTGTATTTCAAGATTTGTATTCTATTTCAATGTGTGTATTGTATTTAATTTTGTCATGAATAATCCTAACCGACATTGTAAAACAAAGTATGGTTGTATTGTTATTGTTACACATGTATTGTATTTTCGAGGTGTGTATTGTATTTTGAGCTCTGTGCCAAAAACCTCGCATTGAAATACAATACACCGTGTATTGTATTTCGATGTGCAGTTTTGGCGCAAGTAACCACGAGACGGTGCATTGTATTCTGTGGCGAGTTTACTTTTTGGCACGATGCAAATTATAGTCATGTTATAAGCTGGTTCTTGGCTAGATACGCCCTGCGTGGCCACGATTGGCCAGGCGCCCACGCTGGCGGTGGATTTAGTTGGGCCTAGGCTAGCTCGATGATTTATGATTTTTTTTTTTCATTGGTAGTGACCACCAGAACCAAAGAATCAAACCAAAATGCAGCGGAGTGATACATAAGGGATAATCAACTCGTAGGTGTGCATCACACGGTTCTAAGGCACGATGCGGAGGCGAATAACCACCCGACGCGAAGCGGAGGGTGGTTGCCTCCGTGAAGTGCCTTAAAACCGTAATGCACACCTACGAGTTGATTATCCTGCTTATACCATGGTCATTTGCCAGCAATATCAAAGCATTCAGAAATTTTTGGTTAAAGTTTTGCACTTAAAAACAAGCTGGTAATCAATAAATAGGTGCCGCGCCTTCTCATAGCCAATAGCTCATATCTATAGGCCAAGCTAAACTGAACCAGCTAACTTAGTTCAGCTTACCTTCATGGAGAAAGCTTGTGCAAAAAAATCTATCATCCTTTTACGAGCTAATGATTTGGTAACTGATTCCATCTGAAACGGAGATTATGCATAACACAACATTATGCGCGATTATGCAGACTGTAGCTAACTTGCTACCCGCAATTACAATGAACTTATGATGGTTTCTGTAGAGCCAGCGAGCTGAAATCAGTCTGTTGTCACAGCTCATAGCCAGCGAACTGTCAGCAGTTGCTGATACATGAAGTGGACATGTTAGCTTCCTTTGTAACTGTACACAGTTACTATCGTTTAATGAATAAAGCGTGATTACTTCGCTGCTTTAATATTTACGGTCATTATCGCTGGAGCACCTATTGTTAACCGCCCCACAGGACGTAACTTAACGCCGCAAAATTTCCTGGAGATAAATAAGTATCTTGGTTTCTGTTATACTCAGCCAAATGCCAGTGCTCTAATGTTGCTATGGTTATAGGTTGGCTAGGGGATGAATTTCGAACTTCGAACGGTGAAACTACCGTAGTCCAACTATCTGTGCGGTTCCACGGTTTTAATCAACACCTGCCAGCCAATCAGAAAAGAGTATTCACCCAGACCATGGTATAAATCAGAGTACCAACCGGGCGTAACTTAGGCACTCTATGGAATGCCTCGTCCAATCATATTAATTGGTCGGAGCTCATAGACTAAAATTTACATAGTGCCAAAATCCAACATCGAAATACAATACACACCTCAATATACAATGCGCACATTGAAATACAATACCCACATCAAGATACAATTCACGAATTGAAAAACAATACGGTTGTATTGTTTTAATTTTGGCACAAATATTCCCGACCGACATTGAAAAACAAAGCATTTTTGTATTGTATTTATTGTTACATATGTATTGTATTTTCAAGGTATGTAGTGCATTTCGAGGTGTGATGTGTATTCATTTCGGCATGAATATTCCTGATCGACATTGAAAAAGAAATCATTTTAGTATTGTATTTATTGTTACACATGTATTGTATTTTTGAGGTGTGTATTGTATTTCGAGGCGTGTATTGTATTTTCAAGATGTGTATTGTATTGAAGCATTTTTGTATTGTATTTATTGCTACACATGTATTGTATTTTCGAGATGTGTATTGTATTTCAATAAGTGTATTGTATTGAAGTATGGCACAAATCACCCTCCATATTAAATAGCCTACAATATTTCTTTTCACTGTCTACTTAATGAATTGTGTGCATGCAAATTATGACGTAACGTCGTCCCCCAGTGGTGAAATAATAGCTGATGCATCTTTGTGTCAGTTTGTTCATGTTTAATCATTACTGTAGAACATTTTGTCCTAGGATGGAATACACGGTATTGGGATTACTGAACAAAAGTTTCTTAAAAATAAATTTAATGTAGCTGATGCATCGGAATCAGACAATTTGATTCGTGGGGGAAACTGAGTGTCATTACTGCTGCTCTCATACATTCATATATATACACAACGTATATACAAAAAGATTATAAATGATTAAAAAGGGGCCGTCAGAATAATACATGTCAGTACGGCCGTTGTCTGCCTTTTTGACTGCAGCTTACACTTCCTTTAAAGAGACAATTTCATTTTTGTAGTATTATTTTAGGTTAAAAAAAAATTCTTTCATCACAGTGCAATGTTATATTGCGTCATTATGCAGTACTTGTTCTGACTTTAAGTACTGAGGAAAATGGAGGGTTGCATCAACTAATTTAAGGTTATTTCTATTTAATTAGTGAACATTTTATTCATTAACATCGATAGCACACTCTCTCTGATGGTAAAATTGGTGTAATTGGTAAAAAACGGAATTCCAAAAAATTAAAACGGAAAAAAACGGAATTTGGGAAAAAATAAAACAGAATTTGGGAAAAAATAAAATGGATTTCATAGGGCCCTACACTTGTCAATGTAGCTCTACTTTTATTTTATCATAAAAAGATCTGAAATATTGATTGGTCTAGCGATAATACACGTTTTCCAGTGTGGTGGCCCATTGCACTGAGCCCAGAAAAGTCGATGGCGCTTCTGGATACTCAGTGCGTTTACATGACGTTAGAGAAAATCGAATTATTGTGTTAGTCTGACTATAACCAAACTTTTAAAATGTATGTAAGCAGTGAGCTGCCAGATAGCTCGCTCGGTTAAAGCATCGCACTGCGAAGCAGAAGTGACTATCATGGCGCGGGTTCGCGCGTTTACCTTTTTCAGAGTAGCGCACAATTGGCCATTGCCCTACAGGGATGCAAATTGGGAAGGGTCTGCTGGGAAGGGTAATATACAAATGGTCGCTTTGTTCATTGCTTAAGCGCTTCCTGTAGGCCGGACGGGCGCTCGTCAGGAAAATTCTAAGCTTGTTCATGTTCGGGTATCCTCCGCCCTCGTTCTGAACTTGCAAGGATTCAACCAATGAGTGTATAAGAAGCAGTGGCTGACAGGCACGTGCTTCGGAGGAGAGCCGCGAACTGTCTTCACTCTCCTGAGTTGGCAGCACGAGGTCGCTTATGAGCAAGCCTTGTACATAGTTCCCCAGTTGGGCATTCCAGATTTCGGTGGGATTGGAGATGCCAAATTTAAAAAAAAAAAAAAAAAAAAATTCTTTGACCCGGAAGTCTTGTGGACATGTTAACACCAAAGTGCTTAGTGAGAACTCTGAGCTCTGACTAGCTAGCAAGTTTGTACTGAACAGTAGCAATCTTTGTCTGCAAGAGTATTGGTGCTTGAACAGTAACACCTTGGGGTCTCTTAACTTCTACCCTTAATTCGCATGATTTATGGAATGACCTGCACGTCATCCGAAAATTTTCCTTTCACTCGCCATCGGAAAAACGACACTCTCCCTCCTGACCCGCATCCAACAAGCACGGGAACCCCGGGAGTGTGTTTCCCGAAAGCACAGAGGCTAACTTACATAGTTGGAACCACAGACTGTGAATGGACGAACTATGTTAGTTGCTAGCAACTACGCTTCTGGGAAACACACTCCGGGGTAGTAGACAGGGCACAAAGTAGAGCATAAAGGCGTTTCAGCCAAGCTTTGGCTAACATCATAACCACCGGGGATAGCGTGCATCTCAGTTGTACGAAAAGAATAGCGAACAGCTCGTATTAAACGTACAGAGCTGTAAAGTTGTTTCTTGTTGTTGCCACGAGATCATATACAGTCAGTGCATTCGACATGCTACTAGCTAGCCACCAGCTAACTTGTTTGTCAAATGTTTGGTCTGTGATGAAATAGGTCAATCAGAAAAAGATGCAAGACAAACAAGCTGAAAGGCATATCGACACCTATCGTAACGGAGCCTGGCATGCTTCGGTAAATAAATCAAATTTCGTCCTGCACATGTATACTGGGACAAGGACAATAGTTCGATTGCATGACCTAATCGAGCTATTACCGTAGCTCGACTTAACTGTGCATGTAAACATACTGACTGTTAACATCAGACTTCCTTTTTGCTGAGTAAAGTTTTAACTGACATTTGTGGATGTAACTACGTATTGTAGTACCTGACATAGGTTTGCCAAAGTAATAGTCAGCCCATATGATTATATAACACAGGTAAATGAAAGTTCTTGACAGGGTTATCTGAGTGATCGCAGATTGCAGGTATTCAGCTTAGCCTTGTGCCCTTGACCTTTAGGCACAGAAATTCCCCCAGCTTCCTTGAATCTTTTCATCATGTTATGCACCAATCGAAGGTGATATATCCAAATCCCTTCCTATCTTTCTTTGAAGAACATTGTTTTTAAACCTTTTGATGACTTTCTCATGGATTTTTAGGCAAATTGGCAAACCCTGTCCCATCAATGCTTCTGAAGGACTAGACCTCTCCTGGATGCTGTTTTAGTTCTAAATCTCCGGCTGACATCAGCTGTTTGAAATAACTTTGAAATTTTAAAATTATTCAAATTTTTACCTCATTACTGGTTCTAAATTGCACCCGTCCCAACTGCTTTTAGAATGTGTTTGCTACCTTAGATGGCAAAAGGTGATGTACATTTGCAAATAAAATTAACTTGATCTGATGAAACATTAAAGGTCCTATCGTTATACTGCCTGCAATGAAATAAAAGTCAGAGTAACTTTAGAAATGTTTACATTCTGTTTCTAAGTGTATTTTCCATGCTGTCCCAACTTTTTCAAAGTTGGGGTTGCATTATTGCAGAACACAATCTTGTATCTGAAATGCATTCTTATACTCTACTATATTCAAAAAAGGTGGGTAAGATGTATGCCCAATGTGTTCAGGTGTCTGTGTTATAAAATGATCAAAAGTGTATACTGCTATGGGTGGATGTGAACTCAGTATGAAGCTTTCAGATATTTTCTGCTTATTACTTTACTGGCCAAAAGCGCTAGCATGCTAGCTAAAGTATTATTCATCCTATTGACTTGAATGAACTGTCAACTAGAAGTTAACGACCGCGATGGTGAATGGTTACTGGCAGAACTGGTAAAGTTACCTTTGCAAACATATTAGTTGACGTTTGTCATTGAACAGAATCCAACCAGTCGCAACGCGAGAAAGCTGTATCACACATGTGTGATACCAAACCTTTATGGCATAGATTGTATCACACTGATTTTTAATCATTTATGAGATAAAAGTGTTTATGATTTTGAGCCCACCTAAGCATGCCATGCGAGGAATGTAAAACATTAAAAAAGGTCACTGCGTTGACAAAACTTAATGTGGTTAAACAGCATGGTGTGCTAGGTGTCCTCACGATAAAAAGAGTTTTTGTTTTTTTTTAAAGTCACAAAGGTGCACATTAAATGAGTATCCGTGTATAGAGGAGAATGATTGTATGCAAACAAAATTTGCACAAAAAAATTTGCAGCACAATGTACAGCATATGCAGAGGTAATGCTTCTTTACAGAATGCTTTTGAGATAGTATAAACCTTTTCACTGGTTATTGTGCTCCAGTGCCTTACACTGTAGCAAACATCAAAGGATTCATAGAAGTTACATAATATAAGGGTTGTTAATATGAAACAGATTTTGGAGTGACATAGGCAGAAATCAATAATTACAGGACAGCCAAGCAAATATGAGCATGATTGTAGGGCTTTGGTGTTGGCTAATCAGCTTAAGTGTCACTGAGTTCAATGACTAACTGTGTTCAAAGTGCTCAATCTTGTGTTTCCATTTGTTTCAATTTGACAGTGATGCTGAAAGGTAAGTTAGATAGAACAATAAATATCTTGTCAGTTTAAAAACAGCACTACAAGATCAAATAGGTGACACTCTTACTATTGTCAACTCCTAGCAGTTATTTAAGAACTATTCTATAGGCCGATATAACGATTGTATCATATCATTTTAAACCTCTCTTGTTCAGATAAAAATAATCTTGGCTTTGGACACATCAAATGAAAATCTACTGAAATAATTACAAATTTTTTAAGCAGTGAGGATCTCTCTGCCAAAGACAGAAATACTTATTGGAATCAGGGCCTCAGGGTCGGCTTTATGGGATATTTTACCATGAAGCATATCTGTCTACTGTAGCTTTTTATCATTGTGCTGTAAAGGCTTTTCAGATATCTTAAATGAGTTTTAATATGAGGAGTAATATCACTTTGCACATTTCCCAGTGTTAAATAAATTTTGAGTTTATCTGTGGTCAGTGTGTCCAGTATGTTCCCCTCCTTAAGCTATATGTGAATAGAATTGCAAATAATATTAAAAATAATGTTATTTGTTTGGAAATTGAGATTAAAAATAGAGATTTTCAATGGAGATAAAAGGGAGCTTTTATTAATCATTTTAATGATTTATTGAGTTTACAAATAAGGCTACTCATTACAACAATTAAATGTTGCCAATGATTCCCTTCATGGTTTTTTTTTTTTTTTTTTTTTTTTTTTTACTTTTACTTAGAATTTTGAATAGCATATGGCAGTGGTTCTCAAACATTTTTCTGTCACGGGCCTCTTCAGAAGCCAAAAAAACTTCATGCCCCCCACCTGGCAAGAGCAGATTTCATTTTGAGCAGTCGTTAACAATCTGAGCAACTGAGGTAAACAAAGATTTACTTGAGTAAAATCTTTCTAGCATTT
Source organism: Gymnothorax javanicus (assembly GCA_029692085.1). Taxonomy (NCBI): domain Eukaryota; kingdom Metazoa; phylum Chordata; class Actinopteri; order Anguilliformes; family Muraenidae; genus Gymnothorax; species Gymnothorax javanicus. Next base: position 161,378,317 of record CM056194.1, on the reverse strand, counting down.
GAGCGCTTTTGTTTGTGTCACCACATGAATCATATTCAGCAACTATGTGTGACAACATCCCTGCCCCCCTTGCAGTGGCTGTTCCCCGACACCCCCCAGTTTGAGAGCCACTGGCCTATGGAAAACCATTGTTGAAAATCACTGGAAGATCTAGAGACACAAAAGAAAGAAACAATGAATCAAGCTGTATAACAAAAATGACAGTGTAACAAACACAATGTAATTTAATGGCAGGCCAGTAGCCAAAAGTATTGTTCTGTTGCCCTCCTTTCCTATTATTCTGCAAATAATAATAGTTCATTTAAATCAATATTTTCATTCAACAGACTTTCATGAGTGCACAGTTTATTTACAACTATAATCGAAGTCATTTCAAGAGAATGAGGGAGTGTTTTCTGATGCTTTTTGTGTCATTTGGTTTTTGTGCATTAGTGCTTGAAATGTCACTGACCCTCAGTTTGTCCCAGTCAGTTCCAGTCAGTTTGTCATTTTCTGAAAGCACAGTTTATTTTCAGGGCTTACCATTTCCAAACAACGTAAATGCAGCAGTTATCCTTGCTATCCTCCTTCAAGAAATGAAAATCCAATAGCAGCTGAACTGGATCACCCTGAAGAGTCTTGCAATAGGCCACTATAAAGACATTATCTGCCTAATACCCATAAAGTCACTTTTATTTTGAGAATGGCTTACGTCAGTGACATCTGCGTTGTACCTAATCTCTCAATGCCTCCACAGAATGGGGGACACAAGGATAATTAGCCATTATACTCAGATGTGCTGGAAGTGTCTGGTGTAGCATTTGTCCCCTATTTTTCTCCCTGGAAAATGACTGGATAGCAATGCCATTGTTATAACCTTATAACATACTTGTGAATCCATCTTCCCTAGGTAAACCTGCTAAATATAATGAATTAAAAGTGGGGAATGTGAATAATGCAAAGGCTGTGTACACAGAATGCACATATTTGCATGTTTAAGAAGTTTCTCTTCTGTCTTTTGCATGTGTCTCCATCTGACCTCCGAATAACCCAGCTCATGACCAAGGGTACAATTTTATATTCAAACATTGTTTAAATCTATTTATGGAACAGTTCAATCTGAAGTTTTGGAAAGTTTCCTTCACAACATGTTAGGAGAAACAGCTCAGATAAGTACTGCTGCTGTGGTGAAATGGCATGTTGCCATCAGCTATCATGCATTATTGGGTACTTAATCTGATGTCAGTTAATTTCTGTCCGGGAATAATTCCAGCATGCAGGTAATAAGCTGTTATATTCAGATGCTGGAAGTGTCAGTCATATGATTTGTCTTAATTGTGTTCTGCTCTGTGTCTTTTTGAGATTTACAAACTTTTAAAGAAATTTGCAGAATTACAAAATGGTCTGACTATAGCAGGCTTATGATTTGTGAATTTTAGTTGTACTTAATTATAAAAGACTCCAAGCACTACTAGATGAATAAGATAAGATAAGCCTTTATTGACTCCAGAATCGAGAAATTTGTCTTGGGCAGTCGAGTGGTAGGGATACAGTTACAGACAGTATATAAAAAGATCATTGTCGCCACACGCAATAAGCAAGACATGTAAGCATAAATACATAACCTGTAGCATAAATACGTTGTACATAAGATTGCGGTGCCCCCAACTCTCATACTACACAATTCATATCCACACCTCAACACTCACACACATACCTCATCCCTTAACTGTCCCACCCACTCTCACTTGCAAACCCACACAAATATCCATATGTTCCCACACTCAACACACCTCTCCTCACACACCGCTAAGTAAGTGGATGGATGAGGTGACCATAGAAAATTTGAATCTGTTTGTTTTATGATTTGATACCCTATATCTTCTGCCCAAAGGCAGTAGCTCATGCTCGCTATGAAGGATCTGGTCAATATCAAGCAGAATTTTTAGGCCTTGCTTTCTAACTATCTCCTCAAATAGGTCTTGGAGTGAGGAGGGAGGTGGCATTCCCATTATTTTTCCAGCCCTTTTAATAAGGGTGTGCAATTGGCCTTTAAGTTTAACGGACAAGTTCCCATACCAAATCATCATTCCATATCTGATGATGGATTCAATGGCAGCACGATAAAAAGTAATCATGATTTCCTTCTCTATGCCAAAGACCCGTAACCTTCTTAAGAAATGAAGGTGCTGGCTGACCCTGGAGCAAACAAACTCAACATGCTTGTCCCATTTTAAATGAGAATCAAACATTACACCTAAATATTTATAAGTGGTGACCTGCTCTACAACCTCTCCATTGATTGTAACTGAGTTATGGTTGCCAACAGATCTAGGGTCAAAAATAATTTCTTTGGTCTTACTAACATTTAAGACAACATTATTTGTCTCACACCATGACACCACCCTCTCTATCTCTGACTGATAGACAGAAGTGTCTGAGTCCCGTGTTAAAAGACTTAAAATGGCTGTGTCATCAAAAAACTTAGTAATATAATAATATTTGTATAGTGGGCGTGGCATTCATTTGTATACAGTGTAAAAAGAGCTGACACAGCCTTGGGGGACTCCAGTGTTAATGGTTAGTATGTTAGAAAGTGTTGAATTAACCTTCACCTGTTGTGTTCTATCTGTAAGAAAGGCCTGATACCATTTAACCATGTAGGGGTTCACCTCCATCTGTTGTAACTTAGTTAAAAGAGTCTGAGGCAAAATTGTATTAAATGCAGAGCTAAAATCCATAAAAAGTAATCTAGCAAAGGCTTTTGTATTTTCCGAGTGCTTCAGTATAAGATGGGAAATGGTGCATAGGGCATCCCCAGTACTTTTCCCATCCCTATACGCAAATTGATAGGGATCAAGGAGACGTTGGACCTGTGTGCGAAGTTCTCTTAACATAATACGTTCCAACGATTTCATGACAACTGATGTTGTGAGTCTGACTATGTGAGTCTACTGAAAGCTGGAATAACGGGCACCAGGCTGGTGCAAGCTCCTCTGCAAACTCATGTTGAATAAGAGGGGAAATTCCACCTGGCCCACTGTCCTTCCTAGTGTGCAGGGCTCTAAAAGCTTTCACAACAGCACAAGCGTATGTATACAGCACCAATAAAAATGTTCCCATACTCTCTAGGTATATAACACGGCCTTAGGCTAATGCATAAAAGTTCAACTTCAGGTGTGCACACCTTATCTTTCAGTGCGTAGTTCGTGCAGTGAATACTTCATATTTAGATTTTTTTTTTTTTTTTTTTTTTTTTACTATTGGTACATGATTTATGTCAATTTTGCCAGACTAGCACATACAGATCGTATCTCATTGCTGTTTCTTAAGATTGTGTTGAGAGTACTGAATTCCTCCCGGAGTTAACTATTTGTTGTGGACTTGCTCGTCAGGGTTCTTGTTACAGGCTTTGAGAATATCTGAGGAGGCAAGATATACTGTGTGGTTGTTATAGTTATAGGTCAGATTTCAGTTTATTCTCAGACTCATACAGTCAGCAACCAGGATCACATTTCAGCTCTTATAAATTATCCCATTAGCAGGGAGGGTAATTCTATATAGGCTTTACGCTGAAGGAGACGAGAGCCTTGTATACTGTACATTTGTCATGCATGTCCATCCCTGGAGCAAGCACTATTCACATGTGCTAGTTCCATTATGGATAACAAGGAAACATAAGTCATGTATACTGTCTTAGTTCTATTTCTGTATATTATCATGGTAAAGGAATTAACCTAAGGATTGGAGAGGGACTCTACTGCTACCCACATGTTTTTAGCTGCATGTGGGCAGTTTCACACGGTTTTAACTGTGGAGGTTGTAACAAAACTGGACACAATGACGTCACAGATAGAGTTTTGACATGGGTGCGCTGTGGCACATGAGGAAGTTTGGCAATGGTCCTGTGGGAAGCGCCTTCATTTAAATTTGGCACCAACTAACGAGTTTAACACAATTAAGGTGCACATTTGTTGTGGTATTTTTCGACAATCTTACACAATGTTGCAACATTTATTTCCGACGAGATTTGCATTCATTTTTGGCCGAGATATTGTATTGACGATGGGTGAGTCAAATCGCTTTGCTAAAACTTCTCCAGCACATCCCAAAGACTTTCAATTCTCGGTATTGCCAATACGCAAAAAATGCCCGGATGTAGCGCTTTCGGCAAAATATCTTGCTACTTCCGAAACCCACTCATTTCTGGTGCGTAGCTGAGATCACAGTTATCGTCTAGCGTTAGCTAACTGCGGCTCAGCTGTGCACGCACGCATACATATATGCGGTCATTGTGCATATAAGTTTCTCATCCAGGGGTATTTCTGAAGTTTTTTTCCGCTTATTTTCGTTCGACGAACACATGACAGCTTCACAGTAACAACCCACGACCTTAATGACTACAGTTCAGTTACTGTTGGGTTCTGCAGAGACCGGAAGCGACTGGGTCACCGAACTATCCCATAATGCATCTGAAACGGGGCACGAAAGCAACATCTGGGCATTTTTTGCATATTGGTGATACCCTCAATTGGTTAAGGTCCAGACTTTGAGGTGGCCACTTTATGTGTGAAAATGATTCCTCATGCTCTTTGAACTACTCCTTCGCAATATGAGCCCAATGAATCTTGGCATTGTCATTCTGGAATATGCCTGTGCCTCATGGATTAAAAAGTCCATTGTTGGGTTACTGGTCATTCAGTATATTTGCATAGTCTGCTGAATTCATTTTATTGCTGCTGAACAGTGCTGAGGCTAGATCTGACCAGTTGAAGCAATCCCAGATGATAACGCTGCCTCCGGAGGCTTGTAAAGTGGGCAGTACACATGACGTATGCATCGTTTTATGGGCTTCCTTTCTTACCCTGAGGTGCCCATTGCTCTGGAATAGGGTAAATCTGGAGTCATTAGACCATGTGACCTTTTTCAATTGCTCCTCAGTCCAATCTTTATGCTTCCATGCAAATTGAAATCATTTTTTTCCCAATTAGCCTCACTAACAAGTGGCTTTCTTGTGGCCCCGCTGCTGGTTAATCCTAATGCTCTGAGTTATTGTCGCATAATGTGTGTGGTTGATGATTAAACATAGCCATGAGCTCTACTGTTGATTTCTACTCTGGCTGAGACATATTCATTTTGAAAACAGAAGTTTACTGAATTCGCTGACACTGTATGCTACCATTGCCTTCTACATTGCAGGAATTCAAGTCAGAAACCGTAAATGCACATGCACTTTTGAATACTGATGATTTTACTCACTTCAGCTGGGAAATTTTACAGTTAAATTAGTTTTGCCAGGCAAGAATAAGCAAACTGCTTACGACAAGCAGCCTTTGCACTGATCCACAACCCCAGGTCAACACTCAAACCTAGCATCTAGTTGTCTGGGGTTGGCTAACTTAAAATCAGGCAGTCTGAAGCGAACTCTGTTTACAAATCCATTGTTCGCGAAGAAATGAATACATTTTTATCTACATATGCCCAGGTATCCTAGAAGTTAAGCCAACGTTACTTTTGGCACAAAATAATTTTGGCTTCACTTCTACAATGCTGCACCACTTTGCAGGCTGAGGTAGCAGGGCGGTACAAAGACTTGCATGCGTGCATTGCCCCGAACATCCACATTTACGTACATAGTGTACCAGCCAGTCTGGCAGTCAGTCAAGCACATTGGCCAGTGTTGTCTAGATCTTTTTGTTCTATGAAAGAAGGCTGTCTCTGTCACAGGTGTGGTGATTAACAGATGATCAGGTGAGATTTTATTCAAAATTACAGCCATTTTAAAGAGGAACTTCATAGGTGCCAATTAAATGGGGAGCATGAAAGCCTGAGTCGAAAAACATCTTAATGGCAACACCTGTTTTTTTTCTTTGTTTCTGGCTTAAACCTTATTTGTAATGACGGTGCTGCAGATTGACATGTTCATGCAATGAAAATTAAAGATGAGGCCTTGGGGTTTAAAAGTAAACATTACACATTTTCCAAAGGACAGGGAAGGAGTTCAGTCCTTTTAGACAAAATTATGCAATGAAGCTCTTGGGCTTCTGACTGTTTACTTTGTCAAACTGCATAAATAGCTGCTTGAAATTGACTCCTTTTTGCAGTTCCTTCCTGTAAACATGTTAGTTTTGCACCAAATTAAACTTAAACAAATTAGTTTTGCATCATTTTTGTTCACATATTTTAAAATGGCATGAACAACACATGGCCACTTCAGCTGTATAAAGCTGTATAAACTGCATAGCTGAAGTTTGTTGCTGAATACTTCTATGTCAGCATGTACGCAGGTCAGCTTCCACTCCCCTGCTTGTGATGAGGCTGTAAAGAGCACCTGAAACTACTGTAAACAAGTATCAGGGGATATTTTATTGTGTTTGCTCTTGTGTTTTCAGTATGAACTTACTTTACTCTTGGAGCTATTACTTGCAAACTAAAGTCTTCATCTTTTTAGCCTGGGAACGCAATGTGAGTTACTAGACCCTTGTTTCGGAGCTGGACTCTGGTGTCATAGGTCTCACGGTTCCCATTCTTAACTGTGGACAATAAGGCAAAGACGTGCGGAATCAGAAGCATCAGATAAAAGTAGAGGGTAATACTATACCATTGTTACATTATGCATACTCTAGTCTCAATGAGGAGCATACAGAGTCATTATTCCCAAAACAATTTGTGCAAAAATACCTCTTGAATACTTTAGTATGGCATTTATTATAATATTTGTAAAATTGTTCTCACTCCTTTTTAATATTTCTATCAGAAATACTAGATAAATACTTTCTACTAGAATGTATTAGAACCTTCAAGGAAAATAATTATTTGTGTTGATAATTGCATACTTTTGTCAACAAAACATTTTGCCAGAGTTAATAAATGTATTCAACATTGTACCTTAATAATGACAATATGGCCTCTATCATACACCCAGTGCAAAGCGGCGCACAGCACGAGGCAAGTGTCTTTGCTTGTTTCAGACTGACGCTGTGGTCAATTCCCCATCTAGCGCCCACATTGCTTAAATTTATTTGCACCCATCTGAACACGCATGCACATGTTGGTCTTAAAGTGAGGTGTGGTCAAGCTGCAATTGTTGGCGTATTGCTATCTTGAGGCAGGAGAAAGTACTTGCGCAAATGACAAACAAAATCCAGGACTGAAGTCAGAGAGAAATTATTTGACTGTTATTTCAAGAGTGCATTATCAAAATGGTAATATCCATCAACAAAAATCCTGGATCAAGCCATGACTCCTTTGTACTGGCCACCTCTGTCTTCCATGGGATCACCCTCACATACCCTTGGAGGGGGTGCTGTTAGGGGGAAACTGCTGTCAATTAAAGCTATCATGCCTACAACATTGTGTGAATTTTTGGTCGATCGAAAAAACAAACTACAAATTGTATGTTGTAATAGAAGGAACATTTAGAGTGCTGCGAATGCACTTCAGATGCTTGAATAAGTCAGGTGGAACATTAAAATACAGCCTTCAGAAGGTCAGGGCATTGTTTGTGAGATGTTGTGAGAGTTGCACAACATCACCATGCGTGATGATTGTTTCTTGGACATAAATAAATACAAATTACAGGACTTAAGATGGCGTGATGTTGAGCTGCTGGTGCCTCCAGTGAACTTGACTGCATCAGTTGTTGCACAGTTAAGAAGATAAGAGCAGGCAGAGGAGCTGTGTCTTTTGTAGCTCGGTAGGAAAAGTCAATGGTTTGATTGAAAACTAGAAAGCACTCAGAGCGCAGCACTTCCGCCACACCACGGCAACTCTGTGCATTAGTTATTTTCGTTGGCTGATGTAGGGTATTGTTGCATTCCACTGTCAGGTGGCAGCAAAACATAGAAGCACGCTGATTGGAAATCCGACCCATTGGAAAGGCTCGAAATCTCTGGCAGCATAGCTGGGTTTGTACTTTATCTCAGCTATATCTCAGCTTTCCTTTGGCGTAGATATGCCAAAATCTAATGACTTGTTCCTCTTGTGCTACTCTAACATCCTGCAAAGTTTTGTTACAATCTATGTGGCCGTTTTTGAGATATCCTGCTAACAAACAGACAAACGCTCGCCGGCAAAAACATGCACCTCCTTGGCAGAGGTGAAAAAATCCAAAACTTTGTGCTAGGAACATTAGATTTATTTGGACATATTGAATCACTTTGCATTACACAATTATTTTTCAAATGCAACCCTCTGAAGTTTATTCTACTGTCTGTCACTCATTTTATTATGCCCCCACCATATGTATATGGCGGGGGCATATAGAGTTACCCTTGTCCATCCATCTGTATACAGTGCCTGACAAAAGTCTTGTCGCATAAGGACATAGTAACTAAAAATAGCATATAACTTTATTTCTAACCAATCAATTGTTACAATAAATGGTCAATTTTAATGTCAAGGGCTTTCACATTAATAATTTGGTGCAAAATGAAACCGTCAAAAAGTGTTCTGATGTTCACAGCTTGGTTAAGCCCATAACATCTGTTTTTGCTAGGACAAAAGTCTTGTCGTTTCTTCAGATGATGCAACAAATCGCAGATTAGAGTTTAACCTTTGACAAATACTGTAATTAACACATTCCCAGATGTGTATAGAAATAACCCCAGCACACCAGACTTTCATATGAGGTTTGATTAGACCTCTGACAACATACCAAAGATTCAACCACAGACCAAAGTGCTTATCATCAAGAGCCTGAAGACTGAGTCTGCTGCTGAGGTGGCAGACATCTTTAATGTATCCAAATGTCAATGGAGGGATGAGAAAAAGATTTGAAGAAACTGGTGACGTTCATGGCAAGCGCCAGGTCAGACAGACCCGGTATGACAACTGTTTGAAAGGACCGTTTGTTGCTTCAACTGTACAAGGCTAGCCCTTCTTCAACTACAGCCAAGCTACATGAGGAAATGTCACCAAAAATCCCGGTGTCTACAAGAAGAGTTTGTCAAATTCTCTCTCAAAGTGGTTTTCATAGCCCAATTAGTACACAGAAGTCTGCATTAAACAGAAAACAAAAAACCTGCATTGCATTTGCCAAGTCCCACAGCTTGCAAAAAGGATTGATACTGGAAAAGTGGCTGAAAGTTTATTTTTCTGGTGAATCATCCATTGAACTGCATGCCAGTCGCCGTACAAGACCTGTTGGAACCCTCATGGACCCAAGATTCTCCCAGAAAACAATCATGTTCGGTGGAGGAAAAATCATGGTTTGTTGTTACATCCAGCATGGGGGTGTGAGAAAGATCTGCAGAGTGGATGGCAACATCAACAGCCTGAAATATCAAGAAGTTCTTGCTGCCCGACTCATACTGCTGCTCCTTCTCATACTTCTGTCTCCACATCACAGTTCCTGAAAGCGAAGAAGGTGAAGGTACTCCAGGATTGGCCAACCCAGTCACCTGACATGAACATTATTGAGCATTTCAGGGGTAAGATGAAAGAGGAGGCTTGGAAGATGAAACCATAGAATCTTGATGAACTCTGGGAGTCCTGCAAGACTGCTTTCTATGCCATTCCAGATGATTTCATCATCAAGTTATCTCAGTCATTGCCAAGACGTATGGATGCAGTCCTCCAAGCTCATGGGAGTCATACGCAATATTAATTCTTTTTTCCAAGGCACCATGGCTTTATGTTCTGATATTATACTGGTATATTTGTGTATTCAAAATAAAGTGTATGTATAATTTCCACATTTTTTTTCAATGCGACAAGACTTTTGTCCAAGCAAAATCTGACCTTTCTGTACAAATTAAATTATAAAACTCAATCAATGACACAAAACTCTATTTTGGTACATTTCGCATAATCTAGAGGGCTTTGCCTTTCATATAAGCCATTTTTGATTCCAATTGATCAACTACGAGTCAGGTTATTATTTGTTGTTCCTACAACTTGGATAAGTGACAAGACTTTTGTCAGGCACTGTATATGGGATGTTGTTTGTCCCTTTCTCCTCAAGAACTACTGGACAGAATTCAACAAGCTTTGGTAAATGCTTCCTAGATCCATCCATCCAAGGTGTGCATCTCATATTTTGTTTGACAACATTGGATAATTTCACAATTTTAGGGGCTTCACAAACTCTCAGTGGCAGGTGCATCCATATCCAAGGACTCAAATTTTTTAGTTTTATTTTTGGACTGATCTTAGCTAACGCCTCCTACGAGAGCAACTGTTTCATGAGTTATGAAACAGGACAAGATAAAATGATATGTGTGTGTCTGTTTGGCCATGTCCCCTGAATCCGTTTAGTAGTCATGCACATTTTAATGCACAATGAAACGCCCAGGGACAAGAGCCTTGGTCAGGGACAGTGGTAGGAGTGTTCCTATAGCGCACAGCTTGGAAACCCTGCTCTTGGGGAGCCATAGCCCAGCATTTTTTAGATTTCTCTCTTCTCTAACATGCCTGATTAAAACAATTGCCTTATTATCAACCTTGATGACCTTCAATCATTTAAATCGGGTGTAAGAGAGAAGAGGGACATCTAGAACATGCAGGACTGTGGCTGTCTAGCAGCATGGATCCCTACCCCTGTGACAGTGCATGTCTTTTAGGGTGGGGGAAACCAGAGTATCTGGAGGAAACCCATTAGTTTGAGGGGGTAACATGCAAATTCCACGAGAGAGGTCCTATCCGGCTGGGAATCGAACTCGGAACATCCTTATTGTGGAGCAACAGTACTGCTATTGTGTTAAACACTGCGCCACTGTGCCGCCTAATTAAGTTGTCAATTAGTTATTTAAAGAATTTAGTTCCTGATTTTCTTGTTTGCATGATTACACTGTGTAATGTCAGAAATGCGCAGAATAAAGTGGAATGAAAAATATGTCATATGCTGTCATACTAGTGTTGCCACTGGTCTAGGGCAGGGGAAGAAAACCCTGCTCGTGGAGAGCCCTCCTGTGATCTGGAAAAACCTAGTACGTATGTCACTTTTGGTGGAAACTGAGTTTGACCTTCATTTGCTGCAGTCTAGAGCAGAGAAAATCTTAAAAGACTTGCTATTTGTGTTATTTGAACTGTCAAAATCAAGTTTCTATTATTTTTTTCTCTCAGGAAAAGTCCAAAATCTAAAGGTTTTTTTTCAATTATGAGACCCCTGCCACTGATAAACTCACTAGGTTTTTCCAGATCACATGAGAGCCATAGCCTCACGTGTTTTAGATGTCTCTCTTCTCTAACAAACCTGATCAGATAATTGCCTCAGTATCAAGCCCTTGACAACCTTCAAACATTTGAATCTGAGGTGTTAGACCAGTTAGATGTCTAAAACATGCATGCATGGCTGTCCAGGAGCAGGGTTCCCAACCCCTAGTTTTGGACTACAATTGCCTAGGGCGCCAAATGCACTAGGATCACCCCTGTCGTCCTCTATGACCAATTGTTTCAGACTGCATACTGTTTCTTAAGTATGGCCTCTCTCTATCTCTGTTCAGTCCTGGCATGTCATGGAAATGGCCCCAGCTGTTACTCATGTTATCTGTAATTATGAATGGTTGGTGTAGTTGTACGAATATCTTTGACTGCCATAGACACTGCATATCAACATAGCAAGCCTCCCAAAGTTGCTTCAACGTCAATGTTCTTAACAAGCCTCAAAAGCCTTCTGCTTCTCTGTTATTGAAGACTTTTGGCTCCATTGGATTGATGGAGTCAAATACACTCCTAAATGAATGGTTATCATCTCTGGGGCCTTGTTTCCTATGCTCAGCATTTTCAAAGGTCATCGCCCTGTTTTTACTGTATTGATCAGATGACCCGTTAACATGGTCAGTGACTCAATAGAAGTGAATATTGAGTAATGCATGATTATTGAAAGTACAGTATTTTATGTCTGCGTGTTCTTGTTGACAAAGGTCTTAGGCTCCTCAATGATGTCTCTATCAGTTCAAGTGTGATAACTGATGTGCCTTTTCGCTGCATGTCTGGAAAGAAAATAGCCTTGACTGCATCAAACACCATTAAGAACCTAGACATGTCATGTCAGAATTCTGTGTTATTGCATGCAGAGAAACATGCAGATGAAACTTCTCATTATTGGGCCCAGCTGTTGACATCTGTCCTTTATGTACTGATGTCAAGCAGTCCTGTCTATAATAACCTCTGTTTGCTGCATCATATGAATCCAACATCTATTATGTTTTCTATCACTTTTGTAGTGTTTGTTGTCTTTTGAATCCGTGTGGAAACTGAATATATATTTTCCGTTGAAAGCAAAGCAGCATACCATTGATCCTATGATAAATTGCTTGTTCTGTCATCACTGGCCTTAGAAGGGATATTATATTTTTATACTGGCATTGTTTAATGGGTGATCTTCCAGTCCTGTTTGGCTTGAAAGCCCAGTGAATTATTCTAAAATTACCATATGGAGGGGAAAAATTTTCCAGCAATGTATTGGCTTGAATTGTATAGTTTATATGCAGTAATATATCAACGTTTGCCAAAGAGGAAGATTAGCTTAAACAGATGCATTTTGTGTATTTTATTTCAGTTGTATGAGCTGGATGATGATGGAAAGCGGAAGGAGTTTCTAGATGATCTCTTCAGCTTTATGCAGAAAAGAGGTGAGTCTCCCCCACTCTGAGATTATTTTTATTAGTGATTTGGTGGACTGGTGGGTTGGACAAGCTACAGTAAGCTGGCAACTGTAAGTTCTGACATATAATTATTAATTGGAATTTATCAAAGTCCCTCAAAATACTGAAGCTGTATTATGTCATATTATTAGTCTTTCGGACATGGATGACATACACCATATTTTTTGGAAACATGCTGGGGACAAGTACTCAAATCTTGGGAACAGTTCTGTTTTTTGTGTTATAATTTCGAAGAGGTTCTGAGCATATTTGAGCTACTGAGAAGGTGTTATTCTCAAATTCTGGCACCCCGAGCATAATTAACCCTTTCACATCCACATACAGAAATTTCTGTATTTTGCTAATTAACTCCGCTGCCTGAATATGGATTTTTCAGTGTTTTTCAATTGCCGTGGGGTCCTCAATCTTATCAAGAAAAGCCTGGTGTGAGTGCAGGCTTTCATTCCAACTAAGCAGTTACACAATGGATACTGCTAATCAAGGTCTTCAGCGAAGATTCAAATTCAACTGATCATCTATCTCTGAATATTAGCTCTCAATTTATAAAATCTGCTAGATTTTGCTGTAAGTAAATGAATCCTGTGCGGAAATGTATAAGCAACATTTAGTTTTACTATTTCACACCATGAAATGCTATGGTTAGTAAAAATTTAATTAAAAAAAACAAAACTTTGAGCATATCTGATATCTAGTCATAATTAACTTTGGCAGAGCAGTCATGTTAGGTTTTGTGAAAGCTGGGTGTCGAAGGGTTCATTCCCTGCTGTATTAAGCTTTGGCCAGGATCATTTAGAAATTTAGAAAGGTGTATTTTTTATGATGCATTACTGAGAGAAATGGAACAGATTAGAGATCTTACATACAGTGGGCTCCGAAATTACTGGCAATGCACTGGCAAAAAAATATAAACAATAGATGTATAGAGAAACAGAATATACCAACATGTGTGAAATACTTTTTTAATGTTTCCATGGAAACAAGCAAAATAATAACAATCATATGATACAAAATAAATTTCAACAAAATCAAGGTTTCCTAATATTGGCACCCTTCATTTAGTACTTAGTGCAACCATCTTTGGCAAGGATAACAGTATAGAGACTTATCCTGTAATTTTCGATAAGGTTAAGGCACACACTTTGGGGGATTTTGGACCATTCTTTTAAGAAGATCTTTTCAAAATCCCTCACATTCTTGGGTTTGCGTTTATCAACTGCCCTCTTCAACCCAGCCCACAGGTTTTCAAATGGATTGAGGTCTGGCGACTGAGATGGCCATTGCAGAATGTTGATTTTTTTTGTCACAGAACCATTTCTGTGTGGATCTGGAGGTATGCTTTGGGTCATTGTCTTGTTGGAAAGTCCACCTATGGCCAAGTCCCAGCCATGTGGCGTAGGCAACTAGATTGTCAGCCAAAATATCCTGATACTTGGTGGAATTCATTATGCCGTTAATCTTAACCGGTGCCCCTGGACCTCTTGGATTAAAACAGCCCCAAAACATGCCTGACCCACCATCATATTACCGTGGGTATGAGATGCTTCTTAACGCGAAAAATGGTGATGCTGTATCTGACCGAAATGTGCAATTGTGGGCTCATCTGACCAAAGCACGGTGCTCAGTGGCATATTCAATCGTTTGAGAATCTTCTTGTAGCCATTACCAGATTTATGAAGGTCTATGACCATCTGTCTCGTTTGTACTGTCGTTTTGTTTTCTACATGGTGTTGGATGACAAAGGGATATTGCATGTGTGTTACCTCATTAAAATACCCTGGTGAAACAGGAAGTGATGCATGGCTCAATATAGTTCCTTAACACTTAGATAATAGTTAAATAAGTGGAATTTAATGCCTGGTTTAATTTAGGTAGATGTTATTTACAATAATCTTTAAGAGTGCCATTAATTGTGAAACCTTGTGAAAATCAGTAAATGACTTTGTTTGCTTCCATTGGAACATTAGTGTCATACAGTATTTCTCACTTGTTGTTATGTGGAGTTTCTTCATGTTGTGGGGCAGATTGCTGAAACAATCTTTCACTTGGTGATACAAGCACCAAATTTGGCACACAAGTGCTTCAGAACCTACTCTCTCAGAAAATTACATTATCCACTTGAAAAAACAAAATGGCCGCCATTTTTCTAGATGGCCCCCATTCTAAGTGGTTTTAAATGGTGTTTGAACTATATTTTGATTGAATAATCCTATTTTGATGGTCTATAGATCGAAATATATGTTTTTGAGTATAAGAAATCCAATTCTGCATTTAGAAAATCAAAATTATTGAATATTATGATGATACAATGGGAATTAAACGAAGAAAAATTCTCTCGGTAATGTTTCCGATGTGATGTCTAGGTACGTGACCACCCAATGTAAAGACATGTGGTAGGACAGTGAGCTGTGTATATTGCATTTCAACAGTGCTAGAAGATGTAGTATGGCGTATCTGGGGTTGACCATCATCCAATCTGGATTGGTCTAACCTGATGCGCAACAGGTTGATTGCCTGAAATTGTGGTATGTTTTTGGCTATCATGGAATAGCCATCAGAACTACACTCATAACGGGTGGGGGGAGACTTCAACTCCTCTTTCGTATGTGTCTGACAGAAGCAACACATCCTCCAGTCAGCTTTTAGTTGCGCAACTCAATGGATTATTGGTGGACATCTTGTGTTATAAGGTTAAAGGCCGAGGAGCTATCCTTTTACCATCCAACCGTACAAAACATCAAAGCACATTGAAATATAGGATGCAACTAGGTTCAAGCATCTGGTGCCCTACACCTAGCCCGATCGTCCATCCAGTGCCGTTTAAGTCCCATGCGATCTGTACACCATCCAGGTAACTTAAGCCCCGTTACCCTTGGCTCGGCTCTCCTGCGCTAGCACATCCTGTCAATTCAGGTGCGGCTATCTAACTACAATACTACAACTAACTAAACTTCTAGTTGAGATATATACAGGGGCTTATTAGATAGCATTTGGGACACTAAAATACAACCCCAATTCCGAAATAGTTAGGACAAAATGTAAATTATGAATAAAATCAAAATGCAATGACTTTCAGATCACATGAGCCAATATGTTATTTACAATAGAACAGAGATAACATTTCAAATGTTGACACTGAGACATTTTACATTTTTATCCACAAAATGAGCTTATTTCAAATTTTCTGGCTGCAACAGGTCTCAATAAAGTTGGGACACAGGCAAAAAAGGGCTGAAAAAGCAATTAATATATAAGAGAATCAGCTGAAAGAACATTTAGCAAGTAATTAAGTTAACTGGCATCAGGTGTGTAACATGATTGGCTATAAAAGGGATGTCTTAGAGAGGCTGAGTCTCTCAGAAGTAAAGATGGCCAGAGGCTCTCCAACCTGTGAAGGCTTGCATAAAAAATTGTGGAAAACTTTAAAAACAATGTCCCTCAACGTCAAATTGCAAAGTCTTTGAAGGTCTCATCATCGACAGTGCATAACATCATCGAAAGATTCAGAGAAACTGGAAAAATCTCTGTACGGAAGGGACAAAGCTGAAGACCTTTACTGGATGCCCGTGATCTTCGGGCCCTCAGACGCCACTGCATCACTCATCGGCATGATTCTGTCATTGACATTACTAAATGGGCCCAGGAATACTTCAAGAAACCACTGTCTGTAAACACAGTCCACCGTGCCATCCACAGATGCCACCTAAAACTCTATCATGCAAAAAAGGAAGCCATTGTTGAGCATGATGCAGAAGCGCCGCCGTGTTCTGTGGGCCAAGGCTCATTTAAAATAGACTGTAGCAAAGTGGCAAAGTGTCCTGTGGTCAGAAGAGTCCAAATTTGACATTCTTGTTGGAAATCATGGCTGTCATGTCCTCCGGGCTAAAGAGGAGAAAGACCACCCCTCCTGTTATCAGCGTTCAGTTCAAAAGCCAGCATCTCTGATGGTATGGGGATGCATTAGTGCATATGGTGTGCGACACTTGCATGTTTTAAAATGCACCATGAATGCTGAAAGGTATATAAAGGTTTTAGAGCCACATATGCTCCCCTCCAGATGATATCTATTCCAGGGAAGGCCTTGTGTCTTACAGCAGGACAATGCAAAACCACATACTGCAGCTATTACAAAGGCATGGTTTTGAGTAGAAGAGTCCGTGTGCTGAACTGGCCTGCCTGCAGTCCTGATCTTTTACCGATCAAGAACATTTGGCGCATAATTAAACTAAAAGTCCGTCAAAGGAGACCTAAAACTTTCCAGCAGCTGGAAGCCTGTATCAAACAAGAGTGGGATCAAATTCCAATGGCTAAACTCAAGAAACTTGTCTCCTCAATGCCCAGACGCCTCCACTCTGTGTTAAAAAGAAGAGAGGATGCTACACTATGGTAAACAGGCCCCTGTCCCAACTTTTTTGAGACCTGTAGCAGCCATCAAATTTGAAATGAGCTCATTTTGTGGATAAAAATTGTAAAATTTCTCAGTTTCAACATTTGCTATGTTATCTCTGTTCTATTGTGAATAAAATACTGGCTGGTATGATTTGAAAGTCATTGCATTTTGATTTTATTCACAATTTACACTTTGTCCCAACTATTTCGGAATTGGGGTTGTACACTACAAACTGCAGTGAGTACACAACTACAACACTTAGGAAACTACAACTACAGCTAGTACACTACAAGCCGACACTGAACCCCATGCTGAGTCTCACAGCAGTGATGTCACCAGAGTGCCCTGGTTGTGCTTTGACATCACTCTTATAAAATAGTACAAACCAATAGAGCTTGACCACAGCATTTCAATGAATGATCATGGATGTTGCCCTTCAACTTAATGCAATATCTGTGACCAGTCAGGTTCCGAAAACACAAATTCTGAGTCATGTAATAGCCGCCATCTTGAAAACTGGCAGCCATACTGGAATTCAATTGACACCACTGAGTTCTTCCAGTCAGAATACATTCATTTTGATGTTTGGATCATTAACACATTTCTGTGTTAAAGCCATTTTTTTGCATTTGACGAGGCGGCCATCTTGAAAACTGGCGGCCATCTTGGATTTTCAGCTGGATAACGTACTTTTCTTAAAAAGTACATCCTGGACATCATTTGTACCAAATTTGGTGCTTGTATCACCAAGTGAAAGATTCTTATGGAATATTGGCTTAATCTGCCCCACTAATGAATATAGATTTTCTTAGAATTTTTTGTGCTTTGCCAGTCAGAGTTACCAGTAATTTTGGAGCCCACTGTACTCAACTTGATATGTTGACTTAATCTCTGAGTTGTATGAAAGTCCATTTTAGCTTGACCAAAATGACGTTTCTGTGCTGCTGTCAGTCTTATCTGATGATGATTGGCTATTCTGCTGAATGCGGGAAAACAAATTGAAAGCTGCGATAATTTAATTGTCTTTCCTATGCTTATCATGTATCAGTTTGTTTTTATGATACATTTTGTTTCACTATGGGATAAATACCTTTGTTAATTTTGACTCAAGTTCGCTTTGACAGATTGACAACCCATGCTGCTGTCTCTCCGCAGCCCAAGAACGCGTCCACTTTTGTTCTATCTTTTTTTTATTTTACGTATTTAACAAACACAAGACAGCCAGGATCCTACACACCATTGCAGATGCCATTCTGTGTTTAAATTTTTGATTCTGGCAACTCTCACTCACATGTCAAATGATGAATGTGTAGTCTGTCATGGTCTTTGGCCACGTCAAGAACTTGACTCTATAATTGCCGCATCTGATGCAGTAACCGTCGTAACAGACAAAAATATTGTGTAGTCTGAGTCTGGTTTTACAAGCAATCACAATAAATGTAGTCTCTGCAGCAGTAATCAGTCATAGATGTAGACCTAGCTATCATAGGATAATAGAATCTTTGGCTATGATGGGTCCAAGATGGTGCCTATTGTCACATGATTCCTGATAACTGAAATCAAGTTGGCCAAACTCTGTGTATTTAGGGTTCTGGTGTGTGTTATTCCCTCATTTTTTTATTTTAATAAAATGTCTGGAGCCTCTAATATTTTATTATTTATTTATTTATTTATTTATATTTTTTTGGGATGGGGGCTCTATATAAAATGGTTTAATTTTCAAATAATGAGTCAGAAGTGATTTTTAAAGATGAGGCATGGTTTGTTTGAATTGTCATGCTTTCTGTTTCGAGGTAAACTGTTGTTATAGGCCTTACTTGGTATATGTCTTATCCATTTTCTTGGAACCAATTAAATAGTTGTAATTTTATCAGAGGAAAGACAGATAAGGTGATACGAATACCTAGTGTGTCATCATGCTCATTTTAGCTGTCACTCAAACAATAGTTTTTATGATTTGGGCAATAGCAGCCATTCGCTTTGAATGCTGCCTTTGTCAAACCTTTGTCAGTAAACCCTTTGTTGCATGTTGTCCAATATTTTGGACACAAGTTAAGTAAGGTTTATTTTCTCTAGGCTCATAGATATCCTGAAAACACAGAATGTGCATTTTACTGGACATTTCCAGATAATAATTTCCTCAATAGGTGCCTCTCTGATTAGTCACATGATTTACCACAAACAATCACAATGGCTGCATCCACAATTAAAAGGTAGGTTGACAAAAGCCAGAAATAGTCTTATATTGTTCAAGTTTTGATCAGACTTTTTTCTGTTGGGGGATGGAAATACATTATATAGCACAAACTGAGAACACATAACCTATGTAATGCATGTCTACTGTTTGGAATACATCTGAGTCTATGCTCTCTCAAAAATATTGGACATTATGCATGCCGAGTAAATAGCTCAAATAAGCAATGTCTAGAATACAGATAGATCATCATGCATATCAATGACCAGGTTTCTTCAACTTCACATTATTTCTGTCACTCCGCATGCATAATGTCCAAAATACTGGACGGCAGTGTACACACACACACACACACACACACACACACACACACACAAAATATTGCACCAAATCCCAACAAATGGTCCAAGGCATTTGTATGTACTTTATGCATCTAAGGGTTAAGGCTATTACATTAACCAAGTTCAATTAAATTACCACAATTATGAAATTATACATATCACCAGTTGTTCTCCTGGCTTTCTATTCACTGCTGAGGACATGTTTATCATCATTTCCTGTCTGTAGGCCATACAGGTGCCATCATTTCTAAGATCAAATAATTTCAAAGCACAAAATTCTCATTCCAATGCTTCTTGTTTAAAATATCCTCAACACGGAAATACAGTTCCATTCAATTCTTCTAAAGGGATGACTAAAATCATCAGTACTACAGAATGACAAGCAAAATGCTTTTGTCGAGACAAAAAGACACTGATTTTATCTAAAAATCAAACTGGCTGAAAGGCCACAGTGAAATAGGAAGTGCTCCCGCTCTTAATACCATACACAGCAGAACAGCAAGACATGAATTCACCTCGGGCCATTGTGGCCAAAGCATCTGAGTCTAATTTTAATAAGTGTTCATGATATTGGCTAAACTGGATGTCATGTAGAAAATACTAATAAATGTGGCAAGAGAAATAAAGAAGAGATTGCCATTATATGATTATATGACTATGTGCATATCAAATATGACTGTTCAGTAAATTAAAATATTGAGCTTATGCTCAGCTTATTCTTCAGTGCTCATGAAAGTGCCTTTTGATGCGTGGATAACTTTCTGTCAAATAGCTGCGAGAATGTCAGAGGACTGAAACCTCCTGCTGTCATTTTATCATTGGTCTAAAATTGGCCAACCTTTCCTGTATGTCACATTTAGTTAATCTATATTCAGCTTTACACAGTCAGGGATGAAAGGTCATTTATCTCAGCTGGCTTATTATATCATTTACTGTGAAGCCATGGTGGAGTATTGTGAAATTGAAATTAAATGAACTGCTTGTTCGAGAGGGAAATGGATTGGGTTACTATTAAAATAATTACTAACAGCAATTCCCACTGTAATAAGGTCGATCTTTCCAAGGCTGTTGTAGAAAATATTCTTCTTTCAGTAGATTTTGAATTTATCTTTCAAGGGTATGAATTTATAACAGAAGTGAATTTTATATTTTTATTATTAAAACTTATTAGTTTCATTTTGCTGTGCATATTTTTCCTTTCATTCATTGGAAATATGTGCCTGGGCTCAGTAAAATATATTTGCTAGAAACTAGACATTATCCCTCAAAAAATATTTAATATGGTTTAGAACATGTACGGGCACGTGCATAGGTATTTGGACAGTGACAAAATGTTCATAATTTTGCCTCTGTATGCTATCACAGTGGTTTTGAAATACATTTGTAAAACAATCAAGATGTGCTTGAAAGATAGACTTTCATGTTTAATTTGAAGGCGTTACCTCAAATTTTCTGTGTACTGTGTAAGAATTTCAAGCATTTATACACATAGTCCCCCCAGTTTTTGGGGCTAAAAAGTATTTGGACAAAAACATAAGGATAAATGAAATTTTCATTTTTAATGCTTGGTAGCAAATCCTTTGTAGTCAATGACTGCCCGAGGTCTGAAACTCATAGACATCATTAGATGCTGGATTAATACCCCGAAGATGCTCTGCAGATCTTCACTGCAGTTGTCTTCAGTTCGTGCATGTTCTTGGGCATTTTGAGTTCAGCAAGTGAAAAGCATTCTGGTGACTGACTTGGCCATTGTAAAGAATTCCACTTCTTTGCCTTAAAACTTTTTGTGTTTATTTGAGTCATTTGAGTTATTTATTATGCTTTGAGTCATTATCCATCCACACTGTGAAGCACCACGGAATGCATTTTGAAATATTTATCTGAATCTGAGTGAATAATATAGTCCTATAGATTTCAAAATTAATCTGGGTGCTTTTGTCAGCTGTCAAGTCATCAACACATGCAATGGAACTGGTTCAGTTGGCAGCCATACATGCCCACACATGACCCTGTTTCACAGATAGGGTGGTATGATTTGAATCACAAGCCTCCTACCAATTATTTTCTTCTTGTACTCTAGTACACGTTGATCTTTGTCTTTTCTGCCCTTTGTATTTTGTCCCACAACTGTACAGGCTTTTTTACATGATTGAGCAAAAATCCTGATTTTGAGACTTACCAGTATATCCTTTGGTGAAGTCTTCTCTAAATTTATTGATATTGTCACAGATTTGCTTAACTTTTGGAGAGTGTTTTTAATCTGACCACCTGTTGTGAAGGAATTTTTCTTCACCAGGAAAAGAATTCTTCTATCATCTATCTCAGTTGTTATCTGTGGTCTTCAGGACCTTTTGATTTTCCATAACTCAATGGACCAATCTTCATCTCTAAGAACGAATCAGTTGGCCGAAGTTGTCACACCAGATGTTTTTGCAATTTCGCTGAAGCTCTTGTTCTGATTTTTCAGCCTAATGATGGTTTGCTTCACTGGCAGTAGCAGCTCTTTGGAAATCATTTTGAGACTTAACCGCTACTGATTCCAAATGCAAACTCCAACTCTTAAATCAACTTTTATCTGCTTACTTGTAAATGAAATAATGCATACCTGGCCATGGAACAGCTGCGAGGCCACATGTTATTTTTACAATTACTTTTTTCCCCTTGAAAAATGGAGGAGCACATATAAAAAGTTTTGTAAATCCTACGCCATTAACCCATTTTGGAGGTAAATGTCCTTAAATTAATGCTGTAAGTCTGCATTTTGAGCTTGTATTTATTTTTTTAGTAATGTCTCCAATTTGGTGTGGGAGAAAACTGAAATAACAATATTGCTGTCAATGCCCTAATAGTTATGGACCTGACTGTGCGTAAGAATCAAAATCATGTAACTGGGAATAAGTGTACTTGATGTATCTGTGTTCTCTCACTTTCCCTGGCAATACTGGGAGAAGTATGTAGCAATAGAGGGAACATAATGATGAACAATGGCTGGTATCAATATATTGGATTCAAAGCGGCTTCACCATACATCAAAATTGTCTCCTGTTTTGCCTGTAAGGGACGCCAAAACTGTGACCTCTACAGTGTGATATTGCTTACTGCCATCACTCAAAAACCAATTTCATCTGAAACAGTAAAGTTTTAGCATCATCAATTTTACCACTGCTCTCATCGATTGAACGTGGGTAATTTCATGATATACATGAGTAGCACAAATAAACTTTAATTAATTTGTCCCTTTAAGTGGCTGGTAAAAAGTGACTGTTCCTTTCACGGTGGTAGATTTGCCTCAATCATCTGCTGTTAATTATTGTTGTTAAGCATTGGCCCCAATATATTTAAGTCTAAAAATTGCCTGTGGTGATTGATTCAAAATTTGCTGAATGTGTTTGGAAAGCACAAATTTGTGTGTGCATGTTCGTGCGTGTGCGTGCATGTGTGCAGGCATGCGTGTCTGCACGCATGCGCTTGTGTATGCATGTATGTTTGTTTGTCCTTTGAATAACTCAGGAGAGTTCGGCAAAGTGAAATTTAGTGCGCGTATTGCTGAGGACCCAGGAACGTGCATTATTGCGTTAAAAGTTGTTTGGCTGAGCGGTTCTTCAGAAATTAAGGAAGGTACAAGCTCCAATACCACTCAGGCCGCAATTAAATGAGCACTGCACTATACTTCGCAAGCAGCAATTGAACGGATACGGCACTGGTTTCCCAAATTTACCACATGAAGTAGAAATTTAGGTGTTACTTTTGAAGGAGGATGATAATTGATCTCAAAATTGCATGTCTGCCAACATCTACACCACAGACATTACAAAAAGATTTAAGAGCTGTTGCTTTTTAGTTTTACTACTCATAATTATGAACTGAAGACCTTATGCATGAAACACAACTGTCCATTGACAGTCCGGCTGCCATAATTAGTTTTTTCTCAGTCTCTGAGCTGAGATTATGAAATATTATCATGAGGCTGGATTATTTTACATATGCATTTCTCCTGTAGCAAAAAGGCTGGATTCATTTAAAAATTACTCTAAAATGTATCCTTTTTCAGACCTCTAAGAGATTCCCCACTTTTGCCAATAGAAATTGAATTTGTGCCTTCTGGCTTATCTGTCCCCATGGGCATGGCCCAGTCAACAGGTCATTGGCCTATACTGTGTCCTCTCGCTCTGAAGCCATTAATCATCAGCTGCCAAATAGCGATCATTTGTCACTCTGAGTATCATGAAGTTGTTTTCTTATTTCAAATCCAAGGGCTATCCACATCACTGCTGGAAACAGAAAGGGACCAGTATATTTACAATGTATGTAATAGTCTACAGCTAAATAGGGTGCATTTGGGTCCTATATTTTTTTTTTTTTCCAATTTTTTCAGTGGATCTCGATGAGAGATGGAACATGATATGCTCTTCATGGAAGGTCATACTTGTCCTAGACCTACTCCAAGTGAGGACTTAATGGTTTCATTGCTTGTAAAAAAAAATGTGTATGAGGCTATGATGCACTATTATGCACTACATGTTATGTTATTATGCACTACAATTTGCTGTACATGCAAATTTCGGATTTCTGTTTTCATCCAAGTCCTTCTTTCCCAAAATGTGAATGAATAACTTTATTTAATTTGTTCAACAAATAAAATGTGGAATACAAAAATGCACATTTAAAACTGAATATCTTTTTCACACATTTTTCTTAAGAAAAATGCTTGTAAATACGTATATATTTAGGAAATAAAGCAAGGTTTGGTCCTTTTTTTTCTGCAAGAAGTTGATGGAGTGTATCTCACTCATAGTGTGGGTCTTTGTATTGTTAAAAAAGGCTGCTCTCTCATAATGACCTGATCCTAAATACCAAACTGTGCAATAAGATTGTCAGTACTATTGTGGTGTGATACATAACCTGGTTGATAAATTGTTTCTTTAAAGCCATGAGAATATCGATCCTGACTCAGCGGGCATCAGCAGTTTTTCATGAATACTTAAACTTTTTTGTTTCCTTCTTAATTGCTTGGAACATGACCATGTAGAATAAAAACCTGTCTGAAACCTACTTAGTAGAACATGGGGGAGAATCTGCTCAATTGCCCTCTAAATTCCCAGTTCAGCTTTTGTGTTCCAACAAATATCCATCCATCTATCCATTTTCTTCCCCTTATCCGGGGCCAGGTCGCGGGTGGTAGCAGATTAAGCAAAGTAGCCCAGGCATCCCTCGCCCCACTACTTCCTCCAGCTCTACCTGCGGGACCCCAAGCCGTTCCCAGGCCAGCCGGGAGATATAATCCCTCCAGCGTGTCCTGGGTCTGCCTCGGGGCTCCGCCCTGCTGGACATGCCTGGAAAACGTCTAAAGGGAGGCATCCAGGATGCATCAAACCAGATGCCCGAACCATCTCGACTGACTCCTCTCGACATGGAGGAGCAACGGTTCTACTCTGAGCTGCTCCTGGATGTCCGAGCTCCTCCCCCTATCTCTAAGGGTCAGCCCAGCCACCCTGAGGGGAAAGCTCATTTTGGCCGCTTGTATTCGTAATCTTGTCCTTTCTGTCACAACCCAAAGCTCATGATTGTAGGTGAGGGTTGGAATGAGATCGACCGGTAAATCAAGAGCCTCGCTTTTAAGCTCAGCTCCTTCTTCACCACAACGGACCGGTGCAATGCCTGCATTACAGCAGATGCTGCCCTGATTTGCCTGTCAATCTCACACTCTATCTTACCCTCATTCATGAACAAGACCCTGAGATACTTAAACTCCTCCACTTGGGGTAACAACTCACCCCCCACCTGGACGGGAGAATCCACCTTTTTTCGGCAGAGAACCATAGCCTCAGATTTGGAGGTGCTGATCCTCATTCCAGCTGCTTCACACTCGGCTGCAAACTGCTCCAGTGTGCATTGGAGGTCACAGCCTGATGAAGACAACTGGACAACATTATCTGCAAACAGCAGAGATGCAACCCTGAGGCCACCAAACTGGACTCCCTCTAAGCCTCGGCTGTGCCTTGATATCCTGTCCATCCACATCATGAACAAAATTGCTGACAAGGCACACCCATGGCGGAGACTGACACTAACTGGAAATGAGTTTGACTTTGTGCCAAGAATGCGAAAACAACTCCAGCTTTGGTAGTACAGGGATCGGATGGCTCGAACTAACGGCTTCAATGCCCCATACTCCTGCAGCTACCCCCACAGGATACCTCATGGGACACGGTCACAAGCCTTCTTCGAGTCCACAAAACACATGCAGACTGGATGGGCAAATTCCCACGATACCTCCTGTATCCATGCGTGGGCAAAAAGTTGGTCCACTGTTCCACAGCCAGAACAAAACTCGCATTGCTCCTCCTGAATCTGAGGTTCGACAATCAGGCATAGCTTCCTTACCTGTGCCCTGGCATAAGCATATCCTGGGAGGCTGAGCAGTGTGATCCCCCTGTAGTTGGCACACTATGGTTCCTTTTTAAAAAATGGGAATCACCACCCCAGTCTGCCAATCCAAGGGCACTGTACCCGACATCCATGCAATGTTAAACAGGCGTTTCAACCAACATCCAGAGCCTTCAGCATCTCAGAAAGAATCTCCAACCCTGGTGACTTGCCTCTGCTGACCTTTCAAACCAACTCAGTGACTTCCACTAGGTATATAGACGAAGTCTCACCCAAATCCTCCGCCTCTGCCACCTCAACGGAGGGCATGTCTGCAGGTTTCAGGAGCCCCTCAAGGTGCTCCTTCCACCGCCAAATATCCCTAGTCGAGGTCAGCAGTTCCCCACCCCTGCTGAAAACAGCTTAGGCCAAGCCCTGCCTTCTCCTCCTGAGTTGTCTGACAGTTTGCCAGAACCTCTTTGAGGTCACCCTAAATTTCTTCTCCATAGCCTCCCCAAACTCCTCCTAAACCCGAGTTTTTTCTACTGCAACCACCTTCTAGCCTGCCGGTACCTGTAGGCTGAGTCAGGATTCCTCTAGGCCAGTCAAGCCCTAACAGCCGCATTCTTCAGCTTGACGGCTTCCCTCACCACTGGTGTCCACCAACGGGTCCTTGGGCTGCTGCCATGACTGGCACCTATAACCTTAGGCCACAGCTCAGGGCAGCCACTTCCTCAATGGAGACTTTGAACAGGGTCCTATTGGACTCCATGTCCCCAGCCTCCACTGGGATACAGGAAAAGCTCCTCAGGAAGTGAGTCCTCTACCAAACGTTTCCCGTCGACCCTCACAACACAACATAGGTTTATGGTGACTACCTACTGATGGTGGTCCAAGGAGCGATAAACCTTGAACTAGCAACAGGGTTTTGGGCAACCAAGGCACAACAAAGCACAAGGGCTATGAAGGCTATCCCTTCTGGTGAAAAATGGACAGAAGGGCGACTGTGGCACAAATCACAGAGAATTTCAACGATTCTTACATGAGGACTGTGTCACAACAAACCGTGAATACCACCCTGCTACGTTTAGAGCTTTTTTGATGCATATCTGTCGAAGTGCCCATTCCATTTCCGTTCCACCACCAAAAGCACCTACAAGGGATACATGAGCATCGAAACTGGACCTCAGAGCAATCAAAAAGGTAACCTGGTTCAGTGAGTCCTATTTTATTCACATCATGTGCACCAGCCAGGTATATCTGCGTCATTTTTCGGGGGAAGAGATATCACTTGGATGCACTGTGGGAGGAATCAAGCTGGTGGAAAGAGTGTGATGCGCAGAAAATTTTCTGCTGGGAAACCGCAGCTTTGGGAATTCCAGGTAGACTTAGTTTGATCTAGCTGTTTTTGCAGCATGATAGGGACTTCCAAAATCTTAGGCTGGTGGTTTTATTGTCGTGGCTGATCGGACACCATTGAAACTACCTGCCTAATACAGTTTCGGTTGAAATCAACTCTGCACTGCAGTTACCTGCCAAAATTTACACAGTGCCCAACATACCCATAGCTTGACATTTAAAATAGTTTGAAGGACTGTGTACAACTGATTTTGAGTCTGCCCAAAGGTATCCATGTAATGGGTCAGCTCGGTAAAACATGTCTGCTCATGTGCTGTTTATCGAAAGTACACTTTATTTATTTATTTGTTTTTATTTCGGCATGATTGTACAGTCGTTTCATGACAATTTCAACACAACATGTATCATGACCGAAAGGGTCGCGGGAGAAGCGAGATCGCTTGTCAAAGTCCCGCCCCCAACTCCCAGAAAAACAGTTTGATTATGGTTAAGATATCATAAAGATTTATGAATCGTAACAGAGCTGAGTGTCCATTTACACTACGATTTAAGCGTCACAACATAAGATCATAAAGATTTATGAACATCATGAAGAATTTTAATCACAATATAGCTGAGTGTCTATAAACAACCCCTATTGTTTATGCACGTTATGGTTCCGTTTAATTTATCCAATGCCATTTTGTTGGATAAGTTTATAGTTATTCAAACATGCACATTTCAAAAGATACTTAAAGACCTTCAGATTGTCTGCCATTCTAATATTGTCTTCAAGTATGTTCCATGCACTGACTCCAGCCACAGATAAGGAGTGCTCACTCCGAGTCGATTTGACCCTTCTCGTTTGCAACAACATTCTGCCTCTTAGGTCATGGATACATTCACGTTGAAGAAATAGGCATTGTATATTTCTAGGCAATTCTTTGTGGTATCCTAAATATACAATTTGCAAGGAGTTGAATTTTATTATATCCTGTAATTTAAGAAACTTTGCCTTAATAAACAAATCGTTTGTATGAGTTCCATAAGGAACGTAATGAATAATTCTAAGGGCACTTTGCTTGTTTTCCTTTGCGACTGGCAAAAATGGAATTTAATTTTTTGATGGGAACTCCTTTTCTCACTGCCCCACTTAGGTAAAAGTCCTTCTCATATATTGTTTGGTTTGAAAATTGGTGATTCTAAAGCACAAATAATTTTGATAATGTTTTTTTTTTTTTTTTGCTACAGTAAATAAGAATTGTAGGATTGTTACATGTGCTGGGCAATAATATAACCTCCAAAACTAGCTTATTATGGATGGAAAGTGAACAGAAAAATAAAGAATGGACAAGAAATAAAGGACTCCCCGGAAAGCTGTCCTCAGTGGCGCACTAATTATCCCGGCGCCGTAATTAAGACTAACCTTTAAAGTCCACTGGGCATTCAGTTTCTTCTCAATACCTCTTGACATATAGACAGCTTTGGAGTAGCTGTTCAATAGAAATGGCTGTGGAATACTTAGGTGCCCCAGCTTGAAATATGATGCCTGCATTGTGTGCAAGGACAGTGGGAGTGCATCATTATTTTAATGTCTCTCTTTGCGTGCCAAGCTGACAAAACAAGGCAATAATTATGAGGCTCGATTGATGTGTTTTTACTGCCCCAGGTGGTATTTCCGCCTCCATCTTTTTTTCCAGTATAAACTGTATCCTTGTTGTTTGTGTTATATTTCACTGGCTATTGATTGCTATTATGGCAAATTCGATGTGCACAATAGCACTCTATCAGCAAAGTACAGGTTAATTATCTCGGGGTCAGCTTCTCTTGTTTCCACATGGAAAACCTTGGCCCCTCTCATTATAGGTTACAGTAATTCAAAATAAATGGTATGTCTTTGTTCTATAAAGATGGTGATTAATGGCCACGCAGGGCTTTTTTTTCAGTGACTGCCTCTCAAAACCTGTTTGTGTAGGTCACGATTACCATTACCTGTCCTTATAAATATGTGCTTGAAAGTTAAAATTTAAACATCAGAAATGTGGCTGTGGTTGGCTGCATTTAAGTTCAGAAATTGCACTTCGTTTGTGTTTGAAAGCAGGGGTAGGGAAACTGAAAAATAACCCTTCCAATCAACCTACTTAAGCAATATGTCTCCGGCTCTGACTTTTCTAAAGAAGGAGTTGTCGAGGGTTCCGCAAATTGATGTTGTCTGTTCACACTCAATGGGGTCATTCTGAAATATTTCATTTTCTCCGTATACAAGGGAAAAACAGTAAGCATCAAGCTGAGGGTAAATTTGTTATTGGCCGCAGTAATGATTTCCAATTGACATCACCCAGAGGACGGATGTAGTTCAATATAACTTGCTAAACCACACATTATTTCCTATTTTATGTGTTAGATTTTGTATTTAAATATCTTTGCAATAAGACTTTTTGTAATTTATCTTGAATGCTTTGCGCTCTAGCAGCTTTTTACATGAAAAACCATGGGAAGCAAAATTAAAGATGCTTGTCTTTTATTTTATTTATTTATTTATTTATTGCTGATACTTGGTCATTAAATGGTAACATGGCAGCCTTATTTAATTTGCTCTGTGATTAGTCCCATTAACTACATATTGCCTGCAAAAACTCCAGGACATAGATAATGGTTGGCAAACAGGAAAACACTTCACTGTCTTTCCTGCTTGTTAATGGAGAGAACTGATTTTTGTGTAAGTTCTGAAAATGACATTTCCCATTTGTGAAAGAGTGCAGCTCTTAGACATTTTACTTAGTGGAGATTAATTGGCCTTATAACCACCAGAGAAGCCTGTCGATGAGCTGGAGTTAATGGCATTGATTGTGGATATTGTGTTTGTTTCTGCAGGGACTCCAGTGAATCGGATTCCTATCATGGCCAAGCAGGTGTTGGATCTCTACACTCTCTACAAGCTTGTGACAGAAAAAGGCGGCTTAGTGGAGGTCATCAATAAGAAGATATGGCGTGAGATCACCAAGGGCCTGAACCTGCCTACCTCCATCACAAGTGCAGCTTTCACTCTCCGAACACAGTGAGTGACAGCTCTGACAAGCCAGATATGGGGGTTGACTGTACTGTATAAGAGCTATATCTCACTCTTTTCAGCACATACAACAGTGTGCATTATTGAAATGTTCTAATTAAATTATGAAAATATTTAATGTTACTTGAAATTTTTGGTCACTTTGGGAATATTTACAATTTATAAATTGTAAATATTCCATGTTTGTTATGTACAATATATCTTGTTTTTTACGCATACAATTTTAGTGGTACCTGCAAACACATTTCACGCATTGTTAGGCCAAAAACAATGGGTTTTAAAAATTGTCAAAAATATGCTACTGGTTTACCTCAATGTGAACAAATTGATTTGGATTTTTTTTTTCCCTGAAGGCACTTACTGTACATAACTTATCTAGTACGCAAACATACCTGTATGCTAATATGTTTGAAAGTGCAAATTAAAAGGGCACATGCATTAGGAATGAATTCACATTTTAATCATTCTGAACAAGATAAATGAATAAATAAAATAACTGAGTTTGCTTGATTCAGCCTAATTATTGTCTCAACACGATTTAGCTTAATGTACAGGAAAAGGCAAATCGTCAAAGTAATTGTCATCTTGCTACTTTTACATTTTCATTTGGCCCAGGATTTGCATAAATGGTTATAAAACAATTTCAGCGCGTTGAACACTGTGTCAGTTGAGGTAAATTTTATCACTGAGAATTGCATCCAGAAAACTGTTGAAACTTAAAAAATGAAACAAGCTGCAAAGATAGATTTTACTTTATTGTGTGCTATCACGCAATGCAGTCAAGTGCTTGGGTTTTGTTAAGTACGCTCAATTTTTTCAGTTTTTGGCCGCATGTCGCTGATGTATTCAAAATAGTGCGGACCCCCTGTGCACAGGTCCGCGTGGTCACAAAATCAGGGCTGTACGCAGTCAGTCTGCTCGGACTCTGTTGATGACAAAATTTAAGTCAGACGCACTGTCCGCAAGCTGTAACTTAATATGCTCCTGGTAGCTATATCAAGGTCCTGAATCAATGGAAAAATTCTTTAATTATGCCTTTGCTCCTGCGTGGGCGGTGGGTGGAAGTCATGCTGCTTCCCCAGCATCTGTCTGTTTGTCCGCACGTCTGTGCAACCCACGGGACGTGTGTGTGTGTTATCTAATGAAGGAGTGGACAGTTTTTGACCAAATTGGATAAGATAACTTCTCACAGAGGGTAGATGAATTGATTAGAATTTGGGAATCATTGGGTCAAAGGTCAAGGTCACATAAGGCTAGACATTACTGTTGTGAACAGTCAACACTGCTGGCCAACAAACGAGCAGAAATAAATCATGTGGACATGAAAAGTAATCTACAGCAGTATGTATTCAGTAAAAACCCAGCACACGCTTATTTCAGTAAGTTACCCATTTTTTTGAGTACAGAAACTGTCGTGAATCCTGCTGAATGGCCAGTAAACCATGTATGACAGTATTTAGCTGGGAGAGCACAGAAACGTTACACATATTTATGAGGACAACGACACAACCGATAAGACTGCCAGGTCACTTCATAAAGATATTTTCTGCTACTTTCTAATAAAACGACGCCAGTAACGTTAGCCCTAGCATCGGAAACAAGCTAACGTTAGCTTGACTGCAACATCACAGTAACATCACATGCACTACGGAGTACTGTAACAATTACAAGACGCTGGCTATTCGAACAGCAACTGTGCTTGTAAGCGACGTTCACTCACTTATTTGCAGAGCGAAAATGAATTGATGCCGGTTAGGGCTGGAGTTAGTACCAGCTGTGCATGTGAGCGATGCCAACTCGCTTATTTGCAGAGCATTGCAGTGTAAAAATGAACCAACGAATAAAGCAGGGGTTTACCTGTCAAGCAGAAAAGTCGCCAACTCTGTGTCGGTTTTTAATCCTTCCAGATCACGGAGTTCCCTCCACCTCTGAAAAGCCACTCGGATGTTCACTCTGGTTTTATCCCGGGCTTTGTCTAATTCTTTCTTTTGTGCTTTTTTTTCTTCTGGCTTTCTCTTCTTACTTGTCTTAGCCGTGTGTGCTGTGGTCGGTAAAGGAGGTATCGGTATTTTTTTCCTCGCTGATGGCCTTTGTTGCGCCATTAGTTTCTCTAAGCTCCTGAACCCTCTCTTGGAGATTTGAGCTTGACTGAGCACTGGCGTGAACTGAGGAGGAAGGTGGAGGAGGCTGTCCGCAGCGCGTGCATGTGCACTGTTTGACGGCTGTCAGACACCATCCTGGCTCTCATTGGTTCTTTTTGGTCGGTCCGAACGATTCTTTTAAATTGCAGTAGGTGCAGTAAGTGGGTTTAAAGGAATCTTTTTTTTAATTATAGAGTACTAGTTTTATGTAATACTGTCTGTACACAGTGACAGTTTTAGCAAAAATGACAAAAAGTTACTTTTATAAGACTTACCAACTGCAGCTTTAAAGGAGCTTATAGAAACTAATTATGTAATGTAAATATAGCATACACAGTTATACACAATTACAGTTCGTCAGTCAGTTAATCTATCAACAGTAGGATAAAAAGACAATAGAAAAAACATGAATTCCAAAATGAATAATCAAAACAGATCAAAGAGCAGCATTTGTCCTCATTACTTGTTTTCACTCCTCAGGTATATGAAGTACCTCTATCCCTATGAATGCGAGAAGCGAGCGCTAAGTTCACCGGGCGAGCTTCAAGCAGCTATCGACAGTAACCGGCGGGAGGGGCGCCGACAGAGCTACGGGTCAAACATGTTCAGCTACTCTCCTGCTGGGACCCCTAGCAACCTCACCTCACCAAAGATCCACATGCCTCACCCCACCATGGCCACCCCCAACGGCAGCCTCATCTCACAGACCTTTTCCATTAAGAGAGGTCAGGAGAATGTTGTCATTGGCTGCTTTGGTTTAGCTACCATAAATTAGGGCAAGGAAATAATGGAATTGCACTGACTTCAACTAGAGTCCATAAATACAGTTTTGTTTTTACGTCTTGTAAAAGTGGTTGACATCTGGCAGAACAAGACTTCTAGAACAAGTAATCTCACTTTTAAATGTAGTGCATGTTTCTTTCAAAACACCATTCATGCTGTATCATTTATACAGTGCCTAAATCAGGAAATGCAAAGAATACTGTGCCATCTTGGTCTCTTCATTTTAAGGTGTAAGACCATCCTAAATTGGTGGCAAACCGCGCAGAAGAATGCATTGTGTAACGTTGTTGTCACAATAGCTGAGATTCTGTTTGTGATTGAAAAGTAGGACAGAATGGTCATCATGGGAGGAAACATCTTGCAGGACTTCCTTATGTCTCCAACTCAGATTTCCGTGGTTTAGCCTGACTCAAAGAGCATGAGATTTGAGGAGAGCCCCTTCCTGGAAAAAAGAAAACCATATGCATCTGCTTATTTGTTTTTGCACCCTGCTTATGATTGAAAGAAAGATAATCAGCTGCATATCATGCATTTCAGCCCAGTTTATGTTTGCCCTATTTATTTTGAGCAAACTTTCATTACATTTTATGTAGCAGATGCATTTATCCAAACCAAAGTGCAATGAGTACATACCAAATAAACTATAACTAGAGACCATCTGGGATCACATCAGCTGCGACAGCGATGCTGGTGCGGTTTTTCGGTGAAGCAGTCCTCGTTATAACGAGTTCTGTGACTGCGTACCCAGGCCACACCCATCTACAAACTCAGCCTTCCTTTTTTATCCCATCCTCTCACTTGTAATGTTTCGTGGCTGCATCTTACAAGGTTGCAATGCTATCACGTTCACAAGAATTGTCCACAAACAGATACACCCACATACATTACACACAGGTCAACTGAAAACAATATCAACATCACTATGGTAACAACTGCAGGCCATTGGTGAGATAGAATATCTACATTTACTTCCATTTGCCTCAAAATGTTGAAACAGCTTTGCTGGCCCCTACTTTGTTTTGTGGCATTCTGTTGTTTTACAACACAAGCAGCATACAAAGAGCACAGTGTACATGCATATGAAAGAGAAATGTGTGATAATATTTCAGTTGTACTGTTCTTCTGCAGAAGAGTCCGTGCTCCCAGTCGGCAGGGCTGGTCGGCTGTCCATCCCCGTGCCGCTGGCCGGGCACCACGTGGCGGCTGCACAGGCATCGGCTTTGGAGCAGCTGCGGGAGAGGCTGGAGTCTGGCGAGCCTCCACAAAAGAGGATGATGCTGATGGCTGAGGAACAGCACAGAATCATGCAGCACGCGCTCCAGCAAAACCTGCTCGCCATGGCAACACAGCTGCCAATCAACCTCAAACTCAGCAACAGAGGTGGGGTGGAGAATTTGCCTGGAGAAGGATTAATATCAATGATTTTTGCTTGCTGTTGGTTAAAGGTGCACTATGCAAGTTTGTTTATTTTCTGCGCGATTATATTTTTGTCTCAATTCGCTGACATCTCCCCACGATCCGCTAGCTGCCTGCCCCTAAATTCACTGTAAAAAAAACCTGGGCTCTGGAGACCGCACAGGCTTCACAAACTGCAAATAAACACAAGCGGCACAGGCTGTGCCCCATAACATAACAAACCATTCCAGCCAATCACCGATAAGAGTTGACAGTTACAGAAGCATGGGAGGGAGGGTACTATGGGAGGGAGGGGCGAGCTACTTCTGTTTTGCTTGAATTCGAATGTCAACAGAAGTGATGTCAACAAACTTGCATAGTGCACCTTTAAGGTTTTGAGGATTCGAATTCAACTAATATTGGCACCCTTGGTCAATACAAACCAAACACCTTCGTCACCAGCCGCGACAGCGCCGGCTGGTATTGTTTTCACCTTGTGAGACTGTTTGCGTGTATGCCATTATGGCAAAACGTGGTCCTGACGATGCATATTGTTATGGGAACTACAACAGAAACAGTTTTGAGTGATTTGCTAGGTGTTTAGTTGTTTTTCTGTCTGTAAACAGATTTTGTCACCACAAAATCACCGCAACCGTGCAAAGTGCAGTCACAAAATTACACACTTGAGCAGTTGAGGTAAAAATGACAGCCGAGTACGAAGGTGGGTGAGGTCCGAGCAAAGATATTGGAGGTAGCGGGGTAGGAAGAGCAGCCGGTGTGATCCCGTTGCAAGATTATCTGTAGTTATTTCTCATTTTAATATTTAATTAAAAATATTTACCAAAATATGGCATTTAAGTGAAATAAAATATAGAAAGAAAAAATAATTTATAACGACACACATTTCAAAAAAATACTTTTATGTTATCAAGTTCACACTGAACGTAAACATGACACAAGACAAGTTTGGCTTTTAATCATTTACTTCTCTTATAAATGGTCCATTTTTTGTGACAGTTTTTTAGGAACCTACTGATTCTTGAATTTGGTCACAATTTTTTCTGCCCTTTGTTTCCTATATATCACAATGTAGATATGGAATTTTTATTCTTGATTACATGCATGGTCATCTCTGACATATTGTGGCTTAAAAGATTAAACAACACTTCAAAATATATGTAATTAAGAATACTGTGCAGTTATTGAGAAAAAATTAACAGTTGGTTATCCTGGGATTACAATTTTGATTAGAATAAAAACCAGTTTACACAGTGGGGCCCCAGGACTGACATTGAGAACCACTGGACTTAACACTTTGGCTGAGTTCAAGATGGGGGAAAGGGATGGGTTATCATGTGTGTATGTTTGCCACAGTTATTGCATACCCTTCATTCAATATTTTGTACAGTCTCCCTGTGCCAAGATTAGAGCTTGGAGTCATTTGTTGTGTGTAATGAAGATGGAGATGATATGGCATGAGATCTGAGACTATTCCTCCATGGAGAATCAGATCCTTTAAGTTCTTGGATTCTGGAACCATAAGTGGACATTCCTCTTCAGTTAATCTTTCAGGTTTTCTATAGTGTTTAGGTTAGGGGACTGGGATGGCCATGTTGAAGGCCATTCTTGTGTTGATTTTGATACAGGATTTGGATCATTGTCTTGTCGGAAAATCCAATCACAGCTATGTACAGCTTTCTGGTTGAGAGAGGGAGTTTTCAAATAATGTCTTCTGGTAGTGAGTAGATGATACCATGAATTCTGATAAGTTGTCAAGGACCTTTGAAAGAAAAACAACCTCATGCATTCAAAGATCCACCACCACACTTTTAAGTGTGACTGAGGACGAGGTTCCTTATGGAACGGCTATTGTTTATTTGTATGCCAAACTCAGCTCTGTTGTTTATTGCCAGAAAGCTCTATTTTTTATTTATTTTTTCCATTTTCTTATTGCTATTTCAACATTTGTGACACTCAAAAACATCCTGCTGCACATTATTGCTGTAATTTTTTTCTCATAAATATGATGATGGAAGATTACGGGAAACTGGCTAGTGTGCCACCTAATTTTTATACACAGGGCAAACAGAAAGTGACAGGTGACCTTTCCAAACTTAATTGAGGTGTATTTTAAAAAGTAAAGCATGAATAGGACTATACTTAAATTAGATTATTAGATAAGGTAAGTTTTAGATAAGCTTTTTTTCACGGTGCCGGTGAATGTAGAATGTGTTTTTGGGAAAAATTTTAGGATAAGAAAATTCTTGTCTATATTGTAAGTAAGTGATTGGAAGAATTAACCGCTAACACATTTTTATAGCCTTTTTACATAATCTTTGCCAAGAGTGCCAATATTAGTGGAATGCGCTGTAATTAAGTGGAATGTGTGGGAGTTTGTGTACAAAGAGTATATTGAACTTATCGCAAATTCCATCTATGTGCCGTGGTATATGTAGTTATATACAGTATAGTGATAACTGTAATAAGGTGAAATTGATTTATACTATCAATTCATCTTTGCTCTAAAACCTTTGATGAATTGCTACACGTTCTCTCACTCAGGGATTATGACTGTTTTTGGTTCTGATGTTTTCTTGCTTCATGCTCTCCTTTTAAGAAATGTTCATATTGAGTTTTCTCTCTCTTTGGCTTCTTTCTGACAGATGATAGACAAGACAGTGCATTGAACTTGTCTACCAACTGCATTAGCAGCATCAACATGTCAATAGAAATAAATGGAGTTGTCTACACAGGTAAATAGAGGACCACTTGCTGATGTAATTGCAGGCAGGAAATTCAATAAGTTATAGCAGAGCCCCTGTGCCTCGTCCTTCTCACAGTGTGATGACTTTGCTATAAAATCCATGGTAATGAAGTGGCAGTCCAATAGAGTTAAAAAAGTAAGATATCTCAGAAATGAGCTTGTTGATTTCAGGTCGATGAGGCTTATTGTCTTATGTGCCGAGAGAAAGGCGACTTATTTTAGTGGATGGTGTCTGTGTGCCTGAGCCTTGGTCTTTATTACCTTTTGGTGGGAAATTACATGAGGCCTTATTGGCCCATTGGAAACATTCAATGCAACAGCCCGATTAGAGTTGTCTCAAAACCTTTATGAAGTGCTTGCATTATCCCCAAAAGGCAAAGACTAGTTTGGAAGTCAGACATTACAGCATCAACTGCAGTTTTTTTATTGTTAAGACCAGATTTATTATTTATACTCAGCTGCTGCTTTATTAGGTACTCCTATATATCTTTTTGTTAATGCAAATATCTATCAATCAATCATGTGACAATGACTCAATGCATCAAAGCATGCAAATTTGATCAAGAGGTTCAGTTGTTGCTCAGACCAAACATCAGAATGGGGGGAAAATGTGATCAAAATGACTTTGACCATGAAATGACAGTCAGTGCCAAACGGACTGTTTGAATATCTCACAAACTGCTGATCTCCAGAGATTTTCATGTACAACAGTCTCAAGAGTCCACAGAGAACAATTTAAAAAGCAAAAACATTCAGTGAGCAGCATATTTGCTGGCAAAAAATGCTTTGTTAATGAGAGAGGTCAAAGGAGAATGGCCAGAGTAGTTCACGCTGACTGAAAATGACTGATGGTAGTATGACAATTTAGCATAAATAACATGAATGTATGGATCTCCTTGGCCTTGTAGTAGTAGTTCAGGCTGGTGGTGGTGGTGTGATGGTGTGGGGCATGTTTTCTTCGCACACATAAATATTTTAAGTGCGCAGTCTAAAGCATTAGAAAAGTATTTATAAAATTCTTGTGATTTAAAATGTCCAGAGTGCGCAACAATCAGTGTATGCACGTTGTGCGCTCGCCTATGTAGGGGCTCGTTACTGTCTTATTGATGCGTCCTTAAACTAACATTGCCATCTAGCGGTGAAATTGCAGATGGCAACCAACTGAAAACCATTCCTCCCGCACCCTCCCCTTTCAAGCGCGTAATAAAACCAATGGTGGGGCGAAACTCGCAGAAAACGTGAATGGCACTCTCAAGAGCCAGTGTTCGTTTAATCCATTCTGGATTCCTGTATAAATACAGCGGCGCAAACTGGTGCGCTCCTTAAAAGAGGACCTGATATACGGGACGGGAATATGACGCTTGCACTGGCCTGAAACTAGCAAAAACACTTGTGCTTCTCTTGGTGCTGCCTTGTGCCAGGTGTAAGATAAAGCCCTAGGCCTCTTAATACTATTTGAGCCTCATTTAAATGCCACAGCCTATCTGAGCATTATGCGCGCCTGTACAGCCTGTTCCCATGGCTGCTTTCTGAAGGATACCACACCATGTCACAAAGCACATATCATCTGTAGAGTTCTGTGTACTCCAACGGCCTCTGGAGTCACCAGATCTCAATTTTATTGAGCACCTTTCGTATCAGGAGGAATAAGACATTCGTCTCATGAATATGCAGCTGACAATCTAATCAAAACTGTGTGATGCCATCCATGTTTTTGAACCCATTCCACAAAGAATTCTGTTTGTTATGGGGGCAGGGGGGTCTTACCCAGTATCAAAGGTGTGCTTAATAAAGTGGCAGCTCAGTGTGAATGAAAACTTTTTTCAATTATAACATGTCTCTTTACGGACCAGTATGTGAGATCTAGAGCCATCAAGTGGTGAGATTATAGATTGCAACCAAATGATCATTTCCTTTCTCAGAGAACCTACGGTGGCCGCAAAACTTGCAAAAACGCGAAAGGCGCGCTCTCGTGTCAGTGCTATTTTTAATTACTTTGTTCCCGTTCTGGGCTACCGTAGAAACATGGCGGTGCTAAATGGCTAGCTCCGTGGAAGCGGACCCGCTCTCTCTGTTGATATAAAAGGCTCATTCTGGATAAAAGAAAACACTATGATTCTTATTTTCAGGAAATAATTCACCGATGAAAATGTGCTTTTGAATATTATATTCCATTCCTGCCAGTTATTCAGCCAGATTGTCCATCTAAATCTTACACACTGGTCCTTTAAGTCCTCAAGGAACGTTTAAGGAACTTTTTTTTTCTTTATCTGGAGCAGACCATTGATTGCAAGATTATGAAAGATTATGTCAATGAACATTATGGATAAACTGTTCATATTGAAAATGGTAATAGAGTATTCTTTCAGGCATGTATCTTTCTGGAATGTTAGCAATTAAAAAAAAAATTCTTATTGATCTGTATATGTTCTGGAAGGTGGAAGTCACTGTCAGCCATAAGTAAAGGAACTGCAGCATTGCTTTCTCTTTTTAATTCAGGGGTCCTCTTCGCCCGCAAGCAAGTCATTCCAGTCATGGCAGGAGCCAATGGGATCAGCCTCGCTGGCTCTCAGGGAAAACCTGGCCTGGGGTTGCCAGCTCAAGTCCAAACTTCCTCCTCATCATCATCATTTTCCTCAGTTTCATCCTCAGGCCAAGGACATGCCTCTGGCAGCTCGTCCCCCTGAGCCCCAACCTCCATTTTAGATCTCAAAACCATGAACTGTCTGCGAAATTCAGATAGAGTTACATCTTTCAGAGGGTGAATTATTCCTGCTCTTTTAGGCCCTTAGACTCTGACTTTTTCCACCTATGTTTTTCCCTTAAGTTGATTCAACATTATAAAAGCATTTTTTTTTTCATATCACAGGACAATGTCGCATACATATTCTGTATTTGCTGGTTGTAGCGCTTCAATGAAGCTACAGCACACTTCTGTTGGGATAAATATTCAAACACTGGATGCCATGTTTTTATGGTCACAGCATTACATCAAATGGAAAAGATTTAGATCTTATATGTCATTTTGTACACATTTCCCTGTAATTCAAAATGGGACTGAAGTTCCACAGGTTTTAATAAAGCAGCTGCATTTGACGGACCAATATATGGGTCCATAGGCTTTATGGTGGTTAAACAAGCTGCAGCAATTGTTATTGACAAAGGCCAGCCACATTCAAGGGACACAAGGAGTGGATACTATCAACAGAACAGGCATTTACTAAAAAAAAAACAAATTAACAAAACAAAAACAAAAAACAGCTTTTGATTGACCACCGTTCCTCCTTGATGTCCGGTCAGAATCAGAAATATCTGATAAGGAAATGACGATCACAAGAAAGCCACAGGGATTTTTCTTCATGTATGCAGACAATTTGGTTGGCTTCTTATTGGGTTCTGTAAAGGCCGTGATAAGATAAGCTATTTTTATTTAATATGTAAATATGGGAGTATATTTGGTGCAGTGTTTAATATGGTTCTGATACCTGCCTCATTTTCACTCTGACAGAGATGGGTACTCCCATCTGATGCCAAAGACATGATCAAACAAGCATTCAGAGAATTCATAGTCTCGCCCAACAGCCAGAAATTTATGTCATGCCGTGAGGTCAGCCCGAGGTGTTTACATGTGAAAGATGATTGAAATTGGTCAAGTGGTTCTGGAGATATCTACCTGGAAACAAACATACACACACAGACAGACTCACAAGGTGATTACAATAGTCTCGCAAACCCCTCTGGGGCTCGACTAAAAAAAATCATCAATGAAAAAGCCACATCGGCTTGCACTGTACAAATGCGAGGATTTTTTTCTGTTCTACATTATCACAGCAGTTAGACTTCATAAAGATAACAACTGTGTTCTACTGTATTCATTCCAGATACCAGACCTTTTTGCCTCAATGTTATGGGACCTCGTTTAAAAAGTGGAGAAGCATTAGAGTACTTTTGAGTGTGACCTTGTGTGTAATGTCTCTATGTTGAAAACCCTGACTGGGTTAAACTTGCTTTATTCATGTAGACACAGTTGCTGTAAAAGCACTGCTGAAATGCAAGGCAAACTTTTCTTTATTTTTGTGCCAGCCACCATAACGTCTACGCAAAAGTAGTTGCATTGAAAAGTGTACTTGGTCCCATAATGGTACCCCTTAGTTAAGCCTGTACTGAGTGTAATAAATCTGACAATCAGTGGAACGAGAGCAAGTTCAGATAAACTCTCTATGACATTAAAGTAACAGCTGCTTTAACAAAGGTAAAATTGGAAAACGTCTATCTTGATCGCAATTTTACCATGGAAAATCATGGGAGCATAAGGAAAAAACCAATACATCACTTTGGTATGAATGATATACGGTGCATTACAATGATGATGCAATTATTTGCAGTTTTTATGTTGTGGCTTTATCTTGAATTGAAATCATCCTATGCACTTGTATGTAAGACTTTGGAAGTTGTAATTTTTTTCTTGTTTTTATTTTCTTATGGGATTTCAGATTTTTTTTTTTTTTTTGGGGGATTTTTTTTCTAGTTAGTTATATTTAACATTTAGTTATGTATGTATTTTCTGGCATTTGTAACTGTGGAAGCAGCTGCACTGGTATTTTTAATTTAAACCTTGCTCAAGTCTTCAGACACAGATACCTCAAATAATCAAATTGGAGGTCCATATAAATATATTTGCAAGTACCTCCTTTTCTATTTCTATTTATGGTTTTTATTATTTTGACTGCAACATAAATTGAAAAACTTATTTTTCAAAAAAAAAAAAAAATCAATGGGCTTTTGTTTTGTTATTATTTTGCATTGTTATACCAAAGAAGGGAACATGATATCAAAGCACATCTACCTCATTTGTTAGAGACTGTGCCAACAAACATTAATATAATGTTCATTTTCAGTTTACAACCCCAATTCCAAAATAGTTGGGGCAAAGTGTAAATTGTGAATAAAATCAAAACGCAATGACTTTCAAATCACACCAGCCAGTATTTTATTCACAATAGAACAGAGATAACATAGCAAATGTTGAAACTGAGAAATTTTACAATTTTATCCACAAAATGAGCTCATTTCCAATTTGATGGCTGCTACAGGTCTTAAAAAAGTTGGGACAGAGGCCTGTTTACCATGGTGTAGCATACCCTCTTCTTTTTGACACAGAGTAGAGGCGTCTGGGCATTGAGGAGAACAGTTTCTTGAGTTTAGCCATTGGAATTTGATCCCACTCTTGTTTAATACAGGTTTCCAGCTGCTGGAGAGTTTTGGGTCTCCTTTGACGGACTTTTCATTTAATTTTGCACCAAATGTTCTCAATCGGTGAAAGATCAGGACTGCAGGCAAGCCAGTTCAGCACATGGACTCTTCTACTATGAAGCCATGCTGTTGTAATAGCTGCAGTATGTGGTTTTGCATTGTCCTGCTGAAATACACAAGGCCTTCCCTGGAATTTTTGTCACTGGAGGGGAGCATATGTTGCTCTAAAAGCTTTATATACCTTTCAGCATTCATGGTGCTTTTTAAAACATGCAAGTGTCCCAGACCATATGCACTAATGCATCCCCATACCATCAGAGATGCTGGCTTTTGAACTGAACGCTGATAACAGGAGGGATGGTCTTTCTCCTCTTTAGTCCGGAGGACACAACGCCCATGATTTCCAACAAGAATGTCAAATTTGGACTCGTCTGACCTTTGCTACTGTCCATTTTAAATGAGCCTTGGCCCACAGAACACGGCGGCGCTTCTGGATCATGCTCAACAATGGCTTCCTTTTTACATGATAGAGTTTTAGGTGGCATCTGTGGATGGCACGGCGGACTGCGTTTACAGACAGTGGTTTCTCGAAGTATTCCTGGGCCCATTTATTATTGTCAATGACAGAATCATCCCGGTGAGTGATGCAGTGGCGTCTGAGGGCCCGAAGATCACGAGCATCCAGTAAAGGTCTTCGGCCTTGTCCCTTTTGCACAGAGATTTTTCCAGTTTCTCTGAATCTTTTGATGATGTTATGCACTGTCGATGATGAGACCTTCAAAGCCTTTGCAATTTGACGTTGAGGAACATTGTTTTTAAAGTATTTCACAATTTTTTTACACAAGCCTTCACAGGTTGGAGAGCCTCTGGCCATCTTTACTTCTGAGAGACTCCGCCTCTCTAAGACATGCCTTTTATAGCCAATCATGTTACACACATGATGCCAGTTAACCTAATTACTTGCTAAATATTCTTTCAGCTGATCCTCTTAATTGCTTTTTCAGCCCTTTTTTGCCTGTGTCCCAACTTTTTTGAGACCTGTTGCAGCCAGAAAAATTTGAAATAAGCTCATTTTGTGGAAAAAATGTAGAATGTCTCAGTTTCAACATTTGAAATGTTATCTATGTTCTATTGTAAATAATATATTGGCTCATGTGATCTGAAAGTCATTGCATTTGGATTTCATTCACAATTTACACTTCGTCCCAACTATTTCGGAATTGGGGTTGTAATTGCCTGGGTCCTCATTGAGTATTTACAGCTACGACATCTATTGAAACAAAAACAAAAATAATTAGACTGTGTGAAACCATAACAACCTTTT
The DNA here is from genome assembly GCA_029692085.1 of Gymnothorax javanicus. Lineage (NCBI taxonomy): Eukaryota > Metazoa > Chordata > Actinopteri > Anguilliformes > Muraenidae > Gymnothorax > Gymnothorax javanicus. The sequence continues at coordinate 161,334,374 of CM056194.1, read as the reverse complement.
TGTGTTTCATGTTGTCTTGTTATAGTGTAATGTTAAAAATTACAGTGATTCTGTTTTATGTACAAATTACGCAATGTCAATGTTTCTCATTACTTCAATGACAAGTTCTTATTGAATTGTTGAATAGCTTTCTAGCATATAAACTGGAACAATAATAGCAAGTCACAAATCAGTCATGTCGTCACAAAGACCACGTCAATGTTACACTTGCAGAGTTTTTCTTCATTTTTAAGACCGTTGTCTCTGCAAGCTAGTTAGTTTTTTGTCAGTACATTAAAAGTTTGTTCTTATAAAGTGCTAAATGTCGAAAGTGGGAAGCCCCAGTAGAGGAAAATGTGGTAAAAGTAAAAAAACTCTGTTGTGTCCATTTACACATTTGGAGTAAAAAGGAAATGACAAATTTGAAAATTCTTCTTTGGCATCCTTTAGTGCGGCAGACCCTCCATGATCTAAACACTGGACATCCTGCTTGTTCATTTTATGTGTGTTGCTAGCGAATAATTACCGGAGGGTACTTAAAATGTGTTTATGTGATTTCAGAGGAGGGCAAAAATACAATACACACATTGTTGACCATGTTTTTCCTGCTTTTGATGTACATATAAGAAATCCATTTGCTTTTTGCCACAACAAGGCCACTGTGTATGAATACTGTACAAACAATGCTGTTTCTCCTCACATCAGTAAGTGTTATAGTGAGTAAAAAACGGATTGAATCTCAAGATTTATAAAATAGTGTTGCTGACTGTCAAAAGACCAAAAACCAACAAACCACTTATAAGACATACTAACCACAATAACACATACATTTGTAAATTAAGAAAGAAATCACAACAGAAAATATCTGTATATGAGGCCATAGAATGTTGCTTATTTTGTTAAGTGTTTTTATCTATGCTATGCTGGTAGGTTTTAGGTACAATGATGGTTTTCACACTGTTTGTGGAGCTTACTTTTTTCCTTTTATTAATTTGATAAATCCAGTCCATTATGGGATAGCTGGATTGTGGTGCTCAGGGGTTGATATTTTAACTAAAAAAAGACACGATAGAGTAAGCAATTTTTGGTTTTGTTATTTGATTTGTAGCTCATGTAGAAATAAAATGCTGCTTTCAAGTGAATCTTTTTCTCATTTGACCTTTATCGCCAAGTGGCTAAATATTCATATAAATAGTCACTTTCTTTGGCATCTAGTTGCAGTATGAATCATGTGTGTTTTCACTGCGACTTCTGTCCAAACTAAAAATCCTTCCAATGCCAAAATCAGTGCATGACCCCAAAGCTCACTTTTCACTGGAGTAGTTGTATGAGATTCATTATGTCTCTAATTTTAGAATTAAAATTTGACTTCTTTTATATCAGACAAGTAAGCGTATTTATGCATTCATGCCTTGACATGTTTCGACGGAACTCCCATCTTCCTCAGAAGAGTCACATTCACATAATGGTATTGTGACGTGTGTTATCAGCTGTTCTTACTGAGGCGTGTTATCCGCATTGTTATCCACACTGAGGAAAACCGACACCAACGCTGGATCATGGAGGCGATAGAAATCCGAACCGAGCCCAAAGGACGATGAACCGGGATGAGGGGGTGTACATGCTGACTCACACGTGGAGTACGGTTCTGAAGAGGCGAACTGACAGCAGGAGTCCTGACCGTCCTGTCAAAACTGACAGGTCGGTCACGCCTCAGTAAGAACAGCGGATAAAACACATCACAATACCATCATGTGACACTTCTGAAGAAGATGGGAGTTCCCGTCGAAACAAGTCAAGGTATGAATGCATAACTACATTTTCTTGTCTAATATAAAAGAAGTCAAATTTTAATTTCACTGGAGTATCAATGTGAAGCAGGCATAATGGTTGCTAATAAATATATCAAGTAGTTACCAATCATGTATTTACAAATGTACAGTATGTATTTATTTGTTTAATTGGTTGCTCATTTGCTTATATAGAGGCTGAAATAGTCCATTATTCTGGGTCTTGTGGTACATGTTGTTCAGCAGCATTCAGCAGCATATTCTTCCCTGGAGTGTCACATCGATCAGATACGGAAATGTCTCTGCCGTCTCCTGGGGTCAATTAGAAAACCAAGCGCTGGCACCGATTCACGTTGCAGGAGTATACAGTTTCCACCCTGTCAACTGGGGCGAGCAGGTCCTGCAAATAATGTTTATTAAGGTTTGGAGCTGTGATGTCATTGGACTCATCTGCTGCCACACGGATTAAGCATCAGGCTCTGATCATGTTCAACAGTTTGAAGTTGTGTATGACATTCAAGAAGTCATCAGGTGTCAGTGGCATCGCTATCAGGTTAATTAGTGCCAAGCTCTTTGTCCACTCAACGATCTCCACAATGAAAATGCTGTAATTGAGCTGGGATCAGTGGGCAAAGATTCTCCCTGAGGGGTACCCCCAAGTCCAGGTACAGAGTGAACCAGTTAATTGGTTGGAGCCATTATCCGAGCTTGTTGCCAAGTCAGCTGGATAAAGCATATTTCGTATGGTTTCCATGTACTCTACAAGTCTTACTGTTGAATATGAATAAGAAGATCCTTTACTTTGTGAGGTAGTGAGTACAGGAGCTAGGCCATCACTACCTCCGCTGTAACTTGCCGGCCAGTGATGAGGTCCAGATATTAATATGAGCTTATTCCTAGAAGCTATGCAATCTGAATGACCTGTGTAGGGATGAGTTAGAAAGCACATCACAGGCCAATGTTGGCTTCCACTCAAGCTTGTATGAGGCCTTCCATTCCTTTCTACTCATAGAGTGCCATGAAAAAGTATTTGCCCCCTGCCTGATTTCTTACTTTTTCCATATTTTTTACACTTAAATGTTTCCGATCATAAAACAAATTTTAATATAAGACAAAGATAACCCAAGTAAATACAAAATGCAGTTTTTAAATGATGATTTTATTTATTAAGGGGAAAAAGCTATCCAAACCTTCCTGGCCCTCTGTGAAAAAGCAATTGCCCCCCCCACCCCCCCAAAAAAATGAATGAATTGTGATGAACCTCATTTTTTGAGTCCAATTTCACTAGCCACACCCAGGCCTGATTACTGCCAGACCTGTTCAATCAAGAAATTACTTCAATAGAACCTGTTTCACTGAGTTAAGTAGGCTAAAAGATCTCAAAAAGCAACACATCATGCCGCGATCTTAAGAGATTCAAGAACAGATGAGAAACAAAATAATTGACACCTGTCAGTCTGGAAAGGGTTACAAAGCCATTTCTAAGGCTTTGGGACTCCAGTGAACCATGGTGAGAGCCATTATTCACAAATGGAGAAAACTTGGAACAGTGGTGAACCTTCCCAGGAGTGGCCAGCCTACCAAAATTACTCCAAGCGCGCATCGACAACTCATCCAGGAGGTCAAAAAAGAACCCAGAACAACATCTAAAGAACTGCAGGCCTCACTTGCCTCAGTTAAAGTCAGTGTTCATGATTCAACAATAAGAAAGAGACTGGGCAAAAATGTCATCCATGGGAGAGTTCCAAGGCGAAAACCACTGCTGACCAAAAATAACACAAAGGCTCATCACACATTTGCCAAAAAACATCTTGATGATCCCAAAGACTTTTGGAAAAATATTCTGTGGACTGACGAGACAAAAGTTGAACTTTATGGAAAGTGTGCATCCCGTTACATCTGCCATAAAACTAACACAGCATTTCATAAAAAGAGCACCATACCAAAAGTCAAACATGGTGGTGGTAATGTGATGGTTTGGGGCTGCTTTGCTGCTTCAGGACCTGGATGACTTGTAGTAATTGATGGAACTATGAATTCTGCTCTCCACCGGAAAATCCTGAAGGAGAATGTCCAACCATCAGTTCATGACCTGAAGCTCAATCTCACTTGGGTTATGCAGCAGGACAATTATCTGAAACACACTAGCAAGTCCACCTCTGAATGGCTTAAAAAAAAACAAAACGAAGATTTTGGAGTGGCCTAGACTTAAATCCACTTGAGATGCAGTGGCATGACCTTTAACAGGCCGTTCATGCTCAAAAACCCTCCAATGTGGCCGAATTAAAACAATTCTGCAAAGAAGAGTGGGCTAAAATTCTTCCACAGCGATGTGAAAGACTCCTTGCCAGTTATCGCAAATGTTTGATTGCAGTTGTTGTCGCCGAGGGTGGCAAAACCAGTTATTAGGATTTAGGGGGCAATTACTTTTTCACATAGGGCCAGGTGGGTTTGGATAGCCATTTCCCCTAAATAAATGATTAATCATTTAAAAACTGCACTTTGTATTTACTCGGGTTATCTTTGTCTAATATAAAAATTTGTTTGATGATCTGAAACATTTAAGTGTGACAAAAGAAGAAATCAGGAAGGGGACAAATACTTTTTCCTGGCACTGTAGCTCCAAACTATGATAGAATTTGTATTCTTTACAAAAAATAAAGTACTCTGTGCCTTTTATATGTAATAAATTATGCCTGTATATGCCCGCATTCTCCACATTATGTTGTAGTAGGTATGAAACAATATACAGGAGGAGACAAAATAATGCGTATCTTATGATGGTAATGTCTGAAATTCTAAATAATAGCGGAGGTGACTACAGGGTCTTATGTGGGCTTGCATGTGCAGACAGTGAAGTGGGGAGGGCAAATGTCAGTATCTCCTTGGAGACACCTGTGTATGGAAAAAAAACCCAGGTAATCATATTTGACAACCAGAGTTGAAAGATGATCTTTGTCACTGGGCTGGTGTCTTCTCCCAGGATTGATGGGAATGTGGCATACGGGAGGCAGCTGGATTCCAATAATTGGATTGTTAACAATGCTAACAAGCTGCTATCCAGGCTGAGCTTGTCAGAGCTAAAGCTGCCGTCCAGGGTCCTGCTCCGAAGTTATGTGATAGTCGTGGAGTCAGAGAGACCCGGTGACGTGAAATGAGTGCTGTTTAGTGGGGCTTTGTGTGTGTGTATGTAAAATGCATGTGTAAACATGGACCTTATGCATTCGGCCGGAAGTATTACTGCCTTAGTTTTTACTTTAGAGTGCAAATGTTTTGATGTACAACATATGAGCCAAAGCAACGAGTTCAGACTGCATGATATAATATGTAGGAGTCACAATCTGAAAACGAACATATGCTGTAGATTATGCAAAATGGGCCACTCAGTATAAGCAGAAGAATCAGACATCATTGAAGGGCAAAGGTAAAAGTCACTTTTGCCAATAAAGGCAATTAATGAAGCCAAAGTGTGATACAATTAAGAAGTAAGAAAGGAGAAGCAATCAATGAATGAATGGCAGAAGTAAATAGGCACAGTATGTAATTAGCGGACGCTAATGGTCTAGGCAAGATTTACTGGTAGCAGAATCATTATTGGGCTTAAAGGGTGTCAGATACACTTCTGAATAAACAAAACAAATTAAGAGCATTCTTCCGATAATAGGTTACCTTGTCAGTGACTGACAGAAATCCATACTCTATAGCATGGTGTTAATTTTATGCACCACTGAAAACTACATTCCCAATCAATGACACTACTTAAAAGTAAAGAAAACTTTGAGGTTTTGATTGAAGGGGGTGGGAGGGAAAAGAGTTTGCTTACAATACATTTAGACTATCGAACTATGGTCGACTCATGAGGTAGCTTCCTGCTGCTGACTGACTGTTTCCAGGTATACAGCATGTGATCACAACAGCAGCTTCTAATCCTACGGTGCTAATTGTAATATTTTGTATTACAATTATCAAATACTTCTGATATGACAAATAAATTTGTGCTATATTCACGCAGTGCAGCAAATGTAAATTTTTAAGGTCATTTTAGCCAAAAAAGCATTAGAATATGTGATAATAGGTTACATTTGTCAGTTTTCTGTTCTGAAAAGAAATAACTTATGGGTGACAAGGAAACTGGCTTGTTTCTGAAAATTTTGCTTTTTGTGATTACATTTCATGTATTGGAAAATAAATAATTTGGGTTTATCATGCAATTTGTCTTTCTACCCACAGTGATCAAGACAACGACAGCTGCTTGTTTTGCCTTTGTGTTTTCAGGATATTGATTCAACACTGATTTTTCAACCACATCCAGGAGTTCCTTTCCTCACAACTGCCAATGAGGCTGGGTTACAAAAACAATGACAGAAATCACTAATACCATATCAGTCTGATCACACAAAAACTTTCAACATACTTTGAACAGCACTGCAAACTCTTAGCTGAGAGGTACGAAAACAAAATGATAAAATCTATTTACACCTATTCACACAAATTATCTGTGCAAAAAAAAAAAAAAAACCAAATTGGATGGCTTAACAGATAGATCAGTTCAAAGGTTGGTTCATTTGAGCCACTACTGCTGTCCTCTATTGCCACAAATCTATAGCCGACATATTAAAATAAAGCTGATAATTCTCATCAAATGATGCATTTCAATTCAGAATTTGTATGCAGGAGTAACCATTAATAGGAGAAAAATTCACTGCTCTTCTGTGTATAATTGTATCTCCCCGGACGATAGTCAGGAGATACAATGGTTTAGTTCCGGGGCCGCCCCCGCAGAGATTTTCTGTTCCAGGCTCTGGAGGCTTCATTGTTTATAAGATTTTTCTCTGAATTTGCATAGTCAAAGATGTTTATTTGACAATGCTCAAGATCAATTTTCGGCAATTTCCGACATCCAACACGGCCGTCGGTGGCCATTTTGTTGAAAAATTGTTTTTTTGCAGATTTTGTGTTTTCTGGTCATTTTGAGCCATTTTGAGCAAAAAAATTTTTTTTGGTTATAAGTCACCTCTGGACTAAGAAAATGTTAGGGTTAGGGTTAGTTAGGGTTTGCTGCCGCGCCCGCAGAGATTTTCTGTTCCAGGCTCTGGAGGCTTCAATGTTTATAGGATTTTTTGCTAAATTTGCACAGTCAAAGATGTTTATTTGACAATGCTCAAGATCAATTTTTGGCAATTTCCGACATCCAATATGGCCACCGGCGGCCAAGAGTGAAAAACGGTAACATAGCAACTGTAAAAACTTGCAAGTGATCTCTGATGGGGATCGGTAAGATGCACGACTCGGTCCCTGTGGCGACCGAGTTATCTAGTTATCTCATAATTTTATATTTGTGTATACAATTCATATTTATTTAAGCATAAAGTGCACAAATATGAATTATACAAAATTTAGAAGTTTGAATTGAGAATTATGCTGCGTTTCAACAGAACACGAAACAGATTTTCCGCGCGGACAGATTACATTCAAAGTAATTGCAAAGATGTGAATACATGTGAAAGGCTGCTAGTTCGCACCGGGCGATGCTAATCACACGAGAGACGCAACACGGATGGCATGCGCGAATGGTGCGAATTAACAAAATCTGCATTTCGCTCCACCTCAAAATATTCATGTCGAGAAAAAATTTTGCGCAAGTAGAGCAGTGTTCTGAACCCCAGCATTGCTAATGGAAACAACATTAGCTAGCTAGGCTGCCTATTTACCGAATCAAACCATAGTGAGGTGCATTGCTTGAGATAATGGGAACGATAGCTACCTAGCTAGCGAGCAAGCTGTATCAAATAACCTATGTAACACAGTTTCACAAAAAAATAGAGGTCTAGTTCGATATTGCGTATGAAAACATCATCAGTTTTGTGATCATTTTTATTCTCAAGGAGGTACAATGTTCATAAAGTGAAATGTTTGTGATGTTAGCATAGCAACATTAGCGTCGCCATCTTGTTGATCATTTTTTTGAGATTCCAGGAATTGCCACCCCTTGAGTGTAAACAAGGCTCAACTGGCGTTGCTACTAGTCGGCGGTTTGAATTTGCGTGTGAATCCTCAGCCAAGTTGCTCTCCCATCGAAGTGAATGTATTCTTGGCAAGAAGAGAGCGGCAAATCTTCAAAGCAAAAAAATAAAAATGATCCCGCAGTCAAACTCCCGTGAATAAAGTGAGGAGAAATTCTGTTTCCTATTGGGTGGAAACGCAGCATTACAGTATGAGAGATCCTAATATTGTGCTGACAGCACAGAAAGAATAATGTATTTCTATCCCTCAAACATCTTATGAGATAGATTCATGCAAATCTATGACTCAAACCACAAATTAATCTGCAAAAAGACCAGTTTACCAATGGAGCTAAAGGCTGATATCGAAAGGATAACCTCCAGCTCGGAAGCATGTGTTTAACAAGCTGCCCTGGTCACTGAGCACCTCACTCTCTTCTTTGTGAGAAAAGTGGCAGGAGATTGATTTCTGCTGTAATTGGGGTCTCACCTCTGCCAAGCACAGCCAATAAGTTCCAATAACAGCAAAAACATTCAGTGCATGTTTTAAGGGCTAGGCTGCATGTGGACTGCAGAGTACCAGCAATAAAGGAGTACAAGATTATTTTTCACACCTTCTTTCCTTCCTTGTGCCTGACCTGGATATTGATCAAGCACCACCATCATTAAGGAGATTCCAGTCTGTAAAATGAACAAGGAAAATATTAGCAGTTTCCCCAAAATAACTTTAAGGAGCCATGGCGATCAAGACCGTCTTTGCTGATACACAAATATTTTTCCCAGAATGTGGTCTCCTCTGGGTACTCCAGTTTCCTTCTGCAGACATGTATGCCAGGTTAACTGCACATTCTACATTGCCCAAAAGTAGGAATATGTAAGTGAATGGTTTTTGGTCCCTGTGATGGATTGACAAACTGCCCAGGGTGCATTTTTGCCTCTCCCCCATTATTTGCTGAGATAGGCTCCAGCCCATGGGTCACCTGAGCAGGTATAAGCTTGCTAATTGTTTCTTTGGATGTTTCTTGGACAGATGTTTCTTAGACCCACCTACCAACAGGATACAATGTAAAAAAACAAAGGTAGTTCTGCCATGAGTGCAACCACACTCTGATTTGGATTTGGGGTCAGGCTCGCATGTATTCATGCATCCATCAGGATACTATACAAACCCTAATTCCAATGAAGTTGGGACATTGTGCAAAACGTGAATAAAAACAGAATGCAATGATTTGCAAATCCTTTTCGACCTATATACAATTGAGTACACTACAAAGACAAGATATTTAATGTTCAAACTGATAAACTGTTTTTTTTTTTTTTTTTTTTAAATATTCGCTCATTTTGAATTTGATGCCTGCAACACATTCCAAAAAGCTGGGACAGGGGCATGTTTACCACTGTGTTACATCACCTTTCCTTTTGACAACACTCAATAAGCATTTGGGAACTGAGGACACTAATTGTAGAATCTTTGTAGGTGGAATTCTTTCCCTTTCTAGCTTGATGTATGACTTCAGTTGCTCAACAGTCCCGGGTCTCTGTTGTTGTATTTTGTGATTCATAATGCGCCACACATTTTCAATGGGGGACAGGTCTGGACTGCAGGCAGGCCAGTCTATTACCCACACTCTTTTACTATGAAGCCACGCTGTTGTAACACGTGCAGAATGTGGCTTGGCATCGTCTTGCTGAAATAAGCAGGGACATCCCTGAAAAGGCCATCGCTTGGATGGCAGCATATGTTACTCAAAAACCTGTATGTACCTTTCAGCATTAATGGTGCCTTCACAGATGATGTGCAATACCCCAAACCATCACAGATGCTGACTTTGCGCTGATAACAATCTGGATGGTCCTTTTCCTCTTTAGCCCGGAGGACACAACGTCCATGATTTCCAAAAACAATCTGAAATATGGTCTCGTCAGACCACAGCACACTTTTCCACTTTGCGTCAGTTCATCTCAGATGAGCTTGGGCCCAGAGAAGCTGGCGGCGTTTCTGGGTGTTGTTGATGGTTTTCCGAAGTGTTCCTGAGTGCCCATGGTAATATCCTTCACAGAACCACGGGCATTCACTATTGGTTTTCGGCCTTGCCGCTTACGTGTAGAGATTTCTCCGAATTCTCTGAGTCTTTTGATATTATGGACTTTAGATCAGTGGTTCCCAAAGTCGGTCCTGGGGACCCACTGTGTATGCTGGTTTTTGTTCCAACCAGAATTACGATCCCAAAATTTTAACAAGCCATTTTTTTAATTAGTTGCTTTTTTTTTTTCAGATGAGAGGGACATTTTACCCCCTTGAACCACATTATAACAGAAATGGCTATGCATTCCATGATGTTGCAAAGTCCAACTTTCATATTTTGTATTTTGATGTATTCCAACTAAGCATGGCAAGTGAAGGGAGCGATGTTTTATGTGATCAAATGCAAGATTGTGATCAATCAAAAAGCTGCTGATTAGGTTTCTGATTGCAGGTGCTGAAGTTCTTTCCTGAAACAAACAAGTAACATTTAACAGGTTTGACTCATTATTATATGCTTTGTCTTCAATTCTAAATTGCCTATTGATAGTTAGTTTAAGTGACCATGTGTCCTAAATTTTATAAATTAGAAGCCAATTCACAGTTTCATGTCATCAATTGCAGATTTCCACATTTTTATGTCAGAAAAGTAATTTCCAATATAGCACACTATGAAATTTTTTTTTTTCATCATGGCCATTTTCGCATGTTTTCTAAAAGGGTAAATAATCAGGATTAACAATAATAGAGCAATTAAAAACAATTAACAACTTGTTAGCATTCTGAGATTTGAGCTGTGGTTTGAGCAAAAACCAACCTACACAGTGGGTCCCCAGGACCGAGTTTGGGAACCACTGCTTTAGATGATGAAATCCCTAAATTCCTTGCAATTGCACGTTAAGAAACGTTCTTGAACTGTTGGACTATTTGCGGACGCAGTTGTTCAAAAAGCAGTGAACCTCGCCCCATCCTTGCTTGTGAACGACTGAGCCTTTCAGGGATGCTGCTTTTATAGCTGATCATGACACTCACCCATTTCCAATTAACATGTTCACCCGTGGAATGTTCGAAACAGGCGTTTTTTGAGAATTCCTCAACTTTCCCAGTCTTTTGTTGCCCCTGTCCCAGCTTTTTTGGAACGTGTAGGCATCAAATTCAAAATGAGTGAATATTAAAAAAAAAAAAAGAAGTTTATCAATTTGAACATTACATATCTTGTCTTTGTAGTGTACTCAATTGAATATAAGTCGAAAAGGATTTGCAAATCATTGTATTCAGTTTTTATTCATGTATTACACAATGTCCCAACTTCATTGGAATTGGGGTTTGTACATAGATGAGAACAAACTGCAATTATATAAGAAAGAGCATATAAAAACAAAGTAAATGATTTAAAAAAACATTAAATATTTTGTATTGTACCATTTTTAATTCATGTTAAAAATGATTAACAAATCACTACTTTAACATACATTTTCCATTCTGTCCTAAATTGCTTAGAAATGAGTTTGAACATAAACATCCATGAAAAAAAAACAAAACACAATGGTGCTAAGTAAATGGTTTAACTTTTTTAGCAGTTTCCCAGGTCTCTTCCCATTCTTTGCCACTGTGAAAAAAGTACAAGAGGCAAGGATTATTCAACAAAGTTTGAGGTTGTATGCACGTCCAACCACCTTTGTCCATCATTGTGCAATAAAGATCAAAATATATCAGACCATTACATCATAACTATGTCATTCACACTCATTTGTCATAAACGGTGAAATCATATCGGGTTAAGCAATACCATTTTTCCTTAAGTGAAACTGAACTGGGAAATGTAAACTTTCATAAAGTCTATGATACAACCAAGCGGCAGAACATTAAAGATTTACCTGGCTGAACGAGGTGGCCACCGGACCTTAACCTCTTCTGTCCCCTATAAAACACAGGATCAGTTCTTTTCAGAATCTACATGCCCGTGATGACACAATCTTATTAATAAAGTAATACAAGTGAGTTGTGTGCAGCAGGGCCTTCTTTGGGTTCAGTGTTTAACAAGTGTCATATGAACCCGTTTCTGTGGCACTGTCCATTATTGCAAAGCTAGCCACCAGCACTCGGCTAGGATTACATGGCTTTGTGGCGAGTTTTGTCAAAACATTGTTTCTGTGAATGACTATAATCAATTCTGGTATGATCCAAATAACATGACATGTTGCTGCTGCTACTTCCAAAATTTTTACTGTCTGCTTACTGTATGATCGGATTGCTAACTTGGCTGCAGGATTTAGAATATATAGTAGGAAATGACAGAGGTAAATACGTTTGATGATTTAGATTGTTCATCAGCAATGTAAGCTATAAGAACCATTGGAATGACATCACTCCCGATTCTTTGTCATTCACCCATTCCTCAGTGCTCCAGAGAGACAGATGGTAAAAGCATTAAATGTCTTACACAAGCAGTAACAGTTTAAGCTTACCTTGTTCCGTCTCTTGTCTGTCATGGCTTTAAAAAAGAAAAGCTTCTGCGTTTTTTGCTTTTGGCACTCTACAAAGACACAAATGCAACCTCATCAAACATTGCCATAAAATGATCCAGCTCCAGTTTATGATCAACTTTCTACAGCATAAATATGCAATGACACAAATGCCAAATGACACATTGTTGGAGCAAATGTCTTCCATTTTTTTGCTATGTATATGGCCCATCACTACCCCACAACGATATACCAAAAATCTCGGTTTTGAATCATGTGATCAATAGCCACTTGACAATCTTCATGAGGAAGTGGTGTCAAACCTCTTTCAGGATGTTTCCTCTTCCTGGTGGGTGGCAACGCTGAACCTGAAGTGGATGAAGGAGAAGGAGCTTTTGCACGTGGTAGAGCTACAATTTTAGCGGATGGTAGGGCTGTAGCTATAGTGGGTGGAGGAGCAGCTGTAGTGGGTGGTGCGGCTGCAGCTGAAGTGGATGGTGCTGCTATAGACGTAGCAGGTGGTGAGGCTTCAGCAGTCTTTGGTGGTGAAGCTTTAGCTGTATTCGGTGGTGGTTTTGCAGCTGTAGCAGGTGGCGGTGTTGCAGATGTAGCAGGTGGTGGTGCAGCAGTTTTAGCAGGTGGTGGTGTTGTAGCTGTTGTAGTTGGCAGTGAGGCTTCAGCTGTGGCAGGCGGTGGAGCTGAGGCAGTATTTGGGGGTGGGGCCGATGTAAGGACAGGCTCACTATAATCTGGAACATGAGGAATTATCTGTAAATAATGCTGTAATGTTTTGTGTACTGTGCTGTGAAAACATATTTGCCCCTTTCTCAATTTCATCTATTTTTGCATATCTGTCACACTTATTTTTCAGATCATCAAACTAATTTTAATAGTGGACAAAGATAACCCAAGTGAGCACAAAATGCAGTTTTTAAAGGATTTAATTCTGGAAATGAAAAAAAGGAAAAGGCTATCCAACCAAACTAGGCCCTTGCAAAAAAAAAAAAAAGAAAAGAAAAAGTATTTGCCCTTTAATTACCAAATCAACTAATTTAAGAAATATTTGGGTTCAACTTCACAAGACACACCCAGGCATGATTACTGCCAGCCCTGCTGCATCCAAACATCCCTTAAATAGAACCTGCCTAGCGATGTGAAGTAAGCAAAAAGCAGCACAAACTGCTGCAATGTAAAGAAATTCAAGAACAGATAGGAAACAAATTCATTGACATCTATCAGTCTGGAAATTGTGACAAAGCCATTTCTAAAGCTGTGGTACTCATCCAGAAGGTCACAAAAGAATCAAGACTATTGTCTAAAGAACTGCAGGCCTCACTTACCCTGAATTAAGTGTTCATGATTCCACAACACGTAAAAGCCTGGGCAAATATGGTATCCATAGGAGATTTGCACAGCAAAAACCATTGCTGACCAAAAAGAACGCAAAGGCTTGTCGTACATTTACCAAAAAACATCTTGAGGACCCTCAAGACTTTCGAAATAATATTTTGTGGACCGAAGGGTCACTAGTGGAAATTTTTTCATTGAAAACATCGGTCCCATAACATCTGATGCAAAGCCAACACAGCATTCCACAATAATAACATCATACCAATAGTCAAACATGATGGTGGTAGTGTGATGGTCTTGGGCTGCTTTGCTGCTTCAGGACCAGAGTGACTTGCCATACTTGATGGAACCATAAATTCTGCTCTCTACCACAAAATCCAGGAGAACGTCTGGCCATCAGTTTGGGATCTAAAGCTCAGACACAGCTAGGTTATGCAGCAAGACAATGTTCTGAAGCACACAAACAAGCCTACCTATGAATGGTAAAAAAAAAGGGCATGAAGTGGCCTAGTCGAAGTCCTGACTTCAATCCAATTGAGATGCTGTGGCATGACCTTAAACAGACACTTCCTGCTCAAAGACCTTCTTATGTGGCTGAATTAAAACAATTCTGCAAAGAAGAGAGCGCCAAAATTCCTCTAAAGAAACCTAAGACTCACTGCCAGTTATTGCAAATATTTGATTGAATTTGTTGCTGACACAGGTAGTACAACCAGTTATTAGGTTTAGGCAGGGCAATTATTTCACACAAGGGTGATATAGCCTTTGAATAAATCTTTACCTTCAACAAATGAAACGATAATTTAAAAGCTGCGTTTTGCATTTACCCATGCTGTCTCTGTCTCATATTCAAATTAGTTGGATGATCTGAATGATTTAAATATGAAAAATAAGCAATTAGCCATTCAAAGATCGCCAATTCCCCCACCAAAGGACACACGCATGGACAAACAGACACAACCTAAATCAACAGTCCCCCGACCAACCCATCAGGTGGCAGCGGTTTCAAAACTAATTTTGAAAGGTCAATACAATTCGTTTTCATCAAGTTTCTGACGTCTTGGGCCATAAAAAATGTCTTGGAGAGGTTGTAGGTCAATTTTACTACTTGCATTAGTTTCTTTGACCTAAACTTGATAGGTTTTGATGAGCTATTAAGATCAGATGATTTCTCAAAAAGTTGAAAATTGAAAAAAAAAAAAAAAAAAGGGTCAAGGTCACAGCGAAAAAAAACGTCAAAGGCCACAGGTTAACAAAACATTCAAAAGGCACAACTAGAGGACAAGGCCAATCAATACAAGCAATTTTGATAGACCACTGTCAGATATGCTCTGGTAACAATAAACAGAGATGGAGGTTATTGCTGAAAGGTCAAAAGGTCACAAAAAGATAGCATATGAACCTTTGGTTAAGATAATAAAGTCATTGTAAAATGGTACTGTTCTTGAAAATAGTTTGAGTGATGGATCAGTATTGATGTGAAAGCATCACAGTTTCCTACACACAGCATGACAACAGAATTATGAACATCTACTCATCTCAGATTCTTCCTAAAATAATTAGGTTATGTATATTCATAAAACTCAAATCAACAAAAAAAAAAAAAAAAAAAAAAAAATATTGTGTTCTTACTTCGAAGAAAGTACTCGTACAGACTAACAATTTCTGTGAAAATATCACACACTGGGCCCTTTGGCAAAGGACCCAGGCCACTCATAATGTCCGCTGTGAAGCCTCCAGCTCGACTTCTTCTCCCCAAAAGAAGGATTGGTTGAAAGCCTAAAGCATGCAGTTTCTTCACCTGAAAAACACACACATGCACATATATAAACACATAGACCAGTTAGTGCAGATCATTTGTGATCTATACCAAATGTGTGATCCAAAATTCAAAAATATTGCTGGTTGACTGCCTCACTCGGTAAAAGCGCTGCTTGTGGTGCAAGTAGAGTGATCACCACAGTCTAGGAATGAATCAGGCCGCGACAGCGCCAACCAACACATTCTCATCCCGGACTTGTCATAAATTGACGCTACCTGACCAAGCGTCGATATACGAGGCAGAAGGAAGCTTTTGGCGTCATTATTTAAGGGTTAGGATTAGGGTTCGGGGTAAGGGTTGGGGTTAGGGAGTAGGGTTCGTTTTACACTGGCGTCAATAAAGGACGCTAAAAGCGACCTTTTGCCTCGTATATCGACGCTTGGTCAGGTAGCATCAATATATGACGCGTCGGGATGATAATGGGCTCCGCCAACAGTAGCCAGCAGCCTCACAAGAGCACTGCAGAACTGCATGCTTGTACATAGCTTGCCAATTGGACATTCCTGATTTGGGAGATCTGTGATCAGTGCTTTTTATACACACGTTTTCCAGCACAGCCTAGATCAGTGTGGCTGAGGCTATGTTTGTTGGGTAAGAACAATGAACATTTATACAGGGGTCATTCCATGCCAAATGAACCAGAGCCTCCAATTTGCCCAATTTTTTTTCTAAAAATCAAAATGTGTGGAAAAAAAAAATTTCTGTCCAACCAAAATCCCATTTTCAAATGCTCATAGATCCCAAATGGATCATCACAGTGCAGCTACTGACCCTCCTCTCAGGGGTCTCTACAATGGATATGGGGCCTCGTAGAAAAGCAGAGGCCGCAGTATTCTTGGGCATATCCCATGCTGGTAAAGCCATGCCTCGAACTTGCCAGGACACCCTGATTGATCCAGCCAGCCCTCCAGCCCCTGGCAGGCAGTGTGGACCAATGGACCAATATCCTTCAGGCTCTGCTACAGAACATCTTGCCAAGGTTCTTCACCGGCATCATAAAGATTGTTGGATTTGCTGGGTGGCAATTTACCACATTATTTTTGGTCCCAAAGATGGGGGGGCAACAACTTATAAGAAGTAATGTGGCTCCTACACCGTTCACCCAATTTGGATGTACTGTAAATACCCTCAAATTAAGGCATATAGTCTGCACTTTGAGTTAGTATTCATAACATAATTTCAACTCCAGAATGCTAAGGTAATCCGCTAAAATAACCATAACCTTGTCATTTCACAAATGTTTATTGATTTGAATGTAAATTTATGTTGTTGAGACGGGTAATATAATCACACTTATGAGGCTTCATCAAACTGAGGAACGTTGGCACTTACAGATATGCGGGCTGAGTCCAACACCCTGCATGCATTGTGGTTCCGCAGGATATTGGCTGCCCAATCACCCGATGTAATCTTTGCCTCCCTCTTTTTCACCCTCTCCTTCTCAGTTAGTCCGGCAAAACATGCATTACAAGTTTTGCAGTTGGCTGCATTCAAGGAATTGCAGATGGGGCAGACCTTCATTTTTGGTTTCGTCATTTTCTGCAGGGGCAATCACATACAACTGCTATATCAATAGTAATTAAACAGAGTAGAACAAATCAAGCCATGAAAAGCAGCCTGATTTGTAGTCATTTATGTGAAAAACATGTAAAGACCATGCTTCAAAAAACAAAAGTTTTAGGCAGACAAAGAACCCAACAATCAGAAAAGAAATCAGGACTGAAAACTAAACCAAAAAATGGGAACACAGTGCATAGCCTACATTTATGAGGCAAAACGGTGTTTTTCAAGTGGTGATTGATCCAGTGTATGTGATATTTTGCACATGGCACTTGCTGAGAATCAAAGTTGGTACAACAAATGATTCATCATCCCTGAATTTTTATTTTTGTGATGGCCAAATGTTCTGGATTAGAGGAGCCAGAGACACCCTAATAATACAGTGTGCAACAGTCCAGAGTTTTCAAGAGGCAGCTCTGCCATAAATACCCGCTTTGTGATGCCCCAAGTATAATTCTTCTGTTGAGACTTGCTGGAATATGGATTGATGAAATTCTTTGGTGATTTTTGGAGCTGAAGTTGTATTGTGACTCTAAGCAACTGTCCCACTAAGTGTACATCTGTACCTGTCAGTTTTGACATGCAACCACAGTTCTTTATCGCTTTTGCTGTTTTTTGGCGTTGGACGCGTGTCAAAAATTTCAACACAATTCCTCTTGCCCCTTAAATGACTGCAATTCTGGCACCAGCCACACTGCCCACCAGTAACATCGGCACGCTTGGTAAATTTTAGCCAAAAAGGCTACGGAAAATATGTGAATGCTGATAATCAGGTCAAGGTCCTGCCATGCCCAAACCAATTCCCTGGCCTGATATCAATAGAAAACCACTCAGTTGAGCTGCAGAGGAGACTCAAAAATAGCGCGCTGTCGCGAGCGGGACCCCTCAGCCTTGCGCTTGCCCTGCCGTGGTGGTCATATTGATTATCGCAGCGGGACAGAAATCGATAAGGAGCTTCCTCTAACCACCCCCAACATACCACCAGAAAACGAGAGCATTTGGCCAAGGCGTTTTTCAGCTATCGTCCGGAAACGAGAAGTTAACAGACAGACAGACGGATGCCGCTCGCCATGACAATACCCCTCCACGACTTTCGCCTGCTGAGGGGCAATACCTGGAACACGTTTCTTAATTAGCCAATTTTAATGTACAGAGGAGCCCAGCCTCATCCCGACGCGTCATATATTGACGCTACCTGACCAAACGTCGATATACGAGGCAAAAGGTCGCTTTCAGCATCCTTTATTGACGCCAGTTTAAAATGAACCCTAACCCCTAACCCCTAACTCCAACCCTAACCCTCAAATACTGACGCCAAAAGCTTCCTTCTGCCTGGTATATCGACGCTTGGTCAGGTAGCGTCAAAATCGCCAGGCATTGTGAAAGCTAAATGTTTTTTATAGAGGTAATACAGCTGTATCCCAAGTAACTGCATAACTGGAGACATTTTCCAAGACAGTAGTGAATCAGTAACGGCCAATTAGATTTCTGAACACAGGCGTTAAATTCCTTACAAATAAATAAAATAAATTAAAATAAAAACAAACGACACCTAACAGGTTTAAGCAGCCTGATTAAAATTTGCTTTGTATTAGCATTCTTAATCATCGAATGATTGTTTGGATGAAGTGACCGTATGTCGACAAATTCCCAAATTAGAAGTCAACTGACTTTCTCACTTAATTTCAATTTGTGATTAGAACAAAACCCGGCAAATACAATGCGTGGTCAGCACCGAGCTTGAGAGCTGCTGGAAAAGATCAGATTTAAACTTCAACAGTAGCCAACACTTTCTCCTCACGTAATCTGTAATTTCTCGATATAATGGTGCCGCTGTAGTAAAGTTGAATCATTCTACGCTAGCTGGTACGGCACTCTTCGCGTTCAAAGGAAATTTGGTAAGAACAGGTTTCCAAAATTGTGTCGAACCTTCTGATTTGAAATGATAAGTGGTTACGTATTTACCCACAATTTAATTTTTGGTCGGCACGTCTGCCAGAGGTAAGGAATTTTCATGGTAAAATGAAATTTAACAACAACATATCCAAGCCTAAGCTCAGTAAAGCCACTAACTTACCATTAACCAACAATTCACCCGGAATACGGGACTTCTTCGGGAAAATCTCCGACAATGCCCCCTGTTGACTCCTCCTCCTCCTCCTCCTTCTTCTTATTTTTTGAGTTGACCCCAAGACAATTTTTGTGTGTTACGCCACCTACTGAAACGATTTTTTAATACAGCAATTACATCGATGGCTACACCCTGGAGGGGTATGGACACTACAGTGTGTCAACCTGGTAAGCATAACATTCATCCTGACTGAGCTATATTTGTTTGACAACATAATCCGTTTGACAAAATAATGTTTATTGCAAAATAAACTGAACAAACCGCCATACTTTATATTGCTGGTTTAATATTAAAATTTCAGTTTGACTTTTTGGTATTCTTTCCAAAACCACTGATGTTTGTACCATGTACCTCATTAAATGTCTCTACATATCTCCACAGTGCACAGTCCATATTAAGAACTGACAAAATGAAAACAAAACATTTCAGTTTGCATACTTTTTGTGCATTATGTAATATTGAATCAGGGCATAATAATTAGGTAAGTATTGGGGGTATGGACACTTCACGGGATATGGACACCACAATTTGGATTTGGAAAGATCCTCCATCTATATAATAAATTCCATTACCCATCACATAAGTCATGGATTATTTTCATATACTCACTGTCATTTTATAAAGATGAAATACATAAAGTTTAGTTACATCATTATGGATTAGTTAACAGGGGTATGGACACTACACTTTTTTTTTGGTCATTCATGGTCAGATAATGATCATTCTTGGGAATTGATTATTTATGAAACTCTGGTTTAGATTAATGTTATTTTTTTTTCTCACATATATTAAATTTACAATTTGCAATAAGAATCTTAATCACCTTCCACCTATTGTGATGGGGTAACCTGCAAAAGAAAGAGCATTTACAATCAAATATAGAAAACACTGAAAATTTGCAGATATACACACTTATATTTTTAAAAATGAATGAAAAATACATAACTTTATATTTGGCCATGCATAACACTGAAATTTACCACAATAAGGAACAAAATGCAGAATGCTATGACATATCACACCTCACAGATCAACTTTATTGTGATGTATTTTCCTACTCACGTGGAACCTGCAATAAAACTAGTTATAACTTGTGTTCATGAGCATATTTTTGTCAATAATAAGTACTATAACAGAGATACCACACTTTCCTTAGGTTGATTGTCACCAGGCCAATAGTGTGTGTTGCAGTAGTGAAATTGAGTGCATATATAGGCTACGCATTCATTTATTTTATGAATGCTCACTTTTATTTGGTTAGATTGAGAATATTTCTTTAAAAAAATGGAGTGTTTCAACTATTTAGTTAGAAAAAAAATCCATTATATCTTTTATGATAAGGATTATATTGATTGTAAAAGATTTGTCATTTAGAACTTCTTAGTTTTTTATATTATCTTTGATAAAAAAAATTCTAAATTCACAAATGTAAATTAACAAAATTGGACGCAAGCATACAGCCATTTGAAATTAGAAATCTGACACCATAATGAAATATTACATGGACCGAAGAGTGCTGAGGAAATAAAAAAAGTAGAAATTCATGAAGCCTTCAATATCTCCCCATTATATCTTTGTTGCTTATTACATGGGATGCCTACGTTATTGTGTTTTGTCTTGTCCTGTCTTTCTGGGGAATGTGAATACCAAAGTACTCTTTGAAGATAGCAAACTGCATGACTTGAGCATGATACAATAAAGAGGGAACAGCCCGTGGATCAAAGCCGTACTCCTTCAAACCTTAAACCCGCTTGCACCTCAGAACTGATCTTTTCTTGATAGGACGAGTGGGGAGACCAATAGACATTGGTCTTTACAATATCCGCTGGCTTCTTACCAGCCAATGCTACACCACCTTGGAGCTGTACAGGATGGTCGCGAAAGAAGATGGCGGATTTTGAGGAGCTAAGGGTAGGGAAATATATATTTCGGTAAATACCGTATAGGTTTTTGACAGCAATCATCAAACGGCCCTTGTAATTGGCTAATATGATTATATTTCGATAAAATTGCTCCGAAATTTGATGGAAATATTTGTTCCTTCAACTGTTTTGTTCGTTACTCTATGTAGCTAGCGGTTAAATGCTAATGAGTAGCATTGGTTATCGAGCTAACGTTAGCCACATTAAACTATTGCTAGCTCTCTGGCTAATGCTGGCCGGCTAACGAGAGATATGCATTCTTTGGTAAATAATATTAATTAAACATACTATTAATACCTTTAAATCTATTACAGCGCTTCCTTCTTAATTCATCGAATGCAGTTTTGTGTCGGTAACGTTTTGACCTCTATTTTATTCCAGGTCCGATGGTTCGCTGCTGGGCTTTGTTATGCTGCCAACTTTAGCTAACTAGCTAGCTCGCTAGCTAACTCGTTAGCTATTGTACATTGCTTACAGTGCTTACAATGGTTACAGTGGTGGTAGCAAGCTAACGTTACCTGCGGCTATTTTGGTTTGTTCTACTTTATGATTTATTGAAGCATTGTTTTCACTGGTTAGACTTCTCAGTTTCATTTAGTTTGTTTAGTCAACAGGCTATACTCAGGAGGTAGATTTGTAAGTCTTATTGAAGCACATGTTTTTCCATTCTGTTTTTTATTTTATTTATTTATTGTTTTGTAGATCTAACGGGTCTTGGAATTATTTCTAACATTTTAGATTGCTTACGGTCACATTTATTAAGGAATTGTAAAGAAAAGGATAGACACGTTTGAACAATCAAGCATGGACCAAATAACGAAGGGTTAGTCGGGTTTTCTTCTTTCCTGTTTGTGGGTGTTCGGAATGGTGCTGTGTGGGGTGGTGGGGGGAGGGACGGTGGCCTCAGAGCCCACTGAGGGTATGGTCATGTCTTTCCAAATTACAATTTATTTTGCTAATTTATCCAACATTATCTGTTATTTTGTCAGTTAGCGTGGGTTGTCAAACTTACTTTAGCTTTTACATTTACTGGACAATATAAATGTGATGACTTTTATTTCCTGACTAATTGCTGGTCTACAAATTTTCTTATCTGTATTGCAGAGAAAATGAACAAGTGTTGAACACAAATGTGCTTGTATTGTCATAGATATTCAATTCAATTGGCGCTTTTCACAATTGAGATTGACCCAAAGTGCTTTACTGAGTACGCAGAATGGTGTATCGCACTGGTTTTTGAATGAAAGTTGAAAACACAAATTTTCCAATTTTGTACACTAAGGTGTCCATGCTTTGATATGGGGTGCACAATTTACTGGATGGCTGAGCTCTTGATTTTTGGGACTTGCCTAACTACACTGCTTTGTGTCTTTACTTGAGCACAATGTACACCTGAACTGGCATCTGCCGGCGTAGTTAATGTTTTCATGTACATTTCTGCTCAGTATATCATTGAGGTGATTAAATGCGGAAGTTGTCACAAAATCTTGAAACCAGTCCTCTCTTGTGCACCCCTTATTACCATGTATTTCATTACCCCTGCATTATGCGGCATACCATCAAAGCAGTTGGAGTTTCTATTGCAAGTAACCACATAACCTTTGTTATACTTATGTCTGTTCAAACATGTTTTTATTTTCATATTTTTTTGTCTTATTTCTACTCTTTCAGAATATGCTATCAAGTTTTCGAGTGTCAGAGCTACAGGTGTTATTGGGCTTTGCTGGAGTTAACAAGAGTGGCCACAAGCATATGCTACTACTGAGGGCCCTGCATTTGTTAAAGAGTGGGTGCAGTCCTGTAGTGCAGATCAAAATCAAGGAACTTTATCGACGTCGTTATCCCAGGACGTTAGAAAGCCTTTCTGACGCTGCTTCGCTAAAGTCATCAGTCTCTTCCCTGGAAAACAACTCTTTGCTGGTGGACTCAGACTTTCCCCTTACAGCGGGGTATGCCCGTGGTTCAAACCTGGAGTCCCAGCACTCTCTGACCCACAGTTCTGTCTTATTGCACGACACTAAGCACAGCATCAGCATGCAACAGCCTGCACCACCCATCCCTCCCGTCCATCCTGACGTGCAGTTGAAGTCTCTTCCTTTTTATGATGTCCTGGATGTTCTTATTAAGCCTTCAAGTTTGGGTAAGTTTTTGTTCCTACTATGTTCTCATATGGGTGATAATAGGTTTTCCCCATGCTCAGGAGTTATTGCATTGCATTTTAATTTGGCTTGATTGCTTTATTGTAAATGGGGATACTATGAAATTCCGACTATTGTGATGCATATATTTTTCATATTTACTGTGTACTTGATGCCATTTGGTTTCTGAAAATTACACGTGAGTAGCCTGGAATGTATTGTCATTGCAGAAAATACAGCGAGAAATAAAAATGCACTATATTCATTTGGAACTTGTACTCCTGTTGGCACTGCAGTTGAAGGAAAGAAGATTCCAGATTGAACTCTGGTCTTGTTTCTGCCCATAATGCAAACACATGCAGGTTAATTAGGACTGAAAATTTGGTTGAATCTTCTCTGCTTCAGTTGGGGGTGGAGGCAATGGTACCAGACTTCACATCCACTTTTGAAGAAGAATTCACCAGGAATCATCTACTCTGTCCAATTTTTTTTGTTTAGTCCCAGTGTTATTAAGGTCATGTCTGCATGGTAATGCAACATTTGTAAAGCTCTTGTGAGATTAGTATTACGAGTTATCACTGTAACATTGCTATGGAGCCATGAGAAGCTTCATGTCTGGCCACTAGCAGCCAGGTCAATGCCACAGTACATCATTTTATAACTGAAGCAAGGAACATACTTGAAGATGGGCCGGCCTACGTGTAAGCATTTGTGTACAACACTGTACAAATTAACTAAATTCTTGTTATCGCTGCACCACCACAACAATTAGCTGGATTCACATGAATTCTAGAAAGCAAAGAGTAAGACATTTTGCGACCATTTTCAGAATAAAGCGCACATGCTAGACTTTCACAAATCTGGGGTTGCCAGCTTAATCCAACCTTTTGATAAGTTGTGTGTAGTATACAAGGTGTTTTGTTTGCATGATAGGTGGCACTCTTTTTCTTTGGTGGATACAGTTGTCCCATGTTTGGGAGAGAGTTCTGGGCACAGAGACCTGAAACATATTCGAAAACTTCTTTCTTCAGGTGCCAGCACCATCCAGCGGTTTCAGGAGAAATACTTCATTTTTGCATTGACGCCACAACAAGTGCGAGAAGTGTGCATTTCCAGGTGAGGTTTTTATTCACAGATGACACAGACCCAGTTATTCCAAACAAAATGGAAGAGAACAAAATTATTTTTTTTTTTTATTAACTGGTTGTTTTTTGCTTAAAGGGACTTTCTTCCAGGAGGTAGAAGGGACTACATGGTTCAGATTCAGTTGAGGTAAGGCTTAAAATATATTAATCAGACTTGAATAACCCTTAGAAATTTCTTCGAATTTTTGAATACCCACTCTTTCAAAGTATTCAAATGAATGAGCTTGTGTAAATTTGTAAATGCTCTTCTGACTCCAAAATCTTTCTAAAACACATGCTGTTTTGGCATTGTTACAATTAAAAATTATTTTAAATCTAGGCATTCATTCAGTTCTCTCAAACTACTAATGTTTACGACTAGTTCCTGTGTGTAAGGGAGGACATAAACATAATTTAGTGCCTGCTTTGTTGGTTGATGGGTGCTGCTATATTGCACTGTGCAAAGGAGTGCTTCTTTAGGCAACTTAAATTTTGGTTTGGGTTTCTCTTCTGCGAGCTCTGTCAAATGTAATTTTATTTTTGCCAGATTTTGCCTCGCAGAGACAAGTTGCCCTCAAGAAGATAATTACCCAAACAGCCTGTGCATCAAAGTCAATGGCAAGCTTTTTCCTCTTCCGGTATGTACATTTAGAAAGTCCATGACATGACAGTTTGGAAAATGAGTGTCATCTGCCAACTATTTGGACAATCGCTCTGTAAAAATCCGGTCCTAATTTCTGAGGTGATTACTCCATATTGATGAGAATCCCCTCAAAATTAATGTTGTCAGTGTGCAGTATTGTTTCCGTTCAATTTTCTGATGTAAAGAGCCAAATACTGTCACTGTTCAAACTCCTAAGGACTGACCTGGATGAATATTATTGGCTTGATGTCCGAGGTAGCTTCATCAAAAATATTGGCAAGACATTTACAGTTGGCAAATTCTTATCCCTGCTTAAAACAATTATTTTTTTATTAACTCTTTAATGCATATGTCAGCCTTTTTTGATCTGAGTTTGTCTTCCTGTTCCAATATCTGATGCTTATACAACCCCGATTCCGAAATAGTTGGTACGAAGTGTAAATTGAGAATAAAATCAAAATGCAATGACTTTCAGATCACATGAGCCAATATGTTATTTACAATAGAACATGGATAACATTTCAAATGTTGAAACAGAGACATTTTACATTTTTATCCACAAAATGAGCTTATTTCAAATTTTCTGGCTGCAACAGGTCTCAAAAAAGTTGGGACACAGGCAAAAAAGGGATGAAAAAGCAATTAATATATAAGAGAATCAGCTGAAAGAATATTTAGTAATTAGAAAGTAATTAAGTTAACTGGCATCAGGTGTGTAACATGATTCGCTATAAAAGGGATGTCTTAGAGAGGCTGAGTCTCTCAGAAGTAAAGATGGCCAGAGGCTCTCCAACCCGTGAAGGCTTGCAAAACAAAATTGTAGAATACTTTAAAAACAATGTTCCTCAACATCAAATTGCAAAGGCTTTGAAGGTCTCATCATCGACAGTGCATAACATCATCAAAAGATTCAGAGAAACTGGAAAAATCTCTGTGCGTAAGGGACAAGGCCGAAGACCTTTACTGGATGCCCGTGATCTTCGGGCCCTCAGACGCCACTGCATCACTCACCGGCATGATTCTGTCATTGACATTACTAAATGGGCCCAGGAATACTTCAAGAAATCACTGTCTGTAAACACAGTCCGCCGTGCCATCCGCAGATGCCACCTAAAACTCTATCATGCAAAAAGGAAGCCATTGTTGAGCATGATCCAGAAGCGCCGCCGTGTTCTGTGGGCCAGGGCTCATTTAAAATGGAATGAAGCAAAGTGGCAAAGTGTCCTGTGGTCAAACGAGTCCAAATTTGACATTCTTGTTGGAAATCATGGGCGTCATGTCCTCCGCGCTAAAGAGGAGAAAGATCACCCCTCTTGTTACCAGCGTTCAGTTCAAAAGCCAGCATCTCTGATAGTATGGGGATGCATTAGTGCATATGGTGTGGGACACTTGCATGTTTTAAAAAGCACCATGAATGCTGAAAGGTATATAAAGGTTTTAGAGCATCATATGCTCCCCTCCAGGCAACATCTATTCCAGGGAAGGTCTTGTGTATTTCAGCAGGAAAATGCAAAACCACATACTGCAGCTATTACAACAGCATGGCTTTGTAGTAGAAGAGTCCGTGTGCTGAACCGGCCTGCTTGCAGTCCTGATCTTTCAGCGATTGAGAACATTTGGCGCATAATTAAATGAAAAGTCCGTCAAAGAAGACCCAAAACTCTCCAGCAGCTGGAAGCCTGTATTAAACAAGAGTGGGATCAAATTCCAATGGCTAAACTCAAGAAACTTGTCTCCTCAATGCCCAGACACCTCCACTCTGTGTTAAAAAGAAGATGGGATGCTACACCATGGTAAACAGGCCCCTGTCCCAACTTTTTTGAGACCTGTAGCAGCCTTAAAATTTGAAGTGAGCTCATTTTGTTGACTATGTTATCTCTGTTCTATTGTGAATAAAATACTGGCTGGTGAGATTTGAAAGTCATTGCGTTTTGATTTTATTCACAATTCACAGTTCGTCCCAACTATTTCGGAATTGGGGTTGTAAATGCTCCCATCGACATTCCATTTTTCGATTGAGCAGTTTTTGTTTGACTTTTTTTACAAGTTCATTTTGGAAAAGTTTTGGATCACAAGCCCAAATGATAAAAACTGTGGTATAGCATCAAATTCCAGAAGAATTCAATATGTTGAAACAAGTGCTGTCTTAAGGTCTTGTTCAATACATGCTGTTCATGAGTTTGGAAGTGCTAGTATTTTTACATGGGGAAGACGGAAGAAACTATGTTGCTGGTAGACAAGAACCAAACACCTAAATCCAAACTCTTTAGGGACTCTCTGAAAAGGAAAATTTAAAATATGCAGTGGCCAGCTTAGTCACTCGATTTAAAACCCCTTTGAGCTATTGTGAGCACCTGGATCTTAAAGTTTATGAAGTGTACCCATTTTCAAAGAAACACTTATGGGAAGTATTTCACTTGCCTTGAGGATCCATGTATAATGATACTGTAGTAAAATAAATATCTCAAATGGCTAAAATTTATGAAGTTGCGCTTAAATCTCGCAGAGTATACTTTGAGGAGAAATGGCATATTTGCAGTTGGGTTTATGTTACATCAGGCGACCAGTCAGCTAGCCAAGAAAGCCTTCTCACTGAATGCTTTTTCGTTTTAGTATTGTTTATAAAAGTGGTTGGCTTCGTGTAATCAAAATTGCAGTGGGTGACTGCTTTATCGTTTTAATTGCGAGACAGAAAATGTGTTTGCTCCTTGAAAAAGGAGAGTCATTTCTGAGAATGCATTTTGAAAAATTTTGCCTTTTTGTTTTATTTTTGTTTGTGATATGGCGGTGCCCTTTTTGAAGGTCAAAGCGCAAATGGGGAGTGTAATTTAATTTTCAAAATAAAAAGTGCATACATGGACTTGAAAATGAAAATGCGAAGTGGACGAATTTGTTATCATTTTCATGATGATACAAATAATGCGTTTTCTTGTCGAAAAAGAAAATGCATTCACGGAAATGCATTTTCATTGCAAGATTATACGTTTTCATTTTTTATATCGGAGGTATATAATTATATACCAAGAATTCCGTCCGTCCGTCCGTCCGTCATTCCGTGCAAAGACATTATTTGTCCGATCGATATTGCAAATATTATACATTGGATTCTTTTCAAATTTGGCACACACATGGCGCTTTTCCACTACACGGTACCGACTCGACTCGACTCTACTCGCCTTTTTTGCTTTTCCATTAGGAAAACTGTACCTGGTACCAGGTACTAGTAGGTACTTTTTCTGGTACCTGCTCTCCTAGGGTTCCAAAAAATGGCCGACCAGGTACTAGTAGGTACTAAAATGTGACGTGCAACATTGCAGCCCACTGATTGGTCAGAGAGAATCGTCTCTGCAAAAGACAACTCGCTTTCGCATGATCGATAGGAAACTTGCTTCACTTGCCATCATTGAAACAGGTCTTCAAATTGTGTTTTTGAAACGTGTGTTGTTTTAGGCAGCTTGATAAATATACTGTGCGTTGCCTTACCTTTCAAACAAGGTTGCGTTTGTTCACCGAAGCTGCTGCATTTATGAAATGCGTTTCTTTGTCTGTGACCCTGTTCATAGCGAAATTGAAAGCAACTGGGTTGTGTCCAATTCTGTTCACCACATTCCCCCTGAGAAAGTTATTGTGCTGCCCCTTTTTTACGAAAATTGCGCAGAAAATAACTTTACGGATGCTGATGAAGCATTTTGTTCTAAGGAAAGGTATCAGATGAGATGACGCATCGTAAAGCGATAAATTCTAATACTCTGCCATCTCCTGTGATTTGTGCATTTGCTACGTGTTTTGCCTTCAATTTCAAAGTGAAATGTTTCATGAAACCTGAATATGAAACCTCCATGCTTTTTACATATATTATTGCTTTGCGTTTTTAGGTGGTACGTTATTTAATGTGCAACCGAATCGGACACAACACCAGCTGCTATCCCGTGCATCAGGCGAATGTCAAACAGAAATTACAATTAAGCACTTCGCGGACTTTAGTGCCATAACATGGTGACGGTAGTGCGCGTCCCCTGATTTAAACACATACATATTTAACAAAATTGACGGAATAAAAGTGAACTTGATATAACTGAGGATGCCGTCGCGGCAATGCTGCGTCGCAACGACGAGCAGGTACCACGGAGGCGGTACTATCCTCTAATGGAAAAGCAACCCCAAAAAAGTGAGCAGAGCATCATGTAGTGGAAAAGTGCCAATATTCTCTACCACATGGAGAGGTGCAGTGCAAAGTGTTGGCCATCTGGGATGATTTTTCACAAAAATATCGCCGTTTCTGGATTTAGACATTTTCAAGTAGGTTCAATGTCAATTTGTCCGATCAATATCGCAAATATTATACATTGGATTCTTTTTAAATTTGGCACACATTTTCTCTACCACAGGGAGATGTGCAGTGCAAAGTGTCCTAGATGTGTTCTTATTTTTCTCAAAATTGATTTTCGGAATGGGATAAATTCTATAATCCCCAACAGAAAAAGCATGATTGAGGACGTCGGGGGTACTTGTTTTTGATAATGATTTGGTGGGGCACTTTTTGAAAAATTGAACGAAAATGGGGATGCAATTTAATTTAGTTCTTAAAGTCTCTGACAAGGAAAACTAAATATGTTTTATGAGTTTATGATACCACGGAAAAACATGTTATTAATCACTGTCAAATATGAAGAACTAAAAAAGTCGCTAAGTATATAAAATTAGGCCTCAAAGTTGTTAAGAAATAAGCAGCATTCTCTGCCCCAGGACGGTGGGGGCGTGTCCCCTGGAGGGAGGAAACCATGCCCCTCCCAGGCATGCGCAGTTGCCACATCATGCTCGAGTATTGGAAAGCGCCCGAACCTACCAGATATAGCTACTGTACGATTGTACAATAATTTCCTAATGTAATGCCTTACTTTTTAGATAAAGAGTGAACTCTATACGTGAAGCAAAACGTTAACTTGCTTGTCATTCTTGCGTCATTATATAAAATTACGTTTTCTGACTCTCCATGATTTACCAAATTTACCTTGCTCTTCTCTGGTAGTAAAAAAGGAGAAATGCACAGCCATAGCTATGAATAACTACAATGCCACGATCAGTGATGAGTGTCACATGAAATGCTTTTGGCATAAAAAAGCAGGTTAATTATACCTCAATCACCATAATCAAGCATTGCATAGCATGTCGATAAGAAAAAACGTTACAATTCAAGGCAGTGTAGATATTCCTAGCTTGGGCGAGAGTGGGTTCGCCCCGGAACTGGTGAGCTAGGGCAAAGTGGGAGCTGCAATTTAGCTTTGGAGGGAGTATGCCTCTAGCCTGACTCCATCAGCCTTCGTACTTCCGCGAACTAGCAGAGTCTGGTTTTACCACGCTAGTATGCCTCTCCCATTCCAAAACTGTGCGGTACCGGTGTCGCGACGCTGGCTAATACCTTCAGCTCGCTGGGAGGACTGTGTGGAGCTAGCAGGACATAGACTACCTCAACTTTCAATAATTTTGCCGTGGATCAAAGAAATGTATTACAATCATTTTAAACATCATTCATTTCCTCTCCCGTGTTTGTGCTTACATAGCACAGGCGAAATCCGTTTGGTCCTTTCCATAGCTAATAATATGTTGACAGGATGAATATGCGAGGATCTCTGACATGAATACGCATAGGTTTAGTATAGAAACGTTTGTCATCATTATAAACATGTGGACATACTTTGACAACACGTTCTCATTTTGTGTAAATATATTAATGAAAGGCAATAATCATCGCAT
The DNA here is from genome assembly GCA_029692085.1 of Gymnothorax javanicus. Classification (NCBI taxonomy): domain Eukaryota; kingdom Metazoa; phylum Chordata; class Actinopteri; order Anguilliformes; family Muraenidae; genus Gymnothorax; species Gymnothorax javanicus. The sequence continues at coordinate 161,303,671 of CM056194.1, read as the reverse complement.
ATAGAGACCGCCATCAATTTGGCAATACCTGGGCTGATGCTTCGGAGGCTCAAAAAGGGGAATTTGCCAATACAAACAATTATTCCGAATAATGAGGATAAGGAGAAGTTAGTCAAACGGTGCAAAACGAACACTGTGGTTCTGTATGACGAGGCCACCTCGGACTGGCAGGAGAACGGCGCAGCGAGCTCAGTCTTGGGCTCCTGTTACAGAAGCTCTGGGATGATGGTTATAAGACTTATTGCCTGGAGGGTAAATGTAATGTTATTTTATACTCCTATTGACACGATCTACAATTTAACTCCCACAACTGGGAAAAATACACTTCCGTGATGAGGGCATGGCTAGCAAGCTAAAGAAAAGACAACATCGACGATATTCTGACTCGAAAATGAGCGGGATAACCACCGATTCCAGCATGCCTGAAGTATTTATAATGCTACGGTGGATGGGAGGAGTTATGCGAGTAGGGGCAGCAGTGCGTAGTGCGGTCCCCTCTTTAACCCCACCCAAAAAAAACCTCAAACCACAAAAGCGAAGTGAAACCGGTAAATCGAGATAAAACTCTCACTAAAAAATTGAGCAACATACAGAAATGACTCTTTTTGTATGTTGTTTACAATTCGTTTCCAACATTTATTTTATATTTTGAAACAAATCTCAGATTTTTCTTATCAGGGTCTTTAAAATCACATGCATAGACTTGAGAATGAAAAATCTAAGTGGAGGATTACATTTTCATTGATACAAATAATGTGTTGGCGACTTGGAAAAAGAAATAAGCATTTTTGAGAATGTATATTTCATCTTAATATTGTTTGCTACTGTGTATGCTTACATATCCCTCTGCACACTTTTAAGGGCCTTTTTTCGGTTGGCTTTCGCATTATCAATGGGAACCCCCTGAAGCGACATGATAAACATACACTTGCGTCACAGAGTTCCTCTGGTGCCGTGAAAAGTACCTCTTCTGAAGTTGGTGCTAAAAAAGTCCCTCAAAATGGATGTCGAAGAAAAAAGTGAAAATAAGGGTTTGTAGAAGTATAAAAAGGTTCTTCTGGTCCAAAAACACCTATTGATGATGTGACTGACTGGAGCAGCAGAATTAAAGCCAAATTAAATTGGGCTACATCATCTACGCTGGTTCTGTCAAATATTTCAGAACTCATCGTATGGTGCATTTCAGCATTAATGGACAGTGGTCCAAAACATTCTGTGAAGGCAAACAGTACCTTTTAAAGAGCAGAATGCTCTCCAGTGGCCTGATCCATCCCCTCACCTGAATCCAAGCGTGCGTACATTTCAATTTCTTAAGCCAAAATGGAAGGCGAACGGCCTCGTGAGCAGGCAGGAACTGAAGACTGCTGCAGGGAAGGCCTGATGGAATATCATCAGGGAGAAATCCATCTTCCGATGGCAGTGGGTTGCTGATTTCTGGTAGTCATTGACTGCTAAAGAATCAGTGACCAAGTATTACATTTGTGACTATTTTTTGTCCTATTACTTTTGAGCAATTAATTGGGGGGGATATGCATTTCCTGCACAATTCATTCCGTATTTTTGACACAACTTTTTGATGACGGTACTATGGAAATCTCCACATCATGCAGATGTTGTTTGGTCCGTTTCAAATTCATTGTGATGGCCTGTAAGGCCAAAATTATTAAAACTGTGTGTCTATACCAGCGGTTCTCAGTCTCAGTCCTGGGGCACCCCTGTGTGTGCTGGTTTTTGTTCCAACCACCATTGCAATCACTGGATTTTAACAAGCTGTCAGTTTGTCTAAACCAGGTGTATATATGTTTAGTGCAGTTATTTATCCTATGAAGCGGCATTTGAACAAATATCCATACATACCATGAAGAGAAACGAAATCCATATTCATATTGTGATATCTTGGAAACAACTGCATAAAAAGAAGGAAAAAAAATTGAGCTCATCAAAGTGATCAGTGGGTTCCTAATTAGTGAGGCTGTGGACACATGGTCATGAAAACCAACAACCTAGCAGTGTTTCAAATGATTGAATCAAACCTGCTTTGTGTCACGTTAATGTCATTACGTTCAAGCAAATTATGTAGAAAGAACGCAAAACGCCTGTCTTCAGCAACTTAATTTGGAGCTGACTGATTCCTTAGTGTCTAATTTGGTCTGTTTAAAAATTTTGTCCCCTGAAATTTCTTGCAATGTGGTAAAATAGACAATATGTTCAAGGGTCTTTTATTCTTTATGGCAATCATGGGCTTTTCTGTCAAAATGTGGCTTTAGACTGTAAATAATTGCTTTAACTATGAAACACACCTAATTAGGACACATTAACACATTATTCAAATTCTGCAATGCAATTGTGGTTGGAACAAAAGACAACATACACAGGGGTGCCCCAGGACCGAGATTGGGAACCACTGGTCCATACAAGAGCTTAACCTCAAATGATTTTTTTTTTTTTTTTTTTTGCCCAAGGGTTATGCTCCACCTCCAAAGAATGGAGTAGAACAGAAGAGACCCGGGAGACCCCTGAACATTACGTCTCTCGTTCGATTATCTTCAGCAGTACCTAATCAGATATCGGTTACATGGGCACCAGAAATTGGAAAGGTAACTAATTTGTGTATGTCTCTTCTTTCACCCTCTAACTTGCTGTCCTGCTTCGTTGTCGTAATGTTTAATTGACTCAAATCATGGAAAAATTCATTATGGTCATATAACAGTGGCAGATGTTAATATGATTGTCTTCGTAAACTTTCCCGTGGTTCATAACCCACCCAATGCTGTTTCATTGTGATGTGTTTTTGTGAATTTTTACAATTCCAGGCCAGTATATGAAAGTGATTATGCATTCCTCATGATGCGTGTGCTGTCCTTTTTGTGCTTTGTTCTAGACATACTCAGTGGCTGTTTTCCTGGTCAGGCAGCTGACATCGTCATTGTTATTGCAGCGGTTGAAAATGAAGGGCATCCGGAATCCCGACCACTCTAGAGCATTAAGTAAATTCTCCTTAAATCCCTGAGCATCCATGCAAGAAATTATACTTCATGTAAAGAATTTTCATGTTGAAACCTCGTGCACCTTTTTGTTTCTGTTTTAGTCAAGGAGAAACTGACTGCAGATCCTGACAGTGAGATTGCCACCACCAGTTTGCGTGTTTCTCTAATGTGTCCAGTAAGTTTCTCAATAGTGGATGTATAGCCTGCTCCCAGCTGAACTGCGTAACAGTTTTGCTGTTGCCTAGATGCAGTAGTGTGCAGTCAGTGATGATTATACACTACAACTTTAGTCTAAAAGGGGTCCTAATGTATTACTACTTAATAATTTTTTGGTGAAAACGAATTGAAAAATACTATCGTAGGCAATGAGAACAAAAAAATCATTCCCACTAGTATATTGAGGTAAAAATATGGGTAATAAACAAAAACACTGAAAATCTCAATTTTTTATAACAATTGAAAGGTGTCACAAATGAAGTTTTTTTTTTTTTTTTTTTTTTTTTTTTACTGTTGCATAGCCTGAATGCATGTTTTGAAGGCTCATGCCAAGGTTATTGATGTTGAAAAATTTGTTAATTTTAATTTGTTAGAGGCAACATTATTCTGCAAAACACTGATGAACGCTTGGGTTGTCCTTGTCTGGTCCGAGAAAAACGGTGGATGGTTTTTTTTTTTTTTTTTTTTTTTTAACTAGGAACTCTTGAATTTGACTTTTTGGACCGTAAAAAACTGAGTTGCTATCCATCTCGAATGACAATGAGCCCAGAGAAATGCTTATGTATCGAGAAGCAGTGCTTATGTATTGAGCTTATGTACTTTGGTTTTGCGGAGTAAAGCTGTGACTTGCATCTGCGGATGCTGTGTGGCAAATGGTGTCCACTGACAACGGTTTGCCAAAGTATTTCTGAGCCCGTGCCGCGATATCCACGACAGTCGCATGACTGTTTATAAGAGGGTGATGTTTTAGGGATTGGACATCACAGAAATGGTTATTGGCCTTACTATTTATGCTCCAATATTCAACCAGATTCCGTTCATCTTTTAATTACATTACACAGTGTTGTTGAGATTTCAATTCTACCAGTTTCTTTGGGGAACGGTGTATTCAAAGTGATGGATTGCAAGCTTACGCATCTGGAGGCAACTTGGTGGGTCCTCAGGCCAGTTTTGCTCACTGGGGACCAGCTTCTTTTTGGAGGCTCCTTTTATAATGACGTTAGCTAATGTATATTCCCTGATTCTCATCACATTATTATTGCAACTTGTCACCTTTTAGTCCTAAATTGCCCCTGCACTAACTTTTTTGGAGTTTTTTTTACAGCCGTCAGATTTGAAATAAGCATGAATTTTCAATGAAAAAAATTGAATTAACAAGTTAAAACATTGAATAATGTGTTGTAGTGTTCTCAAAATAGCAGAGGGTGAATTGACTTTGCTGACCTCTCCCTTTTGATCTCATTTGCATGTGTGTGCCAGCATTTTCAGAACCGATGTCGTACTTGAACCATTACACTGATTGAAGTTTTCTCCCTCTGCAGTTAGGGAAGATGCGGCTGACTGTGCCCTGTCGAGCGGTTACCTGCTCACACCTACAGTGTTTCGATGCAGCTCTCTACCTTCAGATGAATGAGAAAAAGCCCACCTGGATTTGTCCTGTCTGTGACAAGAAAGCTGCTTACGAGAGTCTGATCATTGATGGGTTTGTTTTTCTTAATAAATTGCTACAGCTCAGCACTACTTCTAACGCTTTTATTCCTAATTGGCTCATTTTATTGTCTGATTTTGTAAACCTTTGATTCTGCTGCTATAATTGGCGGTGCCTCGGTCTTGGTGTCTGTCAGGGGTTGCAAGCCCCACCATTGCTTTGATCACCTGCAAAATTTGCCTTAACACTGCTCAGGGGTTGGCAAAAGATTGGTCACATCAAAAATCTCTGGAATTTTGAGCCATATCGCGACTTAAGATGTCAGCATTTTTCGGAAATGTAAATGCGGAGACCCAGCTGCTACGCAAATTCTGACATCCAGGAAAGATGCATTTGTGAGAAGTTGAGGAAGGAATTGCTGGCTAACAAACTGTGGGCTGTGGTACATACAAGTACACCGCGATGCGATTTGCTGTAGTTTCGCTAATGGCAATTACCTTGTCAGAAATGCTTTTGTGGAATTTGTTGTCTTTGCATTCACAGTATTTAAATTTTTTCCCCAGGCTTTTTATGGAGATTTTGAATGACAGCTCTGATGTGGATGAAATCAAGTTTCAGGAAAATGGAACGTGGTGCCCAATGAGGCCGAAAAAAGAATCTTTAAAAGTTTCATCCCAGCTCTGCTCAAAATTAGAAAGTAAGCATGCTGATAAGTGCTTGGTCCTTTATAAATGTTGTCTTGTGATCCGTTTGACCGTTGTAATCAAGGCTCACCAAAGTGTGTGTTTCACGGCCCCCCCCGGGCGTGTGTTTCACTTAATTTTGATGCTGGCGCAAACATTTTCTGAGATGTTTTATTACTGTTGAACCATATCTTGCTGCCTTCGTCCTTTTATTCTTCAGGCCCTGCCAAAGTTCAGCCGTGTATGGTGGTGCCCTCGAATGAACCCAGCAGTGTGAAAAAAGGAGACGTTATTGACCTCACTCTTGACAGCTCTGAAGAAGAAGGGGAGGAAGTGGAGGATCCTCCACTTAAGAAGCGGTGTCTTTACATGTCAAAGCCCGAAGAGCCGCACACTAAGGGGTCTGTTTTTCAAATGCGTAATTTAACAGGTATACCGCTTCAGTTTCTGTTGAAGTACTGCGATAACAGAAAATGATTTTGTTCTCCCTCTTTTGTTCTCAGGGTTCTGGCCTATCAGCCGCCGACATTGCGAATGTCCAATATTCCAACTGTTGACACGTCTTACTTGACGACTTCACTTGCTGACTATGCAGTTCCATTCCATCACACTACCCTGTCCACCATTTCTGCGGACATGCCAGGTCATCCCTTTCTCTGGTTATTTTTTCCCGTTTTTCTTGTTTCAGGGAAATTCAGGATTCTACAAATACATCTATATTTAATGTTTACTTTGCAGTGCACATTCAAAATGCGCCTTTTCGGAACTGGCTGATTGCTTGGTCTCTGATATTTCTGCTTGCATGGTACTGCTCAATGCAAGCTCAGCCAAACAGCTTCACACGTGACACTACACTTCCTTGGGTCCTCCCCAATACATCCGCCAAGCGTGAAGTCAATTGGGTGAATAGTTGTTAAGAAAATCGAAAGACATGCGTACATATGTAATTATAGACAGAGACTTCTGTTCATAGTTGAATAAGAAATGTGTGTAAGAAGTCCTGTGAATGTGCATCAGTGAGTATGTGCGTGCAACCCAGAAAAACATGCATCATAGGAACACTCCTACCGGCACCCCTGACCAAGGAACTGGCTTTAGAACTGGAGTTAGTCCCCAGGTGCTGCTCTGTGGCTGCCCACTGCTCCTCACAATAGGATGGGGTAAATGCAGAGGACAAATTACCCCATGGGGTTCAATAAAGTGTATCTTATGTATTAGTTGAAGGAGAGGAAAGACAATTTTTATATACTTAGCGCCATTAAAAACGCATCGGTGAGGTATGTACTGTATTTGCGGCAAATTGAAGAATCAATCGATTTTTATTGCTTTTCCGGTGATATATGAATGGAAATAAAGAAAAGTGCGTGGTATTGTAATGCTGACGCGCGCCACGTGAACACCCTGAGCTTTTCAGTAATAACAGACATTGAGCTATTTGTGATGTGTACAATGACGCTTGACTTGTTCTTTTGGGTGTGGCCAATAGCCCACATAAAGCCAACTGAAAAATGCTTCGTCATCAAGAAAATGGAACGGCTTGCAACACAGGAGAGCAAAAAGAGCCACTGGCATTTTACGGGCTGGTCTCAGCTGCCGGGAGGTGGCGCGTTATCTGCACTATTACCGGTCAACAATCAGTCAGCTGTCTGTCAGAATGGAAAACGGGCGCTGTTGCTGACCGATCCCGCTTAGGGCAGCCACAACTGACTATGGCAGCTCAAGAGTGCCACATTTGCTAACAGCCTTTGGAGACCGATTCCGGACAGCAACCCAAACTGATCATGAGACAAGGGGTTTGAGACGTCTGAGAATGAGCACAAGTACCATTCGACACCATCTACGTGAGCAACATATACCTGTGCACGGTCCCTACGGAAAAAAACCATTTTTTACCTGTGCGTAATTGGGCAAAAAGTGGGTCTTCTGTAGGGGACGTGTGCAAGCGTATGTTGCTTATATAGACGTTGTCTGAGAGAGAATGAAAGTTCTGTTCGACATCTCACACCCCTTGTCTCATGATCAGTTTGGGTTGCTGTCCGGAATCGGTCTCCTACAGGCTGTAAGCAAATGTGGCGCTCTTGAGCTGCCATAGTCAGTCGTGGCTGCCCTAAGCGGGATCGGTCAGAAACAGCGCCCGTTTTCCATTCTCAGACAGACAGCTGACTGATTGTTGACCGGTAACAGTGCAGATAACGCGCCACCTCCCGGCGGCTGAGACCTGCCCGTAACATGCCAGTGGCTCTTTTTGCTCCCCTGTATCGTAAGCCGTTCCATTTTCTTGATGTAGCTTTTTTTCTTTTTTTTTTTTTTGAGGCTTTATGTGGGCTATTGACCACACCCAAAAGAAGTCAACAGTTAATGAACAAATCACAAACGGCTCATTGTTTGTTATTACTGAAGTCAGCATTACAATATCACAAGCTTTTCTTTATTTCCACTTGTGTCTCGCTGGAAAAGCAATAAAATTCGATTGAATCTTCAATTTGCTGCAAATACGGTACGCGCCTCATTGTTGCGTTTTTAAGGACAGAATAATACATTTTTGCATTGACCATATTGAATGCCTTCTTTCTGTTATTGTTTATAGGTCTAGATTTGTTCTCTCTGATTCAAGGAGATGCTCAGGTATGTTACATTTTTTTAAGGACCTCTTTTAATTGTTTCTGAAGCATTGACTGTATATGAAGATGGAAGATGCGTCTCCACAGCCTCCCAATGAACAAAAATCAGAATTTTTTTTTTTTTTTTTTTTTTTTTTTTTTTGGACCTTTTTCTAGGTGGCCACATTGGCTGCTTTCCCCATCCATAGAATTACATTTCAGCCTCCTTTGCCTGCCTTTACAAACTGGGGGCATGCTGACTGCCATCTGCTGGGTAGCTAATACACTTACAAGTACTTTTACCAAGTACCTCATACAACCCCATTTCAAAAAATCCAAAGCAACCATTTAAAACAAAGTAAATACACCCTGCAGGCCTTAATTTTTGGCACGAACGATTGTTCGGGTTACGTGATGGTTACGCAAGATCAATTTAATGCGAACGGTTGCCGTTCACGCAAAATTCTGCAGGAGGTAGTGAGCCATGTAAAATTTGCTTGTGTATGTGCGGTAGGCCCGTGTTTTCACCGTTCAAAACTGCTTACATGTGCAATATAAACCGGTCCAGCCATCGTGTCAAGATACTAACACTGGTAAGCCTGCCACATGCTGTGGAACTTTGGCCTGTCTGTTGCCAGGACGACAGCAGAGGGTAACGCTTGCAGTGACTGCCATCTTGCCGACCGGTCTGTTCTCTCATGCACGTGTTCATTCAACAATTACATTTGATCTCCCAAAAAAACGGAGTCGGTTATAAAACCAGTGTCTGAACACAAGTGAACAATAATTTCAGTAGAAGCTTCGGTGTATGCCATAGTCTGTCAGGGTGCTCAGTATTTCCAAGCCATACTGTGACAGTCCAGTGACTTTAATATAGCTTGGAAATACTATGATATTTATTTAATGCCAGAGTTTAATATTCTCTGGTTATGTTTTACACATTTTTTTTTGGTAGATGCGATGGATTATTGTCAACAAATAGCTGTAATGGTGATGTTTTAGAACAAAGATGGACTCACAGTGTAAAATTTGTGTAAGTCTAAATGATTTCCTTTTAGCATCGTACTGTGGTCACAGCCCCACAGTCCATGAATAGGCTTGTCTGAAATTTGCATGACAGTGGATCTTAATGCGGCAGTTGAGTTTGCTGTCGGCCAAACAAAGGGCTCTTCGGGGGATTCTCTGTTTCTTACAGCTGAGACGGGTGCCTCTAAATGCCACAGTGAAAGAGGCACTTTAGGGGCTATACTGTGTTTAAAGATAGGGCTGGCTTGTTAAACTCAGAGGTGACAGACACACTTGCGTCCTAGAAAAAACAACAAATCTATTTATAACACCCGAGAGCAGAACGGCAACATTTATTTCATACTTTCATGTAAGGTCATAAAATTGCAGATGTCTGAACTATCAGTCTAGGTTTACGGAAACTGTCTTTTGGGGCTTAATGTACCAACACATTCACGTCAAAAGTTTGAAAGTTGTTTGTGTTTGCTAGTTTGGATAGTTTTCATAATTTAACATGCACATATGCAGTACTCTAAACATTCTAAGAGACAAGATCATTGCACACTTTGGTCATTCTGATCGTTAAGATTGGCCATGATCTTAGGCACCAAGCCAAGCTAGGCCCCTGCCACGTCGGAGTTTTAACCGATAAGTCACAAATATGGTAAACGGGTTTGATTTTTATCATATCATAGCTTGGGTAAACATTTGAAGTTTCCAGATAACACCAGCAAAAAGGGGGGCGGGTAGGTACAGTAATTGTAGCATAAATGGAAACCTTTCATTTTTGCATAACTGACGATGCGAACGATTGGTTGCGCAAACTTTATTTTGCATAACCCAGCGGTGGGTTAAGCGGTTCTGTATGAATGCGAACGGCAAATCCTTAACGCAAAGATTCGAAAAATTAAGGCCTGCTCTTGGTAAATGGATGCTCCACTAATGTGTTCTAACCTTAACCTAGTTCTTACTATTTAGCGTACTAGATAACTGCGGTGACCTGTAACCAAATCTTGCTTTTACTCTCAATCTTTAGCACTGCTTTGTTGCTAACTAAGGAGACTTGTTATTGAATCTTGCTCAACTAGCTAGCTCGCTAGCTAACAGATTTTACCTCCCACCCGTAGCTTTGGTGCTAACAATGCGTGTGCTGTGTGCGGAGCAGCAAACACTGTGCCGTATTTTTCCATTGCCAACTAGCTTGAATGACCCGTTACTAAATCTTGCTGACTAGCTTACTAGCTAACTGATTGTACTTTGCTAGCTGCTGCTTATGGTACATTACGCTGTATTCAGAGTGAGGGGCATTTTACTGTCGATTTTAAAAATCACTACAGGCTTATGCATGCATAACCCAAAGTTTAATCTTCTCTCAGTGTTCCTACTCTCTGCACAATTCTTGAAAAGATTACTGTGGGAGCCTTTGCGACTCAAAAGAAGTTTTCAATCTCAGCTGTAAATCGTGACTTTACACCCCCTTTTAATTGTATGACCCAACTATTTAAAACCAAATTTATTGAAAGAAATGAACTCTTGAACATACATCAGCATGGTAAGAACTTCTTGAAATGACAGAAACCATCTTCGGGAAAAATTGATTTGACTGCATATTTTGATTTCTTAGTTTGGCCCATGTCCCATCCGCTGACATGAAGGGGGTGGGGTTTATGTGCTCTGCTGCAGCCAGCTACAAGGAGGTGCCAAGCTTTTTTGGTTTCACTTTTGGGGAGCTGGTAGTCTGTTCATTATTAAATACAGTCAATGATCTGAAGACGTTGCTCAAGTTTATTGTCCTTACTGTGTCACTGCAATTTGATGATCCGATTAAAATTCTGCTCTTAAAGGAAAAGTAAACGCATGGTAAATCTACATTGCCAGACAAAGTACATAATCTATGCTATCCAAAACAAGAAGCCATTATTATTTTTATCTTTTTTTTTACATTGTGTAATCTGCTTTCAAACATCACAGAATCCTAGAAATTTCAGAATCTGCCATTGCCGCCATAGAAAATTATTGACCAATCAAACAATAGGAAATATTCTGCCCAGGCCAGTGCGTGACGTCACTGGGGCTGATCTTGTCTTTCGAGTGTATGGAGTCAAAGCATAAGTATCGACAGATGAAGGAACCCCTTGCGCTTCAGCCCGTCTTTCTGCGGGGGTCGGTGCTCTCAGAAAGGACAGTATTTACAAATAAAAGACGAGACTAGAGCATCAATTTATTTAGGTGCCAAGAGTGGCATTCATCAGTATTGAAAGTTGAGTGAATTAAGACCAGTGACGTGCCATCGGAGCTTGGTTAGGTGAGGCAGAATCCTCACCGTTAAACAAAAGATAACTCCCTATTAATTTGCTTGATTAGCAATCGGAGGATTGATAAACTAATTTACAAGACTAAACGGCAGAATGGCGTGCCAGTTTCCATTCATTTCATTATTTCTCAGTGCATCAAACTTAAAATGGCCACGAGACAGCAAATTTGTTCATATTTGCTCATAGGAAGCTTACGCCATTCTATTAAGGGGACCTATAGCGAAGCAAAATGCCAATTTTGGTTCAAAATTTTAGTTTTGAGGTAAGAACAAGAAGTGCTCCTTCAAATAGTCCGTAATATGGAGTTGTATTCCGAAGGAAACATTCGTCACGAACACTGTCTTCAAGGCTGGAACAGCTATGAGTGTGGTGACTTTCAATGATGGCCAACGAGGAATTGCCTCCATTCTTATGAAACTTGGCATAAAGGCAGGGGCACACTCAATGAAAGGCTATCATGAAATGGACAGAAAACATGTGAAACAGAGTGAAAAATGCGCACTAGAACTAGGAAAAAAAGAAACAAATAGACGCTTGACAAGCACGTAAAACTAGGGAAGAAACACTGAAGAAGAGGGAGTTACTTATGAGGCTGGTGCCTTTTAAGGAGGTAAAAAAATCGTAAAAACTACTAAAAACAAAATACTAAATGTATTCCTCCTGAGAACATTACAGTTAAACTTCGTTCACATTATTACTGCCGAACTAAAATCACGTTTTTCCAAAAATACAGATTTTCAACAAGAAAATACAGATTTCTCAGCAACTGTAGATCCAATTAACTTCATATTTGGCAGTTTTCTTCATTTTGTGATGATCTATGTCTGTACCGAGGACTTTATGCAATATGTACCTCTGAATATGAGTAAATCAAAATATGCATATTTAATTAGCTGTTTTCCGCGAAAATTTATTTAGGGGGGTCAAAATCAATACTAGAACATAGAAACCTGGAAAAAAAGCTCTGTGGTGACATTAGGAATGTTTTTTCCTTCACATTACAGCTGAAATTATATATTTTTTTTCTCAGATTTTTCCTTAATTGACTGTTTTAATTGGAGTTATTGAAAGTACTGATTTTTATTAATGTCGTATTTTTCAATTAACTGTGGGAAGGAAAGCAGGTTGTTATTTTCAAAAATATGATGCGGATGTGCGATCCCTTTTTCTTTCCATTTATTACCATTCATCGGTAATATTTGTTAATAGTGAGGTCAGGGTTGTGCCAAATTGGTGTGTGCGCGCTGGAACTTACAGTGAAGTTTATCATTTTATTGATTTTCCACCAAGCTGTCAGAGTTGTGGAGATTGCAGGATTCTTGAAACAACTGTGTTTTTTAATGGTTCCGCTAATGAGTAAGTCTGCCAATGATATGGTCTTTGAGTCTGTCTGTTCTATGTCAATCCAGGGGTGGATGGGGTGAAATTATAACCAAACACTGTTTAGTTATCTCAGCTGTGTTTCTCTAAGTATCTATATATTCATTAAAACAGCCGTTGCCATGGCAACCACTGATGTGATGCTACAGAAACTCTGTGTTTTAAGTTGCAATTTCTAATAGAATAATTTTGATAATAATTCTTAGTTTAAAAAGTGAATATCTTGGAAAAATGTTTGCTTAACTGCAAGTCCCCACAAAGCTGAAGTCGGGAAGATTTTTTTGGTCGTATTTACTGAAACTGTCACTACGCTTAGACATGCGAATATGAATCGGGTGACTTTAGAAAAAAAATTCACGACTTTATCTCCACCCACATCCTGTAATACGATCTGCGAAATTCTACCGCTCCCCGCTCAATTAACCAATCAGATCATTAGCACGCGCCTACGGATGTGCACGAAAAATCGAGGGATGGACTGGGTTGGATCTCAGCACAAATAGGGGAGAGGCTTGAAAGTTGTACTCGTTCAAAAATCTGACTAAGTCCTGTCGGTCGAGCAATCTTCTCGACTCCAGCTTTAACAAATATAAAAACCTTTCTTATGCCGCGTTCAACGCGTGGTCAATATGTTTACGGTAATGTTCCCCCCTTTAAATACGTGCTTTTTAGTGCCATTCAAAAAATAAATAGGGACTTTATTTTCAGTCCTCTTTCATAGTCTGATAAACAAAAGGTCAAAACGATACACGGAATTACCGAGAGAGTTTGATTTTTTTTTTCTAATTTGCCTAATTATCAAGATTTCCATCCTTGCAGTCTCGAATCGAGGCATAAACGTAAATGAATCTTTTTGTCACTATCACCTCTTAATCATTACATGCTACATATAGCCAAGGCTAAGTCTTAATTATTTGGTAAAAAAAAAAAAAAAAGTTAAAATTGATTGTCAATCAGGAAAAGTACGTGGAAACGGGTTGCGCGGCTGTTGGGTGTTCCAACGAAACAGGTGATCCAAACCTGACTGATGTGAGCTACCAGCCCAAATGACGTAGGCATTCTCTCCTCGCCGAACGAACATGGCGGCTTGCTTGAGCGGTCTTATTCCAGTCATTTACACGCAGATTACTTGGTGTAAAAAAAAAAAAAAAAAAGGCTTATCGTTTTGGATAGCAGAGATTATGTACTTTATCTGGCAATGGAGGTTCACCATGCGTTTTTTTTTCCCTTTAATGTTAGGCTTATAAGGCAATCCAAATGAAGTTTTGCCAGAGCCTGGCTCACAATTGCATTTTACTGGGGATGGTAATTCCTTGGATTGGAGGTTATGGAAATGTGTAGTTCTGGCAGTACTGAGCAACAGTCATTGAGAATGATTCTTCTGTGCTTGACAGCATTACCGCTCACCGCTGTTCCTGGAAAGCCTGCCAGGCGGCCTGCAAATCCCCACCAGCAGCACTGGCCTCATGACCACCTCCAGCCATTACGAGAGCAGTGCTCATGGCAGCAGCTCCAGCCACACTGAGACGGGGGTCATCACCGGAGGAGGAGGGGCCAGTATATCCGACATCATATCGCTGGATTAATTCAAGATTTGGAATCCCTCATTCGTCAACTCGATATCAGATATGATATCGTGTAACGAACGTTCATTTTTTTCTTTTTATTTTTGCAGTAAAGCAAAGCGATTTTTACTGTAATTTATAATGCTACATATTGCCTTTTCTGGATAGATGAACTTTCAGGACCTTTTATGGTTGAAGGAAGACGGACTGACACACATGAAAGATTATGTATTTTACTTTGTCGCCTAAATCACAACAAACCCAACAGCAATACAGGTACTCAACTTTGGAGGCAGCTGAACTTTGAAATAATCCTGTCAATGTTGTACACTTCTACCCCTGTTTTCCTTCTGACTGCGTAGCAATAAAATGTTTTCTGTATAAAACAATACATATGTCGGCTTAAAATTTATCAGTAAATGAAAAGCACCTTCTGTTTAGTCTGATTCGAAAAAGATTCAACTACCTCTTTTATGTGGAGTAGGAACCCAGCTTTTTTTCAGCATTTATGCTTTTGGGGTTTTTTCCTGTGTGTGGCATTGACATGAAGGGGGGGGAATGGTATTCAGTTCCATCCATCCCTTCGTCTGTTTGTCTGTAATTTTGAACTTGCTAGGGACATATCTCAAGAACTCTTGGACGGATTTTGTTTATTTTTGGTCTTGGGCACCTTTCATAGTGACTTTGACAGCAGGCAACTTTGGTTGGTGCCTGTCCATTCAAACATGCGTCCTGACCTTGTTAACATTGTAACACGAAAACAAGGTCTGTAGGGCCGGGGACATATAGCCACGCATGAAAAACTGTTGTTTTTTAGTTACGTTGTTGTCTTTACATCAGCCAAATGACAACTACCCATGCTGTTTTAACTCAGCGTTTTATCTGGTGCTGACTAGGACGGATGCCACCCAGAGAATGGGTTACAGAAATTAACGGTTTGATTATGGAGCTGTTTCCAAACAGTGATTAAAGGGAATATTCACAGATTGCAAGGTAAAATGGTTGCAGTTAATACTGCCTTTCTTTTTTAAAAGTCCAGAATGGTTTTTACTTTCATTGACACTTCAAAACTTGGTCACAGCAGTGGCAGGCAGTATAGATTTGTGGTTTCCAGCGTGCCCCGTCTCAGGACTGTAATATAAATAGGGCATATTGGCTGTCCATTTTGTTACTTAGGGTAAAACTTTTTCTTTTTAATTTGCTTCTGCACCTGGATGCTTGGAATTACTTGTCTTTTTTTAAATGTCAAACTTTTTAAAGGATGTAATGTCACTTGGTTTTTCCTGATGGAAAAGATACCATGTTTTGTGCTGTGTTCGCCACTCATTCATATTTGTGTGCTTGTGCCTCCTTGGCGTAATTTTAAGTTTGTTTATTAATATGTCATACCCAATGTAATACTGTTCATCAAAACATCCTTATACTGGAAAATATTGTATTGCCCCTCTGAAAAGACAGTGAATAAGATGATCGGAGAGTAACCAGCTTGCACTGTTCAAAACCCCACGCTGTCACATGAAACTCAGGAGATCATAACTTGCATATATCATTCACCAGCTGCTTCGATTCAACCACTTCATTGAATTAATTCCCATGTATTGTGATTATATGGCAGAACATGGAAATATATGGCCAACTTGGAAATATACTGATCTAGAAAACTGATATTGAAATGTCCATACCTATTCACTTGCGAAGAAATGGATAGTACCAGATGTTTTTACAGCCAATTTTACTTCAACATACTAAAGCTCTTCCGGGAGCTGCTGCTGCTGTGTATCCAGTTTCATTTGACTATCTCAAAAGTAAAGGATCTGTCTGTTCTGGCATTTTGTTTGAAAATCTCTGTCCTCTGGTTTTCACCATCATTCCACCTGAGTTTTCAAATGTTTGTCCTTGAGGGCGTTATCATGTTCCTTGTAATATTTGTGTGTTTTTTACCGTTGTGTTGATACTAGTTGCTGTGAAATGCTGACCAAAGGTGTGGCCAAAGGATGATGCATCATGCTGTATCTAAACATCATTTATGAAAATTTTGACTGTAAAATAATTAACGTTTTACTTCAAGGACCGTCTTGGCATGGGAAGTATTCTAACACCGTGAAGTGCCACTTAAGTAGAATTGGAGTTTACCTTTCTTTAGATATACAGTGAATTCTTCTCATAGTACATCCATCACTGCACAACTAAGGTGCTATATTGCAGTCTGCTTTATGTTAAACCAACTTAAATATCTGTTTGCCCTTTGTATACTATAACAGATATCCACAACACAACTGATGCAAAGCCATGACTATTTGTATTGTACAAAATTTACATTAAAGTTTAAGTAAAACTTTAGTTGAAACTGGTGTTTGCGCAACAGTGATGTCACTTTGTGGGGTTGTTGTGTATTCCCCGCCACCCCCCCCCCCCCCACCCCACCCCCCAATAATCTGATTTCAAGAGTAAATGTGTCATGCAAACTTTTTCAGGCTTTCTTGGCTGCTTAGCATGTTCGTGAGAAGAGTCACGGCCGAGCATTTGTAGTAAACTTGGAAAAAATGGCCATGTTCATTGCTTTTGGAAATTGCTAGTTTTACTTAATGGTAGCCCCCGGACAATCTCGGGTGGCTACAATGGATTCACGTATATCGTCTCTGCGTCCATAGACACTTTCTTGTGGATGCTCTACAGGCTGTAATTTTTGACCGATTTCTTTCATATTTGGTATGGACATGTGTTGTACTTCACTTATGACACTTACTGATTTTGGTTGCCATGGCAACAGCATTGGCCGAATAATATGCAAATTGGTGGCAACACATACAGATTTCCTTGTGGACGCAGTACAGGCTGCAATTTTTGAACGATTACTTTCATATTTGGTATTGATGTGTTATACTTCACTTATGACACCTCTCGACTTTGGTTGCCATGGCGACAGTATTGGCGGAATAATATGCAAATTAGTGGCAAAACCTACAGATTTCCTTGTGGACGCAGTACAGGCTGCAATTTTTGACTGATTACTTTCATATTTGGTATGGAAATGTGATATACTTCACTTGTAACACACATCGATTTGGGTTGCCATGGCGACAGTATTGGCCGAATAATGCGCAAAAAAGGGGAGAAGCGGGCTTTCGGGGGGGGGGACACCCATGCGGTCGCGGCCGACCAGACTCTCTAGTTTGGGGTATAACCATTGCTGTTATTTCCGAAAACGAATTAATTTTGTTAATCTTTTCACACTTCAATGTAGCTTTAGCGAATTTCGAGACGTTTTGTCCCTATGCTGCTCTGACTGGGCGTGGATACTAGAAATCAATGTCTTGTGTGGAATCCACTGACTTCACTGTCCATATTGCATTACACGCGATATGTTAGAAAACGAATTGAAGGGAAGTCACAATGTTAAAAATCGCGTGTATTCAATGGCAATATCTCAGTTATATTGCAGGAGATCAGAGTGGCGTACCAAAACCAAGATTGCAGACAGTTGAGCAATCTCCCCGATAATTTATGAGCATCCACCGCGCATCCTCGGCCATGATAGTGGCCCTTTATTAGTTTTGACGATGACTGCACGTGGGCCACTTTGGTATAAAAAGGTGTCGAAAGGTGATTTTTGTGCGAGCGTGCCAAATTCATGAAACGCGTGCATCTGCTGTCGTTTTTGAGAACGTTTCTGTTTATCATACCTCAAAAGTTGATTTTCTACACTGAAATGTTAAATTGGTTAGTGTGTCTATGGGACAATTGTATTATCATTATTTTTGTTTTGTTTTTTTTTTTTTTGTTGTTTTTTCGCACATTTCGTTGAATTTGCCTTGAGCAAGTGCAATATAGTCCTCATAATACTTTCCACTGTTACCTGTTAATTGGAGTGACGTTTCCGTAGTTTCCATTTATAATCTGATTGGACAGCGCTGTTGTACTGACCAATGAACAAAGTTAATGGAAGGCACGAAGCAATAACAACTTTTTTCATTGGTTCATTCTTGTCACTGTTTCGGATAGTTTTTCCGCAGTTCTGAGAGAAGTGAACGGCCTTGGCATCAGGTTCTGTCTGTAGGAATATAGCCAGGCCGTGAGCGAACGGAACGCTGCGAAGGAAAAGAGTAATTTTCAGACATCAGAAGGATCAACATGGCTTCAGGTGTAGAGTAAGTAGACCTATCGAGACAATTTTTTCCTTTGGAAAACTATTTTGTAATGGTCCACAGCCAAGGAGAGGTTTTCGCAGACAGTAAGGAAAAGAGTCGGTCTTGACGTTTTTCCTCCCCAACGTCAGGGGCCAAAGAGTGCGCTGGCTGGCTATCCCAAACATCATTACTCCGTTTCAGCTGGTTTGCTAGCTGGATCATTAACTGGCTAGCACGTCTGTCAGCTATGGCTTAAGTTACGAACAAGCGAATCTTGAATAGCGAGCTAAGTTCAAAGTAATGTTCGCTAGCTAGTAGACTTAACTACCAGCTAGCTGACTAGCTAGCGATTTTAGCCATTGTCAGACAAGTAAAAGCGTTGTAGCTCGCTAAATTATTCAGCAGTTACGCCAACTTCCCATCTAGCTGCCGCAATGAGGAAGCTAGCTAGCTAGGCTAACGTAACCCGTTCTAGCAAGTCATTCTTCCCAATAGAATAAGCACTGGCCTACCGGCTCAGGTTCAAGTGGGCAACGCGAAAAACGTTGGGTATTGCTGCGCTCAAGTGCTGTGTGGAACCAGTCCTGAACTGCCAGCTAATTAACATTGGGGATTGATATTGTTAACCATTATGGATCAATAATTTAGCTAGATGGGTAGCGACCTCGCTAAATTAATGTTACTGTGACTAAGTTTGGCCATCTACATTATAGCTGGTACTGTCGCTGGTATTTTTGTTCAGAAGACAACGATTAGCTATGACCAAACCGCAAACACTAAGCTCACTAGCTGCGATTCCGCATGTTAGTTTATGTGTTATTTGACCTTAGTAGGTAATTTTTATTAAAAAGTGAGCAGGCGAAATTTAATTTGTGGTATTTTATTTTTTCTAACATCAGCGTGTACTAGCTACATCTGAAATGACATGACTTGATGGCTGCAATCTGACGTTAATCAGCCGGCTTGCTAGCTAGCTAATTTGAAAAGTAATAATTTGTCGACATTAATTTGGCAACTTCGCTGATTGTAGATATGACTTAAGTGGTAATGGTCAGGTGTAAGCTGAACGTAACCTGCTTTAGTGTAACGTTAATGTAAGGATTCTGGCTGTTGGGTGACTTGCTGTAGGTGTCTGTATGGTTTCTTGCTGTGTCATCATCTCCGGCATTAAATTGCAGGCAGCTCCCTGGACCCAGGTCTGGGTGTGTGTCTAGCCCTTTAACTGGCTTAGTTATTGGTTTAACTTCACCGCACCTGAAGGATCAATGTAGTTTGTCACCACTCAATCGGAGAGTAGCACGAAATTGGGGGTCTTATGCATAGGCAGTCTCTGTGGGCCTACCTCCCTCTCATGCATCTTTCGATGAAGAAAAATGGTTATCAGTATAACAACTGTACGTAGGAATTTTTCGTGGTTATTTGGGTAGTCCCTAATGAACTGTTCATTTCACACTTTAATAAGTTGTAATAATCCGTGATGTGAGCAAGTCCTCACAACTTGAAATTTGACCACTATTCAACCCTGGTTATTCAACGTACTATAGTCCAACGTTACTGTGTGATATTCTACTACGTGGTTATGTGAGGTTTGCTTGGTGTGTCATGCTTAAGAGAACATTGTTTGCCTCTTATTTCAAGCAATATTTTTGTGACTTTGAATAGAGGACTTGTATGCAGTTAACAATGTGTATAATACATTTTTCAATTGTCTCACCAAGGTATTATTCTTCTGTGATGAAGAGGTGTTTGAAATTCTCACATGCGCCCATGAATATTGCAAAGTATACGGTTTGTATACTTTGCAGTACTCATCCAATACTAGGTGTATGTTAGGATTTTTATTTTTTCAAAGTGGCCAGTTAAATTTTTACCGGAAAGTGTTTAATTAACTTGGTCCTATTTTTAGTTTGCTGTGCTGCTCAAAGTTGTGCTAACAAACTAACTACATAATATTACCCCAAAACTGCGGAGTTTGTTTTCTCCAGAACGGCTCTGCCTCTGCTAGGTGGTAGGACCAATGGGAGAACGGTCTTGTGGCGCATTTAGACCATGATTGAGGTCAAGGGACTTCTTACCTGAATTACTGGATCTACTTCTATTTTAAACTATTTAAAAATGGTAATTATTCAAAAACTAAGCAAGGACATGACTAACAGAAGCAAACCCTATTATTATTGAGTGTATAATTATCGTGTTATGGTGGAAACTTCGGCTTTGAAACAAATTGTTTATATTTATGATCGTCTGGCGTTTTCTCAATGCAAGTGAATTGGGAGGTAAATTTCAAACACCTCCCCCTCATGACAGGGGCATGGAATCTTGGTTTGTCAATAGCCAAATGTATTCTAAGCACTGGTACCTGCTAGGGGTGGGAACGTGTACAAAAAATTCTAAACGTGTACATGCGCCGTATAATTGCGTGTACACGTGTCTTCAGAGTTAGTGGATTTTGACCGCAGTACAACCGTTAGAGGGCACTGTCACCATTCCAGTAACACAGTCCAGACAACCATTAACGCAGTGATCAGCCAGATACGTTTATTAAATCAATAGACGGTAACAGTGAATTTGTAGGTTACTCCTATATAGGCATGGGCAACGCTCTGCATAAACTCTAATGGAATGTGTAACAGCTGAACTGGGGTGGTAAACAAGCCTCAGGAAACTTATAAAAAAAATGACAAATACCATTTTCATACAAAAAGAACACCATGGTTTCATTAAAAGCAACCTTTTCAATAGGATACCCGCATTTCATACATGAACTCTGCGTATTGCAGCCAAAAACGCGATTTGAACAGAGCTATTGTTCGCCCGTAGGATGAATGCGTGACCTCAATTGGCGCCGTGTTTACAAATTTTCAAGGGCCCCGCGTGGCAAAAATAACCATTTAGGAGGTAGATTTCAAACAGCCCGCGTCGACGTCTTATCCCAGCTACGGCCCTGATTTGTTGTAAAGCCATTTAATTTGAGAAATTACGAGTCTGTTCGTCCAGGCTAGACCTCGAGGGGATGTGAAATAAATTCGACAGAAGTTGGTGAAGTTCGTCGCGAGTCCACCGTGATTTCCTCTCAACAATAGCAAGAAAGGTGGGTGTATTTTTTACTGTCCCCTACATAGTTTCTTGACAGAATATCTTGTGACCCTATTTGTGAAGTATCAGTAAAATATACCAAGGAATAAACCGGCGCCAGGCGTTTAAAGCCCCCTGGTCGCAATTCGTGCCTTCTCCATTTCAACTGGCTGCACGCCAGCGCTGTGATGCTCGACCAGATTTCATCAGTGTGTGAAACGAATTGTCCTACCAGTGCCGTGCGGTTGGAGGTTAGTTTGGTAAGGCAGAATCCTTCCGTTTGCTTGATTAGCAATCAAACGATTAACTAGTTTAGTAAGACTATTCCGCAGAATGACGGGCCAGTTTAAATTTCCGCGGCGTTATTACTCAGTACATCGAACCTGAGATGCTCGCTAGACAGCAGATTTGCGTGTACTTGCTTCCAGGAAGCCGAAGCAATGTCATCAACAAATATGAAAACAGTTCGACTTATGCAGAGTTCAATGCTTAATCAATATACAATGTATTCTCCTTTAAATACGCGCTTTTACACTTAAAAAGAAAAAAAAGCGGGCGATATTTTCAGTCTTCTTTCATAATCCGATTAACAATGTTTAAACGATATACAGAATTACCGAGAGCCGAGAATTTTTCCTAATTAATTATTCAGATTTCCATCCTTGCAGTCTCGAATTGAAGCGTGAATGAATATTTTTGTTATTATCTCCTCTATCAGTATACGGGCTTCCTATAGGCTTGGCCTTAATTGTTCTGATTGTCAATAAGGAATAGTACGAGGGAACAGGTTCACAAAATCCTATGATAAAAGTTTGGGTCACTGCATCACCTCACGGCACGTCTCTAGCTTCCTTTAAGGAAGTACTCGCAAATCTGCAGTTTCGTGAGCATTTCAAGTTCGATGTACTGAGTAATAACGCCACGGAAACTTAAACTGGCCCGTCATTCTGCCGAATAGTCTTACTAAACTAGTTAATCGTCTGATTGCTAATCAAGCAAAGGGGAGGTTTCTGCCTCGCCAAACTAACCTCCGACTGCACGTCACTGTGTTTTATTATGAATTATTCACAGTAGCTCATTGAAACTATCATGGGAGGAGGGTATATGGACATAGTAAAAACAGTGCAAAGTTTTTTTTTTAAATCACCACGGGTTATTGAAGGGGAACGTTTAGAGCAGTGGAGGGCAAACAACTGCCGCATCAGCAACTTCACTGCATTTTATATAGTAATGGGCGAGTAGCGTTAATGTTTGCCCTCCCACCGATAATTTTGACATTTTTGCAGGCCATTGATCCAAAAAAAACTTCACAGGCAACCCATTCATACAATTTTTTTAATATCAATGCAAAACCTAATGTTGAACATAATTGGGTGAAATTCAATGCATTTTCCATTTAAAAGGGCCTAGGGGGCGCTGCTGTACTTCAGAAAAGGGGTAGATGACTTTAGCATCAATTATTTCTGTTAGGGTACCCTAATGGATAATTTGGCCTGGTTTATTTCGGAATAGACTGTATTTTCGAAAATGCCCTCAGGCTTCACCCCCCAATTTTCACAATGGGTTTTGTTGAAAAATGCTGAAATCAGCCATTTTTGGGACCCTGTGGCTCTGAGACCCTTTCCTGTAAAGGCGTTGGACTTGTGGCAAATTTTTCGTCTGTCTCTTCTGTACTTACCTGCAAAAAATCATTAGAAAATAATAAGCACTTTGTTCTCAGCAACTCAAGAAATGTTGTCATTTTATTCATTTGTACTGCCCATGCCTATCCTATACAAAATTACGGCTTACATCAGCTAGGCATAAAATCACAACTAAATTAATAATGTTAGGCCCTTGTTACGCAGCCGATGACAGCCGTGTAGTTTCTGGTTTTTTTGATTTTATAAACGTTTATGATTGACTAACTGTGTACACGTTTACAAGTCCCACCCCTAGACCTGCATATTAAGCCCTATGTTCAATGTCCTGAAATATTGCTTTAAGAATGTACCATTCTCAAGGTGTAGCCTAAGACAAAACTAAAAATGGCATCTCGGATTTTTAACCCCTACATTGAGAAAATGCTTAATATACGCCATAAAAAAAGGCAACTGAACAAGACTTCACTAAAGCCATATTTTATTTGGAGAAACGAGCAGGAAAAAAATCAGCTTTCAAGATGATGATCTTTATGTTGTGGTCTGCACAATTTCAGTTTATTTAATCTACACTGCTCATCCAAGAAAAAGTCACACTATAATATTTTGTTGGGCCACCTTTAGCTTTGATCACTGTGCACATTCTCGGCGGTATTGTTTTGACAACCTTATACAAAGTCATAACATTTATTTGCGACCAGATTTGCCTACATTTTTGGCCAAGATTGGATTGAGGATGGCTGAGTCAAACCACTCCTTTAAGCTTTCTCTAGGACATCCCAAGGACTTTCAGTTGGTTGAGGTGTGGACTCTGTGGTGGCAATTCTCATGTGAAAATGATTTGGCATGGATGATGAAACATTCTTGCACAATATGAGCCGGATGACTTTTGTATTTGTCATCCTGGAATGTCTGTGCCATCAGGGATTAAAAAGTCCATTGTTGTGTTACTGGTCATTCAGTATATTCGGATGGTCTGCTGCAGCAATAAAATGAATTCAGAACAGTGCTGAGTTTAGTCCAGTGTTTCTCAAACCTCTCCTGGAGGACCACCTGCCTTGCCTGTTTTAGATCTTTCCCTGCCCCAGCACAGGGGATTCAAATAATCAGGATGTTATCAATCAGCTTTAGAGGATAATAACGAGCTGATCATTTGAATCACCTGTGCTAAAACAGGGAAAGATCTAAAACATGCAGGACAGGTGGTCCTCCAGGAGAGGTTTGAGACAGAGATATATAATAGAACCAGAGAGAACGAGGAAGTACCTTTGCTTCAGCCAGTTAGCATGTTAGCTTCCTGCTTCCGCGTTTCCCAAGGATGTAATTTTGTGGCCAAAGACGCTGAAGCCTCATAGACACCAATTGAAAAGTGCGCATTTTTTTTCTTGCCAAATAAAGCGAAAACAAAAGAAAATGTATTCGGTAATCCTTCATTATTTTGCTCTTTGTCTGACGCAACTGTTTGATGTTTTCAAGAGGGCCTGTAAAATAAGAACTGCTACTTAGAGCTTGATGACAGCTCGTGCACAAGTTTAGTTGTCCAGCTGTTGCTCTGACTGCAGCAGTTCAGCCAATGAGTGTATAGTGCATGCGCGTTACGGATTAACAGCGTTGCTCGTCATTTCCCCTTGAACACATTCGCCAATCCGCACAGACGACACATTTTCTTGGCATTTGTGCTGTGTAATCAGATTGGCAATCGTATGAAATGGTGCCGGAAATAAGCACCCATGGAACGCCATTTTTTATAGATTGCGTTGGTCAATTCCGTACTTCCTGGGCTGAAGTAGCTAGCCTAGCATCTCCCATTGAAAGTAATAGGGGTGGTACTTCCTCGCTCTCTCCGGTTCTTTTATATTACCTCCATGGTTTGAGAAGCACTAGTTTAGACCAAATCAATTGAATCATAACACTGACTCCGGAGGCTTGAACTGTGGGCACTATGCATGACGGGTGCATCGCCTCATGGGCTTTCTTTCTTACACTGATGTGCCCGTTACTCTGGAATAGGGTAAATCTGGGCTAATTAGACCACATGACCTTTTTCCATTGCTCCTCAGTCCAATCCTCATGCTCTCTTGCAAATTGAACTAGGTTTTTTGTTTTTCCCCAGTTAGCCTCGCTTTCTTGTGGCCATGCAGCTATTTAGTCCCAATCCTTCAAGTTCCTGTTGCATCATTCATGTGGAAATGCTCTTACCCTGATAATTGTACGTGGCCGTGAGTTCGACTGGGGTTTTTTAAAAATTTATTTATTTATTTATTTTTTTAAATAAATGATGAGACTTCACAGAGCATTTTTTGTGATCTTTGATCAGGATCAGTCCTGATATTTCTCCAACCCATTTTTTTTCCATGAAGTTGACAGTTTACCACTATCCTTCCAGGTTTGAATAAATTGTCAGACAATTCATGACCCAGCTTTAGTGATTTCAGCATGTAACATGACGATTTAAAATAAAGTTTCTTTATTTATTTATTTATTTACAGTACCAAAAATGATGACCTTTCTACTGCAATCTTAAAGCAAAAGAGTAGACCAAACAGGTTGATTGTTGATGAATCCATCAATGAAGATAATAGCGTGGTGTCTCTCTCTCAGGTATGTATTTTACATCGTGGATATGAGTGATTTTCAGTTTTAGTATATGCGGCTGGGTAACATCAAGATGTTGCTAGTACAAGCTGCCGGATAGCTCACTCGGTTAAGGCACTGCGTTGCAGTGCAGAAGTGACTATCACGTCGCGGGTTCGAGCCCCGGTCGTACCAACCGGCAGTGGTCGGCAGCTTTTTCAGAGTAGCGCACAATTGGCCATCGCGCTACAGGGTTTCAAATTGGGAAGGGACTGCGGAAAAAGGAAATGGCTAAATAGCTTTTTGTTCGTTGCTCAAGCGCCTCCTGTTGGCCAGACGGGCGCTCGTCAGGAAGATTCTAAGTCTGTTCATGTCCGGGTATCCTCCGCCCTCTTTCTGAACTTGCGAAGATTCAACCAGTGAGTGTATAAGAAGCGGTGGTTGACAGGCACGTGCTTAGGAGGAGAGCCATGAACTGTCTACACTCTCCTGAATTGGCAGCAAGGGGTCGCATACGAGCAAGCCTTGTACATAGTTCACCAATTGGGCATTCCAGATTCGGGTGGGATTGGAGATGCCAAATTTAAAAAAAAAAGAAGAAAAAAAAAAGATGTTGCTAGTACTTTTGTCCCAATACTATTTAATAATATCATCACAAAGCAGCAATACTTGCAATAACGGCCAAAGGGCAAGGTTTTTCCAATTTGGTTTTTATGATGCCTCGCAAACTGAATTGTAGCCATCAACTTTGCTTAGTTGGGAGCAAAATGTTCCAATGGCCGTGGCGTGACAAATGGCAATAAAGGTTTTGTGTGACCATGTAATCTGGCTTTGTCAGAGATCATAAATAATTGACTTGGAAGCCTTTGTCACAAGATGACACAAAATATCTTGTAGCATTTACCCAATTTCAAGAAAGCGAACTTCTTTCATTACTATGAAATGATAATGGAATGGATGAATTCAATTAAAAATTTGTAATAAACCCTTTTATCTATACTTTCTATTATCCGTCTCATTACCACCATGGTCAACAAAGGAAAGGCCAGTTTTTGTGCACAGTAGGGAGCAGATTTCAGCTTGGGAATCTATTAGCAAATGCTTAAACCAGATTAAAATTTGTATGGAAGCATATAGCTAACAATATTAAAATGAAAATGCATTTTCAAAAATGCATTTTTGTTTTCAAGATGCAAGCACATTATATTATCATAATGAAAACGACAATGTTATCCTCCACTTTGCATTTTCATTTTCAAGTCCTTGTATACAATTTTTATTACAAATTTAAAATTAAAATGCATTCTCCATTTGCGTTTTAAAGTGCCGTACAATATCACAAACAAAATAAAAGCGAAAACGCGAATCTTATAATGCAAATGCATTCTCGGAAATGCTTTTTCTTTTTGCGAGAAGCAAGCACATTATTTATATCATTTCTGTGAATGCATTTTCATTTTAATATTGTTGGCTGTATGCTTCCATAAATTTGACTATTGGCATTTGTTTTTAAATTGGTTCTAATCGTTCTTTCCCTCTGCACTCACTCTGCAGGCCAAAATGGATGAGCTG
The DNA here is from genome assembly GCA_029692085.1 of Gymnothorax javanicus. Lineage (NCBI taxonomy): Eukaryota > Metazoa > Chordata > Actinopteri > Anguilliformes > Muraenidae > Gymnothorax > Gymnothorax javanicus. The sequence goes on along the minus strand of CM056194.1, from coordinate 161,276,503 downwards.
CAACTCTTCAGAGGGGACACAGTACTGATGAAAGGGAAAAAGAGGAGGGAGACGGTGTGCATCGTGCTCTCCGATGACACCTGTTCCGACGAGAAAGTGCGCATGAACAGGGTTGTACGCAACAACCTGCGAGTGCGCCTGGGTGATGTTATCAGGTGCGTTGCACCGCTGTGCGGCATTGAGGTGTAGAGCTGTCGCGGTTACCGCATTACTGCAATTACACAATCATGTCGCGCTCACCGCAGAGAACGGCTGATCACCGCTTTCCCGCAAGAATGCGCCACCCAAAACATGATTTGCGACTTTTGGCTGAAAGTTTTCACTTTATTGAAATGACAGTACACTTACAACATAAATCCTATGGTGAAACCCAACGTTACATCTTTTGTTTGGGAACATTTTGGCTTTGAGGCTGATGAAGAGGGAGAGCAAAAAACTTGTAGATAAGGCATTCTGTGCATTTGCAGCAAGAAAATCAGTTGCATGGTGGTGCGCTAACTAGTCCTGATACCCACTACTTGCAAAGGTTGCTAAAAAAAAATGCATATCAGTTTGCCCAGCACCACTGCATCTGAGCGGGTGTTCAGTGTAGCAGGGATTATCATCACTCTATGGAGGTTATCTCTCACACTGGACAAGGTTAATATGCTGGTTTTTCTTGCGAGGAATACAAAGTAATTGCCATTCAGGAGAGCAGGATAAACTGAAATGGAAACATGGCCCTTTAATCTGTTAGGATAGTCCTTTTTATTTTGGTGTTATTTTATCCAAGCAATTGCTAAAACACAAGTGCTGTAAGAGGTTTTTAGTTATTTATTTTGCAATGCTGAGACGCCATAGGCTGCGTACTTTTAAAGGCTTTGTTCAAGGCATTCGAATGTTTATTCCATTTACTAATGCTAGCGGATATGTTATGAAATAAAAGCGGAAATTGCTTTTAATTTAGCCAGTTAGACATTGTATAATTTCATTTTTTGAACAAATGCGTTCTTATTCTCGAACGTGCGCTTTAGAATTTTAATTTATTTCTCAACTTTGCTGTGCCAAGTCTTAATAAATGTGAAATGGCCCATTGACAGTTTCTGTCATTTGTACAATAATTTCACGTACAGTTTGTTCTTTGTTCTTGCAAGCGTGCTGCTGTTGATAAACTGTTCAGGAGCCTATCTTATGATGTTTGTGCATCTGTTCCATATGAAGTACCTGCTCATTTTCTGTGATCTGTTTGTTGAGAACATCCTCATCGAAGTGGTGGGCCTATTCGACAATTCTTCATTGTATAATAAACGAAATTCATTACAGCAAGTGATTTGGCATTTTCAAAGTCATTCTATTAAGCTGAGATGGATATCCATGCTCTGTAATGGCAGAAATCCACTTCTGTAACAGCGAAGCAATGTTAAAGTAAGATCACTCAAAGTGAGCAGAACATTTATTCATTTTTTTGTCTGGCATTTGTGCAATTGTACATCTAAGTCAATACAGTGGGTTAATCATAGGAAAATTCCAGCAGCTTTCATGTGCAAAATGCAAATCATGCCAATGCCAACCAATATTCCTGCTGCAAAGTTGGCCACATTGACAACACTGGAATGAAGAGAGACCATTAGATTATAGGGCCTATGAAGAATAGACTACAGGAACCAATTGTTTTATGACATCTCAGGTAATTGTTATTATAATTTTTTTTATGGTGGTTACCGCGACAATTTGAATGACATCACTGATTAGTGCAGTAAGGAAGAAAATCATTACCGTGACATCTCTGTTGAGGTGCCAGTATTTTGCTCGTAGCATCATATATGCATTTAGATACGTTCTTCAATATTGAATATCTAGCCAGTAGACCAACATCGCAATGTTTTTATTCATTAATGGAAACTGTGGATGTCGTATGAATGTATTTGTATGGTTCAGTTGATTTACACACCCATTTAGCACAAACCCTTTTCACCAGAATTGGAACAATTTTCAAATCATAATATAAATGGAGAAATCCAACCAGAGTTTCATTTTGTGAGTGTAGTTAACAAGACCAGGTACATTTTAAATTTTATTTAAATAAAATGAATACTCAATGGTTCACGTTTTTGTGTAGTATCCAGCCGTGCCCTGATGTGAAGTACGGGAAGCGCATTCACGTTCTTCCCATCGATGACACAGTGGAGGGGATCACCGGAAACTTGTTTGAGGTTTATCTCAAGCCATACTTCTTGGAAGCCTACAGACCTATAAGGAAAGGTAAATGTTGACACAGAGTGGGTGTGTTTAAGGGTGGTATAATTGGTTTTTTTTTTTTTTTTTTTGCTTGATTGGTAGTGTATAATTGTTGAGCTTTCCACCACAATGAAATTAAGTCTACTGCTCCTTTAAATATTCAGACATTCAATTTCTGTTTACGTATATTTACATGAAATCATATATGGTTAATATTGCTGCTGAAAGCTGTTGGGTCCGTTATTCTGTTTTTGTTTTCATGGTTGGAGATCAGCTCTGAAGGCCTTTAAATTCCATTGCTTTTTTTTTTCCATTGCAGGAGATATTTTCTTGGTCAGAGGAGGGATGAGAGCCGTTGAATTCAAAGTGGTGGAAACGGACCCCAGCCCCTACTGTATAGTGGCTCCAGACACAGTTATCCATTGTGAGGGAGAGCCCATAAAGCGTGAGGTAGGACTGATGCAGTGGTGAGCTTTAGGCTGGATTCTACTTATCCTCAGTGTTGCTCATTGACCATCTTTTAACTTTATTTCCCAAAATAAAATTAAGGTACTCATACTGTAGAATGCTGATTTGATTGTTGACTTCAAGACTCAAAGGATAAGTACTTGTGACTGCTTCAGTTGGCTGTACTTCGGTTCCATTTCTTTTTTTAAGGTGCTGGTTGCGCTCAGGTTTTCCCTGCCAAGGAAGTAACTTTGAACTGCTCATTGGAAGCACTCCAATTTCAAAACTGAAAGCAATGTTGTTGGAAAAACCTGACATCAAGTTGCTGGCCATCTCTCTGGCACATGCAGCTGAAATTTGTATGCTGAGAGCCCGTTTGTATCAAATTAGTGTGTTGTGCTTTCAGTGGATTTTGTTAAATGGTCGTGCTGGAGGAGACTTGCGGAATGGACTTTTTGAAAGTAAAAATTGACTAAATGTGAAATCATACTAAGGTTGGTGAAATATTGATTACGTGTGTTATTTAGTCATTTTCGCTTGGAAGCAGAACGGAGGTGCACTGACAGTGCATTTCTGCAGTTACCTGTTTTTATTAGCAGCTGCACTGAGGTGTAGCTGGACTCTGTTGTTACTACAAGCTGAACTGTTGTGCTGAAGGATGTTGGCATTTTCACTGTCTTGTATCCAGGATGAAGAGGAGTCTCTGAATGAGGTCGGCTATGATGATATTGGGGGAGTTCGGAAACAGTTGGCCCAAATCAAAGAGATGGTGGAGCTGCCACTGCGACACCCTGCTTTGTTCAAAGCCATTGGTGTGAAGGTGAGGAAACCGGTGTCATTTTAGCATTTATTCAAATTCAATGCAGTGAATATGCCGAACCATTTGAATAGTGTGCGTATTCACTCAAAAAATCTACTGTACTTTTTTGCAATGTGATAGCATTAGCAACATTAGGATTGCACAGAGACCCGTTGATTTATGAACGATAATAGCATCTCTGCCATTTTTAAAATTGCAACTTAATTGATTGCTCTTAATGGTCTCTGGTTCTTTGCATTGTGGATGTGCATTGAGCACTCTCAGGGCGTACTGTGCTGTTAAAGTATATGCCCTCTTCCCGACTTCCTTTGTTTTTATTTATTTTTCACACTTATTGTTTCAGATCATCAAACTACTGTAACAGTAGTCAAAGATTACCGGAGAAAACACAAAATTTCAATTTTTTTTTTTTTTTAAGTGATGATTTCGTTGATTGAAGGAGAAAAGCTATCCGACCCCTACCTGGCCCTATGGGGAAAAGTAATCATCCCCTTTGTTACAAAATTTACCCCCTGAACTGAATTGATAATTAGCTTCAATTTCACTAGACACACCCAGGCCTGATTACGGCTAACCCTGTTGAGTATAAACAATACTTAAATGAAACAGGAGAATTGAAGTTGACAAAAAGCTGCACATGATGCTGAGATTGAGAAAAATTTAAGGACTTTCGAGGAACAGGTGAGTCATTGACCTTCATCAGTGTGCAAAGGATTACAGAGCCATTTCTAAGGCTCTGGGACTCCAATGAACCACTGTGAGAACCATTATCTACAAATGGCGAAAACTTGCAACAGTGGTGCACCTTCTCAGGTGTGGCCTGTCAAAATTCCTCCAAGTATGCACCGACGACTCTTTCAGGAGGCGACAAAAGAATCCAGACTAGCATCTAAAGAAATGGCAGGCCTCAACTGCAAGACCCGTGTTCTTGATTACACAGTAAGAAATTTAATTGGCAGAAAGGGCAACCATGGGAGAGCTGAGAGGCGAAAACCACTGCTCACCAAAAACAACACAAGGCCTTTTCTCGCATTTGCCAAAAAACACCTTAATGACCCCTGAGACTTTTTAGATGGTATTCTGTGGACTGATGAGTCAAAACTGGAGCTTTCTTGAAGACATGGGTCCGGTTGCTTCTGGTGTAAAGCTGACATTCCACATAGCATTCAGAACATCATTCCAGCTGTCAAACGTGGTGGTGGCTGTGTGATACTCTCAGGCTGCTCTGCTGCTTCAGCATCTGGGCAACTTTTCAAAATTGTTGGAACATGAATTCTGCTCTGTACCTGAAAATCCTGACGGAGAATGTCCAGCCATCAGTTTGTTACATAAAGCTCACGCGTTTTGTTGGTATTTGCAGCAGCGCAATGATCCTAAGCATACAAGCAGGTCCACCTCTGAATGTCTCAAAAGAAACCAAATGAAGGTTTTGGAGTGGCCCAGTCACAGCCCTGACTTGAATCCAAGTAAGATGCTGTGGCATGGCCTCAAATAGGCAGGAATGCTCAGAAACCCACCAATGTGGCTGAATTAAAACAATTCTGTTTTAATAGCAGGCTGAAGCTCCTGTGCAGCCATGTCAAACACTGATTGCAGTTGCTGCTGCCAAGGGTGGCACAGCCAGTTATTAGGTTTAGGGGGGCAATTATTCATTCACATGAGTGATCAGTTTGAATGACTCCTTACCTTCCATAAATTGTCATTTAGAAGCTCTGTTTTGTGTTTGCTGACATTGTTTTTGGCTTATATTGAAGTTCATTGGATGATCTGAAACATCTAAATATAAAAAAATATGGGAAATTGGGGATGTGGCACACACTTTCAGAGGCCTGGAGTGCTGTGAATTTGTGATCATTTATGCTCTGATTTGCTCTGAATTTCTGTGCTAACAGAAAGCACTCGTAGTGTGCTCTGGTTCTCTAATTACTGATAAAATTGCTCATTATGGAATAGACTTAATAATCCTGTTCGATAGCATATGAAATGATTTAATTTTCATTTTTAATTTGTGTGCCCAGCCTCCACGCGGCATCCTTCTGTATGGACCTCCTGGGACTGGAAAGACGCTGATTGCTCGAGCAGTTGCTAATGAAACTGGAGCTTTTTTCTTTCTCATCAATGGTAAGACTGTGTATGTAATTAAAGCTTTATTGCAGCAGTCTCCAAATCTATTCCTTCCAGTTCTGAAGGGCACCAAAAATGTTAAATGGAACTCTGGCTCGTTGCAATCATTACCTCTGAAAAGAAAACCATGGAACATTTAAGTGCAGCGCAACAGAAATTCTGTAGTGGCATAATACAATATAGTTGCTTGAGGTCTTTTGAATATTGTTTTTGAAATTTGAAACTACCAAAATTCAATTCATGTAATTATAACGAAAATGCCTTGTGGTAATGGAAGGGTAGTTCCTTTGTTTTTTGACACCTTTGCAGAAAACTTGCTGTTGATACAGACATTTAAGTGGTTTTAGTGTGCGTGCGGGCATGGAACTGCAGGATTACTCAAAAACTATTCAACAAATTGCCATGAAATTTTATGGCTAGTTGGACCGTGTGAATGGGAAGATGTGATTACATTTCTAGACCAATTTGGATTCTGGATTCTGCAGCTGATTATAGTTGCTACTGGATCAAAACCTTTGACTTTATATGAAGATGGACGACCTAACATCTTGTTTGCCATCTAGTGGCTGGCTGCAGTACAGGTTATACGCTCGCCCCCTCCATTTTAGTAGATGGGAAATGGACAGGCTCTTACCCAAAGCGCAATAAAGGTACTATAGCTCTGTGTCTCTTCCGCATCCGCTCAGCGGCTAGTGCTACCCCTCCTTAACAGTGACAGAAGTAGTCACTGATTTATTTCTGGGAATTGTATGGGGTTAGCTTGTGACCGTTGAAAAGATATATCACGTTAAAATTACGCATGCATTAGTGGTGCGGTCCCTGTACAACTGAATATGCTGCGTAGTTATATTGGAAGTTAAATGAAAATGGACAGTAGAAAGGTCTTTGCTCTGAATATTGTCTCATGTACTGTTAGCAGTAGTGCTTCTGCTGAAAAATAAGACTAGTTCGCTAGCAAGCAAGCTAGCTAGTTTAGCTAGATTCCATAACTGATAACTGAAATCGACGGTTAAAATCACTTTTCTCTGAACATGGCATTATGTGCTGTTTGTAGCAATGCTATGTTCCAAGCAAAGGGTTTTTTTTTTTTTTTTTTTTTTTTTCATCGCTAACTGAAGTCACCTATTACTGAATCTTTCTAGCTAGCTAACTAACAATAGTACATACCTCCCAAGTTTGAAGGACCGAAATGCCGGTCCATAACGACTAACAACAGTGTTTCATTTCATTATGCGGGGGGGGAGATTGATTTCCTTATCATTTTATTGACCGGGTGGTGGAATTTGCATTTCATTTCATTACGCATAAATCCCTCAATGCGCAAATTGCAGGTTTTTTCATTTGCTTGCGGGTCCGCGGGTTTTGCCATTCAAATGCAGGTCAGACCCGCCAGATGCAGGTCACTTGGGAGCGATGTAGTACATAGTGTTACAGTAAAGGTCACCTGGTTAGCTTGCTGGCTAAGTGGTTTCAGCTAATGTTAAAATTTATGATAATGGGGAGTCTATTTACCCATAGATTTTATGTAGCTACCCTATTTCAGAGGGGCTGGGTTGGATTTTGAAGAGGGGTTGTATGAGGTACTTAGTCAATGTATTAGCTACCGAGCTAGCAGATGGCATCAATTCTTGGAGGCAGGCAGGAGCGCTGGACATCGGCGTGGGAGCAAAGCAACATACTGCTAATGATGAGAAAAGCTGCAAATGTATTCTAGCCTCAGAACTGTACTTGGAAAAGATCCAAACTTGTGAACGCTTTAACAAGCCATCAGTCATAGTACTACAAGATCCAATCTCTTGACTGTGTACAACAAGTGGCATGTACCACTAAGGCTGAAGCAGCCAGTTAGTGCTACGTAAAAGTTCAGGGGATGTGATTGTGACTGAGCAGGGCGGGTGCATGGGTGGGACCTGCATACTGCAGCTCAACCCCACGATCACTTCTGCGCAGACTCTGGCCCCAAATACGTAAGATGGCAGCGTCCGTATCATGGATATTTTCGTACAGCGTTAGGAAGTGGACATACGTCACCCGTCTTTATATACAATCTGTGATCAAAACCTGCTGGCGGATATATGTGCTTTCTGAGTGTCCTCTAGTTTCTTATTCATGTGCTTTTCAGGTCCTGAGATTATGAGCAAGCTTGCTGGAGAATCAGAAAGTAATCTGAGAAAAGCCTTTGAAGAAGCTGAGAAGAATGCCCCTGCCATCATCTTCATTGATGAGCTTGATGCTATTGCACCAAAAAGAGAAAAGGTAATCCCAACACTTTTTTTAAACTATTTAGAGGGTTGGCATGAATTTATAGGGGAATACTTTGCGATTAAAGTGAAAGACAGCATTGGTGAATAGTGAACTGCATATTGAAGAACTGTCTCTAAGGTGTTAAAAATACTTTTTTTGGTAATTTTAATACATATTCTGAAGCGAACGATAAATACTTAAACAGCCAGACCGTAACACTTATGAGGTCCGCCATTTTCGCGTGAACAGCTACATGGTGATGTCAAATAACCTAGAGCTCTCTTGTGGCCGGAGGTGAAAACCGGTAATATACATCTGTAAAAAGCAGTGGCGGCTGGTGAACTGGCGATAGGGGAAGCTCAAACCCATCCCTTAAAAATAATGATTGGTCATCACCTGTTTTCAATCATTCATTTAAATTACTATTACAGAAACTCTGAACTCTCAGCATTATCAAGTGTGGTCAGTTTTCATTAATGACGTACACCTGTCAACACTCTCGCATTCGGCGTCAGTTTTGGTGGCATATTGATCTTCCCCTGCTGTAGTCAGCAATTATTCAATCAGCGAATATGTAAGAGATTCTCACGCGGAATTGAAGTCCTTGTGCATGGAGGTTTATCCGTTTCACCTGCGTTATGACTCCAGACTTCTCACGCTTTTGTTTACTCAGGGGTTGGAAGCAATGCATGTGTTTCACGATCGTTTAAATTGGTTATATTTCATCCTGTGATGGCAAACAAGGACTATAACTTGCAGTGTTTACCCAGTTTGGGCTACTTTTGTTTTGCCTAGGAACAGCAAGTTTTCTTGTTTTTGGCGCTGCCCCAGTTCCCTGCTCTGGCCACACTACCATAGACTTATGTTGGATGTGAATGAAAGGCTAACAGTGGTGGCTCTTCCTCCCCAGACTCATGGAGAAGTGGAGAGGCGTATAGTCTCTCAGCTGCTTACTCTCATGGATGGGCTGAAGCAGAGAGCGCATGTGATTGTCATGGCAGCTACAAACAGACCCAACAGCATTGACCCTGCCCTCAGGCGATTTGGTAAGGGATCTCTTGTGTTCTTGTTGGAACAGTGCCATTGAACAGTGACATTTGTGTGTACCTCTCTCCTGTAGGAGTTCCCCCAAAAAGCACATAAAATGGAATGTTGATATTTCATACAATTTTTTTTTTGTCAAAAAATGGGAATATGGCTGTGATCCTGATTCTGCGGAGATGTTCTTCTTTCGCTCTACCATGCAGAATCTATTTAGCATTAGTTTATTTTTATTTGAATGGTTGAAATTGGAACAATGGTTGTGAAGAAAAACTGAAAAAAGTCAATGGCCCTCCGTCTCACTTTTACCGAGAACTCCTCGATATCTCCGTACTGAGAACAGCCGGCTCCACTCGATGTTCTCTGCCCACGTTTTTGTTGCAAGCAGCACAGAAGGAAGTTGGATTGGATAACAGCTTTATTGGGGTGAGTTATAGCTAAGTAACCGTAGAAACATGTTGACTGGCGGTAAAAAAAAATAACATTAGTGACTTGTCACGGTAAATAATAGAATTACTCATTTGATTTTGATCAAGTGTACCATCCCCCCACCGGATAAGAAAGCATGACAGTGGCTGTACTCTCTAAGCAGACTGAGGAAAATAGGCATGTCGCTAAAGATCCTCATCAGCTTCTACAGTTGCATCATGACCTGCTGTATCAGTATGTGGTATGGGAGTAGCACCGCCGTCGACTGCAAACGCCCGCAGGGAGTGGTAAATGCTGCTGAGGAGACGGTCAGGGCACCCCTGACATCTCTGCAGGACGTCTACTACCACAAGAGGGTCTACAGAACGGCCTGCAGCATCATCCAAGACGCCACTCACCCTCATCGCTGGGTTTTATCCTCAGGCCTTCTGATTGATCCATGGATCTGATTCACTGCCCCTGCCTCCACCCTGACCCACCTCACAATGCAGGAAGATTGACTTTGTGCAGATGTACGCTTGCACACACTGCACGCTTAAGCTGCTTTCACACCGGATGCGAAACAAATTTTTCGCACGACCGATTACATTCAAAGTCAATGCAAAGACGCGAATACACGCGAAACGCTGCATATATGATGCTGTATATTGTGTAGTGATACTGTACTGTATATTGTAGATTAACTGATACTGTACTTCGCACGTGGTGTTCCTTGGATTCTTTTTTTTTCTTCTTTATCTTGACAAATAAATTGGATGTATTGCACTGTTTTTTTTTTAACAGAATTCAGGGTAAAAACTTGGTTTCTAACTGTGCGTGTAACTGGACTTTGACTTCCATCATGATGTCTTTTATAAGGTTCCTTTGGATTATTGTTGTTTATCTAAAGACAAAGTATCAGGTGTAAACGTGTTAAAACATGCTGAAATAAGTCTTTATTTTTGACCACCCCATCATTCGCAAAGCTTATATAAAGCTGATACAGATTTTATTAATGACCCACTACTGTTTATTGAGTAATTAGTGGAAAACTGTGCAGTATACTGTATCATATACTGAGTGTATGAAATGCCAACATTACGCGTTGGATAACTTTTTTTTTTTTTTTAAGACAGTTGCACTCCGCAATTGACCAAATTGTCTGTTTTCTAGCCACTTAGGGGAGATTCTTTGTGAGGTGTTTGTTGCACTTTATGTGAGCAGCCCCAATCCACCTCTGTCAGGAAATTTGCCTCCAGTGCTTTTCTTCGATTCTTCAACTTTGCTGCTCTCCAGTACACAGAATGAACAGGTGAGTTCTTCTGTGCACCTCTCCTTGCTGATCAAACCTGTTCCCTTTCTTTTAAGGCCGCTTTGACAGGGAAGTGGACATTGGCATTCCTGATGCAACAGGGCGACTTGAAATCCTCCAGATCCATACCAAGAACATGAAACTGGCTGACGATGTTGATCTTGAGCAGGTTTGTCTCTGACAGGAGCGTGTCTTTGTTTTTACTACTCTAGTGCTTGTAGCTCTTACTCCAATAAAAGACACTCCTGCCCCTCTCAGTTTCATGATTGACAATATCTGGGTTTCCCAGTGACCGACATTACGTTGCCATCATACAGAATGTCAGTAGAGTGAATTGGTGGCACTAATGGGTAATGGAGTGGAGAATAGATTTGGATATACTGCGACAGGTCTGATATTGCATAAATTATGTAAAAGAAGGTCTGATATTGGTGGAGCTGGCTTTATTGTGATGCACAACAAAGCGTGCGTTTGTTTGTTTTGAATTTTTATTTCAAATTTCAATAGGTGGCCAATGAGACTCATGGCCATGTGGGAGCAGATCTGGCAGCCCTTTGCTCAGAAGCTGCACTGCAGGCCATCAGGAAGAAGATGGACCTAATTGACTTGGAGGACGAGACAATCGATGCAGAGGTCATGAACTCCTTGGCTGTCACTATGGATGACTTCAGGGTGAGTAATCTAATGTGTACTTTTGTCGGAACCCTTTACATAGATTTATGCCATGGTAGACTGGGGGGAGTAGGTGTGTGAATAGGTGCAGTGTGTGGCCCGGTCTCTGTATAAAAATGTTACCACTATAGGATATGCTGTATTTTACAGATTTAAGTGTAATTGGTTTACATCTGTTTTTGACTTGATTTCTAGTGGGCCCTTAGCCAGAGTAACCCCTCTGCCCTGAGAGAAACAGTGGTGGAAGTACCCAATATTACCTGGGAGGACATTGGTGGTCTGGAGGATGTCAAGAGAGAATTGCAGGAGCTTGTACAGGTGAGAAACGGCTCACTGGCTACTGGCCAGCATTCAGCTGTGCTGTAGATCTGAGAAACGGATCATCAGACAAATGTTTGGCACAGTTCTGTTGGGGATGTCTTGTAATCAGTTATTTTGTTCTCTTCTAGTATCCAGTGGAACATCCAGACAAATTCCTGAAGTTTGGAATGACTCCTTCAAAGGGGGTACTGTTCTATGGGCCGCCAGGCTGTGGTAAAACACTCTTGGCAAAGGCCATTGCTAATGAATGTCAGGCCAACTTCATCTCCATCAAAGGCCCAGAGCTACTCACTATGTGGTTTGGAGAGTCCGAAGCCAACGTCCGAGAAATTTTTGACAAGGTGAACAGTCGACGTGCATACAATATACGCGTACACGCATGCATCATAAAAGTATTAATCGCTTCCTTCCCTCTTTCCACTGCAATTGGATAGATCACTTGGCAGGTATGATCCATTGTAGTGGAACTATGAATCTCTTTTGAGGAAACCATGTCAGGAATCCACATCAATCTTATAGTGTAATGGCAAATATTGACCACAGACTGTATGAAAACCAAGGACCAATTTACTGGGACATCAGTCCTATACTTTCCTTGGGCTTAGGGGAGAAATATTTTGGCGCATGGAATTTCAGTTCTCGGGAGCAGCCATGTTGAACAATTGGAGTCAGAGTTTGTTCTGTATAATTGCAGCTGCTGAGCCAGCATTGTGTACAAAGCATGTTGGATGCAGTGATATAACCTGCTACCTATTCGTCCTCAAAACGTTTCACTCTTGCTGAAATGACGCATTAGCTGAACTAATCGGAACCCGGGAGACGATTAGATGAAGGAAAAATTCACTGAGTGCACATTTGCAGGCAGGAAATTATCGACCTATCAAAGTAGTGTTAATGGATGGTCACTCTGACCAGCCAAAGTAGTGCTAGTGAACGGCCCTTAAGAAAACCTGGGAAAAAGACTTGAAAATAAAGCCTGTGTGGCCGCTTCGTGCAGACAGTGGAAGTATGTCTGCCGATCTGAAGAAAGGCTGTGCTGATGGCTTTGTGTAATATATTTATTTTTTATATGTAGCGCTATTATGTTTAGCGTTGTTATATAAGATGCTGTTACATAAGATGCATTATGTAATGTATCCACCCTGGCTCTTCTGAAAGATTACGGTCTTTCATAATAATTGTGATGATGATGACGATAATGATAGTAATGGTAATAATAATAATAATAACGATGATAATAATAATAAGAAGAATAATATGAATTATATAGAATGGATCAATTTTAACGAAATATGTATTTATACCTCACCATGCGGACAGTAAACATTGCTCAGCTCTTGGCTCTCCCGAACATGTTCAGCTTCAAAACCCTTGTGCTTCCTCCTCCCTCCTTTTCCCCTTCTTTCTGTACCTCCCACATGCACATACTTGCACACATGCACCCCATCACCTTACTATTCCTCTTTGCTTTTTCTTCCCTTACACATCTCCATATGTTTGTGCATTTACATTGTGTTGATATACCTGTTTGTTGCTGCAGACGTTTACCCCATCCTTACCTCTTTGTTGTTTGTTTTTGTTTTTTTAATTTGTTTTTGTCTTGATTTTGTTTTTCAAATATTGCATTGCTCCTATTACTTGATAATAGCAGGGAAAATGATTAATTTAACACATCTTAAACTAATTACTGTCTTGCCTATGCAGTGGAGGTTTACCCAAAACGACACAACCATAGAAATAAACCTTAATGCCAGTACACAAATTCATTAGTTGGAATATACGGGGAATCGGCTCACCAGCAAAACGAACAAAAATTCTAAATCAGATCACTAAATTGAACCCCGACGTTTGTCTCCTTCAAGAAACACATCTTTCATAAATGAACATCAAAAACTCAAAACAAAATGGATAAACCAAGTATTTTCTTCATCATTTAATTCCAAAAAAGAGGAGTAGCTATTCTGATACATAAAAATATTCCATACCAAAACATAAACACAATAGTAGACCCCGACGGCCGCTTTGTCATCATTAATGGACTCATCAGGAACATCAAAATAACAATAGCTAATATCTATGGGCCCAATGACGATCACCCAGATTTTTTTCACTCAGTTTTCAAACATATCATGGACTTCTCAGACTCGATAATCATAATAGGAGGAGACTTTAACACTGTACTCAACCCGAATTTAGACAGATTAAATACCTCAAGCAACTACCGACCATGGCACTCTAGTGGAACAATAAAACATTACATGAAGGAGTTAGGTCTTGGCGATTGTTGGCGATCCAGGAACCCATCGAACAGAGAATACACCTACTACTCATCCCCGCATAAAAGCTTCTCAAGAATAGACTATTTCCTGGTCAGCAATTCTATTATTTCACAAATAAACAACCCAGAAATCCACCCCATAATTATATCAGACCATGGTCCAATTAGCTTTGACTATATGCTTGACACAGACCCAACCCCTCCCTACAGGTGGCGGTTCAACAACTCTCTCCTAATGGACCAAGACTTTAATATTTTTTTTTTTGCAGAGAGTGGACATCCTTCATGGATTTAAATGACTCCCCGGACGTATCACCATCATTACTTTGGGAAACAGCAAAAGTAGTACTTAGAGGAAACATAATCTCATATTCAACCCACAAGAAAAAGAAAGAACAACAAAAACAACAAGAACTTGAACTCAAACTGAAACACCTGCATCTCAAACTTGCAGACTCCCCTACTGAAGAAACACAAAAGGAAATACAGAAAATAAAAATTCAACTTGAAAAAATAATACATCAAAAAACACAATTTCTTATGCAGAGAGCGAGACTAAATTTTTTTGAATATAATGATAAATCAGGAAAATACTTAGCCAACCAGCTCAAAAGGAATAAAAGAAAAAAACACTGATAACTGCAGTAAAAAAGACCAGCACGGAAACCTCAGTCACAACCCAAATGAAATAAACCGGATCTTTCATGACTATTATAAGGATCTCTATCACTCTAATAATAAATGCGACACTGATAACATCTACTCTTTTTTAAACAACATTGAATTGCCAAAACTATCAATAGAACAAAAAAATGCATTAGATCAACCCATAACTCCGGATGAACTCAGGAAAGCTATTTTCTCTATGCCAAACAATAAATCACCTGGCTCAGACGGTTACCCCATTGAATTTTATAAACATTTTTGGCACATCATATCCCCTCTGTTTTTAGAATGGTCACAGAACTTAAACAATCAGGAAAAATGCCACCACATATGAATACAGCTCTTATCTCAGTTCTGCTCAAACCTAACAAAGACCCAACTCTCACAACCAGTTACAGACCAATAAGCCTCATCAACTGCGACATTAAAATAATAAGCAAAGCACTTTCACACAGACTAGAATCAGTAATATCTAACATAATCCATCCAGATCAAACAGGTTTCATAAAAGGCAGGCATTCATCTTCAAACATCGCCGTTTATTTAATTTGATTGATATTTCTCAAAGAAACAATATAAACACCATTATTACATCACTGGGCCGAGAAAGCTTTTGATAAGGTTAACTGGACATATCTCCACTACACTCTTGAGAAATTTGGCTTTGGAACGTCATTTATTCACTGGATTAAAACACTCTATAACTCACCTTCAGCAGCCGTCATCACCAATAATTACATCTCCCAACGTTTCACACTTCAGCGTGGCACAAGACAAGGATGTCCACTCTCTCCATTACTTTTTGCTATTTTCTTAGAGCCTCTTGCAGCATCTATCCGTCAGAACAACAATATCATAGGAATAAAAACAAAACAGGTCCACCATAAAATTAGCTTATACGCCAGATGATATACTTTTATACTTAACAAAACCAACACAATCTCTCATTGAAGTCTCCACAACTATCAACAATTTCTCAAAAATATCAGATTATACCATAAACTGGCCTAAATCAACAATCTTGTCACTTTGTGGGGAGCACTGGAAGGCTGCAATGAAAACACTACCCTTTTCTATGACAACTGGCAATATCCGTTACCTTGGTATTTATGTTTCCACCAGGCTGTCGGAACTCTTCTCCCTCAACTTCACTCCATTATTAAAAGAAATTGAAGAAGACCTCATCCGTTGGAATAACTTACCCATTTCACTATTAGGAAGAATAGCAGCCATAAAAATGTCAGTATTACCAAAAAGTAAATTATCTTTTTTTCAATGACCCCGTCCAACCCACAACACATTGGTTTAACACTCTTTGACTCTATCATCACCAAATTCTACTGGAAAAATAAAAACCGAGAATAAGACTGTCAACACTACAAAAACTTAAGGACACTGGGGGCCTAGCAGCACCTAATTTTTAGACTATACCACCTTGCAAACCACCTACAGTACGTAATAAAATGGCAACAAATAAACAATCAATCACAGCACACATGGATGGACATTGAAGAATATGATTGCCAAGAATTATCAATATCAGATTTGCCGTATCTTTCACAGTTATTAAAAAACACAATTGCTTTTAAAACCCATATATTGCAGTGACTCTGACAGCTTGGTGGAAACTCATTCAAATGACTGGACAAACCATGACACCAAACAAACTCACTCCATTATGGCATAATCCAGACTTCCAAATCCAAAACAAACCGATTGTATTTAACAAATGGAAAAAACTTGGTATCACTCATTTAGATCACATATTTGAAAATAACTCACTCATACCACATGAAATCCTCACAGAAAGATATGATATCGGTGGTAACAGCTTTCTACAATATTCACAACTCAAGCACTGTCTCAAGAAGAATAAAATCAATCTGCACAGCAATACTCTAAATCCCCCTCCGATAACTGAACAACTCAAAGAATTAGTACATCAGAAAAAAACCCTGTCCAAAATTTACAAGATTTTATCTAAAATTGACAACACTCTTGCCATTCCGACTCAGCACTGGGAAAAAGATTTGGCTGTTGCCACCGATATCATTGACTGGAAACAAATCTGTATCAACACCTTCTCAATGTCCTCAAATCCAAGATTACAACTTATTCACTATAAAACCCTTCACCGAGTCCACTACACCCAAGTTAAAATGTTAAAATGGGTTTCACAGAAAGCGATATCTGTAGCCACTGCACACTCAACATCACTGACGACTACTTTCATGCCACATGGCTGTGCCCACCTATCTATACATTTTGGAAAACAGTCATCAACAAACTCTCCTCCATCCTAGGTTGCAGCCTTCCAGTCTCCCCATCACTATGTCTGTTGGGAGAATTATCTTCTGTTGAACTGCCACCTGACAGCATACGCCCAACTTGGATCGCCCTAGCAATGGCCAAAAGACCATTTTGCTAAACTGGAAAAATAAACAAAATATCACAATATCTCAATGGCTCAATTTATTATCCGATTACATTAACATGGAAAAACTTAGAGCATCAACTGCAAACCAAGCTGACCAGTTTGGCCGTCATTGGGCTCATTTTACAGAGCTCCTCAGCAGTCCAGACTAATCCATATAAATAACACACAGTGCTCTTCTTCAACCACACAGTCACCACATATCAAACCTACCATTTAAGGAATAAACCAGATGTCTCCGCCATACAACCCCCCACAAACATTAATCCGCACCCCCAACAATATGGAGCTCCACTACGCATATTTATTAAACTACATGGACGTGTATATACGTTGGTGTGTATTTAAGTATATGTGTGTGTATATTTGTGAGTATAGCAGTTTTCAGTCCCTCTGTTTGCTGTCTTTTATCTAATGTTGAACACTATCCTGACCAGCAATGTGAAATCACTGCATAAAACTGTTATTTGTTTATTTATTTTCTTTTCCTCTTTTTTTTTTTGTACTTTTTTTTTAAGATTGTTACATCTACCTGTTATTTGGTTTTGCTTCATCATATTTAATTAGTTGCATTCATTTGTGTAATCCCTCCTGTTTTCTCCTTTTTTTATACCCCCTCCCTCTGAAGAGACTGTGTTAGTACAAAAAAAAAAAAAAAAAAGTAATGTATCCTGTTGTATGCGATAAACCAAAAAATATAGCTGTCTTCCAGTATGGTCTGTGTTGCATTCAATAGATGGTGTTGACTGTTCATCAGGTCATGGTTTTGGGTTATGCATGGTTTGGGCTGAACGGAATATGAATGGAGGTTTTTTTCTTCAGAGCATTTTTCTGTTAAATCTGATTTTTTGATTTAAATTAATCTGTCTGTGTCCAGTTACTTGGCTTATTATAAGCATTATGGTAATGTAAATTGAGCATAATTTAATACTAATTTAATAGTAGATTTATCTAATGTGTTGCAGAAATGCATAATTTATTACGATGCCATACCTTATAAAATCCTCAATCACTGAGGTTGCCAAAAATAGTCTGTATTTTTCAAACTCATTTTCTTTACATTGCACTATATACCAGATCACACTTTTCATGACTATAGCACATAGATGTCCATTTATGGGACTGAAGTTAGTCATGACCTCTGCTCTTCCACCCACAGGCCCGTCAGGCTGCCCCATGCGTGCTGTTCTTTGACGAGCTGGACTCCATTGCAAAGGCTCGCGGGGGGAACGTTGGTGACGGGGGCGGAGCCGCCGACCGTGTCATCAACCAGATCCTGACTGAGATGGATGGAATGTCGAGCAAGAAAAACGTATTCATCATCGGCGCCACAAACAGACCTGACATCATCGACCCCGCCATCCTTCGACCCGGACGCCTCGACCAGCTCATCTACATCCCACTGCCCGATGAGAAGTCTCGAATTGCTATCCTGAAGGCAAATCTCAGGAAGTCTCCCATCTCTAAGGCAAGACTTATTCTCTCCTGCCACCAGCACCCTGCGCTCATCCATACCAGCTCATTTTCTCTGTGGCCCATTTCTTGATAAGTTACCAATGGCTTTACATTTTTGTTGTGATTCTTTGAGGGGGGGACGAAAGTTACGGAGTTCCATGCATGCAGATGCAAGGTTGAGTTTGCCTCTCTAAGCAGTTTCATTATGTTTTATATTCTTTATTTTTTTAATTAAGGATGTGGACCTGGATTTCCTGGCTAAAATGACCAATGGCTTCTCTGGAGCTGACTTGACAGAGATCTGCCAGCGAGCCTGCAAACTTGCCATCAGAGAGTCCATAGAGAACGAGATCAGACGGGAGCGAGAGAGGCAGACCAACCCCTCCGCAATGGTAAAATTTTGGCTTCACATTCAACAACTTTGGAAAAAGTCAGAAAAAGGCATGGGCGTGCTTCTTAGTTGGTACAAAATCTCAAGAATTCCACTACTTATCACAGCTGGCTGCCCCATTGGGCTAATTCGAATTGGACTTAGTGCTATATAGTATTTGGGGGGGGGTTTGTTCAATTGGGCTCCTCAGAATGCTTGACAGTGTGTGCTTCGATAAAGACTTGTTTGCATGCTGTTCGCAACCAGTAGTTGAAAGCCCCGCCATGTGCTATGGCATAGATGGGGCAAACTGGGATAAAGGGGGGAAAAGCCAAAACAAAGAAGGTTAACTGGATGTTCTTTCCCACGCAGGAGGTTGAAGAAGACGATCCTGTACCTGAGATCCGTAAAGACCACTTTGAGGAGGCCATGCGTTTTGCTCGCCGCTCTGTCAGCGATAACGATATACGCAAATATGAAATGTTTGCACAGACACTGCAACAGAGCCGAGGGTTTGGCAGCTTCAGGTGCGTGGGTGCAGTTAGTAATTAAATTACCAATGAGTGGTATGTGTTTGCTCTGTCATACTGCATGTTTAATTTATGGAGCTTTAAAGGTTACGACCATAGACCGTATATAAAGATGGACGACCAGTGTCCACTTCCTAACACTTTACAAAAATGGAGCCAAAATATCATTCATACGGACGCTGCCATCTTGCCTATTTGGAGCCAGAGACTGCGCAGTAGTGGAGGGGGGTGGGGGGGGGGATGGTTTAGCCGCAGTCTTGAGGTCCCACCCTCCTCGGTTGCAAGTGCATCCCTGAACTTTTTATGCAGCCTAGCTGGCTGCGTCATCGTTGGACAAGAGATCGGGGGTAATTTGCGCTGACGTCACAGTGTCTTGTCTGGAAACGTAACCAAACGTTGGGCTTACTGAAAGCACCGCTCTACCATGACTGGAAGCTTGTTAAAGGGTTGGCTAGTTTTCCCAATGCAATTGTACCGTCAATTTTCGTTGGACTTCCAAAATCACCATGGGTTATATTCAGTTGTACTTGGACCTAGTGAGCAACTTATGCATGTATGATGTTAACGTGAGTGCTTCTAGACGGTTGCATTCCAGCGCTGAAGAATTCCCGGAAATAAGTCCGTGAGTGACTTCCTCCCTTAGTCGCTGTTGATCACGTCTGTCAATAATGACGTTGTACCCCCTTTGTAGTATCAAATTACTAAATAAGCCAAATTTATCAGAAAAAATGAACATACACCAACATGGTTAAACTACTTCAAATGACAGAAACTATCTTAAGAATAAAATATTTGACATATACTTAAAAAAAAAAAAAAAGAAAAATTTAAGTGTGACCCACGTCCCATTCACTAACTTGGAGGGGGCAGAGTCATAACCTATACTGCAGCCAGCCACTAGATGGAGCTCAAGATGTTTTGGCCTCACTTTTGAGGATTTGTTTGGTTGTCCATATTTGTATACAGTCAATGGTTACAACTCAGCAGTTAAGGAAAGTCTTCATTCATTGCCAGTCGATGTATTCTAGCCATGGTACATCTCCAGGATAGTGACTTTATTTCGGCACAACAATTGTTTGAATGCCTGCGTAACCTGATGAATTGTATTTCGAAAAATTTGCGGCTGGCTATATAGACTGGGGCGGACATGCAGACAGTGTGCACTCTGTCCTAATGCACTTGCCCACAATTACTACTGGCAATTGTTACTATAGAGAAATCAGGATTTGGTAGTAGAAAGATGGTTTGTCCTTTGCAGAACCTTAAAATGTATTTAAGAAAGCCAAGGTTGGCCTGGTTTAAATTACCCTTTTACAGGTTGGAGCTAGAAATGTTGACTAAGTGTAAATTAAAGCACAGAGACTTGATTACAATAAGAGGTTAAACTATTTACCAGCAGTTGAATGCACTTGTTTCAGAAAGCTGACATTGATTTGGTTACTGACTGAGACGAAAAGGGGATTGTCGATATACAGTATGACAAAACTCTGCTGCCTCTTGTTCTCTTTAGGTTCCCCTCCAGTAACCAGGGTGGCACTGGGCCAAGCCAAGGATCTGCAGGAGGCAGCGGGGGCAATGTCTTCAATGAGGACAATGACGATGACTTGTATGGTTAAACTTGGCCACCTGGAGGACCTCAGCTATCTATCCAACAAAGGCCATGTTGTACAAACCTCTGAAAATTTCACGTTTCTAAGACTATATGCTTCTTATTGTTAATTTTTAAAAACATTTGTCTCTCCCTCTACAAATGTTGGAGACAGCATGCAGCTGCTAGTCTCCAATCTGGTTTGTGGGGATCAATATTTAAGAACCTGTTATTTAGGTGAAGGGGTGGGTGGAGAACATTCCATTGGAGGGAAATAAATCTGGAGTGGCTTTATGTTCAAGTTTATAATTCTGAACCTTGCATTTTGAGCCGCTTTAAGTCATGGTAACCAAGTTAGTCTGTAAGGAAGGAAGACAGAAAAAATTACTAATGGCTTCATTTTTTTATGAACGTAGCACATAATGTATTAGAAGTTTGACAACTGTTTGTTAAAAATAAAACTTAAGGACCGGAACAATAAATTAACTGGTAATGGTGCCTGTCAGTTGTGAGTGTGATGGTTCTGGCTTGCTGAAATATGATTGTCCTTTTAGCCATTTCCCTTCTGAGAGGGACTAACTTTTTTTTTTTTTTTTCTTCTTCTTCTGACTGTGGTTACAGATGATTTGAGCACATGACCTTTTTTTCAAAGCTTAACTGTCCAGGTTCTCATATTTATACTTAAGACTGCAATTCATGACATTTACCTGGCAGATGCTTTTTTTCAAAGTCATTGACAGGAAATGCATAGAATGTCATTTAAACAGTTGCACAGCAGATCAGACGGTGTACAATTTGTATCGGGTATTAGTGTTGTCATGAACATTTAACGTGTTGACTACATGGAAGGCATATATCCGCTATATGCAAGCATTACAAAAAGACGGGCATGTAAACTAGCAGAAAATTGCAGTGAGAAACGAACGTTATAAACCCTTTTTTTTTTGGGGGGGGGGGGGGATGGCAGTGCTTGGTCGGGCATTGTCTGTACGGGTAAGTCTTTTTTTGAGGGGACATGGGCAGGTCATTCCACCTCGAGATTTAGGTTGGTGAATCTTTGCGTTCTGGATTAGCTTCCAACAGTTGGATGGATGGCTGGAGAACACATTTGTCTTATTGCAGCAGACGGGAATAGCTGAGCTGGTTTATGTGGAATGATTACCTTGTGTAGGATAGTGCCGACTTGTGTGCTGCAACTTAAGTCAGAGTGAAGTCTTCCAGTTTGACCCTGGCTGCAACTGGTGGCCAGTGCAGAGATTTCTGTTGGAAAGTTCCATGTGGGAACTTGTAAACATTGAGGACAAGTCAAGCAGCTGCATTCTTCATGAGCTGATGGGTTGAAGGCACGGGATGGTGGACCAGCAAGCCAGGAGTGGCAGTAGTCTAGATGGGAGATCACTGTGGCTTGGATCAGGAGCTGTGTAGAGTTTGTGTTCAGATATAGTTGAATCCTGATTTTTCTACAGAGGCAATCTTCCGGACCATGCCGTTTCTGTGAAGTGCCCATTGAAGTCTAGCTGGTAGTACAAGACTACCACCAGGTTCCTCGCAAAGCAAGTGGCAGCTATTGAAATGCCATTTATGGTAATGGCTAGCTCTTGTGGAGTGAAGGTTCAGGATGAAGAGAAGCTGTGTTTTTTTTCAGGTTGAGCTTTAGGTGATGCCTAGCCATCCACATTGAGATGTCAAGAGAGCATGGAGATATTACTCCTTATAGAGGAGTTATTTTGTGCATGAACAACAGAGCATGAGAATTGAGCAAAGAAATGGTCTGAAATTATCGGAGTTGCTGATTTCAGTGGGGTAGCAGATATGGGTAACTACCAAGTCCAATTGGTCACCAGCTGTGTGGTAAGCTGGTAATGAGGATGGGGGAAGGGTGAAGGACGGGAGGAGTGGGAGCTGGGGGCGTGCCAATGGGAAGTGTCTGAGGGGGATTAGTGGAGTACCATCCTCTGGGAGACCGCTTTAATAGGGTGTCAATTTCTACTTTAAACTTAACCCAGGAGGGTTTTGCCCACGTTTACAACTTGGAAAATTAGAGACGAAGTTGCTCAAGAAAACTGGGACAGAAAAGGGTTAAAAAGACATCTGGCTGCCTTTTTCCTTCCAATTACTTATTTCTAGTATTTCTTAAGGGAATCAAAAAAGAAATAATGTAATGGGTAGAAAAATGGTCCTTGATTACAATGGGCTAGGGGTTGGGAATGGATCCACCTGTTGCACATTGGAGGTCTGTATTTGGGTAGAGAGGCTGTTGCTCTATGGAGTTATTCTCTGCCCAAAAAGTATAATGGTATTGAAACATAAGAGTAGCCATTCGATGTATTATATAGGGGATTCAATCTACTGAGACGTTCAGCCACCGATACGGCTTAAATTTAGCAGTACTCGATAGTGTTCCCATCACTGCTGAATAGACAATCAATTTCAAGGTTAGACTCAAGTGAGGATCAACATTATACTTGCGTTAAAAATAGTTAAGAATTAACAATGAAAGTCTGGTAATGTTTCTCTGAGTTATATATATAATATAATATATATATAATATACTGTTAATCTGGGAAAAAAAGTGATTAAGTGACACTCATTGGTCAAGGATGGAAAACCTTGAAGAGATTTTAAGATGGCAACATGCAAATTTAAAAAAAAAAAAAACTGTGCACTTAATTAAAACGTCAAATCAATGAAAAAAAAACATTTGATTTGAAATCATCTTAAAATATTTTATTAAACATAGAATGTTTGCGTACACTTCATATTTCAGCATACAGTTGACACTTAAAACGCGTAAAAAACAAAATGACAAAACCAGAGATATGAAAGTCGTGCTCGGAACATTACTTTTTCAATTGTGATAAAAGAAACGCAGAGACCTTGCCTGTGCAAATTTGTCGCAAAATGTATTAAACCAAACGAAAAGAAAAAAACAATAAACCGTGCTCTCAGGTGATTCATAAATAAAAGTTGAGGAGCTTTGGTGCATTTTCTCAGTGGAACAAAATGACATGAATATTCAATAATGTGCTTGTGAAGCGTGACCAAGGCATTTCAGTTTCTTAACAGACCGTGACAAATACATTACTGTGAGGGAACATTTAAAATTGCTTTGTGGCCATAACTAATTATTCATCTTGTGATATCCGGAAATGTTGTGCAGGATAAGAAAATGCATGGGGGAAAACAAATCACGTCAAACCCAATACTGTTTAGTGGTGACTGTGGGCATGTGATGCAGGTGTTTGGGTACATGGTTTTGGCTCACATAACATGGATCGTAGTAGTCCCATTCAAGGCCTGACCCTAAAAACACATTGGAAAAGCCGTCGCTGTCAGAGGAAAGGATCCGCAGGGAAATTCCTGGAAGTGAACGTAGTTTTCAGACTTGCACATCCACTTACTGCATGGTGACAATCAAATCTCCTTGACAGACACGATTATGAAAACGCTGAGTCTATTTGAAAGCTCAAGAACCTACCTGCGCTGGCTCCGAAGTCACTGTCTAAGCCAGGACCCACGATCGAGGAATTTGCAGACGCAATAAAACTCTCCTGGGGAATGCTGCTGGCATGCTCGTACTCTGAAATGGCGTCAACAGGGTTGACACTTGTGTTTTTAATTTCATTCAACAGCTCCATTGTACTGCTCCGACGCATGGATGCAGAAGTGTCCTATTGTCATGGCCGAAAAAAATTTTAAAGAGTTAAATGTTCCTAATAAATTATGAACAGACAAATTCAAGTCAGAGCAATGTGTCTACTTACCCCTACAGTCGCCGCGCTCAGCTCCGGGGAATTTGGTGGCACCCGGTGATTGCGCTCAACCTCTGAATCGCTGGACTGCAGTAACACTGGTGCGCTTCTCCGCCAGTCTAGCGCAGTCTTGGGGTACTTGTATGTTCTTTGGGGTAGGTCGGCTCTTGTGGTCGATCCAGTTGTTGACATCGTGACCAGTATCGTGCTCGGTGCTCTCAAGGACTCGGATCCTCCTGTAGCTCCATCTGGCTTCATGACCCTGATTCTTTGACCTGAGGCCGCCCGTTCCTTGGAAGAGGTGAGGGATGAAGTCACTGGCTGTGTCAACACTGGATCTGAAGCCGATATGTAGTTTCTTTGCCCGTTTTTGTTCGAGAATGAAGGCACCGAGATTCTTGTTATTCTTTGTTGAGTAGATAAGGTTGATTGCAAAAGCGTGCTTTCGGAGCTCATGCGTCTCACAACCCTCTTTTTCTTCGCTAAAATTAGCAATTTGCAGCCCAGTATCACACAGTTCAATACGAGGAGGAGAACCACGCATGGTATAAGTAAAAGAACTAGCAGAGTCAAACTTGAGATTGACAAGCCTTCAGTCAAAATTGAGGCCGTTACAGGTGGGCCAGTTTGCGACATTGCATTTCAAACTCTAGGGTAGTCTAATGTCAGGCCCACTTATAGAAGGTAACTCAAGCATTAAAATATAGCGGTGGCATTGAAACTAAAATTCGAGATACCGATTCCTGCCTTTGAACACACGTGCGCGATGTTTCAACCTAAGGTTAGACATCTAGGTCGCCTCAAACCACTCGATTTTGCCGCGGCTGTAGTACCCAGTGGGATGTGGCTGCATTTTCACTTGGGGTTTGGCTCAGACAGCCGGTACGTGAACTTGAAAAAAGCCTCATTTTATTGATGGTAGATGCCGAGGTAAGGTCACAACAATGGCTAAAGGCTCATGGGGCTAGGCCCACAACAAACTAACATTTGTTACGCGTAATTCCTGAAAAGTCACCTGTAAAAGCTGTTATGTTCTTGATAATGTATGGGCTACCTTAGCGTATTTTATCTTTACTATCTTTCTTATTTCGCAAAGCACTTGGATTGGTCGTGGGCAAGCTGATGTGCCCATGAAATGAGATTTACAAGGGCTTGTAGGTATAACTACCTCATTGGAATCGAGCGAAAGTGAGTAGAATGCTAGCACCCAACGTATTGGTAATTTCCATCATTAATATAAGGAAAAACGCTAATATTTATTAACTTTTCATTATGCATGCTGCATGTGGATATTTTGATTTTTGTTGGACGTTGCGCTTTGTAATCTGTGTTTTGTTTTGCCTGTGACTCGTAATGTTGACTAATCGTGAACTGATCAGTCGGCCTCTCAATCCACGTAGTTGAGCCGATCTCGGGGACTGGTCTGCGCAAAGAAATTTTTGTATGAGCATAGCAGGCTTGACTTCTTTCCCTCGATTCCATATTTACTTTGTCCAACGCTGGTCGAGTCTCTTGTATTTTCAAACTCCCTGTGGATCTGCTGACTTTCAGAACATTTTGGCTCAGTGTAATCGCATGGTGCTCTCTTGCGAGAAGCTGCATCGGAGTGGTCAGTTTAGGGTTATGTTTTTGTCCTTTGGGGTGAGGAAAATATAATTTTTCATTCATTCATTTGAGATTATACAAATGTAGCAACCATGCGTCTCTGCTTGCTGGAGATTGGTCATGCTTAAATTGCTGTAAACAGCCGTAGAAAGTTTGCTTTTGTTTGCTATGTGTGCCTCTGATCTTTTTTGTTTTGTATGAATACTTGTGCTCTCTAAACTTCCTGTTCTGTCCACTTTTTTCAATAGCTTGGGATGGAGAAGGTTTATATCAGGCAGCTAAATATTTTGCGAATAAAAGTGTTTATAAAAATCTTGACAGGAATGTGCAGTTTGAATGACTTCATATTCATAGTGAAAGTTTAATAATCATTTGCCCTGTGCTGTGTGCTCCAAGATTGACCGTGGGTGACAGGTTATTTGCATTTCAATGGTAAAGTCAAGGATTATTTTCCCTTCATTTTTGCATTAGGTGCAAATGTCAAGTTCTTACTTGGAACCTTCAGCACTTATATAGAGTTCTGAGTGCTGAGTCTTTTTGCCAATATGTAACTGTTTTCCCCTGGCACGACAAAATGCTGCAATGGATTATGCATTGAAAATTGTGGTCACTCGCTCATAGACCCTCACTCACTCACTCGTGGATGTTTAATAAGGACATTAAGTAGGGCATGTCATTGCGTGCCATGAGTCTGCGTGGTTTCCCGCTTGCTTGCAATATACTCAAGTTGGGTAATGATAGTGACAGGAATGGTGGGATGATAGTTTGGCTGTGCAACATCACATACTTACAATCAAGGGACTAGAAATATAGCAGTGGCATTTGAAGAGAATCCATACTTTGTGCAGTCTCTGACTACCTGTGAGGTGTTATTCTACCTGTCAGCTGCATGGGTAAATTCTGTATTTTCTGGTATATATTGAGGTGCTGGTGCTTTTAAATTTGGTTGAGTTGCAGTATTTTGGTGATTTCGTAATGGAACTTGCATCATTGCACACGTCACACTGATCATTTTTTTTTGGAACTGAGCTGTACCTGTGTGATGAAGAGAAATATATCCATAGCTATTTATTCATTCATCTATCTGACCCTATCTGACCGGGGCTTCTTGAAATCGAATAATTTTAGAATGCACTTGTCCCATGGTAACATCTTGTAATTTGCTAGTTTGTTGTACATTTCTCAATTTATTTTTTGTTGGGCCATTTCACTGTAATCACAACATGAATTCTCAAAAAAAAAAAAAAAAAATCATTCTGCTGTATGACATCCATGGAAAAGATTTTGTGAATACTTGAACCATCTGAAAATTTAAATATTTCTGCTCTCAGATCATGTTTTCATGTGTTAATCTCTTTGTAAAGAAGCCAAATCTGGCAATTTTTGCGTTCCTCTATTTAACCCCTTTGTGCTGAAACTGCAGATGTGTACACCAGCGGACATGGAGCTGCAAATTTATGCACGCAGTTGGCACACCCGGATCAGTTATTGAATATTCACAAGCAAGCTGAGCTTGAACACAGTTTAGAATATGGACGAGTTCAGTCCCATCCCTTTTTTTCAGGAGTTACATGAATTAAACTCCTCAGCTAAGCCTGATGTGCAAACTGCTCAATATACTTGCCCATAGTATCTATCCAGCAGATCAAAAAAATTATCTCTTGCGACAGGATAAATCATTGTCCTCTGTAGCAAGCACTTCATCTACAGTGAGCCAATGGTATCCCAATTAGTAGTCAAGAAGCAGAAATTCAACATGGTATTGATACTATGTCATTCTACTATCAATTATAGCCATCACATATCAAAAACGAGTAGTTCCCTACCGCGTATTTACGTGTAGATTCCTCCATTGACAAATTCAGCACTCCTTTAAATCCTCCTAAGTACTCATGTTGATAGCTAATCACTCAATTATTTACTTAGGCTCATCTGCGTAACTGCACACTTATAGTTCACGCCCACTTGAAGCTTCCCCGGTAGTGATTGTCTTGATTGACTCGTTTCTTATCCAATGCCAGAGTGTATAAACTTTCCGCAGTAACTGAAAGACACTGATTGGACAATGAGAAGAGTATAAAAGCCTTTGCGTAAAAGCAAGGTAGGTTGTATTCTGTTAACGTTGGGCACAGTTGTGCACCTGAAAATGACGCGATTTAAAGAAGGAAAAAAAAAAAGACTGCCAAAACCGGCCTTAAGTGTTCAGTTACATTTATGGGATTTAAATGAGGTATGCACATGGTCAGTGGGAGTTATTCCGAATGAAACAGGACTGGAGGGTTCCTTCTACTGGATTCATCTGTCTCTGGAGGAGGAATTCAATGAAGAAATACTGCTACTCTAGTTGCATTTTGCTCAGTGTGGCTTTTTGTCTTTGAATTAATACCGTATTCAACAAAATTGAATGCTGATGTTTTGGCTTGTTTATTATGCCAACAGCTCTCGGACTTCGGTAGACCCCCCTGGTACGTTCATTGCACCATTCTGTTCAATTTGGGTAGAATATTGCCTGATTTTTCCTGATAGTGGAATGTCTGTTCTGTTGTAATTGGGTATATTTCTGATATTCCTGAGTTAGTGAGTTATAATTATTCCTTTTAAGGTGTGGAAAGTGTTTATATAAGGTTGCAAGCTCAGAAGTAGAGAACTGCTGGCTTTTCATTGCAGGGTGAATGTTCTGACCGTGAAATAAGCAGTTCCTTTGATGAGTATGTGTGCTGGCTTGTGGGACTCTGAAGAAAAATGGACAAAATTCTAAACTTTATCATGGAGAAAGGGCATGTTTTGTGTTTGGAGAGGTTACTAGTGACCACTGATGTCCAACTGCTCCTATATTGATAAACTCATGCTAAATTCAACCAGAAAATCATTAATTCATATTTCATGCGTCAAAAGTTGATTTGTGTTAAATATCTGATTATTTTATGATTTGACAGTGCACCACTTTGAGGGATCATAAAGTTCAGGGAGCCACCTGGATAGCTGTCTTATTTGGCTCCTTGAGAGTAGGTAATTTAGAATGTAATGCTCAGATGAACTATACTTGTGGTCAAGGAGTTTATGATCCCAGAAATCTATAGTTTTAACCCCCAGCCATTTTTCAATTCTCAGTATTTTTTTTACAACTTCAATGCTGAATTTTCATGAAGATTTCTTATGTTTGCAGCCCTTTTTCTCTACCAAAATCATGGAAATAAAATTCCATCGTATTTCAGTTTAAATGCTTCAGGTGTCTTTACTCAGTTTAGCCATTCCCTTCCTCTCTGTGAAGCTGCAATCTTGAATTATAAAGCCTTAAATAAGGTAACGCATAAATTGCCAGATTTGGCTTTACGCAAAAAGGGTTTAAAGCTTTAAGATTTGTGCATCACAGATAGTGAGAAAATAAATGAAATAAGTTTCTTGTAGCATGCAGAATACCAACTTATTTCAAATGGTCATGTAAATTCAAAAGTGAAGATATCAAAACAAAAAAAAAATGCTGAGAATTGAAAAATGGCTGGGATTGTAAAACAATACACTTCCGCGATCATAATTTCCTTGACCACAAGTGTGTTACATCTGAGTGTGATATTTGAAATTGCCAACTGTCAATAAGCCAAATAACATTGCTTACCCTAGTGGCTCTCCAAATGGCTTTCCAAATGGCTCTTCACACTTTCCAAGCTATACAAGTGGCTGCGCAAATTGTGCACAATCAAATCATAAAATTGTCATATTCTTACCACAAATCAACTCTTTTGTATCATGACGGTCAATATTAATGAATGATTTAAATGGGAATTCGCTTGACTCCATCAATATAGGCAGGGATGAACACTTTTGGTCTCCAGAAACCACCCCAAACCCAAAACAATGCTTTTCCTGCACCATGAAGTATTGAAATTTGTCCATTTTTGTTGATTATACATACTAATCAATAATATTGGGTATTGATCATGCATTGCAATGAATATGCATGTTTGACAATCATGACATTGGTTATGTCATTTTACATGAACTTCTCTTAGATTACCTGAGATTTCAAGAACTACTCAGCCAAACAATTTCACACTGGATGCTGCCCTGCTTGGGGTCCTCAGCAATACACCTATCAAGGTAAAAATCAAAGGACAGACAGACTGATGGGGACGGACAGACATCTCCATTTACAGGTATATGTACTAACTGGTTTGTTTGACCACACCTAATGTCTTTGCTGTCTATACTGATACTATGAGTTGCAGCTACTGGAAGCAGGTCCTTGGCAGCCTGCTGGGTAACGTCAACATTGTAACAACAAATGGAATCTGTTTATTTTTAGCCACTAATCTCAGCCCTCCAAGCCTTGTATAAGCATTCATCAACGCATCACCCAGATACTAACACAGTCATTATCCTCATACAGCAAGTTAAAAAGAAAAGGCTGGTTGGTGCTTCTATGTTAGATTGTAATAGCTATTGTAACAGCCAAATGTAGATTAATTTTCATTGCTCCAGTCTTTATGCGGTCACCTCTCTGTTTTGACACACTTCATCTGGTGCAAAAAATCATGTTCTTGCAGAAATGTACTGTCCCTGTTCTTGTATGTGTCCTTAATTTGCTTTGAACAGTACTGCCCTACAAAGCCTAAGTGCAGTAACTACGCATTGGGTAAAATTCAAGTTGAGCAGTTTTGGGCCTGAAAGTATTTGGAGGTTGGGATTGATTTAGATAGAAATTATACCATAGCAAGTCAGAAAACCATAATCTATCATAGATGTGCTAACTATTCATTTGTTGGAACAGCAAACAAACTCTGAAGCCATTTTTTTACTGTTTAAATTATTTTGTAGTTACTGCACTTAGCCTTTGTAGGGCAGAGTAGGATGAATTGAGAAATGACAAGAAGGCACCTGTGGGCAAGTTTCATATTTTTATTGTTTTAACTACAAACCCTCTCAGCTGTATTTCATGTTACAAAGCATATGAAAACCAATGCATTCATTGACTGCATTTGACAACTATCAGCATTAAGTTGAAGACCGAATCATTGTAAAGTGCATTTGTTTTGTCTATAACATGGAAATTGACGTACACATGAGCTCATATTCTGTATGTGCTCAAGTACACCAACAACTTGGATTTAAAGCTTAGTAAATGCAGTCCTTCCATCAGAACAGTTGTGAATTGGTTTTTAACATACAAGTTGTTACAATAGCATTTTTCTTTTTTTAAAAAAATCCATGGGAAAGAGTAATACCAGAAGACCTTAAATAGACATTCCATAAAAAAGTTGGAATATTGTTTTACAAAAGAAACTTGTGTAACTTATCAAGAAAGATATCTAACCAAGTTCACTGAACAGTATGAATATTTCATATTTTGAAGGATGACTTTTTAAATGGTGAAATTCAAACAACATATAGCATTAAGTCTTTGTCACGTTCACCTGAAGCAAAAAGCCAACGCGAGGGCCATTTCCAAGAGCAAGTGGCTTGCAGCTTGACTGGAATTGCAGTACCCCGAAGTGATGCTCACTGCTGAGTCAAATGGGTGGAGCTTGACCTAGTGAAGCTCCACCCCTTTGTTGTATAATTGATATGAGTGAGTTGGGGTGGGCCTAAACGAGGTGTAACTCCACCCACTGGCTCTGCAGTGATTGTGCAGCAGCCTCCAATAATTAGCCCTCCTGATGTTACTGCAGAGCTAGGGTTGCCTCAGCTGATTGTGTCGTCTGTGTGTCTCCGAAGGAGGCTTGACTCATTTTATTGAAAACTGGCATGAAATTTCAATAAGCTTAAAATCAACTGACAATTTCATACTTTAGACCCACAGCATGTCACGGTTGAATTCCAAAGTTGAAGCACAATGAACAGGATGAGTATAATTAGGGAATGCAAAACAATACTCAAAGAAGTCTTTGCCTTTTTTGTCACCAGTGAGGGATCCACAATTGAGTTAAAACTGAACACATCAACAGATTGAACAGCTACTAATACATGATTAGTAATTTATATTTAAAAAAAAAAAAATACGTGCAGTTTTCAAAGGAACAATCATACTCTTCAAATATTTAATACTCATGGAAATTTACATGTACCTTGTTGAGACCTAATGGCCTGCTATCAGTCAGGAAGAATCGGCATTGTTTATGCCACTGCCTGTTACACTGGTCAAGGTCAGGACGGGAGAACATTGTAACTTTCCACATCCTAAACCTGAATACCACGAGAATAAAGAGCTCAGATGGTACCTCAGGCTCAGTATACTATAAGACACTAACCTGTTGTAGTATATGGGAAGCATGGCTTCATACAAATTTATTCTCCGTTTTTTTTTGTGGTACTTTTTTCCAAACATCTTTTAACGCACTGGTTAAAACATGAATTGTACCTGATGCCTGACAAATGTCGACCCATTGATGGCTGCTGGTATGAGCCAGAATAAGGCACCTGAAATCTGATGATTGACCTGGTTTAAAAACCATTGGAAGTTTAAGGCAGTTAAGACTGGTTTGTCGTTCTGTAATGCTCCATTGCCACTGGGCGAAGGGAGCAAAGCACCTTTTTAATTCTAGGTCTCCCTGGCATTAATTTGGGCCTGAAAGTGAAATGGATGGAGTAGCTTACCACGTTTGGGATGACTATACAATATTGTCATAGCATATTACGGTGAATGATCTGATACCAAATAAAAGATTGAAACAGTATCTATTTTGAATAATAATCATACGAGCAAACGCTTGCCCACATCATAAACAGTACTTAGCTGAGAAAAGAGCCAAACTACACTGACAACATAAACATCACAGCATTCTTCTTGCCTCCACAGTCGAGTACTTTTCCCTTCTCCCCATATAAATAAAAACTTGTCCTCAAATCCCCCCTCATAGAAAAAAAATTGAAGAGGAAAGGAACAGTTGCAATAAGTCCTTTAGAAATAAAGTACTGATAGTGTGCCCAAGAATAGAGCTGCTAGCTCAGGAGCACAGCGTTACACAACCACCTAGTCCCTCAAGGTGTCTACAAATCCACAAGTAACACCTTTACATGGAGAACAACTTAATGGTTCTGCGCCCATTATCGGTTTTCCCTCTGAATAAATATTTGTCTTTGAAAGGGAGATGATTTTCTAAAGAAAATCTAAATTCTTCCCTGCGATTCCTGGAATTCCAGAGTACAGCCATGATCCTAAGACACGGGTAGGTTCTGTTTGATGATTTCTCTGGACTGTGGGGGTATCCTGTCGGGAAAGCGCACCTGGAACTCAACTACCAAGTCACCTCGCTGTGAGGGGCTCCTGGGGAATGGCAGTCCCTCTCCTCGCAGCCGTTTTACTGAGCCAGGCTTGATTACATCATTACATGGAAGGGGAATCACTCGGTTATCGAGGGTAGGAATGCTCACCATGCAACCGCACAAAGCCTGCAGAGAGAAAACAGGAGAAGAATAGACCTAATTGTTAGTTTTTTTTTTTTTTTCCCCTCTTCAGAACTGTACTTGCCAGTTACACAATTTGCCAAAATGTTTCCCAAGATCCCTCACCTCAGACAGTTACAGAAATGCAACGGGGTCAACCCATGACAGATGTGTGAGAGTGGGTGTGTAGACTCTTGAAGAAAGATGAGCGACCAGGTTTGTGTGTGTGTGTGTGTGTGTGTGTGTGTGTGTGTGTGTGTGGGAGAGTGTCTGGCAGTGGATAGGCACACTCTGTGTACTGTGCAGGAGTGCGACTGAATGAGGCGAGCGGGGGAATACAGAAGTGTGGATAAATTTAGCCACCACTCTGATTCTATGGTACCGATAAGGTAACTGCTGGATCATTTGATTGCATAAACTAGCAATGAGGCAAGCTGGGATAAAGACTGAGAGGACAGAGGCGTGGGAGTGCAGACTCAGAGGGAGGGATGGAGAACAGGACAAAATGTTCAACAGCCAAGCATCACTGAGACAGCCAGATCCCTAAAAAAAGCATCCAGACGCTGCTCAGATTCCCCTCTCTTACTCCTGTAGATTAATTCAAGGGAGCAATGCCCATTTTGCCTTTAAATAATCAACATAAATACAAAATGTATGAATATCAATGGATATTCATGAGTGTTTGTGTGATTTCTCTCAAGAGTACTGAATGTTTTCCAATATTCCATCTGTGATTATCGATGAATGTAAATTTAAAGGCACTTAATTAATTTAACAAATGTAACATTTAGAGGCTGTATCAGTCCCATTTGTCCAAATATGGGTCTGTATATCTGCTGCCAGGGATGAGGGCTATTTCATCTTTAAAATATTGGATAGATTGTTGATTTTAAAGATCTGATGAAACTTAAGCCTGAAAATACACCATGTGTCAGATCTTGTATTGATCTGTAGATGAAAATATCTACGGCATTTGGTGTAAAGATGACTACAGTCATCTTGTTCATTGATAGTTGTGCAATATTTTGTCCTG
Organism: Gymnothorax javanicus; assembly: GCA_029692085.1. NCBI lineage: Eukaryota > Metazoa > Chordata > Actinopteri > Anguilliformes > Muraenidae > Gymnothorax > Gymnothorax javanicus. The sequence goes on along the minus strand of CM056194.1, from coordinate 161,241,806 downwards.
AATGCCTGAAATCTGTGCAATCAAATCCATGGAAATTCTTTACCACATTACCACTGACCACTTATGATGTCATTCCTTTCATTTGGGAGTACATTAGCTTTAAACTGCCTGTTTTGCCACTAGAGGGCTGTTAAACCTATGAATCATTCTGTTGCAATTGCGAGCACTTCATTCTGACATTTGGTGAAAGCACTTAGGGCACCCTCTGGTGACTGTTTATTTCCCTAGCACCTAAACATTATGCCATCCTTCCATTTTGTGTTTACAATAAAGCTGCATTCTTGTCTAAAAGCAGCTAAATCTAAATTTATCATATCATAAACAATGTCCGTGATCCATGGCACGGTATGATTTGATTCATTTCGCACCGGCAGAGGTTTATTTTACGGTAGTACAACTACTGTCTCCAGAGATGTCTGACAGATGTCGGATAACTTTCCGGAACATTAAATCTTTTTTGTTTTGTTTTATTGGACTGAGAAAAGCAAGCGTTTGAGCGAAGCAATCAGTTTGGATTGAAGTAATTGGACTTTTTTTTTTTTTTTGGCTGTCACTGTCTCCAGCTTGTATACAGTAACTTACATCAGTGTGAAACTAGGTTAACAAAGTTGGCAGCTGGCCTTGTGTGTGCAGCAGTAAACTCACTGCATGCAGAATAATGCAGATCTCTCATCCAAGGCAAGCAGACACTGCAGTGTTTTACCTCTCATTCTGTTTAGCCAAATTTTTATGTGGGCCCTATTGACGCATGACAAATAAACAGATGCTTCATAGAAAAATGTCCAGAAGACCATGCAAAGTCCACATTATTCAACTGCTAAGATGCGATACACATTTGAATTAAGTCAAATATCACAAACAGAGCAGGATATCGGACTTTTTTTTTTTTTGAAGCCAGGGATATTACACATGGTACAAATATCTGTGCTTCATGTAAGCAAGCATAACTGTCTGCATAGAGGTGCTGAGGCCTATTCTATTTTTATGCCAGCTTTGTGGCACTTGTTTGCATGCAATTTAAATCCAATTATTCTTTCAAGTCCATGATTCATAACTTAGATGTTTTTTGTCAGTCTCTGGATCATTTCATCCAGAAGAGTTTTTATGTTTACTGTTTTCCTGACTTGTGTTCTTGCCTCTTTTACTATCTGATGGCCCATGAAGAGAGAAAACTGCCCTTACTTTAAGGTAACTTGAATTTTGTAGCATTTTTGTTGCTGAATAAGTTGATCTATTCTTTCAAACACCTGGAATAGCTATGTCACAGTAAGGTCTGCTGAACACATGACATTCAAGTATGAAATTCCTGAGTCTTCTCACAACCAAGGCAGAGTAAATGATGTGCAGCCCTTCACAACTTCCTCAAGTATAAGCGCAAAAGCATAAATAGAACTTATTGTATCAATATAATTCTGAAAGAACAAAGAAACCACTAAATTACTTGTTCTCTTTTGTGATACTGCCCATGCACTAGACTGTCAGGAGGCAGTGATATATCATTTTGGCAGACTAAACTGTCAATTAAACTGCATGGTTGTGTGATTAGATTATGTTTTCTGGCATGTTTTGAGGTTAAAAGTGTGCTGCAAGTCACCTGCTAATCAAAATAAAATTGCATCTGTGGTGGTTGACTTATGCGTCATCCCCTTTTCACAGTCATTGTCACACGTCTATCACATTCCCATCTGAGTCTGAAAATGCCTGATAACTATCTGACTCAGTGGATTGCAAGATGTTAAGGGAGATTTTATCTCAAGCAAATATTGCTTGATATAGTTTTAAATTTCGTAGGCAGATAATGATGGTTTTAATTACAATGTAGACTAGGTTTCATGTTAACCAATTAAAATGACATACTATTCAAGCCTCCCTCACGCTCCCAGCTCAGTTGAATACTCACCTCTTTAAGACTAATCTTGGCAACATAGATGATGTTGGAACTGTCTCTCTTGAAGTGTGGGTGCCCTTTGTCCTTGAGGATAAAGGCAACGTCAGCAGGAATGTTCTCCGGTGTCTCGTCGCCCTCTTTGGGGAAGGTGATCTTGGTGCCCTCCTTCCAACCTTTCTTGATGACAATGTTGAGAATCTTGTCTTCTGTTCGCATGGTCCTGCCATCAGGATTGAGCCGGCGGCGGGTAATTTTCATGCGTTTGGTGCAGCCGTGGAAGATCTCCTCCAGGGAGACGCACAGGTCGTGCACCACCGGTGGGTCCTGGACCTTACGGCGACCGTGGAGGGCCTCTGCATGGTGCCGCCTGCCAGCCCCAACACCATGGTGGAAACCGTTGAGGCCGAAGCGGCCAAAGGCGTTGAAAGGGTCGTCATCTCCATCCACTTCAATCTCAATGTCGTGGTCTCCAAAGCCATTGGTGTTGCCCCGAGTGCGTCCCGAACTGAAGAAGATGTCAAAGGGGTTGGAGCCCCCAAAAAAGGTGGCAAATGTGGCGTGGGGGTCCCCGTGGAAGGTGTAATGATACGTGTTCCCTTGTCCTCCAGTTGGTCCTCCGCCACCAGCTTTGAGACCTGCAACAGTACAAACGAGAGGAATTTCATACATATGCACCAAGTGCAACAAGTTATATAGCTGGGCTAAAATTGGCATCCACTCAGTACATTCTCTACTTGAAGGGACAGAGATGGCAAATGTATGCTCTTCATAAATTCACCTCTCAACTCACTAAAGAAGATGCCATGAGAATGAAATGAACTCTGAACTGAAATAATCTCCATGTTCTCGCAAACAATTTTACAATGGTCATCTCATGATAAACTCTACAGACAAAATGCGAAAAGCAGCTGTTGTTCACGTTAATAAACCGTCTTCATGAACCAAGTAATAATACAGGTTTTAGAACAGACAGTGCAAAAACAAGGGAAATAATCTACTGTATACAGTGCCTGAGAAATGAAATGACAATATTTTGTGCGAGGAACACTGCTACGGTTGGTAATCATTGAACATGTCTAAGGAGACCTGATCTGCTTGTCTATTGGATGTGAAGAGCACAAGGTCTATTTATATCTGCTACATCTGCAGACTGGCAATGCAATTTAATAAGATGGCAACAGAGGTAATAACACCAAGAAATTCACAGGGCCATATAAAGAAGGTAGGTTGCTTTGGATACAAGGGTCTGCTCAGTAATTGCAGTTACACTTGAAGAAAAGTCAGACTTATGAAGTGCTGGAAGACTCAGCACAGTAATCTGAAGTATAATACAAATTCAGACACTCAAAAATGTGCTTTGTAATAGTTAATGGAAGCAGTAATAACATTACACATTGCTATACATCTTTTTCTCATATCTTGTCATGGGTTTGAGCTCTGAGATAAAACGTCATAAATACCAGTTTTTCGCTGGCAGCATATACTGTACAGTTAATGGAGTTATATTAAGGCTTTGTGTATATATGCTGGCTTGTCTTGTATTCATAACATTGCAACTTTTGATGGACAACCATGCCTGCCACTTTGATTCAACTGGTGCAGCGCATTGCCTAGAGAAACCCAGATTCCTCTGACATGCAAATCATCATCTTGTCTCTTCTATATGGTACAGCAGTATTATGCAACACATGGCAGTTTATATGAGGAATCCAAGTGTAATCCTGGATTCCATAGTCTGTTGGTTCCTGTTGTCTCATCACGTTTGACTAACCTCACTTAAGGAAACCTTGCACTCAAAGCCTGTTCAATGTAGTTCTAAGTTTGTCTGCAACCCCTGTTATCAAGTATACACTTATAAAAGGAAATTCCCTCTTCATTCTCATTTGCTACAGTGGCCCTAGAAATTGACACGTTCAGCTGGACTAAGCTGTTACATGAGCTGCCCACTATTGTGCTAATATTACACCACAGAGGGTGTATTTAGCAGTCTGTTGGGAAAATAATACCTTTCTAGCAAGGGAAAGTCCTTGTTATGTAGGCTGTGTAAATTTGAGGAAAGTGGCATCCTGTGTAAGAACACCGTACATAATCTCTCACGCGCATTCAACGTTCACAGATGTACTTTATAGTCTTTTCTTGATAAATTATGGGCAAAATAAGTTACTTAGCAGCACCTGGAGGGAACTCAAGCCAGAAACAATCATTTCAGGATGGTAAGTTGGCTCAGTTCTATTGATTGATAAGTATTAGTTGAAAGGTTGCACCATACAAGCACAATTGCTGGCAATTTTTTTTTTCTTTTTCCATTCCAGACTCACACCCTAATATTCTAGCCCCTTGTGGTTGTACCACGTTGCTGTATGTGTGGCACGCAGTGTACAAGGAGATGAGATGACTCATTCTGTGGATCTTCAAAGCCTTGCTCTAAAGATAGGAAAGAACCTGGCTGCTACAGAGCATGGTAATAAAGGCAAACTGATGTTGGGCTGCAGAATAGTACTGAGCTGTCACAGTGAAGGGCACTCCACTTCTTCAGTTACTTTAGGATTTTGGCCGTCGGCCACCATTTGTCTTGTCTGCAAGCAATTTGGCAATCCTTTATATATTCATGGTTCTGTATAGCATCTCTTTACACATCAAGTTCTTATTCATCTTCTAAGTGTAAGATACTCAATCCTCAGCTTTGGGCAATGCCTACAGCATTTCAAGATCAGTGAATACTCACCATCCTCTCCATACTGGTCATAGATTGTCCTCTTCTTTGGGTCACTCAGCACCTCGTAGGCCTCTGCAATCTCCTTGAATTTATCCTCAGCGTTGGCATCCTTGTTCTTGTCAGGGTGAAATTTGAGGGCCATTTTTCTATAAGCCTTTTTAATTTCATCTTCATTGGAGCCAGAGGGGATCCCCAAAATTTTGTAGTAGTCTTTTCCCATGGCTTTGATGGACAGACAGTGTACTTCAGGGACCACCCGAGCTTGCTGAAAAATTAAATCATGAAAATCATGTAGATCGTTCGTACCTATCTGGGAAAGAGGGTCTAGTCCCCGTTAAACTCGACTTGAGTTTCACCTGGAAACACGTTATATAATTAGCATATCTCTGAAAACTGAATGCGGTTTTTTTTTTTCGGTTTAAGAATCGGAACTGGACCCTCTTTCCACAAAGAAAAAAGTGGATGGCTTAAACCAAATTGATGGTGCAGAAAAAAAAAACGAACCACAACGACAAATGGATTTGGATGGAACAATATGCAGCCTCCCTATACATCACTGAAGCGAAGGCTCTGTAATCAAATCAAAACTGCTGCTATTCATTTGCTATGTAGAGCGCGTTTATCCATATGAAGCCGCAGTGCCCTCAGGGAATATCATAAAGCTGATTGTATCAATCGTATACGGAATCCCTTTGAGCAGGTAGCCTACCTTACAAAGCTTCACTGGCTGACCCACTCAATTTACTGCATGTAAGCTTAAGTAAAAGTTCAGTGTATGGCTTCAAGGGAAATGAATTGAATACCACAATCAAAACTCCTGTCAGCAGTCGTGCACAACATAAGCATTATAAATGAAGCTATTCTCCATAGCAACACGCAATCCAGACGTTACAAGCATTAATTGAGAAGCTAAGACAGCCGGTTTTCGTGTTGGTGGCATGACTGACTGGCTGTCAGATGCTAAAAAGCAGTAATTGGCTATTTCAAGTAATTCACAATATACAAAATGTGAAATTGAATTTGCCTGTTACGTTGCTAAGCGGAAGGTGGATTCCCTTCGAAAACTGCCTCCATAAAAGCAGTAGAAAAAAATGCACCAGCTAACGTTGTATTTACTCGAAAGATCACCATTATTTGCATGGTGAAACGCAGAGCCGACAGATTATGTTGAAAAATTAAGACACATTGGATGCGGGGAAGAAACTGCAAATTGACACGAATAGGCAACAGTGAATAGCCAACATTTCACCTCGAATGCGGCACTTGGTGCATGGAAACGACCAAAAGAATCATTTTACAAATAAAAAATAATCCTACCAAAAACACTTGCTGATACGGAGGCAATTTTGCTCATATATGAACGAAGCCCGCAGAGAATTTAACGAAATATTCCTGTCGCTGCTTCCCGGCTTGATCTGTTCTTGAATCAACGATATAGCTGTCGGTATTCCTCATCGATATTCGCCCGAATCAGAAATAGCCGGTGCCAGTGCAAAACTGACGTCAGTGCCTCTCCAGACGGGCAGAACCCCGGATAACCGAACAAAAAAAAAAAAAAAAAACTTGCGCGTGGCTTCAAAGGATGTAATAATGATGATGATGATGATGATGATAATAATAAATCAGTTTCCCCACGACCTTTAACGTCAGTTGTATAGCAGCAAGAAGCCAAAAAGTTACAACAAAATTATTAGGAAGATCCAATGGATGATGTTGCGGACTGCAGTAGAGTAGGCTAATATCTAGAGTTAGAGAAACCAATGGGCTGAACCGAATAAATCACAGAAGTTCAGAGGCTCCGTATCAAACAACACAGATTATTTTCAATGCTTAACTCAATGATGTGACAGGCAGTAGCCTTCAGGGTGGAACAAGGACATCAAACTACATGAGATGGATAGCGTGCGTGATAAATTATGCATTTATGAAATTAAGAGGCCTTGATGTCAGATCAAAACAAAACATATCAGAAATGAATTAAACAAACAACATTTGGAAAAAAGTTAATAATTGTTCAAATCTTACCCCCATTATCCAGCTGTCATTTCTGTGTATAACACGAACCTTACACTTAAGGTTTTTGTGTTTCAAACCAAACTGCGTCCAAATCAATACCATGATTAAAGTTAGGTTCACAATCTACACTAGCGTATGTGCAGCGGTATTTATACAAAACCCTAGGACCTTACCGTGTCCGCGTACCGCTTTGCTGACTGTCTGCCTCCGCTTTGCCTGTCACCCAAGTCTACACAAACTCCGCCTACACAACACGACCGAGCTTCCCCGAGAACCGCCCAGCCTTACGTACTAGGGGAATACCGTGCCAATCGTTACTACTGCGCTATCATTGGTGCACCAGCAATCTGTCAGTAGAGAAGCCACCTGCTTTTCTGTAAAATTTGGTGTTTCCGGTTTTTCCTAACGCGCTGTCTGCCCTTCAGTGTGAATAAGTACGGCATTGTATTTTATATAATTCGATCGATGCGCTTAAGCCGCTTTTCTCTGAGACGCTCCTCTGTTTTTTTGACCAGTTTTTTTTTTTAGTTGACAAAGGAAGTAAAACTATATTTAATTCAGCTAGGCTGTTATTCAAATTATGTTCAAAAATTCCAACAATGTTGCGCAAAACTGCATTTGTTCGACAGTCTGTCCACTTTCAATTCTTAAAGAAGAAAAATGATTACCTTATGATTTATGTTTGCTTATTTTTATACATTTATTGACACTTCTGATGTCAATCATGTGTTCTCTTACAGAGTCGGTATTCACCCTTAGAACTTTGCATTATTCTCTTATTCTTTCTACAAGGTTTGTTTTGTTTCGTTTTTTTGGTGGTGGTGGTGGGGGGTGCGGGGTGTACTTTACATCAGCGACGTGCGGTCAGGCTAGGCAGTGACTTCTCCTTTTTTATCGCTAGATTTTGTCAACCTGTTACCACGTACTATACCTGATTGTCAATCAATCAATTTGACCTTTTTTATTTTGGTCAATTAAGCCTGTAATGATTAAGAGGTGATAGTGACAAAAAGATTAATTTACCTTTATGCTTTGATTCGAGACTGCAAGGAAGTAAATCTTAATAATTAATTAGGAAAAAATCTCAACTCTGTATATTGTTTTGATCTTTTGTTTATCGGATTATGAAAGAAGACTGAAAATAAACTCCCTATTTTTAAAAAAATGGCATTAAAAAGTACGTGTTTAAGGGGGCAAATATTATCATAAACATATTGACCACACATTGAACGCCGCAAAAGAAAGGTTTGAATATTTGTTAATGGGATTGCGTTAGCTTCCTCTAAGCAAATATGAGCAAACTTGCTGTCTCGTGAGCATTTTAAGTTCGATGCACTGAGCAATAATGTCGTGGATGGAATTGACACGCCATTCTGCCGTTTAGTCTTGTAAATTAGTTAATCAATCCGCAGATTGCTAATCAAGCAAAGTAATAGAGTTATCATTTGTTTAACGGTTAGGATTCTGCCTACCCTAACTGACCTCCGACGGCACGTCACTGCTTTACTTGCTTAAAAAAATAGTTACTGATTGAAGGGACAGATTTAGTTATTTTGGGTGTTAGGTTCCAGACAGTAGAGAATGCATGCCAATAGCTCAGGCTCTCAATTATGAAACATAGCATTGCATGGCGTGTAAGTGAGCAGGGCATACATGGTCATGTTTCCTGTTCCTTGGCTCAGCCAATAGAATACGTTTTGTATCCAAGGATTCTCCACTGAAAAAGGAAACTAAGACAAATATGGTCTGAATGTGCTCAGCAGGGGCGTTGGAGAAATCACTGGGTCTACGCTGCCAAGGACAAAGCTTACGAAACATCAGAACAGGGATTACATGAATCACTGCACTGCGAAAATTGTGCGGCTCTCGCAGGAATCGGTCTCTGTAGTTTCTGTTCCCATGGGATCAGATCGTACCCTGTTATAATGCCCACCCCCCCCAATTTACACCACATGGTGTGAGACTGAATGTTGTTCACTGTTCTGGCTTTGAAAGATTTCCTATTTTAGCCTACTTATTTTATGGTGTTGCACGGTTTGAGACACAGCACTGTGTTTTCAAGCATAATCATCAAACATCTTAACCATACTCCTTTAAAAAAAATTGGCTAATGGCCTTGCAGAGGAACACGTGAACATTCAAACACACACCTTAAGCTCACATAGGCTACAATTGTTCATTCTTGTCTAAGGCTATCTGGTAGTCTAACACAGTCATACAATAAGAGCCTGAAAGTGTACTGTATTTTAGGGCGTTTATGCTTTCTTATTGTCTGCCCAGTTATGCTACAGAGTGCAGCATTGCAAAACACAGGCATATGCAGAGATTGTTGTGAGGTGATGCTCAGGTATCAGTCCTTTCAAAAATAAAGTGCCACTCTTGGTTTTTTCTGATTGGGCATGCTGCGTATGTGTGTGGCCCAGAACAAAATGGCACCATTGTTTGCCCACCAAAGGCGCTCCCCTCTCCTGTTTGCATTTTTTGGGGGGGGTGCTGTAGGCATGCCCCTTCCCCATAGAAAAGGGCTCCCTTGTTACTCCCTGAAGGCACTTCCCTGTGCCTGTTACTTATTCGTAAATTTTTGGAAACAAGATGGTGTCTATTTCTCAGCTTGTACATCATCCCCCCCCCCCCGACATTTTTGCAAATGCACTTCTCTGCAGATAATTGTTCACTGTGAGTTCTGTGGTTTAAGGAGGTGTTTTAGAACCTGCTGGACTATGACATGTGAATACATACACTGTATAGCCCCGTGCATGTAGACACTTTACTGAATCCTTATTGAAATGCATTGGAAACTGAGATTTTTTAATTCTAAATATCTGACATTTTTATTGAATCAGAAATTAATTGGTCAATATGTGCTGATAGGGCAGACTTTCAGCTTTCATATGAGGGTAAGTTCATACAATTTTGCCCCACAATTTGGAGATTGCTTCTCTGTTGCTCTGTGTGTACATGCATGATTTCCTCCCCCACCCACCCAGCCCTTCACAAGTTCAATTAGTTTCAACTGAGTCTTGAGTACGGAAAGGGGTGTCAGGGAAGTGAAGTTTGATTGAATTTAGAGCAATTTCTGAATCAAGCAGTTTTACTGAGGAAAGGCCCACATTTTTATGTGGTTAGAGAGAGGGGAAGAGAAGGCACCCCCCCTCTTGGTGATGAAAGCAGGCTGTGCTGATTGCTGGAACTGTGGATGTCTGAAGGTGTGAGAAATGGTAAATTGTCTGCAGGGCTGAGCTCTATGGAATTTTTATAAAGACATTCATGCATTTAGTTTCTCTCTAAAGAGACCAAACATGAATATGGTAAGAGGTAAGGAAGCTCAGTTATCAAATACCTCTGAAAAGTTTGACTACTGCTCTTAAAAACATGAGTGGTATAAGAAAATCTTGGGCAGTATTCAGTGGTACAAAAAAAAAAAAAAAAAAATATATATATATATATATATTTATAAAATGAATAAAAAGGGGACACGCTCTCATCTTGTTGGTGGTTGCAAGGCTGTTACCATGGTGTGCAGGGATGTTAAATAATTGTTTATCACCCTGTTTGACTGTTATGGCCCTAAAAGGGTCATTGTTGGAATGCCTGCAGCTGTGCGTGTGGAGCAGAAATGGAACAGACCAAATTCTTATTGATAAGGGGGAACAGGACCCATCACTGGGGAATGCACTAGTCATTACCAATCAAATTATTCTGTCTAACTCTCTAAGGTTTAATCAAAATCTCCAAAACTAAACACTAGTTGCCCAGTGGGGGTGAAGCGGTATACAAAGTGCTACAAAATCTTAATGTTAAAATTGATTTGAATTACAATACCCTCAAATAGATTCTGACAATCTGTCCTATCAGGCCATACTGACCAATTTATTTAAATTCAGTTGAAATGTCAAATATTTAGAATTTAAAAATGTCTATTCTCCATGCATGTCAATGAGGTTTCAGTCCACACACTTTTGGCTGTATAGTGTACTTCCTGTAATTTAACTGAAATGCCACCGTTGCACAAGGAGTTTGGCAGCTATGTGGAACAAGAGACAGAGCAGCTGCAATCGGCGAGATTCTATTCTGGGTACAGCCAAATCGACCTGATTTTCACGCACCCACGCACTGAACGCCCACCACTTCCTCCGCGCTCCATGAGGAAGGTCCCTTTCATCCTGTTCTCTCTCTCTCTCTCTCTCTCTCTCTTCCACTCTCACTAAGCCATCCTCCTCATTTCTATGGGATAATGCTCTGATTATTATCATATAATTACTGCAATGTTTCTTCATCCGCACTGATATCACTCACGTAGAATCATTCATGTAACAGCCTACTATGATCCATTCATCACTTTGAAGCATTCAGGAGCATTCTGTGATATTTGTTACATAACTGATAGAAGATTCTCAAATCTGTTTCCAACAACTTTTTAAGCCAGTGGTTTTCCCAGCACAAGGATATTTTGGATATATATTTGCAACCTGTCGTGTAAATCTAAGGCTGGTCTGATGGCGCACATTCGACATAAGCATAAGGACTGAGACTTTTTCATGTGCTGAACCTTTTGAGCCCTGATACGTTGAAATTGATGGGAGATTCCAACATATATATATATATATATATATATATATATATATATATATATATATGTATTAACCCTTAGAGTGCTAAATGCAGCTAGAGTGCTAAATGCAGCTATTGTTGCTCAATGATGTAAGATATCAGAATATCAGAATCAAAGCTGTTGAGAACCTATTATGTGGCGACCTGCTTAAACAAGTCGCCGAGCTCTTTTAAACAAGTCGCTACATGATAGGTTTTCAACGGCACAAGACAATTTTTAAAAAAATATAAATTATTTCAGCGCTCTAAGGGTTATACAAAATGTATCCATGTGGTTCTATTAGATAGTTTTCTGACAGTCCCACTTTTTTCAGCAAATAGCTGCCCTCAACATTCAAAAAAGCAAAATAATCAATGTCTCCTCTTTTGGGCAGTGTGCTCATGTTTGATGTGTGAAATCGCAATTGTTTCTGGCAGAGTGCTGTGCAATTTACAAAACAAGAAAGCACAACCAAAAGACAATACAATAAATGTCTTGGAGGCAGCAACATGGGAATTTGTAAATGTGCTTCTTTTGGTGGCGTCACAGTTATGTATGACTTTATCTGACTCCATCAGTAGACAAATGTTCTCTCTTTTTGAAGAAAGGAACAGCAGGTGTTAATAGGGTGCTAAAATGCGAAAATCATGTCATGTCCAAGCTTGGACAGCATATTCGCAGTGGCTCTATGGAAAAAGACCCTTGAAAACTGCATCAGTCTGTCACGACCTCACTGCCCCCAAATGTCAGGCGAAGTGTTTTTGGCTCTCCGCACCAGATTGGCTAGAATACTTGGCATGATCCACAGCTGGGAGCTCAAGGAAAGGAGGATTACAGGCTGTTGGGAATAAGATGTACTGAGCGAGATGATAGTGATGCTGGTGGTGGTGGTGGTGGTGGTGGTGGAGGAGGAGGTGATGTAATAGGAAGAGACTCTCTGATCTCATCTCAGCCATGCTGTGAGTCAAGTCCCCGAGCGAAGGCGGCACGGTGGTGTGGGTGAGTAGAATAACTCACTTTCATTTCACACAAGGAGGGAGGCAGATTCTTTCACAGATGAACCAGTCAGAGGCCTTCATAAAAATGTGTGGCACGCATGCAGTGGGCAGAAGTAGCGTATTTCCACCATGCCTTTTCCCACCCAAAAAACCTCCAATTTTATTGTAGGTGTGTCCAGGATGCCAACTCAGAGGAAAATAGTTGTTATTATTGATGATCAATAGTAGCACTGGTACTTTCAGTATCACGCCAGAATGCAAATAAAACACTGAAATTAGATATTTGAAGTTCTATTCTTTGTAATTATTTGCCAGACTTCTCGATATTGTACTTACCAGCAAGGATTACCAGATAAGTACAATTGGGTATATTCAAAATGTTCTTATTATAATGGCCCAGGAGATGAAAAGGGCAGACAATTTCCAACCATACTGAGCTTTAAACATCATATTTATCATATTTTATTTATTTTTTATATTAACCATGTGGAACTCCACCTAACCCCCTGGATTTCTATGCAGACTTTCGATCAACGTTGATCCTGTGCAGAAAATCCATCATATTGAATTGAAGAGCTGTGCACGAGATATACCTAAGTCACAAAGTAATATTTTAGAGATTTTGGGAAGTCAAAGTTTTCAAAATGCGTTGCAGATCATTTTTTTAATGATAGCATAACATGGAGTCTATTGCTGCTTCCAGGGGCTATAGAGAGCTGACGAACCCTTTTTTGTGTGTGTGAAAAAACACTCATGTATTATGCAATAAATAATAAAATTAGTTTTGGAATTAAGTACGTTTTTCTATTAAATATCTGGACTTAAGTACTTTTTACTACTAAAGGGCTAGATTTGAGTACTTTTAACAGATGAAGCCAACTAACCAGCCTCAATGACGTAGAGAAAAAAACTAGACTGCCCAAAGCCCCCTTTCTCATGGTAAGTTGGCTTTTAACATCTGGTCAAGGCAAAACAAAGCGCATAGTGCTTTAACCAGTTTGGATGCGTATGATATATGCGTCAAAATGATTAGTTCCTGTTGAGCTGTTGGCTGCGAAAACCGGGCAGACTGTGCCGAACTATGTATTTTATATTCTCTCTAGAACTGTAGATTTACTAGTATTTATTGATAAATATTTGAGATTTTTAATTATCAGTTTAACTGATTTTGATCATTTTGGCTATATCCTGAAAGCTTTCACTAAAGCATGTCCTTATTTGAAAAAGTGCCCTATAGCGATTTTTTTTTTTTTTTTTTTAGATTATTTATTTCTGAACAGGGGTGTTTACTATGTTTACTATGCATTTTGCCATGACCGGAAGTTGGCGCCTATATGACCATGGCAAAATGCACCAAGAATAGAGAGCACGCAGTCATGCAGTCTAGTTTTTTCTCTTCATCATTGGTCCAGCCTCCACAGTCGCCATTTTCAGTGCTAATCACATAACTCAAACTAGTATTTTCATCGGACAGTCATGAAATTAAGGTACTTCTTGCTCAAACACTATGGACTTGGGTGTTTCTTGCACTAAAGTTTAGTGAATTTGACAATGGCAACACACCAGTACACAGGACTTAAGTTCTTCTTCGGAGAAATGTTTGGTATCAGATGATACTCTGGCCATTGTGGCTTTTGATGCTGGTGTCAGCTCATTTTTACAAAATATGACTGTAGTACTTCCTACATGCAGGTCTTCAGTTTATCCAGCCATATTTTGAATTTCACACAATGCTCTTTGGCAATCTTGAAATGCCTATAGGCAAAAAATGTGCTTCGTGGGAGCAAAGGCAGTACCCCTCAGCCCCAACATAGTGAATGATTGGTGAAGGTGACTTAGTTGAAGTGAAAAGTCATTCAAAAGGTATGGAACTTTGACAAGGCATGGCTACCCACGAAGGCGAGTCCACATATGCAAAATTCAAGTTCCTAACCCAAGCGGTTTGAGAGAAATGGCCCGGACAAAGTTTCAAACGTCAAGGTCACTGAGCAAAGGTCAAAGGTCATTCACATACGAAACCTCGACGAGGTACAGCTACCCACCAATGCGAATCGATCAGTGAAAAAAATACACGAGGGTGACGGGTGATTCGCCTGCTAAACCTTAGAAATCGCCACCGTGAACCCAAGATATGGGGGCAAAAAATGATCAATTTGCCAAACAAAATCACCCCCGCTGAAAATCAGACTGTGGGCTGAAGTGCAACTTCTCAGCTTTCAGGAAGTTGGAATTTTTTCTAAAGCGCAAACATTACGGTAATTACGATACATGCAACATGACGCATGCATTTGTGTCCACGATGACACATTGGGATTAGAAGGGTTAACATGTTCACTTCAAGATAGAGCGTTTCCTTGAAAAAAAAACGAAAAATGTTGTCAAGTAGGAGAAGACAATCCTATCTTAGAAAAAAGACTGGGTAGGGGTAGAAAAGCGAGCCGTTTTTCAAATCACGTGCGACTGTTTTTCATTATTCATTATTAATGACTATGTCAAGTGCGCGGCTTTTATGATGTAATTGCAATCTGCAGGCGCATGTATGTATAGTTGGGAAGGAAGATGAAAATGCATACGGTAAATGTAAAAATGAACGAAAATGGATACGCATCAAATTATTACTAGGTTTAATTGGGAAGTATTGTGCAATTATGTGTCAAACATTGTGGTGATTGAATGTGATAATGGTGAAAAAATTTGATGTTTACTAATCAGTTGTGTTGAATTTTATTAAATTGAAGACTGGAACTCAATGAGGACGGGAATGGAAAAGCAGATATTTGTTGCTTTAAATTTCATTGTTTAATGAAATTCATTGTTTGTAATGTGTTTTGAGCCAAATGTAGCAAGCAACAAGGTATGCAAATTCATGCAACACTACTCCATTTTAAACAATTTGTGTAAATGCAAAGAAACACAAAAGGAAAAAAAAATGGCCACAGTGAGCCCTAAAATAGCCCCCGTGAGAATTTTCACGAGGGCTATTTTTTTCTCCAGATCTTGAAAATAGCCCTCGTGAAAAAAAATTATTTTTTACCCTAGAGTTGACGTACGCAAAATGAAGTTCCTAACGGGTCATTCCACGCCAAACTGAACAGGGCTCCCGGCCTTACCCCCATCGATTTCCGTGAAACCTATTTTAAGAATAGCCCTTAGGACCAATAATGAGTTGCCCAAATTTCAGCACCAACGGTGCAATAGTTTTTGAGATACACTTTGAAATTTGCCGACCACGCCCATAGTGCCATTTGGTACCATTTGGTAAATGGTAATGTCGACAGTTAAAATTTGCTGAAAAAGTTTCATACAAGTAATCTCTTATCCTTTATGTCCATGTACACCAAGTTCCATCGACTAGCCGAAACTCCTTCAGGTAAAAATTGATAGGACAACTATCCTTGATCACAATGAAAATGCTAATTAATCCAAAGGGGTGGCTTTTGATAGTTTAAAAAAAACCATAAAAGTTAAACAGATATTGGTAGCAGGTTACATTATACACAATTAAAGCCACGTTTCTTAGTATTTAACATAAATTGGTGCATTCATTTTTCTAATTAAAAAAAAAATATCAAGACTTCAAGATGAGCAATTTTAAGATGCTTTATTGATGATGCTGGACAATTTGTAATATAGAAAGATCATACATTTCCTAGTAAGGGAGATGGAACAATTCGGTTTCACTTTGTAAATATGTTTTTCAGGAGTACAACCAGATTGTTTGAAGTAAACTTCAGTAGTATTTGATGTTTAGTTTACATTTTGGGTTTTTGGTCATGTGGTGTATTTCAGACTTTTGTTTTAGTCGAGCCAAACCGAAGTCAAGGGGCCAAATGCATTTTGGTACTTACAAAGTCGATATACAATGTATCTGTTTACGATCCATGATATTTTAAGGTTTTAAGTAGAAAACTATCAAAAGCCACCCCTTTGGATTAATGAGCATTTTCATTGTGATCAAGGATAGTTGTCCTATCAATTTTTACCTGAAGGAGTTTCGGCTAGTCGATGGAACTTGGTGTACATGGACATAAAGGATAATAAATTACTTGTATGAAACTTTTTTTAGCAAATTTTAACTGTCGACATTACCATTTACCAAATGGTACCAAATGGCACTATGGGCGTGGTCGGCAAATTTCAATGGCGTGTATCTCAAAAACTATTGCACCGTTGGGGCTGAAATTTGGGCAACTCATTATTGGTCCTAAGGGCTATTCTTAAAATAGTTTTCACGGAAATCGGAGGGGGTAAAGCCGAGAGCCCTGTTCAGTTTGGCATGGAATGACCCTAACCCAAGCGGTTACAGAGAAATGGCCTGAATGATGGCCGGACACTTGGACGCCCATCCGCCCGTCTGCGAAGGGGACGAAAATAAAAAAATTGAAGCACAGAATGAAGGTTTTCTACTTTTTCAACTATTTATAGCCATTCTGAGCCTCTATCTTTGCACAGAAATATTAAAATACAGAAAATTATTCGCTCTAGTTTTTAAATCTCTATTCAATGTTTTATCAGAAGGGGACTGTCCTCCGAATGTTCAGTACCAGTATAAAATTCATCATTACATTCCCAGGACAAAATAAAAACAGTGGACAGTAAGATCATCTGCTATGGTGGGTATAATATTAAGTATTTAAGTGGTCAAAAGCAAAACTTTGCTGACGTGAATGCCTGACTGATTATTATTTTAACACAAGAAAAGATCATTTAGTCAAATATGATCTTAATGGTGTGTTTTCGATGTAGAACTTTCTGATAAATCTGATTTGTTTTGGTTTGAATGATCAATTAACTTGAAAACATGAGCTTTTCCAAAGGTAAATATTTCACTTCTTTTGTCAAAAAAATCATTTAAAATAATTTGAAATCACAATTTTCCCTCCCTAAAGCAATATGAAACATGGAGCTTTGAACCAGATGGTACAATCACATGGGCATTGATATGGAATTATGTAACGGGGGAATCCAAAGATGGTAGCTCAGAAGGAAAAGATTTATTAATAAACTGATACATTATTCATAACAAGAGGCTTGCTCTTGGTTTCAGTTTCCTTTTTCCATCCCCCTCTGCCTCTGCCCGAATTTAACCTTTCCCTACTCCCTCCTCTATGTGGTTCGCTAAGAGGGGCATGACTTCAGCGATGCCCATGCCTACAGGTATGGAAGCACTCTAGAGATATGTAATATACACACAACGTAACAGCAGTCCCATTGCTAACCCTCTTCTATCAGCTACAGCCCACTCGCGTCTTTGAGGGTGACTGTATCCACACAGGTCGTGGGTGCAGTGCGTGCGCGCACGCGTGTGTGTATGTGTGTGTGTATGAGTATTTGAGGAATGACACCAAATGAAGGTGTGAGATGGAGGGGGAGAGGATCCGGTCAAAGTTGCAGGAGGATAGATAGTTGTGCTTGCAGTTACTATGAGTGGGGAATGACTGCAATACAGATGGAGAGAATCGTGTATTAGCACAGGAATGGTGTCCATGGCAACCTTATAGCTGACACATCACCCAGTTTTTGCTTTAATTATTTGATTAGGGTACAGATGGCTCTTAACTGACACAGCACCAACAGCACTTCAAACTCCCTTTAGTTTGTTCACATTATGCTTCTTCACTCAGTTATTTTTATTTAAAATAGAAAAAAGGAAGCCCATGGGCCTACTTCAGGTACACTCGCACTAAGCCAAGGATGTAGTAAAACTGCCTTTATTAGTTAAGGGCATATTCAAGATAAAATTCACAAAAGGAATGGTTTCAACCCATTCTTGGTGTTCCTCAGGGCACGGCTGGTAACAGCAGGGAACCAGAGTGGAAAGTTGTGATTCTTTTTTTTTTAGGCAATCAGTGGTCTGGGGGCAAAATTGCACCAGCATATCACAGAATAAATGTACGACAAGTAGGCTGTATGATAAACTTGTTTGTAGTACTGTAATAGTTATAACCATAACAAGAAAATTACCACAATAACACCACCAAGAAAAAGGACTAATCCAGTGCAGAGAAAAAGTATGAAATCTATCCCTCATTAAGACAGAAACACCAAAACATCTAATTGAAAAATCCAAAGTCTATCTCTGAAATAATTTGTTAAAATGATTACCAACTCTGATAGATTGCTGGACTAACTTGATACTCTCCACTGTCAACAGGCTGGCATTGCCATTATGACAAGTATGGAAATGGCGTGCCAGTAGGGTAATCTACATCACTGGGTCTTATGGTATATTTGTACGATGAAAGAGCAATAGAGTTCATTGAAAGACCGCAGCGGCGATTGCTGAGGGATCATTGGGAGATCAATTTCCGCTTGAGAGAATGTTGATTGTTCATTGACAGATTTGGGAGAGAGTGCCGTGGCGATGGAAAGCCCAGCATTGGGGGCTATAAATACGGGTGCTCTACATACATACATACATATATATATATATATATATATATATATATATATATACACATACATACATATATATATATATATATATATATATATATATATACACATACACACTGCCCGGCCAAAAAAAAAGTCGCACACTCAAATATTTAGTTGGAACCCCTGTAGCTTTCATTACAGTGCATATTCGTCTTGTCATTGTTTTGACAACTATATGCAATGCCAGAACATTTGTTAGCGATCAGAAATGCCATAATTTTTGGCCGAGATCTTGTCTTCTCGACATAATGGTTGAACCACTCGGTGGTCTTTCTTGAGCCATCCCAATAACTTTTACTGTGTTTAAGGTCAGGACTTTGTGGTGGCAAATTTGTTTGTGAAAATGATTCCTCATACTTGTTTTTGTCATTCATGGTTTTCTTTGCTAAATACAGGCCAATAACTTGCCCGTTCTGAAATACTGTAACATTTTTTCCACCATCAGGGGATGTGTCTTCCGACATGATTTTTTAAGAAATGAGTAGCGACGCGCTTCATCAGTCAGGGTAAAAATGATTATTGCCAGCTGAAACATATTTATAACCACAATAATGATCCAATTATAGAATTTGTTCATTAATTTCCAAACGGTGACTTTTTTTTTTGGCCAGGCAGTGTATATATACCTGTCAACTCTCACGCATTCGGTGTGAGTTTAAGTGGCATATTTACGTTCCTCTGCTCTAGTCAGCAATTATTCAATCAACGCGTATGCAAGAGATTCTCGCGCGGAATTGAAGTCCTTGTGCACTGGAGGGGTTGGAAGCAATGGAATTAATAAAGACGTTTCAAATGATCTTATTTCATTTAAACAATCATGAAACACTTGCATTGCTTCCAATCCCTTAATAAAGAAAAGCATGAGAAGTCCGGAGTCGTAATTGGTATGCGTTATAAATGAAAACTGGCAACATCTGATAATGTTGAGAGATATCGGAGTTTCTAAGGTTTGTCAGTTGGGTGGATTCTCTTCACTTTCATAGGAAAAAATCGCATCCAATGCGCCGGTAAGTGTTTGGTAGAAGGCATCGGCCTTGGTGATTGCATCCTTGGCTTCATATACCTCACTCCAAGAATGTGAAGTGGCCCATTTACCAAAGGCAAACATATCACTGTCACTGAGGGGTCTGATTAGTTTCTTCCACACTTTGGGCTCTAAATTCGTTGACCAGGCGCGGCGAATGGGAGGAGCGCCGCACCAATGGGGCGTATCCAGGCGTATTTTGCAATTTCGTGCCCGGCGCAAGTACTCCTCTGTCCTGCCTCTGTCCCTCCTGCCGGCAACAGTGGCAAAGAGGGAGGAGAGAAGGCGTGAGTGGGTTTAACCCAGCCGAGTCAAATCTTCACCAATCAAATGAGCTCCTCTCCTCACCTTTAAAATGTTGGAATAAAGAAGCCTCTGTCCTATATCTGCATGATGTGTTAATGTTGCATTTTACTTTGCTGCTTCAGGCATGTTTTCTGCACCGCTTACGTCTATATTAAGCATTACGAATATGAGTTAGCTGGCTAGCTAGGGCATTTGCGAATTATTACCATTAGCGAACTTGAATGGAATTTCAAAATGAAACTACGTCAGATCATTCAAACTTATGAAGTTGGAATGAAATACAACGGTTGCTCATTTATTTTTTCTTCCTGCATCATTGGGAAGAGAAACGATGCATAGCATGTTCCTATTATTACACCCTGTTGCTGCTTAAAATTTTGGGATTAACATGCATGGACAACAATGCAAGATACGTTACACATTTATTTTCAATATGTGATCTTAACTCAGTAAGAGATCATAGCAATCAGGCTGTATTCCTTTCCCCCACTAAAAACGATAAAACCTAACTGATAATAATAGTATTAAGCCGCTTACACACTGGACGCGAACACATTTTTCGCACGACAGATTACATTCAAAGTCAATGCAAAGACGCGAATACACGCAATACATGCAAGCATTATTTTTGTTATAAATTTTTATTCGTGGTTTCCCTCAGTACATACTGTATTTCTGTATTGCCAGCTGTTACGTGAGCGCTGCTGAGAGAGACGCAGGTCTCGAATGAAGTTTATTTTCTCCTGATCTGTTGGTCTTAAATTACTGTGGCGTGATCTCATGGCTCTGATTAGGCTCCTCGGCAATGGAAAAGCAAACAGGTTCTTAGGAGGTTCGTGGGTTGAACCAACTAAGCACTGGCACTAGCACCAGCACGGCACTAGCACCAGGTTCTTTTTGGTGGAAAAGGGGTAAATGGCCACCGGAGGTGGCCGCTCCACCAGCGTGGCCATGAGCTCGGCGGAGGACATTGCGTCCTCCACCCTCTCAGCTGTCAGTGTCGAGGGCTTTGGTGGGATTGAGGTTGGCATTACGGGTAAAGCAAACATATTTTCCCACTAATAAAGACACTCATATTTAGTAACCTATATTTAAACCCCGTGTAATAAAGATAAGTAGTGTGCACAGATCACAACACAAACAAATACCATGCGTTACGCGGATGAAATCCGAAGCACCTGTGCGTAAAGGACGGATTGCCAAGCGTCTCTCTTTTTCTCTTTTCTTTTGCATTTTTTGAGATGAGAGAAGCCGGATATATACGCACTACCTGATGCCGAGGCAGTTTGTGGTTGGCTGAGAAAGATGTGAAGTCATTAGTTTGCATCACAGATTCAGCTGCGTTGATTAAGCCAGGTCGAGTTTCCATTACGCGTGCCAACTGCCTTTGATCTGACATCAGGATGATATAGATACTATAATTTATGTCCTGATTCAGATAGTGGTTGCTGTAATTATTTATTGCATGCAAATGCGCCTGACATTCTGGAAACCTGCCTGTGAGGTTTCGGTGACGTGTGTGCACTGTGCGCCGGTCAGCCAAATTACCACTGCACAGAAAGTAAACCAGGTTGGAGCTGGCGAGCGCTCTGCGCACTTTTGGTGGAGCCTTTTGCCACGAAATTGTCACTGCGTCATGATGAATATGTGAGACCTCCCCCTACTGCGCCGCCACACCCATCTCGGCGCACATACGTCTACCAAATTGCCAAAGTGGCTGCGCACGGGATGAAATTACCACTGCGCGGGCTGCACCGGACGAAATTACCACTGCGCGGGCTGTGCCACCCTGCGCTGCGCCAAGAAATTAGAGCCCTCTGTCTTTAGACAGTGCAGGTTTTGGAGTCCACAGAACAGAATTATGATCTCTACATCCTATTGGAGGGAGAATGGAGGGGCACATATAGTAATTGGTGATGTTAGTCAAAATAATATCTAAAATGGCATTGCCTCCCCTGTTGCTTTTTAACGCCTGTGACAGCAGGCTTTCTCTTATCAGTGGAGTCAGATCGAGTCTTTTCAAATCTCCAAGCAAAACAAGGCCAGTATCAGGATGTTTAGAGAGAATATCATCGATGGTAGTCTGGAGATGATCGCGTAAAAGTTCTTGATAATGTGTATTTTGAGGAGAATGAACACCACAACGGACAACAGCAAATAGAGGTCTGGGCAGTCTATAAGATCTTATCCACACCCATAAACATTCCAATTCAACTGGCACCTGGAACTCAGTAAGCTGTCAACAAAGTATTGAGTCCTTCACATATATAGCCACACCACCACCTCTCCTTGAGGTTCTATGAATGGAAAACATGTTGTAACCATCAACATGGTGTATAGATGGGGAATGGGCATCTGAAAACCTGGTTTAAAATTATTATCATCGTGGCTTTTCTAACTGATCATTCCCCCATATTTTTTTACTGTCATTGTCAGAATGCCAGGTAGAGTTACTGTACTTTGTACTTGCTGCAGTTAACAGCAAATGATGGGTACTTCAAATCATAGGATTCACTCCACTCCCTTACTTTGTACATCCTTCTGTCATTTCCTTGCTGTCCTTGTTCTTGTCTTCACCAGTCAGGGAAACAATGGAAGAGGAGATGGGGGATGAAAGAAATGTGAATTTGTTAGGGGAAAGGACATTGCACTTTACAAAGTCAGTTTGAAGCAATGCCAGTTATGGTTGTGCCTGATGCTTTGCAATTGACGAAAGGTTCATAAATGAAAGATTTAAATTTGGTATCCTGAGAAAACACTCTTCAAGGGACACTCCACAGACCCTAGCTCAAGATATTTTCGGGAAATCTCTAATTCTTGCATCGTAACTCATTTAATGTGAATTTCATGGCCAGATGCAAAGAAAGGATGGAAGAATTTGAAATATTTGCAACCAAAATGACCGTGACGGCTGGATTGAAGGTCCTCGATGACATCAAGAGTGCCATCGATAAAAAACAGTATGTTGTTGCTATTTTTATAGATTTAGCTGAGGCATTTGATACTGTCGATCATTTTTTATTAATTGGTGCCCTTGCAAAAGCTGGTATTGGTCGTAAAGTGATCAGTTGGTTCCGGAGCTATTTAACTGACCGCACTCAGTTTGTCAGATTGGGTAACATTATTTCTGATCCTATTGTTTTGGATAGGGGAGTCCCTCAAGGATCCATTCTGGCTCCACTGCTGTTTTTATTGTACATCAATAACATTTGTGATCAGTTGAAATATTCAATGTACCACATGTATGCCAATGATACTGTTTTATATGCTTCTGCTCCCTCTCCTATGACTGCGGTTGACAAGTTGCAGTCTGATTTTGACTCGTTGCAGCAGGCTCTCGTTCACTTAAAACTGTTTCTAAACGCAAACAAAACTAAGGCAATGTTGTTTGCCCCCAGCAATACTATAGTCCCCTCTCTCTCTATCAACACCTTGGAAGGTGTTGGTATTCAGTTTGTTGACACCTATAAATATTTGGGGATATGGCTGGACAAAAACCTGAACTTCAAACACCACATTTGCATACTATGTAAGAAACTCAAGCTTACACTGGGTTTCCTCTATAGGCTAAAGTCGTGTTTCTCACCAGTTGCACGTAAAAGAC
The DNA here is from genome assembly GCA_029692085.1 of Gymnothorax javanicus. Taxonomy (NCBI): domain Eukaryota; kingdom Metazoa; phylum Chordata; class Actinopteri; order Anguilliformes; family Muraenidae; genus Gymnothorax; species Gymnothorax javanicus. The sequence goes on along the minus strand of CM056194.1, from coordinate 161,218,225 downwards.
TGGTTACTGCCCTGTTTATGTCTCAGCTGGACCATCGTGATACCATTTACAGATTTGCTAGCCCCTGTACCCTAGCAAAACTTGATTCATTATACCATGCTGCCTTGAGATACATTTCAAACTCTGTCTACCGGACTCACCACTGTGTACTGTATGACCTGGTAGGCTGGCCTTCTCTTGCTGTATGCAGGCTGCAGCACTGGCACATTTTAATGTATAAGGCCATTCTGGGAAGGTCACCCAGCTACATAAGTTCAAAGTTTGACTTTGTTCAAAACGTTTACAATCTTTGGTCCAATAATCAGATACGCCTAAAGGTGCCACCTGTGTGGACTGAGGCTTGGAAAAGGAGTCTGTTTTATTTCGGCCCTTGGTCTTGGAACAACTTGCAGGCCACACTCAACCTAAGCTACCTGATCCCTCTTAGGAGTTTCAAACAAAAGCTAACCCAAATCTGCTCCACAAACCGTTCTTGTTTTAGTGCAAAATAACCTGTTTTATCTTGATGCATTTTGTTTATATGTGCCTCTGTATACTTGCAACCCTGTTCTGCCCTAAAATTTTGTTTTGTATTTTGTTGTATGTATTCATCTTGTTCTGATGTGCAATTTTTTGCTGCCTTCTTGGCCAGGTCACCATTGAAAAAGAGATTTTTTTTTTATCTCAACTGGTTTTTTACCTGGTTAAATAAAGGTTAATAATAATAATAATAATAATAATAGTTTGTACATCCTTAATTCCTTTCCTGCTTCCTCTCCTCATGTCTTAGTTCCTCCCACCTGCGATGCAAGTGGAGGAGGCATGGAGGAGACATGAGAGGAGAGGAGTCGAAGCAACAGGCATTTAACAAAAAGAGACATTTGTGATTCAGAGTCATCTTTTCAAACAATGTCAATTGAATATTCATGGCACGGGTGTATCATGATTTTTTTTTTTTTTGTTACAGTGAACCACTGTATTTTATGATCTCTGTCAGATGAGTCGAACAGTGTTTATGACAGTTTATACTGTATTTACTTTTAATTGAATTCACAATTTGTGAGCTGCGTATCACGTTTCTTTTATACGCCACGGGTGCCAAAAAGATTTTGGCAAAGGATGCACCTGCGCATCCTCGCTCATGGCTCCTCCTGCAAGCTTCCTCTCTCCTTGCTCCTTTCTCCTCAAAATACATTTTAAGGAATTGAGACATCCTTCAAGATAACTGGCTGCCATCAATTTAAGGGTCAGTGGCAGGAGGACATACGAGAGAGGAGACAGGGAGACCCAAAACGGAGAAATGTGAAGGGCCCTCGGTCTACAAGGAATGAGAAATGCTTGTCCCCCCCATCCCCTTTAACAGGAAATCAGGTTTTAAAGGAATCTGCCCAGTCGGTCACAATTATTGTTTTGTTAGCAGAACTATCTGGCTGGAAAAAAAAAAAAAAAAAACACAGCCAGACTTCTGTTCAAAGGCCTGGAAACAGTACCTGACTTCTACCTAAGAAAGAAAATTTAGTTGATGTCTCTGCTAGAGGATTTGCCAAGGGAGGGTGAAACATAACGATTTTAGAGCAGCTTTTTCTCGTCGCTGCTGACCATTGTCCAGCATTGTACAGCAGAGTTGGACAATCCGGTCCTCAAGGACCAGTGCATATGCAGGATTTTGTTCCCCCAATTACCAGGACAAGCTTATTGGCTGTGCACACAAATATGGTTTTACAGTAAAATGTTTCATTTTGGGACACAAGATCATTCTTTCGTGGGTATGCCCACCTCTGATGTACAATATGTGTGATTATGTGGTTCTGTGTTGAAATCTTGCGTCATGTAGCCTGATTAACAATTATTAATAAAAACATAAAATAAACATAATTACATTTTCATGTCTAGTGAATGTGCAATTGAAAATTCTTTGTTTTTTCAAAATAGAAATATAGAGCCAAAAAGAATGAACTGCTAAAATTCTGCATAAACCTCAGCAGTCACTGCCCCACAGTCACTGTAGATTTTTACTTCCCCTGCAGGTTCAGATGAGGTGAATCTACAAGGCTGCTGTTTTCTGCCTAGCGACAGACGCACCACACGACCAGCTACTGAGCAGCACCGCCTGTCAGACAAGGATATGACCTATTGAAATCACTCTCTTATGTATATAGCTTGTTGTTCAGGCTATGATGGATTAAGCTATTGGCATTGTGCACATCTATATGCAAAAACATACACATTTAACTAATGCCAGAATTCTGAAGCACAATTTTTTTTTTCATGGAGACTAAAAATAAAAAACAAACAAAACAAAATTTGGTCGCTCATATGATGTAGTTTATATAAGGATGTTCTGTTTGCATGCGTACAGACTGCTATTGTTTATTTTTTTGCTGCGGCTATTTACCTTTAACTATTTTTTTTAATGTTATCTACATTCATGCTGTCAGTGGCAGAAAGAAATAATGCTGTTTATAATATAGATTTGCCTCTGGTGAAAGAACAAAAGGCGGTGCGGCAGTGCTGGAGCGTTGAGGTAAATTAAGGTCATTTAGCTCTGCTGCATCTTTTCAGAAAAGCCCAGCATCACTGCAGCCATCCAGACCCACACTCACCTGGAATACAAAAAAGCATCTAACAGCTCAACTCAGTTGGGGTGGCTACATGCCGGGAAGTCCGCAGCAGATTTTCACACACAGGTTGAATTAAAGAAATGTTGCTGCTCCTGAGCTGGTTTGAATAGTGATTCAAGGACTTTTCTGTTGCGTTTTTATTTGCTTTATGGTTTTTACTAGAATAAAATTCACACCAAGGTCCAAAATGCTTGTATGCCTCTGCAGAGTGATTCCGTTAAACCTGCACTTGTTCAGAGAATTAGTCTTATGAACCAATATACTTGAAATTTTAAAGTCTTAAGATGCAAATAACTTCATATTTCACAATGTATACAACCACTTTAAAGACAAAAGGTCTGTTTTTTTCATCCTAAACCAAACTGTGCACTGCACCTTTTGTAACATTGCAGCTGAAAGTGCTTGACAAAAAACTGATAACAGGATAGAATCAATGAGATGGGGAAAAACAAAATTCTAAATTATGGTGGTAAAGAGGATATGTAAAAACAAGAATAACAATACTAAATATCTAAATTATACCTGCCATTTAATCACTGTTGTATGGATTATTATACTTAGCGCCATTAAAAACGCGAAGGTGAGGTATGTACTGTATTTGCGACAAATTGAAGAATCGATTGATTTTTATTGCTTTTCCAGTGAGGCACGTGTGGAAATAAAGAAAAGCGCGTGGTATTGTAATCCTGACGCGTGCCACGTGAACGCGCCTATAGGGGCTGTTCTGTAGGGGCCGTGCACATGCATGTGTTGCTCACATAGACGGTGTCGAACGGAACTTGTGCTCACCCTCAGACGTCTCGGACCCCTCATTTCATTATCAGTTTGGGTTGTTGTCCAGAATCTGTCACATACAAGCTGTAACCAGATGTGGCACTCTTGAGCTACCATAGTCACTCATGGCTGCCCTAAGCGGGGTCAGTCAGTGACAGTGCCTGTTATCCATTCTTGGATATACATCCGACTGACTGTTGAATGGTGACAGTGCAAATGATGCACCACCTCTTGGCGGCTGAGACCTACCCGTAACATGCCAATGGCTCTTTTTCTCTCTCCTGTGTCACAAGCCGTTCCATTTTCTTGATGCAGTAGCATTTTTCGTTTTTTTTTGTTGGCTTCATGTAGGCTATTGACCACACCAAAAAGAACAAGTCAAGTGTCACTGTACACATCACAAACAGCTCAATGTTTGTTATTACTGAAGTGCTTGGCGTGTGCACGTGGTGCGCATCAGGATTACAATACCATGCGCTTTTCTTTATTTCCTCTCGTGCCTCACTGGAAAAGCAATAAAAATCAATTGATTCTTCAATTTCCCGTAAATACAGTACATACCTCCCCGTTGCATTTTTAATGGCGCTATGTACATATTTTATAGTATTATCCCAGCACACTAGGAAGCAGACACTGCGAGCCATTCAGGTGTCCAGCTAGCACAAAATATGCCACCGTTTGTCAAAAATGCACGCGGCACAGTTACTCCATGTAATGTTGCATATTCAGTAAAGACCCTGCACTTATTCTACCCTACATAAGCAACTGCAATGAGGGGCACAAATTCTGAGACATTTAAATACATCTCAATAGATTCCGATGCGGCTGGTTATGAGAAACACAACCATTTCTACATGGCGAGTGCTACTACTGCACTTCGCTAGTGTACTGCATAAAACTACTCTCCTTTTCCCTGCGAAGCAGTGCTCATCTCCAGAATATTGAAGTCCTCGATGACTCCTGGAAAGTCTTGCCATTTCCTCACATTCCGTTTCGTCTGAGTGCGACTGTTGATAAAAGCAAAGCCATCTGTTTTAAGGAGAGGCAGATCAGGGAGCCCCAGGTATGACCCCATGATTCCCCAATCGTGGTTACAGTTTCTGCAGGCTATCTTGCGTTTCATTTCAATATCATCATATTTCTTGGGTTTTGGGTGGGGTGTGACATTGCAGAGCTCAATGAACTTCTTGTTGATGACGACCCGGTGAGAGTCCTGCACAGGGATGGAATGCAGTTTCATTTCAAACTAACATGCACAGACTACGTGCAGCTTTCTACCAAGATATTTCTGTTGACACTTACTAATATTCTGATGCAATCATTTTTAAATAATTCAGAAAGCAAAAATCTAATGACATGAAATATGCATACTCCACCTTAATGACTCTGAGATCTTTTGAATTGCAAGCTATAGTGCTGCATTTTCCACACAGCAGCACAAAAATGTCAGTTTCCCGATTTCTTGATTTATCTCTCTGTCTCTCCATATCATGTGTTTTCTTCATAATTGCCTGAATTTTGTTCACCTGAATATAAAATAGAGATCAACATGTTATTAGAAGGAAGAATCCAAGAATGCTAGATTCTTTCTGTAGTCAACCAAAATGTTTTCTCTGTGAGTGTTCTGTAGTTGGATCAGCAGTTAACTTTTGACTGGTAGAATGCTTTGGGTATCCCCCTTGTCCGTATTATTCAGCTTAAAACGGATAATATGAACAGGTTTTGTGTTTATACTCGCACCCTAAAGTTCAGCCTAGTGGACTGCACTTTACCTTGGAAAGGAATTGGTTGTGGTTGATTTTCTGTATGCTGCTTATGGCATCATACATCATCTTCTCCTGCAAAACATTCATCTCTTGCCGGGTGGCGCTTTCTGACTTGCTGGTTATCAGGATGCAGAGACTGTCCTTCGCTCTGCCGCGGCCTGGGAAAAAACAGGACAGTTTCAGTGGCTAGTGATCTCCAGTGGCTATTGCCTGAGACTACTCTGACTAATATGCTAGAGCAGTACTTCTCACTGAGATTTTGTCCTCAAACAATGTTTGAACAGTTTTAAATTAATTAAATTCAAATACAGTATACAGTCAGATTCGTAACCATTTAAACAGTGAAAAAATGTTCATCCACTTGATTTGGTTCATCACCACTATGGATTTGTAATGAAGCGATCAACGTATGAAGAGTAATCTTACAGCTTTAATTTAAGGTTTTTTCCTAAACATACACTGCCTGGCCAAAAAAAAAAGTCACCGTTTGGAAATTAATGAACAAATTCTATAATTGGATCATTATTTCGGTTATTAATATGTTTCAGCTGGCAATAATCATTTTTACCCTGACAGATGAAGCGCGTCGCTACTCATTTCTTAAAAAATCATGTCGGAAGACACATCCCTTGATGGTGGAAAAGATGTTACAGTATTTCAGAACGGACAAGTTATTGGCCTGTATTTAGCAAAGAAAACCAGGAATGACAAAAACTAGTATGAGGAATCATTTTCACAAACAAATTTGCCACCACAAAGTCCTGACCTTAAACACATTAAAGGTTATTGGGATGGCTCAAGACAGACCACCGAGTGGTTCAACCATTATGTTGAGAAGACAAGATCTCGGCCAAAAATTATGGCATTTCTGATCGAAAATAAATGTTCTGGCATTGCATATAGTGGTCAAAACAATGACAAGACGAATATGCACTGTAATCAAAGCTACAGGGGTTCCAACTAAATATTTGAGTGTGCGACTTTTTTTTTGGCCGGGCAGTGTATATGAACTTTGTAGGAATGGCCACCAATTTCGTACATGGTCCTTTTATTTTATGGGCTCAAAAGTAGTTGGACAAAATGTATAATTCTTGGTTGCAAATGTTTCGAGGTCAATATCTGCCTGAAGTCTGTAACCCATAGACATCAACAGACACTGGGTTTATTCACTGGTGATGCTCTGCCATGCCTTCACTAAAACTGCCTTCACTTCCTAATTATTCTTGGGGCATTTTTCCTTCAGTCCTCTCTTTAGCAAGTGACTTTATGCTCAATTTGATCTCGTCAAGTGATTGACTCGGCACTTGAATAAAATAACACTTCTTTGCCTCTTAAGCCCTGAGCCTCTGGCTCGAAAATGACTCTGCAACAACTTGGTCAATTTGAATAATCGTGGTATCATTATAAAGGTAACGCCTTGGGGATTTTTGTCATGGTGTAAAAATCAGTGTATATGTCACTCAGTCAGAGTAAATGAAGATGGAACACAGTATAAATGAAAGATCTTCTTTTGCACCTAACAAAGTTTTACTTTTATCTCTCTCAAAATTATTCAGTTGCAGTCTGAAACCTCTAAAAAATCACAGCACAGAATCTCACCATTATCTGTGCCAAAGTTTATTCTAATCAATTAAATCAAAGCAAAATTAGAGAGGTTTTATTTTGGGAATGTCTCGGTGGCCTCTCCAAATTGACACTGTGTGCAATTTCAGATTTCTCAGGTACCAAAGGTACTGTAAAACTCATGTCACTACAGGCATCTAATTACAATAATTTTATTTTTTTATTTTTATTTCTGCCACTCCTGTATGCATTTTCCCATTCAAAGAAATGGGACCCGCTTTTTTACTGATACAACCGTTAGATTGGCTGTACAGTCTTTAGTTTTGTCCCGTCTGGACTATTGCTCAACAGTTTGGTCCAGTGCATCAAAACGAGATCTTAATTTACTCCAGCTTGTTCAAAATAGAGCTGCATGGCTCATACTTCAATGCTCTATAAGAACAAATGTGAATGTAATGCATGAAAGGCTTTTATGGATGAAAGTAGATGAAAGAGTGGCATACAACCTTATTTTATGTCTGAACAACATCTGTATTCTGCGTAAACTCACAAGTCTGTTCTCAGACCTACTACCTACCGCTGATAGACATGGCCATGATACAAGACAGGCCACAGGCCACCGTTTTACACTACTTAAGCCTAGATCGAATGCACTTAAAAAATCTGTTTTATACAGAGCTGTAGCACTTTGGAATAGTCTACCTCAATACCTGATCCTTATCAGAAATAAGTCCAATTTCAAAAAGAAACTGAAAGAAGCAGTGATATGTAAAGTAATTATGCTTAGTCCAGTTTGATGTTCATCACTGGCAAGGATACTTATTTTTATACGACATCCAGTTTTTGTTTATGCAGATCTCTCTCGGACATAAATATATATTTTTGGATAATACATAGTTTGGTATTAATATATATTTTTGTGTACCTCTGTTTATATCTTGATGTCAAAGCAGATCTCTCTGGGTCATACACCTCTTGAATGAGGGGCTATTTGTATTTAAGATTGTATTTCTTTTTTTTTGGGACATGTGAATGATATACACTGAGACTGTTTTCTTACTTGCTCTGATTGAATTGTACAAATTTTGTGTTATTTTGTCTGTGTTTTTATGTGGACCCCAGGAAGAATAGTCTTCACTATGGTGACAACTAATGGGGATCTGTTCACAATAAACAATAAACATACAAAGGAAATCAAGTTTGACTCCACTGGAGAAGATTTATTTTCAATAAAATAAGCAAATTATTAATTCAAAGATATGGTAAAAAAAAAAAAAAAAATCGGTGCAAAGTAAAAACAACGAACACCCTAGCAATCATTTGTACCCGAACTATGACCCTGCAGCTCAAAATAAAACTTTTCCCAGAGCTGGGATTTGAACCGCATAGCTTCCACATTGTAAGGGAATGCCTTCACCACTACCTCAACAGTGAGTCAACAGAGGATTTTCTTCGAAAGACTACTTTGAAAATGACTGTTGAATATTTAGCAGATAATTATACCGAAAATACTACAAACAAACCAGTTAAGCATTTATATTGTTGCAAAACATGTCAATGGCGTGTGGACTCTCAGCTTAAAGCACCAGGAATGCAAGGTTCTAGCTCATGCTAGGTTTGTGCGATTAAGGTGGTTTAGGGTTTGTTGGAAACGTCACAGCCCATTGAATCAGATGGACACATGCAAAGTCTTACTGACAGCATCACAAGCCGATCACAGAGAGGAAAATACATTGAGTGCAAGCGGATTGCCTGGGACCTGACATCCTTTGAAGCAGTGCCATGGAAAAAAAACATGCATGGAGATTGGCAGGTCTAGTTTTGATATCACATGGACACATTGGGCTAACAATAGCAACCACAGATTTACCCTTGAGCACAGTTTTTTATCATAAAATATCAAAAGTAAGAAAAATATCTACTCATCTCTGTAGAATGTAAAGTGTATGCCTGCTGTTCTTTGACTGTGGTGTGGGTTTAAAATTACATGGCTTATATTGTTGGATTCTGTGAACTTTCCTCTTTTATTTGATGTATCGTTTGTATGCCTAGCACAAATTCAGTATGCTAGCGATTGAGCGCTGATATTATTTTATCCTATGTTTTGCTACATGCTTATTTACTTGCTTGGTGCTTGAACTGTGTTTGGTTGAGGCAAAAATGGTCAACATGAGCTTTTTGCCAAGTTTCTTTGCGTAAAGTGGATAAGCCGCATGATGATGTTTCAATTCGAAAACATGCTGTATTTTATTACGTGTAATGCTTGCCCCCAGTACCGGGGGTGTTCGGGTTTAAGAGGTTTAAAAAAGCCTTGAGTTGCTTTTCTCAGTATGCTTTGAGTCATTTCCCATCTGCACTGTGAAGTACTGTCCAATAAGAAGTGATTATTTGGATGGATTTTGGAAAACTTTCTGATTTTGAGGCTTACATGATTGGTACTGTGGTAAACCCACTGTATTTATCACGTGAATTCTTCTCTTCATTGCCAATATTGACACATATGCCTTTCTCCTAGAGAATGTTCTTGATTGGGCTAATTATTGTGAAGTGGTTTTTCTTCACCTAGGAAAGAGTTCTTATTTCATCCAGAATGAGTTAGTGATTTATCCATATGAACAATATTTTGAGAATCCCCCCAAACTACTTGTCTCCCCGAGATCAAGATGTCATTTCCAAAAAAGACCTGTGCTTTATGCAGCTGAAAGGGCAAATGTCATGCAGTAAGGCAGGTGAAAACCTTGAAAGGAAACCTTGTGAAACCTTATTGAAAGGAACACTGTAATAATGTACCTCTGGTCTGTATCATTTTGATGACATTGCCCACGTAGTCATACAGTAACACAAGGTTGCAGGTGGCAATATCAATGCCTTCATCTGCCACAGAAGTTGCAATCAACAGCTTGCTCCCACCCTCCTGAAAAGCATCCAGGGCAGCTTTCTGGTTATGCAGGGACATCCCTGGAACAAACATAACAACAGACTTCACTGTGCAGATCCGTTCCCAGGGCAGAAAAAAATCTTTCATGAACTGGCAAAATATAGTAGCAGCCTAAGTTGTAACCGCCACTATAATAACATCTTTCACTTTTACTTCCCTATGAAGATTAATTCTGCTCCTTGGGTTCCAGGTCTTTCCCATCATTGTCGGGGCAAACATGATGTGGGAGAACTTTGAAAATTAATCTGATATTACCTTCAACATTTTCAGTTTTTCTACGTCCAATGAGAACCTTTGGTCTAAGATGAGCCAGAGCAGGTGTTTCCAAAACCCACTCTTTAATTGCCTAGGAAAAGACAATTATGACAGATAATCATGGCGAAATCTCAAATCATGTGAACACTCCGATCCTCAATTTCTTAAAGTCCTAGATGTCAGAAAAAAATGCAAGACACGCATGTGTCTGCCTAACTAGCAGTTTGATGGTCAAAGATGCTCATTATTGTCTTCATTTGGTATAGTTGGTTCAAAAATGAAATATGGTTCCAGAGAAAAAAGAAAATAATCTAATTGGTAAAGGCAGGCTCCCATAGTCCAGGCCATAGGAACTGAACAGTCAGTGGGTTGCTCCGTGTTTATTGAAGCTTCTTACCTCTGCTAGGGCTCTGGTCCTGACAAACAGTATGGTACGGGTCTCAGGTTTAAAACGGTACTGTTCCTCGAAGACCAGCAGCAGCTGGGACAGCTTGGGATTGTCGGCAACACTGTCATTTGAAAATTTTTCCAAGGCAGCCTTCTTCTCTGGAAAAAAAAAAGATTCTGAATCAGCCTATCCACACATAATTAATTTTGTTACTCTACATAAGGCTGGTACCCAATCACTTCCAAAAACTGAATATCTAGTGACTAAGAGAGAGTAAGCAAGCCCACTCTTATCCTTCAAATCTAACCAGAAATGCTGTCAAAAGTATTTCTCTGTGCAATGGATTATTGTACCTGTCAGGCCATGCCTCCAGCTGTCCAGCTCACCTGTCTATTAAGATCCGGACTGCATGTTTCACTTCATTCATCATTGTTTGCATCTATGTATAATTGCCACTGGGTAGTAGCAGTGTTCATCTTTATTCCGAGACTCACACTCACTCATTGTGAAGTCTCGTAAATACTTTGTACAAGCCTGCGCGGCATTCCTAGTCTTGTATAGAAGTATTCTCTGCGTATTGCATTAACATATTCTGAACTCTTTAAACTAAGCGCGGTTATTGTTTATGTCAGCACTTTAGATTTGGGAACCTCTCTTCCCTTTTGCTTTCCTATTTGATATACATTGTTACTGCAGCTGAAGCCCAGAGATTGTATTACTAATAGTGTCTACTAAGGAACCTCGTTTCCTCTTTGTTTTGTATTGCTTTGTTCGTGCCTTCTGTTGCGCAGTAGGCATAATAAAACTACCAAGCCCATCCTTGCACCTGAGTCCACTCCTCAACTTCCTGTCCTCCATGCACTTAAACTTTGCACAAAGCAAAACCCTTACAGCACCACTCCTCAGGAAGAGCAGTCTTGTTTATATGATGGACAAACTTGTAATTCCGTCTTCAACTATTTGGCCCTTTTGAAATTCTGCTCATATCTTCACATTAATCTGGGGACAAACCCAGCAAAGTGCTGTTGGTTAGACCTTTTGCTACATGCTGTTAATTGGCACTCAGATTAATAGGAATCTCATCATTAATTTTTTTAATTTAAATTTTAGTTTAGATAGTTCAAAGTAAAACCATTTCACGTATAAATGTGCTTGATATTTAAGAACAGGACATACAGCAGAACGTAAGGAACAGCGTTAAGACAGAAATTTACCTTGGAAATAATTCACCAGTTTCTCATCGGTTTCATCAAAAAATTCTGGATCCATGTTGTTAAAATACTCGAGTAGATATCTGAAAGCATCTTTTTCCCGAGCATCTTCTGATATGATAAGGCAGTCGTTGTATTTCTGAATAAAGCAAAAAAAAAAACAAAAAAACAAGGTAAGTGCATTATTACAACCCCAATTTCGAAATAGTTGGGACAAAGTGTAAATTGTGAATAAAATCAAAACGCAATGACTTTCAACCACAGGACACTTTGCTACAGTCCATTTTAAATGAGCCTTGGCCCACAGAAAATGGCGGCGCTTCTGGATCATGCTCAACAATGGCTTCCTTTTTGCATGATAGAGTTTTAGGTGGCATCTGTGAATGGCACGGTGGACTGTGTTTACAGATAGTGGTTTCTTGAAGTATTCCTGGGCCCATTTAGTAATGTCAATGACAGAATCATGCCGGTGAGTGATGCAGTGGCATCTGAGGGCCCAAAGATCACGGGCATCCAGTAAAGGTCTTCAGCCTTGTCCCTTACGCACAGAGATTTTTCCAGTTTCTCTGAATCTTTTGATGATGTTATGCACTGTTGATGATGAGACCCTCAAAGCCTTTGCAATTTGACGTTGAGGAACATTGTTTTTAAAGTATTCCACAATTTTTTTACACAAGCCTTCACAGGTTGGAGAGCCTCTGGCCATCTTTACTTCTGAGAGACTCAGCCTCTCTAAGACATGCCTTTTAAAGCCAATCATGTTACACACCTGATGCGAGTTAACTTACTTACTTGCTAAATGTTCTTTCAGCTGATTCTCATAGATATTAATTGTTTTTTAAGCACTTTTTTTGCCTGTGTCCCAACATTTTTGAGACCTGTTGCAGCCAGAAAATTTGAAATAAGCTCATTTTGTGGATAAAAATGTAAAATGTCTCAGTTTCAACATTTGAAATGTTACCTATGTTCTATGGTAAATAACATATTGGCTCATGTGATCTGAAAGTCATTGCATTTTGATTTTATTCACAATTTACACTTTGTCCCAACTATTTCGGAATTGGGGTTGTATAATTTATGAGTAATAAGTGTCAAATTAAGTCGTCCTTTGGAGGTGTATTTGGATCACTTTACTAGATGTGGGTAACAGAGTGCAGTCATACCCTGAGGTGCTCTGTGCAGGTGACCAGCTTTCTGCAGACCTTTTTCTCTTCATCCTTATTGTCCAGAGTTAGAACCTTGCAATTCTTTTGGACCTCCACAATCCATTGTTCATAACTCTGGCTCCCACGAGTGCTTCGTGGAATCTTAGACAATTTGTCTGGTGGTTTTAAGGAACCAAAATAATCACCCAAAAATGACAGAATGCTGTGCAGGTCATGTTACCAGATGGAGTATTAGATTCACTCAGCTAGCACATCATGCCTATGGCCACAAAAACTACCATCCAATAGTGCATATGGTAAAAGGATTGTGCATTCTTAGTCAAAGTTTTGTCAATTAAGCACAAATTAATTAACACAGCATCTGTAAAAAAATAACTTATACACACCATATTTGTACGACCCCAATTCTAAAAAATTTGGGACATTATGGAAAATGCACTTAAAATCAAAACAGGAGTGACATGAGAAGTTCATTCATCATCTATTATACTGAAAACACTACAAGAACATACTAGTTGATACTTAAATTAGTGAACTAAATTTTTTATCGAAAATGTACACTTATATTAAAGTGATGACAGCAAAAAACTTCAAAAAGTTGTGGCAGGTGAAAGTTAAGACTGACGAGCATGTAATACTCGGATCCCCTGCCATGGTTTTAGCGTTCTGGCCTGGTAAACAAACGTGATAGAGGGATGGATCGCTGGAAAGGAGGATGGAAGAAAGTATGAAAAGGCACTTCAGCGCTATAAAATGCATCTATATTTTAGATTTCGTGGAAAAATGTTGAATGGTTAAGAAGTTCAGGCCTGGAAAAGAAGTGTGACGGACGGACATGTGGGAAGATGAACAGACGCGGACTAACAACACTCATTCCTATATCCTCCTTCCATTTCATGGTGGAGGATAATAATTATGTGACAAGTTGCAATACTAAGGTAATGTGAAAAAAAGTGACATTAAACAGGTGAGCTAATCATGCTATAGTATAAAAGCAGCCTTCAGTGCCCCAGAACAAAAATTGGTCAAGGCTCTCCAATTTACCAAGACATGTGTAAAGCTTAAAATCCACATCTGTGAGAATAATGTTCTGGTTGAATCTCGGAGCACAAAAAGCAAGACCGGAAATCCACTTAAGAATGCAGGAGACCTCCCAATCCATCATGCATCACCATCTTAAAAACTGTCAAGAGACTGGAATAGAAATCATGTCATGGGCTTAGAAATACTGTTGCAAACCTTTGTCATTCAGCAGAATATGCTGCTGTATCCACAGATGCAAGTTAAAGCTTTACTATGCAAAGCTGAATCCATTCATCAACAAGAATCCAGAAATGCTGCCACTTCTCTTGGCGCGGTGTAATCTAGTATGGACAGTAGCACAGTGGAAGCATGTTTTGTGGTCCAATGAATCAACATTTGAAGTGGTTTCAGCAAAGAAATTGTGGCCGTGTTCTCTGAACCAAAGACGACAAAGATAACTCATGCTGTTATCAGCATCAGGTCCAAAAGCCAGCATCTGTCATGATATGAGGGTCTGTCAGCACCCGGGGCATTAAGGGGCCTTCCCAGGTTCAAAGTGAATTTTTTTTTTCCAATTTCCCTTTAAGGTTCAATAAGATGTGTACTTTAAGAAAATCAAAACATTTTGTCATTAATTTCATCAATTTTGTTAAAAAATTACTTTTTTTTTTTTTTTTTTTTGAAGTTCTCCTACCTCAAATAATTTTATAAGTCAGCTAAAATCTGGTGACTTTCAACATTTGCGGCGCTGATAACTTTTTTAATTTTCAACCAAATTGCCCCAAATTTTGAATGTAGACTTGTTGGTTATTTCTGTATGCAATCACGTTGGCTTTTTCTGATGGGGGCAAAGGTATCAATTTCATGGGAGTGTGTGCAACTGACTCATTTGAGAATTTTTTTTAGAAAAACCACGAGAAAAAAATAAATACACAATATATAGAAAAATCCTCATGTCATTCCATAGATATTACATATATCTAACAGGGAAAAAAAGAGTTAAGTGATTTGGTTGGGTGGTTAGGGGGTAAGGCTTGCCACTATACAGACTGTGATTTTGCTTATTTACATCAATTCCATGGTAACAGTGTAAATAAAAAACAAAGGAATGGAACATTTTTGTGCTGAACTACTAAACTGTAGCGTTATTATAACCATATCTTTACTGGAACAAGGTAAATCAAATGAACCTGGAAAGGCCCCTTAATGCAGATAAATATATATGCTGGAGTGTTATATTCTGCCATCTAGACATCACCTGTCCCAGGCACATCCCTGCTTTTCCCTGAAAGGCCATGCTATACCATATTCTGCCCAGATTTTCGATATCTGTGTAAGTAAAGTGTGTGGGCACCAGATTAGCCTGGCTGCAGTCCTGATCTGTTGCCAATTTACAACGGCATACTAGAAAGCAAAATATATGCCAATGAAGGCCAAGTAAAGTGTGCAGTTGAAGACCTGCATAATGGAGGAATGGGGGAAAATTCTGCTTGCTAGCCTTGAGCAACCAATGTCTTCATAGTTGAAACGCTTAATAAGTGTGATTGAAAGACTTAGAAAACATGGTGATGTTCGACTGCACCAACTTTTTTGGACTTTGCCATAGTCATCACATATAAGCATGTGTATTTTCACAACAAGCAATTAAATTTGCACGCTAGAACATCAAATGGATACACTGTGGATATACTGTTCTCAATAAGGAAGAATTGATTGATGATTTTATTTGAAATTTTCTCCATATTATTTGCAATTTTAGGTCGAAAATATTATTTTTAAGTTGTTGAACTATTTCCCCATGCAGTCTTTCATAGAGTGATTAAGCCCTCACCATATTTGCTAGTGTTGTAGTACTCAAGACCGGTCTTGGTCTCGAGACCACTTTTACATGATCTTGGTCTTGTCTCGGTCTCAACACTCTCTGGTCTTGGTCTTGTCTTGGTCTCGGACATAACGATCTTGAGGGGATTTCAAAATCCAGGGAAGCAGCTGGTCCTGGTACAGCCTCATTATTACTACGCAGCCTTCTTTAAATGCAGCCAATAAGAGGCATCTATTTTAAAAACATGTTACAATGTATATTTTTCCCTGCCTGCGCGGTCTCCCGTCCCGTCTCTCTGTCTCATCTCACAACATATGCGCAACAAATTAGTCCAGTGAATCAGTAAAAATGTCAGCTAATTCATCTATTATAAGGTTCTCCTATACAGATTGCAAAGAATCTATATGCGAAATAACAAAGAAAAAAAAGGTTTCTGCTGAGTGCAGATTTTGTCAAATCGCCTTGACCGAGACTGCCGGTACCAGGGTTGGGTTCAATCACTTTTTTCAATTACAATTACAGTTTGTAATTGTAATTTAATTTTCATTAAATTTTTTTTATTGAAAAGTAATTGTAATTGTAATTGAACATTCTTTCCAGAAAGTAATTGTAATTACTGTACGATTAAAATCACTTGTAAATGAAAAAAGCCATTGAACCCAACCCCGGCCAGTGCAACGTCAACTTTCACCAGGCACTTGAAGAGGAAACATGCCGAGAGGTAAGCTAACAGACTGGCTCTGCTCTTAAACTCTGTGAGGAAAAAAACTCCCAAACATCTCAAGATCAAACACAACTTGAACATACTTAGTATATTATTGTGAAAATGTTGTACATGCATGCACGGTATAATCTGTTCAGGACTCGAAATTTAAGTTGTTTGCTAGCATCTGCTGACTAACCCTGGTTAACTGCACTTAATCTCGCTAGCTCTAGCTGAGTTAACGGTCATAGGTAAGGTCAGTTATCACTAGCATTTAATTAAGTAAATTTCCTAGCGAGTTCACTGGATGAAGCATATTGCTACTCAGTCATCGTATTGAGGAGCTTGTGCTGTTTTACAAATTAATGGCTTTGAAGTTTTGAGGATAGCTATGTATGCAGGGTAACCACTGAGGGTCTTATGAATGTCCTGGTGTCATGTTGAGTGTTCTGAACTTTCATGTCTTCAATGGCTTTATCCGAAGCCATCAGCCGGATGAAAATAGCTAATAACGGCAAGCGGTCGACTGTTGGTGGTTGCCCCCTATTTGCCCAGTTTGTCATCACATTACCGCCAATATCAGTCTTGCCGAGTAAAATTAGCTAAATAAGGCAGGCTAATCACTGTTTTCAGAGGATCCCAAAATTCATGCAAGGGAACTTTCCTAAATGTCCTGGTGTTATGTTGAGTGTTCTGAACTTTCGTGTCTTCAATGGCTTCATCCGAAGCCATCAGCCAGATGAAAATAGCTAAAAACGGCAGGTGGTCGACTGTTGGTGGTTGCACCCTATTTGCCCAGTTTGTCATCATTACCACCAATATCAGCCCTGCCGAGTAAAATTAGATAAATAAGGCAGGCTATTCACTGGTTTCAGAAGATCCCAAAATTCATGCAAAGGAACTTTCTTCATAGGCTATCTGTTTTCCAGCTTCGTGAAGTTGGCACCCCGTATGACGAAAATCTGAATGAAACCCATTACATTTGTTTCCACTTTGTTTGTGCACGTTTGTGCAGGCAAAATGAGAATTCATCGCCTGCCGCTGCTATTCGTTTTAGATGGAAGTCTTAAATTTTTAATGTCTCCGTCACGGTGACAATGGATTTTGGACTGTGTAACCATACCAATCCCTAACAGGAAAAAATTTAAATGCCTATAAAAGGGCAATAATAGCTGTTATGCAGTTGCTACACACGATTACTTTCACCCAAACACTGCCCATATTTACAGTGAAGTGAAACACTTTTTTTGGTCTCGGTCTCGGTCTCGGTCTCAGTCTCGTCCTTCTCTGGTCTTGGTCTCGAAATGGTCTGTCTTGGTCTTGGTCTCGGTCTTGTCTTGGTCTCGCAACCCTTTGGTCTTGGTAGTGTCTTGGTCTCGGCTAAGGCGGTCTTGACTACATCACTAATATTTGATAATAAAAGACTTTTTATACTCAGTCATGTTACAGACCTGTTGGTAAGTTATCTAAAAAAAAAAAAAAAAAAAAAAATCAGCTGTGAGATGTTCTGCCAGTTGTCTTTTTTAGCATCATGCAAATTTTCTAGTCTCTTATTGTCCTGTCCCAACTTTTTAAAACATGTTGCTGTCATCAAATTCCAGATAAGCAGACATTTTTCAAAAAACAATAATGAGGAAAATGCTCAGGGCATGATGTTTTCATGATTGGATTATGTCATTAGATCTTTTGAGTAATACTGAGAAAACACCAAGGAAGTGGGAAAAGCTTCTTACCAATGTTGTAAGTGTTTCTTGCGAAGGATTCAACATGTGCCATCAGTTCTAATACAATATCCATGAAAGGATTTGATTTGCGCCGTTGGACAATTATGACATCTAAAAAGACACGTTTTGAATATTTCCTTATACTGAAATCATTTTTTCCCCACACAAGGTTAGATTTTATGCATGCAACCATGATATCATTCAAATGAGACTGTCTGTCAGTAGGATGATGAAGTGTTCAGCTGATGTTTACAAGCAGATCAGCAAAATGTAGCCTTGGGCAGTAAATAAGCAGTTGATAAGTATTTGGATGGTGTATGCTGTGACCCAACAGCAGATCAACATGTGAATCAATCATTTCCATCAATATTGGTAGAGAATTACGAACACAAAATGCAGTAATTCAAAGAGGAAATTCATATCAAGGAAACAGTAGGTCGCGCAGTACCTTTAGATGCAACAAAGACGTGGGAATGTAGCTCGTCCTCATACTGCCTAACTGTGGAGATGGTGTCAGTGTCGAGGTTGGCGCATAGCTGGTAGATGTGCTCTTTAGCTTCATGTTCATTCTTGGCCTTCCCCACCCCAACAGAGGCTGTCAGACCAACAATCTAAACAGTGAAAGACCAAAAAGCAACTGCTGTCTCTTGAAACAAATCATTTTCTTATGAGACAATAAGACGATATCAAGCGTGAGATTTTCAAGACACAGAAGCCGTAATACAAATATCTGCACTGATGAAGTATACAATTTGAAGGCCCATATGCGCAGATGTGCTGGATTATATTATATTAGAGCCTCCAGTTTGAGAAACAGATGCCTACGGGTTTGCTTGCTGGCAGCTTTGCAGCACATGACATGCAAACCATTAGCAGTAAGGAGGAAACTCAAGGATGCTGGGCTTGTAGGCATTTAAAAAAAAAAAACAACAACAACTGCAGAAACTGGTACACAAAAGGAAAAGAGAAAAATGAACGGAAATAAAAAGTTAAAAGGCCTATAAAGCCAACACACTGAAGTCATCTCTTCTGTGTTTCAGATGCTGATGTTTGGCAGGCATTGTTTAAAAGGACCCATTATGCTGTTTTTCCCCCTTAAAAAGGTTGTTCTAAGTGTTCTAACTTGTTCCCTATGAAATGAGTCCTGTTCTAACTGGCCCGCAAACAGAGCTACCAGCCCTGTGCGTCAATAGAAAACGACAATGTCAAAATCCCCAGACTACTGCCAAGCCGCTAAATGCAGGTGACTGAATAAGAAGCTAGCTTGCTATTAAACTACACAATGAGTATTGAAAGGTAAAGTCTGCATGCTAAGCATGGATGGTAGTAAAAGTATAACAAGCAGTCACCATAAAAGTTTAACAACACTTGGAGTTCAGTCTCAAACATTAAGAGTAATCCGCGGCTAGCATCTGTAGACCTGCGGTAGCAACCGATAACAAACATTCCATTTATTGTGAATGGCTGTCCTACTCCTGCGTAACTGAATTAAATAAAAAATAGCCACCCATTCTATTTGTTCCTATCAACATGTCTTGTACATTACCTCTGGCTAAACTGGTATTTGAATTAACAGTCAATTTAATTACAAGCCAGCTAGCCAGCTAAGAAAATACAGTAGTGTGCAGTTATGACTATCCACCACCACTTTCATCTGAAAGGGGTCCAAATATATTACTTCTCTGTAATTTTTTGGTGAAAATGTTTTGAAACATATGTTGTACTACTGTAGGTAATGATAACAAAAAATAATTCCCACAAGTATATTGAGGTAAAAATATGGGTAATAAACAAAAACACTGAAAAAATCAATTTTATAACAATTGAAAGGTGTCACAAATTAAATTTTTTTGACTTGCGTAGCCTGAATGTATGTTTGAAGGCTCATTCCATAATTAGTGATGCTAAAAAAATTGTTTAAACTGGTTTGAGGAAACATCATACTGCAAAATTATCTGCGATGGTGAGTTGTTCCTGTATATAAGGTGACATGAACTTTGAGCAGTAAACACAACAGCACGATGGAAGGAGCTCTCTGGGATTGTTCGTAGCTGCATTGCGGCCTTACATGCCGCTGGTTGGCCACTTCGAAAAATTTCTGAGCGCGTTAAATGCTGCAATGGCACTGTAAGAAGTACCATCAAGCATTTCAAGGAGACCGATTTGCTGAAAACTAGTGGCAATAGAGGAGCAAAATGGAAGTTCAGGGCTTCTGATGTTCGTTATCAGTGAATGACAGGTAAAAAAAAAAATTGACGGTTCACAGCATGAGGACTCCGTAATGATATTTATAGCGCCCGAAGTGAAGAGATAAAAGTATCAAGATCTACTATTTCCAGACACCTGTGTGAAAATGATCTGATTGGTCGTGTTGCTGCCAAGAGCTGGCAATATCAAAAAACAAAAAAAAAACTTGAGTTTGCCAAGAAATTCAAGGATTGAACACCAACGGACTGAGAACAAGTCCTTTGGACGATGAACCGAAATTCAAAATTTTTTTTTTTTCCGATTCAAGCTGAGGCAGGGAGCAAATGTTGTGATGTGTGCTGGTCTTTGCACTCAACAACAGAGCAGTTTCCATGCTTTGCTCTCTGCTTGGACATAATGCCAACAGGTCCAGCTCTAGCAAAAAAAATTGCTCACCTTCCCAAAAGTAGTTCTGAAGCCGTGAATGGAGATATTAAGATGAGGGGCAGATCGTTTTCATGAGCCCACAGGTGACGTAGAAAGGGGAGCCAAATTTCAATGACATGCGGAATGCCATAGTTCATGAATAAGGCAGCCCACAAAAAACTGAATGAGCGGTCTTCACAGTCTGTGGGTTGGTAGTCCTTCAAGATACCAACCTTTATGTGCAGAAGCACTGAAAAAGTGAGTTTTTTTAAGAATATGTCTCCTTGTAATGAAGTTTCTCACTGAGAAATCGGTTATTCTGACTAGAAACTCAGATATAACTGTACTCTTGCACATTTGTTCACAAGGGCCAATTTTATGCAACTAGAAAAGAAATATGAGATTCCATCAAAACATAAACATTTAATGTCATCCAAAGCTTCATAATATAAAAGGATGCTGTACCTAGGATAGTTGAAGCTATGATCTCAAATCCATTGAGGCTTGATTATTACTTTGAAGGAACACACTTGCAGATGGTTTATATGATTCTAACAATGTACCTCACCATTCCCTGTCAACATTTCTAGAGCGACGCTGAATTTTGCTTAACCCATGAAGACATTACTTTATAATGTACAGTATACAGTACAGACCTATAGTAGGTTACCTGTGGGAGAGTTGGTTTTGGCTCAGGACCCAGCTTGATGTCCAAATACATTTTCATGATTGCACTGTAGGAATGGTTCTTCATGGTGTGGTGACATTCATCAAAGAAGATGAGGGTAAATTTTGAGAGTCCTGGGATGTTGCCATCTTCAAGGTTGATCTCAAGAAGCTTGGGTGTCATCACAATGATGTCATCAGCTTCCACTGAAAGTTTGATTGCCAATGGATTGGCATTGTCCCCGAAATGTCCATTCACTACAGTGCTTTAATAGAGAAATTTGAGAGTTAAAAATCGGTCTCAACTGGTTTTTACTGGGATTCAAAACAGGATATGCCTGCCACCTGCTGGATACACAGAACATGAATACAATTTTCTATTCAGTATACCAGTGTTTCTCAAGCTTGGTCCTGGGGGACCACGGTATACACTGGTTTTCATTCCAACCACAAATGCAACCCCATAATTTTAATTAGTTGGTCATTTCTCTGCGTTACACTTTCAAGCAACATTGTCAAAAATTGCTGTGCCTGCTATGAATATTCACATCATGCTATATGGGCAACAGCTGAATTAAAAGAGAAATTAAAACAAAAATATACCAATACATTTAAAAAAAATAATTGGCTCTTACTTTTTAAAATTGATACATTGTCACTAAATCTAACAATTTATTAGATAATGAAGAGTTTTAAGGCAAGGCAAATAACAATGACCTGCACCTTTTTTGCATAAGTATTGTGGCGAAAAATTTTATGAACTTTAAGCTTGTGTGCAACAACCTAAGGAGCTCATTAATTAACCTTAGTATTACTTGGATCAGTAAATATGTTAAGCCTTGTGCAATTACTCGCAGTATCGCATTACAAACACAGAATTCCCCATGGCAGGCACTGCTGTGTCTCACATAATATGAAGTCAGAGGGTAAAAAAATTAAATGCAATTAATTAAGAAAAATTAACAGCTTAATAGAATGCTGCGATTGCATTTGTGGCTGCAATGAAAACCTGCATACACAGTGGTCCCTCAGGACTGAGTTTGAGAACCACTGCAGTATACCACACTGTGCGGAGTGGGGTCATTATGTATTCCAACTTTCTCAGTTTTCAGTTACTTATCATGGGCTATAGGTGACATGTGATGGTTATAATGGGACATACTCTGTGTTCTCAAAGTACTTTTGAAACATTTCCATCTGCTGCTGGCACAGTGGAATAGTGTTGGCAAGGAAGACAACTTTCCGCTCACTCTCCTCTGTCCGTTGCTCCAAGTGTTGTTTGCAGATCTCCATGGCAACCACTGTTTTCCCTGAGCCTGATGCAAGACAAAATGTTCTTGATCTCATTGGCCAGACAAAGTGACAGACTGGGTTTTTGCCTTTATTAGAGAATCTGTATGCAGAGTGCATTGGCTCAGATATCATACCACATTGTGCTTCCAATTTGTCGCTCACATTACAGTATGTTTCAATAGGAGAAATCTGGTGCATATGTCTTAATCGTATAACTGAAATGACATGACAGTCTCAAACACATGGTGCCTCATGTAAGATATAAGGCCAGAAAAGTGCTTCAACATGCTATAACCCCACCTGTTGGAGAACATATAATTGTGTTCTTGCCCATCAGAGCTGGTGCAGCTAGTTCTTTTTGGTAGTTTCGCAAATTTACTAAAGTAGGTACATCCTCTTTGTTTGATGTTGGTTGGCATCCATCTTTTACACTGTCTACAAATGGACAACACAAAATAAAAACCATTCACCTCTTTAACTGCTGTCAGAATCCATACTTAGTAAGGTCCAGAATTATTGGCACCCTTGATAAAAATGCATAAAAAAGCAGCTTATTATAAGCAGCATAATTATAGATGAAAAATTAATAATATTAACAATTTAAAATTGAAACATATAGAAAACAATATACTTTTATGGCATATGTTCTCATATTTCAATGTTTTTCATGAAGTAATCTCATTTTTATGCGCCCATACCACCGGATGGGCATACACTGTGATCGTCCCTGTCCGTCCGTTAGGCTGTCTGTCCTTTGGCCCGTCCAAAACTTATTGTCTCACTCTACAGACAACAATCTTTGGTTGGATTCTTTTATTATTCGTTTTGTGGGTCAGTGGTGATATGAAGAGGATCTCTATTGATTTTGGTGATGATAGGAACATTAATCATGGAGCTCTGACACCAAACTCACCACATCCCCATACCTGGCCTATATATCGGTTATACCTGGCCTATATATAGGTTGTTCTCCCTCTACAGGGTATAAGTTTTCTTGAATCCTTTTCATTTTGTTATGTGGGTCAATAGTGATATGAAGAGGATCAAGATTGATTTAGGTGATGATCAGTAAATTTTTCGCGAAGCTGTGGCCCTGAACTTTGCTCATCCCTGTACATGGCTTATATACTCCTTGTTCTCATTGTACTGGGTGCAATTTTTGCTGTATCCATTTCATGTTTGTTTTTTTGGTCAATACTGTAATGAAGAGGATCCCTACTGATTTTGGTGATGATCAAATAATTTTCACGGAGCTGTGGCACCAAACTTATTATATTTTGTGTAATTTTTTTAATCTAGTATTGATATTTATTATACTAAGGTCTTAATACGTTTTTGTAGCCCATGTTTAATTTTACACCTATTATAAAGCTGACTTCAAACAATTGGTTGCTATTTTTGGCACACTTTCAATTCTTGAACCATGATCACGTAATTCCAAGTTTTACTGTATATTTTGCAAGGTCAATTGCCATCGGTCTCTTGAATTAACAGTTCTTTGCTCTCTCTGAGATGGCAGATGACAAAGGTATGGAGCATGTATTTCACCTCATTTTTTACACAACTGAAAGAGTTAACGGAATGACGCAAATATTGCTCTTTTAGACAGAACTGACCATAGAATAGCATAATACAGTAAATCGTCAATTTTGGTTATGTTTGATTTTATTTAAAATAATTATTTTGGTTGGCAATGACTCATGGTTTTCAGGAAAAAAAAAAGAGATAACTTCATGATACCACTGAAATATAAGTGTAGGTGGATTGAACTTATAAGCTTAAATTTATCAAATGGATTATCATCATGTACAGCCTTTTTGTTTTAGCAAGGGTGGGAAGAACTCTGCACAAGACTGAATATCCACTGAATGACATTACTGAAGTTGCATCACTGTATCTGGTCAACAAGGCAAAATTACCTGCTCTGGCGCAGAGATTGGAGTGACCTGCCTCTTCGCTGAAAGAAAGTTCCATTTCCTCCACTGCCTCACTTTTGCCCTCAGCACCTGAAATACAAGACATTCAGGTGGAAAATGATTAACCTCAATGGTTACTTGGTAGTCAACATAGGCATTATATTTGTGGGCAAATAGTTTACCTCTTTGCCCTGCAGAATTTTCATTTTGGTCATCAAGAACTTTCATTAAATGGCCAAATCCACCCCGCCTCAGAGCTTCCAGGAAGACACTGTACCAGCTTGGATTGTCTGTTCTGAGCAGAAAGTCCAGCAATACTTGCATAGCTGAGGTATTTCCTCTCTGTTCTATCTCCTAAAATGAAAAGAGGAAAGGGTATGTGACTTCCTGAATGTGGACATGAAGCTCTTAAGTAAAATTTACCATCAATCTACACCACCATAAAGCTATTTCAATCACAAATTAAAACAAGTGGTGCCAGGCACAACAAACCCCGCCCCTCGCACATACTTTCACCTACTTGTACTAAATTCAGTAGGGATCTATTCTGGGTCAGTAGCAATACCTAAACCGAATTCGGGGCGAATGTGCACATTAGTTTTGCCGCTAGAGTTTTAACAAACAAACAAACACAGAAATACACAAACACAGAAACAAACCGAACCAAAAACAATACTCCTTGCCCTCACCCTTCGGGTGGGGCAGGGTAATAAAATACATAAAATAAAATATAAAATATAAAATATAAAATATATATTTAAATATATATATGTATGTAAATATACACATATATATATATATATATTTTTTTTTTGGAATGGCTTAGAAATTGCGGGCTATGATCCTTGTTCATGGGACCAGCAGCAGTCCCACACTTGGGTGCTGAACCCACCACAGCTTTTTGGTTATTGGCTGTGCTCCTCCTGTGCTGCAGAATAAAAACCTCTCCTCCAGTAATGCATTGTGTCTTACGCTGTGTGGCTAAGTCACACTCACCTGCTGCACCCTCTCTCTCTGAGATGGCAGCAGAACCCCAGAAATGTGTAACAGAAGGTCCTTGGCCTTCACATCATTTAACATGAATTTGAGCTTCCTCAGTTCCTCTTTGTGAGCTGCTGCCTTCTCGATGGTAGCAAAGTCATTGATCTCAATTGCTTCGGCAAGGGTACAATAACCTGGAAATGCAAGCAAAATGGAAATGGAAATTACTGATGTAACAGTGGTTTTCATCACACCAGGAGATATGACTGGACATTATGAATTACAGCAATGATCAAGATATTGTATGATACAACTAAAGAGTTAGTGGAAGAAGTAGGAAACAATGTTCAATACGATATACTGCATTAATCATGAAAATTCCTTGTAATGATGCCAAACAGACTTGTGTGATTTCCTGCCAAAGTCACCCCGATGTCTTCCATAGTACAGCACTGGGTCCTGCCCTAAACCCTGAACTTAGTTACAGTGCACTGAAAATATATTTGGCCCCTTCCTGATTTATATGTTTGTGTAAGTGCTGCACATACAGTGTGGTGAAAAGATTATTTGTTCCAGATTATTCAACAAATATAAGACAAAACAATATCAGTGAAAACAAAATGCAGCTTTTAATGATATTTAATTTATTGAGAGTCAAGAGTTATTCAAAACCGATATTACCCACGTGAGAAAATAATGGCACCCTAAAACTTATGACTATTTGTCACTCCTTTGGTGATAACAACTACAATCAAATGTTTGCAATAACTTGCAATGAGTCTTTTACAACGCTTTGAAGGAGTTGTTTTTATTCAGCCAAATTATGGAGTTTTCCAGCATGAACCATCTGTTTAAGGTCGTGCCGCTGGATCTCAATCTGCTATGAGTCAGGAGTTTGATTAGGTAATTCCAAAATCTTTGTATTGGTACTTTTAACCCCTTCAGAGTGGACTGGCTTGTGTGTTTCAGCTCATTGTCCTGCTACCATACCACAACTGCGCTTGAGCTGTAGGTCACAAACTGATGGCGAGACATTTTCCTTCAGGATTTTATGGTAGAGAGCCAAATTCATGGTTCCTTCAATTTTCACAAGTCACCCAGGTCCTGAAGCAGCAAAGGAGCCCCAAACCATCTCACTACCATCACTATGTTTAACTGTTGATATGATGGTCTTATTTGTTATCAGTCCATGTAATATTATCCCAAAACTCTTGGGGGTCATCAAGATGTTTTTTGGCAAATATGAGACAAGTCTTTATGTTTTTTTTGGTGAGCATATGGTTTCACTTCGCAGCTCTCCCATGGATGCCATTTTTTGACCAGTGTCTTTTTTATTGTGGCATCATAAACACTGACCCTAACTGAGCGAAGTGAGGCCTGCAGTTTTTTCAATATTAGTCTGGGTTTTTTGTTGACCTCCTGGATGAGTCGTTGGTGCGCTCTTGAAGGAATTTTTGCCAGCCAACTACTCCTGGGAAGATTCACCACTGTTCCAAGTTTTCTCTGTTGTAGAAAATGAATATTCTGTGGTTTGTGAGGTTCTCAAAACCATAGAAATGGCTTTGTAAGCCTTTCCAGACAGAAAAAAATCAGCTGGCCCTGTGTGAGTAAGCACTTGCTCCCTTAGTTATTCAGTCACCCAATTCACCAAATTTAATGGATAAATGGATTTAATTTGGCAAGAATCACCCAGGCTTACTGCCGGCCCCTTAGACTCTAAACATTAATTAAATATAATCTTTAAAGCAATGTGAAGTAGGCTAAAAAGTCTCAACAATCAGCATTTTAAGCGTGATGAAAAGAATTCCAGAAGAGAGAAGGAAGAAAATTGTGGTAATGTATGAGACTGGAAAGCATTGCAATGCCTCCTCTCCGGCCCTAGCATTCCAAAAGACCACAATGAGAGTCATTTTTCCCAAATTGAGAAAACTGGAACAGTGGCAAATCTTCCCCGGAGTGCCTAGTTCCTGAAATTTCTCCAAGAACACACAGACAACTGATCTGGGAAGACCCGGATGAATATCAAAGGTACAGTAGGCCATGCTCACCTATGATTATGGTCTGCCTTCAGGATGTGAATACATAAAAACAGTATCCATTTAAGAGTTGTGGGGCAAGGAACTCTGCTAACCAGGAGGAACTTAAAGGGCTTGACACATTTGCTTAAAAAAACCATGATGACTCCCCAAGCCTTTTGGGATTATACTCTTTGGACTGATTAGTCAAAAGTTGAGGTTTTTGGAGAACATGGGTCCTTTTATATCTGGTGTTAAGGTTACAAAGCATTCTCCAGTAGGAACATCGTATGAAAAGCCAACATAGCAGTGTTCATGTGATGGTGCGGGACTTCTTTGTTGCTTCATGAATTGAGCCACTTGCAGTAATAGACAGACCAATGAGTTTTGCTCTCTACCAGAAAATCCTGAGGGAAAATGTGTTGTCATCTATCCCTGATATGAACCTCAAGGGCCATTTGGTCAAGCTGCAAGACAGGAATCCAAACATGAGATTAAGACTCCCATTGAATCATTCAAAACGAGCAAAAGTACAATTTTGGAGTGGCCTAGTCAAAATCCTGACTTAAGACCCATTGAGATGACGCGACCTTAAACAAGCAGGTCCGAATCATTTCAGGAATGGCTGAATTAAAGCAATTCTCCGAAGAAGAGAGGGCTAAAATTCCTCTATAAGAATCTGAAAGGTTGATATGCAGTTATGGGAAGTGTCTAGTTGCAGCTGTTGCTGGTAAGGGAAGATCAACCAGTTAATCAGTGTAAGGGGGTGTTACTTTTTCACATGGATGATCTACATAGGAGTTGATTATCTTTTTTTCCCCCTTTATTACAACCCCGTTTCCAAAAAAAGTAGGGACACTGGGTAAAATGTAAATAAAAACAGAATGCAATGATTTTCAGATAATTTGAAATTTATATTTATTTGAAAATGTCATGCCACGCCTCCAGTGCTCCCAGTCACTGGTCTATTAAGACCCAGCTTGCATTCCACGCTCCACCCAGATTACCTGCATCTGTTTCCAATTGTCATTGTGTCATTATTCTGTGTATATATTCGCAAGCTCCGCACTCTTATAGTACAAAATTTCATAAGCCTGTTGTTAAGCTCATCTTGTATAGACATTATAGCCGTATATTCATGTATCTTTAAATCCCTATTATAAGGGCACTGTTACTATTGTGTTTGTTCAGCACAGTATTGTTATTATATTTA
Organism: Gymnothorax javanicus; assembly: GCA_029692085.1. NCBI lineage: Eukaryota > Metazoa > Chordata > Actinopteri > Anguilliformes > Muraenidae > Gymnothorax > Gymnothorax javanicus. The sequence goes on along the minus strand of CM056194.1, from coordinate 161,189,595 downwards.
AAACATAAAATATTATTTCCTGTTTGTTTTTGCATTTGCCTTTTCTGCCTTTCCTGTGCTACAGAAAAAGCATAATAAAAACCTACTTCATCTTTGCATTTGAATCCAGTTCCACATTCGCCATTTTTCAGTGCAATCTGCTCGGTGCACAGAAAAAGCCATTACAGAAGACTTTGCCTCTTATGGATTCAGCAAAGGTGCCTTTGCCCATAGATGTGGGAGACTTTGCACTAAGCCCTCCTGACATCTGCAGTGTGGTGGCAGAGCAACAGAGGGAGATTGCCGAACTGGAGGCCACCTTGGAAGAGTTTGTTTGTGGCTTCCATGAGTGCATCATCTCCCATGCAGGCATTCCCAGCCGCTCCCCAGGGTGAGTCTCCAGTGCGACTGCCAGACTGTATGAGGGTTCTCTGACTGCATGTCAAGGACTTCTTCTCCAACACTCCCTCTACTTCACCTACCACTCCATCCTTGGTGATGCAGAGAAGATGGCTGCGGTTATCACCTAGTTGTCTGGCAAGGCCCTGGAGTGAGCAACCGCTGTATGGGACCAAGCTGCCTTTTCCACCTGTGACAACTTCATCCAGCAATTCAAAGTAGTGTTTGTTCACCCTGGGAAGAAGGCTGGGGACCTTTTGCTGGATCTGCGACAGGGGTCCAGGATGGCGGCTGACTATGCCCTGTCCTTCAGGACCCTGGCCGCAGCCAGCGGCTGGAGCGAGTCTACGTTGTTGAACATCTTCTGCGATGGGCTGCAGCCTGACCTGAAGGCAGAGATGTCGTGTAGGGACCATGCTACATCCCTGGCCTCCTATATCTATACCGCCATTCATCTGGACCAGATGTTGCAGGAGAGACAGCGAAGCCAGCCCAGAGATCCCATCCAACTGCCCAAGCGAGAGAGTGAGCTCATGGAGGTCAGGTCCTCCAAATCTACTGACCGTCGTGATTGGAGAAAGTCTGGTGCTTGTGTCCATTGTGGGGAGAATCGATCTGCGCCTGTCAAAGTAACCGTGTCACCATCCACCATCACTGGTCAGCGATTCGTGGTCCCAGTACGAGTGGCGTATAACAACCTGCACCTCAACACAGAGATCCTGATTGACTCTGGCGCGGAAGGGAACTTCATCTCCTCCCAACTGGTGCGACGACTCAAACTCCAACTCCACTGACTCAACACCCCCATCGTTGTGGCAGCTCCTCCAGTGTGTGCTCGGTCAGCAACCTCCCCTGTGCCCGTTGGACCCAAGCCAGGCCGAAGTCCCGGAGGTGGATGCCTGGTTCCGAGAGGCAAAGAAGGTGTGGACAGCTACTAATGTCCAGATCCGAAGAGCTCTCCACCGCCAGAAGGACTGGGCTGACCAGAAGCATCGGGACACCCCCAATTTCCAACCTGGGGGTGGTTCTGACTCTCCACCAGGGACCTGCGCTTCCACCTTCCCTGTCGGATGCTGAGCCCACAGTTCATCGGCCCATTCCGCGTCGTCCGGAGGGTCAATGATACTGCATATTCTCTCCAGTTGTCGGCTAACTATCACATTATCAATAATTTCCATGTCTCCCTGCTTAGGCTGGTGATTGCTGGGCCACTGGTGGAGACTCCCCCCCCCCCCCCCCCGTGAGACCCACTACCTACCCTGGAGGTTGATGGAGCCCCAGCCTACCGGATACGCAGTCTGCTGGACTCAAGACATCGCAGAGGCAGACTGCAGTACCTGGTGGACTGGGAGGGCTATGGTCCGGAAAAGAGGAGCTGGGTGGACCGCCAAGACATCCTGGATCCCTAGCTCCTGACTGAGTTCCACCTGGCACGCCTGGACAGGCCTGCTCCTCGCCCCAGGGGTCGCCCTCTCGGACATTGCCCAGGCACGCCGGGAGTCGTGCCTCGGGTGTGGGGTAGTTCTGTCATGCCATGCCTCCAGCGCTCCCAATTAAGACCCGGCCTGCATTCCACACTCCACCTGGATTACCCGCATCTGTCTCCAATTGTCACTGTGTCATTAGTCTGTGTATATATATGTGAGCTTCGCACTCTTACGGTGCGAAGTCTCATAAGCCTGTTGTTTAGCTGTTGTCTTATATAGACATTATAGCCGTATATTTGCGTATCTTTAAATCTCTATTACAAGGGCGCTGTCACTATTGTGTTTGTTCAGCACAGTATTATTATTATATTTGGAACATCCTTTCCTGTTTCAACTTAAAATTGCAAAGAATTTGGAGATTTCATCCTCTACGGTACATAATATCATTAAAAGATTCAAAAATCCAGAAAAAACTCTGTATGCATGGGACAAGGCCAAAATCCAGGTTTTAATGGCTGTCATTTTCAGGTCCTCAGGCAGCACTCCATTAAAAAACAGACAGGATTCTGTAGTGGAAATCACTGCATGGACTCAGGAACACATCGGTAAACCATTGTCAGTGAGCGCAGTTTGTCAGAGATTAAACCATAAATATGGTTGTAAATGTAAATCTAAATAAGATCCATAAACATTGCCTACTTTTCAGGGCTCGAGCTCATTTAAAATGTACTGAGGCGAAGTGGAAAACTGCCCTGTGGTTTGATTAATCAAAACATGAAATTCTTTTTGGAAATCATGGATGCCACGTCCTGTGAACTAAAGAGGAGGGGGCCATCCGGCTTGTTGTCAGCAAGCAATTCAAAAGCCAGCATTCATGATAGTATGGGGCTGCATTAGTACACATGGCAAGGGCAACATGCGCATCCGTGAAGACACCATTAATGGTGAACGATATATACAAGTTTTGGTGCAAGATTTACTGTCATCCAGATGCCTTTTTACAGGAAGGCCTTGCTCATTTCAGCAACACCATGCCAAACACCATAGTCTGCACGTATTACAACAACATGTCTATGTAGTAAAAGATTCTGGGTGCTAAACTGGTCAGCCTGCAGTCCGGACCTGTCACCTACTGACAATATTTGGGGCATTATGAAATGAAAAGTATGACAAAGGAGGCTGCAAAGTACTGAGCCGCTGAAATCCTACATGGAGCAAGAATGGGAAAACATTATGCTTTCAAAACTACAGCAGTTGGTCTCCTTAATTCCCAAACGTTAATGGAGTGCTGATTGAAGAAGACGTGATGCAACAAAGTGGTAAACATGCCCCTATGCCAACTTTTTTTGAAATGTGTTGCCGGCATCAAATTCAAAATGAGCACATATTTTCCAAAAACCAATAAATATCTCAGTTTCAACATCTGATAAATTGTCTTTGTACTATTTCCTAATAAACATAAAATTCAAATGATTTGAAAATCATTGCATTCTGTTTTTATTTACTTTTTTCACAGCATCCCAACTTTTTTAGAAATGGGGTTGTGAATGAAATGATCATTTAAGAACTGTATTCTGCGTTACCTCATTGTCTCATTATCTTATATTTTATTTTGTATGAAGACCTGAAGCCATTTAGTGTGACAGATACAGAACACAGAAGTTCACGTGCACTTAAGTTAAAGTAATTAAAACTCATTTTTTAACCGGTCCACTGATTTCATATAAAAACTATTGTTTTGGTAAGTAGGTTTAGACACTTACTTTGTGGACATGTTTCTGTATAAAACCAATTAGCTCAATTAATCAGTGTAATTGGAAGAAATAAAAACCTGCAAACACACCGGCCCTCCAGGACTGGAATTGCCCACCCCTGGGCTAAAGTATGAACAAACTTCCAACTTCACCTGCTTGTGACAATAGAGCAAGTCACGAGAGGGCAAATACTTTCTTTTCATGGCACTGTATATGACAGGTTTTTATTTTTTAAAGGTTTCCCTTTGAAAGAAGGAGGAGCGGATGTTTACCGGCACTGCTGAAGCCATCCAGAAGCATGCGATGCCAGCCTGGGGTTTCAGGGAGGTCATAAATTAATGACATCATCAGAGATGCTGCCTCGGTTGGGCCCTTTTGGGTCTCTGTGGCCTTGATCTGTTCTTCATGGTCTAGAAACACAGATTCCATGATCACTATTGCAGTTTTGATTGTAATACTGCAGCCAACAACTCAGACTGAAAACCTGAAGCATATACTGTATATTTCCTGCTCATAGAAGAAGAAAAGCAAATGCAGCATTAACATAACTGCCAGAGTTCGAAATTTTTAATTGTCTTAAATATTCAATGTATTTTGTGATGATTCAGGTTGGTTGTTAGCTCCCTGGTCTTTGGTAGAAAAAGAAACTCATTTCCTGAATGACTTCATTAAAGAGCAATTGAATGCAGTGAATAGATTTCAGGTGAAGAGGGAAGAGAGACTACGATGATGAATGTTTAATGGAGGAAAGGTTTCAGTCAGTGCTCCTCAGGTCAATTTGTACCATTTTCCTTGGTGGCATCAGCTCATTTTCTTTGACGACCCCATAGAAAAATGAATCAAAACCATACACCTAGCCCAACACATTTTGTGTCCTTTCATGGTGCTCAGGTCAATTTGACTGGAGTTGTAAAAATGTATGTAACTGTAAGGAAGAAAAAAAAAAAAAAAAACAGCTAATGGTAAATATGAAACAAAAACAAGACTTTTCTTCTTTTCACTCTACTTTCATGTCTAATTTGCTCGCACCTCACTCACATGCACGTACATGCATATACACTCTTCTTCACTCATGTCTTTCGTTCAGTCAAACCTGCAGAATATTGCAGATTGTACACAAAACCTCTTGTACTCTGTCATAGACAATATTGCCAAATGAAAATTCCCGAAACCTTACCTTTGCACCCCATCAGCTCTCCTCCACTCCCACACACACAGTCCTCTGCACCATCCCCCATTAGTCTATTATTGTGCTGAAAGCACTGATGAAAAGCATGACTGCTCATAGTTTCAACCCTCTTTACCATCAGTGGTGCAGGGTCTTGAACAATTGCTTCAAAACATTCTTAACTTTTGTACACTGTAATTATCATACCTACACTTTTAGGAGGGACAGCACTAATGAATAGCACTGCATCTTAGACTGTGGTTCACCAGCTTCATTTACGCATTTGTCTGGGAAGTCTTACGTCATGAGTAAAAAAGTGCTCTGCTCAGAGAAGCCTAGAGCTTTATTGTAAGTGACAGAGACAAAGAGTGAGGAGTAACAGGAACTTGCAGTGTTTTGTGCCTCCTGTTTTGTATGGCTATTTCTTATTCATCGGCTGTATTTGTCGTCATCTTAGCCAATAAGGTTATTCGAAGAAGAACATGGTAGTTAAAAACCTTCTAACGTGCTCAATGTAGTGATTTAATTTTAAAAGAAATTAAATGATTTGTCATGAAAATGTATGGAATATTATCAATGCTGATTAGAGCTACTCACCTTCTAATTACTGACCCCGGTCAGTTTGCCTGGTGAAGACCACATCTTATAGAGGCAAACAGAATAATTTCATAGGCAAAAACTTGTTCATTTCCCCACATACGACGAAAGGCCCTGTCCCCCTGTAACCACAGGAAAGTTGTCTGTTCTGACTCACACTTTTGTAGACACTAGGACAGACCTTTTCAGGGCAATTAAAGCTGAACTGAGGTTCAAAACCTGCAAGTGTCCTGCGATTACACAAACCCCACTAAAAGCTGTGCAATTTTAGAATTCACCTTTGTCGTCATCGCAAATGTTAACCAGCTCAGACTCATCGGCTACTGCTTCGGTAGGAACTCGTGTTGGGGATGGCTCAGTTCTGATTATTTTATGTATCAATTTAAAGAGTGATAATTGCTTAGCCCTTTATATTGCAGTCCTTTCATGAAGAAATTTCCTCCCAAATTAAAACGCTAACTGTTCTTGAAACACTTTGACTACAGGCATACTCATGGTCTCGTTTGAAAGGGGAGCCTCAGGAGATTACTCTCAAATAGCAAGAATATTATCAAAATTAAGTAATGACACTGGAAATGTAAGTTTTTGTTGGACAGTTTTAGTCTGTGTTCTTCAGCCCCTGTGGTGCTGTGCTCGAGTCTCATAAGACCACGAAAATAATCCTGTCAAAGCCTGACACCTAAACAACTGGAGCTTCAAATATTATGATTCTGTAACCAAAAATTAATATTTGGAGGATTTTTACCTTGGTTATGTTTGTGTGTGTTTCAACAAGCAATTTTGGAGGCCAGATTTCCCTGCATTCCTAGCCACGGTCACGTTGGCCTTTAATGTTACAAGTAACTTCTTCTTTCAGGTCTTTTTCTCCATTTGTCACAAAATTTTCACCCCAAAATATCCTTCCAATTCCCTGCACTGGAGTGTGATCATATATGCGTAATAAAGTCACTTCCAAAACTCCCTTACTCAATTGGCAAAATCCCACCTAGTCAGAAACCATTGAAACAATTCCTCCTTGTAAAAAATTAATCCCTTGGCTACCATAAGCTGTTACGGTCCAGACCAGGAATCAACTGCGGAGTCAGACGTGCAATCCAACTGGTAGTTTATTGACAGCTATATAGTACAAGATGGGAACGGAACCTCGGATAATGAGAGACAGTTCAGCACAGTTGTCATTGGCTAAGCTGGGGTGCAGTTGGCAGCCAGTGGCTTCCGGGAAGCTGACAGATGTTTTACGGGCTTCGCCAACACTGAACTTCCCTGGTGGATGAGGAGTTTGCTCGATTCGAACGCGGTCCCAGTCCTGGACCCAGATCAGGGTTGTAGTTGTATTCCTAACAAACTTGATAAAGAGAGCAGACTTTGAAGGGTTAACAAGATGGCAATCCCAGGCCTGGACCCTGATTAGGATTGGAAGCTTGTTTTTGAGAACTTGAGTGGATGAACAGGCTTGAATAGAGTTACCAAGAACTTCATGCCAATTCTGGACCCTGATTAGATTTTAAGCTTGTTCACATTAACTAAATGACAATAAAGACTTATAAGAGAAATAACTGTCATTGTAGTACTAGTTGCATTAGACAAAGACAAAGACAAAGAAGTTTTACGGACAAATATGTAACTGGGATCTCAGTACAAATGCAACATTACAATTCAGCAACTTGCACATGAACTAGAGGGCTTAAATACTTGTCACTCGGTCATTAGGAAACCACAGTCTAATGAGATTCTGCCAAGCCAGGAGAGACGCACATGATGTAAGCTACTCACAATACGCATACACTCAATAGACATGCAAGCTGCTGAATTGCAAAAAGACACACAAGGGATTCACGAGGGTTTTGACAAGACGCATCCATCTTTTGGACATTTCAGACCGCTGGCTGTCCATGTAAACTAAAAAAAATAATAATAATAATTTGCCTGTTATATCTGAGTGAGGGCTGATAGGCTATAAGTCACACACTCTAATATTTCACTGGACCAGCTTTAGTTTTGGTTACAGGACAAATTCATTGTGGCAGCGTTTCAATAAGCTTATGCAATGTCTCAACATTTATTTCTGTCGAGAGTTTATAATCTTCCGAAAACGCTCACAAGCCAATGTTGAACTTCATGAGTGCAAAAAATGGGGGCGACACCCTAATTTAAAATGGCTCTCACACTAAAACTGTTCGAGATATTGAGCTGAAACTTGGGATTCCTTCGTTTGGTATTTTTCGGAAAAAAAAAAAAAAAAAAAAAAAAAAAAAAAAAAGGCCAAATCAGAGACGGAACTGATGGAGCTTTTCTGAAAATTGGTTCATTTGGCATGGAATGACCCTATGATCAAAGCTTAGAATAACCTTGTCTTGGGAAATGAAATTTTAATGTTTAGATTTTTTACTGGTTGATACTGCTTGGAACAACTCGATCAGTCTTGGCACTGACTGGATATTTCCAACTGATAAAATTACGATAGAATCATTGATGAAATAGAACTATCTGAGCATTTATAAATTTCTATGAAATGTTCTTTATTAATTTATTCTTCATTCATTTCCTCCAAAAACAAGATGGACTACATCATTGCTGGAAAAATCGACCAGTGGCGGCTGGTGAACTGAAATAAATAATTTTAAATGAAATTAGATCACTGGAAGCGACGGAATTGAATAAAGACGTTTCAATGATCTTATTTCATTCAAACAATTTAAATGATAATGAAACACATGCATTGCTTCCAACCCCTGAGTAAAGAAAAGCATGAGAAGTCCGGAGACATAATTGATTTCCAATTACTAGTGGCGAAATCAACAGTAACACACGTGAAACTGATAAACCTCCATGCACAAGGACTTCAATTCTGCGCGAGAATCTCTTACATATGCGTTGATTGAATAATTGCTCTCGACAGCAGGGGAACGTAAATATGCCACTAACACTCATGTCGAATGCATGAGAGTTGACAGGTATGCGTTATTAATTAGAACTGACCACACCTGATAGTGTTGAGAGTTTTTGGAGTTTCTGTAATAGTAATTTAAATGAATGATTGAAAACAGGTCAGGACCAATCATTATTTTTAAGGGATGGGTTTGAGCTTCCCCTTTTGCTAGTTCCCCAGCCGCCACTGAAATCGACAGATGTAACTGCTCAGAACTGTGACTTACAAGGTGTCATTGTTGCATTCTTGCAGAAATTCTGACGGGAAAACATAGTAAGTCACATTAAATCCTTTTAAAGTATGTAACATATTTTTGGATAACTCTCAAAAGTATTTCAGAGCAGTTGATTAAAAGTGTTTTCCATCACCAAACTTCTCAAAGGTATCATTCCCAATCTTAATGCAGGGGCTGGAAATTGTACCCCATTTCTCTCCCAACTATCAAAATGTGACTTACTGGGTATTTCCTTTGGATGCTTGCATGGCTCAGTGACTAGCCAGATCAGTGCATCCACTCAGGAGCAAACAAACTCAATGACTATACGCGGACACTAGTTACAATTTAACAGGCGTAGAACACTTAATAGCCACTCTAACCTGAGTGTGTCACCTTATGTCTATATAACAAGGTCAAACATTCAAGGGTATGTAAACTTATAATCTAGGCCATTTGGGTGATTTCTGTTATCATTGTGATTTAAAAAAGAGCCAAACGCCAACAGTATGTGATGAAAAATGACGTCACATGATCACTATCCTTAAACAAAAGACAAGTTTTTTGCATGAAGAGTCAAATATTCAAAATAAAAATTTCATAAATTCATCTAGGGTATGCAAACTTTTGAGCACAACGTTCAGGACTGCTGAGGCTGTTATAATGCAATTTTAAGTACTATTTTCGCTATTGTGTCTTCATTGTAAAATGGCTTACGCAGTTGGAATGCCAACTTTCGAACAACATATAGTTCTACAATGTAGCACAATGTCTGACAGTATAAAAACGCAATTACTCCTTGTGGCCTGCCCTTTGGGCCGATGCTGACAAAGACAAATTGACAATCACGCATTGCTAGGCTGGCTGCCCTGTTGTTTTGATTTTGTAGCACTGCCTGTGGCACAGAGGTCTGTGGGGCATTGGGCAGGGATGAGAATTTTCCGCAGGTCCACGGATTTGGGCTGGCTGGGGTCGTTTTCGTAAGTCGCCTAAATTCGATGAGAAAAGTTTGGAGGGGGCTGGGTCTTACCTGCGTGCACATTAAACTTTAATATGCAAGCTTACTGTTCCGAGTGCACAAGTCAGGAGAGTTCCGTGTCAGAGGTCAAGGCACATAAACAAACGCACGCGCTGATGTTTACTCCACGGCGGCAAACCAGTCTTACCGTGATATATGTCTCTGCAAAAGAGGTAAACTGCAGCAAAACTTGCATGACCAGGGCTTGCCTGTAACTAGAAAGGTAAAGTAGCTTAGCGCTCTTGTCTACAGGGCACAAGTGCTCAAAATGTTACTGAAAATCACCGCAAAAGAGGCTAACAGTCATCAACCACATTGTCATCTAAGCGTGGCCATATGCAAAACAGTAACATTGTTCATGCAAAGATTTTGGCCTGAAAAATGACGAAAACAATAGAACAGGAAGGTGACAATCGAGTTTGCAAGATCGACAAAGGTGTGAAGTACTGTTTCAAATGGGCCTGCTTGGAACGCGGGGTCACAGTGAATGGCACAGTGTCATCATTAGGCAAGTTTTTATGGAAGGTCGAGGTTCAGGGAAAAGCCCTGTGCACGTTGGGCTCGGACCTGATAAATTATGCCTCTCATGGAGTGAAAACATTGGTGGAGCACTGCCAAACTAAGAGGCAAGGTTAAAATAAAAGGGACAAATGCGGATTACATGCGGAGTACACCCAATGTTGAAGAAACTGGTAGTCCAAAAGGTGTGGACAACAAAACAAACCCCACTTGCATCAGTTAATGACATGGTATCTAATGCACTGGTATGTGTCTACTAATCTTTAAATTGAAGAATTGTTTGGATTAGTCTTAAGATATAGAGTATCTTACTCGAGTGGGTATGTCATATTAAAGTAATGAAATAAGCCGAGTAAATTTTTCCATTTGTTGCAAGCATAACTGAATCATGTAATTTACTTGAAGACAAACGTAATTCCCATTAGCGCCTAAATGCGAATTCCCATTATGTTAGCGCTGAGCTAACTTCATCAGTGTGATACACCGTCTGTCCCTGAGTCGCAGACAATTCGCGTTTGAACCAGCAATGGTTTTTAAAATGACAGTCTACTGAGTAGCTAGCTAACAAACTAATGTTTCAAAGTGTGATGGCAATGGATGCACTGATTTGTTTATGTGCCTCGACCTTTGACCTTTTGCACACAGCCAACAAGGCCGTGGAACTGTATTCAGAGGCAAGAAAAGGTTGTTGAACAGGTAGATTAAACATGACTATTGTTTCTAAGGCAATTATTTCTCTCTACAATCACTGAATATCAAGAGCCTCTGGGGGGGCTTTGCACACCTTAACTGGGGCTCCGCCCTGGACCTGGCTGAGGTCCTGCAGCCTCCAGGCCACATGTCCTCTTTTTTACCTGTAGGTCATTCTCATCCCTGATATGAACACAGATTGTTATCACGTTGTGAGATTGGATTCCCTCAATCAGTCAATTTTCATTCCAGGCATCTCCTTCGCGGTGTCCTACCATCGGCCCTATGTTTAAAAATGGTCAACATGTTTTTCATGTTTCTCTATTTTTAGAGTACTTCACTATGCAAAACTTCCCAGTGCCCAGAATTCTGATTGAAATAGGTTAAGTTGCCATAAAAGTGAAGTTTAACAAGATTAATATAGTTTGTCTCCCTACTCAAAGTCCAGATTCAAACAGTCTTGAGTAAAAAGAGCTCCACTTAATGTATGTCAGCCTGTTTTCCCCGCGGGTGTCAGGAGATTAATTAGCCCTCTCCTTTTGAACAACATCCATTCATTAAAGCCTGCGTGCTGAATATTTGGGGAATTTATGCATTCTTGTGACTTAACAGGATTTTCCACAAACAGAACGACAGGTTCCCCAGCATGATTATACAATCGCTATGAAAAGATTAAAAAACAGTAAAACCAGTGATGTGATGGTTTTGACACAATAGCATACACATTCATAACCTACACCTCTTCTTCCTCACAAAGGTTGCGGAGTGGTTTTCTGGGTGGGGGAAATTGAGGTACCTGGAGGAGAGCCAGAAAATTACGGGGAGAACACGCAAACTCCACGCAGAGAGTTCCTGACTTGACCAGGGTTCAAAGCCGCAACCTCCTTATTGCGTGGCAACAGCACTAATCACTGGAGCCACCCCTGGGCGAAGGCACCCTTACAAAAAAGTAAATTTGAGTATACTACTAGTATACTTCTTTTAAACTAAAGATGGGAGAGTATACTTTAAGTTTACTTTTTATGAGCTAATCAAAGATATACTAAACAAAATTATACTTGGCATGAACTGAAAAGAATATACAGTTGCAATCAAAATTATTCAACCCCCATTGCAAATTAGGTTTACTGGCAAAATTTATAAACTTTCAGCTGTTTGCAATGAGCAAATCAAACAAGAACAATTTAAATGGCTCAACAAAACAAATATTACAAGTGGCTTCTCCAAATTCAACACAAAATGCCACTTTTAATGACTACTGCAGGCTCAAAATTATTCAGCCCCTTCATGACAAGCATCTTTAATACTTAGTAGAAAACCTTTTTGCCGCTTTGACCTGCTGGAAATGTGATGCTTAGGCAGACAACAGCTTTTGGCAGCATTCCCAAGGAATCTTAGCCCAGTCCTCATGGACAATGGCCTCCAGTTCACTAATATTCAAGGGTTTGCATGCTGCAACTGTGTTCTTCAAATCCTACCTGAGATTTTTTATGGGGTTCAAGTGAGGCGAGTGTGATGGGCACTCAAGAATCTCCCTAGACTTCTTCTGAAACCAAGCCTTGGTGGATGTTGAGGTACACTTAAAATCATTGTCCTGTTGGAAGGTCCAATGATGCCCTAGCGTCAGCTTCCCTACAGACGGCATGACATTTTCTCCTTGGATATCCTGGTACTTGACTGAATCCATCTTGCCCTCCGCACTTTGCAGATTTCCAGTGCCTGAGGAAGCAAGGCAATCGCAGAGCATCAAGAGCCCCCACAATTCTTCATTGTAGGCAGGGTGCACTTTTCAGCATATGCTTCTTTATTCCTCCTGCAGACATACCACTGATTCATAAGCCCAAAATATTCCATTTTTGTTTCATCGCTCCACGGAACAATATCCCCAAACTTCTGTGGCTTATTTATATGGTTTTGAGCATATTGGAGCTTGTGCTTTTGGATCAGTTGTGGTGTATGTCTTGGAGACCTTCAATGCTTAGTATACGCCCAACTGTGCAAACTGAAACTTCAGTGCCTCCTGCCTCCAAGTCTTGCTGCGGGTCTCCTGCAGTCACCTGAGGGTTTTTGACCACCCGTCTCCTTGGGAATCTGGTGACAGCCATTGATAGCTTCCTCTTTCTGCCATATCCTGGTACTATAGCCACTCTTTCTTTAACTCTGAACTTGCAAACTATGCTTCCAACTGTATCGCTATGAAAATTCAGTGCCTGTGCTACCTTTTTGTATCCTTTTCCTTGTTTGTGCCAGGCAATGATCTCATCTATTAGCTTTTTGGACAATTCTTTTGACAGCCATATTTCTAATATGCAATCAAATGTTACTGTGAACAAACCCCTAGCGTGTGCAAGTATTTGATGTGTTCTATCTCAAGCAAACTTGATGCAACTAATTAAGCTCTTGATTAGCTGCATTAGGTGTGCTTGAGACAACACCTGATCAGCAAATATGCTCTTATGAGGAATTCTATTCGGGGGGTTGAATAATTTTGAGACTGCAGCAGTCATTACAAATGGCATTTTTTGTTAAATTTGGAGAAACCACTTGTAATATTAGTTGTGTTGAGCAATTTAAAAATTTCTTGTTTAATCTTGTTTGTAAATTTTGCTATTAAACCCAATTTGCAATGAGGGTTGAATAATTTTGATTGCAACTGTAGCTACCTTTACAAAAAATAATTATACTTCTAGTTTAAGCAAAGTAAACTTAAAGTACACATCTAGTTTAAATCTGTTTTATTTTGTTTTGCAAGTACGCTACAAGTGAAATTTTAAGTATACTGTGACTTAACTAGTTGAAATTTGTAAACACTTGTTTAAAACTAAAAATCATTTTGTTATTTCTTTGGCAAGTAACAAACTGAAACTACGAAATAGTCCTTATTCACACAAGACCCCAAAAAAAAAAAAAAAAAAAAAAAAAAAAAAATTTATGGATAACAACAATAATTATATTTTTTTATTTTAGCATTGAACATATCATTTCAGTTAAAGAGCTTGCGCATACTGGTGGATTAACTATTACAGAAACATGAAAATTATTTTGGTGATTACCAACACTGTTAATTTAGGGCAGCTGTGACATAAACCTAACATTGGGCAGTAGTCTAATAAATTTGTTAAGCACCGTACTTCTACTAAATTTTTCAGTTCATGAAAGTATACTGTGAAGTATACTGCTGGTAAACTTAAAGATGAACTCTTAGTTCACTAGTTATATACTTCCAGCACAATTTCTAGTTTATAAAAGTATACTTTGAAGTATGCTGCAAGTAAATTCAGATAAACTGCAACTTTAATAGTTATATACTTCAAGCCGACTTCTTAGTTTATGAAAGTATACTTTGAAGTATACTGCAAGTAAACTTATAGGTATACTAGTCAACTACTTCTATACAAGCCCTTTATAGTTTAAATTTAGTTTTAAATTTTCAGGGAGCTAAAAGTTTTTAGTTTTCAAACTGCAAGTCAGAGTCTTCTTTAAGTTAACTGAACATCATACTCACAGCTTATGATTATTGCACTCTAAAATATATTACTGTTGCTATTCAGATATTATTTAACATAAGTAGACGAGAGGTTAACTCATGTTCTCTACTAGTAGGCAATACTTAAGTGCATTCTGCTTTTAAGTGCATTCTGCTTTAATTTACAGATAAAGGTACTTATAAGAATTCACAATGAAACACATACTCAGGATTGAGAACAAATTGATTCCTTCTTAAATTATATTTTCAAACACAATATTGTATTGGATGCCAAAGTATAAGAACACAGCAATGACAACTCTTATCAAAATCCCATTTCAAAACAAAAAACTGCTTCTTTCTCTCATATGGAACCAGAAATATGCGTAACATGAATTAGCAATGCCTTCAGCCTGACAAGTAGGCTGGAAAACTCGAGCAAAGCCTGATGAAATATTCCAAATGAGTACACCGATGAGCCATTTTTTGGCTAATGGAGTTCTGTATCACAGTCAAAAATATGACCGACTAAAGAAAAGATGCAACTGTGCTGTATACTTGAAAGATGGTACATCTGTTTAATAAATGATTTAATCATTTTTATGCAAGAGTGTGGACATCAAAGCCCTGCATATTGTACCTGTGCCAAACACTGCTGTTTTAGTTGAGATACCAGTTAAATCTAGCTGGCCATTATGTGCAGATTCGCAGATAAATGTACACAGTACTTTCATTCATGAGGTTAAGAAGACTGGAAGCTTCAGCGCTATCTGGCCTGATATAATGACAATGAAATGTGTATACTGTTTTACAACTGGCAGCCATACCACCACTTGATATGCACTAGTTGTGTGGCTGATGCTAAGCAGGTGTGGGCTTGGTTAGTGCTTGGATGGATGGGAGACCACCTGGGAACACAAAGTTGCTGCTGGAAGAAGTGTTGGTGGCCCAGTAGATTGTGATCTTCCCAGTGGCGAAATAATGCTCAACAACCCAGTGCAGTGATGGGGATGCTGCTCTTCAGATGAGATGTTAAACTTGAAGTCTGACTCACTGTGGTCATTCAAGATCCTATGACACTCTTTAAGTTTACTAGCAGTATACTTTCATGAACTGAAAAATTTACTAGAAGTATGCAACTAATAAACTAGCGTATATCTGTAAGTTTACTTGCCGTATACTTAAAAGTATACTTTCATTATCTAAAAAGTATGCTAGAATTATACAACTAGTTCACTCACAGTATACTTAAAAGTTCACTTGTCATGTACCTGCACTACAAAATAAAACTTAGATGTAAACTAGATGTGCACTTTAAGTTTACTTTGCTTAAACTTGAAGTATACTTAAAAGTATACGTTTATAAACTTAAAGTGGGCCAGTTTAGTCCCAAGAAGTATTTAATTAGACCACTTACAAATCT
Organism: Gymnothorax javanicus; assembly: GCA_029692085.1. NCBI lineage: Eukaryota > Metazoa > Chordata > Actinopteri > Anguilliformes > Muraenidae > Gymnothorax > Gymnothorax javanicus. The sequence continues at coordinate 161,174,012 of CM056194.1, read as the reverse complement.
ACCACTAGTATATTGACACTAGTACATTTGCTACATAAAGTATACTTGGAAAATATACTTGATATTAACTTAAGTTTACTTGAAAAATGAACTCAAGTATACTTCTTTTTTGTAAGGACAGTATATGAACACACTGCTTCAAAGCTAGTTGCTTGCTCAGGAGCACTAGTAAGAGAGTGCATTACTGCATGGTTTTCTAGTTGGGGAAAATTAGGGTACCCGGTTGACATCCAGTCAATTACGGGGAGAGCATACAATCTCTATACAATGAAATCCTGACCTGGCCGGGGTTCGAACCAAAAACGTCCTCATTGCGAGACAGCAGCGCTAACTACTCGAGCCGCCTGCTGTAAGAATTAAAACATGCACACGCTGGTCATTGTGAAAAATTTCCAGTGAACAATAAACGCAATAGGCAACCGCTTTCAGGAATTAAATGCACAAGACTCACCAGTCAAAAAATCAGGCATACACGGGAGTATACACGACGGCTGAATAATCCGTATAATGTATGCTTCATTCTTCCGCAGAATGTCCTTCTCCGTCATGTTCATCTACGAATTTAAAATGATAACTTCCGCGACTGTCTTTATAGGGTATAGTTTCGTTTACTGGGAATCAGATCAGCCACGGGCCTACTTTCGTTTCTGCAAAATTCATTGAACATTACACATTCATTGCAAAGAACGATCGAATGGCAATTAAATATTCAAATCCTTTGACATATGATCGTTCTTTGCGATGTATGTGTAATTCTTTATTTAAAATTATAACTTCCGCGATTGTCTCTATAGGGAAGTGTCGTTTACAGGGAATCAGGCCAGCTATGGGACTACTTTCGTTTCAGCAACATCCATTTAACATTACGCATTCATTGCAAAGCACGATCAAATGGAAATTAAATATACAAATCCTTTGACATGTGATGTGACCTATAAGACTTCCCACTGACGGTTACGCGCATCATAAAAATATACTTTAGGCACTGAGAAAGGTAATGCATCTGAGAGACAATATCGCATAGTATTGATTAAGATTTTGCTAGCCACTGAATGAAAAGAAGTGTATTTATTTACCCTCCACGTCATTGCTACAACATGAATAAATAAATAAAATTGTATTAACTAGCCTAATTTATGAGACGTATCAAGGTCAGTTTGTGATGCAGTCCATTACAAACGGATTTACTGGGTTTTTACATCCTAATTTGGTAAATAGCATAGGAATTCCAGAACTTTATATAGGACGTTCCAACCCCTCCCCCCCTTTTTTAATTTACAAGTAAGCAAATAAAAGGTCTACGTTTGTGTCGCACACCCATGGGAGGGACAGAAGAGCTGGCACAGGAAGGTCTGGGGAATTCCTGCTTCCACCTGCTTTACCTTTATATCTTTATTTTCAGAAACTCAACACACAGGGTCACCGAAACACCCCAAATAATGCATGCAGAGCAGAACCTGGTATATTCCCACTGAAAATTTGAATCCAAAAAAGCTCAATTAAATTCTGGCAACATCTAAATCAGGCAGATCAAAATTCCATACCATTCAAAGCTTTCCAAAGCAAACAGCAATCTGGTGAGCACTCGTTGGCCCAGCTAGATCTGAGGTACACCGAGATCATCACTGCAATCTGTGAGCAGAGGGGGACCAATCACCGACACAATTCTCTCCCTTCAGTCAAAAGATATGAAACAAAATTAAAAGAAGAATATACAGGACAATGGAGAAATGAAAATAAAACACAGCACAAGCAACTCTTATCATTCCCTGAACAGAGATATCAATTTGGCTGAATATCTGAAAAACAAAAATCAAAAAGAAAAACAAATTCTAACAAAATACAGAGTCAGTGACCACGAACTTGAAATTGAGAGAGGTGGCCACTTAAAATCGTGGAAACCGAGAGATGAACATGTCTGTACACAGTACCTCCAAGACATTGAAGCTGAAGCACATTTCCTATGTGCATGTCCAAAATATAAAGATATCAGAAAAACATATTTCCCAAAATTTGAAAAAGTTATACCAGGCGCTGTACGCTGTACGCTGATGACAGAAAACTTCCATTTTTACTGGGGGAAGACAAAAATACAACATGGCTCGCAGCAAAGTATGTTTTTTCCTGCCATAATTCGAGGCTAACGATCTGTCATATTACATCGAAAGACAAGTACAGTATTTGTTCTTACATCATCTTCGAAGATAATATAATTATCCCAAGTTTACAAGTATGATCAATGCTTGGTGACATTCTTAAAACTTAATTATGTATATATCTTTATTTTTATTTATTTGTGTATATATGTATTTATTTATATTATGCTTTGGCAACACAGATTTATTAATTTGTCATGCCAATAAAGCAATTAAATTGAAATTGAAATTGAGAGAGAGTATGAGAGAGAGAGAGAGAGATTTAAAACTCTTAAAAGTAAAGTGTCCCTGGAAAAGATGCTGAATCTAATGCAGCATATGTTGCTCAGCATTAACCATAGAACACTTTTCAGCCATAATAGTGCCTTCACAGAAGAGCAAGTTACCCTTGCCACCTTGCCAATGCCACTGATGCAACCCCATACCATGACAGTGCATGTCTTTTAGACTTGTTCAGTCAGGACACTTACGTCAGATTTAACCTTTATTGCAGGACGACCTGCATTTGAGTTTGGCGGTGACTCTGCTCGAGTGATGCTCTGGAACAATCTGAGCAAGCACGACACAGACAGTCCCTGAGATCACATCCCCCCGGCAGAGCCTGAGATCATTTTAAATCTAGTAAAAGTTTAAGTTATTTAACATGATATGAACAAGTGCTGCTTAAGACAAACAATGAAATTATAAAGGAGGAAGCTGGGGAGGTGGAGGGAGATGAGAAACATATTTCTTAGTAACCCAAGCACGAGCGGCGTAGAGGGCATGGCGCCAGAGAAATCTGACAAACATCAACTAATGCCCACCAATTTCACCAGAGAACAAGAGGAAACCATTCCAGTGCAACCGAGCTGATCATTTTAATTGCTGAGCTGTGTAAAGCGATTTTCTTTCCCCGCTTTGAGGCTGAGTGCGAAAAACCAACGCAATAAGCCGTAAGATATTAGCAGTCCAGCCAAACTGACATACATGCATTGCACGCTGTCCAGTTTGAGCCCCAATGCATTGAAGTGCAAGCATGCCCCATTAAAGCCTCTGGGCAATGTTTATTTGACACCACTGAACTCCAGTCTCTTGGGGCCGGTTCCACAAAGTAGGATAGCTGAGTTAGCCAGATATCTGCTCAAAGTAAAGCCCGGAACAGGTCTTATTACTGCAGTTCACGTTCCAGATTGTAGAGGAGTCCAGGTTTTACTCAGTGCAGTTATCCAGTTAACTGAGTAATCCTGCTTTGTGGAACAGGCCCCTGGAGGGCCTCATGATCGCAAATACAGATCATAGCATTTATTCGCGAGAACACAGTGTTGCCGAGCGAAGTGTGAGCATTAAATAGACGACCAGATGTTTGCTACTATACATTTTGTGAATATGATGCATATAGCCCATTAGTTCTCTCGGTGGAACGACAACTTAACACACACACTCCAGTTAAGCCCCTTTCACACCAGGCTGCGTGGGGGCACGGATCAGCGCAGATGGCCATACGCGTTAATCCGCATGGAGAACGCAAAGACATCCGCGGGGATGCGCAGGGGTACGCAGTAATGCGCAGTGGACTGCTGCGGAGGCCTCCCATACGCAATGAAACGTGTTACGAACGCAGTCAGAACGCACCTGTGGTATTGCACAAGTGATTTGAACGTAGTACGAATGCGCCCATACATGTTCCGCACGTGATTTACACGCGCTTCCATTCTGGAAGGGGTCATCCGCGCTCTGTTTCCTGCAGATCTGTTATTTTCGTTGCGCATGGCCATCCGCGCTGCGCCGCCCCTCTATGCAGCCTGGTGTGAAAGGGGCTTTACCAAGCATTTGATTAGCTGTACGCAGGCAGCGATTACATTTCAATTAGCCCCGTTCAAAGAGCAAGATTCTGTAGGCTTCGCCTTCAAAGTCAAAGCTTCAACCAAGTTTAAAACCTCAAAATGCCTAATGTAAATACGCCTCGCACACAATTCCATGCGGGAATTAATTTAAATCTCCAGAGGTTACTCAAAGGAGCTTATTAACCACGATAAGAAGGAGATCCTCGCAATTCGTCTCAAACTTGGACTCAGCCGAACACTTCCTGGTCAGAATTTGCAGATTGCTGGTGATGAGACGGAACATTTTAAACAGACATTAAAAGAAAATCAGCTCCTTCAGCCAGACGAACTTCAGCGTTTAAATATAGGGCACTGGTGGCCCCAGAAGCTCCCGCCATTAAAATGAAGAAAATGTCAAAGTTTTTGTTGACGGACGCACGCATGGACGGATGCACGCACGGATGGAGCCCGATACCATAGCTCCCATGCCACTCGGGCAGCAGGAGCTAAGTAGGAGCCTGTAACTGAAAATGTTGATAGGATAAAGCAAATTCTCGAAGTCTTTGGTGATATTTTTGGCCAGTGACCTTGAAAAAATAGGCCAAGGTCACCTTTAGGCACGGCATTTGTAGGACTTTATGAAATGCATGTCCAATAAAAATTAGGAGCCTGTAACTGAAATAGTTGATGAGATAAAGCAAAATGTCGAAATTTTTGGTGATATGTTTGGGCCAGTGACCTTGGAATAATAGGCCAATGTCACCTTTAGGCACGTAATTTGTAGGCCTTTATGAGATGCATGTCCAGTAAGAATTAGGAGCCTGTAATTGAAATAGTTGATGAGATAAAGCAAAATGTCGAAGTTTTTGGTGATATTTTTAAGCCAGTGACCTTGAAAAAATAGGCCAAGGCCACCTTTAGGCACGTCATTTGTAGGCCTTAATGAGATACATGTCCAGTAAAAATTAGGAGCCTGTAACTGAAATAGTTGATGAGATACAGTAAAATGTCGAAGTTTTTGGTGATATTTTTAGGCCAGTGACCTTGAAAAAATAGGCCAAGGTCACCTTTAGGCAGGTCATTTGTAGGGCTTTATGAGATGTATGTCCAGTAAGAATTAGGAGCCTGTAACTGAAATAGTTGATGAGATAAAGCAAAATGTCGTAGTTTTTGGTGATATTCTGAGGCCAGTGACCTTGAAAAAATAGATCAAGGTCACTTTTAGGCACATCATTTGTAGGGCTTTATGAGATGCATGTCCAGTAAAAATTAGGAGCCGGTAACTGAAATCGTTGATGAGATAAAGCGAAATGTGTTGATGGATGCACGCATGCACACACGCACGGACGGAACCGAGTAATGCACAGGCAAAGATTCCATTTTGAACAGCCACGTTTTAAAGGCAAGATTTATGAGGCATGGCTTTTTAGCCAAACCTTCAACAAAGTTTCAAACTCAGAATAAACTGTATGGTGAAAATATGTGGCCTACCGGCTTAATTCGTTAGTGTTCACCATTTGTGAGCTAATACTCGACTGTAAATATCTTGTAGTTTTTTTTTCATTATTATATTATTGTACAAAATTTTGCACATTTTTGTTTGTTGCGTTTTTAATGCCTCTTAGTATATCATTTGCCATATTTCTTAATGTTAACACGTCAGTCGATAAAAAAAATCGGGGATATGCATCTGGAGGATACAGTATACTAAATGAGCAAATTTTCATTTCTCACGGTGAATAATACAAGAAGTTTCTATCGATTTTTCTTGCAGCTTATTTGACTGCAAAAAATGTAAGGCAGAGGCTATTCGCCCCGCGGAGGTTCAGCGTGAAAGATCAAAGAGCAGGGCGGATCATAAAATGAAATCTCTTATTGGCCCAACTGCGGCGCAAATAGCAGAAGTGCTTCCCTTATCCGTCCCACTGCGATGTGAATAGCAGAACTGCTTCTGTTGTTGACCCCGTTGCTGGGCAGATAGCCAATCCCGTTCCCCCAATTCACCCCGCCGCGGGGCGAATTCTCAAAGTTGTGGTGTCGTCACTTCCGGCTGGCCCAATTAGGCACTCAGTGAAAACAATTAACCTTGTGTGTTCGTCTTCGTGTTATCTCATTAACAAATGTCAATTTCTAATCCACCTTAGTAGTATTTGTATCTGCGATTTTTCTTTTCTGCGAGTAAATACAGCGTGTAGGAGTTATTATAAGGCACTAGAGATGTCATTTGACTATTTTGATCATCATTGTGTCACAGATACTAAATATTGCAGGTACTTAGAGTTGTAAATTAAAAGCATGAGAGCAAATGGCAAAAGTAATTCCCAGTTAATTCCCAGCTAACAAAATATTTAGCTATTTACTATTAAACCTACGATAAAATGCTTCCCACACAGCACTACATGAGCTGACGGTTTGCACTTGCTGCCGCACACATGCCAACTCTACCGCTTTTGGGGCGTTTTTTTCAGAATGAAACGCCCCGAAAGCGGTAGAGTTGGCATGTATGCATCAGGGTTCTGTCTTTTGACAGCTTGTATCCATGCTTCACGCCGCTTACTTTCCTTTGGAAATACGTGAAATGAAATTTTCTCTCCCTGTTTCATGTTGTGATTCGAACAACCAAACGCTACACACGACTTGGGCATGTTTTTTGATGGATTATTACTTCGTTCGCATCACTTTCAGTTCAGTTTCACGGGCCACGTGGGTTTTGTTTTCACCGAGTCACCCTGCACCTGAAGTGAGCCCGACTTTGCCACTTCCAAAATGGCAAGCATGACAACATGGTAGCCAACACAGATCTGTCAAAACTGTTATGTAAAGGTCATGTATCAGTGTTTCTTGCCAGTTGCTAAACTTGCCATGTGATAATCATCGCAAAGCCCAGTTGAGGAGCCACTATAACTTTATGGTAAGTTTTTTTTTTTTTCTTTTTAAGCATGTAGTATAGTTTTATAGCTCCTAACCATAGACATTTGGTATGGCTGTTTTACCATTTAGGTGTCCTATACACCTGTCCTACGTTGGTGGTATTATGAGATGGGCAGCAACCACTAAGATAACAACCTTCTGTAATAAGTGTCTCACCATCTCACCACTAGTCTTGACCTCATCCATTCCCTAAGGAAATTCAGCTATGTTGGAATATCATTACTTGTGCTTAGATTAACTGCATCGGAAATCACATACCACACGCTACAGCTACATATTTACGTTTGTACACTATTTGTCAACATACAAGTGATAATATTTACAGGTTTAATAGAACTCCAGGCTTCAAAACTTGAAAAGCATAAAATATAGTCATATGAGGAAAGGTTAGAAAGGTTCCTGGTGGAGGGCAGTAAATGAAATATGAGTGCATCCCCAGGCTTGGGGAGAGAAATGATAGTGACTCTGAAGAGAGCTCCAGTATGGGTTTGGGAAGGGAGAAGTCTTTTATCAGGGACTACATCTCATTTATCAATTTTTCCTGTCTCACTTTGCTGCGGTCTATCTCTCTGAGGGTTACCAACAGTATCTTCACATTTAAAATCCTCTCATGACCTCTGGCTTTGAGCACTGTAAAACTAAGATAAGCAACAAGTATCCACAACTGAGTAACATGGTCCTTAGTTTAGACTATAAGCTTGTAAACCACATTGCTTTGGATTATACTGTGACTTTTATGTTATTTTAAGGCTCTTTTTAAATCAACTAATGTTTTGGTCTCTGGCCCATCTTTCTTATTAATTTTCACATCTTAAAACCAATGAAATACCTTAAGGTGCATTGCCTACATGTTATACAAATAAATTTGCCATTTTTGTTTAAATTTCATCAGGTGCACTTGATGAGGCCTTGGAAATAATCTTTCTCGTGCATTTTTCCAAAAAACATAATTGTTAGCTTTGGGTTGCTGCTCAAAATCATGTGGTTTGCAAATCATCCATCCATCCATCCATCCATCCATGCTCTATACCTGCTTCCTCCTCGCTAGGGTTGCAGGGGGAGCTGGAGCCTATCCCAGCTGACTATGGGCGAAAGACAGCAGGGATCCACCCCGGACAGCTCGCCAATCCATTGCAGGGTGCACACACACCATTCACACACCATTCACCCTCACACTCATACTCATGGGCAATTTAGCGTCTCCAAATAACCTGATTTGCATGTCTTTGGACTCTGGGAGGAAACCGGAGCACCCGGAGGAAACAAGCACAAACACGGGGAGAAATTGCAAACTCCACACAGAAAGGCCCCAGGCCGGATTTGAACCCACAACCTTCTTGCTGTGAGGCGGCAAGGGTGAACTGACCGGATCTAATTTGAAGGATCTGTTACACATTCATACAGTTTAGCAAATACCACTGCACATGATAAATTGCAAATTGTGACTTTACACTTCCAGCACAAAACTTTCCATTTATGTACAAGTTGTCTCCCTCTTGTGGCTGTCAAGTTAAGCTTCTTTCACACCGGGCGCGAAACGAATTTTTCGCACGACAGATTACATTCAAAGTCAGTGCAATACAAACGCGTGTATTCGCGTCTTTGCATAGACTTTGAATGTAATCTGTCGTGCGAAAAATTCGTTTCGCGTCCAGCGTGAAAGCGGCTTTATTCCTGCTTAACACTTTCAGGTCACACTGGGGAACGCCTCTGTCCTCACATGCAAGGAAAAACAGGAGGGAAAGGGCAAAACGTCATTAGAAAAGGTAATTAGCCATTCTGTCATTCCAATTTTATGATTTCAGTTGAAACTTAATTGACATAAAACACGTCACTTAAAGTTAACGGGGCATTAGGATTTTTATCCAACTCGATATTTCCAGTGTCTGCAAAAAAGTAAAATACTGGGAGTTTTATTGGTGGTAAACTAAACCATATGAACTCATTTTGCTTCAGACTGAACGTAACAAAAAAATATTTATATATGAAAGCACCTGACTAAAGCTCCAAATTTGAACACTAGGCTCATATGCTCTTTTAGGGGATAACTTTCCCTCTAATCAACAGCAGGTATGTAATATGAAGTGTATTTTCCTGGGGGAATTTCTTTTATTACTTCAGACCTCTGATTGGCTTGTCTGTTTTGCTTTCACGATTGTTGCAATATTGAAAAAAAAATTGAAATGAAGATGCAATACAAACATTTTTTCTATCTTTAATATGAACACCAGATTTCTCGCCTCCGGCCAAAAAAACCAAGGCTGCTCTCCCCTTACTCTGCCGTCAACACCTGTCAGGTATATTTTACAGGTGAACATATGATATAAACCTTTCAAAAATCTAAACTTTCAGTTCAGAAGTTTCCAGTTCTGTACACTGTGTCTCCTTATAATAGTAAATTCTGCTTGACAAATGCAAAGGGAATGCCACTCTTTCAAGCACATTAACATCCCTTTGTCTTCATTCTTTTCCAAGGAAGACCTATTGAATGTTCCAAAGTAGAATTCATTTACCATAGCCTCAATGTCATTGATGAGCTAATCCAACCACACCCTTTCCATAGTGAAATAATTTCTGGTGTCTGTCAAAAGAGCATGTCAAGTTAAGCCAGTGAGCATTTGCAGGCTCTGGATTTGCCACTGGTAAATGTGCTCTTTTTAAAGTATGGCTTTGCCTTTGCTGAGCTCAATATGTGTATGGCATAAATGTTTTCCACATCAGGGCACTTGCCTTACTCAAGGCCATAGGCAGGGCAGGATGTTCAGTTGGGTCCACCACCTTCCCATCTTGACTGGGCCCAGAATGAGGAGCATTAGGATGGATGATGAGACTAAAAGGCAGGACATTAACTGAAAAGGTCTCTGCATAGCTGCAAAGGACCACTGACTCCAGTTCCAGTCCCCTCTTTATTACCTTGCTCTGGTACACTGCCTAGAAGACCTGAGCAGAGAGGATGACTTGGTTGTGGCACCTGATATCACATAGGCAGCCTCATAAAACTTGCTTGTAGTTAGCCATGGTTGAGGCATGCGGACCCCAAGTTGACATTTTGATTGTTCTCGTGTTCCCTCTTCTAAAACCCCTGCCATGCTGGGAAAACCTCTAGGCTCTGCACATGCAGAAGTTCTCCAAATCTTTCAGGAACAAAGTGGCAGGCTGACATGCACTACTGTGCCAAAAGCAATAGGGGAAATTCAGTGGCATTTGAGTAGAGGATAGCATCCTCAGGAAGGAAAGCGGGCACTGATAGAACAGCATTGATCCTCTGGGGACATCTCCAAATTTTTATGGAACCATTGTTTGTTCAGACATGCCATCTATAATGTTTTCGACTGGTGACTGTGGTTAAAGGCCAACTAATGGTGCTGCACCAGCCAAATTGTCCTTGTTATGCCGAGGTCCTCAAACAATTGTCTCATTACTATTGATGTATAAACTGTGTGTCTGTCTACACACATTTAGGTCTATAAATATTAGGATATTACGTCCCATGAATAACAAAAGGTCGCAAGTGACATTCCTGATGAAACCTGTTTTTCTGCACCAAGAAGTAGTACAGCGGCTGTTGTACTCCGTGGTGCAGAAAAACAGGTTTCATCAGGAATGTCACTTGCGACCTTTTGTTATTCAAGGGACAATTAACAATGTTATCATTTTAATGGTCAACCACAGAATAATGAAATTCTACCATGCCATAATAAATTAAATCATTAAATAATAAAATAATGAATATTAGTTCAAATTGAGAACATTCTGCTTCAGTTTGAGTGTTAGCATGTTAGAATTTGGGTGGATGGTGTAGGAATTACATTGTTTTTCAAAGAGGTCCTCTTTTTTAGGGGCAAAAAGTATTTGGACAGTTGAATGCTCAGCTCTTCCACGGCCAGGTGCATTTTACTCCCTGATAATTGCATTGGTGAATTCAATAAGGGCCCAACTCCACACATTTTCAACATGGAGTTGGGCGCTTATTGAATTCACCAATTTAATTTCTATTAAATAATAATAAATTTACATCAGTTATTGTCAAGTAATGGCATGGGTTATTTTATTTTTTACCTGGGTGCGGGGCCTATGCCAACCCTGTTGTTTCATTTGTGAAAGCAACAGCAGCTGTACCAATGCTTTTTGGTAAAGCAACCAAATGGTTGCTCAAACATCTTCCAGCAGCAGGAGAGCATGCATATGCTGCAATCATGGGTGGGATGGTGGTGTTTTCAGGCATGACATGAAAGAGACAATGATGATGTAGACTTTGATATACAGTTGTATGTTTCACAAGTTGATCTTGCAAATGCTGATGATTCATTGCATATATCATATGGCTAAGTCTAATGAAGAAGGTGGCCTGATTTTTTAAGTCTCTGACTGGGACACCTGACAGTTTCAGTGCACCTCCCTGTCAGGCTCAGAGAGCCTCACTATGGATTTAATCAACAATGATGGTATTATGGTTAAAATTTCATTCATTCACTGTTTGTTGGATGTCTGTATATGAAACATCTTAGAGTTAGTTTTTCAGGACAGGGCTTTTATTTCAGCATTTCCCACAAATGATGATGGACTATAAACAAACACATCACATCATCAAAATTCATATTTTGATTGACATTTTTAACATGTTAACTATTTTAACATAGTTGAACAACTTCATTATACTTTTCATTGTGTATGAATCAGTTTGTGCTGTACTCTGAGAACATGAAGGCTAAAACTGGGAAGCGCGTACATAATTCTGAGAACAATTAAGACACACCTCACGATAATGCGACTACCCCAAGTAAACTGGCATGTCAGGTCATCCTATTTAAGTTACTGATTCTGATTGTGCTGCTCAAATAAGTGATATCAAAACATATATTTAGGATACTGGATGCGATTACTTGACATGCTCTGATACCTGAGGTTTTAAGGGCCATTTCATAAGAAAATTGGCTTTCCAAGTATTTTGCCGTTTCTATGACGTGAATCCTCATCATAACTGATTGGTGATAAAGGGAAGACTAATCACACCCATTTCCTCAGATGGAGACATACAGTAAATTGTCAGATGACCTGTAGGTTCTCTGATAAGCACCAACTGGTGTACATGAAAAAGTCACAACAGTCTCATACTTCTTTCACTGCATACATACTGGAAAGATAACCAACAGCCATGTAAAATGGGTAGGGCTTCTTATTTATGCAATGTGATGCAATGAACAGTAAAAAATGAACAATAATGACACAATGGCCAATAAAGAAGTTTGAATTCCAAAAATAAAAATGACATATTGTGGTAAAATACTTAGTTGTATGTGTACTTACAGACAGTGCTTGAGCAAATGATCGCAGGCAGGATTGACCAAGATTTTATTTCACTGCTCTCTTGTACTACCGACATGCGCTTTACTGAAAGCCCTCTTTCTTTTCTTCTTCTTCTTTTTGGACTTTAGTCAAACTAAGTGCATTTGGTGCATTGCTGCCTCGCTTTGGCTTGATAGGTGACTGCATCGTAGTCTACATATGTCCTTGACTATAAGGCTGGAAATAAGCTAGCTTCTAGATAAGCATATGCATACGCAAGATGGCTGCCACGTGTATCCTGCATTCGTTTAAGGGCAGTGTAGTAGCATTATACATAAAATAAACTCGTGTGTCGCCGTGTTTGTTTACTTCACGCAAAACTGTCTGATTGTATTCTCAGGTGTACCCTCTATTGGAATCCCCCAATTACACGCATAGTGTACAGGCAAGAATGTGAATTGATGCGCTCACTATATGCTTGCCGGTTGACTACGCGACTGCATGGTTGAACAGCAAGTATATTTCCAGCCAAAGCTTGTTGTTTGGAGGAATTGTGTGGTGCCTCCAGCAGTTTGGCTTTTGTTTTCACTCTTTCCAAACATAGTTTTTAAGGCATAAGTTTTCATCCCCAACTTGGCCACTGCCTCCAACAACATCTTCCTGTCGTTTGTATACAGCCAGAACTGAGACATGACATGTTGAACAATTTCCATCTCTTCACATTCTTTACATTTCCATTCCTGGTGTTTCCCCTCCAGCTGTGGTCCACCCTGCAGACCACAGTGCCCCAACCTTTTTCTAGTCAGCTTTATGTGCTCTTCCTCTTTTACTTAAATATGCACTGTGTGTTGTGCACGTTCATATGTATCATTAAAATTCTCTGCAGCCACAGTAGCCCTTCTGTCAGTTAGGACCAGAAAGAGCCCTCATTTCCCTTGTGCACTGGTGAGCTGTGGGCATTTGTCCCTCCATGAAATACTGTCTGTAGGTACTCATTATTGCTCACTGACAGCACCTCAGTAGCCTCGCTGCTTCAGCAATGCCCTGAAGCACTCGTCAGGTCATAACGATTTGGCCCCTGTCTATTTCACTCAGATCTCATTTCTCCCATGTCCCACAAAAAGAACTGACTTTTTGCTTGCGGTATTAAGTCCCTCTGCAGACCTTGACATGCACCATTATTACCAGATGACCAATGTTATTTGCCTCATCGATAAGTGGTTTTAATGCTTTGGCTCACAGGTGTTTATTTTCAATACATAATTGAATTCACAATTTTAAAAATGAAATAATATGTTGTAAAAGTTTAATGACAGCAAAGAGTGAATGCACTATTCAAATCTCTCCTTTTTGATTTATATTTACCAACTTTTGGTAAGTTTTTCAAAATTGGTGTTGTATTTACTTGCGTGTGTTGTATAATGTACTGTATGTTTTGAGCAATATGTACTGAACAAGGGAAACAGTTTACAATAATCAAGGATAGGCTTTTTCTATTTAAATATTTGAATTTTATTCAGAAAGCAATTATAAAACATTGTGCTTCACAAAAAGACATTCATTTTTGTAAGACTATTGCAAGGGAAAGGAGCATAAATTATTGACGTATGACAATAAAGCCTGAATGTCAAATTGTAATTTTGTAGACTTGGCCTTAAATGCCATCCAGACCAAACCTTCCACGTTCCACAATTTCACAGTTGCTTCAATTGGCTGTGTTCTCCTATCACCTCTACCCTTGCAACATCAGACAAACTTTGGCAGTTCATTACTTCACAGACCCATAAAAGTGCTTGAGCAACATTTTTTAAATATTCATTGTGACGTAAACAGTCCGGTGTTACAAATAGTGCAATTTCTTTATTAGCTGCGCAAGATTAAATAGTCTCACTCACTGGATCTCAGACAGCTTGAAATAATTTACTGCTCAACAGAAAGCTAGAACAGAAACAAGAGACCTAAGTGCTCACAGACAGAATGAGCATGATATGAATAGTTTGTTTCCAAAACGCAATAAGTGCCAAAATTACAAAAATTGAGATAATACCATAGAGTGATAGCCCTGTGCTTCTTACACATGGTGCAAAAATCCAATTTTAGAAAATCATACTACAAGGTGTATTTTTTTATAGTCAAAGTTTATGTTTTTCTATAAAATGCAATAGGCGTCAACACAGAAAAAGCTGATTTACTCAAATGAGTAAAATGGATATATTGCGTTTTGGAAACAAACTCTTCATATAATTGATTCACAACAAAATATAGCATGCTGTAAAAGACAAGAGAATACCTTTTGTTTAGAATAAATTGTCTTATAGCTTACAGCACAATATAGAAATGATACTTTTTAGACTAAATAGGGTTTCCAAACAGGATTATGCTCTACCTCTTATCAGTTCAATGTTTTGGTAGCACTATAGAGCAAGTAACAGTTTAAAGTTCACTTTTCCACAGTAATGTTTGGCTCCAGTGTTTCCCATAAACATGGCTGGTGCCTGATATCATTATTACACTTTACTATACAAGAGGGCATGTATACCCGCCTGATACTATATCCTAACAGCCAATGATTTTCTTGAATCAACAGTGTACAAAAAGAAAACTAGTGCAACAGAAAGAGCCATGAGAGGCATTGTGTGTACTCCTTGTGTGTACTCTGCTGAAAAAATGTCTATAATCAGCGAATGCATGAAGAGCAGTGAAGGAGCTGTGATGCTATGATAACCCAAGGAACCCTGGCTTGCTTAAGCTAAATGTTTTTTTCTGGCAGGAAGCAATCTATTTTGTCCCATTATATAGAGCCCCAGATATTCTCATGTACTGACACAGCGAGGACACAAGCTAAAGATATCTAAAGCTCACTGGCAGTGTGGTCTGAGGTAAACCAAGAATGAAACTACTGTAAATGAACAGCATACACATTACATTTACTGACATTTAGCAGATGCTCTTATCCAGACTGACTTATGACACTAAGTGCATTTAGATAGAACATAAGGGCTAAAAAGCGTAAAAGGAAGCAGCTAATCAGAAGTTGCTTCCTGAACCCCATAGCTAACTTGTCGAACAAAAGGAATCAATGAAACAATCCTCGCAGATAAGTAGTCTGCGATAACAAATCAGGCTGCAATCAGTTTTAATACAATCACAGCAACAAAATGAATTAGATGGTGAGTTACAGCCTGAAGAAATGAGTCTTCTGACTATGCTTGAAGGAGGTTAGACTCTCTGCTGAGGGAAAGTGATTTTATCATGTGGGAGCCAAAACAGGCAGCAGACGTGACTGGGACATATTGGTATGAAGTGGGGGAGGTGCCAGGTGACCATAGGTGGCAGAGTGGAAAGTTCTGGCAGGTGTGAAGGGTTTGATGATCTTTTGAAGATAAATGGGGGCTGACCCCTTCGATGCCTAGTATGCTAGCATCTACATTTTAAAGTTGATGTGAGCCACAAGAGGCAGCCAGTAGAAATCAGCGAGAAGTGGGGTGATTGGAGGGGGGGAGGGAGTATATAGTAAGTTTATACGGTGACCTCCATAATTTCTAGTAAAGTGCCATTTTATATATTATTTGACTCTATACCACACAATTTTCGACAATTCATGTACAAATATTGGTCAGATTCTTAAGTGGGATGACAAAGTATATTATTTATACCAGTGTTATCATGTCGAACCAAGAGCACTTTTCATCCATAGTGCCTCCACTTCAAGACAAATCGAGAAAAATATGTCTGTTCCTAAGTAAGTTCACTGTATTTGTTCTCATATTTAGACTGAACAGAAACAGATTCAAAGTGATGCCTCATCTGCAATCAGCTCCAGTTCTTCATAGGCTTTTTTTGCATGCAAACCAATGAGGCAAAGAGACAGCTGGCCAAGACACGACTGAGCAGCCAATTGGCTTCAGTTCCCAGTGAAGACTGCATAAAAAATGGGTAAATTCTCTACAAATCACCTAATATGGATGCTAATGTCATCATAAGCACACAGTGCACAACCCCAACTGGGAAAAAGTTGGGACAGTGTGAAGAATTCACACAAAAACAGAAAGCAGTGATTTATAAATTTACTTTGACTTGTATTTCAACACAGACGGTATGCAGACAAGATATGTACCAATTTTCCTGCCATTCAGGCTTGCAACACATTCTAAAAAAGTTGGGACAGGGACCATTTAGTACTAGTATTGAGTTAAAGAAAATTTCAATAATGATGTGATTTGAAATTTTGAAATAGCTGATGTCAGCAGGTGATTGTAATCATAATTTGGTACAAAAGCAGCGCCCAGGAAAGGCCTAGTCAATCAAAAGCAAAGATGGGCTGAGGTTCGCCCATTTGCCGACCAATGGTATCATTGGAAGGTTTAAAAATAATATTCAGAAAAAGATTTGGATTTTTTGCTCTCTAGGGTGCATAACATAATTAAAAGATTCATAGAATCTGGAGGAAAATCTGTGTGCAAATGGCAGGAGCCAAAGTCCAAGCTGAATACCACTGATTTCCAATCACTTAGACAGCACAGCATCAAGAAACATCATTTATCCGTAAGTGACATAACTGCATGGACTTATCATTACTTTGTCACACCTTTGTCAAGTGCTATAATACGTATCCACAAATGCCAATTAAAAAACTGTGCAAAGGGAAGCGTTATGTTTAAAGTGTCCAGAAGCGTCCTCATCTTCTCTGAGCTCAGAGACATCTGCAATGGGCCCCATCACACAGTGGAAACGTGTATTGTGGTCGGACAAATCAATAATATTCCATGTCTTTTTTTTGGAGGAAATGGATGCCTTGTGCTCCAAACGAAAATAACATCCTGACCCCTGCCAGAAACAAGTCCAAAAGGCATGCTCTGACATGATATGGGGGTGTATCAGTGCCCCTAGCAAGGTTAATTTGTACTTTAGTGAGATTTTGTAACAACATATGTTGCCTCCAAGAAGACAACAACCAGGGACGCCCATGCACATTAGAACAAAACAACGTAAAACTGCTGTCTGCGTGAATTACAAAAGCATGGCTGTGTAAGAGGGGGGTGCTGGTGCTGGACTGACCTGTCTGCAGTCCCAAGTTTCCCCTAATAGGCAACTTGTTGCACATTTTTAATTGCAAAATGCAGTAACAAAGACCATGTAATGTTGCACACTTTAAGACTTGTTTGCATGGGATACAAGTAAACCTGAAAAATGTAATCACTTGATGTCTTCAGCCCCTCAACAACAATTAAATGTTGTGAAAAGAAATGGCATCATTTCTAAGCTGTAAATACTATACTGTACCACCTTTTTTGAAATATGTTGCAAGGATCAAATTTGTGTTTATTTCGAAATATCAACTACATTCATGTGGTGAAACATCAAATTATAAACTGTCGAATTGCTTTCATTGTTATAATTAAAATAAATATAATTTAGAAATCACTGCTTGCAGTTTAATTTTAATTAAACTTACCATCCCACCTTTTTCTTATTCAGGGTTATACCTGTCTATATCTCCTGCAATTCAGCTGACTTAATTTCCAGTCTACTTTGATTATTATAATATCATCCCTGGGTTTTTGCGCGTACATGCAATGATTTCTTTTAAATCGGATTGTAGGCACAGGTTTAATCTGGGTTCCTGCGCAGGAAAGTGGACCTTGTCTTGGTCATCTCATTAATCCTATAAGACATCTTGAGCTCTGAGTTTTATCAATCCAAAGGCTGTTGGTGAGGCAATGCCTTTTTCTCAGGAAGACTCTGCCCTGTTGTTTTCTGCGTTCATGAGTTTATCAAGATCAATAATTGTGCTGATGTCGCTTACGTTTATGTTTTCCTGCTCTATTTCATTTTTCTCTGTTTCTGACTGCGCATACATTTCTGGCTTATACACATCCTGTGAGTAGCTGAGCTCCTGTTCTACCTTCTCAGCTTTATGCAGATTTAGGAAATATTTGAGATTTCTTTCAGGGTATGTCACTAATGCAAGAGGCAGTTTGTATATGCTTTTGGTTTCTGCAGTGATCAAGAGGAAGGTGAGTGCTGAGAGACAGAAAGACAAGGTGCCAGCAGGTAGTCCAAACTGAAAAATTAAACAAAAAAAAGTTACCCATTTTACCAGATGCACTGTCATAACGCTCCATTCAAGTGGGCTAATTTTAAAAATGTGCTTCTATAAGATTTTTTTTCAGACAGTCTTTGATTTTCTTCGCTTATCTTTTAAATCATATTTCAAAAGTTTAGCCTTTATTGGTAATTAATGTAAAACTCATCGATATACAAGATAAATCCTCTTGTAACTGCGGAAGATTAATTTAGACAGTATTACTAAACATTTTCTATTTTCCTGTATTAATAAAGTAGTTTAATCATTTTACTCTAATTTCAAAATTCATAACTTACTGTGGACATCACATTTGCAACTGCAGCGCCCACATATGCACAGAAGAATGCTGTAGAGACAAGAAATTGGACGTGAAAATGGATTATCATGATGATTCACTTACAACTATGGCAGGTTAAGAAAGTTGACAGCTGGTTTTTAGATGACCTACCACAGACAATTGCCAGAAGATGAGTCTGCCAGGTGAGGGCATAGAACATCCCCCCTATCGCAATACAGGCCAGGGCACAGTTATAGCCCCACAAACCAAAGTAGATATTTTCAAATGGTGCAGCAAGTGCAAGACCTGGAAAATGGAGACAAGTTGGCATTGTATATTACTTATAATCACATCTCCAAAAAAGTTGGGTCCAATGTAGTACATGCCCCTATGCCTACTTTATTGGAATGTATTGTAGGCACCACGAGTAGAAAAAGTTGATATTGACAAAACAGTCAAATTGGTTGGATTAAATGTAAATAATCTTTTTATGTGTTTTCAATTTGTTACTGGTCGTTTCATTCACTGTCTCAAATTTTTGGATTCAAGGTTGTGCAAGACGTCCAACTTAACAAAGCAGTATTCCCTTTATTTGAATTTAATGCTAATTGTGTCCATATAGGCTACAGATTTCTGCTTTCTCACAGCAAACTTTTGTTTATCTACTGTATGATATGAACTGCTCTGTTTTTCCATGGCAATCATTTGATATATATTTACATTTGTGTAACATTGGTTAGATAATTTAAGTTGCAAAGAGGCCATGTCCACATCAAAACACGACACATTCATTTTAATATTCACACACCACCTGCCACAGCCATCACTATGCCGGGTTAAATAGGCAAAACCCTTACCTCCCACCATACCAATAGCAGAGCCAATGACTGCATGCAAACAAGTAACTGGTGATGAAATGAACAAGGCAATAATGACAATTCCTCCTGTCCATGGATTGTCACACCCATATACTTGTCCAATTCCTACAGGCACTGCACGGAATAGCTAGGAAAAATGAAAAGAAAAGATAATCAGTTCTAACCTCTCTGTTTATATATTGAAAAAGTGCAGTCTTATTTTTTCTTGCCTAAGTAATGCAAAATACAATGCCAGTTAAAGGTTTTTGAACACCTGCAATCAAGCCACTGGAGATGTAAAAGCATGAATGTAAACGCCTTTGTCTCCACAAACAAATTCTCAATTTGCCATACTAACAGCTGAATAGATTCAAACTTTTTATTTTTTTTTTTAAATTTTTTTATCAACAAGATGTGTCAAATGGTTCTCAAGGTTTGCACTCAACACTAGAGCAGAAGTTCCCACAGACGTACGCCACTTGTTAGTGGCTTCTTTTTGATTTTTTTTTTGGGTCCAAATAGTCCAAAATTAGGTTGATTTAGGCGACTATCCTGTAAAAATACAGATTTTCAATGTCTCATTATTCACATCGTACCTTAGGGTATTAATGGTGATATGCATAAGTTAAAACTGCTAAAATGTCACTAAAACATAAACAAGAACATTAGTAAAGAGTTCAAAACCTTATGACTCACAGTGTATACATAGGTTGCACTTATATAAGTAGTGTAAGAGTAAAATAACCATTCAGAATGTTTTAGCTCAACCAGGCAAAACCAAAACAGCAGCTGCATTGGATCTTGCACATACTGTATTTCTGCAGTTAAGTCAGCATCTCTCAACTATTTAGTGGCAGTCACACACGGATGTATCATTTACTTCCAATCTGACCCTCAATTTCTTTGTCGTTTACCAAGTCGATTATTGAATATGCATCTTATTTTCAGATTCACATGTCTTCTGCTGCTTAACAGACACAAACTTTTGCTATAACTAGATTTACATTACCTTGACCACATCTACATCAGACCAGGTGATGTTTGGGAGGGATGTACTTGGCTGAATGAGGACTTGGGGGAAGTGATGGTTGTAGTGGCCAGTAGCTGCCATGTGCATGAAGAGTGCAATGTTGAAAGGAAGGGTCAAAACAGGAAGGTCCCATCTGCTGAATATTGAAGACAGCGCACTGGAAACTATGGGACTGGGAGAAGGCAGAAGAGTCAATCAATATTATGAGCCATTTTTGAGATGAACATTGTCCAAATGAAAAAAAATAAAAAATAAATAATAATAATAACAGTAGACAGGAAAAAAGCTTCAAATTATTCATGGTGCGAGCCAAAACTGAACCATAGTTTTCTCAACATCAATGATCAATTGTAATGTGTACTACAGTCAAAAGCTGTTCTGTACAAGTTTCTTGTGAGAATAGAATATATCCATCCTGCCTTAAATGCACGGAAGTTGACTAATTTTTGCTTCAAAAACTTTTAACAAAGTGATGATAATTAAAGAAAAGGTGCAATAATACTGCTGAAACAAACTTATAAATTAATGATGTTGAGCACTCTTGCGCCTTGAGAAAAGAATATGTATGCGTATTCTGTGATGAAGCATAATGAACATGCTGAAAAATTGTTTTACAATTACCATGTCATTGAGACGAAGATATTTGGAAGTAAAAGCCACCAATACCAGTCACCCTTATCAGAGAAGATTGCCATGGTAAGACCAACTAGGATTCCATTGTATCCATATAGACCCGCAGCTATGGCTCCCCTTGAAAGAATAAAGATAGGGAAAACCTTACAATAATAACAAATCAGCAGATTTATAGGTCAAATTGTTATACATTTTGCTAACCAATAATTACACTGTAATGCTGACTCTGTTTTGCTCTCATGAACATTGCCTGTCATATTTCTCATAAGCAAGACATGGGGACAAAAAATGGATTTAGGAAAAATATATTTGTGGCATTAAGCATTGCTATATTCAACTAAAATCATCTTCCTCAAATAATATGCAAATCATATCAATTGGCTTAACCATCATTTAATCCACAGTTGGCTTGCAAACTGAGATAAAATCATCGGGGAACCATTGCTGTTGCACTACAATACTGTTACTCTATCCATATGGGGAGGTAGAGTGGGCAAACAGTTAAATAACTTTTCCAGTATAATGCTAAATGCTACACTAGCACATTTCACCATAAACGGTAAAAGCAGCAACCTGTCATCTACGAACTGTCAAGCTAGTTAAGAAGGGCATAATACTTTTGCTTACAAAAACAGTTCAAAATGGGCGGAAAAATAGTGTGGATACCTGTTTTGATGAAGAAGGAGGGCTGATATAGTGGCAAACAGATTGCCCACAAATCCATTTAGAGCCCACCATCGGTTCTGTAGTATTAATCCGGCAAAGATGATTAAGCCACTTAGGGGATTGTTCACTAACATGACCTGTGCTGCTCCTCGAAGCACCCAGTCTACCAGCTGTAGAAGGATAAACTGCCCTAGATTTCAACAGAGAAAATGCAACACTATAGCTGGTTGTGACCAGTGTAGCAGCCGCAATTGTCAGAGTAACACTGCTTTACTCACTGAACAGCAAAACAACAGAGAGGTGATGATATGCAGCATCTTGTTATGTGTATTCCATATTGGCAGCTGTGATCTCAGTAAGAACTGGACCAGGCTAATAATGAAAATCAGCCAAAGTAAAATAACTCACTGCCTTTGCCAACTTTAAGTTTTTTATACGTGTTTCTATAAACAATTCACTAAATATATCAAACCAAGCATTGTTTCATGAACCAACAGGACTAGTTCCCACACTTTCTTTTTAGAATGAAGGATTATTCTATTCCTAAAATGAGTATCTCACTGAGTGATGAACGTTTGGCAAAAGCGGCAACAAGTGGTTCGCCACTTTTTTGATGACTTTTTGGCAATCCTAGAGTTGTGAACTATTCACCAGTCAGTGAGATACTAATTGGCAATTTGTCGATGACCTTCTGGTGACTTTTTGGTGATATTTTGGTGAGTAATTGACAAACAGTTCATGAACAGTTGGCAAATCCCTCCAAACAGTCAGCGACATTTTGACGAATGTGGCGACTGTTTGGAGAACAGTTAGCGACTAATCGAAGAACAGTCTGTGAATAGTCTGCGAATAGGGTGACCAAATGTCCCGCTTTGCGTTGTACCGCACAGCATTTTCGTCTTTTTTCCAGCACCCTGCAAATTGAGCCTCTGTCCCGCATTTTTATTGCCTTGGGACACTGTTCTAAAATCATACGCTTATCCAGTAATTGATAGTTTAATACCGGTCTACATCTTGCGGTTATTTTAATTACATTTTCTATTGGAAGTTGTACATTACAAACGCAATTGAAACACAGTATTCGATTGGTGCTGTAAATGAAACAAAAGCTGATAAATAATAAATGAAATTCTGAACATACTCATAAACTCTTTAACGGATTGAATACAGCTGACAAGTAGATTACTGCTGCTCAATGGCTACATTGGACTTTATAGGGGCACTGATGGTTACAGGACTTTTTGTCCCCGAATTGTTTGTCCCTGGACTTTTTCTCCCCGGTCTTTTCATCCGCGTGGACTTTTTGTGCCCAGACTCTTTGTCCCCAAGGACTTTTTGTTCCTGGACTTTTCATCCCCAGATTTTTCATCCCTGGATTTTTTGTTCATGGGCTTTTCGTCCCCATTGAGTTTTTGTCCCTGGACTTTTCATGCCCAGACTCTTCGTCCATGAGGATTTTTTCGTCCCTAGAGTCTTCGTCCCCAAGGACTTTTCGTCCCCAGATTTTTCGTCCCCTAATGATATTGAAACATGCCACCATTGTTGACAGACAGATAAATGGACGCGATGGACGGATCAGTGTGATATAAGGGTAAGGGTTAGAGTCATAATGCAGGAAGAGGGCAAAGCATTATTGGGGATAAACAATCCAGGGATGACGAGTCCGGGGATGAAAAATTCATAGGGATGAAAAGTCCACGAGGACAAAAATTCCTAGGGGACGAAAATTCTGGGGACAAAAAGTCCGGAAACAAAAAATTTGGGGAGTAAAAGTCCAGGGACAGAAAGTCTGGGTACAAAGAGTCCTAGATTTGGGCAATGACACGGCCAAGGATGTGTAGTGGTTATGAGAGCTTTTTCATCAGTGAGTTTGATCTCCTACAATATAACTGAGAATATAATTCCTGAAAATATCTGCAATTTTTTATGTTTTGGCACGAAGTGGAGATTACACAAGAGTAACGTTATGTTTCTCTCCAGTATCAATGGCCAGACAGCTGCACACTATCAATGTAGTTCGTGGAAGAAAAATGACTGTTCAAAAAAACTGAGCTGAAAAATGCTATGAGTTCTGCCCTAAAGCATGGCAAATACTAAATTCGTTAACTATTCTCAAACTATTCCGCAACTAGTCTCCGACTATTCAGTCTATTCGCCAACTATTCTGTAAGTATTCTTCAACCAGTCGCCACATTCCTGAGGGAAAATAGTTGACAACCAAAAAGAACATTTGCAGACCGTTTGCGGAACAGTTGGTGACTGTGGTGAGTATTTGCGGACCATTTGGCGAAAAGATTCTTCAAAATTTTGAACATGTTCAAAACTCCCTGGCAAATGAAAGTGAGATTGGCGAATGGTTGGCAAACATGGTGACTAATTGGAAACTATTTGCAGAATTTTTGCTGAATGAATGGCGAGTGTATCCAATCGCCACAGTCACTCACTGTTCACATGCCAAGTGAGATACACATTTATCTGATAAATTTATCAAACTGATCTTATAAAAAATGATTTCGCATCTACAGTATGATTGAAACTTGTCTCATACACATGAATGACAGGAATGAGAACAACTTTGTTCCATAAAATATTCATTGATAATATCTCACTTTTCATCCATTCTCCAAAGATATTCATGTCTCCTGAGATGTAAGAGAAGGCATTGTAGGGAGGAAGCTTGGCCTCCTGATCTGTGGATGGGACTTGTGGCTGTTGATTTTCATTCTTTTCTTGGGCTTGATTTTTTGGATTTGTGGACATCTCAGTTCTTGGGTTCATTGCGAGACGCTCCTGCTGCAGATAGATATTCAGCTTTACTACATGACAAATAAATGAATTTTAACTAACGATACAGCCATTTTCTGCGTTGTTTCTGCAGGTTTGGACAATCCAACCCAAATTCAAATATCTACAGGAAATTGAAGAACACATTTGAAAATATACGTTGAATATGAAAAGTCTACAGATCTTGAAATTGAAGGTGGCTGAAGAGTGTATAGTTTAATCATGAAAATTTTGTTTACAGCAGCATCTAGAGGACAACACGCTGATACCTTTGCCTTTCTCGGCTGAACTCTGTCATTGGGTTGGGGGGGCTTACGATATTATTTGTTGTTCTTTTTACATTTTCAGATATTTAGAAGATCACATCAGTGATGGGAAAAGTCTTAAATTCATGGTGTGGCTATATCTGGCTTTATGTATAAAAAGAAGGCAAATTGAATTAGTTTAGACTTTTTATATCAATCACAGATTTAAATGATTAATTTCTATTTCCCTTGAATAAGCTGCAGTGCAACAATTTCTATTACACCTACAAATGATGCTGAGCACATACAAGATGATAATGTACTTTGAAATATGGGGAAATGAATAACAGCGGGAAAAACCCTATGGAAAAGATTTGTTGGCGTTCTGACACTGAGTTACATAAATTGTTGTCCCATATTTACCCAGATGTTTATACACAGAAAATTCCAGGTTTAACTTGCCAGTGCTGTCATTTTAAGCGTTTTCAACAATTCCAGTTTTTCATATAAGGTCTGCAGCTCGTCAAAGCTAGTCTGTGGCTGGCCATAGCTGGTTAAGATGATTAAATGAATAGTGGATGAACTGACTACGCGACAACCAACTGGCAAGCAGCTGGTCAACCAGAAAAAAACAAGCTAGAAGTGTTGAAAACACTGCATAAACCAGCATATGCTGGTTTAAGATGGAATTATAAGCATGAATTATAAAGCCAAAGCTCCATTCTATCTGACAGGAGTACAGCATTTCCCATTAGGAATCAGCAGTGCTGTTTATTGTGAAAAAGGTTAACCTGAAGCCATGCCTTTTAGACATCACTGCAAGTGAATGCCGAAAAGAATTGCACGTAGAAAAATGTCAAATAGTTTAGCATTACATTGTCAAGATCATAAAACTGGTAGTAATTGCTCGCATGTGTTGTCCTACCATAAAAAAATGATTAGACTTCAACTAAGACAATAAAGCCAAACATCTTACAAATTCATAATGATCACATAGGTACTCACTATCAAAAGAGCTGAATTTGAAGGCTATTCTGCTCTCAAGGACAGCCTCTTCCAAGTTGAAAGGAGAAGGAAGGGTTAGCGTCTTCACTCCTGTTACAAAACAAAAATTAGGTGCATTAATAGAATCATTGCAGGCCACTCTTATAAAAAAATTACTATTGTTTAAAACAGTATTTATCCTGTAGTTCAATGCACTACAGTAAATCAATGATATTTTCTTCATCATTATTATTATGGTAATATTATGGTAAGGCAGACCATATTGACTTGTAATACCATGATACTGCCCATAGTAATGCTATAGTTGTGCAAACTATTGTAATGCCATGAACTGCTTATAGTAATACTTCAGTTGTGTGAACTATAGTAATACCATGATAATGCTGACTACAATAATGCAATAGTTACATGGACTATAGTAAAAATAAGATACTGCTGATAATTGTAATAGTGTAGTTGTAAAAACAATAGTTATGCTACAGTTATGCGCATAATGAGGTGGACCATAGTAATGCCACAGATATGTGGATTACTTCTGTAGTTATGTATACTGTGGTAACACCACAGTTGCATACACCATGTTATGGAGACTCTTGCAGTGTTAATTGTAATGGGAAAAGTGTACACATAATTGTACTCCTAGAGCTATATATATAATGCTGGGATACATTGCCAAAAGTATTGAGTACAAATCCAAGGAGGTCATATTTCTCTATACAACACATTCGTCAGACCACATCTGGAGTATTGTGTATAGTTCTGGGGTCCATACTTTAAGAAAGATTCAGAGGCTCGAGAAAAAGTTCAGAGAAGAGCCACTGAACTAATTCCAGGTATAAAAGATGAAAGCTATGAGAAGAGGCTGAAGATCCTTTATCTCTTTAGTCTTAGTAAAAGGAGACTTAGGGGTGATCTGATTGAGGTCTTTAAATATGTTAAAGGGATTAACAAAGTGAATTATATAGGATTCCTTCGGCCAAGTTTTGTTTGTAGAACTCGGGGTCACAGATGGAAGTTGACCTTGGGTAAATTTAGTGCTGATATTAGGAAATATTTTTTCACCCAAAGAGTAATTTCGATGTGGAATAGCTTGCCTGACCATATTGTTGAGGCAGAAACCTTGGGAATTTTCAAGACCAGGCTTGACTTAAATGGAAAGGGCAGTATACCCAAACTGATCTCTATAGATATTCTGTATTTACAGAAGTTTCACACCTCTTAACACCTATAAACACCTCGCATTTTCCATATTTGTCATTTATAACTGTCAAAAAAAAAAAAAAAAAATGTTAGCCATTAATCGATTTTACTCGAGGTTCACTCTGTGGGGGCCATTCATTAATATAATCAGTGAGATACTCAAGATTGTGATATTTAAGCAGATTTATGTGTCACATCAGACTGTTCCCATACACTGTTTTTGCTCATAGTTGTGAAAAGTTATGTGATGTTATTTGATTATAACACACACATCCATGAACTAGAAAAATCATATAATCATGTAGCAGCAAAGTCTGCGTAGGGAGGTGGTCAAATGGACGGGTGGGACAACAAGTCAGTGGGATTTTACACAGGAGTTTGATTCCCATTTTCAACAGCGAGTTTAACCTTTACAACTGAGAGTCACAACTGTCTTTCAAAACCACAATCACCATTTCCTGACCCTGAACGTTAGCTTATTCTAATTGTCACTTTATCTTTTTAAAATTGCAAGTTTAACATTAGCAGCTGCGGGCCACTACTGTCTTTTACAAAGCATAATCGCCTTTCCCTAACCCTGAATTGTAACTGTAACTTCGGGAAGAAGACCTAGAAACGTTAACTGAAGTCACTAGGTTTTATCTATCTGTTGGCTCATCTCTAACTGTGAATTTTACATTTACAATTACAAGTCATCGCTGTCTTGTAAAAACCATGTGACTCTCCAGTAAAAAACATGCGTTGATGAAAAAATTATGCTTCAGTTTTTGTAAGATATCATATGAACTGTTATATGAGGATACGTTGGTTAGATACACTGTTCTACTGCTTGTTAGTGTTCCAAAGTATGACAAAAATTACTATGAAACATGTTATGAACAGTAATGAGTCTTCACCAAAGCAATAGTTCTGTGTTGGTCGGTGTGTGTGCTTGACCTTACCAAAATAATTTTTGCCAGCAATTGTTCAGATGTTTGTATCTTGCAATGCTCAGTACACTACAACTGGGCCTCTGTTAACCTTAGGAATAACATAAAAAACAAGATCGTTAGCATAAAACATGACACATTTTAATTGCCCTCTTTATTATTTGTCACATTAACGATTAATTCTGTTGCTGCAAGGCCTCTTTAAAGCTTGAACATTCAAATTGACATCAGGTCTCTCAACAATCCTGAGGCCGAATTCAAGGAGGCAGTAATTATGGGATTATATATACACTTTCAAAATGTCATTTTAGACATGATGCCTTTGACAAGATAATAATATCCTGTGATACATACTTTATACCAAACACACTGAGATATTCTTGAGAATGTGTGCCTTAATACCTGTGGCTGAGAAAAAAAAATAACGCAGCTGTATAGTAAAGATGTTTGTTTCATCTGTTGTACTTTTCAGTGTGATATTTAAATAGTAAAACTAATT
Organism: Gymnothorax javanicus; assembly: GCA_029692085.1. Taxonomy (NCBI): domain Eukaryota; kingdom Metazoa; phylum Chordata; class Actinopteri; order Anguilliformes; family Muraenidae; genus Gymnothorax; species Gymnothorax javanicus. The sequence continues at coordinate 161,145,624 of CM056194.1, read as the reverse complement.
CCCTAGCTTTTGCAATTTATTGCCAAGCTTTAAATATTACAATCAATTCCACCTTATTATTCTCTCAAAATTGTATTTTGGGTGATGTTTTGAAAGCAATGTACGGTACATAGTGCTGCATGTTGTTGTATTTGCCTTTTTGAAACAGCTAGAAGACTAATAAAATGAATTGTTAAAGGTCCCCTATCATGCCACCAGGTGCACAACTAATTAGCCATTATAAGCCAGTTCAAAATCTCCCCTTCCTGACATGACAAGGGGGAGTGATCACCCAGAATAATAAAATCTGATTGATTGCTTGGCTGAAGTTGATCAGTTCTTCTTGCCTGTGGTTGGTTACTTCCCCATGTGATGTCAAGAGGGGAAAGATTTTGAAATGGCTTGTAATAACTAAGTGGCTGTGACCTGGTGACTTAATAGGGATCCTTTAAACTATTGTGTACCCTCAGATTGTTTAGAAATACTGTGGAATTGATAGATGGGAGAAAACAATTCATGATTAATTAATAAGCCAGTAGCCTACTGACTGCATTTATTCCTCGTATGAGAACTGAAAGAGACAGATGGGCTACCAAGGCTACCTACGGTAGCTTTTAACATTAGGTTTTCAGGCTCAGAAATGCTCTTTTTAAAATGTTAGACTAGTCACTGATTTACTTACATGATGAGGGTGAACGGAAACCCAACATCATTGAAATGAAAGCGAATAAGTGGCTACTTTCCGTATTCAATGGCTATTTGCTGAGAAATAAAAGAAGCAATGGATGATCTGTGTGAATATTCAACCCTCATTCTACCGTCTGGTGTCCGATCAGACATCACAAACATATTCTTTGGTGTGCTACTCAAATTCCATGTTGTACCAGACGATTTTATGAATTTTTTTAGTCTTTCCTTCTACCACATGTAACACACAAAAAAAGGATTTGTACGTGAAGTGACTTGAAAGTTATTGAAACATTTCTTTGGACCCCGGAAGAATTGACACCTGTCTTTACTACGTTCATCACTTTCAGCTACTTTTATGAAATTTATTGGTGAAAAGTAATGATGTGTGCTCCTTTCAGATAAACATGGCGCAAAGAGGTACAGCTGCAAGATACACAGCAGGAGAATAGCTGAGAATTATTTTAGGGGATAATACTGACTCAGAGTTTGAGGACTCATATATTTCTGGAGATGAAGTGGATCACTTGTCAGAACAGTTTGATCACACTGACAGAGGTTGTACCACCTCAGTCTGATAAAAGTCGAGTGCAGGCTCTGACCCCAAAATGTTGACAAGAAAGTCAGACAAGAATGTGTCACCTGGAAGAAGCCAGTGAGCTCTACCCACAGTAAGCAGCAGGTTGTTTGTGACAGATGTTCTTCGATATCTAGTTCTAAATATTTGTTGATACAAAAAAGGAATCAAGCATCCTCAGCGAGTGAAAATATATTACTGATTTACAAGAAAACAGTAATATTCTCTTACTTGTGTTTTGTTTGTGTGATTCAGAGGATATATAGAAGCATTTTGTAGAAGAATTGTCATTTTCAGTTCTAATATTTGAAGAGGTGGTAAATAAATATATTTGCATTGTTCAGTCTACAAAATATTGTTTTATTTCTACTTTATAAGTAGAAATTACCCTGGGGTCCGATCTGACCCCACACGGCAAGATTAAGGTGCAATATGGCATGGTAGGATGAGGGTTGAATAACACTTATTATAACGTCTTAATAAATAACCTGTTGTGTCTTTTCATTCAGAATGTGGGATTCAGGACAAAATTTTGCATTTTTTGCGGGAGCAGGCAGGCGAGGGATAGATTCTCGCAGGAGTGGGCAGGGGCAGGAATGAAACATCTTTCTCGTGAATACCTTTATAATATAGTTAATCTAGTAAAAGCATTTGGTGCTGCGATTGATCAAACACGGAGAGGAATTTTTATTTATATTTTATAATTTCCCTAAAGTCAGTAATTCCTCTGAAATGGGAATCATTTGTAGGAGCCAGAACCAACAGAAAATTATGAGCATGCTAAATTTAATCAATATATTACAGGGAAAATTAATAGCACATTCCAGTAGATCCCTCTAGTACTTAGCTATATGCCAAGTGAAGCTGGAGTTGCCAACAATATGGCACAAAGAATCATACAGGAAGCTACTGATAAGAAAATCCCCCTCTCACTCAAAAAATTCATTTGCCACCAAAAAAAGATCCTATTGGCCACTACAACTACCAACAGTGCTGGCTTTTCTGGCTAGAAAATCAGTCGGCCATCTGATAACTGCCATTCAATGCCATTTGCCACTTAAATGGCTAGGAGTGTGGGCATGCTCCAGAAGGAAAAAACAGCCAGTGAGATGCCACCAATTAAAGATTGAACCCCTCCTGATCAGTGTGAAGGAGAAAACAATTTGCCCTCACTATTTATACAGCATTTACTTCCAGATATTAGAGGCATTTTTCAAGCATTGTGAAGAGTTGCTCTTTAAAGTTATTTGGCCACTTTCTGGGATAGAGTGACCACATGTCCGGAGCAATGAGGTATGGGCAATTCTCCATCCCAACGAGATCAAGTTTTGTTTTGTATCTTTTCTAAGCCTCACTATCAAAACTTTCCATACAGTAGTACACCAGGTCTGGGTGACAAATACTCTTTAAATTGCACAAAAACTTCAACAAAAAACCTTTGTGACCAAGTAAAGCAGGACCAACGACAAAGAGGAAAAACCGTTATTTTCCCCTTTTCCAAACAGAATCACAAAGTGCAGTCCGATGACCAAGATGTCTCACCAACTTCGAGGATCAATCTTCGACATTACCACAGTACATGGCCCAGTAAACCAAAACAAAAACTGAAAAGAACCCTTGTAGTGAGAGTGTAAAGGATGAGCTTTGTGATCCGGTCATTTCATTATTAAATCAAATCAATGTAGGCTATCGAGTAAAATCCCCTCTCCTTCAGCAGGACACATTATTTGGATAATTCTTAATACTAACTGCTCCTTCGCTGATCCCAGCACTGACCCAGTAATGGCCAGAATGATTTTACATTAAAACCAAATTAAATGCAGACAATTTAACAGCACAGCATTCCACAATATTTGTAGGACTGACTAGTTAATAGGCCAGGTTATAAAGGTATGATAGTTTTTTTTTTTTCAATGCTGAAATTTTATGCAAATGTAACGCTTAAGCCGGCAAAAGAAGCAAAATTTATCAGTTATTACCTTGTCGAACTGCTGCAGAAATATAAGTGAACATGAATGTAAAAAAGAAGCAAGAAAAAAACAAAATTGTGAGAACCTAGTCATTTATTTTCGCTGTTTATCTCAGACAAACTGTTTCAAAATTAAATGGGAAACAATGCTGTTATGTTTGAATATGGTTACTATTATTAAAATGGCTGACATGTGGACCTCACTGTCCTCATTCATAGCTACTTCACCTTACAAACATTCATACATACATACATGCATGCATACATACATCCAGAAAAATAGAAAATTACCTGAGATTTAAGGCAGGCAGGTGTAAGAGTGCCTAGTCATGGATTTTGGCTGTCCCATTAATTGGCTGTGCTGAGGAAAGATATGTTCCTTTAGATCTGCCTCAATTTTATACTCTGCCAGGCTGCTCCACCTTTCACATAAGTTTTGCTTGGAGGTAAAATACACAAGCACACACCATGTACATATTTAAGGAATGTACCACAGAATCTTTTACTCCTCAGATCTGAGGCAGTCTGAGGCAATCCAACACATATTTGTGGCCATAACAGAATTTTTTATTTCCGGTGATGTAAACATCCTCAGAACTTGCCGAAGCGCACATCATAAGAAAGTTTTGAAGCTGCTCTAACATATGACAGAAAATTGTGTTATTCATCGTGTACTACATTTATTCTTTGGCACAGGGGACAAGTGTTTTTTTTTATTTGATTTAATTAATTTATTTTTTAAACTAAGTTAACCTATTAAAGTGAGATGGTTTAAAAAAAAAATCCAGTCCAAACTTGTAAGAGGCTTATGCCTATATATTCATTTTAAATAAAATCAGCGATTTTCACTTGGTCTGGCCTAATAATAGTTCATCAGTGGGTTTCCCGATAACACTGGATCTAACATTGGAGTGTTTTTAAGAGATTCTTAAGCAACGGACGTTCTCTCATTACGTGGGTTAGTTCAGAACGAACAAAAGAGACGCTTTAGTTATGAACGTGTTTGGGAAACCCACATTATTTTAAGAACGATTGTAAGAGTCATTTAAAGAGGTTCTTAGTGTTAAGAGGCTTTCGGGAAACCAACTGCAGAGTAACTTCACTTTACTTGGAGTAGGTGGACATGAGCCTCTTACACGTGGACTGAACATAAAATAATAATAATAATAAAAAAATTAAAAACGAATCTTTTAAAGGTTATTTTAGAACATTTTGTACTATTAAAGAAAAGAACAGTTCCTTATGCCCAAAGACTAAATTTCATCCAATAAGAAAATGGGTGTATCTCAGAAACCACATGGAGCGCAATCACATATTTGGTGTCTATGAATGCAGAACAAGTTGAAAATCAAAGATATGCATATTTGTCTGGTGGGATTTTTTCAGCTTAATTTTAAAGTAAGCCATGAACACAATTCTAGTTTTTCCTATTATTTCCAAAGTCCCCACTTCGGCCATGAATAAAAGTATGATTTTTGTTCATTCAGTTTAACAATCAAATGTGTATGGTTTGATACTTGTCCATAATTTTTATATAAAAATCATAACCTAAGACTGATCAGAACAAATTCTATGATATGTCTTCTTATTAGACTAAATATAGTTCTTGGGCACAAATTAGTTAATCATGGGATACTCCACTATCATAGTAAAACATGCCTCTTGACCAATTTAGGGTTCTGTGAAGGTGATATCAAAGCATGAACAGGCTTCTTTTGTCAGTACTCGAAATCCCATACAAAAAAGTATAATCTTGCACTGCTTTTGAGAGTCGTTCATCATGTTGAGAGTTTATCATTCTTATGAAAGAATGATGGATGATGAAAGAAAGTGCTGTGCGTTCTTATATGGCCTTGCCTAAAAGTGCATGCCTTTGCTTTCAAAGTAATTTTGTCAATTCAATTCAAACCACAGGTCTGAACAGTTATGTTCTCAGCGGCAGTATCAAAGGCCTCGGTAACCTCACCTTTCAAGGCGTAATTACTGAAACCTGACACAGTTTGCTTTGACTGATTAGTAACAGTTGCTAAGACTAATCAGTGTAGTGACTGTCCAGTTCTTTTTTTTATTGCATTATTGTATATTGTATCACAAAGTTATCATGCATTTTCCTCCTCACATAAATGATGATGCCAAACGTTAATATATTCTTCCAAGGTTCTGAACTCATGTAGCTAATGAAATGCCACAATTTTGCATAAATTCGTTTGTGAGGCTTATTGAAATTAATGCCTTTTCCCCATATTTTTGGTATGGTTTGATATGCTTCCTTCCTCTTCCTATGTATACTTTTGAATGCTTACAGCACTTTGACAAAATCCAGCACAATCTTGTGATAAATATGTTATGTTAATTAGGCTGGGTAAAAGGCTAAAACAAGAGATGGAAGTCATAGAACTTGTCCAGGTGGTTACAAAAGAACCTAGAATAATGTCTGAAGAACTGCAGCCCTCACTTCAGCTACGTTCTTTGTTCATGATTCCAAAATAAGAAAGCGTCTTGGCAAAATTGGCATCCATGGAAGAGCTGTGAGGTGAAAAACCACTCCTAACCAAAAAGAACACAAAAACTCATCTCACATTTGCCAAAAACATCTTGATGACCTTCAAGACATTTGGGATAATATCGGGCGGATTGATGAGTCAAAAGTGGAACTTTGTGGAAGACATGGGTCCTGTTACATCTGGCATAAAGCTAACGCAGCATTCCACAATAAGAACATCACATCAACAATGAAACACAGTGGTGGTATTGTGATGGTTTGGAGCTAAGATCCTGCTTCAGGACCTGGGCAACTTGCCATAATTGATAGAACTATGAATTTTGTTTTCCGCCAGACAATTCTGATGGGAAGTGTCTGGCCATCAGTTTGTTACTCAACTCAACTCAAGCTCAAGGTCAGTTGGGTTAGGCAGCAAGACAATGATCTCTGAATGGCTCAAAAGAAACAAAATGATGATTTTGGGGAGTTGTAGTCAAAGTCTTGTCCTCAATCTGATTAAGATGCTGTAGCATAGCCTTCAACAGGCAGACCCCGCTCAAAAATCCTGCAATGTGGCTAAATTAAAAGAATTCTGCAAAGATAAGTGGGCCAACATTCCTCCACAGTGATGTGACTCATTGCCAGTAATTGCAGGTGTTTTATTGCAATTGTTGTCACCGAGGGTGGCAGAACCAGTTATTAGGTTAACGGGGGCAATTATTTTTTTCACAGGGGTGATATAGGTTTTGAGTAATTCTTTACGTTCAATAAATGAAATGATCATTTAAAGGCAATATTTTTTTGTTTACGCGTGCTGTCTTTGTCTTGTATTAAAATTAGTAGGATGATCTGAAACATTTACATATGACAATTAAGCAAAAATCAAATGAATGGAGAAGGGGGCAAATACTTTTTTTCACAGCACTGTGAGTGAACTACAAGTACTTCAATTCTTCTTAGACTAAATTGGCCCAGTTTAAGTTTATTATTTGATGTGTGCCGCATGTAAACTTATGGATATGCTTTTTGAAAAATTATGATATTACATACACTTAACAAAAATATAAATGCCACATTTGACACTTTTAAACTTTAATTAGCATTAAGGGTTTTACAATATATTAAGTCATACACAGTTCATTTTATTGTTCTATATGCAACAGATTACTGTTCATTAAAGCAAGATAATGGCATATGGCAATCAGGGATACTCGTAGACACGGTTGGGATCACAATGAAGACGACGAGCGTGTAGGTTCACTTCTCTCAGGTGGTTCGGGACAGTTTGAGGTGTGATACATCTGTTGTGCAGACCAACTGTTTCATCTGCTTTGCATGTTGCTGGTCTGAGGTGATCACGCAAGTGGAGAAGTCGGATTTGACGATTTTGTGCTCGTGTGGTCACACGTGGACGACGAGGGTGAGGTCGATTTGCTACACTGCCAGTCTGTCTAAAACGAACTCCTAAACGCCCAATTGTCCGATAGTGAACATTCAGCTGTGCAGCAACCGCTCTGGTGGACATTCCTGCATCCAGCATTCCTATGGTGCGTTCCCGCATGATTTGCGACATTTGTGGCATGGTGACTTTTGATGAAATATGACATTTTGGGGTGGCCTTTTATTGTCCCCAGTTTTAGGGAGTGTCTGAGTTCTGTTCACGCTGTTTGAGCAGCGTCTGCACATGCCACACCTGTGTTGTGGGTGGAATCAATGCATCACTGAGCAAGTGCTCACTGGCAGAGATGAACACAAATGTTGTATACAAATCAAGACAAATAACCATTTTGCACAATTAAGACATTATCAGCTCATTTAGCGTAACACATTTCATGTTATATAAATAATTTACATGGGGCGTTTATATTTTTGTTAAGTGTAATTATTGTTGTAAATTATATGATGAAACTGCACTTTCAGCACTTTTCCACAACAAAGTAGATGGGATATGGGAAAGTGTGTTTTCCTTCTGTGTGTTTATCCTTCCGTCTGCCTGTCACGCTTCTTTTCTGGGCCTGAATGCCTAAACTGTTTGATAATTCTCAACAAATTCAATACATGGATTCAGCTTACTGTTTTGATGTGCCTCTTCATACTTCTGTCCGTCCTCCTGTCTGTCCGTCCGTCCTTTCTCAAAGTTTTGTTTCCAGGTCAGATATCATGGCACGGGATCTGAGTATTTCATGCTTGTTTTGTGACTATATCGTGTCCATCATACTCCTCTAAACACACATAGGAACTGAATCACTGTTCACTCAGATACTTACAAGAATGGGCAACTCCATGTGGAAAAGCCCTAGGCTGAATTCAGTCCCTGTACCTTCTGGCTGCAGGGTGACAGACTTACCCACTGCACTACTGTGTAACTTGTAAGTACCCTTAGTAATTTAACTCATTCCCTACTGAATACTTTTATATAAAATTGTTGCGTTTTTTCCCGAAAATTACACAATATAAAGTATTGAAGTACAGGTGGCCCATCACCGCGATCGTCAACTGATTTCGTGTTTTCATTGGATTGCGAATGGTCATCCATGCCGCTGGCACCGGCTTACCGTAGGGAATGGTAGAATTCGCCACGCTGTTGGCAACGGCTTGCCGTAGGGAATGAATTAATAGTAGTCCACTTTTTATTTTAAGAAGCTTTATACTGAAGTATTCTTTTAGTTTATGAATGTATACTTTACTTCAGCATTGCTTTAGTTTACAAAAGCATACTTTAAGGATTCTTTAGATGTAAGAGTTTTAAACTTTGATGCCACAGCTAGTTAACATCTGAGTTTTATTTTGTACTGAAGCCGCACTATGAACTATACTACAAATAAACTTATAAGCACTTTGTTAGTTTATTAGGTGCTTACTTCTAGCCTACTTTTTAGTTAATGGAAGTACAATTTTGAACATCTTTTTAGGAGACTACTTGTAAAGGTTTTTATATCGCAAGTATACTTCTAAGTTTTTTAAGTTTTCAAAGTATACTTTGAAAATGTTACATTTGAAATAAGACTTAATTCTTTATATCCCAAAGGAGCACACGGTTTACATGGCCTGTATCAAATGTTGCTGGGTCTTTTGAAAGAAACAGCAAGCTAGCTTGCAATCTACCCATTGACACTGGTTTTGAGTTACGGGTATGGTCAATTTAGACAATGTAGCTCAGTTTTCATCTTGTTGCGTATTATGCATGAAACAAAACAAAAGAGAATTAAAGCCTTATTCTTTATATTTTTGTGGAAAAAAAAATGTTTTAGCAGACATCAAAAAGTCTGAAGTCATTGCTTAATAGCCTACTATGGTATGTGAATGCTGGTGAATATTGCATCTCGTGGTGATGGGAGGGATGCTACAATGTACATTTTAAACTCTATATTATCTGCATATGGTGGTGAGGAAAATGTAGAAATGCATGGCATTCATTAAGTTTGGCATGGTGTGAGGACTGGAGTGGGGGCTTATGGTGGGGGATTGCAGTGCATACCTCCAACCTCTAGAATTCCCACACTTTTAAAATCGCTGATCTGCCCCTGACTAGCGCACTTGAATGAACTTCTTTACAATTTCACATCTATTATGCAGCCAATAGGCAATCACTGTCATTATTATTTCTTAATAATTATTAGCTATGTATTGGTCTTGATTACTCAGAAAATAGATTGTTTGATTGCTTGTCAGGCAAACTTGCATAGGAACAGCTTGAGAGCAATCATGCACTAAAAGGTGAGGTTACCGAAGGCCTTCTAACTCTTTGATGGCACGCCGCTGCATTTTCTATAACAAGGATCATCAACATTTTCACACAGGCACTTGAACTGACTTGGATCATGCACTGCCTATTAATCTTAGGATCAAATGATCCACCCAATAAAGTCACCAAACGTGTTTTAAAAGTATGCATAATTTCTCTTAACATTGATTGATGTCTGACATGACATGTAAGGGGCTTCTTGATGTACTTACCTGTTCTTTCCTGGTCATACCAAATACCAAAAATACTAAAAAAATGTTTGATTTCTTAAAACCGGAGCGATGGGTGAAGGGAGAATTGTTTTACTCCATATATCTAAATGTGGAGCATCTCCACTAATATAGAAACAGCCTTCAATGATGTAGTACCATTTGCCTTGCACTCCTACTTATTGTTATATTTGGAGGGAAATAAAGTATTTTCCCCAGAAACAACTAAACGTGTAGTAAGATTGTATTTTTGACCCATTCAAGCACCAAACAATGGTAAATCTTTCATGCCCAGTTAATTTTAGTCTACTTTTCACAAGTACATTAGAGTTGTAAAGTGTCGGCGATGACTCATCTTTACCTGTTGGCATAGCTGGTGATGTTAACATTGCAACAAGTTGGGAGTGTTCAGATAATTAATTAATCCCATGAGGCTCAATTCTGTTATGTTGATTGCCATTCTTATGGGTTGTGTGTGAGGTGCCAGAAATACAGTTCAATCAATGGGTCGTCTGGCCAACATTTAAGGTGTATGAAGTATAAAAAGCCACTTTTTGGGAAGTTAGGGTAGACTGATACTGCTAAGCCAAATAGAAGTTCTGCATGTTTCTGAGAAGTGCCACTGGAATACACATACCTCTTCCACAAAGAATGGATTGCAAACTTCTTTCTGCAAAGCTTTACGCATGTTTAGGGATGTAAAAAAGTTAATAAGTTGGCCCTTCGGCTAAGTTGCAGACCTGTTGGCCCTTCGGCTAAGGCCAGACCTGTTGAATCAGGAAATCACATAAATAGAACCTGTCTGACAAAGTGAAGTAGGCTAAAAGATCTCAAAAAGCAACACCTCATGCCACAATCTAAAGAAATTCAAGAACAGATGAGAAACAAAGTCATTGACATCTATAAGTCTGGAAATGGTTCAAAGCCATTTCTGAGGCTTTGGACTCCAGTGAACCATGGTGAGAGCCATTATCCACAGATGGAGAAAACTTGGAACAGTGGTGAACCTTCCCAGGAGTGGCTGGCCTACCAAAATTACTCCAAGAGCGTATCGACTACTTATCCAGGAGGTCACAAAAGAACCCAGAACAACATCTAAAGGACTGCACGACTCACTTGCCTTAGTTAAAGTCAGTGTTCATGATTCAACAATAAGAAAGGGACTGGGCAAAAATGGCATCCATGGGAGAGTTCTAAGGCGAAAACCACTGCTGACCAAAAAGAACACAAATGCTCATCTCACCTTTGTCAAAGAACATCTTGATGATCCCCATGACTTTTGGGAAAATATTCTGTGGACTGACAAGACAAAAGTTGAGCTTTTTGGTAGGTGTGCGTCCCGTTACATCTGGTATAAAACTAACACAGCATTTCATAAAAAGAACATCATACCAACAGTCAAACATGGTGGTGGTAATTTGATGGTGTGGGGCTGCTTGGCTGCTTCAGGACCTGGACGACTTACCATAATTGATGGAACCATGAATTTTGCTCTCTACCAGAAAATCCTGAAGGAGAATGTCTGACCATCAGTTCATGACCTCAAGCTCAAGCACACTTGGGTTATGCAGCAGGACAATGATCCAAAACACACCAGCAAGTCCACCTCTGAATGGCTTAAAAAAACAAAATGAAGGTTTTGGAGTGGCCCAGTCAAAGTCCGGACTTAAATCCGATTGAGATGGTGTGGCATGACCTTAAACAGGCCTTTCATGCTCGAAAACCCTCCAATGTGGCTGAATTAAAACAATTATGTGGACCAAATTCCTCCACAGCGATGTAAATGACTCATTTCCAGTTATCGCAAACGCTTAATACTATTGAGGTTAAATCATATTTGCCATAATTTTCAAGTTCTTGTTACATCATTGATGACAATTTTGGATCTATACTCAATGCCCGCTTTAATTGTATGGGGTACACCTTTTTGATACTGGTAAGGACCCACGTCTGCCCCAGTGGAGACTACTGTACATTCTCTGTGACTTTATTGTATCGCAAAAATGCTGCAGGTTTGTCAGCTGTTTGTTCATGCTGCAAATCTCCTGCTACAGCATATCCCAAAGGTGCTTTGTTGAATTCAGATATGGTGATTGTGGAGGCCATTGGAGTACACTGAACTCATTATCATGTTTGTGGAACTTGCTTGGGGTGATGAGTACTTTGTGACATTGTGCGTTATCCTGCAGGAAGTTGCCATTAGAGGATTGGTAGACTGTGGCCATAAAGGGCTGCACATGCTTACCAACAATTCTCTGGTTGTAGGCTGTAGAATTTAAATGATGCTCATTTGGTTTTAAAGACAAATAAAACACTTTTTTTCAGCTCTTGCCCAAAAAAGCACACGTTCTTCAAGTTCCATAAATGAAGAGTTTTAGGGCAAAACAGGTTAACTCCACTGAGTCTGAATTGAGAAAAATGGCTTTCTGTGTAATTACTATTTCTGTAAAACTTTGAATAATGGTCTTTTCTACTATTGTATATGAGCCAAATGGTAACCAATTGGCATATTCATTTCAAATCCAGCCACAGGAATATTCTTGAAAAAAAACAAAAAATTACAGTTTTTTTGCAAAACAAGTTAAATCCATAGCTTGCTTTTATTGCAAAACACGTTAAATCCAATCGAATAAGTATGTTTCTTTGTTGAAGTGCCAGGAAACTCTATTCATTCAATATTGCTGGACAACACAAAATCACACACTCACATGCCTGTGCACATTCACACACACACATACACACACACCGACACACACAACACCACCCAATGTCAGTCTTGGTTCATTGGACACACAAACACTATGGTCCTGAAACACCAATGTGCTTGCATGTAAACAAAAGTTTAACACGCATATACAAACACGCACGCACACACATGCAAACACGCGCACGTACACACGACACCACCCAATGTCAGTCTTTGTTCACTGGAGACAAACACTATGGTCCTGAAACACAAACGTGCGTGTGCATGTAAACATAATTACACACACACACACGTACACACACAAGCATGCATGCACATACACACATACACATGTGCCCACATGCACAACACACACACACACACACAGCGCCCAAAGTCAGTCTTGGTTCATTGGACACACAAACACTGTGGTCCTGAAACACAAACATGAGTGCATGTAACAAAAATACTCACAAACACATATACACAGACAAGCACGCACCCAATCAAGCAAACACACACACAAACACAAAATATGATACACTCGTACACATAAAACACTAATTCTTTGTTGATGCCTTACCTAGGCACAGCCATCTTGGAAAAAATACGCAGTGCTGATTGATCAACTGGATATAACCCGTTTTGCAAACAAACGGAGGTTGCACTTAAGCCATTTTACAAAAAAAACATCAATTTTGCCGATTAAAATCTCTGAATATATTTCACCTGTCAAAAATCTGATTTCACATCAACGTAACACTATCTTTTCTCTATTGTTTGAGATAATAAACAAGCAAAATGTGGATTTGGTGGTTAACCCGTTATGCGATCAAACTCTTCAAATATTTTTTGTGAAATTTTGTGATTTTTATGAACCAAGCAATCAAACCTCAAACCTCTGAAATACAACTAATTAGCACAAGTTCATGAATGCCGCCATTCAGTATATTTTAACCAATCAAAAAACACTGCGAGTGGCAGTGTCCCAGATGTTAAGACCTGCTTGGACACTAGGAAATCGGCTGTTTCACATAACTCTGTTACGGGATTTTCAATGGCGTCCTCTGAGCCCCTGACCCTTAAATGCATATTTGCTTTCAAGCTGTTCCTGTTAAAGATTGCTTGATTAATAATCACACAATTTATTTACCGAATAATCAAGACCAATATATAAGCCTGTAATTATTACGAAATTATAAAGAAATGACAGAGATCACTGATGGGCTACATAGACAATGTAGTACTTAATAGTGATATCTCACGGATGGGAAAAAAAAAAAAATAATCAAATACTTTCTCTGAATTCCATCTCCCGTTTTACAGCCCCAATTCCGAAATAGTTGGGATGAAATGTAAATTGTGAATAAAATCAAAATGCAATGACTTTCAGATCACATGAGCCAATATGTTATTTACAATAGAACATACACTGAACAAAAATATAAACGCCCCATGTCAAATTTTTTTTTGAGTTTTTATTAAGAAAACACTGGAACCGGGATTCGTCTGTGAATAGCACTCTTCTCCAGCGTGCCAAGGGCGAGTCGGTTCCGACGCTGGACAGCGGTGAGATCCAGACCATGGTGAGGACGCCGAGCATGCAAGTTGGCTTCTCGCAGGCGGTTAAGGACTGTCTGTGGTGTGATGCGTCTGTTGTGCAGACCAACGGTCTCATCTGCTGTGCTTGTCGCTGATCTGAGCCGATCCCGCCGGTGGACGAGCCGGAAGTAGCGATCTTGTGCTGGTGTGGTCACACGTGGCCGACGTGGATGCGGTCGATTTGCAGTACTGCCCGTCTGTCGGAAACGAACTCTCAAATGGCCTATCGTCTGATAGTTAACATTCAGCTGCACAGTGACCGCTCTGGTGGACATCCCTGCATCCAGCATGCCAATGGCACATTCCCGCATGACCTGAGACATCTGAGGCATGATGACTTTTGACAAAATTTGACATTTTGGGGTGGCCTTTTATTGTCCCCAGTATAAGGAGTGTCTGGGTACTGCTCATTCTGTCTGATCACCATCTGGAAATGCCACACCCATGTACTGAGTGAAATCACTGCATCACTGAGCAAATGCTCACTGACAGAGAGATGGATTAAAAAATGGTACACAAATCAAGAAAAATATCCCTATTGTACAAGTAAAAGTCAGCATATGCTCACTTAGAGTTGTTAACTCCTTGTGGCATCAATATTTGACATGGGGCGTTTAAATTTTTGTTCAGTGTAATTATAGAGGACTTGAATACACCAACATGTGTCAAAGACTTTACTAATATTTCAGAGGAAACAACCAAAATCAGAACAATTGTTTATTGCAAAATAAAATTCAATAAAATCAAGGTTTCATAATAATTGGCACCCTCCATTTAGTACTTAGTACAACCACCACTGGCAAGGATAACATCATGGAGCCTTTTTCTGTAATTTTTGACAAGGTTAGGGCACGCATTTGGAGGGATTTTGGACCATTCCTCTGAGCAGATCCTTTCAAGGTCCTTCACATTTTTTGGTTTGCATTTATCAACTGCCATCTTCAACTCAGCCCACAGATTTCAGTTTTATTGAGGTCTGGTAACTGAGATGGCCATTGCAGAATGTTGATTCTGTTGTCACAGAACCACTTCTGCGTGGATCTTGAGGTATGCTTTGGGTCATTGTCTTGTTGGAAAGTCCTCTTACGGCCAAGTCCCAGCCTTCTAGCGGAGGCAGCCAGATTGTCAGCCAAAATATCCTGATACTTGGTAGAATTCATTATGCCATTAATCTTAAGCAGTACCCCTGGACCTTTTGAATTAAAACAGCCCCAAAACATGACTGACCCACCATCATATTTCACCGTGGGCATGAGATGCTTATCCTTGCATGCATCTGCTTTTTCAACGCCAAACATGCTGATGCTGTATCCGACCGAAAAATGCAATTTTGGTCTCATCTGACCAAAGCACCTTGTTCCAGTCGTAATTTAAATGACATTTGACAAACTCCAAGCACTTGCCTCTGTGTCTTCTGGTCAGAAAAGGCTTTCTTCTGGCAACTCTTCCAAAGGGCCTGTGGTTGTGGAGGTGGCGCCTGATGGTTTTGAGACCCGGTGACCCCAAGATGCCACCAAGGACAGCAATTCTGTCAAAGTGATTCTTGGGGATTTTGTTGCTTCTCTCACCATCCTCCTCAATATGCTGGGGGGCATTTATGAAGATCTATGACCATCAGCCTCTTTTGATCTGACAGTTTTTTTGTTTTCTTCATGGTGTTTGATGACAAAGGGATATTGCACATGTGTTACCTAATTTTTATGTCCCAGTGAAACAGGAAGTGATACAATGGCTCAATGTAGTTCCCTCATACTTAGATAAAACTTTAATAAGTGGAATTTAATACCTGGTTTAATTTTTGTAGATGTGATTTACAATAATGTTCAAAGGTGCCATTAATTGTGAAACCTTGATTTGGAGGAAATTGATTTTTGATTAAATCAGTGAATGATTTTTGTTGGTTCCATTGGAACATAAATATCGTACAGCATTTTTAACATATTGTTATTTAGAGTTTCTCTATAAATATGTATTTTTAGAACTTTTTTAAATAGTGTTTGTGCATTGCCCGTCGGGGTTGCCAGTAATTTTGGAGCCCACCATATACATTTTTAAGGGTTTTATCGCCTAGTTCAAAGCAAAGAGAAAAGTTAACACTATTATTATCATGGTATGAACAATGTTGTATAATTTGGTCATTTGGTCATGTCAATCATAGCCTACTTTTTTGCATTATTGGGCGTAAATTTCACTCTTCAATTTTAGATTTTAACAAGGAAACATGGGAAGGATAAAGATGAGAAGTGTAGGCCTGTAGGTAAAGCCTAAATTTATCAAATAATATTTGAGGCGAGTAAATTCATGTAAGTTGCAATAAAACGCCTAAATAATTAGTGTTGAAAATAAAATGATGACAGGTTTATGTAGGATAATTATATAGGTATAATAATCTCACCTGGGTATGTTTTTATTCAGAAAAACCAGTATGTCCACATTCCTTGAATGCAGAACCAAAGGTTCTCTTTGATGGCACCGAAGTGGCTGGAATTGCCAGCATTTTTTTTCTTGATTCGGAGAGCGTCAGGAATGATTCCTGATGTGTATTTAGCAAGGAGAGTGGGTCAGAATATGCATGAACACTGGGCAGTTCATCATATTTCTCAAATTTAGACTCTGCTTCGTCTTCTGTATACATTTTGGTGAGAAGAAACAACATTGCTTTTTTGTTTTTGGCTTTGCTTTTTCACAGGTGTGGTATCACCAGCATCTCCTTGTGTATCTCGTCTTGTTTGGCACATGTATTCATCTTCTGTTGGACTCGCACTTTGGTTTGCTCCTATACCCTTTTTGGGACGCCTTCCGGTTGGCAGTTCTTGGCCCAGTGTTTGTCGGTGATGTCCCTGATAGATGTGTCCCAGTCAGATGAGTTCCATTTTGACACATTCCGATTAAACGTGACTGTTTTATAGTATATGGAAGATAATGAACCCTGCTAAAGGTACTGCTAATTTGTTTTATTAATGCAAAAGAAAAGTGTATGAAACCTGGGACACCATTGAATTAAGCCTATGAGAGGGTTTACAATCCAGGCTATGGAGTTTATGGGTTGCACCTACCTGGGATCCATCTATCTGGGCATGACTAAATAGGATTCATCTATCTGGGATGAAACTGTGCATGTCATCATTGAGAAACTTTAACTTTTCATGATTTGGGTCCCAGGTGGCAGCAATAAGTGTAGGATAGAAAGAATTGGACGGAATTCCTGGGCCATTGAGTAAAAGTTTTCTTTACATGACTAGCACTCTGCGGGGAAAAAAAAAGAAAACAGTTTATTTTATGAGAGCACTTACAACTGGGCACACCGCAAACACAGAAATAGAGGTCTCACACACTGGGTTTTAACCAGAGAAAAGTCAGAAAAAAAGACTCAAATAGGACTTGTGCAGTGTTGTAGTCCTAACCATCAGAATTAACACTGTGAAAAAAGAAAAAAAATCACTTCGGAAAATTTCTGAGAAAATGTGATTTTTTTAAAATTGGTCATTTTGACATATTACAAGGTAACTGGTGGTTAAAGACTTTACTGGAAGATTCCTTTTTGGCATCACACTGCTCTTTCATGCCGATGAAAAGCAATTCGTATCATATTTGCCAAAGTATTGCCAACATAATAGTTGCCATGGCAACAAATTTCCTTTTTTCAAATTTAAGTAAATACAAGCTTATTGCAATGACAACAAACTAAAATTAATCCAGTTTTAAATTTAATGAGGCAAAATCTTTACACTCTAAGATTGCCATGAACTAAAACTGACATCGGATTCTTGTCCAATAACTAGCTGATTTCCAAAATGTCTCATTTACTTATGGCATTCAATGAAACATTCACAAACGCGAGGCATTGTACTCCTGTACAGTTTGTCTTAGTTTGTTGATTGAAGAGTTTGTTTCCTTTGTCCTTAACATAGTGACGGCCCCAAAACCTGGCAAAGTCAGCAAGTACCGCTTCGAAAGCTTGTTCACAGAACCGGGCTTGACCACAGTTGCGCTGTACATGCTGACTTTGCCAGGTTTTGGGTGATGACAGTGACAGTGGGAGTGGTTCTTCTGTGTATATTTGAACATACTGTATGTATGCAATATGTGATAGCCACAGGTAGGTGTGATGTAGAGATTAGCTATCCATCGAAAGCGGCAAGCAAAACTTTGATAGCAATGCAGCTATCCAACGATGGGGCTGTTTTGTACGCGCAAGATAAAGGCGCACGTGTAATCGACTGCTTACTTTCGTTAAGGAGCTTGTTTTTTTTTTGGGACATTAACTCTTAAAGCATTTCATGAATAGCATTATTTCTCATACTAAAGAAGCTTCTTACTGTAGGCGCATGTTCGTCATTTAAAAAAAATATCGAATGCTTGCAGGGTGTTCACTAAGGTAACAATGGCCGTGTTCAAAATTTTTACTCTACATAATGACGGCTAGACAGTTTATTAGCCAGCGCATGACAACAACTTTGTCCCATACTTCACAATCACATAACCACCAAGTTATCACAATAACTTTGGTGTTGGTCAGACTGGGATGTTACCTCTGATTGCGTTAAACTTGTGGGATACTGCTTCAAAGCAGTAAGAGAGTTGCTTTGGCAAATTTGGCATGGTATACTACTACTTCTAATACTGTCACTACTACTACTATTACTAAAGACTACTACTACTACTACTACTATTAAATGATAATAATAATAATAATAAGAAGAAGAAGAAGAAGAAGATTAAGAAGATCAGTAAGTTGGCTTTGTCAATGCATGAATTAAAAATCGGCATTTAAGGCAAGTGTAATTGTTATTTAGGGGCTGATATTTCTGCATGTGCAATGATTCACGATACTCGCACTGACTGATCATTGCGCTTATTCCCATTTTCCTCCAGCCTCAAGGACTAACTGGTATTTTTCAGCCAGGGCGTCACTTAACTGGACAGAGAGATGAATATTGGGAGCATAACAGTGGCAGAAACACGTAATGATGATGACGATGATGATGATGCACAAGAATTATTTTCGGGCCCCTTGAGCCCTCTCATTCACAAAATATGCATCTGATCCATTCCGTTTAAGTTTCTGCATGTTAGTTTTATACACCAACCGCAATATACTGGCAGAATATAAAGGCGTTGCATCAGTTTGTGTATATAGACAGGAACAATCTGCATAAGCCCAGCTTTCCATGTAAGATGAAAATTTCATCACGCATTATAGCGCATGGTTCAGCACTTTATTCCGTGCACTGAAATCCCTTTCCTCGTGAACATGTCAGTGAGCATTTTTGTGCGTTGACTGACAACCACGCAATGGTTTCCTACTGTACAAACCATAAAGGCAGCTTTGGTTCATGTGTAATGTAATGGTACAATGTGCAAAGTCATGGTACAGTTGAAATAAACAGGGGAAGAATTCAATTGATACAGTGGACAAGCTGCCAAAATGTGTGCGTTTCAGCTCACATAGAAAGCGGGCCAATCAACTTTGGAAAATATGAAAAATTAATTGGCCAATGTTATTTAGCTTCCCAAAATCTTGCTCTATGGATTAGCAAGCGAGCTATCAAATTAAAACAAATATTAATTAACAAGTTTTGCCACTGAAATTAACATTAATTATTAATCTTAACAATGTTGAACAATTGATAAATCATTTTCCAAATTATTATTTGATTACATGATACTATGTTGCATTATTAGCTAACGTTATTATCATTATAATTCATTCGCGAGATAGCTAGTTTGCTAATGATCTAGCTACGGTCTGATGTCAGCCACGCGATAACTGCTGCACTGATCATGGACCTAAAATGCTTGTAAGTAGCTAGCTAGTCAGTTTCTGTATATCTCAAACATCCCATCTAATCTCTTCATTGACAGCTATTTGAACACTTAGAATTTTATGAAGAAGAACCCAAATTTTGCCTTTTCAGTAAGAGTTCCTTACGTATTTTCCAATCAAAATATTAAAACATATAACCAGAAATACATGACAAAATAATGCATGGCTTACAATGTTGAGGTAGTTGAGAAATCTTAATAATGACAAAAAAGTAGGTCCATAGAAGCAAAAAGTAATTCTATTGCCCTTTTTGCCATTTTAACTCATTTCAGTGAGAGGAAAGAAAGAAAAATTCTTTCTGAGTTTTCAAAGCCATGCAAATTTATATCACCCAGATTCTTTTTTCATCATTCAACGTATTTTTGTAGAACTAAAATCTACAAAACCGGGTGCTAGCTAGGTACCTAATGTTACATGCAGCTGCCAATTGTCTTGAGTTGGCAAAATGGTTGAGCTGGAAATAATAAACCTGTGGCATCTAAAAAACAAAGTTCAATGCTGACTGGCTCACTTTCAGCTGCCAGTTAGCTAATTAGCTAACTTCATTAGCTAGCCAGATAACACCATGGCTAGCTTGGGTAAATGCCAGTAAACAGGGTAAACAGGCACCAGAATTTAGGCAGTTTTACCCTCACCTCTTCTTCTGCTCTACTTTTTCTTTTTGCTCCCATTCTTGAGTTTATTCTCTGATGCCTGCATTTTCCATTAAGTCTTGACACCGAGAAAGGCTGGTTAACCTAAAAAGCTTATTTGATTGGTCACCATATTTCCCATAAATATTCACAACAGGAAAGCAAGACAGAGGATATTTTCTATAATATTAAGAAAAATATGCAGCCTAACCACCACAAAATTTAATAAAGAAAAAATTTCATTATCCAGATCTAACATAGGCTCCTACAAATCATAGACTGATTAAATACCTTAAAATATTTGTCACCATGAAAAAGTACCATTTGACCTTGGTGGTTTTTATAATGCAAAAAATGCTGCATGCTGTTTGTAGAATGCAAGCTGCTGTTGCTCACAGCACTGGCGTCATTGTTAGAGAAACTGCGTGTGCACAGGACTGCGTCAATACTAGTTTTGCCACAATCATGTGCTAACTTGTCCATGAGCCCCATTGCACGCGGGCCCGGGTGCAACTGCAACCCCGGTATTTCGGCCCCTGGGGTGTAGTTATATTTCAAGGGGAGTTTTGCAAGGAAGTTAGATGAAACTAGTGGGAGTGTCATTTAAATGAGGTCACACAAGGCGATATTTGGTATCTTCCTCATACATGAGACCGACCGAGTGTGACCTTGGAGAACCACATTTAAGCTGAAGCGCAACATATTTCTAATTTTACCAACAGGTGCCGACAAATGGAATAATGTGCGACGTAATCAAAGGTATTAAATAATGTATCATGATTATATTGTAGTTCGTTGTATCATGAATGTAAAATTAGTGGCATAGCACTTGTACGCATACATTTGACAGTAATTATAATAACTCAAGCTGCTCAACTCTACAATTCCATATATGGCTTTGTCAAACACAGCTGCTTTCTTCAAATCTGTGGAACTTTTGACCGATTTTAAATTCTACTCGAGATCCCAAGGTTTCCAATGATCCCAATTTCTGCTGCTGAATACGGAGAAATGGCTATAAAATGATGCAAAAGATCTAGATATTTTTTTGATTTGACGTAACTCTGGCCAGAAATGTATGGCATCGTGGGTTTGAGGATTTCACTTAATGTAAGTGTGATATAGCTTCAGTGGAGTGCTGCGATGAGCACCTAAAGATTATATTTGGTCAATTCCAAGGTATTGTCAACCAAATGGTCCCCTCCGTGACAGACACTAAAATGATCCCCAAATGGAAAAGGAGGGGAAATGGAGCTTTTTCCTCTCAAATATAGTAGCGCACTATTATACCCATAAATTGCAAAAAATACTTTTTAGTACATCAACAGAATTTTGTTTGGGGGACGGTTTAGTGTCTCGTCACGGAGGGGACATTTTGTTAAAATACCTCGGAATCGCCCATTTGTAACATTGTCCTTCAAAATGGGTAAAAATGTCTTTTCTTACTTTGAACGCACTTAAAAAGGAATTCAAGCAAAATTGCAGTTTAAAGGGTTAAGTTGAAGCCTGTGTGCTAATCCTCTCAACCAGCTTCACATCACGGCAGGTGTAAATGAGGGCATGGTTGAAGAATACAAATCATTTCAATTGTGACAGAAAGAGAGACTGAAGAAAATACACATTGAACTTAATTTGATTCTGCCCACTCAGTTTAGAATAATAATTTTAAGTATATGGAAAGTGTACTCCGGCCAAAATTTGCATCGATTGACTGAGTAGCCTAAAGAATGCAATATTACCTGGAGGCAGAGAAGCATAAATGGTTAAGAGTGCTGAATTTAACTGAAGAGGAGTTCTAGAGACATCTATCTTTGAAAGTCCTGGACATCTGTAATCTGAGTGATCCAAATTCCTTTCTGATTGCAGTCAAAATAGCAACTCCCTGGGCCTCGTATTCCAATTTGAATTTTGGAAATTTGTTTTCGACGCAAATGATTGTGGTCACAGTAGCAACTCGTAGACTACAATGCAGCCAACTTGAAATTTACTAGAACGTCCAAAAATATTTGGATGACATACTGCCATGACCAAATTGCACAGTAGCCTACACCACCAGTGTTTTATTTGTGGTATTCTGTATTCTAAAGCAGTGGTGGGCAGTGGACAGAGAACAAGGAGGGCGATAAACATGTCTTTAAACTGCTTATTAGTCTTGATCTGTTTTCAGTCAATTTCCCTGGTAAAAGACACTTGAACTCTCCCTCTCAGGTGTAGCTAATTGTCTTCGTTAAGACGAGAAATCAAAACGCACCAGTTGAAGCATAAAAAAAGCATTTCAATCTTTTTCAATTAAACGCTCATTACGCACAGGTTTGACGACTTGCTTAGGATGTGACAAAATTTAACGCGGAAAATCCACAGTGGTTTTTTTGTGAAGAGTTGCCTTTAAGGCATGTGAATTAAACATTTTATAGAATTTATTGTTCACTCCCCGAAACATTTCATTATAAGGGAAACTAACATGTTGACCAAGAACAATGATTGAAATCGGGTCACTAATCTCATCCGTTTCAAGGGATGTTTTCCGCCCCCCCCCCCAGTTTTCCGTCCACCGCCCGCCCGCCACTGTTCTAAAGTACATTGCAATCAATGGTGCACCACTTAAACCCTGATAATTTAACTCGGTGAACTATTTAGAATGAAATTTGGCTCATTTTTTTGATGCCATAAATACATTCAATATTCTTTAATATTAACAAAATAAATGAAATGCATCACTAGACTATATGTCCACAAAAGGAAGGTAAGCGCCTCAACAAAAACAAGCAAAGAGCAAATGATGTGTGCAATTTTCTATAATGTTAACAGTAGAGGGCTGAAATGGGGTGGCATTATTGGTATTGAAATTTACCCAACTCTTTAAGATGGTCGCCCCTCTTTTATTTACGCCTGCTTGCTGCCATTGCATAGCCAGTGCATGAATTTAACCTCTTCCACCCAGGATTTTCAATGCCATGACCTCACCTCAAAACTATTAAACTCCAAACTGGTTCCTATTTACTTTTCATAATTAGGAGTGAGTGAGAAAGAACACACACCAGTGTTGGAGAGATGCTGACCACAAATGCGGAGAAGGGTAGTCGCACACTTGTTACCACAATGCGATGACGATTGATTATATTACCAGTGGTTTTGATGTAAGTCTTCCTCAGGGTATTGAATCATACCTCATTGCCCTGAAGAAGACTTACAGTTGCAATCAAAATTATTCAATCCCCGTTGCAAATTAGGTTTACTGGCAAAATTTACGTTGTACAAACTTTCAGCTATTTGCAATGAACAAATCAAACAAGAACAATTTAAATAGCTCAACACAACAAATATTAAAAGTGGCTTCTCCAAATTCAACGCAAAATGCCACTTTTAATGACTACTGCGGGCTCAAAATTATTCAACCCCTTCATGATAAGCATCTTTAATACTTAGTAGAGCACCCTTTTGCCGCTATGACCTGCTGGAGATGTGAGGCATAGGCAGACAACTGCTTTTGGCAGCATTCCCAAGGAATCTTAGCCCAGTCCTCATGGACAATGGTCTCCGGTTCACTAATATTCTAGGGTTTGCATGCTGCAACTGTCTTCTTAGCAGAGATTTTTTTATGGGGTTCAAGTGAGGCGACTGTGATGGGCACTCTAGAATCTTCCCGGACTTCTTCTGAAAGCAAGCCTTGGTAGATCTTGAGGTATGCTTAGGATCATTGTCCTGTTGGAAGGTCCAATGATGCCCAAGCGTCGGCTTCCCTACAGACGGCATGACATTTTCTCCTTGGATATCCTGGTACTTGACTGAATCCATCTCGCCCTCCACACTTTGCAGGTTTCCAGGGCCAGAGGAAGCAAGGCAGCCGCAGAGCATCAAAAAGCCCCCATAATTCTTCATTGTAGGCAGGGTGTACTTTTCAGCATATGCTTCTCCATTCTTCCTGCAGACATACCACTGATTCATAAGCCCAAAATATTCCAGTTTTGTTTCATCACTCCACAGAACAGTATCCCAAAACTTCTGTGGCTAATTTATATGGTTTTGAGCATATTGGAGCTTGTGCTTTTGGATCAGTTTTGGTGTATGTCTTGGAGACCTTCAACATTTAGTATGCGCCCTTCTGTGCAAACTGAAACCTCAGTGCCTCCTGCCTCCAAGTCTTGCTGCGGGTCTCCTGCAGTCACTCGAGGGTTTTTGACCAGCCGTCTCCTCAGGAATCTGGTGACAGCCATTGATAGCTTCCTCTTTCTGCCACATCCTGGTACTGTAGCCACCCTTCCTTTAACTCTGAACTTGCGAACTATGCTTCCAACTGTTTGTCTACTAACATTCAGTGCCTGCGCTACCTTTTTGTATCCTTTTCCTTGTTTGTGCCAGGCAATGATCTCATCTACTAGCTTTTTGGACAATTCTCTTGACAGCCATATGTCTAATATGCAATCAAATGTCACTGTCAACAAAGTAGCGAGTGCAAGTATTTGATGTGTTCTATCTCAAGCAAACCTGATGCAACTAATTAGGCTCTTGATTAGGTGTGCTTGAGACAACTCTAATGCTCTAATGACGGATTCTATTCGGGGGGTTGAATAATTTTGAAACTGCAGTAGTCTTTAAAAGTGGCATTTTGTGCTAAAATTTGAGAAACCACTTGTAATATTAGTTGTGTTGAGCTATTTAAAATGTTCCTGTTTAATCTGTTTATCACAAATGGCTGAAAGTTTGTAAATTTTGCCAGTAAACCCAATTTGCAATTGGGGGTTGAATAATTTTTATTGCAACTGTATGTCAAACATTGGTAATTTTATAAAAGAATTATTTTTGCATCATGACTGAGACTGTGCAACTGCCCTTTTTTTTTTTTTTTTTACATCTAATCAACAACAAACCAATAAATATGCTCATTTGCTATGACTACTCAGTAGTTTGTTTTTTTGCTGCCAATATTGTTCATTGCATTAAGAATTTATGAGATATTTTCCTATCTGCATTAATGATGGCATAAAACGTCCGTATGTCTTTCTAAGATTCTGAATTAATGTACGTCATAAAATGACACATATTTGTTAGCATGGTTTAAAAGTTAAACTGTTTGGCGCCATTGTCTCCCATTTTAAATGAACACTGGAAACCTTTTTCAAGAAGTTAAGAGTCATCATTAAATAAATTACACCCCTGAAAAATGTTCAACTGAAAATTGGAATTCAGAGTGTTTTGGATTAATTCATTATTTTTTTAATGCCTTCCTTACAAAATCATATGTATTGCATTTACATTGTCAGTATAGCTTATTGGTGATCTCTTTGCCATTTCTTAATTTATAATTTTCAATTATAGGCTATTTTTTGTCACTCTTGGTTATTTGGAAAATGATTGTGAAATTGATTGTGAATCAGGTGATCTTAAACTGGAATAGGTGGAGAGCAATTATGCATTAGAAGGTGAGAGGCTTCAATACCAGCGATGACATGCGACAGAAAATTCGTCAGAAAATCTGGGGAAGTTCAGGTTAAGGAGGTTAAATATACACAGAAGCGCCACTCCCATTGACGAATCACAGAGGAGATTGTGATACTCCTTTGGTCTATCGCATCTGTCGTGAAAAATCTAGCCTATAGGCTACAATGGGGAGGACATTTGGATTGCATGAATGACAGATGTCCATGACGTTCAGTGAAACCTGTCTCCGGCATTCCTCATCAGTTAAATTGAGGACACTGACAGTAAACGTGTCTCTGCCTCCAGGCAATTTTGCATTTTACACTCTGTCAATCGACACACATGGGCTACAGTATGCACTCCCCATAAAAATATTCTGTTCCAAGCTGGACAGTTAGAATCAAATAAAATTTAGTAAACATATCATTTGAGTCTCACTTTATATGCAACAGACATGTTCTGTGGATATTATTCAACCATGCCCTTATATAAACCTGCAGTGGAGTGGACTTAGCTGTGAGAAATAGCGCATAGGCTCTACTGTTAAGTTAAATTGTATTAATGCCAAATATATGCCTGCAAGTAATAAAAATTGATGATACAGTGAAGCACATAAAAATTGATGACAATGAAACACACTACAA
Source organism: Gymnothorax javanicus (assembly GCA_029692085.1). Lineage (NCBI taxonomy): Eukaryota > Metazoa > Chordata > Actinopteri > Anguilliformes > Muraenidae > Gymnothorax > Gymnothorax javanicus. The sequence continues at coordinate 161,119,167 of CM056194.1, read as the reverse complement.
TCATAAAAAGCATTTTTTATGTCAGTACCAATGAATACTGATGTATAATTCCCTCTATTAGCACCTTCTGATGAAATTTGAAATAGGTTTTGCTTCTGTTTACTCGTGGTTTCAGTAAGTTGTATAGGGGAGTCTTTATGTGTCAAAAAGATAGCAAAAATTGCCTTGCATGACCACGTTCCAATAACTCCCCCTCATAGACTGTATAAAAACATGGACGAAGCAACCATGACGTCACCCATTGGTTTCAGTATACCATTTAGGAAACCTCGATTTTGGCAATTGGAACAGCGCCATTTTGTCATTTTGAAATTCGATGTGATTCCTATTTGACGAAAGCATGAATTGAAGATCCAGGGAGGAGCAAGGGGTGGATCTATGGGTGGATCTGACCGTAACTGATGAGGACCAGGGGATAGCCATGCCCCCAAAGCATATCTGGCTTTATCCCTTATACTAGTCTATTTGGGATCATAATTTACAAAAATGAACATCATAATGTATTGAAGGTGACTTGAAACTTGCGATAGATACCGTAAAATTATGTGGAAAATCATTATTGAAATAGTAAATCAGGTGGGAAAGTAGGGTCATTTTCTCAAAGTCTTCTATAGCATTGAACTTCTGTCTGCAACCACCGATGTCGCCATCTGCTGGCCATTAAATAAAATGCAATTTTAAGAGATTTCTGTATTGGCTTCTCTTTTCAGACCCAGGTGCTGTGTTCATCTTTTTACACAGTCTATGCTCTCCCACTTGAGCCATCTAATTTCCATGGAAAATGCCGCCTGTAACATAATGATACCCTCAATATTCATCTCCCCACCCGGTTGTGCATAGCCCTGGCAGAAAAATACCAGTTAGTCCTTGTGGTTGTAGAAAAATTGAAATACATGTACTGATCAGTGTGTGTGCATATCATCAGATGTGTGGCATGCAGAAAAATCGGGCCCATATTGTCTATTTTTTCCTCCTCCCCATCAAGCATGCTCTTCTGTTATTAAATTTTCTGTAAGAATGTCAGTAACTCTGATTGTACTCGCAGTTTGTTGTTCAAATAAATGTCTTGGACTCGCATTCTAATGTATTGTGTCTCACTGTTGAACCTCCAACCGGGGTATTTTTATTAATGGAATTTATAAATGGAACGCCTTGATTATTTTTCTCCAGTGATAGAATTTCACTTGTTCAAGCATTTTTCCAGATGCTTGCTGTAGGTTTATAGTCCAGATGACATAGCAAACGGATCAAATGACATTTCGTCTCTATGTTATAGCTATAATTCGAGAGTAAGAAAGCCCAAATACAGTTATGCCCATAAATGTTTGCGTATTGACAACATTATTGTGAATTTAGCTGTCTGCCTCTGCATATCAGAGAAGAAATTGAATACTGAGTATGAGCTCAAAGTGCTGACTTTAAGCTATTATTTGAAAGTATGTGCATCCAAAATGTGTCAACAGCATCTATATTACAGTAATTTCATATGTGGTCTCATCCCTTTTTAAGGGACCAAAATTAATTGGACAATTGGCACCACAGCTGTTCAATGGCCTAGTGCGTTTCTTTTCTCCTTAAGTATTTTTTTTTTTTAAATAGTGCCATGGGCACTGTAGCTCAATCGGTTTATTTCAGGCTTTTGTGTTATGTAAGCCCACAAGTGGTTGTATTATTTATGCTTGGGTCCAACATTGGGAAATGAAGACACCTTTTGTAATTTGTGTCGGCAAAAAAAAACATTTCAAGCAAAATTCAGCATCATGGTTTGATGTTTCATCATTTCTTTTTTTTATTTTTTGCAGCTCAGCACTCTTTTCATAGTGCAGCTCGATTGAAATATCAAGCCCCAGACACCAGATCATTGTACCCAGCATTATATACTGAAGAGTTAACCAGTTGGCTATTGGGCTTAAGTGTGTTGCTCAAGGGAGTAGAATTCTAGCAAATTAAGAGCTGAGCTTTTTATTTTTATGTCCTCAAAATTGTGTCTATACAAAGTTTCAGCATTCTTGCTGCTTTCAAATGCTCTCCAGCATGATATATTATGCAATTTTAAATATGGCTGACTGGCGGCCATGTTCGATGTCGAGTTTTGACGCCTCAAACAAATTTTTATCTAATACATCCAAATGTACCTCCCCACCAAATTTCATGTTGATCCCTTTGGTGGTTTGGTAGAAGATCAAAGTTAACGCAGTTAGCCAAGAATAAGTGATAGAAAAGGTCCAGGGTTTATTTCAAGAGTGGCATTTGCATGTAGAATTTGTTGTAGTTTACTCTTAGTATGTGGAACAAATAGCTGTCACTGCCAGCGAAGCAAGCTCTCTGTAGGCCAAAATTAAAACCAAACTATCAGAGAAATTGCACATACATTTGGTTTGGCCAAATCAACTGACTTTGTATTTTCTCAAAGTGACAGAATGCACTGGTGAGTTCTGGAATACCAAGCGGCCCAAAAGACAGCAATTACAACAGTGATGTATTACAGAAGAATTTACTCCCAGATGAAGAAAACCCCTTTTCTCAAAGTTGGCCAGAAGAAAAACACTCTACAAGAGGCAATTTTTTTTTTGATATGTGCAATCAAGGGACTTCACCAGAGTACAACCTCATTTCTTGAAGAATTGGGACAGCTCAGTGCAGTGAAAAAGTATTTTCCCTTCCCAATTTCTTCTATTTTTGCAGATTTGTCACACTTAAAAATTTTACAGTTTTTAAATGATGGTTTCAGTTATTGAAGGAAAAAAGCAATCCAATCCCACCTGGCCCAATGTGAAAAAGTAATTTCCCTCTTCGTTTTATATCAACCAATTAACAAATTTAATAGATTGTTGGGTAGAACTTCACTAGATAAACCCAAACATGATTACTGCCAGGGAGAGACCACTCAGAGTAATGAAAGATCTGATTAACTGGTTGGCTGAATCTGATCCCTCTTGCCTCTCGACAGTCATTTCCCCATGTGATATCGAAAAAGATCAAAGTTTGAAATGGTTTGTACTGGCTAATTGACCGTGCTCATGGTGACATGATAGGGGGCCTTCAATGCTGAAAGTATGCCTTCAAACATGTCTTGACTGATTAATTTACATCCACTGTGGTGGCATCTGGAGCCAACATGATGAAAATTGTGTCACTATCCTGAAACTTATGTACTTGACAATTTGACACTGCAAGTAGATGCCTTTTGGTGATGATTTAATCTGGACAATGCAAGACATTAATTTTGAAATTGCCCATGAGCCCATCTCCTTGAAAAAAAATTGTTGTACCAACAATCGCCAGATAGAAAGCTTTTTTAGTTTTATTGTATGTCTTCTGTTGACCAGTTTTTGTGAGTGTCAAAGATTACAGTCTGCCAGTTTTACCATGGCAAGTAACGGGCAATCAACAGGAAGAAAGTACTCTTCATGTAGGTAAATGTTGTCAGACTGCTGATCTTGCCCAGACTATGACTATCAGCAGATTATTTTCCGTGATTTTACAATCAATATTAATGTGTCCAGTCTCATGATAGCAATGCTTATGCTGAATTTGTCACTAGAGGGCACACTTCAGTATTCTTTGAGAAAAAAAATATATATATGATCTTGCTGTTATAGGAATCAAGTGGAGATGCTATAATTTTAAACATCGTCTTTGGTGAAATGAGGAGAGGATATGGCGTGTAATTAGTCTCAAAACTTGCGCACATAAAAACCAAGCACATGCGCCTGGTACGAGTAGACAAAAGAGTATCCACTGGCATGGACCCGTGGCATCCACAAATTCGACCCTCCTTGCACACTTGCAATTGCAACATGCGCTCGCAACTGTAAAAATGCCTCTATCTTTTCAAGCATTCTTAAATGGTTCTAATTTTACACACAGCGTCTCCGTACTTCTAGCAGTCCTTCCATTGAGAAAGAGGTATTTTTAAACATATGGCTGCTGTTAGCCAATCAAGTTACAGCTGCCATTTTACAGGCTTGGCAATGACCAATCAACATGGAACTTTGTTGTATATTTAGATCAATTAGGTAGAACAACGCACGATTTGGAGTGAATTGGCGATTAGTGGTACTAGACCAATTGAGTACCCTGGTGTTAAAAGTATGTGCAGTTAGTCACCAAATGTCTATTTTGACAAAAAAAAAAAAAGATCTGAACAGATAATAGGTCCATGGAATCTACTAATTGAATGAGCCTGCTAAAAGTACCTAAGTAACAAAATTTCCATTTTGAGAAAATCAGCTTAGGTTACTGCAACAGTGTGAAATGCTGTGTGAAAATGCGACTTGCGCACTTTTTAGCACTAGGCTCTTCTACTTTGCATATTTCAATGAATGTGGTATTAGCTATAGGTAATGATGCAAAATTTTATGACGTGCATCATTAGATCAGGCTCCTTCTAGTGAACAACTTTGCCTGTACAAACAATAGTGGCATTCTGTTTGATATTCCACCATTTATTTATTTATTATTACTATTATTGTTGTTTTTTTCCCCCCAGAGCCTACTTTTGGAGCACTGAACCTAAATAGTTATCCAAAAATGTGATAATGATATGATATTCTGTTTATGGATGCCAATTTTTTGTCTCTCTGACAATAGGTGGTGCTGTAAGCAACAAAAATGTCCTTATGTTTGTATCTTTTTAACAGTGTTCAATTTGGTTGACTATCTGTATACTGCAACTGTGTGAAAGCCAATAACAGTCCTTGGAATGAACAAAAGATATTGAAGAATATGGGCATTGGCAATCAGCTGTTTGCAGCAATTGGATAGGCCGAGCAATAGGAGATAATCTTGAAGCTTGCAGTGAAGGGAATTCCATAAATAATTCTGCACCACGGACAGCAAATCATTCCAAAAAAAATCATCCATTGTGAGTCTTTCCTGCTTCAAAATTCATGATTGCCCCATATTGATTGGAACCCAGTATTTTCTGTCTCCACTCCAGTTATATTTATTTTTATCTCCGCTCAGTATTACTTCTACTGAGGATGCTGATAAAATTACTTTTTTATATATCAAAAAAGATTAGAAAAGAGTATAAGCATTTCATTGTAATTTTTATGAATATCTCAAAACAGCGATCTTGCTCTTTTCCAGTCTCTTTTAATCTGATGCTGGCCTAATGATATTGCCCAAACAAAAATAATTTATTAATTCAATTAAATATTAGTTTCCTCCATATCAAGGTTTCACAAATGACTTTACCCCTGATTTAGAACTTGGTGCAATCACCTTTGACGAGGATAGCAGCATGGAGTCTTTTCTTGTATTGTTTCACAAGGGTTAGGCTCTCATTTGGCGGGATTCTAGGTAATTTAACTGTGCTGATCCATTGAAATTCGGTCACATTTCTGGGTTTGCACTCCACCAACACTCTCTTCAGTTTAGCCCACAAGTTTTGATTGTATTGAGGCACGGTGACTGAGAAATCATTGCAGAACATTGATTCTGTTGTCCCTGCTATGAACTGCAGAAGCAGGAACCAGGCACAGATTACAGTTCAAGCCTCAAAGGGCACTTTTAATGAAAGTAGGACAGCCTCAATTGGCACTTAAAGGAGCCATGTCACAATTACTGTACATGCTCATAACTTTGAAAACTGTTTGCCCTAACCAAAAAAAAAAAAAAATCAAACTAAGTGAAATTGTTTTCATTTACATCATATTTTTATATTTTAGTTGCTCAGGCATTATGCTTTTTTTGTATTAAGGAGTTTTCTATGGAAATTTGAGGATTCAAAGAGCTATTTAGTGCTTTAGCCGAAGGATATGAAGAAAGCAAGCTAGTTTGCCAACCTCCAATAAACATCATAGAGGAAGAAGAAGAAAATTGGCAAACCAGCTTACATTCCTGATATCCTTTAGCTAAAGCACATAGTGCATTGAATCCTCAAATTTCCATTAAAAAAGCTCTTAAATATGAAAAGCATAAAGACTGAGTCACTAAAATATATAAATAAAGTGCAGAATGAAGACGGATCTGCAACAATGGAATCAGATTTTGACTTGTAGTCAAGCGGATTCACTTCGTTTGATTTCTTGTTAGTTTTCAAAGTTCAGAACATGCACAGTAATTGTGACACAGCTGCTTTAATAAACTGAATAACAAAAACGCAGAAGGCGCTCAGATGGGAACATGGTCAGAGGATGGTTTGAAGGCAGGCGGGGACAATAGGAATACTGGTGGTAAAGCTAGGTGTAGTTGGGGAGACTGATCTGAGGTCAGTACTAAGAAATTAAGCCGGTAATCGAGGGCACGGGTCACACGGAATTCAGTACGCTCTTGAACACAGATTCAGGAGGAGCTGGAAGGAGTGCCACTCACTAGGACTGCTGACACTGGAAATATATTCCTTATTAGCGTACCGGCCCTATGGGCCGATAAGCTATTGTTGTGGTGTGGCGTCCGTCGTCCGGCGTCCGTCGTCCGTCATCCGTCGTCTGTCGTCCGGAACATTTTTTATCTTTTTTTGGCCTGATGAATTTTCGTGTAAATTTGCAATAACATACTACTAGACCATATCTCCAGATGTTTTTCTCGGATTTTTGATTGAATCATTTTTGTCCGTTTTATGGGCCCTTGAAATTATGGCTCCAATGTTAAAGATAGGACAGAGAAATTTAAAAAAATTATTTCTCAAAAACGGCGTGATAAATTGTTTTCTATACCAGGCAATCAACTTACCTTGGTACCATCAATGTACAGTGCGAGCGCCATTTTGATTGAAATGACGGAAGTGGGTCTATTGGGGGCACTGTACTTTATGAATATGCAAGATGGCCTGTGGAGGCCAAATGGTTGCAGATAGAGATTAAGTTTGTATTATCGACATATAGGAAGTCATATATGACCTATACATTGGCTATGTTAAAGTTGACCTCAGATGACATTGAAAGGTCAAACTCGTGGTCAGGGAATATATTAACAATGTTAAAGGATATGACTTGAAATTTCAAAAAAAAATTCTCAAAAACTGATAACTTTTTCTAAATCTGGCAATCAACTCACCTTGATACATTTCATGTACAGTGCGAGTGCCATTTTGATTGAATCGACGGAAGTGGGTTTTAGTGGGTGCGCTGTACTTTAACATTGGGTCCTATGGAGAATGGGCCAAATCGCCTGTGGAAACTAAATGGTTGCAGATAGAGATTAAGTTTGTATTACTTACATATAGGAAGTAATATATGACCTATATTTTGGCTGTGTTAAAGTTGACCTCAGATGACGTTGAAAGGTCAAACTTGATGTCAAGCAAAATGTTACAATTTTCGAAGGTTTCTAGGCTTGAAAATATTGAAGATTGGGAACATATGTGCATTGAACACTTATAGGAAGTCATGTATGAACTTTCATTTGGTGGCCTTGAACTTGACCTTCGGCGACCTTTGAAGGTCAAACTTCACATAGTGAAATTTCAATGACTTCTATCACCAAAACTATTACAGAGCTTAGGTTTGTATTACAGGCATATAGGAAGTCATGTATGATGTTTCATTTGGTGACATTGAACTTGACCTTCAGTGACCTTCAACGGCCAAACTATACAGTGAAATTTCAATGACTTATATCAGCAAAATGGTTACAGATAGTTTCAGTTTGTATTGGAGATGTATAGGAAGTCATACATGAACTTTCATTTGGTGGCCTTGAACTTGACCTTCGGTGACCTTCGAAGGTCAAACTTCACTCAGTGAAATTTCAATGACTTCTATCACCAAAACTATTACAGATAGAGCTTAGGTTTGTATTGTGGCCTCATAGGAAATCATGTATGAAGTTTCATTGGGTGACCTTGAACTTGACCTTCAGTGACCTTGAACGGCCAAACTATACAATGAAATTTCAATGACTTATATCAGCAAAATCGTTACAGATTGAGTGTAGGTTTGTATTGGAGAAGTATAGGAAGTCATGTATGAACTTTCATTTGGTGACCTTCATATTGACCCTCGAAGGTCTAACTTGACCTAGAGAAAACTCAATGACTTCTATCACTGAAAAGGTCACAGATGGAGCCTAGGTTTGTGTTACTGACATAGGAAGTCACATATGAACTTTCATTTGGTGACATTCAGCTTGACTGTTGATGACATTTGAAGGTCAAACTTGACATAATACAATTACAATGACTTGTCTCGCCAAAACAGTCACAGATGGAGTCTAGGTTTGTATTAGAGACATATAGGACGTCATATATGAACTTTCATTTGGTGACCTTCGTATTGACCTTCAAAGGTCAAATGAGATCTGGTGAAAATTCAATGACTTGTATCACTAAAACGGTCACAGATGGAGCCTAAGTTTGTGTTACTGACGTCTATGAAGTCACATATGAACTTTCATTTGGTGACATTCAACTTGACTGTCAGTGACCTTTCAGGGTCAAACTCCACAGTGAAATTACAATGACTTGTATCACCAAAATGGTCACAGATTGAGCCAAAATTTGTATAGAGACATTTAGGAAGTCATATATGAAGTCCATTTGCTGACCACAACTTGACATTCTGTGACCTTTAAAGTTCACAATTGACATATTGAATACATATTGACATATTTTATTGACTTGTATCACCAAAACTGCTTCAGAGGTTAGGATTGTATTACAGAAGGTCTAATAAATGTGTGTGAACTTTTATTTAGTAACCTTGACATTGATTTTCATTGATTCAAATGTCAAACTTCACATGAAATTTTCATAACTTGTATCATTGCTGTCAGACTGCTTGCTGGTAAGCTACAGGACCCTTGGTCCTATTTTAAAATGGTTACTAGTTTCTTTAGGTTTTTCAATACCAAAAAAGAAGACTAGAGAAATCAGACTGGCTAGATACTAAAGACAATGAAAGGTAACAATCCAGCAAAGGGGGGGCAAAACAGAGGAAGTTAAAAACATAAAGACCACAATCAACTGATTGGGAAAGGAATGTGCTAGCATGAAGTGAGGGTAGCAGACCGAGACAATAACTAATCAACTACCAAACAGGACTGAAATTGACACAGATGGCTGGACTGTGTGAAAAAAAAAAACAAGTAGGGAAACAGGACGTGACAACCCAGAACCACTTTTGTGTTTTGGGATATTTTCTTGCGGGATAATCTACATACAGCCAAGTAATGAAAAAACTGGGTATCAGCTACAACCTGCGGGAAGCTCCCTGTGGCCAGGAGCCGCAATGCTGTGAACACTTGGATGCTTGTGGCCAATAGGTTGCAACAGCTTGTTGGGCGTTTTTGGCATTCATAAAGCAAGTCGCACGGATTCATGGTCGCTACTCAATTAAGCCTATATTTTGATATTATTTCCAAATCACTTAGTTCCATGGGATTCAGCCTATCACAGAATATGCATTCTCGCTGCATTCATTGCTGGCAATCTTCTTGTTGGTGCAACAGCGCTGCCGTTGTCTTGCGCCTTGGGAAAAGATAGAATCTTGATCTCGTCGCATGCTATCTGTGAGTGGTATTTTGGATTTGCAAAATTTGTGTCTGTTGGGAATGCTTGGTCATACTGTGTGGGCTTTGAGAAACACCTTTCCAGAGTTACGATATGTCAGCAACAGTCTTTGGGCTTGCGAGCGCTTTGTGAAATGCAGACCTTGAAGGGACCACTCCAATCACAGTAGGATTCCACACACAGACAGTTAATATTTGAAAAGCAGTACAAATTTATTGTTTGTGCACTCCTACTCCAACACATTTGATTTCAAATTAAGCATTGAGTATAAGCTTAATGCATGGATCTCAACTTTTTTGACAGTATTTACATCCAGATCCATGAATTCACCCTTAAAATTCCATGATCTGTTAGCATACATGGTAATGGTTTGCACTTCATGGAGATACATTTGTCTTCAATGACAGACGTAGACCCCATAGGCATCACCAGATGCTGGGTATCTTCTTAGGTGATAGTCTGCCAGGCCAGTATTTCCACCATCTTCAATCTATGTTTGCCAAGGCAGTATGTCTGTGTTCATATAGGACATATTTCATGAGCTGAGATAGTACCCTTTCACTGGATATTGGACCCTTGTACACACGGTGTGGATTTAGCATGTGCAGTATTTTGAATATAGTAGGTGAACTGCATGCTGTACTCATTTTACATTCACAGTTTCATGCAACTGTTCCAAAAAAATTAAGTCTTGAGATTATGTTTTTCTTTAATGACCTGGTTAAGTTTTTTCAGGAGCTTCAGCTCCATTCCCTTCATTGTTGCTCCAAAGTACAGTGCTATTAAAACAACACATAATTTGATGTTCTGACATATTAATGAACAGATTCCAAAAAGTTGGCGCAGCTGACAGTTTAACATGGTGTAACATCATCATATCTCTTAATCCATCCATCCATTTTCTACCACTTACCCGGGGCCGGGTCATGGGGGTAGGAGGCCAAGCAAAGTGGCCCTGACATCCCGCTCCCCAGCTGCTTCCTATAACTCTTCCTGGGGGACTCCAAGACGTTGCCAAGCCAGCCAGTTGGACACAGCCGGAACATCCATATAGGGAGGCGTCCAGGAGGCATCCGAACCAGATGCCCGAACCACCTCAACTGACTCCTCTCAATGCGGAGGAGCAGCGGCTCTACTCTGAATCTCTCCCGGATGTCCGAGCTCCTAACCCTATCCCTTAGGGTCAGCCCAGCCACCCTGCGAAGAAAGCTCATTTTGGCCGCTTGTATTCGCAATCTTGTTCTTTCATTCACTACCCAAAGCTCATGACCATAGGTGAAGGTTGGAACATAGATCAAACGGTAAATCAAGAGCTTCCCTTTAAAGCTCAGCTCCTCCTTCACCATAACAAACCAGTACAATGCCCGCTTTACTGCAGATGCCGCACCGATTCACCTATCGATCTCCCGCTCCATCCTACCCTATCTTGTGAACAAGACCCGGAGATACTTCAACTCCTCCACTTAGGGTAACAACTCATCCCCCACTCAGAGAGGACAAACCACTTTTTTTTCTGGCAGAAGACCATGACCTCATATTTGGAAGAGCTGATCCTCATTCCGACCACTTCACATTCAGCTGCGAACCACTCCAGCGCATGTTGGAGGTCACAGCATGATGAAGGCAACAGGATCACATCATCTACAAACAGTAGCAATGCAATCCTGAGCCCACCAAACTAGACACCCTCCAAGCCTTGACTGCGCCTCAGCACACTGTCCATGAAAATCATGAACAAAATGGGTAACAAGGCACACCCTTGGCAGGGTCCAACATCAACTGAAACGAGTCCGGCTTAGTGCTAAGAATACGAACACAACTCCTGCTTTGGTTGTACAGGGATTGGATGGCTCAAACTAACGGCCCTGGAGCCCCATACTTCTGCAGAACCCCCTACAAGATACCTTGTAGTACATGGTCAGAAGCCTTCTCCAGGTCCACAAAACACATGTAGACTGGATGGGTGAACTCCCATGACCCCTCCAGTATCCGTGTAAGGCTAAAAAGTCCATTGTTCCATGGCCAGAACGGACCCCGCATTGCTCCTCCTGAATCCGAGGTTCAACACTCAGGCTGAACCTCCTTTCCCGCATGCTGTCAAAGGCATTCCCTGGGAGGCTGAGCAGTGTGATCTCCCTATAGTTGGAGCACACCCTCTGGCCTCCCTTTTTAGAAATGGGAACCATCACCCCAGAATGCCAATCTAATCCAATGCCAATCTCATACTCAACCCGACATCCACGCGATGTTGAACAGGCGCGTCAACTATGACAGCCCAACAACATCCAGAGACTTCAGCATCTCACAGCAAATCTAGTCCATCCCTGATAACTTGTCACTGCGGAGCACTCCCACCAGGGAAATGGGCCAGGACTCACCTGAGTCTTCTCCTCTGCCTCCTCCATGGAGGGAGAGTCTGCCGGATAATGGAATCCGACAAAGTACTCCTTCCATTGCCAAAAAAATATCCCTAGTCGAGGTCAGCAGTTCCCCATCCCTGCTGAAAACAGCCGAGTTTTTACTGCTGCGACCATTGTGGCTGCAGTCCTTCTAGCCTATCGATACCGGTCTGCCAAGTCAGGAGTCCCCTGGGCCAACTAGGCCCAAAAGGCCACCTTCTTCAGCTTTATGGCCTCCCTCACGGCTGTTGTCCACCAACGGGTCCTCAGGTTTCCACCACAACTGGCACCAATGACTTTCAGGCCACAGCTCACAGCTGCTGCTTCCACAATGGAGACTTTGCACAGGGTCCACTCAGACTCCATGTCCCCAGTCTCCCCCGTGATATGGGAAAAAGCTCTTAGAGAGGTGTGAGTTGAAAATCATCTGGACAGGGTCTTTTACCAAACATTCCCGGTCAACCCTCAGGACACGTTTAGGTTTACCAGGACTGTCCGTCAGTCTTCCAAGCCATCTGATCCAGCTCATTACCAGGTGAACAGTTGACAGTTCTGCCCCTCTCTTGACTCAAGTGTCAAAAACATATGGCCGCAGATCTGAGGACACGATTACAAAATCGATAATCAACCTTTGGCTAAGGGTAATCTTTTAATTGCACAAATTAATCATGTGAACACTGAAGACACTAGCAAGACAAATCAAGCGAGTAGAATTTTCTCCCCATTCCTCGATTGTGCATGACTTCAGTAGTGCAATTTATGGGCCGGTCACTGCCCAGCATTATGCTTCAAAATGTGCCATACATTCTCAATCAGAGACTGACGCCGCTGTGCACTTATAATCTGGGTAGAAAGTGCTCTGGCATTGGTTTGCTTTAAAATGCAGGGACATTCCAGGGAAAAACGACATCAGAATCACCACATATTTTGCTCCAAAATTAATGTATTTTTGCATTAATGGTGCCCTTGCAACTGTGCAAGCCACCCATACTATATGCACGGACACATCCCTATACCATGACAGATGCCAGCCTTTGGACCTTGCGCGATAAGAGTTTGAGGTTTCCGTGTTGTGTTTGGCCTGAAGAACACAAAACCACTTAATATGTTAACTTGACAGACTATAAAACACACTTGCATTGCGCTACCCTCCCTCTTAGATGACACTAGTCTCAGAGAAGTTGGGAGCACTTTTGGATAGTGTTAATGTATTGATACGGCTTTGCATAGTAAGGCTTCAGCTTGCATCTTTGGGTGCTCAGCAAATTATGTTGACTGAGAAAGGTTTACCAAAGAATTTCCTACCCGATGCCATGATAATCAAGAGAGTCACACGGTGGCAATGAAGTCTGACAAATCGAACATTAGGTACATTCAGAAGTGATTATTATTATTTCATTCAGGGAAAATACTTCATGGCAATATATGATGCTAATTATATTGCATATTACATAGCAAATTAGTTTGCTTTTGGAGACAATTATTTTTCTCATTAGAGGAGCTGAAAGACATATGTTAGGGAATGAGTAACCTAAAACCATCAGCCAAGTCAAAAAGAATCACCGGGATACTGTAGGATTACTTTCCCATATACTTTTCCGGATACCCCCCGCCCATTCAGCTAATGTAAATCACTGATCTCAAACAACAGTGTAGCGTCCCTCGTACTTCAACCCTTCATTGCACCGATTAGGAGGATCCTGCGTTCGCATAACTCCGGAGCAGCCAGCAGCCTGAATGCTGCGTGCGCCATCAGCGTCTTCCAGGAGACGACCGACCACATTATTTTTATGGCAAATACGCGCGAAATACATCTGGGTATGTAGCCTAAACTGGATTTAATGAAGAAGGCGAGGAATATTTTCCTTCCAGGAGTGGAAAGAGTTGACTTGGAAGTTGTCGTGAGCGATTCAAGAGGTTCAATATGTGTACCCGGTGCTGTGTTTCTCAGGTAAGCGGAGAAGTGTTTCTTTTCGTTTGTGGTTTATCGGTAACCTAAGCTGGCCGGGTACAACGGTTTGTTTCAACATTCAAACTAGTATTTTGTACGTACACATCATTTGCTCTATTCATATACTAATGCAAATGACTATCCTTTCGGGTTGTAACTGACATTTTTTAACTGTTATGCAGTCCAATTCGATTGGCTGGCCTGCATCGATGTACTTTAAATGTGCCTTTGTTATTATGTTTAGTTTTCTAAGTCCGCAATCGTGATCAGATTGCTTACCCAAATAAGTAGTTAGAATAACAGCATTGATTACTAGCCTGTAGCCCGTGTCCAGTCCAAACCAAGTTTGTTATTGATTGTAACAACCGATTTGGCGGCCGTGACTACATTTGAGGTGATACAGCGAGGGTCATTTTGTTTTTTCCATTAATTAATAGCAAATAAAAATAAAGCATTTAAGGAACGACTTCTTGTGAGCTCTGCAGATGGGTAGGGTGTCTGATTCGCTGTTGCAGCCGACCATGATGGCCCAACCCACAATTTTCTGCGTATGCGTACTCTAAAGCCAGCTGTGACAGCACTGAAAAGCGCTCCCTCTGTCCGATCATAACATAACTCTAAACCAGAGAGAATAAGGGCAATGGCAAATTCCAGTTAGAATATGTGCTCCGCAATTGCACGAAAAGAGGGACATGATGAGCAAAAATTAAATCTCTGTTTAATATCCAGCAAAGGGCGTCAAACTATCCACAAAACCCATAACTTTAAGAAACATATATATTTATGGCTGAACTACTATTTTTCAGCAAGAGTTTTGCATTCAAACATTTGGTGCGAATTTTACCCTGAAATCGGCCCAAAATCCGGTAATAAGGACCTTTGAAATTTCTAGTAACTAAATGGGTGTAACAATTCATATCATTCACTTTGTTATACCAAGAGCATCAATTTAAAGTAGAGGGGAGCTTGAACCCTCATGTGGAAGTTTGATGGCCGGAAGGTAGGGGAGACTTCATCATCCCAGTCAATGTAACGTCCATCACGGAAATTCTGAATTATTTTTATTGGAAGAAATTGAGATGGAATATTGACTTAACCTTTTCAATTCTCTTAACTCTAGCCAAGGCAAGGTCAATAATGGACAAAGTCTGCCTGAAAATTTGGCACATAAGATTTGGCAGGGGATCAAAATCCGTAACGTCCATCACATGTAACGTCCGTCACAGTAAAAGGGGTCCGTCACACCCCAAGAGAGTGGAGGAATGCTCAACTTACCTAGATAATAAAAGGAAAAGAGGGAATTTTTACCATGGATGTTTTTGAATTGGGGCTCAAATGTGTACAACCCCAATTCTGAAATAGTTGGGACAAAGTGTAAATTGTGAATAAAATCAAAATGCAATGACTTTCAGATCACATGAGCCAATATATTATTTACAATAGAACATAGATAACATTTCAAATGTTGTAACTGAGACATTTTACATTTTTATCCACAAAATGAGCTCATTTCAAATTTTCTGGCTGCAACAGTTCTCAAAAAAGTTGGGACACAGGCAGAAGAGGGCTGAAAAAGCAATTAATATATAAGAGAATCAGCTGAAAGAACATTTAGCAAGTAATTAAGTTAACTGGCATCAGGTATGTAACATGATTGGCTATAAAAGGGATGTCTTAGGCTGAGTCTCTCAGAAGTAAAGATGGCAGAGGCTCTCCAACCTGTGAAGGCTTGCGTAAAAAAATTGTGGAATACTTTAAAAACAATGTTCCTCAACATCAAATTGCAAATCTTTTGAAGGTCTCATCATCGACAGTGCATAACATCATCAAAAGATTCAGAGAAACTGGAAAAATCTCTGTGCGTGAGGAACAAGGCCGAAGACCTTTACTGGATGCCCGTGATCTTCGGGCCCTCAAAAACTGGACCAAACTTAAGAAGTGGGTCGGCAGTATTGCATCCTGGAGGGGACTTCATTTTTGGCACATCCTGACAACCCGTTATAATTAACTTACAAAAACGTAAACTCGTTTTTCGGCAATATAGTGAGAACTAAACGTCATATCGACGTGACGTTTACAAATCTAGTATCCAAAACTTTTTGATTTAATATTATTGCACAGTATTTTTTTTAGATCGCCAGAGATTTGTATGTCAGCATCTGTCAAGTTAAGTAGTAGGTTAATCAAAAAAAAAAAAAAAAAAAAATTTTTTTTTTTGTTTTTTTTTTTTTTTTTTAAGAAGCCTTCTAGGAATCCTCAAATCTGGTCCTCAAATCCAAATTCAGCTCATGCTTTTTTCATCCCTGGTTAGTAAATTAACAATAGGCCTCTGATTGGCCAGACTGTCTTTACACCTGACTCCCAGGTAAAGGGAGTGTGGAAAACCAGCTGTTCACAGACCTCAAACACAGTGAATTGTGGACCAAGGCGAGAGGGAATAAAATTTTCATCAAAGGGATATTTTCAAAGCAAGTGAAAATAGATGAGCATCAAAAATTGAAAATACTAAGTGATGAATGGTGACATTATGATGTAACTTCATAAAACACATATGCTCGTTTTTCAGGTAACTGTAAAACAATACATCTTGGGACTGTTGATTTGGAGAAGATATGCGCACCAATGACCTTCCCTTCTAGTGTTTTTTCCCTTGAAATGAGAGTGCTTTTATTTATGCATTAAATTTGCTACAAAATGTGTAGATAATAGGTTTTGTCGAAGAAAAAAAAACAAGAATCCCCTGAAAAAGTGCCAGAAGGATCACCATGGAACAAGGTGACTGAATGGTACACACAGTAAACATGTCAATTTGACAACACAGATTGTCCTGGCAGTGAGATAAAAATGCTATACTCTGAAAGTATCTATGAAGTCGGTTGAGAGTGAATCCATCAGGCAATCTAAGCAAATTTTGTTCCTGTTAAGCAAACACTAGAGATCCCTTTGAATGTGTATATATCTGTTGGCCTATACTGGAATATATGAAAAAATAAGCAAAATTAAGAAGCCTTGAGATTACTGGATTATCAGTTCTTAGATTTTGAAAAGAATTTTACAGTGCTCAAACCTGACTGATGTTATGGATTTTTTTTTTTTTTTGTGCTGCATTGGTACATTATTTTATTATTTTGTTTTTATGTACATTTTTCATTTATGGTCAACAAACTGTAGATTTTCAAGTTGCAGTGAGTTGGCCAACAGTAGAGGGGAATATTGTATATGTTTTTTTCTTAAGTTTCTTATGGACAGATTTTTTTCTTGGAAGTATTCCAATGGTTATGACTCCCTGATTTCATATCTTGAGTGTCAAGTATCAGTAATATGAGAGATCAATGGTCTTTCCTTTGAAGTGACTCCCTTTGGCTCTAGGTCGGAGTTAGGTGGACTTCCCCCTCATTCCTTGTAAATATTCTTATAAATGTGTCCTGTGTTAAATGAGTAAATGTAAATCCCATGTGTATTTGCTTTTGCCAAAAAAAAAAAAAAAACTTTTCTATACTTTTTTTTTCTGGCTCATTGTTAAGGTAAATGAAGTGCTTCCCTTTCATTGTGGACACGCAAGCAAGTACAACAAACAGTCTAAGTTTATGTGTGCCGAGCTGCATTCCAAGAGTTAATGCTGCTTTTCCATGACTTCAGGTCGCATTATTGCATCCAGATGCAGCAACATTGCTTTTGTTGGTGCGGCTGATGGCTTGCCAGCTTTGTAACCAATGTCTTTTCAAAAGATTTGCCTCACTTTCCTCCTCAAGGAAAGCTGCTGAATAAAATTGAATACTCATGCCTGTAAGATTTACAGCACTGATGAACACTGTTCATCCCATTGATTGAGGTGCTGAGCAGAGTCTACACATCTCAGTCCTCTTCATACCCCAATTTTGTAATATGTACCACTGTCGTACTTCAGTGTATCATTTTTAATGTTTTTTATGAGGGGATCTTATCAATGTATTGATTCTAACGAGACTAATAGTTTACATAGTTTAAGAGTTGGAATTCATTCGTCATATTTCCATGATTTGGAGAACAAAAAGTATAGTCTCCAGAAGTGTTTAAGCTATTGCTGTAGGTTTTTTATATTTCTCTTTTTATAGCCTTTCTCCATTGGTCAATGGATTTATCAGTTTCCACTTTGTACAAAATGCCTTGCCTTCCCAGCAAACAGAATGACAGTGAGACAGTTTGAAGTCTTTTCAAATAGCTGAGATATAAAAAACCTACTTTCATAATTTCAAAATGAAGAAAATGCAGCCTGTGTTTTTTCCTTGGTTTTCAAGATTGTGCTTCTTGGTTTTCATATTGGTTCTCAGGATGCAGCACTATGACTGTGAATACTGTTATGTTCCTGTGAAATCTGTTTGAAACCTAAATTGACTACTTGGTCTGGAACCTACAATGTGAAATGTGAGTTATTTCAAACTGCTGATTGGACCATTTTCAAGGCCCTGCCCAAGCATTCCATCTGGTTTTGTTGGTGCTGAGAACATCAAATGGCATTTCATTTGGTGTACTCACTTGTAAATTGTTAATTGCTGTATATTAACAACAAGATACCGTGATAGTTTGGGATATAGACTCTGTCAAGACTGATAATTAACAGCAGTAGATGGTGAAGCCATGCTGCAGCGGACTAAGGCATTTTTTTCAGCTGAGGCAGAGCAGGTTAAATCGTCTGCCGTAGGGAGGGGCAGAGCACTGGCAGGTATGAGAGTGTTGATGAGAATGAGGGCATGTCTCCAGTTGTCTGCCTGAACTTGCCAAGCCCCTTTCACGAAATGAGACAGCATGGTCATAGCATTGTTTTGGGAGGAAGACATAATGAAGTGTTATACTGTTGCTCATGTTTACAGGACTATCAGCTGAAATAATTTTAGATTTGGGAGTAGTAAGTGTTGCCATTATTTGACCTGTTATCTGTGAGAGAGTAGAACTTTAGAATGCAGTTATGTCACAACAATTTGTGTGGGGGTAATATGACAAGGGAAGGGAGACATTGACTTGGGAATGGACTGGTGGGGAATCTGGAAATTTGGTACTGCCAGAGTATCTGTTTCAACAGTTTCTGTTGCTCTGTGTAAAAATGAAACATTGAGGAACTAAATTGCTTTGCTCGAGCCGTGCTACCTCCTAGAGAAAGTGTTAAGATGCTTCTTAATTTTGTCAATAAAAATGGCTAGAACACTGCTGTTCATAGCCAGAAACTCTTGAAACGGCTTCAAAAACATTTTGTTGGAGTTACAGGATAATATTGGGTTAGATGATGAAATCACTGGTAAATACATGACTGCGGCAGTCGTGCAGGAGTGGATGTATCATTGTGCACAAAAATTTTCTTCTCTGAGTCTGATAACATTCATCGTTCAAGGTGGCAAGGTGGGAAACAAAACTTATGGCAAAAAAAATATTTCCCCGTTATTCCTATGTGGTGGCTCAGGCAATATTCATGTGACAGATTTGTTCTGTTCCAAACGTTCTTTGTTCTTTTGTGCTTTATTTAAGGCTGCTCTGTAAATGTAACTCAACAGTAACTCAAAGTACTGAAACATTTTATTATCAATAGAAAGTAGTATTGTAAGATAAATGAGTGCCATGCATGAAATTCCAGCCACAGTTCAGTCAGGAACTCTTGTGGCTGCTGCATCACTGAATTTAGAGAACACATGTCCTTTCGCCAACCAATCACAGCTGCACACATCACATCAGTACTTAAGCGTACTGTTTAAAAATCGCTAATAGAGCTAATGCTATGCTGCTGTTCATGCTTGTTGCTTTGGTTGCTACACTAATCAGTTGCTGCGCCCTGCCACGTATCCCTTATCACTGTCATTTCTGGTTCTTTGTGTTAGCTCCTTATGCTGCTATTTCAGTTTTCTGATCACCCACCACCACCCCAGCTTCCACCTGTCGTTTAGATCTGCTTTTTGTTCTCAGCAAATTTGGTGTCTTCCCCCCAGTATTCAGGGTAGCATACGAGTATGTGCACCGAGTACCCAGAGCAGATCTGTTGAATCCCAAAATTATTTCAAACATCATACTCCATCATTGGCTTTTCATTTTAGTATATGAGATGTCCTGACTGAACTTACTGTTTATTTGATGGTAACTTAATCTCTCTTTCTATGGTTTTACAATGCAGAACTAGTCTCACAACATTGCCAGTGTATATATCAAAATGTGTGGAATGATAGGGACTAATGTGCTATTTCTTTTGATAGCGATTAGTCTAACAATTTATGCAAAAATAACAAAAAAACTTCTGTCGCACAACGGGTTTTGTTTCTTCGTCCAAATGATGGTCTTTGCATGGTTGAATGTTGTGTGTTAATCTCTGAATAAAAAACAAAGTTTAAATACAATAGTAGGCCTAATTAGTTTTGCTTTACAAAATAAAGATGGTGTAACTATGGGCTGTTGCTATAAAAGCCACATCTTCTCAGTTATGCACGCATGCGTGAATCAAATGGGTTATTCATTTGGAAGTAACTTAAAACGAATGCAAAAAGTAATTAGTTTCTGCAATAGAAAGTAATGTTGTAACATAACTTTTTACTTCTGATGAAAGGTAATGCAATATGTAATGTATTACTTTTTTTTTAAAGTAACTTCCCTGACACTGAAAGTATGAAAACTCAGCTGATGCCTGCATTGGAATGACTGATACTGGTTAGTAAAACAGGCAAATCCTCTTGATGATGAATGTCTGGTTCTGTTCCCGCAAACAGTTTTCAGCTTCATGACAGTTTTGTAATGGTTGGCCAACCATTTTTTTGCATGCAGCTTTATAAATCATTTGCAAGATGAAAGTTTTCTTCTTTTTACACAGTAAAGCTTCAAAGAAACTAAATGTACTGTCTTTCAGTTTAATTGCTGCTTTTTCATGTTCTTTCAATTATTTGGTTGAAAAGAGAGTCCCTGAAAAGATAAAAAATATTTTCAGTTTGTCATACTTTCTGAACACCATGGGTATCATTATGCTTTCATTACAATTGTAATTTGCCATCAATCACACCTGAACAAGGAAAGGAGAAGCGATGCTTTTGGGGGTGGGCGGTAGCATCTTGTTTTACAAATTGTTTAATTTAATGTGACCTTTTGCGTAATGTAATACTTTCATGGCATAGATTCTAATGTTGTGTCTGCATTTAGGGGTTACTAGTTTTGTGATGAAGTCACATTATTTTCGTGGGGTCAGGGGGTATATTTTGCCGCTGTATGGTTGGAGCCCCTGTTTGCGATTCCCCCTCACAAGCTCTCTTGCATCAAATCAATCAAAAGATGTTCACTTATGACAGGAATTGTGTCTAAACTATTACGGCCATCTTGTTTTCTGTACTGCACGATTGGCAGCCAAGTTTTGGCTGTTATTTGAATGACGAAAAGAGCAGAGGGCAGAATATTTTGTATTTAGCATATTATCAACATGGTGTCTAAAATTCCTGTCCTCCATAAGATTGGACATTAAATTCCTTCGTGAACCTACAGTTCATTAAGTTGTGAAAATTGATGAGTAATTAGAGTAATTAATTGAAATCCCCCTTGGATGATCATCTTAAATCCAAGTCAGTTAATCACAATGCAGTACAAGCATTAGGATATCTGTTCTTGTTCAGTCCTACCACTCTAAGTCCATTTTAGAAAACGGCTGCACTCTATCCCTGAAGCCTCTGTGAAGAAGACCAGTTCTCGCACAGGAGGGCTAGGTCACCTCATTTCTGCAAATCACCACACGAGAAACCTGTGGGCACAGTGTGTGCTGGGACAATGGTCAGCTCTTTGGACAGTGTGCTGGTCTTCGTGCCAAGCGCAGGGAAGGCCGAGCTGCAGGCCCAGCTGCAGAACACAATGGCAGGCAGACAGAACCAGAGAGGGCTCTTTGTGAGGCCTTGACTACGGTGCACTGGATGGGGGTGGGGTTCTGGCTGAGGACTGCGGCGGTGACTGACCAGGGGTCATCCTGCTGTAATCGGACATTCTGTAACCCTTTAAGGTGTGATGTGAGAAATATGCATGTAGAATGGTTGCAACTGGACATTCAAATTCCAATGCTGCAGGTAATGCAGTCATAAAATGCTAACTGTATAGAAAAAATCAGTATAAAAAAACTGATCTTCAAAAGTTCATGTTTTTTTTTTTTTGCCCAATTCACCTTTTCAGCAGCCTATTCCATTCAAGAGAACACAAACAAGTGTTATTACTCAGTTCATTTTCTCATGTTATTACAATCCTTGGTGGAGAAGGCAATGCAATTGACAATTTATAGCATTTAGATGAATCGATTGATATGCGCTGTTGTGCGCAGCTATGGCTGTATTGTTTTCACAGATTTTTTTTTCTCCACTAGAAGCTGCTTTGTATAGATGGTAAATTGCCCAGATGGCAATGTGATGTTTAGTAATTAATTTTGGTCCAATCTCTTCCAGCCACTCAAGGTCATGTGCAGCATTATGTTTGTGACTAATTGCCGCAGTGCTTTACAGTGCTGCTAATGGTGTAAGGCAGTAAATATGCTGGAAATAGGCGTGTGTCGGTGCTGTTGACTCATGGTGATCTAAAACATGAACATGACTCTATTGCTTTTTTGTCTGAACTGGTAATAAGGGTAAATATCACCGCTTCCCCACTACCTCCACCGCCTCCCTTGGTGATGGGTGTAGTCACCTGGGAGTGTTCCTTTGGAAACTTCTCGCTGCGATGAGGCCGCTTTTTTTTTTTTTTTTTTCTAGCTGGCCTGCTGCTGTGGATCTGCGGCCTGCTCTTTGTGCTGTGACTTCTGCCCCAAGATCAAGCAGTCCACCAGCACACGCTTCATGTACGCCCTCTTCTTCCTGCTCATCACCACTGTCTGCGTCATCATGATGTCACCCACCGTGGAGCGGGCCATGCGGGATCACGTGAGTGGGCACCAGTCGAATGATCTCATGCAGTAGGCACAAAGCAAGAAAGACATGCTTTTGACATCTACTGGGTGCTGTCAAAATGACCATTTTATTTGTCCTCCATTCTAACAGAGGCCACATTGTCCATAAATGAAGAGGCCCATGGAATTAGACCAGAGTTTTAAAAACAGTTTCTCCCATAAATTCTACAACGCCACTTTTAACAATCATCTTGGAAAATGAAAATAAATTCAAATAAAAAATGAAAATAAAATCAAAATACTGATTTGAAAAGTCCATTCACCCTTTACTCTATTAAAACTAGCATACGACATTTGATGTTCTGACATGAATTAGGTCTCTCCCCCAAAGGGAGGGAGGATATATTGTTTTTGTCTGGTTTCCCGAGTGTGTGTACACCTGCGTCTACATCGGTGTTCCCACCATTTCCGGACCATAGCTCAGAAACCGTTTGATACATTTCCATGAAAATTTGCACACATTTGCATCAGGTCGTGCAGATATGCCTTTTGCTATTTTGAGGTTATTAGCTTTTCTAGTTTCTTCGTAAGTGTCCGTGAACATCAATGGGGGGCGACTGGGTTGGGGTGGGGGGAGACATTTGTTTTTTTTGCCCTAAAAACACTCTTTAGTTTAATTGCTTATTGAAAATTTGCAATGTAAAGACTGGCAACACAGTCCAAAAAAGTTTAATCAAAAGCATTTCGGCACTGAGCACATTACTTGGTTAAATCTAGCAAGTGGAATATTCTGCCACTCCGCCATTATTCAGGCCCTCTGCTGCGCAATTGCACGGAGTTTTTCTAGCCATATATTTTTCTTCATAATGCTTCTTATACGTTCTTAATTGGAGACAGATCAGGACAGCGAGTTGGAAAAGCTAGCACACACACTCTCTGCTTATATAGTCACACATTTGCAATCCGTGCAGAATGTGGCTTCATAAATTATTTGCTGGAAAAATGCGGGGATGTCCCTGGAACCGGAGACATCTCAATGGAAGCTTATGTTGGTCCAAAATTTGAAAATATCTTTCAGTATTAATTGTGCCTGAGCAAATGTGCCAGTCACCATGCAAAATGCACTGAAATGTCTCCATACTATGGCAGATGCTTGCTTGTGAACCTGACATCGATAATAACTTGGGTTTTCCCTGTTGTCTTGGTCCAGAGAGCACAGTGGGGGGTTTTTCACATCAGATGACAAAACACACTTCCACTGTGGTATTTCCCACCTCAGATAACACCAAGAAGTCAGTGGCACTTTTCATGTGTGGGTTTGGCCCTGTATAGTACATCTTCAAGTTACATTTGTTTATGTAGTAGTAGTTTACCGAAGTATTTCCTGTCATGGTCAGGTCATGATAACTTTGTCCATTTGCATGATGGTTCTTGAGACAGTGATTTCTGATGTCTTTGAGATCGTGCACATTCAGAAGTGGTTTTTTGTCTTGCCCTTTCCACTCCAAGATTCATTGGGATTCCTTCCATTTTATAATCATATTACGCAGCGTAGAGGGTGAAGTGCAGAAAATCCAACCAATTGAGTGGTTGTTTTTTGAGGCTCCTTTCATACTATAAAAGTATAAAGGCTCACCTGCTTAATGTCATCTGTTTCATGTCACTTTATTATCAGAACTTGTCACATCATTACTAGTCCTAAATTGCCCCAGTGCCAACTTTTTTGGAGTCTGTTGCAGTAATCATATTTGAAATGAGCATATATTTTCAATCAGCAATGTAATTCACAAGTTAACTCTTAGAGCAGTGGTTCCTAACCCAGTCCTCAAGGACCCCCTGTCCTGCTGGTTTCTGTTGCAGCTTTACTTTAGCACCCCTTATCCATTGAAGACCCAATGCACCTTCATGCACACCCTGTTCAGGTAGGTGTTTTTCAACCAATCAGCATGAAGCCCTTAAATGGATCAGGTGTGAAAGAGTAGAGCTGGAGCAAAAACCTGCCGGGCAGGGGGTCCTTCAGGACTGGGTTGGGAACCACTTAGAGCACTAAATGCACTATTGTAGCTCAATGATGTAAAATATCAAAATTAAAGCTGTTGAAAACCTGTCATGTGGCGACTTCTTTAAAAGAGCTCCCGCAGGGAAGCTGTTTGGGGATTTTTCTCCGTACTGGGAGTTTTTTTTGCCTCATTTACTATACTATATTGGTGATTAGGGTGGGCACTGTCCCTTTTATTATTTATTTATTTATTTTAAAGCGTCTTTGCAACAGTCTATCTGTGAAAAGCACTATACAAATAAAAATTGAATTGAGTTGGAGCTCCTGACTTACCACTGTTTTTTCTTGTAATATTTGGTGACCCTAGAGGTTGCTTCCCTGAGCTCAACCTGATCCCTGTTTCCAAGGAGTCACCGCTGTATTTCCCATGTGGGCTGTGTCTGTAAGGGGGCGTTTTTGTCAGAACAACATGGTTAGCTTTGCCCTATCAGGATGTGGTGGGCTTAGGTTTGGCTAAAGATCAATTGGTCAATTCAACTGCATGATGACCCATATCTACTTATTGGGGCTCGATGTTGCCTGTTGTAATGTATGAGGAATGTGTATCTCTTTTGATTGTTACTACAGTGGCTCCTTTGTTGTATCCTGTGTGGGTCTCAGTGTGAAAAAGCATATTGTGCTTCCTTACAATAGTGCTTCCTGCTTGCGTATTGGCTGTGATATGCGTGAGAACAAATATGATTCAATTTTTATCATTGTGAATGTATTTTTTAAATAAAAGGCAAAGAGGAAAGGGGGTAATAATGAAAAACAGTGCCTGCAGTTGCCCAGAATTTGTCTGTGTGTGAAGTCTCTCTGTTTAAATAGTTCCCTCTTTTAAAAGAGAGTGGGTTGTTTAATGTTTTGGAAAGCCTGAGAAACTTCTCTGAACGCATCTGGAAAGACTAGTGGACATTGTTTAATGCCCCTCTATTCTTACTTCTGGCATATTGTAGATGATTTTATTTGAAAAAAAAAAAAAAGCAAAATATGGAAATTAATGGAAAATAATGTCACTGTCCAGTTAAATTAAGCTAGTATTACACTGAAAAATATGCATTCACAGAAAACATTAAAACTGTGTTGAACGCATGTTAACTATTTTCCCAATAAAGTTTTAATTCTTTGCAGATGTTGGAATTGGCAATGTACTGTTTTATCATTGTCAGAGCAAGTCTCGCACATCAAAATGACTAAGTGATCTGCACAATTGAGAAAGCAGCTGCATAAAATACACATTTTTACGCCCATTTTTTTTCTCAGATTCCATTCTACACTGATATGTGTGAGAAGCTCAATGCCGGTGAGAACTGTGAGAAGCTGGTGGGATATTCCGCAGTGTACAAGGTCTGCTTTGGTGCAGCCTGTTTTTTCTTTGTCTTCGCTGTCTTCACTCTACGAGTGCGCACCAGCACAGGCTGCCGGGCAGCCATCCACAATGGGTATGTTAACCCTAGCAACAATAGCTACTCCAGTCATTCACAGGCGGCCATTTTAAATTCAGCCCAGATATCTGACCTCCTATTTCCCCCAGACACCCCACTGAGCATGCTCTTATAAGTTCCGCCATATGTGTCTTACATTTTAAATTTGGTCCTGCATCGCTGTACTGAATGTGCAATCACCTATATTACATTTACATTAAATTTTTTCCGAATATGTCCAAAAGGAATCACGCTTTAGTCTACTTTAAATTGTTCCCCTGTTGTTGATAAGTGAAACACTTCCCAAGTGAAATAAGCTGTTCTTGTCATTGGATTTTTATGCATGTACAGTACCAGTCAAAAGTTTGGTCACGCTTTGCTAATGTCACAGCACTCTGTTTTTAGAGAAATTTAAACAGCTCTACTTCTCTGTGCAATCTCAAATGGAATTTTGTTAAAGGTACACAGAGAAGTCCCTCTATTTTCCAACAGCCGAATTAAAGTCAAGCGGTTTTGGGACTTTTTGGACGAAAAGGTTGATGAAAAGCCACCTCCAGTGCAGCACGTCTTTGAGAAGTTGGACAGCCGTGCGGCTGCAAATTCATTATAGTCATATGACTGCCCTTGTTTAAACAAAAAAAAAAATTGAGAATGCTCTGCAAATATGACAAGAAATGGCAATTAGTTTGATGGATTTAAGAATTAGATCTTTGTTTGCAAAATGAAGTCTGCTTATATCTTTATTTAACATATATGCAAGAAAAATGTGGGTATGTCCAAACTTTTGACTGGTACTGTAAGTGATGGAAAAATGGCAACATATCACATCATTTAATCTCCAGAACACTGAGATACTCGCCCTGAGTATTAATATGTTTGACTTTCCCTGCAGTTCCCACTCATATTATTTGTGAATGATTTTACTGCATATTTTTCATCCATGTATTTACTCATATATACTGAATTCTAAGCTACATATAATATTGCTATTTGTATTTATTTTATATATGTATTTATTCAGATTCTGGCTCTTCAAATTCCTGGCTTTGATTGGATGCTGTGCCGGAGGATTCTTCCTGCCAGATCAGGACACATTCCTGAAAGGTGTGGTTTTCTTTTATGTAAATTATAAGGTCTACAGTATCTGGCCTTCATTAAGGGCTTTGTCTCTGACTTGAGATCCACATCTGGATAAAGGGCTTGTTAGAACATAGAAAGCAGCTGCTTAACTACTGTTATTGTACTCTGCAGTTCCACTTTAAACTAAGGAGTAATTTTCTTAATTATTATTCAATTTTGTGAAATTACTCCC
Source organism: Gymnothorax javanicus (assembly GCA_029692085.1). Taxonomy (NCBI): domain Eukaryota; kingdom Metazoa; phylum Chordata; class Actinopteri; order Anguilliformes; family Muraenidae; genus Gymnothorax; species Gymnothorax javanicus. The sequence continues at coordinate 161,091,729 of CM056194.1, read as the reverse complement.
TGTTGGAGTTGTTGCACAGAGTATGTGTCTTCCCATATTACTTCAAAATTACAATTACGTATATTATTGATTTTGACTAGGTCAGGGGAAAATCTAAGCACATCAGTGACTCCATTTTTTTCTTGCTGTATTCAGAGTCAATACTTGCTTTGTTGAACATTGGTCAGTTGAAGCTTTGTCTGGACAATGAAACTCATTTTCCTAAAATTTGGATCGTAAATTATTCTCTTTTTTATTCCTCCTGTCTCCTGTGGGCCATTGTAATTTTCTGTATGGTATTTGCTGGGTGGAATCCCTTTTTGAGACTTTATTACTGAGGAGCCAAGTGCTAAAAGTACTTAAGTCACGTTTTTTCACACCGTGAGGTAAGGATGGGAAAACCTCTTTTATAGTTACCTGTAATTCTCAATTACGCCAAAATAGTCATTTTGTGAGTTAAGCACTTTTTACACCAGGGTCTTGAAGTATAAATTGGATGCTCATGATTGAATAGTTTAAGACAGCTGTTATTTGTTCTAAATAATTTTCTTTGGCGCTCTATCAAAATGTTTTATGTGATAACTGCTGTGTAATTTAAGTGCTGCTCATTTTGAAATGCAAACACTCTGATATGGAATAGGAATCCTTGGTTGGAGCATTGGATTGAGTATAGATTGAGCACTATTGTATTTCACTTAGTCCAGATATGATTGGTGTACTTCACTTAGTCCTGGGAAGATTTCTTGAAAACCAAGATAGTTTAATTCAGGTAATGTAATAATTACAAGTAGGCTCAGTGCCAATGGCTGTTGAGGTATTGATTTTACCCCACTCTCAAATGATTGTAACAAATCAGAATCAGTACATTTAGTGAAGCAGAAGTGATCCCAAACAGGACTTTCTTTGAAAAGAATGTGTTTTTAAGAATCAGTAACATTTATTTAGTGTTAATGATTTTACTAGCTCGAGTTTCTCACCAGAAATCACTAGTAAAGCTGCAGTGCTCAGTTTATGGTTCCACACATATAAATATATCACTTATGTGCAAACACACGCATGCACGCACACATGTGTATACATGCATGCGTAGACGTGCAAGCCGGCAGGCACAAATGCGCGTGCGTGCACACACATACGTACACATGCACATGTGCACAAGGGTCGGAATACATGTTCACACATGCATGCGCGCACACACACACGCATACACATGCACACACAGATAGGCACATTTGTTCACACAGGCACAAGCACACACACACACACACACACAGATATGCACACATTCACTCACATTTTAATTCGTCATATAAATTTGCATTTATGAAATCCATTATAAGGCCAAGTATGTTGTTGTCTAATACCCTTGTATATTTGCTGCGATACAGTTGATCTGAAACATTCCTGCGGAGATGAAGCAATTCAGCCGAGCACAACCGCATTCTGCTCCACACTTACTAGCACCAGAGAGGGACACTATGGATACAAAAAGCATCTCCCTCTCCTTATTCATCAGCTGCCTATAATGGTGGAAACTGAACAATATTTCAAATAATGATTGGTCAACCCGATCATTCTTTTCTTCTTTTTAAATTTAGCATCTCTAATCCCACCAGAATCTGGAAGTCCACTCAATAAACTGTGTACAAGCATGCTGGTATGCAACTCATGCTGCCATCTTGGGAGAGAGACAGTTAGCAGTTCTCCTCAGAAACGCACATCTGCCAACCGCTGCCTCCTTACCCTCACAGCTTCGAACCTCACAAGCTCAGAAGGAGAGCGGAAGAAACCTGAACATGCGCTTGTTTAGAATTTTGCTTACAGGCGCCCAGCTGGCCAGCGGTAAGTGCTGGAGCTACAAACAGTGCTGACCCTTATTGACTGTATCCTCCCATATCCCTCGGTAGCGTGAAGCCATTTATGGTCTGCTCTCAAAAGACCTACTGACCTCACTTGGCACTAGCACGGCTTGGATTTGATCCCGGGCTGAGGTGGTCACCAATGTGCAATGAAGTAGTGAATTTACTGAGTGAGCCAACCCAGCAGCCTAACCTCTGAGCACTAGCGTGTGGCCATGCCCCAGGCTTCCAAATATGAATACTATGTGCTGCTGACATAAGTAGCCTTGCTGTGTAGGGGGTTGTAGGTATGGCAGGTACTTTATTTGTGTAGTTAAAAATGCTTTCTCCAAACTTCCAATTGGTTCACCCTCCTGCATTCAGTGTGATATCTGTTTTGTTTGCAGTTACATCTGAAAATAAACAGAGGTCATTATTGCCCGCGAACATTTGCAATTTCACTGTATAATTCTACACTAAATCAATGTAACTGATGGACAGCAAAGAGAAGACACATCTTTCGCTATGATGTTAACAATGCGGTCATGTTCGGCTACAGACAATCACTTATAAAAATGGCTGCAATTCAGTAAATGAGACATTTACTGACATTTACATTAAATGAGACATTTACTGGGCAACCTGTTTTTACCCATGGTATAAACAGTATTTGGATACTAGGTAGACAGATGGTCGTGCTTCTACAGCAAACACAAGGATTTCCTCATCGATTGCTGCATTCTTATCAAGCCCTAAGATGAGCTTGCTGCCCTTTGATGAGGACTGCGCATGAAATTCTGTCACAGATCAGTGTTGCCCTCACTAAGATTGCTGGGTCATGATCATGGTATTAGACCTGTTTCCAGTCCCAGAGTTGGCTTCCTCCAACACATGCAAGCACACTTACATATGTGAATGTATTAAGTAAAAATGGACATATCATGACAGCTGGACTTTTTTGACTTTTTGCTATAGTTTGTCGTATGCACCTATAAAGTATTTGCTGTCAAAACATTACGGTAATTCACCTGTTAGTTTAAATGGAATCATGTAAGAAGTAAACCACTATCACAGACCAAGTAAAAAGTGCCCAACAGCCACTATCTCAAAATCACAAAGTGTCATGAAATGCCAATTTATACTTGATGCGTTCACTCATACCTGCACACATTAACACACATATACGCACAGAAGTGTTGGTGCAGGTACTGCTGTATATTTTTATGATTGACAGGTGACTGATCTCTCTCATTTCTTTGTTTCAGTGTGGCGCTATGTGGGTGCAGCTGGAGGGTTCTTATTCCTGGTGATTCAGCTCATGCTTTTAGTCGATTTTGCGCATCGATGGAATCAAAACTGGTGAGGTCAAGGTTGAAAATTTCCTTTGTCCTAATTGTGTATTCGTGGCACACTGTCAACTGTCAACAGCTGCTTCCGCCATTTCAGATAGTGACTCATAGCTTTTTTCACTCTTTATCTTGCCAGTCTTCCAAAGTTCTTGAACTTTGGCGACCAGGCTTATGTTTTTACCTTTGCCTATCTGTAGGTCTTTAGCTGCCTGCTTACTGTTTGAAATGCAATGTCATTTTTCACTGTGACTTAAATAATCTGCCAAAGAGTGAATGATAGCATTCAATGACACTGTCAGAAAGACTTCAAGCACCATTCTGTGTCGTTTTTGGAACATGCCCTAGAGAAGAACACATGATGGAAGCAACACATTTCTGTCCTGTTTGACCTGACAAAGATCATCATTTGTGAAAACTGGACACCATGCCCACGTACCCAATACCCATGGATGACGTGTCAGCTGGACGTTTTTTCTCAAAAAGGGACAACATGTGCTGTGAGAGCCGTGCAGACGGGGTTGGGACAGACTGGCATATGGCGTCCTAAGAGTGAAGCTTTTACTTACAGAGCCTGCCATTGTCTTTGTGGAAATGGCTGTGCAGTTGTTCCTTGGCTTGTATATAGTAATAGCATGAATGAGGCATTCATCGAATTTCTTAACATGTGGGTTGAGTTATGCATCCAAGATTTGTCTGGTTTATTCTCTAAGGCACGGAGAAATAGTTTTGCATTGTGCAAAATTTTTGCATCTGTTTAAGATGATGCTTTGGAAGATTTTAGATGTTTGCTTATACATCTTGGTATCTGATTGATGAACAGGATTTTTAATGATGCAAGTGAATTAACTCTTTATCGGGCAAGGAACCATATTTGGCAACTTCAGTCGGCATCCAAAGTGGCGCCCCCATGCCTCTCTGTGAGGCAGTAGACCCGCGGCGATTTCTCCCAGCCAATCAGAGAAAATCAGGCGATATCACAGGCAGTGATATCAGGGTTTTCGACCAATCAGCAGTGGCCTAGAGCATCTCAAACTTCTTTTCTTCTCCGGACCTCTCACAGTGCGTTTGTGTGCCCTTATCCAGTCCCACTCACATAGACCTAACATCAGAACTCACGAAAGAAAAATGATGAAAACTCGCACATTAAAAAGTTGAAAAGGTTTGCTAAAAGTTGAGATAGGTGATGTTTGTGTAGGATTTCTAGAAATTGGTGAGATTTTGCGTGAAAAACAAAAAATTTGGTCATGAGGCCATATTTGATTACACGCCCTTTTCACCTAAGCCAAGAGCAAGTGATGGTTAGACTGTTTATGGACATACGCCCAACGCGCGGTACTTTTTTACAGTCAGCTTCTTAGGGTATTTTCTAGTGCCCTATAAAGGGTTAGAGGTAGGGCTCTTTACCCTACTGCTCCAGGGGTGGCTGTCCCCTGCTCTGCATAATCAATCATTTGCTTTGGAATCAATGTTTCTTAAAGAGCCCTCTCTGGGAAAACGAAAGATAATACAGCTAAAATTAAATCAGAATGGGGGGCTAACTTTAGTTTTGAAATTGAGGATGAAGAAGTAGAATGATATCTGTCTAAACTTGTCTAATTGTTTTTCTTCTAACAGAGCAAAAGAACTTCAATTTAAGATAAATCATAAACTTCATATTATGCGAGTGAGATGTTATAAAATGAACCCAGTACTGACTAAGTTCAGTTTTATAAAGTATGGAGTTCTTTCATAACTTTCTTGGGACCTGACTGTTTACAAATTAACTGCATGGCATAGAAACAGTAGATGTATTACCTTAAATACACTGTGTTCTGACTGCTTCTGTACATTTCTGTATTTATTTATTCATTCATTCATTCATTCATTTTTCTTTTTTCTTTTTCTTGCTTGTTGTTTTTTTATTGTTATTCAGTGTCAATGGCTTACTCATCTGTTTGATCTGAGACAGACTGTGAACCTTTCGATCTTAATTTTAAAAAAAATTATTATTTTTTTTTAAGTTGCTTTGGAGAACAGGAAAGATGGTAAAGATGTGGCAACAGCCTCCTATGTAGACCTCTTGTACTCCATCGAGTTCATTCTTCTAAGATGAACTTGTGAAAATTTTGGGGCTCATGAGAGACATATCCTGGCATATCTGCTGAATCTTTAATGAAATCATGAGCATTGGTGATACTCTGGACTCAGGGTGATATGATGCAAAAGCTCAATCTGCAGATATAAAAATAAATGTCTTTAAGCTGCTTGTAGAATGTTACAAAAGGGCAAATCCCAAAAGTGGCATGGTTCTGCTTCATATTGGGGCAAAATGAAAGGGGAATCTAGCTGTTGAGAAGTCCAGCTGAATGGTGCAAAGTCAACAGTTGCATAATACTGGTAAAATAAACAATCTAGAATTGAGTTGTAAAGGTCACTGCTTTCATAATTCATGCATGCAAAAACCAAAGACATCAGATACCGGCTAGTAGACTGCAGATAGGCTTAGGAAAGGTTAAGGGAAAAAAACCCCACCGTGAATATAATCTAATATCCAAAGCATGCCACTGCTGTGCAATTGTAACAAGTCTAGTTACATGTTTTATATGAATAATCCCCAATGCCCCAGTGCAGTGATGGGGACACTGTACTGAAGGAGACGCCATCTTTCGGGTGAAAGGTTAAATCGAGGTCCTGACGCTCTGTAGTCATTAAAGCTCCTATGACACTCTTTGACAAGAGTAGGGGGTTCCCCGGTGTCAAGGCTAAATTCCCAACCTGGCTCTTTCGACCTGCCACCTAATCATCCCCTGATCTAATTGGCTGTGCAATTTGTTCTCTCCCTCCCCACCTCAACCCCCAGGGCTCCCTTGAAAAAGAGATTACAATCTCAACGGGACTTCCCTGGTCAAATAAAGGTTAAATGAATAAAAAATCTCTTAAGATAAGGAGGTGGGGAGATTTTGCAGACTCAGAGTTTCCTTGTGTACTGCTGCACTGAATTTTTGAGCTTAAGGGATACGGATACTAATATCTGATGCGTTATGGAGCTTACAGTCCTCTTAGCTGTGGGATGATTGATGGCTTTTGAGACAAAACCTTTTAGTAACACCGCAAATGCAAAAGCTATAATGTGCTGTCTGAAGTGCGTCTGTGAGCAGTGGAAGCATTTATGTGTGCACACATGGGGTTATCTCAGCCTGTTTAGCACTGTCGCTAATGAGCATACATGAAATGGAAGCATAAATCTACAAACGGAATGTCACTATGAATTCCAGTCCAGCAAAAAAAAAAAAAAAAAACAGGCTGTTAATGGCTTGAGATAACGCGCGTGAAGAAGTGTGTTTCAGAATGAAAGGATTGTACCTGGCCATTACTCAGATTTACTTCATTGCCTTACTGAATTATTGAACCATCAGCCAGTCATTTCGATATGTATCCCCTTCATCAACATTATTTTCCCACGTTGCTTACTGCTTTTTCAAACATTTTATGGAACGTAAATTTAACTGCCTGTATTGTATATTCTGGGATGCTAGCCCACATGCTTATAAATACTGTGGGTGTACATCTCCGGGCAGAAGTAAGAGGCTAATGCCTGTACACCATCTCAGCTCTGGTAACAGTATTGCTAATAGAGTCTGCCCTCTGCCTGTCCTCAGGTCATCAGGAGTGGAGTATAACAAACTGTGGTACGCTGCACTGGCCCTGGTCACCCTGATACTGCTCACCGTGGCTGTGGGGGCTCTGGCTTTCATGGCCCTCTTCTACACCCACCCAAAGGCCTGCTACCTCAATAAGATCTTCCTGGGAATCAACGGCAGCCTGTGCCTGATCACATCCCTGCTAGCCATCTCGCCCTGCATCCAGAGAAGTAAGCACAGCCTACTGTAGCCTGCTAGCTGGCTCTTTCACATCCAACCTCTGTAGCTCTATAACTGTGTGCAGAGCAGGAATCCTTTACAAGATGCTGTTGATAATTCATTGGTAGCTGGCACTTTTTCACGTTGTAAATTCGGACTTTTCCTTATTTCGACTACTAACAAGGCCACCCTTAATATTCCTTTCTTCAGTGAAGCCTACCTCTGGCCTGCTACAGTCTGGAGTCATCAGTGTGTACGTCATGTATCTCACCTTCTCTGCTCTTTCCAGCAAGCCTATTGAAAGTAAGTGGATTTTTAGAATTTTTTTTCTTAACCCCTTTGCACAGATGTAGACGCCAGCATCTGTAAATTCCGAAATTTAATTCCAAAATAATTATGTAATTGAATTTCTAAATGTCTTGCTTCACCGGAATAATTTTGCAGAGTCTCTGTGACACAAATACTGAATTATAAAGCCTAAATGGGCTCATGCATAACAAGAAAAAATTAGCATTATTTGTATTCTGCGCAAAGTGGTTAAATTATTGAAATACTAGTATGAGGTACTCGTTCATAAGGACTGATATAAACTACTCCAGCACAATTATTGGGTCTCTGGTCTGCAGAAGGTGCTACCTTTAGTATGAAGAACTGCTGTCAATGATGTCGTCTACTGTAAGAATCCCAGGAAGTGTTTTCATTTCTTAAGTCTTGTGTTTTTGTCAAGTTCAAAACTGAACATTTGAAGAAGGCTCTCTAAATCATTTTATCTAAAAAACAAAATATATTCATTAATTGTTCGGCAACAGATGAGCCTAATCAATCGCCACACAGGTGGCCTCCGGATAATTGACAATTAAGGGTGATATTACAGAAGGAAAATCCACTCCCATTCAATGCTGACAAAAAATAGTACCGCATTGAAGAGAAATGTCACAAGACTTATGAGAGAAAATAATTTATTTATACAGAAATGGTCAAGGTTACAAGAAAATTAGTAAAGTGTTGCTAATAAGTAAGAATACTGTTGCAAAAGTGATTCAAAAATTCAAGAATGGTGGACTTGTGGGAAGTTTCCTGAAACGTCCAAGCTGTCCACGGAAGATAACACCTCGACATGAGCGTTTAGTGATAAGAGGTGGCAAAGAAAATGCAGTGCAAGCTCATTACCATTAGCTAAAGCATTAGAAAGTCGAACTGGGGTGTTTCCTGTGAGACGATTCGACATACACTTCAGAGGACTGGCATACATGGGTGTCGTCCACGAAGAAGACTGCTGAAGACTGGGCACATAAAAGCCCGTCTAGCATTTGCCAGGGCCCTTGTTGACAAGGCAAAGACTACTGGGACTCTATACTTTGGAGTGATGAGACAAAGATAAATTTTTTTGGCACTGATGGATTTCAAACTGTATGCATCGTAAAGCCCCTGTCACACTGTGGCAACTTAGGAGGGTGAATCCCCCCGAACTAGAAAAGGTGAAAAAATCTTGGCAATTCGTATTGGGCTCGTGGTGGATTCTCCCTCATTCGCCAGCATTCTTAGCCAGTCTCAGAGGGGCTACAACTATTTTGAAATGTTCAAAACATTTGTGGTCCAACCGCAATTTATTTTTCATCATACTGCATTCCTACTGTATTCTTGGAGCCAGTCGTGGCGATTGGCATATATTCTTGAACGTTCGTAGAGGATCGTAGTGAGGCACGGGAGCCAGAATGACCACGACCAATCACGACAATTTGACGGTTGGATTTTGAATTTGGCGCATGTAGTAGGTATACCTACGGAGAGGAAGAATAGGCACGTCGTTCACGCCTGCCCTACGTATTCACTACATATGCACCCTTAATGCGCTGAGAACCTAGTCGCGTTGGCGAATGCAGTAGGAATCGAGACGAATGGAGGCGATTGACCGTGAACCCAATAAGCATACGCCACAAACCACCGAATTAGTACGATTGAGCACGACTCCACTACAAATGAGTGCGAACCGTGAATGGTGGCGAGTGTATAAATAGTCGCGTTCAAATTGTGAGACTTCAGTTGCTGTTGAGATTTTGACAAATGCAAACCCGTGTGTGGATGAAACCTGTGTCGCTGAACCCGCTGAAACCCGTGTCCCTGAACCCCCTGAAACCCGTGTCGCTGAATCTGCTGAAACCTGTGTCGCTGAACCCTGTGTTTCTGAATCTCTCCAGAAATTGACCCCTGTGACGTCATGATCCCATAAAAAAAGTTGTACATTTCGGCGCGTCCACATTTCCTACATTCGTACTCAATCCTACTGCGTTCGTACTTCATTCTCGGTCAATCGTACTGCGTTCGTACTCAAGCGTAGTGAGTTCGTACTGCGACTGTATACATTTGTGGTGATTCTTCATGATTCCTACTCCAGTCTTCTAGCCATTACAAAGTTAAATGCGTGATTAGTACTACATGCGTAATGATTCTTGTTCATTCTCACTGCAATCTTACTGCCGTCGCCGACATACCTACGGCAATCTTACAAAATACCTACAACATGCGTACCACAATCTTAGGGCATTCGAGTATAGGTCCAGACAGGGCCCCAGACAGGCGAATGACGACAACAAAAATAATCCCCCCAGTTTGCGGGGATTCGCCAAAATAGTCGCCACAGTGTGACAGGGGCTTAAGCGCGAGGAATACAATGAAAAATGCATGGTACCCACAGTAAAGCATGGTGGTAGCAGTGTTCTTCTATGGGGCTGCATGAGTGCTGCAGGTGTCGGGGAGTTGCATTGCATTGAGGGCATCATGAATTCACAGATGTATTGTGAAATACTGGAAGAGAAGATGCTAGCATCACTCCATACTCTTGGTTGTCAAGCACTCTTTGAACACGATAACAATCCAAAAAACATCCAAGGCCTCTGTTTCATTGAGAAAGAACAGAGTGAAAGTGATTCAGTGGCCAAGTATGTCACCAGACCAGATGTAGCATGTAGCAGTATGTTGCCAACTTGTTCATTCAATGTCTAGAAGAGTTTGTGATGTTCTTAAAAATCATGGTGGCCATACAAAATCATAGATTTCGTAGAATTTGTTGTAGGGTGTAATCATTTTTGCAACACCTCATTTGAATAAAATTATTAATTTTTATCATTATGATATTAGGTGACCTCACTTTTAGGTTAATGAAATAAATGTTCAATATGACTCAGTCTTGTCAGAATACAGCAAATTGTTCTCATATTTACTGAGAAACAGAGAAAAGTCCTAATTTTCAAAGGGACTGTACTCATTTATACTGTGCACTGTGTGTAGTTGTGGGAAGGAGGCCCAGCTTTGTTGGAGAAAGAGTCTCACCCTCCCCCATTAGGCTCCAGGTTTTTTATGTTTACGTCACATGTAGCCGTACACTTGTCATTTCTCTGAAAAGGAGCCCTTGTATAATAGTGTTCGCAGCATTCCGGTGGAAACGCTCTTTTGTTGGGCTCTGTTTCTTCCCTGCCATTAATCTTTTTTTTTTTAATCCTCTTCTCTTTCAGCACTGTTAGAGGATGGTGTAAATCGCACCGTTTGCACCTTCCCTTTTAACTCTGGCGCCCAGTCTGACAACAAGATAGTGACTGGCGTAGGCACGGTCATCCTATTCGGCTGTGTGGTGTACTCTTGGTAGGAAATGTCCCTGTATATTTCACTGTATGTGTTTATCTGAGAAATTTTATTCTGCTATAGTTTTGTTTCACACTTTGGCACCACTCTTTCTACAATCCAAGACAGACACTGGAGAGATTCTCAGCTAGTTTAGAATGGTTCAAGTAGTGTTTTTTTTATACTTGTTGTTCAGAGCTGGTCTGTGGCCTTTGAAAGTTGATCTTTTTCTGGACAAAGCTGATGAAGCCAGTGTAATTATATGGCTGATTATGTATGATGGTCAGTTGTTGAACAGCTGGTTCACTAGCTACCAGTATTGAAAACACAACTCAAGCCAGCTTGACTAGCTTTGACTGGTTTCAGCTAGAATTTTCAGCATTCATTAACACAGTGAAAACTTGAAATGGACATGTCTGAGTTGTTCTTGGTGCAATATGGATAATCAAGGATGGCTCTAAAACAACTAAATGGTCACATTTTTGCATTATCCGCCTATGCTGTGGAGGCGAAAATAAGTCTGTAATCATTTAAGCTTGTTATCACAAGTCATTAAGGATTCCGAGCATCTATGTCCAGTGGACACTAGATTCGTGTCCATGTACGTCTTAGTTAAAAAATGCCTGAATAGATATGGATTTTGTGGTGATAATTGTTCAATTGCTTGACTACAGATCTACTGCTAAATGTTATAACAGGATACATCATGTGCTCATTTGTGACTTTGTGTGCCAATGTTTGTGTTCCTCACAGTTTGATGTCCACTACTAGAACCAGCTCTACTGCTCTGCGTGTGTTCAGGAGCACATCCCCTGAGAATGAGGTATACAGCTCACCACACCAAAACAGGGACCCTCCAGTGGTGTATTCTGTAGAAGCTTAAGAAGATTTCTCAGGAATAGTTTCACTGGGACTTATTTGATAAATAATGGCACTCTAGGATATATTGCTCAGTATTGTTTAACAGTACAAAGTGCCTCACCAACTTTGTGTGAAAGTAAAAAAAAAAAAAATTCATCATTCATTATAATTTGCCTAGCTTCTTGTTGCCATCTATGTCTATTGTCTGCCTAGTGTCACATATGTTCCTTAAGCCTTTTCTTACATTGTAATTATGACACGTGGTGTCCTGTCTCATTATTGCATAATGTTTTCTTATAAGTATCCCATATTCTCATTGCAGAGAGCTCGTTGCTGTTTCTGCTTTGGGCAAGATGATGATACTGGTAAGTGTGTGATATTTCTGAACTCCAGAGTGGCTTATTTGATTACAATTATTTGCCTATAACAAGTTCATAAATGTGGTGTGTACAATTCTTTTTTTGCAGAATTTATGAAACTTGTTACCCAGATTTAGTTTCTTTAATACTGCTGTTAAATCTGTGATGCAAATGTCTTGCTGCTTTGATTGATGATGCAAATGGAACATTATGACACCCACCAACTCGTATGGCTTGGCTCAAAACTGGTTTTGGAACATATGAAGACCACTTCTTAAGAACATTTATACATAGCAAATGTTTCATATTCATTGAAAATATGTCAAAGATATACTCATTTTATCTGTTTGATTAATTTTTATATAATCCAGTCGCTGCATTTGCGTTGTCAGTTTATTTGGCAATCTATTCCTTATGTTGTCTACATATATGATATCACACTCAGATGTAAACAAAGGCATTTTTCAGGATCACTTCATACCTGGGTCAAAATATTGGCAAGTAAGTAAAAAACTTTGCAAAGCAATGGTAGTATTTAATCTACTGGCATAAAGTCATTCATTGATACTAGTAACCCAGGAGGCAGTGATCTTGACTGGTACTGATAATATGTTACCAGCATTAAAGATAATTATGCTGGTAGATATTTACTAAAGCTGTTTCAGACAAAAAAAAAAAAAAATCATTTTGAATCCAAGAGAAATTCTAATGTGGGCAGAAACAGATCGTAAGAAACTTGATGAAACCTGTCATTTAGATTGCCATTTTTGCAATTATCCAAAGGAATAAGTGGTTATTTATGGAATTATGAATTTAATGCCTCAATAAATATATATTGTACTTTTATGTCAAATTTTGTGCTTGATCTTGCCCATGCATAATGTTAAATTTTATATGTTTAATCTAAATTTGAAACAAGGCAAATCTATTTATGTGAAACTGCTAGGTTATGATACATTTTAGGTGCTGGTCTAAGTTGGCAATCCATATTTCCGAAGGTCTTTCCATGTAACATGATGCAAGGCTGGGACCTCTTAACGGAATTGTAACGTGTGTGCAGCATTTAGTTTTGTGCCCTCTGGTGGCCAGAGAGTAGAACTGGCCTTTTTGTCATGATCCTGACCGATAGTGTTCTACGGTATATTTGTTTTCATCAGACTCTGAAGAGCAGGAGGAGCTGAAGAGAGGAGGACAGCCTGTTATTTACAATGAAAAGGAAGGAACCATTTATAGCTACTCATTTTTTCACTTTGTGTTCTTCTTGGGATCACTATATGTCATGATGACAGTCACCAACTGGTTCCAGTAAGTATTTGATATTGGATTTTGCCTTGCACACCTCCAGCACATACTCCATCGTCGAAACTCTCCGACCCTTCTGTGAATGTCTTTTTGTTCAGCAGCAGGCTTTTTGTATCTTCAGAATTTGTTTATGTAAATGCTTATCATCATGTAGACTTGGAAAAATATATTCACTTCCAAGTACCTATCAGGTTGCTTAAACACAGAGATATGGGGTACAAGGCATGCAACGGAAGTTATTTCATTGTAGATGCTGTGAGTGCTATGTCAAATCAAGTATTTGAATTTTTTACTTTTAGTTTGGTTTTGTATCAGTATCGTGTTCATTAATGAGCTAACTTCTAAAATGATTAGAAATGATTCAAGTTGTTGTGCTTCTTTATTGTGGAGCATGGGCATTGTTTTACATGTTCTGTCGCGTCTGTCCACAGTTACGATAATGCCAAGATTGAGAAGCTGCTGGAAGGTAGCTGGTCTATATTTTGGATCAAGATGGCCTCTTGTTGGGTGTGTCTCCTAATTTACATGTTGACGCTGGTGATTCCAGTACTCTGTCCAAAGAGGTTTGATGGAGTTGAGGCTTAGAAAGATGCCAGCATCCGAGTGGTGCTTATGAACTATTCTGAAACTGTGTCCATTTAATGCCTTTGCGTGCATTAAAATTTTTTGCCTGTTTTTTTTTTTTGCTCACTCTATTTTGTGTTATATCTGTTCAATCAGGGGGCATGTAATTCCATCAAAAAGTTATGCAGTCTCAGCTGTCAATGTAAAATTTTAAAAGGTCACAGGCCACAATGTCAAGAGTTTTTGTATAGCAAATGTTAACATAATTTAACAATTTGTGTTAATTATCTTAAAACAGCATTTCAAAACTGAAATTCCTTTGTAAATTATATAAACAGTCCAAACACTAGCAGCATTTTAGCGTTGGCTTGCGCGATTGAGTATCACATACTATATATTAAGTCATAGGGATGTAGGATAATGGTTTGGGAACTAGCCTGTGACTCCAGGGTCGCACATTTCATTTGCAGGTGGATCACTGCCGCTCTTACCCTTGCACAAGATACTTACTGTACTGCCTCTGTATAAATCTTGCAATTTACACATTAAACGAAAGCCATATGAGTTGCTCTTGACAAGAGTGTTTGCTATATGCCTTAACTGATATGTATTACCTGAGTAGTTTGCTTGTGTATCGAATATAATTTTGCTAATGCTTCAGCAGGAGCCTGCCAGCTGTAGCCTCTCCTGAAATATTTCTGTTGATGAAGTGACAAAATGGTGGCATAGTTATAATCATTCGAATTGGCCTATGAAATGTTTTTGGTTTTTTTTTTTTTTTTTTCATAAAAAATGGTATTGTATGTATGGTTGTGATTGCTTTAAAGCATTGCTTTAGGTTTACGGGCGAAATTCTATAGTTAGAGACCTCTCATTGTACACTTAAGCTTATGTTTTGCTTAATTGTAGCTGAAAAACACTTTTTTAGTTGTGTAGCCACCTTCAGAAATGGGAGAGGTTATTTTCTTTTGCTCATCACACATGGGGCTCTAATTTCTTGGCGCAGCGCAGGGTAGCACAGCGTGGTGTAGTGCACCACATCACCGAAACCTCACAGGCAGGTTTCCAGAATGTCAGGCACATTTCAGTGCAATAAATAATCACAGCAACCACTGTTTAATGTAACTATCTGAATCAGCACATAAATTATAGTATCTATATCGATTGTCCTGATGTCAGATCAAAGGCGGTTGGCACTCATAATGGAAACTCGACCTGGCTTAATCAATGCAGCTGAATCTGTGATGCAAATTAACGACTTCACATCTCTCTCAGCCAACCACAAACTGCCTCGGCATCAGGCGCTGCATATATATATATATATATATATATATATATATATACGCACGGCCTGATGCGAGGCAGTTTGTGGTAACTTGATGTATAAATAATGCTTGAGTTCTATGCTCAGTAAAGCCTCTTGCACACTGGATGCGAAAGGAATTTTTATACGACAGATTACATTCAAAGTCAATGCAAAGACGCGAGTACACGTATTCGCGTCTTTGCATTGACTTTGAATGTAATCTGTCGTGCGAAAAATTTGTTTTGTGTGCAGTGTGCAAGAGGCTTTACTGAGATTTTATCGTTTTTAGTGGGGGAAAGGAATACAGCCTGATTGCTATGATCTCGTACTGAGATAAGATCACATA
This sequence comes from Gymnothorax javanicus, assembly GCA_029692085.1. Lineage (NCBI taxonomy): Eukaryota > Metazoa > Chordata > Actinopteri > Anguilliformes > Muraenidae > Gymnothorax > Gymnothorax javanicus. The sequence goes on along the minus strand of CM056194.1, from coordinate 161,076,368 downwards.
TTGAAAATAAATGTGTAACGTACCTTGCATTGTTGTCCATGCATATTAATCCCAAAATTTCAAGCAGCAACAGGGTGTAATAATAGGAACACGCTATGCATCGTTTCTCTTCCCAATGATGCAGGCAGAAGAAATAAATGAGCAACAGTCATATTTCATTCCAACTTCATAAGTTTGAATGATCTGGCGTAGTTTCGTTTTGAAATTCCATTCAAGTTCGCTAATGGTAATAATTCGCGAATGCCCTAGCTAGCCAGGTAACTCATATTCGTAATGCTTAATATAGACGCAAGCGGTGCAGAAAACATGTCTGAAGCAGCAAAGTAAACATTAACGCATCATGCAGATATAGGACAGAGGCTTCTTTATTCCAACATTTTAAAGGCGAGTAGAGGAGCTCATTTGATTGGTGAAGATTTGACTCGGCTGTGTTAAACCCACTCAAGCCTTCTCTCCTCCCTCTTTGCCACTGGCGCCGGCAGGAGGGACAGAGGCGGGACAGAGGAGTACTTGTGCCGGGCACAAAATTGCAAAATACGCCTGGATACACCCCGTTGGCGCAGCGCTCCCCCCATTCGCTGCGCCTGGTCTACGAATTTAGAGCCCATGGTGTTGATGAGCATTTTCATTTGTCTTCCATTTTTATGTGCCATTTTTGTTTTAAAGTGTTGGAACAACATAGATGTTAATGCAAATGTTAAACGTTACGGGGGTGTATTGTGTTTTAACTGTTACTGTGTGTCGTTTCAAGTAATATTATGCAGTATCAGTATTTCTCAGTACTGAATTGTGCTGTTCTATGCAATTTAATCAAATCTCCTAGCTTTGATGGTTATTTTGGACCCTTTGATCTTGTATCAACAAATTTGTGCCGATGAGTACTTTTTTCCCACGGCTCTGCAAACTTCCGCAGGCTATGCGTCGAAAATTGTGGCCACTCATGGATATTTAGAAGGGACATTTAGTGGGACGTATGCACATTTTGCGCCTTGGATCTGCGTAGTTTCATACTTGTTTGAAATTGTGGCGATATCATACCCTGTCTAGTGTAATAGGGAACAAAGTCAGGTTTCTCTTTTTTTTTATTGTAGATAATGTTGCTCTGACAATATTTAAATGCTTATCATATAAAGAGCAGCTTTCAGAATTCTCATTGATTATTTACTTTTACGCAAATTTATGGATTCATTTTTTTTTTCTTTGTCATGGGGGTTATTTGAGCATTGATTTTGATGGTTTAAAGAAACATCTCAATATTATAAACCACAACTTTTTAGTTGGAGTGAGATGACCTACCAAAGATGGAAGTAAGATGTAATTAATCTCTCACATTTGGGTAAGGAATGGATTGGCCACACTAAATGAAGGAAAACGGCAGCTTGGCATTTGCACACTTATTTTTCAAGCTGCTTAATAACAATTACTGGTGTATTACAGACTTAATCAAAATCTGTAACCATCCAAATTCGTTATTTCATAGCCAAGTTTCGCTGCATGTTTCCTTAGGTCTTTGTGTTAATTTATGGTCTCTTCTTAGCATTCAGCACTAGGATTTATCTTGTTGTCTTTTGGAATTCTGTGATTTTAGTTGTTTTTTGGTTATGAGTTGACTTGTGATATTTGGACTTTATTGCTATGTGTCATATGTTAAGTGTAGAATGAAGTTTACTTAATAGCTTTTTTCTGTTTCTAAGTAGTATAGAATGGAAAATAATGTTAGTTTCTGGGGCTTCCATACTAAGAACTGTGATATACAGAACTGTTAGTCCATTATCTGTTTTTGTAGATCATTACAACTGTTTCACCTCAGAAGAAGTGTTGCATGATAATTATTCTATGCATTATTGTGTTACACCCTACGACGTGTCCTCTATCATGTCCCAAACACTAACTGTGATACATTATCTATTGTGTTTATAGTGAAATAATATGTGCAAAACTTGAGTGAGAGGAAACCGGAATGGTGTGCCCAGAAATATTCTTGCATCAGTTGCAAGTGTATTTTCTTGACACTGAAAAATGTTTGCAGTGTGAAGAATGCCATTCCCTTGGTAAATAATGTTGTTGGTTGTCGCAGGCTAGCCAGTCATGCAATGACTGCTACACACACAGTTGCTTACTGCATTTTTAATGATCAGAGCTAAAATCCTCATCTTCACCACTGATTAAGCTTTGCCCACAAGCTATTGTACACATCCGCCTTTCAAAGGTCATTGCAGTTCTGTCCGGGTTCCATGTTTGCGTGTAGCTGCTGTACTTTTTTGTCTGTCAGAACATCCAAATTATTTTCTTATGTGTGTGATTTCATAACTTCTGTGACATATTGTGTTCTTGTGTTCATGGGCGAGTGTTCACTTTGGACAGTTTAGCAGTACAAAATGGGTAGTAGGTGGTAGATGTTCTGCTAGAATCATCCATCTTCAGTGTCTGCTAAAGGAAGATTTTCTTCGTACAGGTTTGCCTGACTCTTGGTTCATTCCAGTGGTGGGATTATCAGCTGTCTGTAATCGCAGTCTTGCTCTGCAGCTGTTCAAACAATGAGTCCTAGATGGTAAATACAAATCGTTTATGCATTACAGTGCAGTGTTGTTCGTGTTTATGCTACCCTAAGAAAATACTAAAAATGCAGACATCCTCAGTTTCATTTTGCATTATTATGCAGTTACATTCAACCTAGTGTGATAATGTTCATTTTTTTATTTTTGAAGATGTTTTCAGTCTGTTCGCTTAAGCTAGTCCAGCAAAATGTCTCCTGTGATCTGGAAAAACCTAGTGCATATGTCACTTTTGGGAGAAACTGAGTTTGAACCTCATTTGCAGTAATTGAGAGTGGTGAGAATCTTAAAACACTAAGCTATTAGAGTTATTTGAACTCTCAAAATCAAGTTTTTATTATTTTTTTCAGTTGGGAAAAGTCCAGAATCTAAAGGTTTTTGTTCAGTTGCAAGAATACTTGCCGCTGATAAATTCAGTAGGTTTTTCTAGATCACAGGAGATGTACTCTCCCCCCACTTGATGTTTGACAGGATTGTGTTTACTCTGGCCAAGGTCTCTATTTGTGGACCCTGTGAAACTTCCACTTAAAAACTGCAGAGCTTGTTAGAGAGCTTTATCTAGAGCCTGTATTATGATGTATTACTAGATTATTTTAGAATACTGTTGCTTGCAGATTTGTGATTCATCAGCACATACTTACTGTTATTCACTAAGGTGCTGTAAAAATTGTCAGACACTTAACAGATTTTTGTTTCTGAATTCTATTATATTGATGACCAGAGAGGGGTGCCGTGTGCATGCAGAATTTGCTTTCCATGTTAAGAGGTTGCTTTAGTATGGTTTATGTGTTGAAAAGTCTTTACCTTGTTTGATTGCTGAAGTGTCCTTCAAGTTTTTTAAATGACAACTTTTATGTTTTCAACTCTGTTTTGTTCATTTGAAGAAATAGCATTCTCGTTTTTTACGCTGCAAGAGCCAAACTGGGACCCTTTTTGAAGTGAATAACTTGAGAGCAACTTCATTGCAAATGTTTTAATAACTTTTTTATTTAAAATTTCAATAAAAAAACATTTTAAAGACAAACATGACCTTTTTCAAATGTGTAATTCTGCTACACAATACATGGATACTTATTCAGTATGTAAATTCTGATTGAAATTATGTTGGAAATATGGTTACATAATTTCCCATACATTTTACACCCAAATCTTCAGTACTATCTTCAAAATCAGTTTCATGTCCCATTTCACTTTCATTATAGCGTAATATACACTGATTTGATCTGAATTTATTCCCTCTGGCTAACACCTTTGGGAACACCACCATACACTGGTGCAAAGGAATCTATGCATTGTCTTTCATAATATACAGTATAAAAACTTGACAATACACCCTGCCTTTCCGGCACTTTCCATCAGTTGTTTTCAGACCACAGATGTGCAGTACATAGCTGGATTTGAGCACAAAAACTGGTCTCTTCATAAGGAGTTTCAAACTTTCTTCTGTTTGACCCCACAGCATCATCACTCTGTCTTCAGCAACTGCTTAGAGCGGTTCATCAGTGTGCTGCACAGTGAAAGCTTGGAAATCCTCAGGAATGGTGTCTGTAGGCAGAAAAATCTAATTAGATGTGCTATGCTCATGCGCACTGATCCATTTCTAACTCAAATTCTGTCACTTTGAAAATTATTTAACCTTTCACAAAATCAAATTGAAGTACACGCCCATTTTTAGCTTATCGGTCCATTTTTTAGCTTACCAGCCCTATGGGCCGATAAGCTATTGTCGTGGTGTGGCGTCCGTCATCCGATGTCTGTCATCCAGAACATTTTTTATCTTTTTTTTTGGCCTGATGAATTTTCGTGTAAATTTGCAATAACATACTACTAGACCATATCTCCAGACTTTTTCTCGGAATTTTGATTGAATCATTTTTGTCCATTTTATGGGCCCTTGAAATTATGGCTCCAATGTTAAAGATAGGACTGAGAAGTTTAAAAAAATAATTTTTCAAAAACCGCGTGATTTTTTTTTTCTAAATCAGGCAATCAATTTACCTTGGTACCGTCAATGTACAGTGCGAGCGCCATTTTGATTGAATTGACGGAAGTGGGTCTATTGGGGGCGCTGTACTTAATGAATATGCAAGATGGCCTGTGGAGGCCAAATGGTTGCTGATAGAGATTAAGTTTGTATTATTGACATATAGGAAGTCATATATGAGCTATATTTTGGCAATATTAAATTTGACCACAGATGACTCTGAAAGGTCAAACTCGAGGTCAGGGAATATATTAAGAATGTTAAAAGATATGACTTGAAAATTCAAAAAATTATTTCTCAAAAATTGTCCGATAACTTTTTTCTAAATCTGGCAATCAACTCACCTTGATACACTTTATGTACAGTGTGAGTGCCATTTTGATTGAATTGACGGAAGTGGGTCTTAGTGGGGGCGCTGTATTTTAACATTGGGTCTTATGAAGAATGGGCCAAATCGAGATTAAGTTTGTATTACTGACATATAGGAAGTAATACATGACCTATATTTTGGCTGTGTTAAAGTTGACCTCAGATAACCTTGAAAGGTCAAACTTGAGGTCAAGCAAAATGTTACAATTTTCAAAGGTTTCTAGGCTTGAAAATATTGAAGATTGGGAACATATGTGCATTGAACAATTATAGTAAGTCATGTATGAACTTTCATTTGGTGGCCTTGAATTTTACCTTCGGCGAACTTCGAAGGTCAAACTTCACATAGTGAAATTTCAATGACTTCTATCACCAAAACTATTACAGATGGAGCTTAGGTTTGTATTGCAGGCATATAGGAAGTCATGTATGAAGTTTCATTTGGTGACATTGAACTTGACCTCCAGTGACCTTGATTGCCCAAACTTCACAGTGAAATTTCAATGACTTATATCAGCAAAATTGTGACAGATAGTTTTGGGTTGTATTGGAGATGTATGGGAACTCATACATGGACTTTCATTTGGTGGCCTTGAACTTGACCTTCGGCGACCTTCGAAGGTCAAACTTCACATAGTGAAATTTCAATGACTTCTATCACCAAAACTATTACAGATAGAGCTTAGGTTTGTATTGTGGCCATATATGAAGTCATGTATGCAGTTTCATTGGGTGACCTTGAACTTGACCTTCAGTGACCTTCAACGGCCAAACTATACAGTGAAATTTCAATGACTTATATCAGCAAAATCGTTACAGATTGAGTGTAGGTTTGTATTGGAGATGTATAGGAAGTCATGTATGAACTTTCATTTGGTGACCTTCATATTGACCTTCGAAAGTCTAACTTGACTAAGAGAAAATTCAATGACTTCTGTCACTGAAAAGGTCACAGATGGAGCCTAGGTTTGTGTTACTGACATAGGAAGTCACATATGAACTTTCATTTGGTGACATTCAGCTTGACTGTTGATGACATTTGAAGGTCAAACTTGACAATAATACAATTACAATGACTTGTATTGCCAAAACAGTCACAGATGGAGTCTAGGTTTGTATTAGAGACATATAGGAAGTCACATATGAACTTTAATTTGGTGACATTCAACTTGACTGTCAGTGACCTTTCAGGGTCAAACTCGGCAGTGAAATTACAATGACTAGTATCACCAAAATGGTCACAGATTGAGCCAAGGTTTGTATAGAGACATTTGGAAAGTCATATATGAAGTCCATTTGCTGACCACAACTTGACATTCTGTGACCTTTAAAGTTCACAATTGACATATTGGATTCATATTGACATATTATAATGACTTGTATCACCAAAGCTGCTTCAGAGCTTAGGACTGCATTACAGAAGGTCTTATAAATGTATGTGAACTTTTATTTAGTGACCTTGACATTGATTTTCATTGATTCAAATGTCAAACTTCACATGAAATTTTCATAACTTGTATCATCGCTGTAAGACTGCTTGCCGGTAAGCTACAGGACTCTTGGTCCTATTTTTTGAAAGAGGAGTCAAGTCTTCAGTCAATAATCAATTTTAGATATAAGGCTCAGTCTCTAATTTGGATAGATATCACTCACCATTGCACCGATATCTAAGGTTGGACCAGATGATGTTTTCCTGGGAGAAGCAGAACACCCCCAGCCTTCCTCCTCGCATGGTTGTGTCAATGGTCACCCCTGAATCTGCCACCAGGTCAGTGCCTTCATAAAATCGGGCCCTGTTCCAAGCAGTCACATAGCATTAACAAATTTTGTATTGTTGTAAAATCAGAAATTCATGTTGTTAAGTTCATCTCAATAGATCTTGAACTTCGACCTCAAACCTAAACTACATGTAGACTTAGTTTCCATATTTTGAGCATCTGCCCTCATTATCACTCATTTCTGCTCCTTTATGATTCTGTATTGGCTTGAAGGCACATCGTATTGTCTGAGCCCCTGTCCTCCTTACCGGATGTATCCCACCTGAGGCCTGTGCTGGAGGTACCAGCGGTAGGAGACCTTGTCCTTCCAGCCCACATTACGGGGGTCTTTCCACAGCAGGCGCACCTGGTCATTAGTGTCTCCCGTGTGCCAGAGAGAGTTCCTCAGGTGTTCCCCTGGGCCTGTCTGTGATTTCACAGCCTGAACAAACGAGATGTGGCACTTTCTTTGGATTGATTCAATCAACAGGGCTGCTTCTCTGCAAATTTTTGGTTAGTGTATGAAGTAAATGGCACAGTATATGGCAATGTTATACTGATGTAGCAGTAGGAAGAGGAAAGTAACATGTATTGACTGATTTTAGACTTTCGTCGTAATCAAAATAAACAGGAGAGACTAATTTACTTCACCTTTCTTTAAATCAGCTATACAAGCACTCAATTTCTGAGGCTAAAACCACATATTTACCAAGAATTTCAACCCTTTCTATTCTAAATTCAAATTATACAGCATGTGATGCGAGGGAATATTTTAGATTGCTGTGCATTTTTTAAACTAGGGCAGAACGTAGTGGGATAATATCACTGTTCAAAGATGCTTCGGCGTAACCATACGAGGAAATGTGCTTTAGCTTTTAGAAACAATACAGATGCATCTTTACCAGCAATCTGAAAGCAAGTGTAATGTCAGACACTACTTTATATACTTAAAACATCCTTCAGCTCAGATAAAGAGATGATGGGAACAATCTAAAACATGTAGAGAACCTGAAATACTATTTTTTTCTTTCCTATTAAAAAGTGTTACAGAGTGAAGCATTGTATCATAATCCACAAAGGCTGAGAATAGCTGATTCCCACCCTTTTCCACGGAGTCGTGGTGAATTCATGGTATATAGTATTACTAATTGTTTAGTTAGTTAACCAAGAAAGAAAAAAATCAGGGCTAGACTCTGAGACCAAAAATGATTATCCATGGTGTGAAGCCATTAATACAATGTGGCAACTTTAGGACTGCAGCTCAACCTTTAGCTGGATGCCAGGTTCTGCCACAGCTCTGAAGGGTGTGGCCTGCCAGTAGGTCTGCTCTGTCTGCTTCCACATCACCACGTAGAAGCTGGAAGAGTCCTGGTAACCGAAGATGAAGCCGGCGTAGTCATCATCCGTCACCGTGTTGACGTGGAAGGTGCCCTCGAAGTCCACCCCACTGAAGGCTGTGTAACCTGAACAGTAGTGCGCACTTTGCTCAAATACAACTAGTCAATCTACAAGAACCATGCTCCTGATATTACTTTGGCAAAGAAAGTGGATTTCCAGAGAGCAAAATAATCATCTATGTGAATTTTGCTCGTAACGCTTGAGTGTTGGAAGAACGATCACTCATACCTACAGCAAGTCCAGGATCACTGTTCATTGTCTGTACAATCTCCATGCCCTGATGACAGTAAACAAGGGTTACATAGTGTATAATTTACTCACGCAATATATGCTTTTGCAGTGTATAGCTTTTGTATATGATTACAACCGCAGTATCTGAAATAAAAGGATGATTGATCTCAAAAAAGGATGAAAAATTTCAATATCATGTTAAAGCAGTTGCTGAGAATAAAAGACAGGCATAATTCCGAGTACACTTAATCACACATATCATCACAGTTATCATGCTCAATAGGACTTTCCAAAATATGCTTGCATATAAAATATATCCAGTCTAAATCATCAGCAGAGTAGTACTCATGTCGGCATTAGCAGAGTGCGCATGAGTATCACCTGATTGAGGACAACCCAGTTGGGATCTATCTGAGCATCCCCTTCAGGATCCAGCACCACAGTCTGATAAGCCCTGAAGTCAGTCAGGGTGACCTCTGCATTCTCAGGGCAGATGTCGATTCTGTCGATCACCTTATCCTGGTCAAAGTCTGATTCGCATATATCTCCAACTCCATCACCTGTTCGAAAGAGCCCTCGTTAAGCTTATACACCGTCTGCTTAAAGCTGACAAGGCCTAATTAGGCATCTCAGCAGCAATTCGAAAAGGTCTGAGAATTTTAAATGCAATATCAATGTTTGGTGAACAAGGAAGTAATAGTCATCATACTATAGGCAAACTTAAACATGATCACAAATTGTGTCAAGATTGCATTCAATCTCCAGAAATTACTTATTTCTGAATTCAAGATAGTGCTATTTTATCCCATTGTGTAGAGCAAACATGCGACTCGCAAATACTGAATGTTGACATGAACAGCATTAAAACCAGAGATGCACTTGAAAACTGGATATATTTTCCAATGTTTTGTTACCAACTCACCAGTGATTTCCCCTAAAAACATACCCACTGCACTTAGAATGCTCATATTTGCTTTTGCCTATTCCATCCCGTATGAGCAGGAGTTTATTTCCATGTAATTGAAGCCAACATGCTAACAAGAATGAAGTAAAAGGGCCCCAGTAAAATATCCCCAGTACTATGTGCTAAGATTTGCTCAAAGTGTTTTTAATTCATTTTAAGTCATTTTGGTGTCGATTTCTGTCCAGTTACAAACGTGAAATAATTAATCACTCCCATTTTTGAATAGGTAAACTGTTGCACATACTTGTTAAGTTATCCAAATTCCTATTAAAAACAGTTTCTACATGACTTTAAGAATCTAAAACACTTCTAATCTTTTTCTTTTGCAATGATTCATTTTTCACACTCAGTGTCACATATATGTACCCCTTTAGTGTGGACGGGCCAAAAACCAAAACTGAAGTGGATTGCGCCGTTCCGACCATAACGGTTTGGTTGTAGAGTCATGAAAGAGAAGTAACATCAGAAAAAGTAGGCAAAGAAGTTGAGCCCTCTGATAATATTTCTCAGATATTATTTCTGAACGTCATAAAACACAGTTTACCACCATTAAACTTCTCATATACAACCATATTCAGACCTAACTGATATTGCCTGAGTTTTGTGGGAAAAGTGGTACTATGAGTGGTTAGCAATTACGCAAACCTCTTTGTTAAAAAAAAAAAAAAAAAAAAACTGATGATCGTGAAGAATTTTCAAATTTGATAAAGATTTACTTCACTGCTACAATGATTAGCACCAGCTCAAGTTCATAAATTTGTGAGGTTATTATATTTAATACCATTGTCATCAATCTGGTCAGGATTGGCCACCAGCCTGCAGTTGTCTGGTCCAGGGGGGAGGATATCAGGAATTCCATCATTGTCGTCATCATCATCGCACTCATCCCCAATGCCGTCCTTGTCCGTGTCCAGCTGTGAGCTGTTAATAACGTTGGGACAGTTGTCCTTGGAATCCTGGTGCCCATCGCCGTCACTTTGACAAAAAAAAAAAAAAAAAATTGTCAACCAGTTAAGCCAACTCCAGGAAGTGTTAGAAGGATAAAATGATTGCATTTGGTACTTCAGGGCAGGCAGTGTTTTCTCTGCTCATGGGTTGAGTTTGGTTTGCTGTACCTGTCTTGGTTTGTGTCACAGGAGTCTCCAACAAGGTCGTTATCAATATCCGACTACAGTAAAAGGAAAACAGACATTTTCAAAACTGACCTTTTAAAAAAATGTGAAGGAACTTCGGTTGAATGATATTGCTGCCTTTAGTGCGTGGATGTCAATTTCACCACAGTTAAGAATGGCAAGTCAAGCTCAGTAATTAAAATCACGATGTGGAAAAAAGGTGTCTGAAAGTGAAGGTAAGGGTAGATCCACTATGAAGTAGCACCTAAGTTAACATCATGCCTCGCGAAAATTTTCTGCAGATTTTATGTCTTCTTGAGGAACCTTACTGCAAACCAGTTTATCAGCTTTAACGGAATGTTGAGTCATTCTGCTTGAGGGACTTGTAACCTTGCGGATGAAAACGAGCGCCCCTAAAAGTTTTTTAGCATGCTGTAAAAAAAAAAAAAAAAAAAAAAAGCCAACCACGCAACATGGCGTACTTCAAAGTAAGAATTCGCAGCATGCAGTAATCTTCTGTCAATACGTCGGAATATCTATAAGGCACATGTTAATGTTTTTTAAGAGCAGATTCACCTCGAGCGAAATAATTCAACATTGCAGACATGTTTTCTAGCTTGGTGAAAAAAGTCTGACGAAGTGGAACGTGTAGGTTCCCGTACTTTCGCGTGCCACAGATCCACCGCCACATAAATTCGCGGATCTTTACCGTCTCTCGCGGAGCGCAATGGATTCGACTACCATACGTAGGTTTACGAAAATCTATCAGAGCCAAACTCCCCATGCGTAACCTTACTGCATAGTGGATCTAACCTCTGAGTGAGTAACTTGAATAACAGGACCTGGTTGGGATTGGGAATGTCTGGGCAGCTGTCACAAGCATCCCCGACTCCATCATTGTCTCTGTCCCGCTGGTCACGGTTTGCAATTCGTTGGCAATTGTCGAGGAAATTTTTCAGGCCTGAAGATTGACAGAAGTATCATAACAGCACTGAACACATCTGTTTGCAAGGCCACCAAGCGCCTCAGCTAGTACAGAGGAAGAGATGAGGCAATATTTGTTTAGAGGCTAGCATCATTGTATTGATGTAATGTACTATCATGCCATTAGGCGGCAGTGCTGTACTCAACGACAGCTCGTAAAGTTCACACAGATGTTATTCCCTAGTAGTCTACAGTTCAGATTTGAGTAACTGAGAAAAAAGAGACGAGCAGATACTGAGAGGTTTCGTCGTGCATCTGGAAACATTACTCTCCTGAAACCAAAGATGTCGCACACAGAATTACAAAATACAATGCACATTGAGTCCCCTATTGGGCTTTTTTGAGTCATCCCTGGTGTAATTTTCCATGTTAGTGTAGAACTCATTCAAGGTATCTTTACATTTGTTAACACCATTTGTAATGTATGTTTGTATTGCTTGTGACATGCATTTTATACTGAAATCAATCGATCATTGAATAACAAAAATTTCTTATAACTATTGATTTCATTTATTTGCTTACTTATGTCTTTACTGTAGCAAAGAAACAATGCAACATCTTATCCGTTCATTTGTCATTCAGATTCTGATAATTGCAGTAATACAGTTGAAGTACTAAGTTGAATGTACAACAGATTGCATATCATCTAATAACATGGCTACTGAATGCTTGAAGTGAATATCTTAAATAAATTCCCATCACATGCTTTTAAGTTTTTAATGGAAATTATCCCAGCAGTTCAGTTTATAAATTTATTCAAGCTGAGATTTTCCTGCAATCTTTTGCACATTTTCTTAGAGTCATGGCATCAATCACTAATGAAGTGAGACACGTTTCCTCGTGCTAAATTATTATTTTTATTACCACAAGGTTTGAACATGGGTTCCGACTTTTTCTTTCTTAATTGGATGCAGCTTATGTCTGAACCCAAAAGACTGTAAATATAAGAATTCCACATTATTTATCGTCTGTAATGAAAACAAATGGAGTCATTTAGACCAGGACTGCTGTTATTCTTTTCAGCCAGAAGGTTGAAATTACAGTCTGTGGTACGGACAAATGACCCTTGTGGGTTTTTCAACGTGATTGAGAGTTGGAATAGTAATTTTCTCCAAATGTCACAGGAAGAAGTAGCTACAAAAGTGACCTCACGTGTTATTAAAATCCTAATAATAAACTATGTTGTTCTACAGTGATTTAGATGGAAGTAACACTTTATGTGGGTGTGTTGAATAATTCTACTCCTGTAACCATTTTAAAGATCTAAAGCCTTCTACAAAAACCCGAAGGTAGCGTGGTACACAACTGCACCCACATCTGTCCCATATGCCTATTGAAATAAGCATTTGAGCTGTAAATATAGTACTGTCCTCTATAGATCTGTGCCCGGGTTTAGTGCGGATCATCTCACTCACATCACAAGGACACGCAGCTTAACCCCTTAAACTCTAACTTTTCACTTAAGTTTTCTTTTTGATAGTTTCAAATTCAGGGGGAAAAAACAAAATTTTTTTTTTTTCATATTGCAGGACAATGTCACATTCATATTCTGTATCTGCTGGTTGCAGCACTTCACTGAAGCTACATTACGCTAATATTGAGAGAAATTTTCGAACCCAGCATGCCATGTTTTTATGGCCACGGCATTGCATCAAATGGAAACTATCTAGATCTTGTCCATCATTTTATACACATTTCCATGTAATTCAGCAGGACATATTTAGAAGCATTGGAAACCCTGGGGATCTCTACTAGAATTTAAAAGTTTAAAGGCCTTAAGTTCGACAGATTTCAATACAGCAGCTGCATTTGATGGACCCATATATGAGTCCGCAGGATTTATGGGGTGAAGGAGAACAAACACAGGACCATTTGCTCAGCAGTATTCGCCTGACTCCCCATCCTGTAACAAATCTGGCAAGTCGCATAAACTTAAAACACTCCCCAGAAGGCCAATGACTCCCCTCGCCTTCCAAACCACATAGATATTTTCAATTCACCAACAGTTCGCCAAACATCAAGATGCCCAGTATAGAAATGCCCCCCACAAGTTGACTTGACCACCCACTCAGCTTGGAGAAAGGAATGAGAATCCAAGCCCATGCTGAACAGACACCCAGTGTAAGGCCCCACATAACAAGTCCCTGGCATCTCCCAAGGAAAGAGTGGGCAATAGTGAACTGATTCAGGTCTGGTTGAAGAAATAAAGGAACACATTACTGCTGACACACGGCAGACCAGCAAGCAACTGCTTGGGTTAAGGACTTTGCATTCCCAAATACTTTACTGTATAAAATCCTTAGCTACATAAATATTAATATATAATTTTATTCTTCTCAGTTTATTTAGTTCCATTAATGCTGGTTTGGGAGTTGACAAGGTGCTTGGCTGATGGCAACTGTATTGATTCAAAACAGCATACACAGTATGTAGTACCTCAAGAAACCCCTTGCAAATGACTTGTTTCTGATTAAACACCATCCTCCATTTAAAGTGTTTACTGAACTCATGATCTAAAAGGAACAGTTCTGTTGTTTGTGGCCAGCTCTGATCTGAGGAAAATGATCTCACCATCTCCATCCATGTCATCATCACAAGCGTCTCCCCTCCCATCACCGTCGGTATCACGCTGGTCTGGGTTAGCCACCATGCGGCAGTTGTCGCAGGCATCGCCATAGCTGTCCTTATCGCTGTTCTTTTGATCCACGTTAGGTCTCAGGAAGCAGTTATCCTGGTTGAGGGTGGAATGAGTTGAGGGTCAAGTGGTACTTGTGTTCAGTACCCATTGTGACTGGGAAAGTCGGGCAGGATTGGGGGGTACCTGCTCATTTATAATTCCATCTCCATCCGCGTCCTCATCGCATGCATCTCCACGCCCATCTCTGTCAGCATCCTCCTGGCCTGAGTTGGGGACGTATATGCAGTTGTCCTAAAGAGGACACAGAAGTTAAATAGAATGGCGAGATGTCCTATACATTTCCTACTACTTCACAACATCGCAGATGCAGATTTTATGCAAAAAAAAGAGAAAAAAAACTCCCTCAATGTACGTTACCTTTTTACAAGTTGGGTCTTTGCATTTCAGCTTCTCGTCAGGATAGCCGTCAATGTCCGTGTCCTTGCCGCACAAATAACCATTCCCAGCCCAACCAACCCCGCACTGAGACACACAAAGGGACCAAAAATAGTTCATTTCACTGACATTTTACACAAGTTGTGATGACAGGCAGAAATGCTTAAATATTATTTGTGAATTGTCCCAGTATAATAGCTCTCCTTCTAAAATTTTGAACCAGTCAGCAAGATTTCTTGGATGACCTCTCAGCCATTTCGAACCTCTGCTGTCATTGAAATTCTCTTTGGTTCCACACATCAGGTGCTTGTGCTGATCCTCACCACGCAACTGATGCTGCCATCTCTCTCCAACAAGCACTGAGCGTTGACATCACAGGGGTTTAACAGGCTGTTCCCACAGCTGTTCTCAGGTCTGCAGCCCTTCACCTGATCACCAGTGAAGCCATCTTTGCAGCCTCCACAGTAGTATGAGCCCTGGTGAGAGACAATGTTTGTGTGACTTGGAGGCCTGTAGACCTGCACGAAATACCAAAGTATTGGCCCACAGCCCATAGCTTTACAAGGCAACCACTTCCTCAGACCCCTGCCTGCAAATTTATCTTGGTGAAAGCAATTCACCGCAGAGGCAGTATAATTACTAATGGAGAGAAAAGAATGTGTAACCAGGCAATTTGAGAACATACAATATGCAAAATCATTTCCATTGCTTGAGTGAGACAGAGCTGGTGAAGAGTTATGAGAAAGAAGCGGCTTATTCCTTACCATAGAGTTGTGACAGAGAGAGTTAGCTGTGCAGCCACCATTGTCAGGCCCTTTGCACTCATCAATATCGTCACACACCTAGATGCAGCAAAGACACCAATGAGCTAGTCTAAAATTCTCAAAGCTGGTCAAGATGACAAAAATACCAAAATTGTAATTTGTGTGATATATTTCAGCTCTGTAGTTAATTAATCGTGTATACTCTACATTTTTGGCCCTAAATAGGAAACATAAATTAAAAGAAAGTCATATTAATGATTTCCATTTCTTATTAAATAAAGATCATTATGAAAATGAATAATTTTTTGCTCAACAAGTTTTCGAACATCCCACCACGCCCTGGCATTTCCATATGCTGAAAGAGTGAAAAGAAGGACACATTACATTGGCTTACATGCACAAACTGGGCACTGAAATCCTGGTGCTCAGAAGTTTACCTGTTTGTGTGTTTGCGCATAGATGATGCCCACTCCCTCCAGAATCTCCCCAGTGTAGCCTCGTGGACAGGCCTCGCATCTGAAACCTGGGGCTGTGTTGACACAGCGCACTCCAGGAAAGCAGGGGTTAAACTGGCACTGTAAACACATAAGTGCAGTGTATCACCTTACAGATGACCATAACAGATGCTCACAGTGCAGACTGGAATTTTAATCCATGTGTTAGACCGACAAATTTCCGGGCCTGTCCCTTACACACTTTCTTCGGCTCTTAAATGGACCACACAGCGGCATCACGAACACAAGGAACATTTAATCCTCAATGTGCCTGTAAGATAATGTTAGCTTTTAGTCACGGGCCATTCGTTCCCCAACACTTGACCCATGGGTCAGAGTACACAATCCTAAGGCAAACACCAGCTGTGGAAATCCAGGGTTGGACAGTAAACGTCCAGCCCAATATTTGGTCGAAACAGCAAAATCTGATAAGTAGCATAAGAAGGTAAAATTATTCAGTGAAATTACCTGGCTGATTTGACAAGACATATACTTCCTGACCCCTTAAAATTCCACCTCTGCTGAACGTCCAAATGATACACATTAAAACTGATCCGATATGAGAGCTTTGCGACAGAAACAGTTAACACAACCTGCTTCAGAATACAAAAAAGTTGCATAGCCCAGTCAGTTTGGTCAGTCAGGCTCAACTAAACTACATCATTATATGTCCGATGTCCTTCACACGGCTTTGCCCTTACAGCATAGAAGGACATTATATCACCTAAAGAGGTGAGGGTATTATTATAATAGGGGTCAGTTTGACTCTAAATATACAAGGGATCGTAAAATTTCAACATAATATGAGATTTAAATCGAAGTAATACCCCGTCATGGAAGAACAAACTTACGCGTAAACACAGGCTATGCTCCAAGATAAATTGAAATAATCACTCCTCATAATACATGAGCTGGCATACATGTAATGAAAATAACACTAAAAACCTGTTGTCTCAAATGAACCCACTCTGCGGTTATGTACAATATAAATTCCAAATATTTCGTTTATTTAATGAATTTAGAAATGGTACGGAATGAGTATCGGAATGTCTTCAATCAACATGTCCCTTCTGGCCATGAACATTACGATATCACAGTTTAAGATATCCAGCAGTCACTATGTCAAGTTCACCATGAAATAATGTCAGCACTTTCCCCACCAGTGTACTTGAGCTGCCAACCAATGCCACCATTTTGATAATAATGATTATATTCATTGATTTTTCAATATCTATCTAGGATCTGTAACCGCGCCACTCACCGTATTACATTGAAAACGTTGATTGCTGGAATATGGCAGGGGAAGCCTTCCGTCATAAGTGACAAATAGTCTCATCCATGGCAGGAATGGGTAAATAGATTAGTCTAAATTCATACATCATGCCCATCTTCTACAGATTCAATTAAAAGTGGAAATGGTTCATTGCTTGAGTGCCTGTTCAGTTGCTATGACATTTTTAAGTCCATTTTTAGCCAATATCAAAGCCAAACGGTCTTCAATGCAAAGTATGCAGCCTTGTTTCAAGGGTGCAGACTATTTGGTTATCACTGAAAATGTATGACTGCCTTCTTGCTTTCCTGATAGATCTTCAGTCTCTGGGTGCCACGAACTGTGCTCAAGGTAAATAATTTCAACATGGATATAAATTATGCAGAAGTGTACAGGAGTATCGCCCCTATGGGAATAGAGGTAAGTAGAGAAGTGGGGCACATAAAAAGGAAAGGCATCACTGATGGGATCGTTAAGGTTTACAGAGAACTGATGTGAGTGAAAATAATCAGTCGGGCCATTTCTGACTACAAGTCCATGACAGTTTCTGCAAGTTCACTGCACTGTCTCTGCCAGACCAGTTGAGTTCATCATAAGTGCTACTGTGGAAAAAGCACTATTAAATGTTCTCATTATCTTTATAATCCAATTTCTTGCAGACATCCCACCTTAGAGTGTGATTTGTGTAATATTAACAAAAATTAGATTTTAGAAATAGGTCCACTCCCAAGTAAACAATTTATATTTCCAGGCCTTGGCTCCAGTTTGGGCACGCGGAGGCGGGACCATTTGAGACATTTTTGAAACAATGAGGTGCTGATTTCAGTGGCAGTTATTGGAAAATTTCTTGCTATTATCCATACAAAATGTAATGATCTCAGGAAATTATCAGTTATTGCTCTGTACCAAAATCATTTCATAATTTTAAAACTTAACTTTTTTGATAACTTTTTCTTTTTTGAGACGCAATGAGTGATAAACTCTTTGAACCTCATAATCATAAGTGTAAGCAGTTTTATTTTCCAAATTATGCATTGAGGCGCTGGCGTTGTTTTCATCTACCTTAAATGTGATACGATGATAAACATGCTAATGTTATAACATTTGAACTTTCTTTGTAGTGATAACAGTGTGTCCCTGCAGTCTGCCTGCAGTAACTATGTAGCGAGAACGATTCGAAAGCCCCTTGCTGATACACATTGAATCATACTAAGTTCAAACAACCAAGTCTATTCAGCCAAAACTGCTATCATATACAGTCAGGGCTTAAAAGTATATTGGATGCAGAAAGTATCATTTGTTTGTTGACACTCTTGAAGTCTTTATGACTGTGCTTAAGTATAATTTCAGTAAGGATATAACTTGATTGTATCATGGCAACAAATAACCCAAAAACCACAGTAAATAAAAGTACACAGGTCTTCATTGTTCAGTCAGTAACAATACTAAATTGCCTGGAGAGGAAAATAAACATCATTAATCTTTTTTCTGCTGTCTGTGTTGAGAATAAGAGCATCTGATTGGTCCTTAAACATTACCTCATCCACATCATCACAGCTGAATCCATCGCCAGTGTATCCATCAGGACAGGGCCCACACTCAACACCCTCAGAAGTCTCAAAGCACATGTCGTCTCTGAAACACACTCCAGGAGCACACTTCGGCTTCTGGATATTGCTCGGAGTAACTGTTCCACCCAGTCCTTAAAATATGGAACAATAAATTGCACAATCCTTTACATTTTCGACATCAGTTCATATCTCATATAACACACTGTATTTTAAATTATGCAATTCAATTAGCAGAGTGCTAAAAGTTACCCTTAACGAGTCTTACCACAGGCTTGACATTCAGAAATGGTATTTCTCAAAAAAGAAGTTTCTTTGACCTGTAGCCAAAACAACAGTGGTATTTAGACAACAAAATTTAGCGAAGATAGATAGGAAAACTCAAGGGGAATGAAAAACAAATTACCTGCTGGGTGAGGATGTCTTTAAGTTCAACAATGACCTTGGTGAGCTCAAGCATTTGAGTTGACAATTGCTTTGTATTGACACCTGAAAAAAGGATCCCATTAGCTATATTTGCTTTCCAAATTCCAAAATAATGACACATGCTGATTTAATAAAGTTAAGACATGATGACTAAAAAAAAAAAAAAAAATCCAAACAAAATGCTTTGTTATTGTTTGCATGTATTTTTCAATTTTTCAACCCTTGACTTTCAGAATGAAATACAAACAGCCTAAATCAAACCTAACAGCCTAACAAGATTACAATATTTTCTACTTCTAAATTCCATTAAAACGTACCCAAGATTTGCACTGCATCACTCTGTTGAAAATAGCAGTTTTGTAAGGAGGCAACATTTTCAAACGAATCACCGATCACGAGCTTCAGTTCTTCCAGCTCCTCCTACCGACAGAAAGACCACGAAGAGATTGAATCTGAGCTATTAACTCCTGGCTTTCAGCACCGTCGTCTCCATAGTGACAAAATCACAACGACCACCACAAAAATGCTTCATTGCTGTGTTGAAACTGTTGTTCAGGGAAACATTGCTTTTCCTAAAATGAAGGTTCGTATGTTGGGATTTTGAGAAAAACATGAAAATCCTTGATTCATTCAATTGATATGTTTTGTCTTTCTAAGACAATTCTCTTCCAGTAACATTAGATTTTTCGATATGCTGCCCGATTTCCATGTATTAATATAGTTCAGTACATGTCACATCATAGTGTTTTTGTCATTTCAGACTATACATTAGTAAATAGCTTGTACCCAGCATCTTTTTCCTGTGATAGGTTTATTAACTCACTTGGGATCTCCTTGGCATTGACTTGAGCTCCACTGCAGGGGGTCCTGCTGGAAGGCCCAGGAAGGCAGCAGGTAAGTCTGCGACTGTTTCAACAAGCCGGCAGTCAACATACAGCTCCATGCTCCTGGAGCCTTGCTGCATGCCCTTGAAGCGGAACATTAGGGCGTGGCTACGGGCATCCGCCAATGGCACATTGTTAAAGGTGACGGTGCTCATCCGCCCGTCACTCCTCAAGTACCGCGCAGTCGCTGTCACAGAGATGAAGAGAATCAGTAATGAAAGGGCGCCAATAAGAAAGGCGCCACAAACTATTCCACAAGTCCCTTACTATACCTAATATTAGAATGTATCATTCACTAGGAAGTCATACCGCTGAGTGATAAAAAATTTTCAATAATAAGAACAACCTAAAAACTTTTGACCCAGAAAAATAAAAAGGGCCCTATCTTGCAGACAACAAAGGAGCAACATGGATACTCATTCAATCATAAGTTAATGGAGAGCCTTTAACAATACAATTGGCAGTCATAGCTCATAGTAGATCATTCTTCTGCAGGAAAACATCTTAATATGGTATACCAACCTCTGTTCAGCTTCCCCAAAACTGTGAACTCAAAATATTTGCTATTGTCCCTGGGATTGTATAGACCAAACAGTGTGGCTCCGGTCTTGGGCTGCAGCTTGAATGTCGTTAGAATATAGGCCTCATTCACTGCCTGCGCCTTCAGTTCGCCCTGCAGCAGGTCAGGCAAACACTCCGGTGATGCAAGAAGGTCATAGACTGTAAGGTAAGAGGTCCAGTCAGTGAGCCATTTTACGTGCCTTCGGTGGTTTTTCACCAACATAAATCATTTTATGAGCTGAATTACAGAGTCATTTCTCAGAACACAAATGGTTTTTGGATTGAATTACTCCAGAGTTGGCTACTCATTGAGAAATTCATATGTATGGCACTGAAATGCCAGACCACAAATATCTCTAAACTTCTAAAAAAAATGTATGTTTATTGATGTATGTTGATGATTGAAATTAATTTGGAAGAGATAATTAACTTTTGAATATACTCCAAGTACTTTGCAATATTGAAAAGAAGATGCAATGTACAGTACATGAATGCATACACAAGTATGCACTGTTCGACTGACTTATCTTTGGCAAACAAAAAAAAACCAGGCATTTTGTCAAATTGGTAGCAAATGCTTCAGGAATGTGCCCTTCACTGCCAAAAATAAAGGAGGCGATATCTATCTCTCTCTTTCGCTCTCTCTCTCTCTCTCTCTCCATCTCATCCGGTCTGTCTCCCTCTCTATAGCTGCTTTCACACCGGACGCGAAACAAATTTTTTGCATGACAGATTACATTCAAAGTCAATGCAAAGACGCGAATACACGCGAAACGTTGGGGGGGGGGGGTCTATGTTGTCTGTCCTCTCAGAATGAACTCAATGAGTCCTCCAACATCAGTTTGTCGGACTCTAATTGTGGCTGCTGGTTTGACAGTACTAAAGTGATGGTGCTATGCGATCTAGCATGACCAAGTTGTCAAGCAGTGTCACAGTTAGTGTTCCAGAGCATCAACCCTTTACATTTCTCATTGTAGTTAGAATATTTCCCAAAATTATACCACAAAATTTGCTCAAATGTCTAATGGGAGGATATCACGCCAACAGACGGGACGGAGACTATCTAGCCAAATGCGAAATGGTGAAAAATCAAGAACACAACCTTCCCTTACCACAGCCAAAACCTTTGGAAAAAAATGGAAAAGTCAGCCCTAACGCTCCAGAGTGGGCATGCAGGTCCTTCAAAAATCAACACAAGTCTGAAAAGGGTCAGTAAGTTCAAAGAGGAAAGGACACAAATTTCTTTTCTGATATAATCATCGATCAAACAGATTTTTAGACTGTAAAAATGCCTGCAGTGGGATCCAGTGTCTGAAATGAATGCAACAATACAGGAATTTAATCCAAAACCCCACAGAAAATTCTATAGAAAACGTAAAGTGTAATGCAGAGGAAGGACTCATAACTTGAGTAAACCTGTTCTCTAAGAAATAATTAATGGTTTACATGACATTTTACTCTTGCATATGCTTTTCAAAGGAACAGTGGCCTGTCTAATTGTTTGCACATGCATTATAGCAAACCATTAATGAATGTTCGTCAGTGTGGGCTTTTGAAGTGAGCTCTGATAGAATCAAAACCAGGTTAAACTTAGAGCTGCAGCAAGCTGCCCCTAAACTCACTGAAAAGGTTTTGTTGTGCTTGGCAACATGTACTACTTCAGTCATCTCAGAAAACCCATAAAAATGCATTCAGTTATCTTGAAGAATGTTCAAATTGCTACAAATATTGTGTTTTTCTTCACATAGGCCAGGGTAAGCATAGATGTCATATGATAAAAGGCAGTTCGTCTATTTTTGTTGATTGCAATACCCCTCTATTCAACTGTGTCATCACTGGGTCTGTTACAATCATCATACTTGCAACCTGAGCTCCAAGTGCAATAAAAGCAACCTAAATACAATGAAAGGGAAATTAACCAAATGCCTGTGGTAAATTCCTTTCTCCGAACAAGCTCTAGCACAAAGAGACCCCTATAACATAAGAAAAAAAATTGTGTCTGGAAAGGTGAGCCCAGAGAAAGAATAAAACCTACAGATCATAATTAAGAATTATCAGATATTTTTATCCACATATTTTAATTATTTCCCCCAGTATCAAAACAAGCTAATTTTTTGTTTAAATGCTGTGTTTTAATGCAAACAAAAACAGCCAGAAAACCATGATTTGTAATTTCAGTCTAAACATGAGGTATACAAGTATAATGTATTTAGTATATACACAAGGATGCAATTAATCTGAGCAAAATGGCAAATATTTACAGACACTTACCTGAATTCTGGGCTTGTCCACCTATGAACAACTGTAGCAGCATTTGCAAGAGGAATAGTAATCTTGTCCAGGACCTCATGTCTGTTGACCTTCACTCGGTAAAAATATCAAATATGGTCCAAAGAGCGGTGCTGTTCTATGGCACAGCTGCTGTGAATAAAACACCCTCGGTATTTGACTGATGCGCTTACAAAAGGGAACTGACTAAGGCAGTCATAGTTTCAAAGTGAGGTTTCTTTGGAGCTTCTAGAGGCAGGACTGCTGTGTTTCCTTTACTGTGTTCCCGAGTGGTTGCTCATGGGGACTTTATGCCCTAATCAGATGGCCCCACACTGAGAAGGTGTGACCAAGGATGTCCAGCCCATTGGCTCCTGAGGACCATGTGTGGGAACCCATACTTTTTCTTTCTTCTTTTCCCCTCTCCGTGACTTTTAGGTCTTGAAAACGTGGGATGCCGATCCAAAGCTAGTTCAGTTTTACAGTTAAACATAAAAACTTGAACGGCCAACTTATTGTTCAGTGTCTTTTTTCATGCCATGCTGCTGGATTGTTAGTCAGGTTTTTGTTTCCTCTCTAAAATAGGGTAACACCTGGTTAAGCTGGACCCTGTTGGTCAGCTTAAACAGGGAAAATGTAAAAACTGTAGGGTATGAAGATTGTTGGGTCTTTTCAGGGACAAAGGGGTTTCACAGACAGCTGCGTTCATAAATCGTAGCCTCTGGCAGAAGGTTGACTGTGTCAGAAAGTTCAGGCCACTATTTATCAGTGAGCTAGCTTGCTATGAGCACATGTATGTGTAGGGATCAACCAGTGGTGGACAGTCCAGACTCAGAAAGTAAAGGTCCTCCAATGTTTTTTGTTCCACCTTCCTGGATTTATTGAATAGAACTAATTTCAGCCAGGAGGTTGAACTAATTTTTGTAATTAGCTGGCTGAGTTCATGGGTGGAAGTAAAACTTTTACTTTCTGACCCCTAGAATGCACACCTCTGTGACTAAACTATTGCTAATATCTTTGAAAGGTATAAATGTATGTTGTAATGTATTTGTTACATTTATTGTGTGAGTTAAACAAGTGAGACAAGACAAAGTTCAATCCTGTGGTCAAGTAGCTTGTTTGACTGACATAAAGAACTGGCCATATCTGCACATTCAGGAAAAAGCAGTGTGCTATATGTAAACTAATGTTAAGATATGTTCAGTTTATAGATAGTGATATTTTAAAGAACAAATGTTAACTCTCACATCGAATCAAAAACAATTACAGCTAGTTCTACTTGAGGCAGTCAAAAAGTAAAAAGTGAAAGAGTGATATTGCGATGGAGGAATGCTTTCTATTCGGAAAGATTTTACGACATAATTCTAAATAAGAAGCTCACCGACTATGGCTATTGGTGAAATGTATATGGGCTACCATTTCAAAAACTGGCATATCCCACTATTATATCAACAGATGGTAGGAGTTGCAAGGTTAACTTTGAATTGCGTGAGGCTATTAAATTCACAGACCACATCAGAATGTACAAGCAGCATTTTTTCGCCTTTATGAATGTTCCATAATGCTTCTCCATATCACTGTGTTTGGATGCTTCTTGACCCCCTTTTACCGTAACCAATTCCATTTTATAGCTTGTTCAAATACCATTTTTGTGACCTGTGAAGCTATGCAACTCAACATTCGGTTCCTCAATAATTGGAATAGTGTACAAAATGCAATTAAAACAGAATTAAGTGATTTGTAAATTGTCTTTTACCTAAATGAGTTTGAAAACTGCACAAATAAAAAATATTGAAAGTTTCACCTTATCAACTGTAATGATTTTTTTCTAATGATTCTACCTGGTTCTCATATGTCCCATTCTACACTGCTGGTTTTGGAATTATTGTCAAACGCTCTGCCCGGAAGATAGAGGAAAGGATATGCCTGGCCAAGTTCTGTGGAGAATTACTTAAAATTACAGCATTTCAGTGGAAGTGATTCACTGAGTGTAATGCATTTCCAAACAATGTGATCATCTTCTGATCATTATTCACAACATGGATCTCTTGTAAACATCTTTCACTGTCACAGCATGATTATGTCATTTATTCAAGTCGCCTATAAATTATGTTTTTAGAAATATGCATAAGGAAATCTGCTCATGGTTTCACCATTTAATAACAACCTGAAATCCCAAAATATTGAGTGATAGCTTGCATGAGTGAGAGCTTTAGGAATCTTTTCAAATTTCTGTAATGTACTGGAAGGACTAAGCTCTTCAAGCAGACTAGGTATGTTTAAAGTAAATTGAGAGCATGGATTTCAGTAATAACACGTTGTATTTTATATTACTTTGTGAAGTAGATTAAGTTAACTTAGGTCATGTACTGTGAATAAAATAATATTGTATGTGAGGAAAAAGTTGGTTAAACAAGAATTAATCCAGGAGCTCATTCTGATTGCTAATTTTGTGCCTCCTTCTTGCATTTTATGCCTCATTTCCTAGCTCCACACATCAAGGGCATTCAGGAAAGAAAGAGAATAGAATGTGAAGATAGGAATCAAGAAAATGTGAACTAGGCATATGGAATGTCCATGCTGATTGAAACGTCAGTTGGAAGCCATTTTCGGTTTCACAAGCGTTGCAGATGTATGGCAGATGGAGGAGGTGGATGCACATGTCAATCTTCCATACATCACTCATTCTGAAGAGAAATACTTTTATGCATCACTCATTCTGAAGAGGAATACTGCTTTACATCACTCATTCTGGAAAGAAACACATCATTCTTTACCTCTGCCAAGGAGGTAATGTTTTTGCTTCCATTTGTTCATTTATTTCTTTGTTTGTCTGTCCGTTAGTGGGATATCTCAACAACGGTTGCATAGATTTTAACCAAACTTTGCATAATGTTACAGTAGCACATGGGGAACAAGTGATTTCATTTTGGCATATCTAGGCCAAAGTACAGCTGAGATATAGGCCAAAGTTCAAATCCAGCTATTCTGGCGGAGGTATGGGCTTTCACGAGTCCAGCTCTAGTTCTGAAGAGAAATACTGCTATACATCACTTGTTATGAAGAAAAATACTTCTATGCATAATTGATTCTGAAGAGAAATATTTCTACACATCACTCATTCTGAAGAGAAATACTTCCACACATCATTCATTCTGAAGAGAAATATTTCTACACATCACTCATTCTGAAATAAACTTGGGTTTCTTCTCAAATCTCCCATGTCCTGGCTCCTTGCTCTTTGAGGGAACATTTAATGGATTGCAATTACCTTAAAAATGGCAAGCCTCGCTTGATTTCTGGGTAAGGCAATGAACAAGGAGACAAGAATAAAATATGTGACTGGAATCAGCCCATGGTCAGCCAGTTTTAGTGGAAGCATATGGTGAGTAACTGTAGGCCTGACCAAATTCACTGCCTAATTTGCTCTGATGCCTGTCACTCTGCACTATTTGAAGTCATCACCACAGGGCAGTGCCCATAGCACGTGAAGCAGCACACAATACATACCCAGATCAATGATGGTATTTTCTTACAATTTTAAAATCCGTATGCAGATTGATGACACAAGTTGATTTTTCAGGGTAAGTCTACAGTTTCATGTCTTCTCCTGATGTCATGCCCCTCCCCATTGGCATTCCTTTGCCTGACTACCTGCCCTCACTCAATTATCCAATTATCCTCAGTTCTCATCAGCCACCTGTTTCCTTTTAGTTATCATAGATCCCCTTTTCTATTTAAAGCTTAGTTTCTCCATTCACGGGCAGGTAGCTGTTCCCCTTTTTGTTATCCTTGAAGTTTTGTATTTACTTTTGTTATACTCACTCCCACTATTTCATAAAATCCACGTTGCTGCTCTTGGGTCCTCATCCACTCCTTGCCCTGGCACCTTTTAACATCTTTGGGTGCCAGGGCATGACACTCGACAATTCTAAATACTGAAAAAAATGAGCTAAACACTTATCATTCAGAAAAGTTTCTCTCCATGTTATTTCTATGATTGGCCATAAACTGGCAATGGTACTTGCAGCAATACAGTCAATAGGAGTCAATAGGTGTTTAAGATTAATTGCATTTCATCAATCAATACAGTTCTGGGGTCAAATGGTACATTGACAGAAATTATTCTTATGCCAATTTCTTTATGGAAAACACACTAAATCTATAATACGTAATGTAAACTCATACGTCAACCATAAAGTTTTGGAACACCATTTCCTGTGTATTTAACAAATGCTCTGGATTTTAAAGAAACAAAAAACATAAGCAACATAAAAGAAACATAGCATAAAATCTACTCATAATTGTATGATTGATGCATGATTTGAGTTCATGGTGACAACTTACGATACGGGTTTACATTCAGACAATGCTCGACAGGCATTGTAGTAAAACAATATTACAGATCTGGTCCATGTCTGCCGCCTTCATTCTCTGTCAAAAAAATTCCAATAAAGGTTCAATAAAACAAACTTCCAGATTCATAGAAGCCATCTGGACACTGAATTTCCATGTATGGAGATGATGTAATATCCTACAAAAGGTGTTTCTCAGTCTATGTGGCTGCAGCAGCAAAGGTCATACAGTATATAGTAGATAGGGCTATTCATTTCATTCCCTGCAGGGCTGGCTGCCATACAGTGACGGCTGAATGTGAGAAACAGTAGCTGACATGGTCATAAATGCACCAGGGCACCATGCATGGATGACGCAATTAAGTTTTTTCTTCATGAGGCTCATCTACCACTGTATGCTTTTGCAACACATTTGCCAAACAAATTGAACATGCACTGAATGCGGTTATGTGATGCAACTCATTGAACAGGACATCTTTGACACAAATGAACAGGTGCAATGTGAAAATGGGGAAACAGAAAATACCGGCAGCTGCACACATGCATTTAATATAGGTGTGCGAGAACTGCATCGATGAAAGTTGAGACTCACGAAAGAAAAACAAAATATCTATATCGCTGTTTCATTTTGACCCGTGCGGTCTGCCTTATACTGTATAGTTATTATTGAAACGCACAGTGAATTGAGTTTAATTTCAAAGAAACAATATTTTATTATATTCTGGCAGTATAGTACACACTTTTTAAATGGCAGTACTGAAAGCTTATACTTGTATTGCCTTATCATGTACATCACCTCTCAATAGTTTGGATTCACTTGTACTTTAAGTAGTTATTGCTATTTTATTCATGGATTAGTTTTAAAATGGTATCACTCTCAATGGAACTCCAAGGACACATTACATAAATCTACAATCCAGGTGATCCCAGCACAGGTTTATGCAGGTTTGAGCTCTGGTTTTGGGTCATTGTGTTGCTTTGAAACAAAGTTTCTTCCATTTAATCATTGTGAAAATCACTAGTGATGCCAAAGTTTAGAGAGATGGAGCATTTCAGGCAAAAAAAAAAAAAAAAAAATCCAGGTAATTTCATGACGAAGTTATTAAAAAGAGCTTCGAAAGTAGCAAGTGAAATAAATACAATGACATTGTATATTAAAGCACAAAATGGTAGTGAATCATTTACTGTTGTGGTTTGACACTCTTTCATATCAAAGATTTTTTTTACTATAGTGTTTAACTCTGCTTCTGGAAAAGGCTCATATCTCCGGTGCTGGGGATTTCAGGCTCACGTGTTCATCTCTGATTCAGTAATACTCTGTACATTGTCTTAAATACATATTGTTCTCAAAGTCAATATAATTAGGCCTAGTATACTTCATACCTCTGGTACATTAACCACTTGCAGTGATTTCCTGCCTTCATGGTAACTTGTAATAGGAATGCATTTTTAATTACTTTTGCATTGTCATTGCACAATTTAAGCATTTTGATTTCAATTGTGAAGCATGGTGGACATTAAGCCTGTCAGCATTTTATAAGAGGATATGATGGGTTTCCTGCTGAACTTTTTTGGCTAAAATAAAGAGAGAGAGAAAGGGATACAGTAATAGTTGCCTGGTTTACCACAATATAAATGGATAATAACTCCATTCAGCATTCAGAATTTCAGACTTTTGGTTGGCCTCAAACATGTTTTTTACAGACAGACATTACAGACTGATACAGATTAGATAATACTGCAGCTAGCTATACTGATTCACAGCGCATATAGCAAATATACAAATCTTTATAATTTTTCCGACAACCAAGAAAACTGTGCAGACAGTCAAGAGTGCATTCTATTTGTCAGCACTCCTGTGTACATCTATAAACTGCCTGAATTTCTTGGAACCAAAGACAGTAAGAGGCTGTCCCATCAAAATACAATGATAATCAGTGGATATTCAAAGTTTTAATATGTCATCAGATAATTAATTTTCCAAACTATATGGAGATTCATTCCAACATTTATTTGAAGGCCTGCAGTAAGAGAGCTGACAATAGAGGCTAGCTGAGCCCCTAAACAGCAATGAAACAAAAAAGCATTGGTATAAGTTAGGAATGTTTTCAGGACTACTATTTACCTTTTAAAATATAGCATGCTGACTGTTGACTGTGAGAAAGACTGGGGGCAGATTCTATAATATGTAATAATGTATGACATGAAGACTAGCTCCTTTAAATATTGGTCCTAAATTGAGTTCACTCGTACATCTACCAACATTCTTAACCACACACAGAAAACCAGTGAGGATGCAAAAGCTCGACATACTCAGGGATGTGGTATATTGAGACTCAGCAAAGTAGAGATGTGCTCTACCTTCCTAAAAGAAGAGCACAATCTGGGTCTAACCAAAACAGAGGCAGACGTGGAAAGCCCAGATGTATGATTGTGTTTGTGGACACATACATCCGAGTCTTCGTGTTTCTCAGAGTTGTGCATCTTCTACTTTTTCCCTCTGTCCGGGTTAACCCCAGTGCGCTTTCTTCAAAACACCTGATCCTTGTTAGAAATCTTTAAATTCCTTGAAATCTTGTGCCAAGAAATATTCTTCATTCCTTTAAGTAACATTTCAACGACAAATTTCGTGAGATGAGTAAAAAAACAAATGCCACTGTAACTGACTGTAGAGAGGAAAATAAATATAAAACAATCATCCACAACATGTAAATCACCTGCCTAGTATTGTGTAGGCCCCTCTCATGCGGCCAAAATAGCTCCATCAAACTGACACCAACTTGTCTTCTTCCCACAGTGAATTCCATTGCCATCTCTTCCCCAGGTATGTGGTGCATATGTACCTGCCCAATGCACACAATATAAACAAAAACTGGACCTTCTGGACCAGGCATCCATCTTCACTAGCTCCAAGGTACAATTCCAATACTCAAGTGCCCGTTGTAAGCCTTTTTGATGGTAGATCAGGTTTAGAATGGGCTCTCTAACTGGCCTATAGCTACAAAGCACAATGCACAGCAGATCGTGGTGCATTGTATGTTGTGGCACATTCCTCACATAGGTATCATTAAAATTCTCAATGAACTGTGCCACAGCAGCCCTTCTCTCATTTTGGACCAGACAGAATAGCCTTTCTTGCACTTGAGAATTGATGAGCCTTGGGCGCCCAACACCCTGTTACAGGTTCATGATTTGTTCCACCTTGGACCACTGTCTGTAGATACTCACCAAGTCTTGTGCCCAGAGATGCTCTGACCTACTCGTCTGGCTATAGCAATTTGGCCATTGTCAAAGTCACTCAAGTCCCATTTCTCCCATATCCAACATGATGACTACGGGAACTGACTGTTCACTTATCATCTAAAGTCTGATTGCAGGCCTTGAAATGCACCGTTGTTACAAGATAATCAATGTTATCTGTTTCATTCATGGTTTTAATGTTTTGGCTCATCTATGCATATTTTAGCTCCTGCTGCAGTTGATAGGAAGGGAGCATCACCAAACTGGCACAATAACACAGTTACAATAGGAATGGGGTGATGTTGTTACTACATTGTAAAAATGGTTGTTTAGCCATACATGATGTCAGAATAAAAAAATAATTATTTCAAACAGCAATCATAATTTGTAACATTATTGTCTAGGCTGTATTTTTAAATTTATTTAATCCTATCCCAGTGAATAAAAGTATCAATTTATTTCAAAGGCAGAAACCGTTTAACGATACAGTATCTCTAGGTGATGCTACGAACTATGCATTTTGAACAGATGTTAAAGTATTTTCTCAATTGAAAAGTTGCAGACAGATATTCCTGGTGATGATATTAGAATGGGTTTCTTGAAGACCACATGATCTCACTGCTTTGGAGTCCAGCTGAAATCACTGGCTTGCTTATTTTGTGGTCAATGAGATCATCCAAACTGCATTAGTCACTGGTATTTTCAGACTTAGAGATTGTCTAGTGGTCAAGTAGCCAATGCAGCAGTGATATTACCTCCATCAAGCATTTGACTATTTATTGACTGCTAATTAATGATGTTAACATTTTATTTCCCTAATTGTTAGACAGACATTGTGTCCAGTTTTTGGCACCAAAATATAAATATATTTTGTGTCATGTAGGGCCACTTTCATGGACATAGATAACTCTTAGTTCTAAAATAATTTCAATTTTGATAGGAGATTCTCCACACAAATCTCAGTTTTAGTCCAAGCCTAAGCCTTACAGTGCTGGGAAAAAGTATTTGCCCCCTTCCCATTATCTTCTATTTTTTTGCACTTTTTTCACGAACTGTTTCAGATAATCAAACTAATTTTAATATTTGATAAAGATAACTGGAGAAAACACAAATTGTACTTTTTAATGAATTATTTCATTTATTTTGAAAAAAAGCTATCCAGGCCTGACTGGCCTAATGTGAAAAAAGTAGTTGCCCCCTTTGTTAATAATTGAACCAATGAAACAAATTTAATTGATAGTTGGGTTCATTTTCTCTCTACACACTCAGGCATTTTCACAACCAGCCCTGCCCTGTTGAATCTAAGCATCACTTTTTTAGATCCTGTCTGGCAATGTGAAGTAGGCAAAAAGCAGCACATGATGCTGCAATCTTAAGAAATTAAAGAATAAATGAAAAACAAAGTCCTTGACATCTATCTGTCTGGAAAGGGTTAGGAAGCTCTTTCTAAGGCTATGGAACTCCAGTGAACCACTGCTCAGTCATTATCAACAAATGGAGAAAACTTGTGATGGGGGTGAACAGGAGTGGCAGGACAACTAAATTCCTCCAAGATCGCATCAATGACTTACCGGGGAGGTTACAACAGATTAACATCTAAAGAACTGCAGGCCTCACTTGCCTCAGTTGAGGTCAGTGTTCTTGATTTCATTGTAAGAAAGATTCTAGGTAAAAATAGCATTCATAGTAGAGCTGCAAGGCGAAAACCACTGATGACTAAAAAGAACACAATGGCTCATTTCACGTTTGCCAAAAAAACATCTTTATGACCCCCAAGACTTTTGGGACAATATGAGGACTGAGTCAAAAGTGGAACTTTTTGGAAGACATTGGTCCCGTTATATCCAGCGTAAATCTAACACAGTATTTCGCAACAAGAACATCATACCAACAGTCAAACACAGTGGTGGTAGCATGATGGTCTGGGGCTGCTTTGACATTTCAGGGCCTGGGCGACTTGCCATAATTGATGGAACCATGAATTTCGCTCTCTACCTGAGGGAGAATGTCCGACTGTCAGTTTGTGACTTAACGTCACCTGTAGTTAGGAAATGCAGCAGGACAACGATCCTACTGCATACTAGCAAGTCCACCTTTGAATGGCTAAAAAGAAACAAAATGAAGGTTTGGAGTGGCATTATTGTTGTCCTGACTTCAATCCAACTACGACACTGTGGCATGACCTAAAGCAGACTGTTCATGCTCGGAACCCCTCCAATATGACTGAGTTAAAAAATTTTTTTTGCAAAGAAGAGTGGCCCAAAATTCTTCCAAAGAAATGTAAAACACTCACTGCCAAATATTACAAATGTTTGATTAAAGTTGTTGCAGCCAAGGGTGGCGCAACCAATTATTTTGTTTAGGGGGGCAATTATTTTCTTTCACATGGGTGATATATATGAAATTATCATTTAAAATCTGCATTTTAGTTTACTCATGTTGTCTTTGCCCCGTGTTAAAAATAGTTGGATGATCTGGACCATATAAATATGGCAAATGAGCAAAAATCAAAGAAATCAGGAGGGGGCAAATACTTTTTCACAGCACTGTACCTGTATCTGTGAAACCAGCAATTAAGGTTTATAAATAATCTTGTTGAACGAAAATTTCAGTGCTTACTTGTGGCACATATTTACAATTTGTCATGGTTTCTTTAAAAAACAAACCTGCAGACAAATTCCACGAAGCAACATTTTTATCATCATACCAACAGGAACATCTGTTTGAGATGATGACAAACTATAAGCGCACAATCAGTCGCCTTCAGTAGAAACTGGTCATCTTTCAAGAGATGATAAAACCATTTAATTAAGTAACCATCATCACCAATGCCCAGCCTAAAAGAGGTTGTCTCAAACTTAAATTACAATCTTTACATTCCTCCCTCTCTCATTAGATTTTGTGTGAAGCCAAACAGCCCCCTGCATGTCCACTACCCCAAAGATTAAAGTCATCGCCTTCATACCTGGCAGTTCCAGTTGTAGAGGGAGATGGTCATCTGAGATTAACTGGTTCTGAAGCAAACCGGCAAAATGGTCTGCGGCATTACCTCATCCTCCATGTTTACACAGTGATAAAAAAAACCTGTCTGCCTTAGTATCTGCTGCCTCCAGCCCACAAGAAATTCTATATCTTAGCCTCACTCTTCTGTGAGTCTCCCAGCTGAAACAATTAATATACCATTGTCTACTGTCTGATTGTATAAAAAAAGTAGTTTTCTTTTTAAGTATTTTTTTAGAAGATACAGCATGACATTGTCAGATTAGGCATGAAAAATATTTTCTATTTGAGCATGACAGGAAATGTTTTAGTGATGATCCTCACGACTGAAAAACAACATTAGTGGTTGTGACCCAAAAGGTGCTTTCTGTGATGATCTTCTCATGTGTCTGGCCCTTATCCACAGCACATACCATATTTTGTCCCTTTCCAGGATTCTTATTTTTCAAGTGGTCACCAATCTAGCTGTGAAGCCTCAGTAAAATGATTTGGGATCTGTAAGTGGTCCCTGAAAGGGCAGCTGATGTAAACAATGAGTATCCTCAATCTGGTCAGAACTTTAAAAAGTTTAACTACGCAGTATCACTTGGGTTTATTCAAAGCATCAGATCATTTTCACCGCTTCAAACCATGTTATCTCATATGTTACATCATTCAGTTTATCCACAAAACACCCATCAGCCAAGCAAATAATGTGCATACAATCAATATCCCAGGACCATTTAGTGGCCTGCTGTTCTTAGTTACTCAGGTAATGTTGTATATAAGACTGTACTCCACAAAGGACAGAAAATTCTTGCGCAGTATAACTTAAACGTGCTTTGTGAAACTCCTTTGCTCCTTGTCATTACTGACACCAGCAGCCTTTAAACGAACTGCAACCAGCATCCTGCTGCTCATGCTCAGGCACGCACTCCATCGGTAACAGGGAGCATTCCAAGGCGTCAGCCAGAAAAGAGGTCAGACTAAATGTGATTGACTGGCAGTATCTTGAGGAGAGAGGAAGTAAGTAAAGTTACACTGTTATTATAGTTTGACTAACATTGTTTTTTTCCCCCTTTTCTTTAGTGATTGGATTCATACAGCATTACATCATTATCACCTTGCTAGATAGTACAATTTACGCAAGTGGCGTTGAACTAATCCATTCTCATCGCATTCTCATACAATGACTATTTATATTTTGGCATTGGCTCGACAGCATAAATCGACCTTTCCAAAAGGCAGCGGTCAGCTCTGCCCCCCTAGAAACTGTTGCTATGTCCCCCAAGCTTTTCAGTACTGTTGAGAAATAGCAAAGCACAGCAGAAATTTGACCACCACTCTCTCTTGCGTATACCGAATAATATGCCGGTATATTTCTTGGCAAATGTGTCTAACGTGTCCAAGAATGTGCTTGAAATCAAGATTTTTAAAGGAATGGGTGGGAATGTCAGGGTCACAGTGAAGTGCTGACAATCTTTGCAGAAAAATTGAACCCCTCATAAACTAATGTTACACTTTGAAATGCAGTCAAACAAACTAGTGGAATCTTACAACACCTGTGAAGCAGGGTGAATGGTTTTTCATACAGATGGATTCTGCTATCATTTGAGTTTTCATTTTGGGTATGCAAGTACAACGTACATGGATTTGTCAACTTCATGTTACATCTCCAATTGACGATGTCTGAATGGTTTTGTAAGTACGACAGGATTACTCTGGTTAACATTACTCTCGGACTGCTCATTTTGTTTCATGTTACCTCAAAGCTATCTGCAAGGCACGCATTTATCAGTCTAATAGATTGATTAGCAATGGCATGAATCAGGTATTTCAGGTGGATTTTGTTTACATTATAACCGATTAACTTCTCAGTGAATTTTACGCTACCAAGTAGCTATGGTCATGTACATTCGGGAATTGGGTTAATTCCTACTCCTAGCAAATGTTAGCAGAATGTTAGCTAAATTACCTATGTAGCCAGCTCGCTTACGAAGCCACTAAACGTCATCAGCTTGCATAAAGCTGGACATACACTGTTCAGAGTTTAGAAATGCTGTCATTTAATCCAGCTCACACTGCACAAGTTAATCGATGTAAAGCCAAAGCTCACGGTTCATATGCCCATATTGTATGGTCCAGTCGTCAAGCCATGTCCTGAGTGTTCACAAAGTATGTCCCAGTGGCTCCTGTGGACCATTCTGTCCATTGACAAAGTCAGCAACCTCACCTATTACACACAGCTTATGATGGGCTTTTTTGTGGGACAATATGGCGACATTATTGAATCTGGTGGGAGCTTAAGAAAATAAGGCAATCTGATTGGTTATTATTCACGCTTGATTGACAGGTTGGAAAGGTCTATTGCTGTCTGCCTAGCTTTCTCAGGGAGGTTCTGTAATGTCAGTATAGCTAAATCTGAAGGATGGAGATGCTAACAGTTGGTGAACTTCCAGGAATATTTAAATAATACAGGTACTGAGGTGTTTTTTTCCTGGCATCATAAGATGTAGGCAGAGTGCCCAAGTTGATTGAACGGGAAATATGGAAAACAAAAGATTTAAATATGCAGCTCTCTCAAGCGAAAAACGTTCCCAATAAAAGGCTTCCCAGTCACTTTGAGGATGGTTAGCCTCTTTGGCAGACCCTCACATGAATGTGGCTAAGTGAAAAAGAAAATAGTTTTCTGTTCAACCATTTTGGTCACAGTCTAGTAGGTCCACATGTGCTAAATGTTTCAGAAAGCTGAAGTTTGGAGCTTCAGAAAGCTTTGTGCTGGACTGTGTTGTAGTGGAAGTAGCCAGTCATTTATTCACGTTAGCTGATGCAATTTCCCAGCAAATCCTTGCTACCTTTGCTGGAGAGAGGCGAAGCACTTGGGAGCGAGCGTGATGTCACTTCCGCAGGATTTTCTTGAAAAATTTTATGCAATACTTCCACATTTAAGTCAGTCCACTGACTGTTTGGGAACCTGAGAAAGTCGGGAATGGTCTAATTTCTTTAGATTACCTATACGGTCCATTCACCTGTCAGCAATAGAAAGCGATTAATACATGCACTGTATATAAGTTGCACATTACACCTTTAAGATTTTGCTAGAGATGTGATCAGCAATAAACCAAGACTAAAAGGACAACAAAAAATGGAGTTTGTGGTAAATTACATTGGATTATATGGTAATGATGCCATCTTTTATTCTCCTGGTCTCAAATTTTAAACAAATTCATTCAAATTTTGTAAAAGTATGGCTCAGATATTTGATACTAAAGTGACAATGATTTTTTTTTCATTTTCTATATGAGTTACAATTAATTTTTCAATGCTTTTGATTTTTACGGTATCAAACTATACTGTGCTGAAAACAGTTGAAAAGAAATGCAAAATTATGTTTAATCACTTTTTTTTCCAGATTGCAAAAAAGTTATTTATTTATTTATTTTTTTTGCAACAAACAGGCCAGTTTTTTCAGAGAGAATTTTCAATGGTCTTTTCATTTTGGCTATTTTCAGTGCTGTACATTCCATTAAATGATGGCCATGTTCAGTTTTTGTGCTTCCATTTATTCTGAAGTGGCATAGCCTTCAGTTTTATTGAAGAACTGAATGGTGGGAAAAATGAAGTACAAAATGCCATCCTCTGGTGCATATGTGTTCTGTAATGCCTGCTTAAAATAGTAAGTAGAATATCAAGTGTTGATTAAAAAAAAGCCTATATTACAGGAGCTCTGTTAAATACAGGATACATTTCTAATGTCCAGAGCTCCATTACCGCAGTAAGGAGCTGCAGTGTCTGACCACAAAGTACCAGTTAACCAGAGCCATCTTTGCCAGTTTCCACTGCTATCCCTGTAACATGACTGAAAACTACTTTTTTTTAATGGTTAATTCCTACAATAATTGCTTCCCAGGCAAAGGTTGCTTGCAGCTGTCCAAGACACACAAGATGCAAATCTGAAGAAAATTAGAGCATACAGACTATAAGCAGAAGCAATTTTGAGGCCACTCAAACAGTATTTTGTTTTATTATTCTACAAAACCCAATTCCAATGAAGTTGGGACGTCATGTAAAACGTGAATAAAAACAGAATACAATGATTTGCAAATGCTTTTCGACCTATATTTAATGGAGCACACTGCAAAGACAAGATATTTAATGATCAAACTGATACACTTTATTGTTTTTTCTGGAAATATTCACTCATTTCAAATTTGATGCCAGCAACACATTCTAAAAAAGCTGGGACAGGGGCAATAAAAGACTGGGAAAGTTGAGTAATGCTCAAAAAACACCTGTTTGGAACATTCCACAGGTGAACAGGTTGATTGGAAACAGGTTAGTGGCATGATCAGGTATAAAAGGAGCATCCCTGAAAGGCTCAGTCGTTCACAAGCAAGGATGGGGCGAGGTTCACCACTTTTTGAACAACTGTGTGAGCAAATAGTCCAACAGTTTGAGAACGTTTCTCAACGTGCAATTGCACGGAATTTAGGGATTTCATCATCTACAGTCCATAATATCATCTAAAGATTCGGAGAATCCAGAACAATCTCTACACGTAAGCGGCAAGGCAGAAAACCAAGTTTGAATGCCTGAGACCGTCGGTCCCTCAGGCGGCACTGCATTAAAAACCAACATCATTCTGTAAAGCACATTACCATGTGGGCTCAGGAACACTTCAGAAAACCATTGTCAGTTAACACAGTTCATCGCTACGTCTACAAGTGCAAGTTAAAACTCTACCATGCTAAACGAAAGCCATACATCAACAACAATAAGAAGTGCCGCCGGCTTCTCTGGGCCCGAGCTCATCTGAGATGGACGGACGCAAAGTGGAAAAGTGTGCTGTGGTCTGATAAGTCCGCATTGTTTTTGGGAATCATGGACGTTGTATTCTCTGGGCTAAAGAGGAATTAAACAACTATCCTCTTGATCCACGTTTCAAATGGTCTTCCAGATTGGGTGGTCTTCATCTGCTACTTTTGTTTAATTTCTCAATATATTCAGAAAATACCATGAAAGAAACCCCGGAAAGAAGCTCAGGGCAGCACATGTTTCAATGAAGCAATGATATTGTTTGGGTCTCATTGATATTTTATCTGGTTCATGTCCTTCTCTTGCTGGATAGCTTCTCTCCATTGTGTTCAAAGTCAGTTCCTGCCTAGAGCTCTACACCCTCAGTCTTTGGTAAATTAAGCCAAGTAACCAGTTTTTTAGGGATACCTCCCTTTGCAGTCAGCTCTAGAGTAGTGAGTCTGCCGGTTCCTCCAAGCGTTGGAGTTTTAGAGTGAGCATTGACCAGCATGCCCTGTACCCTTGGATTGCTTTCTTAGCAGTGACCGTGGACCTGTCCCTAACCACGGATTTCCACGTCCCCTTGTATCCTATTCACCCACCAACTGACCTGGGGCGCATTTCCCAAAAGCATAGTTGCTAACTAAGTTAGCAACTTACGTAGTTCATCCATTCACAGTCAATGGGCCCAACTATGTAAGTTAGCATCTGTGATTATGGGAAACGCACCCCTGGAGTGCTCCTGACCAGTTTTCTGCCCTGAGTCCTCTTTAGTTCTTATTTTTCTGTTTGGGCCAACAGTAGCTTATAAATCATTATTTAAGTGCCAAAAGCCTTTTTCTGTTGAAATGGACCTGGATCCTGCTCTGAAGTTTGTCATGTTCTCTAAAACTTTGGACATTATGGAAATAATGACCAAAAATAGTTTAATATGAGAAATTTTTCACAGAATGCTTTTTTACATCAAGCCCACAAATATGTTTATTTAGTATTTAGTATCTGATGGGTATAAAGGGCAGTAGAATGTTGTAGTATCAATACCATGTTGATTTTTTGCTTCACAAAGCCATTTTTTCCCACTTCTAAATTGGCATACCTTTAGGCTATTGTGGTTCTAGCTTGCTGCTATGACGGAACCCTTTTTTTTTTTTTTTTTTGCAAGAGATCATTTTTATCAACTGCTGGATAGAGACTGTTGGCAAATGTGTCAGGCTGTTTGCAGACCAAGCTTGGTTGAGGAGCTAAATTCATACAATTCCTGGGAAACAGTGTTGGCACTTAGCACGTCCTTATTCTACACCATTTACCGGCACTGCTTCCTAATGAATATTCCATATACATTTCAGGTGTATAACATATTAATAGGATACTGCAACTGAGTGCATCATTTGAGCAGTTCCTTAGATGCTTGCGTCTACAATCTGCTCTTGAACTCAGACAGATCAAAACAATTCTGCAAAGAAAAATGGGCCAAAACTTCCCCACAGAGATGTCAAAGTCTCAGTGCCAGTCATTGCAGAGATTTGATTGCAGTTGTTGCATCAGGGGGGTGGCACAACTAGTTATTAAGTGCAGTGGGAGGAAATTATTTTTTTACATTGGCGACGTAGGCTTTGAATTACTCTTTCGCTTCTTAAGGGAATAGGAGTGCGAGGACAGGCCTTCCGACAGGCCGTCAAATCACTGTCAGAGGCTGCCGAACGAAGCAGCAGCTGGTTCTGGATCAAGAGAAAGGACCCCAATTGGACTGCAAAATGACCATCAGGGGTAAAAGCTGAGGGGGGCACACCTGGGACGCCAGGTGTCGCCGTTGAGCCGTTGTGTCGTGGGCCTTTCAACGAAACACCAATGAAGGAGGGTGCCCATCTGAAGACCCCAGTGAAGCCTTTACCCCTACCCCACTCCCCACCAAGTGCTGATTATCTAAGGGATTGTAATACCTAGTCCTATAAGCTCAGCCGTCAATAAATGAACTGATCATTTAAAAAGTAGATTTTGTGTTTACTCTCGTTGTCCTTGTCTTCTATCAAATTAATTTGGATGATCTGAAATATTTAAATATGACAAATAAGCAAAAGTAGAAGAAATTAGGACATGGGCACATAGTTTTTTTTGCAGCTCTGTATTTCTACTCCTTAATAGGTCAGAAAAGTGAAATTTAGATTGTTTATTGTGCATCTGGAAGTAATTAGCAGGAACAAATCCAGAACACAAATGTAGGTCTGTGTTTTAGGGTAGACAGGGTTTGGCCTGAGTTGGTCATCTGTTCAGTCAAGAAAGGGCTAGCTGCAAAATTGCAGAATGGAAAAATTAAGATGGTCTTTTCATCAGAAAACTGACATACCATATTTACTCATATTGCATTTATTTAAATCAACGGTTTCTCAATATTTCTGATTCAAATCTGGTTATGACATGGCTTGAAAACAGACCTAAGACCAATGGTCGAACTTGTACAATTTGACTTCATGGTATGATGCATTTTAAGTTGTTGACATGAATATAATTGAGCTCGCGTACAGTACTGTAGGATTAGTCCACCCCACGTACGCAAGGCAGATGTACACTCAAATTAATTATTTCCTCTTGCTTCAGTTCAATTCGTTTCAAGAGGAAAAAATGCTCATATTACTAATTAATACATTTCCTGTTAGCTACAGTCCTCTTAGGCCTCCTGACACTGTTAAAATGAGATATTCATTCTAGAGGATAACTTCCGCACACTGAAAAATAATCCAGCTTGGACCATTTGCATAGGCAAAAGCCACTCGTCTTGTTGTAGATATCTCTGATTTTTTGTTTCACTGTCTTTCAAAATTGCATAAACTGAGACATAAATATACATGGATGAAAGAATAAATATTTTCATCAAAACGGTGTGGTAAAAAGTTGGCATTTGTGTAGTTTTAGCTGTCTTGGTGCAGAGCCAATGACAATGAGACTTTTTATTTTCCTTTTATTTTCTCATTTGACCTATTTCATAGTATCTTTAATGCCTACATAATTAAAATTTTGCTGGGGCTTGATGTAAACTAATGACATGCAAAAAGTATCACTGCTTGAGTCATTAAATATCGGCATCAATTGCTTTGCATTGTAAAAATGTCCTTGCACCAGAAACACCATTACACTTTTAAAGAATTCATTTTCCTCTCTATGTAGGGTCTTTTACTTAGAGGTAAATATTGGTTTGCATCAGTGGACTATCTCTTCATTCAGTATTTTGTGATTGGTATAATACATATCTAAAATAGATAAATCACTGACTTTGATAATACAGTGAAATATGGCAACTGCTTGTATGTTATTAATGTGACCCTCGAAATCTGGCTTTGTTATGCTGGATGCCCTCAGGAGGTGACATTACACTAAACAATGTTCCCGCAGACTGCTCGCCAAGCTGCTATTGTTAATGTCAAGTGCGGCACACTGACTGGCTTGAGCCTGCTGTTTTAGAGTCAGCACATGATCAAAATAATCTGTACCACATGCTTTTACAAAACAACTGCGTACCACAGTGGAAATGTTCTCACATCATGGAACAGTTCATGAATCCTGGAACCAATTCCTTGTTCTCTGTTCCAAGAACAGCATTGTTCTGGGAAAGATCGGACACCTCCACCTCCTCCATGCCCGGAGATACAACAGCTTACATTCCTCTAATATTTGAAGGTGTGACTATTAAGCCAGTCTGAATGTCACTTCCAGACAACTCCTGCACTTAGTCAGATTCCCTCAGGCCTATTCAATGTGCACCTCTCCATGTGCAGGCCCTCCACTTGCCACTCCTTAGCTCTGACTATCACAAAAAAAAAAAAAAAAAAAAACAGGTCATACTTCAGTAACAAAACAAAGATGTGATGAAAGCACCCACAGGCAAAAAAAAAAAAAACAGACCGATAAAGCATTATATGTCAATTTGCTTACAATGGCTAAGTTTCCATTTTTATCATCAGTCATTTGACATTTCTAATTAGTTTTTAAAAATTCATTGATAGTTTTGAGACTTCATTGCATTTTCAACAAAAAAAAAAAATTATGGGCTTAGTATCTAAGTAGTTTAAAAAAACTTGAATAAATAATGCTACATTAAGGGCTGGAGTTGATAAAATAGGAAACAAAGAGCTGCAATTTGTCCTTAAATCTAGATGTTGGAATGAACTCAGAGGCTAAAAGATAACCTTCAGTAATCAGTTTTCTCACACCCTATATAACAACAATGAGTCAGGCGCAAAATACTTTCAATACTTCAGCAGAATCATCATACTTGCCAAGGTCAGTTTTGAGTATACATTGTAATGTCCATAGCGGACCAGAGACTGGGGCTGGTGGGAACAGGATTACAACAGAAATGAAGCTATTATATTTGTCTTCCATGTCAATCTTAACTGTTCACATAAAACTGTACAAAGTAGTCTTGTTCTTTTGCTAATGATCGTATTGAAGGACATTAGGCCATTAAAGAGGTGCAAATCAGCAAAAAACTAACACTCACATTATCACTTACAACAAACATTTATGTGCTTAATGGCTTTCGCACGCAGTCATGACAGCATGCTACGAATGCAATGAGTACATGACACACCTGCAATCACCCTAATACACGAAAGCCCTGGTGTAGTGCAAACATGAGTATATAATCAGATACTCCCGCTGTCTGGCTTTAAGAGCCAAGCATAGCCTCTGTTGTCCTCCTCTGCCACACAACACGAGAGCACAGTATAGTGGGGGAACTCCTTACCAGAACCACGGCTGCCTCTGCAGGAAACACAGGGAACATGTCAAGGACACTGCACATGGAAGCCATTACCCCGTTAGTCACACGATACACATCTGACCGCGTTTGCACATGTTCAGGACACTGGAAAAAATGTTGGAAAAATGCTTCTTAAAAGAAGGGCTGCTCTGCATTACATTAACTGCTGAGTGCTATTTTTAGGTAGACTCAGTTTATTAATATAATAGAATAAGAGCAGTAAAAGTATTTTGAGATGGATAATGAATTTCATCTGTACTTTCTGTGTGATCGAGTTTCTTCAAGGCTACACATAAAATTTCACAGTGTATGCTTAGATAAACAAGGTTTTTTCCAATTAAAACTTATACCATACCAAGTCACTATAATGGATTGAGAACTGAAGTATTTCAGTTATTTCTTTATATCTGAAACTGGAAACAACGTGCTCAAAAACACATCTTGATTTCCTACCTTCATCACTCACTCTACACTTCCCTGATCCAGTGTTTAGTGTAAAAGGTGGAAAGCACTACTGCAATGCATGTGCATTGCTTCATTTTCACATGCAGTCTGTACACATATGGAAAAATGAACCTGGAGATAATCCGGTAACCATGCAGAATGTTAAATTGCAGATGATATGCCTGCTTAAATGCCTTCCTCCGGGTGACTTGAAAAGGTTTGAAACTGAAGCCACCATTTCCTGCCCTGTCTGCATAGCAGGAAATGGACAATATTTTTTATGAGGAGGTGGGCCTACATTTGGGAAGCACAATGCAGGAAATATGATTACATCAGTCCTTACAATTCCATTTATGTCCCTGTGAATTTTCTGACTTGTCCTAACCTTTCAAATGGAAGGGCATCAGGAAAACAAATTATTACAATATTTTGGAATCTGTAATAAATATTAAAAATATTGGTCTCTGTTTTAAGTCATAACATTACAGTCTGTTAGATTATGTTGTAAAGTTATACAACCCCACTTCCAAAAAGTTGTGCAAAATGAAAATAAAAACAGGATGTGATGATTTACAGATCATTTAAATTCTATATTTAATTGAAAATTAACCTAAGACAACATATCAGGTGTTGAAACTGAGAAAGTTTATTGTTTTTTTGAAAAACATCTGCTCATTTTGAATATTATATCTGCAACATGTTTCAGAAAAGTTGGGACGGGGAAAAAAAAGACTGGATAGTTGTATGATGTTAAAAAAATACACGTGGTGGAATATCTCACAGCTAATTAGGTAAATTGGCAACGGGTCAGTAACATGATTAGGTATAAAAAGAGCATCCCAGAGAGGCTCTCAGAAGATGGCAAAGGCTTCACCACTCTTTGAAAGACTGCGTGAGCAAATAGTCAACAATTAAAGAATTATGTTTCTCAAAGTAAAATGCCAAAGAATTGGGGGATTTCAGCATCTACTGTACATTATATCATTTGAAGATTCAGACAATCCACAGAAATCTCTGTACTCAAGGGACAAGGTCTAAAAACAATATTGAATGGCCATGATCCTCAGACCCTGAGGTGGCGATGCATGGGCTCAAGAACACTTCTGAAAACCATTTTCAGTGCACATAGTTTGTTGCTGCATCCACAAAACATTGCCACGGGAAGATAAAACATACTGGAACAAGATCCAGAAATGCTGCTGCCTTCTCTGGGCCCGAGCTCATTTAAACTTGACTGAGGTGAAGTGGAAAACTGTCCTATGG
This sequence comes from Gymnothorax javanicus, assembly GCA_029692085.1. Taxonomy (NCBI): domain Eukaryota; kingdom Metazoa; phylum Chordata; class Actinopteri; order Anguilliformes; family Muraenidae; genus Gymnothorax; species Gymnothorax javanicus. The sequence continues at coordinate 161,031,875 of CM056194.1, read as the reverse complement.
TCTGACCAATCAAAATATGAAATTATTCTTGGAATTTATGGATGCAGCATCTCCCAGGCTGAAGAGGAGGGGGACTATCCGGCCAGTTAGAAGCACATGGTTCAAAAGCCAGCATCCGTGATAGCATGGGGGTGCATTATTGCACACGGCATAGGTAACTTGCACACCTGTGAAGACGCCATTAATTGTAAATGATATTTACAGGTGTTGGAGCGATATACACTGCCATACAGATGTCTTTTTTCAGGGAAGGCCTTGCTTTTTTCATCAAGACAATGCTTAACACCACATTCTGCATATATTACAACGACATGGCTTCATAGTAAAAGAACATGGTTGCTAAACTGGGCTGCCTGCAGTCCAGACCTGTAACCCACTGAAAATATTTGGTCCATTATGAAAAAAGGAACATGATACAGGAGACTGTGAAGTGTTGAACAGCTGTAATCCTACATCAAGCAAAAATAGGAAAACTTCTGGTTTTCAAAACAACAGCAGTTGGTCTCCTTAGTTCCCAATCACTTAGAGTGTTGTTAAAAGAAAAGGTGATGTAACACAGTGGTATTCCAACTTTTTTTTTTTTGTATTATGTTGCTAGCATCAAATTCAAAGGAAGCTGATATTTTTCAAAGAAACAATAGAATTCCTCAGTTTCAGCACGTGAAATGTCTTTCTATTATCTTCAATTAAACATAGAGTTTAAATTATTTGCAAATCACTGCTTTGTTTTTAATTTACATTTTGCACAGGGTCTCAACTTTTTTGGAAACAGGGTTGTAAAACTTTTAGGAAACTTCACAACTTTGGTTTTAGAACTCGTAAATAATAAAAAGGAATTAAATTCAAACATTGAATGGCATTTCTGAAAATAAATTCTCAGGGGGGATTGAAGATGGAAATAAAATAAAACAATTACACTCTGATATTATCAAGAATTGTCATGATGGTTTTGCAAGTTTCCCATCTTTACATTCATGGGTCTCCTCTAAAAGCGTCTAGAAGCCTCTCTTTTAGTCTCTTAATCTTATAATGAACATTTTTTTTAAATGATTGATACTATTACTGGTTTGTGTCTGCAAAGTTCAATCTGACTGTCTCTGGGACATGCAAGAATATGATTCTTACTTTGGTAAATATAATATTCATACTAATATTTTATTTCAGATTCTCCAGTATAACCAACATCTACATGTTCAAATTTTAATAAAAAAAGATAAAACTCTTGCAGAAACACAACATTTATTTCAAAAGGCTACTGAGAGATACAAGATGATGAAAGCAGCTGTAAAAAAAATGTGTGTTGGCTGCTGTGAATGAGAGTCAATGAAATACCAGAAATTTAAAATAATGCAGTGTGGTAAATTTATGTAGCCAACATTTCCATAGCTATTAAATCAAAACAACATATCTTATTCTCTAGGGACAAATACACCATACAGATCTGAATAAACTTTATGCAAATCTTTTATTATGTATTCATTCTTGTCCCAGTGCACACTGTCCCCCTTTCGCCCCATGTGTCCAATTTCCCTGTTTAATTTTATTATATAAGTGCAGCAATCCTCACAATCTAATTTCGATAGAATGTATTCCTTACACATACAAAAATCCATATTTTGCACCTGGTCTCTACATTCCATACATTTCGTCGGCCAAGGATTAACTAGGTCTATCTGTCATTTTTGTGTTTTCAAGGAAATTGCGATTAAAGATTTGGTATTAAAAATATCCCCTTCGGGTTTTTCCGAATTAAAAGATTTTTTTGCCCTAAACAATTAGAATACGACGAGACTAAACTGGGCTAATTTACATACCCCTATTCGTCTGGCAACATTGAATTCTGGGTACCCAACTTTGCAGATAGACCATTGTATCTTTAGAATTCATAAAATTCCAGTGTTACTTTGGTAATCTGCTGATAGACAGGTTCAAAAAAATATGGAAATGAATTAACAGTTTCTTCAAACCACATTTTAAAGAAACCCCAATGTTTATTAACTAATAATACTTATGAAACAACTTTTAAACACTGTCACGGTAAAAAAGGAAGGCAAGATTAACACTTTTTTGGCCTTTTACAACATGACCAACATGAAAGAGAAACATTCACGTGTGAATGATCTCACCTCAAGGAAATATGAACATTATAACTATGAACAACTTAAAGTATATAAACAATCTAATTTTTTGACTTTACCAATTTCTCTGATTGATCGAAGCCTTTGGGTCATTATTCTTCACTTTGATCTGCATAGAAAAGGTAACCTTGAACTCAATTTACATGATTAACTTGACAAAACATAATTTTTCAGCAAATCATTTAAGTTTCAGCAAATAACACTCTGTTCAATCTGACCTCTCGAAGCACTCACCTAAATGAGGAAATGCAGCAATTTCTCTAAACTCTGCTTCAGTAAATTTCTTCTTGGCAGCCATTTTGTCTCTGAGGCCTGAGGTCACGTGACGCGATCCCTCTAATATTATTGGTTAATTGCAGATAGACCTACTTAAAACTTGGTGAATTGGCAAATTTGAAAATAGACCCTTCTAATATTGACCTTTGACATAAACTGAGTGCATATATAAGCAGGGTCATAACCTAAAATAGACCTTGTCAACTTAAAAATCATTATGACACAATATCTCAAATATTCACAAAAATGCAGATAGACCAAGTTAATTCTCAGCCGACGATTTGAGGTGTTGGTGGGCCAGTAGGTTGCGATCTTCCCTCTGGTGGAAAAATCCCCAGTGCCCCACTGCAGTGATGGGGACACTGTGCTGAAGGAGACGCCGTCTTTCGGATGAGACGTTAAACTGAGGTCCTGACTCACTGTAGTCATTAAAGATCCTGAGATGCTCATCGACAAGAGTAGGGGGTTCCCCGGTGTCATGGCTAAATTCCCAACCTGGCTCTTTCGACCTGCCACCTAATCATCCCCTAATCTAATTGGCTGTGCAATTCATCCTCTCCCTCCCCAGCTCAACCCCCAGGGCTCCCTTGAAAAAGAGATTTCAATCTCAACGGGACTTCAATGGTTAAATAAAGGTTAAATAAAATAAATTATAAATAATTCCCTTTGACTAGATTACAGAAGTGCTAAGGATTAATGGTGAAATGCTTTTTCTTTATATATATAAAAAAAAAAAAAACTATTTCAACACAGGATGAATTGTCCAAGTGCGTCCAAATGACAGGGACCATCGAGCAGTTTGCAATTCATCCTCCCTGGACTTGTCTTCAATCTGGACTTTTTTAATCTCATCACACTCTCATCATATTTGCTGTTAAATCAAATTTTCAAGAATATACCCAATGAAGTACTAACTTCAGAAAATTAATCATTTTTCTCACCATCTTGAAGCAGCAAGAAGAGTTGAATTTTTCCTTACTAATATTGCACCGCATGGAAATTTATTTAGAAGCTGCATAAAAGTAGTACAGTACAGTGTACTGGGCAAGGAAAACCAGCTGTGTCTTCTGCATCCCACAGTCAATTCCATGTATTTGATCACAAAATCCCCTCACAGCAGGGATTTCCAGCATCAAAGCCTTCACTAATGGACAAAGCTTGTTAGTTCAGGCCCTCGGACAAATGGGGACTGTTTACGTTCGTTGTAAAGGGCTTCCAAAGTAGAGACAAATTTTTCAGTCACAAGAACCACTTTAAGAGCTCTTTCTCCACACATCTTCTCCGATTGTGTTTTCTTCCCAAGATGTTTCCGGGAGGAAAGTGTCATGTAAGCAGTGAAAAGTGTAGAAAGGAAGCCATGAGTAAAAAAAAATAAGGCGACTCATTCTGATAGGGAAAACTTCATGTGCGGAGGTCCAAAGAAGGGTTTTGGAGGTCTTGAGATTAGAAGTAGATGTTTGGATGCACATTAGTTGAACATGGAACAGCTATTACAATGCTGTACCTAGCTGACACTGGGATTCTACGATGAGTCTGAAGTTTTGTTCAGTTTTGTTCTGAGGGATATCCTTTGGTAGATGTAACAAATTGGTATTTGCAAAAGGTTTCAGTAACTTTGTTACTTGTCTCTGGAAGGCACTGCCTTTACAAGCAGTTGATAAACAACCAAAGAATGTAAAACTTTCTAATAATTTGAATTTCAAGTTGCAATTTTATTTTGCTTTAAATATCCTGACAGATGAGTGCCTTATAGTTTCAGATAAAAAAATTTCAGGTGATCCTTAAAGTTTTAAGGTCAACCCGTTATGATCATTGATAAAATATGTTCTTTTAAAGACATGCCAATCATCCCCAGTCTCTCAGTCCATCTCAGGGGTGGCGATGCCCAGAGAATAAAAATGTTAACATGACGCCATTTTGGGTCAAGTTTAGACCTCTGCTGGACTGTCATAGGAATTACAAAATTGGACGTTTTACAATGACCCATGTAAGTTTCAGGGAGATGATTTGTAGCTGTGATTTAAGCTGTGTTATTAGAAGTGTCCAACTTATACGGTAATGAAATGCTAATGTGCTCAAAATGGTAATTTACCTTAATGTATGGTTTTCATGCCAGGTCCACATTCCACATATTATATTGAAGTAACAATGCTTTTTCAGATTCCAGCAGAGTTTACCTTTATAAGACATTAGTTATGGCAAACATAATTTTCTGAAAAATATTTTTTGACACCAAAAGGTTTAATACGCACAAGAATCACTAGTCTATGCAGCCAGTTCACAATTTTTGATTGCAACTCCTAATCTAGCTTATATAAACCAACTTCTTTAACACTGGGCAATTTCCTCCCATTCTCTACCACTTCCTTCGGGGAGTGAAATTGGAATTAGTTTTTGGTGACATCTAGTGGTTCAACATTAAAGGTAAATGAATACCTCATTTCGGCTTCCTTTTTGTTTTTGTTTTTTTTTGTTTATTAACATTCAACAAATAATACAACTATGCGTTTACATATTAATAAATGGGAACAGCAAGAAAAACAAGTGCAGAGATTATGGAGATAAAGGGATTACAGCAGAACTGGTTCAGGTAAAAAAGAATTAGTGCAAAGATACTTAGTAATTCCTTTAATTTATTTACCTTAAAATTGCAAGAAAAATGCAGTTTTATGCAAATCTATGAAACATATTACTTGCACAAAATCTTAATTGCAATTCAATACTCTAACACTCTGTACATTACATTTCAGCGATCAGCATTCACTCATGTCGAAAACAACTAATAATGATGTTACACTAATTTTTCAGCATGAAGAAGTAACAGTACATGAAAAGATTAAAACGTAACCTTGGCACTAAATAAAATCAGACCAGAAATGAGACCTTGGAAAAATATTACTACAATCAGCATTCCCCCACTTCCCCTCAGTTCAGTTTGTGTGTGTGTATATACGCTGTATCTTAAACAGAGTATGTTTCACACAGTATTTTTTTTTCACTCAAAATCCAAAAGGATTTTATGATATCTAATAAGTAAACAGACATGAGTTGATGCTGAGAAAACTAGTGAAAGATGCAAGTCAGAATTCCTATTTTTCCCGCTTCAAGTGGCACTTCACATCAGTTCAACAGATTAACAATTTGAGTGGGAAATGGGAAGTTCAACAGTTTCCCATTTTAACCTTAATTTCAATTGTGTTAGAAGTCTTCATTTCAGACAGGAACAGGATTATTAAATCTCGAAGAGAGCCAGTCCTTCTCTGTATCACAGCAAGGCACTCAAACATTTCATTCCAGTGCACCTAAATAAAACCTAAGCACTCAGTCCTCACCAGGATTTCATCCCAAGCCTCTGTCACCAATGAGTTTCAACACATTGCTTAAGTATGGCAAATGGCTTGCATTAGGCTCACACCATGACAGGTGTCAATATAATTTCACCCCTGTCAGTACAGAGCTCTAAACAGCCTTGTGTGCGGCTCGAAGTTCACTCCTCAGCTGTGCTCAGATGCATGTCTCACACCTCATCTCTAAATAGAACAGACATTAATTTTCATAATTACGCTGTTAGTTGCACTGCTTTAGCCATTATCATGTGAATAAGCTGAAATCAAACCAATTCCATCTAAAATTTTAGTTTCACCAATATATTTTAAGGTGTATGACATATTTCATAATGTCATTACTTTTATTAATTTGCAAACTCTACTAAAAACAACTAAATACCATAAAGGAAAAAAAAGCAGTTTTAAACGATAACTGCTGAACTACATTCAGGTAACGGAAATGAGAATATCCCCTACAGCAATGGAACCAAACACACTTCACACATAAAACACATCCGCTCCAATACACACAGACTACAAGCATATCAGCTCACACATCACACAATATGAACAGCAAAAAGTGTGCATCAAGCACACCTTCATGAGCCCAAGGACAGGTGCAAAACCTTTTAACGCACGCGAAACCAATATTATGTCCAGTGATTGGTCGTTGTATTGGTTTTGCTCCAATGATCTGCGGTGGTATTATCTTTACTTGTGCTATAAAGGTCTCAAGCCATTTTCCACTTGATGTGAAACGCCAATTAGGAAGAGCATGAGGAGAGGGAATCAGCATCTCTTCACAAAATCAGGTACTTCCACCACTGGGTTCAGTGCCAATGTGCCCGGTCTCTCCAGCACCAATACAGGGTGGCAGGGCTCACTGAACCTGTGGCAGCAGGTGCCCAGAAGCTGCCCACTCTGGGCATTGAAGAAGGAGAGACACTCATGATTGTAGTCCAGAAGAGTGCCAATCCTGGTGGGCACCTCCACTGTGATTACAGACGTCTGTGAGCCGCTATGGAGCAGTTTGTACTGCTGACTGGAGTCATAAAGGGAGAAGCAGGAGGACATCAGGTGTGTAAAACACATTAGCTAAACAAGTGAGTCTGCACCTCAGTGAGGTAAGGTGTAGGGAGTGCAGACTTAAGTGTAAGGCTGAAGGGCTTATCAAAACCTAACGTAGTGTACTTATCAAAAATGACAATGTCCTGTGAAGTCCTTAATCTTGACCAATTTCATCCAATTAATCATATCGAACAATATTTTTTATGGAAGTAAATGCATCTCTGCCTTAAATATTCAGTATGATTACTTTATCCAGAATTTATAGTACTACTATAGGATACACATACGAATTAGCCGCTACAAAATGAGAACTGACTCCAAGCTGACAGGTCAGGAGGAAGACTTCCACTCTCACCCATCAGAGAGAGAGCGAGAGAGAGAGATGTTGGACAGTAGAGGTACCTGGATGATGATGGAATGCAGTGAATGCACCAGGAAGTGCTGTTCTCTCCCAGCCGGGTGTTTCGTGGGGTGGTGTGATAGGCCACGCCGATTCTAAAACCTTCACTGCCCTCTACTGTTGTCTCCCAATAGTGCAGCCCCCGCGGAGGGAGCAGCTCTGCCAAAATCGTCTGACACCTCGGAAAAGATCAAAGCTGTCAGATAACAGTCACTATTCACTGGAATACAACAGCTTTTAGACAGGAAAGTTGAATGATAGCATACGTCTCTGGATTTTTGAAACTTCCAGCTGCTTCTAGCTGGTTGATCAGCTGTTAAACCACTGCATTTTCTATGGTGAGCCAGTCAAACAGCTTATTCACTATGTTACTCAACCCGCTTAACCAGCTTTGACGAGCAAAGGACCAGCTTTATACCAGGAAAACTATCCAAAGCCATTGTCAAACATTTTAAAATTTGGAATGAGAGCATATTTCCAAAAACAATTCAGTTGAGAAGGTGAAACATTGAGTACATTGTCTTATTACCGTTTTCAATTTAATACTGGTCAAGCATGAATCACAAATCACTGCTTTATTTTCATTTGCATTTTTCTTATCTCTTTTAAAATGAGGTTGTTCAATCCCATCTGGTCTTAGCAAGGAGGACTCTACAGTGTCAGGAAATAAAAAAGAATGAATAGTTAAATCTAGAAATATGCAGCAATAGTTTTTGTTCCTTACTCATCAAGCTCAGTGTTTGTGCTGAAAGCCTCAGCTGGGTAGCGCACCGTATTGTCCTTGCACAACACCAGACCTGGACTGGCCGTATCTTTCAGCAAATGGATTTTTGTTCCTAGGAACGAGGACAAAACATTGAGGAAAAACCCCCCTTCACTGTAGTGCACTTTTATATTCAACCATCTAAAAGCGGAGAGAAGAGCACAAGGAAGAAAAAAACTGCTTGAAATGTCAACCTGGATAGAAATGAGAGGAGAGAAATTGATGGGCTGCAGAATGAATGTATTGCATGAACGTAGATAATACATAAGTGGTTCTCCTGTCCGATAGCAGAGGTCCTCACCAGAGGTGGAGATCAAAACAGCCTCACTTTGTCCACTGGCACCAGCAAAGTTCACTGCGCTGATGTAGAAGAGGTAATTCTCATTCGGTTGTAGGAAAACACGCTGCGCATAGTCCTTAATCCCTGATATGGACCTATTAAAAGTGACAAAAAAAATGACTACTGTACAATAAAAAAGAAAACAAAAAATGCAGATGAAAGGGTCACGCACCACAACTACAGCCCAATACTGCCAATCAACGGTCTATCAGGTAATGTCTGTTAAGTCCTCCAGGGAAATTTAGCAAAGATGAGATGGAGATGGATAAGAAGGAAGCAAAGAAGATGTAAAGCCAAATCTTTGTGAAATAAAACTAAAAAGATAGAGGTGTTTGTTCAGAGTTAAAATAATAGTGGTATATTTCTCGTAAAAGTCAGAGTAGACAGTATGGGGCTGGTTTGATTGACCTGTAGTGGTGTACTGCGCGTCTGTGGGCTTGTGTCCATGGTCTGAGTGTATAGTTTACACGCGTAAACCCAGAAGGCTGATGGAAATGAGCAGGCAGTACGCACAGATAGTTTATGTGTGTGGGCCTAAGGGGCAGTTCAAAATAAGTACACAGTTTGTGCATGGGCCAAACAGGGCTGATCAAAATGAGTATGCAGTATGCACACAGATAGGTTATGTGCGTGGGCCCAGGGGGTAGATCAAAATGAGTATGCAGTATGCGCTCAGACAGTTTTTGTGTGTGGGTCAAGGAGGTAAAAGGAAATGAGCAGGCAGTAGGCACACAGACCCACCTCAGACCCTCCCCCTCACAGGGGTTCTGTCGACAGTACTGCAGGGTGAAGGACTCCGGCGCAGCCGGGGAAACACTGCTCCAGCGGATAACGGCGGTGTCCCAGCATACCGTGCACTGTTCTGGGATGATCTCAGGGATAGACGGAGCTAGACAATATTGCAGTATATTTATCCCCCACACTCCTCAAATTCCCAATGCCTTATGTACGTTACTATGACTTTTATACCTTCTCAAGAAGACACAGTTTTATCTACAAAAGTATTTATTCAGTTTAGAACTGAGAGCATATGGGTTGACATATCAGACATTATATTGTTCCAGCAAATAAAATTGTGTTTTCTCATATGTCATAGCTTTGCTGTCTTGCTAAATAATTCTGAGTTGTTGGACTTTATCAAGGCAGTAATGGAAGAAATTCATACAGAAGTTCCCTGGCTTTGGCATGTAAGAGTTGGATCAAATAAAAGTGAATTTAGTTCATTGAAAATAAGTAGAAATCAAGAATTACTTGCCAGTTCTGAAGGGCAGTTTTTCGCTGGGCAAACTGCACCCAGCATAGTTAACTGCAATGACCCACACCTTGTAGCACCGGTCAGGGGCCAGTTCCTCCAGTGTGCAGCAGCTCTCCTTCACTGTTACTCTGGAAACTTCTGATACTGCTGGGATATCTACAGCACAATTAAAACAAATTATTAACAAGCAAGTACACAAAAAATGGTTCAGAAGTGCAGAACATATGCATTATATTCAATACAACACCAAAGACTTTTGAAAATCATTAAGAAAAAGTCTTACCTATATTTCAGCTGAAAAATATGAGATATGAGATTCATATGAAGGGCGTAAAAGGATTTATTTATTTACACATTTCTCAGTCCAGAAGCAGATAAAAAAAAATCCCATTTTAAAAAGCCTTTAATTAAGTTTACATTTTTCCCCCTATTCACAATAAATGCCAGACAACATTGTACTATGCACACATATAACTCATACTACATATGCATAACATTTCGAAAAATTGGTGGCAGCTTAAATCCAAAATCCAGTTGGAGAGGAGGTTAGGCTGATCTAAGATCACAGACATGCCATCTGAGATATGATAGGGTAGTCAGTAATCTCACCTTTACCACATAATTAGTCTCAACCTGTTCTCATTCAATTTGCCTGATTAACAACCAATCTCTGTATTGAAATCATAAAACCAACGTGTAGCCTAAGATGACAAAAGAATGATAATGACAAAGAGATGACTAGGCCTTGATACGAGATTGCAAGGATGACAATAAGCTGAATAATTATATGAAAAAAAAATCATTTTTCGAATCCCATCTTCTGCATCTTTTACATCATGACAGATTATGTAAGAATAATAGTAAAAGTATGAGATAAAAAACCCTTCATTTCAGGGTATAAAAGCATGCTTTTGAAGAAAAACATCTTGTTAAGCCAACAGAACTGGGTGGAAACGCAACATATAAAACCTTTTCACATTCACGCAAAACGGTTTTACTTACAATAAGCCTACTTAACAAATATATGCAAAACTGTGCAGTTTTATGAGCACCTAAAGCTCAGAATCTTCAAAGAAATTCACCTTTTATGTCATAATGTGATTAGAAAAATACTTCAAAGCTTTTTTATGCAATAATTAATGCCATTTACATGTACAGCTCCAAAAAGTTGGAACTGTTGGAACAGAATAGAAAAAACACATAAAAACAGAAAATAATATGCACTAAATTTACTTTCACTTGTATTTCATCATAGGCGGTATGAAGACAATGGACCCTAATTTGATAACCTAAATGCAAGAGCTGAGAGTACTGCAGATAAAAGAAACTGGGCGTGTCCAACGCCATTCTGATAATTTCATGACACAAGGCTATAGTGCAACTGTGGAGCTGTTGTCAAAAGGGTTGGTCTAAGTCGAATAAATTATCTCCGGGTGTGGGGGGGTTTGTTTCCATTTCAGACCATTAGATCAGCTGCAGTCATTCCCATTAAAACCAGGGTATTAATGCCACAGCAACAGGCAATTTTGTCAGGTGGAGAACAAGCACCTAGCTTGTGTTACCGCCACCTCTTTCGGTACTCTGTAAAATGCGTTCCACTGTAATAAGTGGTTCAATGATGTGAGGCAAAAAGGAAAGCGAAAAATGACGCCAAGCAGGTGGGAGACTACATCCACTGGAGACGGACATCCAACAGTCAGCCCCTAATGTGGGCAGAGAACCCTTCCCACGCAGAGAGTGGAGCAGATTGGAGGGACACCTGGCAATATGGTTTGTTTAAAACACTGTGGGCCATTTAAACCGTACGCAAAACGTAACTCATTAAAACAAGGGGGAGACCAAATTTAATATTTTACTGTCACAACTTTTTTGAAGTATGTTGTAGGAATCAAAATTGAAATCAGGGTTTATTTGGAAAAATCAATCACATTCATGTTGTGAAACATCAAATAATGCGCTGTATTGTTTTCGACATTATACAGGTAAAAAGTAATTTACAAATCACTGCTTCCAGTTTTAATTTTTAACTAACAAACAGCCCCGGTTTTTCTGACTTGGGGTTGTGATTTGGCTAGTCGTTCAACCAACTATTCTTGAGCAAATAATGTATTATTGAGCAAATCAATTGCTTCCTTGCTAATCAGAGAAATAAACAGAAACAGTAATCATGGGTAAAAAGGTGCATTTAGAGCCTAACTTAGCATACCTCAGAAAACATATCTACATCCAAAATCAGAATTATAAAGCATGGAAGAATGATCATGGAATAGTGATCTTCTTTCAAGCATAAGGGATTTTGCATTAAGTAAGGAAATGCTGTATCATTTCCACTGTATGTGGCATTTCCAGTTTTGCAAATGCACCTCCTTGAAATTCTTCAACCCAGTTGACCTGGAAGCAGTTAATGACATCCTCCTCACTGACCCTCCAGAAAACAGTGACAGACGTGCAGGTGGCAGAGCTGGCCTCCTGCACCAGCAGGCATGGCTCTTGGGGTACTGCAGAAAAACACAACATCTCTCATAATGCCTGTTCTGACAAGGGCACCTCCAAAAAACCTCTAGGGCATGTTCAAGCAGCCAGTCGCTATGAATTTAAGGCACACATTTTAATTACTTATTTGTCATTATTAGTTTGGAAATAAAGGACATCCGGACACAAATCCCACTGGCTCCTTGGTTTTTGCTGAAATTACTCCATCACAAAAAAGTTTGGAAGAACTATACAAGCATTGAATTGGTTTTGCTCAACCTTTAAAATATCTTTACCTACCTTCTAGGAGTTTCGAGACAGTACATTAAAAAAGCTGCTATATTCATACATTACCCAGGATGTCCTTTAAAGGTGTCTCTCCACAGCACTCAGTGCCTATGGTGATGTTCCCTTGCACCGGCTCTAGAGACTCCAGAGCTCTGCACAGGCTGACAACACACAGTCCTGTCAATGCCTCCTGACCTTACAGTGTAGGGGTCATACACTGAGATAAAGCAATCAACCAGAACGTCTCGTTTAACAATATCAAAATGGATATTCAGCTATTTTTTTCGGAAATAAGAGGCAATATTTGAGCAGATTTCATCTGATCCTGGCATTGGGTAAAAAATATGAACTTACTTTTCAGAGCATATTTGAAGAGTAGAAATTAACGTTAAACAGTCGCACAACTGACATGCAGAACAACAATCATAGTTTCATATAAAAGTAGAGCAGCACTCAGGGAGAGCAAATCTTCGCCAAGGCAAATAGTCCACTATTCTATGATTTGCAAATTTCGGCTATTGCCAAAGTTTAGTCACTCTGAACTTCACCATCATCGCGTGAATTTTACAATTTTTGGCACTTATTCCACATCGCAAAGGAATTTTATTTCCAGTAATTTAGCCATAATTAGCAAAGTGGAGAAAAAAAAGTTTCCACTCACCTTTTGTTAATGCCTTTGGAAGACTTGGGTTGGGGAAGATCATGGAATTAAGGATTTTTCATGATAGAATCATTGCTAAATGAGTCTTAAAAAATGTTTCACAGAAGTTTGTGTTACCTATGCACTATACTGTATAACTGGTATAAGAAATAGGATAAGCTACAATACATGACTCAGTAGTATTGTGTAATTGGTTATGTCTATAAGTGGAAATTACTGTTAAATATTTCATATTTTTAACTTTTTCACATTTCCATTTGCTACAGAAGTACACTTGTTCCATGGTACTTTAAAAAGTTCCATTATTGGTCTGGTATAACCTGACTAAATTATATGGTATAACTAGGCAAAATCACACCACGTTTTATTTGAAATATGCCCCCCCACCCCCTCAAATAAATACACAACTAACAGGTGCTAGATAACTTTCAGGTACATATCAAGAAAGACAATAAGCACTTCACAGTCTAACAATTTTTCTTCCATAGCCTTTGCATTGTTGAATAAACACAGCATCTGGTATTGTTCACAAATATAAAAGTAAGAACCCCATGTTCTACTGCCACTGTTTAAAAAAGTAGTTTCTGACTCACAGACACAAAAACAAACGGATCGGGCTTCTGCACCACCACGGATTCTCTTTCCACAGTTTCCTTGGCAAACTGAATGCGTTTCTGGAATGTTCCAATCTGGCTTTCGAGCTGTCCCAGCCTGAGCCTCTTCTTCTCTGCCATGCTGTGACACATTTCGTCATACTGCTTCACCACAGCTTTCACCATCTCCTCATGTTGCTCAACCAGTGACTGTGCGTTGCTTTCACAGTTGTTCTACAAGAGAACGGATACCAGGGAGGAAAAAGCGAATGAAGCACACACTGAAAGTGACACCATCTTACACATTGCTCATAGTATTAGTATCAAAATATGCTCAGTTGAACTACCAAGGTCATATGGGCTTTCCACTGTACCTCCAACAAATTGTATGCCTGCTCCAGCTCAGACACCAAGTCCTCAATCTTTTCAGATTTTCCTTGTAAAACTGATATCCACTGGCTTAGTTTATCCTGGAAAAACAAGTCCACGCATTTTGCTTCAATAAGCAAATTAAGGTATTTATGTAATAACTATTTGAGGATTACTTGAATGATAAGAATTGTAAATTCATATTCAGGAAAATGCAAGCACTTGGACAATTAGTTATTTTGCCCAAATATTAATCAGATTTGCAATTAAATCATACGCTATGATTCAAAATACATTTCATCTGTTTTTCATGGACACTGAACTTCAGTCAGATCCATAAGTATTTGGACACGGACAAGATTTACATCATTTTGGCTCTGCATGGCACCTCAATGGATTTAAATGAAACAATCAAAATGCACTTCAAGTGTAGACTTTTTAGCATAGCTGCTTACAGGTAAATTAAATAATGAAGGATTAACACAAGCTTGGCCATGGAACAGCCAATTGTCCAATTAATTTCGGCCCTGAAAAATGGGAGGACCACACATAAAAATGCTGTAATTTTGACACTGTTCACCCAGTTTGGATGGGAATACCAACACATTAAAGCTGAAAGTCTGCACCTTCAGCTTACATTTATTACTAAATTTCAGCTCAAACATGCTGCAGTAGACAGCTACAATGACAATAACATTCTGAATGTGCCAATATTTGTGGACTTGACCATGTTTCAGCGATACCATTTGACTGAAACAACTAATTCGACAGCATTGTCTCAACACTTATGCTTTTAACTGAAAATTATTCACAGAAACCTCCATTTCAGTTTTATAAAGGCATGGAACACACCATTAATACATAGGATGATGTTACAGTATGCAAGAATAAAACAAAGCAATAACTCACAAGACACCGGGACCAGAATGGGCGGTAGGGACAGAAGCACACTTGAAACAGCGAAACACTTTAGACAAAGATATAAACTGTCCAGCAAAGACCATTCATTAAAGGGAGCAAATTAATAAGAAAATTCATGAGCAGCAAAATCTAGAATGCTGCCAAAATTCTCCAACATGGGTAAGTAAAACTGTTTTTTTTATAAATCTTTTAGAGTGGGGACACTAACAGCTCTTTTTTCCTCTGCGTTGCCAAGCCAGCACTGGATGACTTCATCTTAATTGCATAATGCATTAATGCAATATACCATCTATTTTCTTAAGTTTATACAATTTACATAACTGATCATTGATACCAGTATAAAATATAACCAGACTGCACACCAAAACTTGTTTTATGTTCATGCTTTATGAGATTGGTAGCACAAAGGCACTCCCTTTGTCAAATTTATTTCATAAAATTTCATCAGCTGATAGTTATAAATAAAATAGCAAAATGACTGATAAGGAGCCCTGTGTTATAAGAAAGCAAAGCAAAGACGTCTATAGCAGACATTAGTTGCAAGAAAATTCAGCTCCTGTGGTATCAGAGGAGGCAGATCAGCGAGCCATTATGGCCATAGAATGACATCATCCAGGGATAGAAACAGTGTGACAGCTAGAGTTTCACAGAATTGCATGTTAACAGATGTGTGGAGGTGAATAGGTCCTTAGCTGCCAGATGTTAACATCATAATGGAGGTTCACCAAGAAATCTAATTTTCTTGTATTTTTCATAGTTTCATATCAGCCTTTAAAATAAATGTCTAAAGAAGAAATGTATAATCTTATTCATCATGCAATATTTGCTGGACTGGTCGAATGAGTTTGAATGAATAAATTTTCTTGGTTTTTTTTGGGGTTTGTGTGACAAGCAAAGTCTGCATTCACTTTTACCCAACCTAGAGAGTGATCCAATATTTTCTTATAACGATCACATCAACTTTTCCTTATTATTGCTTCAACACTAAAAAAAATGCCCTGGATTTTTGGATTGATACTGATCAAAAGCAACTGTGAAAACAATGTAAATATATAGATTGAATTAACAATGATTGAATTAAATTTTATTAATGTTCAACCTAATTTAAAAAAACTCTTTGCATAAGGGCCAGCTTCTGCAATGAACAATTTATACGATTTCCTTGATTATACTTACCTTTATATCAGCACAGGCCTTATCTAGCGTTGACACATCATGGCCTATATGCACTTCACTAAGTGTATCTAAAGATGAAATTATGCATCGGCACACTACACAGAATCTAAATCTTGACATTTTGGAATCACTCTCTTCTTCATAATTCTCCAGGGGTGTCTCATTTAAAACCTCAAATATTTCATTATCGGTCTCCTTAGAGGGTAAATTTCTGGTCGGCTCTTCCATAAAGTCAAGGCCGTGCTCAGCCTGTTCCCCCAATTTGTCTTCCGCGACTGCCTCTGTCTCTAGAAGCTCACAGGCATCTACTTGGTTAATCATGCTGTGAGCTAAAGCCCCCAGATTTCCTTCACCCTGATCTCGATACATCTCTGGTGGCTCAGTGATATACGCATCATTGCATTGCTCAGAGAGATCCACCAGGGGATAAGATGGATCTTTCCTTTCTGAGGCTGAATCATCTTCCAATTTCTCTTTTTCTGTCTGAACTGTATTTGCTGGTAGCAAAGGAGATACGCTAATCAGTTCCCCTTTGTCCTGAACTGTTTTTGAGATCTCATCATCATCAACAATAGGGCTGTGGATGGTGGCTGATTCTACAGCACACTGTACCTCTTCACAAACTGTACCGTCATGAGTGTTTTTCGGAGCACTGGTCTGTTTGCCAGCGTCATTATCTTCACGAGGACTGGAATTTTTCGCTCTGGGTGGTATTATCCCCTTTAACAATAAAATCAGTTACATTGACTGCGACATCATGAGGAAGTAGTGATTCGGGAAGGCCTCCTGGTACTTGTTGGGATGTGTCCTGTTTTGATACTTCATCCAGCGCAGGAGATTTTTGTGCACATAGATCAGTCTCACTGGGCCCTGTAATAACAGCATTTGTGGAGGGTACATGTTGTGATCCTTCTTCTCCCATGCTTTCAGTGTTTTCAGACATGTTCTCCATGAGAGATTTTGAAGCATTAGTATAAGATCTTTTATCTTTTCTGCCCGTCTCTTCCACCATTACTTTTTGTTCAGGTTTATCATCAGATTTTTCATGTTTGGTCACTGCTTCTTGTTGAATGTGCTTACTTTCCCGAACCACATCAGGAGACTGAAACATTTCTTCTTCTAAGCCCGTGTTCTTTGCAGTCACAGTTTCACAATTTTCTTCATGCTGCACAGAATAGTTCTCAATTATTTGCTCTGTTATCTTATTTTCTTCATTGTCCTTTCCTTTCACCCCAGTTTTACAGCCTGTTAGTTCCAATGTACTTTCCAGCTGCATTCGTACTCCTCCATTTATGGTTTCATTCTCAACCACAGGAGTCTCACCTTTCAAAATACATTTTTCTGAGTATCCACTTGCTTCTTTTGCATCAGGCTGCCTTTGTTGCAATATTCTCTCAGGGACTGTGCTCTCTGTGTCTGTGCAGTCTTCAACCTCGTTCTGGTCCCCCACTGCTTCCTCACAGAGTTCAGTGTAAGGGAACGGTATTGCTCTTGGCTCTTCTTGGAGAGATGGAGTAATAATTTTTGAAGGCCCCGGTGGGAGGACAATTGGAGTAAGTATCATCTCCTCACTGCCGGAAAAAGCTGATCCGCCCTCCATGAGAGGAGATTTTAGCACTTCTTCCTTTCTGTCATGTTTATCTTTTTCTTCTGTGAGGTTTTCATTGCCAGCTCGATCATCTGGTTCGTCAAGACATCTACTACCAAAAGACATGTTCTCCGAATGACTGCCCGCGATATCACCAGAGAGGGTGAAAACACCTGGGTCAGTAGACACTGACCAATCTTGATTTTCCGTAGCTTTTGCTTCCTCGTTAGCATTTGTTGGCATGACTTCCACCTTGGGCAGGTTTGGTTGAGGAGTTTCATCCAACAATGCAAACTTTGCCAAATAATCAGTGTCAGTGATTTCATCCCTTATGACAGGTTTGCTGACTGGAGGACAGTGTGTTGCATCAGGCTGCACAGGCTCTTTGTCAGTGGAGCACGGCTCTTCCTTAACCTTAGCCTCACCAGACACATTCATCACATGACTATCTTTCTCCTCACTCATTGGATATGATGTGTCCATTTTTGTTTGCTCCAAATATGACAACTTTTCAGCCATTTCACAACTCTCCTCTTCCTGCACAGTTGGGAGTCTTGAGGGAAATATTATATTTAGCTCTTCAGAGCCCTCACAAACCATACAACAAACATCTTGTTCTTTCTGTTCTTTATGCCCAGATAGCTCTCTTTCTTCTGAGATACCTTGTGGCTGTACATCTGGCACAGAAACTGGAGTCACGGCTGGCCTTTCCTCTGCTCCTTTGAGCTGCTCAGGGACAGCAGGTCTGGGAGAGAGCCTTTTCAATTCCTCATCCAGCTTACCCCCACTTTTTTTCCTTCTCCTAATTTTGTCCTCATCCATGATGAAGATAATTTTGCCTGCGCCCCCACAGACTGGAGTGCTGTGGCCCTCTGAGATATTGCTGGCATCGGAGGCCCAGAGAGAGAGGCATCTGTTAGGTGCTTTCTCCCACACTATCCCGCTGTTCTCATTCTGGACCGTCACCATGGAGAAGGACGGGTCCATCATGACACACTGTAGCTTAGGTTTCGTGGCTTGGTCCGGCGCCATTTTTTTCAAACTACAAAGAGAAACAAATCAATAAACACAAATAAGGAGATATGGCTATTTTCATGATATAGCATATGATATATCTGGATCACTTGCAAAGAAATGAGGCACTGATAATCCATGAATGGAAGCCACTACATTTTCACAAGAGCCATATGACACAAATGACGCAGGCTCTATTGTAGCTTTGTGAAATTTTAGTTTTTTTATCTAGTATAAAACTGGGTGCTGTTCTAATTTTTCAAATTAATGACCCCCAGGTGTGTTGTTTTAGAACACTCAGAATACCCATACAATTCAATCACACAAGCTGTTCAAAATCTTAGTGATACAAAATCAAACTGACTTGAGAAAATAGCCCACTCAGAAACTGAAAGTCATGCTGCAACATGACTTTGTGTTTTTCACCCATCACAAATGCCAATGACTGCTTCAGTCAACTCTGCAAAACTGCAAGCGATATATGCCTTCCATCATTGCTCTGCCCAAAGGGGGAAGGGTATTGTTTTCAGCGGCATCTGCTGCAAGCCAAAATTTCCAATGTCCAATTTTCCTCCTAGCTAGTTGGTCAATTGGTTTTGTTTGTTTGTTTGTTTGTCTGTCTGTCTGCCAGTGGACAGCCTAGCGCTCACAATTCAACGTCAAACATGGTCAAACTTCACAAGAAAGTCGGATGTCCAACCCACTTGACACCAATGCAACTTTAAATTTTGGGTACACAAGGCAAGTTCAGAAAATTTTTTATCGCATGCCAAAGAAGGTACACCATGCATTGTCTATGGACACTACATCTTGGTTAAAGTAAAGGTCATTTCATGAGATAGTACACAAGAATGAACAAGTTATGGACTTTATATAAGTTTTAAAAACTACTGAATGCAATATCAACTTATACAAAATAATGTTGACCCTTTTGGCTCAAAATCAGTGAAAAATTATCAACCTTTTAAACATGGTAAGTTCAAAACCACATAATCAAAGTATGAAGCATGTTCACTTCCCTAATTTAGATGGCTATCATCATATGGTAACATCTTGACAGTTAAATTACAATCCCAATTCCAAAATAGTTTGGACAAAATGTAAATTGTGAATAAAATCAAAACGCAATGACTTTCAAATCCCACCAGCCAGTATTTTATTCACAATAGAACAGAGATAACATAGCAAATGTTGAAACTGAGAAATTTTACAATTTTATCCACAAAATGTGCTCATTTCAAATTTGATGGCTGCTACAGGTCTCAAAAAAGGTGGGACAGGGGTCTGTTTACCACGGTGTAGCAACCCCTCTTCTTTTTAACACAGAGTTGAGGCATCTGGACATTGAGGAGACAAGTTTCTTGAGTTTAGCCATTGGAATTTGATCCCACTCTTGTTTAATAAAGGCTTCCAGCTGCTGGAGAGTTTCTGGTCTCCTTTGACGGACTTTTCATTTAATTATGCGCCAAATGTTCTCAATCGGTGAAAGATCAGGACTTCAGGCAGGCCAGTTCAGCACACGGACTCTTCTACTATGAAGCAATGCTGTTGCAATAGCTGCAGTATGTTGTTTTGCATTGTCCTGCTCAAATACACAAGGCCTTCCCTGGAATAGATGTTGTCTGGAGAGGAGCATATGTTGCTCTAAAACCTTTATATACCTTTCAGCATTCATGGTGCTTTTTAAAACATGCAAGTGTCCCACACCATATGCACTAATGCATCCCCATACCATCAGAGATGCTGGCTTTTGAACTGAACGCTGCTAACAGGAGGGGTGGTCTTTCTCCTCTTTAGCCCGGAGGACACGACGCCCATGATTTCCAACAAGAATGTCAAGTTTGGACTCGTCTGACCACAGGACACTTTGTCACTTTGCTACAGTCCATTTTAAATGAGCCTTGGCCCACAGAACATGGCAGCAATTCTAGATCATGCTCAACAATGGCTTCCTTTTTGCATGATAGAGTTTTAGGTGGCATCTGTGGACGGCACGGCAGACTGTGTTTACTGACAGTGGTTTCTTGAAGTATTCCTGGGCCCATTTAGTAAGGTCAATGACAGAATCATGCCGGCGAGTGATGCAGTGGCGTCTGAGGGCCCGAAGATCACGGGCATCCAGTAAAGGTCCTCGGCCTTGCCCCTTACAGAGATTTTTCCAGTTTCTCTGAATCTTTTGATGATGTTATGCACTGTCGATGATGAGACCTTCAAAGCCTTTGCAATTTGACGTTGAGGAACATTGTTTTTAAAGTATTCCACAATTTTTTTACGCAAGCCATCACAGGTTGGAGAGCCTCAGGCCATCTTTACTTCTGAGAGACTCAGCCTCTCTAAGACATCCCTTTTATAGCCTATCATATTACACACCTGATGCCAGTTAACTTAACTACTTGCTTAATGTTCTTTCAGCTGGTTCTCTTATATATTAATTGCTTTTTCAGCCCTTTTTTGCCTGTGTCCCAACTTTTTTGAGACCTGCTGCAGCCATAAAATTTGAAATGAGCTCATTTTGTGGATAAAAATGTAAAATGTCTCAGTTTCAACATTTGAAATGTTATCTATGTTCTATTGTAAATAGCATATTGGCTCATGTGATCTGAAAGTCATTACATTTTGATTTTATTCCCAATTTACACTTTGTCCCAACTATTTCGGAATTGGGGTTGTATATCTCCAAAAAGAGCTACAGTACACACAGAACCTTATGTTAATGAAATTTACTGAATAGTTTTTGAAAAAAATCTCATTACTTCTGCTAGAAGATAATTGTCTACTGACACTACAATATTTTCCCTCAATGACCTAAGAACAATTAAAACAAAACTGAAATTGTTTGGATCAAATGCTCTCACAGATATACCTCTGGTGAACATTTATAATGAAGTTCATGGAATTACTTGGAAAAAAAACCCACTTATGAGTTCAAATTGAAAAACATTTCTTGAACTTTTAGAAAATCATCAGTTTATGAAATGACACGATTATTACTTAACTAATTGATGATTACTATCGTTGTATGATAACATCTTAATATTTCACAGTTATTTTCAACATGACATATATAGGCTACTACACACAAAAGCTCATATTTTTGGATATTACAGAATGGGTTTAGAGTTCAGTCCCATCATTTAAGCTGTTAAATCATTGTCTACAGACACTACAATATTTGCCTTGTGACGATACACAGACGAAAGGTTGTAATCTCTTAACATTGCGCACAGTTGCGCAGCTGAAAATGACGCGATTTGAAGAAAAAAAGACTTTCAAAACCGGCCTGAAGTGTTCAGTTACATTTACGGGATTTAAATGAGGTATGGACATGGTCAATGGGTATTATTCCAAATGAAACAGGACAGGAGGGTTCCTTCTAAAGGATACATCTGTCTCTAGAGGAGGGATTCAATGAAGAAAGGTTATACTGCTATGGTGGTAGCATTTTGCTCAATGTGGCTTTTTGTTTTGGAATTTACACCGTGTTCAACGAAATTGAATGCAGAGGTTTTGGTTAGTTTATAATACCCACAGCTCAAGCACTTCGGCAGACCCCCTGGTATGTTCAGTGCACCATTCTGTTCAATCTAGGGTAGAATATTGCCTGCTTTTTTCTGATAGTGGAATGTCTGTTCTGTTAAAATAAGGTATGTTGAGATATTACTGAGTTAGTGAGTTATACTTGTTCCTTATAAGGTGTGGAAAGTGTTCATATAAGGTCATGAGCCGGAAGAGGGACTGCCAGCTTTTCATTGTGGGATTAATGTTCAGACCGTTATACAAGCAATTACTTTAATGAGTATGTGTGCTGGCTTGCAAGACTCTGAAGAAAAATGGGCAAATTTCTAAACTTTATCATGGAGAACAGGCATGTTTTGTGTTTGGAGAGGTTGCTGGTGACCACTGATGTCCAAGTTTTGGATGAAGTTTTGGAAAATAATAAAATCTAGCTCTGGTCACATGTCCTCCAGTGACCTTCCGACTCACATTATAAAAGATTTCAGCATTCTGACAGATAAATCAGATATGCTGAACTGTTTTAATGAGCACTTCATTTCTGCTGGTTTTTTATTTGATTCTTTATGTCCTGTAATGACAAATTCTAATGTGCAACCTGAAAATGCTTTCCCTGTGTCTTGTGGACATGATGGATCTACTGACGGTGTATCTCACTTTACGCCTGTTTCTGCCCTGGATGTCCATTCAGAGTTAAAAAAGTTAGACATCAAGAAATCAGCTGGTCCTGATAAGCTTGATCCTTACTTTCTTAAGCTGGCTGCAGATTTCATTTCTGAACCTTTATCATTTATTTTTAACCTTAGTCTTTTTAGCAATCAGATTCCAAAGGTTTGGAAAACTGCCTTCATTCTTCCTCTGCTTAAAGGGCGGAATCCCTCTATTGTAAATAATTATAGACCAATTTCCAAATTATGTATTTTGGCAAAGTTATTTGAAAAACTTGTTAGTGCTCAACTCAAGAAATTTTTAGATGCAAATGACATTTTATCCAAATATCAATCTGGTTTTAGGAAACAACATAGCACTGTCACTGCTACTCTCAAAGTGATTAATGACATCATTGGGGCAATAGACTGCAAAAAAATTTGCTTGGCACTATTTATTGATTTATCAAAAGCATTTGATACCGTTGACCACAGTATATTGATCAGTATCCTTCATCGCACTGGAATGTCTAAGCATGCAGCATCTTGGTTTGCCAACTATTTGTCTAATCGAATGCAATGTGTTCAGATGGCAGGATCTACCTCCTCTTTTCTCAAAGTTTCAAAGGGTGTACCACAAGGTTCAGTTCTGGGGCCAATATTGTTCTCCATTTATGTTAACAATTTATGTGAAAATCTATCAAATGCTATGTACCATTTTTATGCCGATGATACTATTATTTACTGTTGTTCGTCAACTGTTGTTCATGCCTTTGAATTATTACAATCTGCATTCGATGTTGTTCAGCTTTGCTTACAGAAACTAAAATTGGTTTTAAATGCAGACAAAACAAAACTTATGTTTTCAAACTCTGCTGAATTACTGCCAAATCTCCCAAGCATTCTGACCGCTCAAGGAGAAGTAATTGAACTGGTATCCAGTTACAAGTACTTGGGCTTTGTCATTGATCGGCAGTTATCTTTCAAGTCTCACATTGCCAATCTGGTTTCTAAGCTAAAGGTGAAAGTAGGCTTCTATTTTCGAAACAAATCCTGCTTTTCATTTAGAGTCGGAAAATATCTTGTATCATCAACCTTTTTGCCTTTGATAGATTACGGGGATGTGTTATACATGGATGCTTCAGCCCAATGTTTGCGATCACTGGATTCTGTGTATCATTGCGCTTTAAGATTTGTTGTTGGATGTAAACGTCTTACCCACCACTGTATCTTGTACGCAGAATCTGGTTGGCCTCCTTTGTATGTACGCAGACGTGTGCATTGGTTGGGTTTTATTTATAAAACTCTCCTTGGGCTGGTCCCTTCGTATTTATATACATATATCCTGAGAAGCCAAATCCAATATGGGCTTCGCTCAAAGGATACTGTGCAATTGACTGTTCCGCGTGTCCACACGGAGTTGGGAAAAAGAGCATTCAAATATGCTGCCCCTTTTACATGGAACACCCTTCAAAAAGATTTAAAACTGCCAGAATTAATTACTTATGATGCCTTCGCTATGACTTTAAAGGACCTTGAACGTAAATCCATTGGACAGTGTTGCTGTACTTAAATATCATCCGTATCATCAAAAATTAGCATTTTATATGATCACTATTTATTATTTGTATATCTGCTCTGTACTTTGCTCCATTTTTCCTTCTGAATGTTGTGCGTATTGTTTTTAATTTTGTGTTACAGACGTGTGTTGCTGCCTTTCTTGGCCAGGTCTCCCTTGTGAAAGAGGTCCTAGATCTCAATGGGCTAATTACCTGGTTAAATAAAGGTTAATAAATAAATAAATAAACTGCACCTATATTGATAAACTCATGCTAAATTCAACCAGAAAATCATTAGTTCATATTGAATTCCATGCGCCAAAAGTTGATTTGTGTTAAATATTTGATTATTTTATGATTTGACACATCGCCATTTTGCAGGGATGGCAACAGAAGTTGATGATTTCAGCTGAAACCTAGCCGGAGGTCTGGGTCCAGGGCAGAGCCCGGTAGGGGGTTCAGGGGGTCTTTACCCCCCTGAAGCCCCTGGATTTTGAACATTTGTTTATTACTTAGAAGTCATCTAAACTATCAATAACTTGATACACAGACACATTGCCATGCTAAAAAAAAAAAAAACTGGGACTTACTTGTTATTCATGTCTTTTCACTCTCTGTGCATGTTCCATAATTGCAATACAACCACGAGAACCATAGTTTATCAAATGATTGCAGTATGTACAAAGCACTTTGCCTGGCACATCGCACTTCTTCACAAAGTTCGCTAAACCTTCCGAGATTTCTTCGAATTTACTTCCAATTTTCACCTTGACGGCAGCAACTTTGTCAAACTATTCCCCTCTGAACTTATTTCTTAGGTCCTTGTCGATCTCTTTGATCAACGACTCTTGTTTGCGTGAGAATTTTCACCATTTCGCAAGAACACTCGAGAAACTCAACTATGTTTCAAGAACTCGCCAATTTGCTACCACAGAAACATTACCACAGGAAGTAAGAGTGCTGCAACACCCCAAAATTTATTTATCCGAGATTGAATAAATTAAAGCGCACGTTCGTTATTTCAATCTACCTGCTGCCGTTAAAAAGACAAAGGACTGAGGTCTAATTAAATAGTGAGACAGTGATAGCACCAGCAAAGTGCAGTGTCTATAAATGCATGTTTGAGGCTGTTCATGCTCGCTAACTGAAGCTCTATTATGTTTTAAGCAGAAATCAGATATCACACAGGCCATATAGCTTGTTCCAAATGAAACGAACATAAACGAACATAAATTTAATGCTCAGATGAATTACGCTTGTGGTCATGGAGTTTATGATCCCAGAAATGTATAGTTTTAACCCCCAGCCATTTTTCAATTCTCAGTATTATTTTTTTACAACTTCAATGCTGAATTTTCATGAAGATTTTATATGTTTGCAGCCCTTTTTCTCTACCAAAATCATGAAAATAAACTGAAATATGATGAAAGTGTCTTGACTCAGTTGAGCCATTCCATTCCTCTCCATGAAGCTGCAATCTTGAATTATAAAGCCTTAAATAAGGGAACACATAAATAGCCAGATTTGGCTTCTGCGCAAAGGAGTTAAGCAGTATTTGTCCCAAATGTGGGTTTTTTCTTAATTGCATACAATTTAAGTTCCGTAAAATAGATACCATTGCTCAAGAACTGAAGTAAGTTAACTACTAACAAGGTCAAAGAGGAAGTTCTTTCTTCTTCACATCAATACAAATACAGATTTACTAAAATAGATGATCAAGATCTTGTTTTTGTTGTTAATGAGCCATAATTTTCAAGCTGGGAGCATCGTCTACAGACACGACATTGTCTACGGACACAACAAAGTTTTTAGCGTGCCTTCTCAAATATCCATATTGGACTGCTGATGTTTTCGTTTCCAATGCTCTTAGAATGCGACTACTTAATAATACAGACTTAGTGTGGAATAAGTATTTTTAATTATGTACACATGTTGTCTACAGACACTACAACAATTTTCAGACAAATTATGCATCACCTATTTGGCATCATCTGCTATTAGTAGCAAACTTGGTTCTTGCATGACACTAATATCTTTCATCATATCATTTCATCTTTTGGTTATTTTTTAAGAATGAATTTGTTTTAAAAAAGCCCTATTCATTATCAGTGTGGCCCATTTTATATAAAAGAATGTAAAATTGAACAAATTAAGCGCAACATGGTTATTTCAGTTTTGGTGTCATTCGAGAAATCTGATCATTCAAAATGTCTGATGGTTGCTGAAAAATATGATATAAAACAGTTATTACACAAAAAGAGCAATATTTCCTTATTCAACAAATTTCCGAAGTCAGTATTATTGTAATTTATTACAAGGTCATTGTCAAAGTGACACAAAGATTCACCAAAATTAGGTTTCATAAAGATGACCTTTGACTTCATTGTGTCGGCAGATGAGATATCTCAAAGTAGTTGTCGCAGACATTTAGCATCAAACCCGATGGAGTCAATTGGACCCTTAAATATCCACTAGAAAAAGAAGATATTTTTAATGAATGAAACACTCCATTTTCCTTCAATTGATACACCTGCTTGTGTACAAGAGGAGAGAAATTTCGACAAGCTATCGGCCTTGTTTGTATGTGTGTCCACCAACAGTTTGTCACAAAAATAGTTTTTTTTATCAAATCACACTTAATTTTCAGAAAAGGTGTGCAATGGTCCACAGATCACCTAGTTACATTTTGGACCTAACTGGGTCATTGGTATTATAAAACCTGAAACCTTTTTTTCATGCTATCTTCCCAAAAGCTGCTCTGATCAATTTGTGACTGGACTCCAGCCATATCACATGGTGCGATGTTACTAGGCTAGTCAGCTGTGAGGGGTCGAATGTCAGGGGGATCCCAGGTTATTCAGCACCCAAAACACTAAAACCTCTCCCTCGCGCAAGGTATTTTGTGCCTGCAGCACTTCTTCATTGGCTTATTTCAAAATAATTTATTGTGATGGCTGCTTGGTGCCCATTAATTCTCATGACCACGATAAGAGAAATCAGAGTACATAAAAGGCCAATAGCATTACTGGCACCGAACATTTACCGACTATTGAACACTATGCATTGGACAGGTTTAATGCTTAATCAATTAAAAAACAAAACAAATAAACCACATATGAATATATAAATCTGTTCTTATAGTAGCCAACGGAAACCTACGAAGCATAAATCAATCAACTGTTTCACAATGTTCATTAAAAACCGGCTGTTTTTCTTAACCGTAACATTTCCGATGCATCAAGTTACCTGATCCGTAGACTCTCAAGTTCAACATCATCGACTGCTGCATCACTAATCGACTGGTCCCGTGGCAACGTTACTGACTCAGGAAGATCAATGCTGTCACCGTGTTCCGATGAAAAATCCATAGTTTTGGTTTGTATCATCTGACTTTTCTGACCGACCCTTACCGTTAGTGCTGGTTTGAGTTATTACAAGTCACAAGAAGTAGGAGTCAGCGTGGTCTTGAAATAGAAAACAGGGCGCCCCCTGTTCCACTGCACCGACGCTTAATTGCCGCTAGTGATAAGTAAACTAGGTTGTTGGAATGCCGATTTCGTCTTCTGCGCACACATCTTATCGACTAGAGAAGACTCAATTCAAGTGACTTTGGGGTTCAGAACAAGATTATGCACGTTATCCAGTGATCGGTTCGGTCAATGTAACAAGTATACTTGGATATCAGCTCTTAATTTTCAGTTTACCTAGCCAGAGCTAAATATACAAGACGCTGACACCAGGCGGACCTTCGCATACCAATGATACGCGGAGAAACCCGCTAACACGTGGAATATAAACTAAGCGCATTTTAGAGAATATGATGAATCATTTACATGAAGGCCTACTTTTTATAATGAATCGTAATTTGTCTCAATCTACGCGCTCGCACACAAACAAGCATATCCAAAAGCTGGAAAAAAAACGTGCTGGAGTGGCACGTAGAAGTCAGGTGCAACATCCGTAACTGTTAACACGACAGATCCCGGGGGGGGGGGGTATATGAACCAGCATTGAAATCCCTCCAACTTGGGACCTATGATATTGAGGTATCTGATCCAAGTGGCCATCTGAGCTTAACCCTCGCATCTCTTGCTCTCTGAACGCGAACTAATCTGCTGTAATCCAGTAATCTTTGAACACCTTGTGGCGTCAAAATAGAATGTGAATGGTCCAGAAATATGGGGACTTAAAATTATTCTCAAATGAACTTCCCACACACGAGAAATAACGGAAAAATAGACCGCATTCTACAGTACAACCTAAGTGAGACAACGAGCGCAGCGCATTGGAAGTAAAATACTTCAAAAACACAGATTGCAAAAATCTTTATTAAATAAATGTCAGAACGACGTCGAATACATTTTGTCTTAGAACGAATCAATGAGTGATTAGTGGCCCATCAGAATTGTACTGGTTAAACTTTGGTTTCTCATCCTCAAATAAGCATAAGTTGATCCTCATAGATTATCCTGCACGTATATTCAGATGCCTAATCATGAAAATAACGTAAAATATAAATAAACGGTATCAGATTCTGCCAAAATCTAACGCTATGCAATTTCCAAGGATGGACACAGAAACGCATTTAAAAATCAAAAGACAAAAGTATGATATTTACTTCCATTTCCATGCCAACATGTACAATATTGGTTACAAGAAAAAAATGGCACTTATTTTTTTCGACAAGTTTAGTTGCTTATAGTAACACCTGAAACATTCGGGTACACATACAAAAAGGAGCTAACACAGAAATTGACGCGCACCACATACTGGCATTGAAAAAAAAAGAAAATATGCAAGATAAACACACAGTATAGAAAATTTGACTGCAGCATTCTGGACCACATATGTGAACCTACCAAAGTGAAGATCAAATCTGAGTTAATCATAAATACACCCAGAATTGTAATTACACATAACAGATTTGAAGTTTATAACCACTGAGATTTCAACAGACTTCTTATTCTTAATCTGTTCTCTGGGGAATATGATTTGGGCCACACATGTACACTGAAGCAAACATCAAGGACCACAGACCAGAAGCTAAGCAGAACACTGTGGATGTAAAACTAAAGAACAGCATATGCAACAAGGTGGCACTGGACTTCAATCCACACAGGGCTCGGCAGAGTCACATTCAGCACTGGCCGGGGGGAATTACAAAACCACCTTCAGGGAATGCTTCCAGATGCCAGCTGCCAAAATGGGTCTCCTTGAGGGGATTAAAATGCTGCATAAATTAACAATTTATCAATGCTGCACTAATGTCTGTTCGCCAACCTGTAATACTAGAATAATCTGTAACAAATATACTATGACATGGGGGCACTTTTTAATTTCATGTCTCCACTACCATTAAAAACTGCCCATAAAAAATGGGGGCCACAGAGGACTGCCTCAGGAAATTAGGTCAATGCAGTTTCACCTTTGCCCCCCTTTTTTTGCTTTTTTCTGTTGCATAAAAAGCTGTGGTCTCGAAACGAAATGAACACAGGAACCTCTTCTAAAAAAACGGTTCAAGAAACATATCTTTAAAAGTCCCCAGGACAACACTTAGTCCATTCATCAATGGCCTGGGAAAGAAAAAGTTGAGTGGAAAGCGCAATGAGAGGCAAAGAACTGAAACCTTCTCATATTTACATGAACTACCAAACTAAAAAGGCGAAAAGTCGACTAATGTTCAGTGCAATAATATGCAGCCTTTAAGTCCCAAAATGACCTTCATGTTCTTCAGATACAAATGCTACAGTACCGTATTCATTGACAAACAATGAAAAAAAACTGTACTCAAAAAAGAACCCCTTCAGCCCAAAATCCCTGATAGGCGATCCTCATTTTAAGACTGCAGGTAGGTCTTCGCCCACCCTATGAATCTAGAGGATCCATTATCTCTTCTGCATCGTTCTCCTCAATGGCAGGATGCAGTTCAAGTCCTTCTTCAGCTCAAGTATCTGCCAAGACTACAAAGAAAACAAATCTTGGTTTTGATTTTGCCCCATTAATATTTCATATTCTGTCAGCCATACAGTAAAGCATTAATGAGTGAATATAGAACACATTCACCGCTCCCTGGAAACCACACCAAAACCTTCATAACAGTGAAAAATCACTGTCACATGGAGACAGAAAAAAAATACCTTTTTGAATTCTGCTTTTATGACGTCAAACTTGATCCTTTCGTGAACTGCTCTGGCTGTGTTTGTTCTGTCAAAGGGCTCTGGGATAAAGCATGCATGAGAAGAATAATTATTCACCATGTGTGAGGGACTGACAAACATGACTGAAAAAGGATTTTTTAAAAATGGCATTGAAAGCAGTATTCCCCATTACTAATATCATCTTCAGTAAAAGACACACAGAAGTGAGGAATGGACAAAACATACAATTTTTATAATGTAGTTGAATGCAATAAAACAAGTGTTTTAGAAACTATACTCAGAGGCAATGAAAACGCAACACCAGTTTGGATTCAAATAATTTTGTGACTCAAATTTATTTTCTTATTTTAACAATTCAAATATGTTGGGTGGGTTGACTTTGATGAATTAAATGTGTTAATGGGCCGATTTGGACAATAATAAACAGATGAATTAAACATATCGAGCAGTTGAAAATGAAAAATCACAACAAGACTGAACGGAACACACATTTGAAAATGAACTCAAAAGAATGGTCAGTATCGGGTGTGACCCCCACGAGCATCCACACAGGCAGTACAACGTCTCCTCATGGACCTGACTAAGCGTCTTAGGTTGTCTTGGGGAAGTTGTCGCCACTCTGCCTGTAGTGCATTCTGGAGTTGCTGCCTGGTTTGAGGTCTGGGTACTCTTGATGAAAGAGCTCGTCCCAGTTGGACGTACTACACCCAAAACGTACTGATGCTGGACGTACTACACCCAAAACGGTGAGCCAATTGCCGGGCACTTACTCCCACCTCTAGCATACCCAGGGCCCTGTTCCGTTGTTCAGTCGACAGACGTGGCATTATGACACTTAAAAATGTTTTTTGTGTGGCTTTTATCATGCCTTTATATAGGGAAGACCACCCCTCCTTCATCTCAACCACTGTACTTGCACAACTCCTAATCCCATATGTTGTACTCAATATGGATTGATGAGAGTCCAACTCACACTGTTGAGTTAAATGATGATCATTCATGTGTAACGAGGTACATATTGTGACCCCAATGGTCACTTAAGAACTCAAATTGGACTACTCAGGTCCTGAGCAAAAACAAACCAAAATTTAGAGTGTTGCATTTTCATTGCCTTTGAGAATAGTTGCCTGAATATAATTTAAAAAGTTACTGTACAAGCCATGCAATGCAAGTACTAGACAAGTGGCACTCAGTTCAAATATGACAAAATAAAGGCGCTTTTAGTGAATTCTGACAAAAACTCAAGCTTTTTCTCGAGTGATAGACTAAACATTCTAATTGGTATCCTGAAATCGACCCATAATAATTCAGGTATTGTAAGGTACCCGCTTACTCTTGCAAACCAAATCACTAAAACTGCATAGAGCTACAGGTATTCCACACCTGTCTTCAAAAGATGAATTCACCCAGCATTTAAGAGCAGCAATATGAAAATAAGAACATAGTAAGAGAGAAATCTGGTCAGTTATTGTTCTGTTGATCTGGCATACAGGCCTTACCTTCAACACAAATGAACTTGTCCCTCCATTCTTTGCTACTGGGTTTGGGGACAGCTTCAGCTGTCCGAACTGAAATCACAAATTTGTCCCAGCTGAAAAGAGATGAACAATTTTCATAGAATTTGACCTCAGATATGCTCAATTTATGAATATAAAGTGGACAGTGAAATGACCTTCAACCCATACCAGTTTTAAATCATTGCCATTCATGTTCTTATAATCAGTAAAAAAAAAAAAAAAAAAAAAAAAAAAAGGCCACGTTTGAAACCAGTGCAAGTGACTCCAAAATGTGCGCTTGCAGCTGCCACAATCAGTATTCCTGAACACGCTCCAGCCAAGTGAAATGGGACTTCCAGAAAGTCAGACCAAAAAGAGGGAACAAATTAAATTAAATCTAGACGAATATAATCACATTCTCACATTCAGGGCTCATTTACAATAAGGTCTCTTGAATAATTATAAACAAGCCGTCCATCAAAGGGACACCCTCAGACTGCAGTCTGTCACCTGCTTCCATCTGTCACCGCAGCCATGTGAAACGAGAGCGAGCGAGGGCGAGAGAGACTCGAGGACAGCGCGCTCAATGCCACATCTCATTCTACACTGCATACTAACCTCGCCTTACGGTGTAATGAGTACCCTGGATAAGCAGGCAGGGACAGGCAGTGATTAATGTGATCGACTGAGCAAAGCTGCACAGCCAAATGGAACCGAGAAACTAAAACAATTCTCATTCTGCGCAGTTCTACAGCGTGGCAACAGGGTGTTGAACAATGAGAATTCAACAGAGCTATCTTCAGGAATGAAAACATCTCCATTTTTAGGAGCTTGTGCCATACAGTATTAAACCCATGCATGGTGATTCAGTTACAGCAGAGATAGGTTTGCATATTTGGGAGTCTATTTATCACCAAGAAATCATCCAACTTGGTAGTTTAAAAAAGTCAAACAGGAAGAACTTTGGCAATATGCCCCCATTCTGCTGCCAGCAGGGTCTTCTGGACAATCAAAGCGATAGCCTTCCATTAATTGTAACTCTTCAGGCAAGAGAACACAACCCTACCATCTACCCACTCCCCACTGCACTGTAAAATGTGGGTCAGCCTGAACATGAAGTGGAAAATGCTGTGCTTTCAACATTTCAGTTTGAGCTCTAAAAAAGTTCAGGCATCAAAATTGCAGGAAACATTCTTTGTGGAGAGATCACCTGAGCGCTACATTTTTCTTGAGCGGCCGTTTAAAATTTGAAATGACACGTGATGATGCGTGTAAAGTGTTGGACTCACAGGGCTGCCAGTGAACTAGCTGGTGTCAAACATGAGGTCATAAGTTCAAACCAGGGGAA
The DNA here is from genome assembly GCA_029692085.1 of Gymnothorax javanicus. NCBI lineage: Eukaryota > Metazoa > Chordata > Actinopteri > Anguilliformes > Muraenidae > Gymnothorax > Gymnothorax javanicus. The sequence continues at coordinate 160,998,506 of CM056194.1, read as the reverse complement.
TAACACTGCTGCTCAATTCTCACGGTAAGCCAGTACATTGCAATTTCCCCTATTAAATACACTGCTATAAAACTGGACATATCAATAGGGGAAATAAGCTCAAGTCAGGAGCAGAATGCCCGGTAAGCCTTTAATGATGAGCGATGCATGTGACAGTCGCATCAAATGGTGCGAACAAACCCTTATCTATGGCCCCATTCTCATATGGATTTCTTTTAGTAAATTTTCCGGCAGATTAGGGACGGCAGTGTATGGTAACGTTCAGTAGAAATGCCAGGAAATTTGATTCTGATATGACTCCCTAGTTAGACTGCAGGGTTTAGTCCAGGAAAGTGCACAGGGGAACAAACAAACCCAAGTTGATTGCATAGAGTTAAACAGCAGTGGTTACAATCAGAGCAGCTTTCTTAAGTGAATGTTGTAAATTTTGCAAGTTGTGTGTCCATTTTATGCAGATTCGATATTACTTGCACTGGTTGCTCACAGTTTACCAAGACATCGGACAATGAAACTGATCATTGACCCCCTGAAAATATCTTGGTGAGGTTAAAACCTATTAGGTAATTTCTGACCTACTATATAGCCAACAATTATGCATCCCCATCCAAAAGTAGTCATTGCCATTAGGTTATAGTTGGGCCTTTTTATGCAAAGTTATTTGGTTTTACACAAGAATATATGAGATCCAACAGGATAACAAAACAAGAGGCTTGTCGGCCTAGAGAGCTCCGCTGAGGATGAGTGAAATGTCCATGTCTTAATTTCAGAAATTCTGAAAAACTATTGCAATATGAACACACATGGCACATTTGGTAACCAGAATATACTGTGAACCAGTTTGGTGTCTCAATTTATGCAGTGTAACAATAGAACCAAATTGCAAATTGCAATCATTTATTTCAATCATCTTACCACCAAGCAATACTAACAACCAACAAATACCCCACCCCCCCAGTACATCACAAATATAGAAATCACAATCCTTCTAACACTGTCATGGGACAATCTGATGCAGAACAATTAATCCAGAATGATGATCCAGAACAACATGATCCAGAACAATGATCTGGAACAACGTGATCCAGAACAATGATGAGGAACAAAATGATGCAGAATAACATGATCCAGAACAATATGATCATTTCAGTCATCCTCAGCGGAGCTCTCTAGGCTGACAGGCCTCTTGTTGAGATATTAATGAAAGACTGAAAAAATGAGCACAAACACTGATTTTCTAAGTCCAAAATGCTGAATTTCTCAAGAACTGGGATGTAGAATTTTCTAATTTTTGCAGGGGATATTCAGAACATCACAAGGAAGGCTCACAACAAATTAGACAAAAAGTTATCAGACAGTTTTTGAGATATTAATGAAAGACAAAAAATGAGCACAAACACTGATTTTCTAAGTCCAAAATGCTGAATTTCTCAAAAACCGGGATGTAGAATTTTCTCATTTTCGCATGAGATCATCAGAACATCATAAGGAAGGCTCACAATAAATTAGACAAAAAGTTATCAGACAGTTTTTGAGATATTAATGAAAGACTGAAAAAATGAGCACAAACACTGATTTTCTCTCTAAAATGCTGAATTTCTCAAAAACCAGGACATAAAATTTTCTCACTGAATATTCAGAATATCATAAGGAAGGCTCGCACCAAATGAGAAAAAAAGTTATCAGACAGTTTTTGAGATATTCAAATTTGAAGTGAAAAGTTGATGGCGGATGGACAGACAGACAAACAGATGTCAGACAACTTGCCATTACAAATGCTCAGCTGACTGCTGACTATCGTCACAGCAGAGGTAAAAATGCGCAAAACACTGATTTTCTGCGTCCCAAATGCTGAATTTCTCAAAAATCGGGACATAAAATTTTCTCACTGAATATTCAGAATATCATAAGGAAGGCTCGCACCAAATGAGAAAAAAAGTTATCAGACAGTTTTTGAGATATTCAAATTTGAAGTGAAAAGTTGATGGCGGATGGACAGACAGACAAACAGATGTCAGACAACTTGCCATTACAAATGCTCAGCTGACTGCTGACTATCGTCACAGCAGAGGTAAAAATGCGCAAAACACTGATTTTCTACGTCCCAAATGCTGAATTTCTCAAAAATCGGGATATACAATTTTCTACTTTTCGCAGAGGATCATAAGAACATCATAAGGAAGGCTCACAACAAATTAGACAAAAAGTTATCAGACAGTTTTTGAGATATTAATGAAAGACTGAAAAAATGAGCACAAACACTGATTTTCTAAGTCCAAAGTGCTGAATTTCTCAAAAACCGGGATGTAGAATTTTGTAATTTTCGCAGTGAATATTCAGAATATCATAAGGAAGGCTCACACCAAATTAGAAAGAAATTTATCAGACAGTTTTTGAGATATTCAAATTTGAAGTGAAAAGTTGACGCCAGACAGACAGACGGACGCCGGACGACTCGGCACTAGAAAAGCTCCGCTGACTGCTGACTATCATCACAGCGGAGCTAAAAACAGAAAACAAAACTAACATGCTGGAATCTCTGAGAGAAAGAGGCAAATCATTATGAAATATTACCATGACCACATTCCTGAACATAGTCCTTATCAATGTTGTGGGTGGAGTGCCCTACTGCAATATGGCGGCACGGGACAGCTACTAAAACTACTAAACTACCTACAAAAACTGAACATTCACTTACAAACTGTTGATCTCTGAACATTAGTTTTTTAACCTAAATGACGCTATACCGTAAAAATTCACAATTCACTTTATGTAGTAGGCTTATGTCCAGTACCAGTCAAAAGTTTGGACTTACCCCCATATTTCTTGCAATACACGTTAAATAAAGAAAGAACCACCCTTTATTTTGCAAAGAAAAGATCTAATTCTTAAATCCATCAAACAAATCAGCGTTTGTTGTCATATTTGCTGAGCATACTCACTTTCTTTTTTTTTTTTTTTGCAAGGGCGGTAATATGGCTATAATGAGTTTGCAGATGAGCGGCCATCTATGTTCCCAAAACTGTGCCACACTTGTTGTTTACTTTTCTTTGACCTTTTCACCCAATAAGTCCGAAAACAGCTTGACTTTAATTCAGCTGTTGGAAAAATGGAAGGAGCTTGTTTGTCTGTTTACTGAGCAAAATATGGCTTCTTTGACAATTCCAAATTTTGGACACTATGAAAACAAGTAAATTTTTTTTTTCCCCACTTCTGACCGTTTACCTCTGACACGATTCCATTTGAGATTATTTTGAGAAGTTAAGCCATTTGAATTTCTCTAAAAACAGAGCGCTGTAACATTAGCAAAGTGTGTCCAAACTTTTGACTAGTACTGCATATGTCCACAGATGGGTATCAATGGCTGCTATCAGTTTTGCCCTGAATGGTATGGCAGCAGATCTTCTTTTTTAACTGAAAATTTTGGTACAACAGCATCATGTGGGGAAGACTGAAGTGACACTGAATACAAGCATCCCAACAACACAAGCATGTCAAGCTGTGGACGTGAAATAAGCTGAGAAAGTTTCTTTTTAGCTCAGAAGCAGAAGAAAATTATTTTAATAACAATGGTAATGCTGAATACTATTTTCAATGTAACAACTGATGTAAAAAATGTGTTATTGTCCTTCATATCTGCAAAAGAGTTGAGAGGGATTCTTTGTGTTCTCCAAAAATATCTGGTGACCTCAATTAAAAATACTTCTGAAAGTGAAGACTCTTACCTGAAAACAGAGGCGTAGTACTTCAAGAATCCAAGCAGCAAGTCTCCAAGTGTGGACTGGTTTCTGGAAGTGTAAGGAGGAATATCTTTTGGCCCTTCTGGCACAAGATGGATATCCATAGAGGGGCTGAAGCATTCCTGAGCATGACAGAATAACAAACATCAGATATATACCAGAGCTTTTTTGTAAAATTACATCACAGGAATTCCCCCAGAAATTCACTAATGCACAATGAGTTTGTGCACGTAAATTTTACAAGGCCATTCCAAAGTAAACATATTTATTAATGTAATGTATTCCCTTAACACCCATCCAAAATAATGAAAACATGCACCAGAAAGTGGGCTTACAGGATATTCCTTCTGTAGACAAGGAATGACTGGCTCAGGCAAGGCTGCAAAGACATAACGTCAAAATAACTGATAACTGTTGCCCAATGCAGTAAAGTGTCACTACCCCCATTTTGAAATGAATGACGACATGAACTTGCAAAGTCAAACAGGTAAGTTACTTACTCTGAAGATAGTGCAAGACCATCAATACCAATGAGTAGCTGCTCAAAGTTCCGCGGCTTGCATCATTAATTCCATGGTGACTGGCCCATTTCTTTATCACAAGGATAATGGGTCGAACTCTATTCTCGACTGGGAGGAGAAGAAAAGATGATTACTAAAAACTATTTGAACAAAAGAAAAAGATACTTGAAGATGTCAAAAATTACAATGACTTTTTTCAAGAACCAATTTCAGAGCCCCCCGTTCATTCTCTTTGGCAGCAATTGCGGCGAGAAGCAGTAACTGTTGGAGGTGTTTAGGACCACATTCTCAGAGATCGCTTTGAGACCAAATAAAGTGTCACTCGAATTATGTCACTCAATCAGACATGTTAACACTTCACAATCTAATGGACAGCTTTGTAATGTTACAAATGTTAAATGCGAAAGTGTGAAGAACAATTTCTTCAAAGACGGAAACTACAGCACATTAATTATCAAGAAAAAATTATGTTATGTCCTTTTTTAGGAAAAGCGTCCTAAAAAAAAAAAAAAAAACTTACCAAGCATTTTAAACTTGTGTTTAGACTTAAAACATTTATATCTGTTACCTTTTTTTAAATCAGAAAAAAATTCTTCCACTTAAGATAATTTTGACTCATTTCTAAATTTGTCCATGGGGCAAATGAAATCATCTTACACCATGGATTAATCTTGAAATGAGTCAAAATTCTCACATTAAAGACACTGCGTTTTTCCAAAGACAATGGTAATAGAAATAAGTGTTTTAAAGTCTGAATACAAGATTAAAATGCTTGGTAAGATTTTTTTTATATATATATATTTTGCAGTGTGTACATACAACCCCAATTCCGAAATGGTTGGGAGTGGGACAAAGTATAAACTGTGAATAAAATCAAAATGCTATGACTTTCAAATTGCACCAGCCAGTATTTTATTCACAATAGAACAGAGATAACACAGCAAATGTTGAAACTGAGAAATTTTACAATTTTATCCACAAAATGAGCTCATTTCAAATTTGATGGCTGCAACAGGTCTCAAAAAAGTTGGGACAGGGGCCTGTTTACCATGGTGTAGCATCCCCTCTTCTTTTTAACACAGAGTGGAGGCTTCTGGGCATTGAAGAGACAACTTTCTTGAGTTTAGGCATTGGAATTTGATCCCACTCTTGTTTAATACAGACTTCCAGCTGCTGGAGAGTTTTGGGTCTCCTTTGACGGACTTTTTCGTATAATTATGTGCCAAATGTTCTCAATCGGTGAAAGATCAGGACTGCAGGCAGGCCAGTTCAGCACACGGACTCTTCTACTACGAAACCATGCTGTTGTAATAGCTGCAGTATGTGGTTTTGCATTGTCCTGCTCAAATACACAAGGCCTTCCCTGGAATAGATGTCATCTGGAGGGGAGCATATGTTGCTCTAAAACCTTTATATACCTTTCAGCATTCATGGTGCTTTTTAAAACATGCAAGTGTCCCACACCACATGCACTAATGCATCCTCATACCATCAGAGACGCTAGCTTTTGAACTGAATGCTGATAACAGGAGGGGTGGTCTTTCTCCTCTTTAGCCGGAGGACACGACACCTATGATTTCCAACAAGAACGTCAAATTTGGACTTGTCTGACCACAGGACACTTTGCCACTTTGCTACAGTCCATTTTAAATGAGCCTTGGCCCACATAACACAGCGGCGCTTCTGGATCATGCTCAACAATGGCTTCCTTTTTGCATGATAAAGTTTTAGGTGGCATCTGTGGATGGCACGGCGGACTGTGTTTACAGACAGTGGTTTCTTGAAGTATTCCTGGGCCCATTTAGTAATGTCAATGACAGAATCAAGCCGGTGAGTGATGCAGTGGCGTCTGAGGGCCCGAAGATCACGGGCATCCAGTAAAGGTCTTCGGCCTTGCCCCTTACGCAAAGAGATTTTTCCAGTTTCTCTGAATCTTTTGATGATGTTGTGCACTGTCGATGATGAGACCTTCAAAGCCTTTGCAATTTGACGTTGAGGAACATTGTTTTTAAAGTATTCCACAATTCTTTTTACGCAAGCCTTCAAAGGTTGGAGAGCCTCTGGCCATCTTTACTTCTGAGCGACTCAACCCCTCTAAGACATCCCTTTTACAGCCAATCATGTTGCACACCTGACGCCAGTTAATGTAAGTACTTGCTAAATGTTCTTTCAGCTGATTTTCTTATATATACCGTAATTGCCTTTTTAGTCCTTTTTTTGCCTGTGTCCCAACTTTTTTGAGACCTGCTGCAGCCAGAAAATTTGAAATAAGCTCATTTTGTGGATAAAAATGTAAAATGTCTCAGTTCCAACATTTGAAATGTTATGTATGTTCTACCGTAAATAACATAATGGCTCATTTGATCAGAAAGTCATTGCATTTTGATTTTATTCACAATTTACACTTCGTCCTGAACTATTTCGGAATTGGGGTTGTAGTATATAGACGCTAAATTAATTAATATTAGCAAGTAACTCGGATAATGCTAGAGAGCGTAATGTTGGCTGATAGTAGAGATGGTAATAGCTTAAGTTAGCACAACTTTGCCTAAATCACTTTGTCCCTTGACATGCTGTAGCAATATTTGTCAGCTGGTTAATAACTAGCTCTGTAATCACCATCAAATGTATTATGAAATATATACCAACTCATGTGACTTACTATGAATTTTCTCATTCAGAATTGCTGGTGTACCAGGACCTAATTATTGTAAAACCAGCCATATAGTTGTAACTCTTCGGTAATAGCTTGCAGCTGTCCAACCAGGCACACAAAATCTCAGCAAATATTTGCCAAAAACCATCTTATATGGCTAGACTCAAGAGCCTGGCATAAAGTTAAGTACTGTTAGGGTATGTAACATTATGTCATCAACTGCTCTGTTATTGGGATTTTTCCTGCGAATGATGCCACCAGTACCCAATTGCTTATACTGGTAAATAATGCAATGGCTTTCATCTTAGGGCAATAAACTGAATCATTACTGGGATACCCCATTCAATGATAGATGGTAGCGTTAATGGGCATTTATTTTAATAAAAATCTTTGAGGCTGAAACATTGAGTGAAATAACCACAAATATTTTGAATAAACTCAATTCTGAGAGGTCTCAGAAAAAACTGGTGGATTTGCACTTACTGTATGCATAGCTTCGGAGGAGGAATGTGTTCCGTATTCCCACAATGTTGTTTACATTCAAGTCAAACTCCACTCCACTGCAAAGAACAAAGACGTTGGGGATTTAATGGATGCAATTAGGCAAAGGACAATGACTTAATTATGACTTCAACATTCTCCAATAAAGTCTGTCCTTCATAACTTCAGCACCATTAAACAGGAGAGAAGGGTATTTGTCATCTTGTGCTTTAACAAGCCTAGACAGACTGATTAGATTTTTGTTTATACTCATTATATACCAATTTTCCTAAAATGTTTGGACAAATTGCTAATGATTCATTTAGCAAAGTAATTCCAGCAAGTGTTTTATCTTCAGAATAGTTTATTTTGCCTAAATTGGGGAATTTTACAGGCAACTTTGGAAAATACTATAAAGAAAACCATGAATTTTTATGTCTTCAGAGAAAAAGATTCTTGATATTGTTAGTCGTCTATAAAAAACGTATTGTTGTCTATGACCGTTTCCTGTTTCACTGGGTTAAGAAAATCAGGTAATACACAGGAAATATCCTTTTGTTACCATCAACATGGGTAAAATCAAAGAGCTCCAAACACAAATGAGGGGGGGCAAAAAGCTGCAGAGTGGCACAGAATGGGTAAAGGCCACAAAATTTAGGAATTCAGTTGAAATTATCAGTAAGCACAATTAGGACCATAGTAAAGAAGTTTAAAAAGCAAGGAACTGTTTAAAATTTGCCAGGAAGGGGACTACTTATTGCCAATCCACATCATGTCCCCAAACACACAGTAAGGAGGATGGTAAGGGAGCCGAAGAGAATCCCACAGATCAGTTTCACAACTGCAAAGTTTATTTGAATTCTGTGGTTACAAAGTTTCAAAATTAACGATGAGACAACACCTCCATCACCAGAAGCTTTTTGGACCAGTTCCACAGAAAAAGCCCGTCTTGAGACAAAGACAAAAATCCCAGTGTCTGAAATTTGCCAAGCAATACTAGAATAGAACCGTGTGAATCGTGCGTTGCAGTCAGACAAGACAAAAACTGAGTTTTTGAGCACGCTCACCATCATGATGCTCGCTAAAATAAGAGGGCTGCATACAAAAAAACAGCAGCTAATACCCACAGTGAGAGATGGTGGTGATGCTTTGGGGTTGGTTTGCTACCAGCGGTCCAGAGGTGATTGTTAATGTCAGTGGCATAAAGAATTACATTCAATACCAGAACTTTTCAGCCCAAAACTGGTTTCCTGCGCTAGGTTGAGTCTTCCAACATGACAATGACCGGAAGCAGACTCATTGCAGCAACACAAAATCAAGGTCTTGCAATGGTCTTCTCAGTCTCCAGGCTTAAACCTGATTGGCTATCTGTGGTCTAAATTGAAGACAGTTGTCCACCAAAGAAAACATAAGAATCCGTTCTACACGGAGGAGTGGCCCGAGATCCCTCCATAAGCGTTCTCCAGCCTCGTTAAACCAAGTGCTGTCATTCTTGCCAGGGGAAGCTCCACAAAATATGAAAATTGGGGTACCAGTATTTTTGTAATCAGCATTTCCACAAAAATGTGTGTTACAAAAGGAAAACGTCATTTTGTTCAACCCTAAAATATCACTCATTGCATGTGTGATTCTTTTTGTAAATATATTTTAGCTCATCTTCATGATGGGTGGCAAAAATTCAGGAGTTGGCTGTATATTCTTCCCTCATAAGAAGCACCAATTAGTTTTTTATCGACAAAAATAAAAGATAAAAGGTTACCTCCTTCATCCTTCCTCTGCTGTTGACTGCAATATATACACACGGATAAAACTGAAAATATTTTTTAAAAACAAATAATAACAGTGTGGATAATGCACCGGTAAATTGTTCACATACCTGATTTTATCCCTGAATTTCAATATTGGCACTTTTGCAAGGATAAGCTGAGGTCTCTCAATGTATGCTGCAAATAAAATGTCATTCTTTTATAAAAATAGAAATGGTAACTCATGAACAAATATTTAAAATATTAAACATTAAAATCACACCTCAGCTTTACACTAGGTCCTTCAAGGCTACATAAGAAAACTGAGCTTGTCTTAAATCATTTTTCGGCAAATCAAATTAGCCTTACAAGTTAAAACTTTCAATACTGAATTAGGTTGGGCTGCATTGCAATTGTCATAGGACAACCCCCTTGAGATTCTAAATGTTATAATCAATACAGTGAGTTAGTCTCTGCATAGTTCAAGAAAAGTTCCCAGAAAAACTCCTTTCAATGCAGCCGAGCTCCCAGACAACCAAAGGTGCGAGAATGCGATTTGTGCAGCAGCAGTCTTCATCTAACCGCACAAGCACTCTGGTCAATCTGAGACTCAAATCCTCATTCATCTAGTTTTATAGCCAGTCATTTGTTACTCTAGAAGCATAATACCAATAAATTCTCTTGAAGCCAACTGTTACTATTACAAATCTTATCATCAAGAGCCATAAAAATAAATAATTTAATAATTACACAGAACTATCACTAATTATTCCACAATGTTTTACTGGTGGCAGCAAAGGTCATTAATATTCTTTCAAAGTAAGCAGTCATTAATTTCAGTATTCAAAGCAATTCATTACAAACCTAATTATTTACCCAGAACAGAATTTGATAAATGATTCAGTATTTTTAAAATTTTTGCTCATTTATAGTCTCCTCATCATGGACCCTGATGCAAAATTAAATTTAAATGTAAAAAAAAAAATTATCGAATAAATATGAAATAATGACCATTTCTCATTTCAAGAACTGTAGAAAATTGAACAAGTTTGATGGTTAACATTTTACTTTTCCATCTGAGTTACTCTGTCCATTCATGCTCCATTTGAGTGACATCTTAAACCTCTGCAACATCATTAACCAAAGACCACAGGCCTACAGTATCTACCATGGAAATCCAAAATCTAAAGAATTAAAAAAAGACGTGCCGAAAACACTTCATCTAGCACAGCTTTTGCTAATGTAAACACGGTCTATACAGTAATTAGAATGAATGTTACCATCAGAGCCAAGAGAATGGTACTGCTCTGCCCCTGATAGCTTCTCTTTGAATGTCCTATTTTTATGTACAAAGCTCCCATTCAAAATTTTTTACTTTTAAATAGTACATTTTATCAAAACACCCAACTAGAAAGGGTCACATTAACAAATGTAAAAGTGGTTAAACAGTCTGAAATACAAACACTGCTGCAGACTAAACAAATGCAACAATGTAATACCTCAGAATAATGCGATGATTGTGATGCTAAATATGTCAGCAGAAATGGTACTTACGTAGCCTGTAAAACAACTTCTGTACAAGACTGAGTATATATACAGCATTTTTTCTCTGGTTCATCTGAAAAATATGGAAGCCAGCAGTATGTAATGTGAAAATAAGCAAATAAACTGTATATATGAGTTGCTCTTGTGCTCTTCTGACAAAGCACTACATGCATAAACATCGATCAAATCAAACCAGCTTCGCTTTAGAATACGCCCACACATATTTTTCCTACATATTTCAAAATGAGCTTACTGGTCCCTCTTGAACAACTAGGCACAAGTCAGCATCGCTGCTCCGACTTCCAAAGCCATTAAGGGAGGAGCCTGCCAAATACACCCGCGAATCTGGAGAGAGAAACAGAGAAATGAGTGCAAACAAGCACATGCAGCAGTACGGCGATTAGCGAAGCTCACCAACAGAATTCCAAGTAGTCCATGACAGGCTCTAAGTGGTGGCTCACTGGTGAACTTACTGGGGAAAAGGTGCTGAATCTCGCTTTGAAGCTGCGCTCTGCAGATCTCCTTCTTCTGCAGATCGTCGGTCTGCTGCTGGCAGGCTTGAAACAGCTCCAGAATCTGCTGACTGAGCTGAAGGCAAGATTAGCACACAGGTAATGCATGCATACCGGTGTTAAAAGCCTTACCAGGCAGGTCGTGCAAAGAGCAAGAGCAAAAAATGAAGAACATCAGGAATCACGGTAAATTGTACACCCCAGGAATGATTATTGAGAACAGCTGAGATGAAAAAGGAGAAAGGGCAACTGCGGACCAATCAGACCCAGGTCCTGCCCCTCAGTCCACAACGGTCAGCATGACTGCCTCATTCACACCTCCATAGAAACCAGATTAAATAAACATTCCTGGGTAATTCCATGTCAAGATCATCTTGGCCTGACTCCCACCATCTCAGTCCTCACTGAAACTCTCAGAGGGTGTACACTGAAGAAAGAAGAATTCTTTAAACATTTAATCATAAAATTTTTCATTCCTTCCATGAATAATAGTTAATTTAAGTGGGCTACATTGGCCATTTTGACTGCAAATGGTCATTGATTTAACTCTTATTAACATTAAAATTATGACTCACATTTGTACCAGCTTTTGGTAGTTTTACTTAATAATAAGCTACAAGGAATCCAAAACATCAACGAATCACCCCTCGTCAGACCTCAGAACCCCACAATTTGAAATTTTATCAGGATAATACACAATACTATTGCACTATGTGAGAAAAAGCGTCCACAGCTGCACTTCTCAAATTAATTTCACTACACTTGATATCGAGGGCTGACTGCAATAAACAGTTATGTCCAGTATATAACATCTGGACATAACTGTTCATTGCAGTCAGCCCTCAATATATTTTTGTGTTTGAATATTGTGAAGGTCATTTTTTCCATCAGGAGAATTAAATCTCAAACTTTATCATATTTATTACGACCATCATCACTGAACACCTGCAGCACCTGCATGGTGCACTAGATGTCCCTACTGGGATGTCCCTATTGCTGCAGTGGTAACATTCATAAATAAGATAAATTTGGAGATTTCATTCTTCTGACATAAAAAAAAACAAGAGACATCAGGTGATGGCATATCCCCCCAGCCCCACGTCATCAACTTCCGATTAGCAAAAGGCACCAAGTCAGGGCATGATTAATGTGTACACCAAGTTTTGCAGAAAAATACTGAACAGTTTTCAAGTTATGCTCCGGAAACTAAATGTTCGCAGACAGACGGATAGACAGATGGACAGACGACCGCACCCACTATTATATCCCCCCGCATTATATGCTTGAGGGATAATAACTATCAAAATTTTTTATTTTAACAATACTACCAAGTCTGAGTTGATTTTCTAAAGTTATTGAAAGCTGAAATAACCATGTGCAGTCAGAATGGCCAACTTGGCCCACAAAATTTAACTATCATTTAAACAACCAATAATTTTTTTTTTCCCCAAAAAAATGAGTAAAGCACACTTCTTTCATCAGTGAACACCACATAACAGACTTTCAGCAAAATCTGAGATGGTGGGTGTCAAAGCCTTATGTTTTCAGGGGACTTGACACAGAATAGCCCTCTATCATCTCAAATGCTTCAGTTACACAAAAGAATACCTGAAGACCTCAGAATGTTCTACTGCATTTAAGCACTGAAACTGACCCCTTAAGTCAACTGATAAGATTATCGAATACATAATGTATTTTATCCCACCTCAGACAATAATACTTGGATGGCATTGGTCGAAAGCAGTCACATGGAAACCCCTTATATTCCCATATTATGTCTCCTAGCCCATACATGGAGTGCGAGTAGATTATCTCCCTTAGCGTCTCTGGAGCAGCCGAAATGGCATGCATGTGGAAAAAAAGGTCTTCGGTGGGATGAATTTGTTACATAGTTTGTTAGAGGGCCAATACGGAAATATATAGGGTCAGTAAATGGCATATTGGGCTTGGCAATATGGCATAACTGACCCAATATTATATGTTATTAATTGCTTATTTCCGTATTGCCTTGGTATTGGCCTGAGGGTCGCCGTATTGCTGGCCTAGGGCTAATACCGCGACCGAAAGGCCAATACCAAGGCAATGTGAAAATAACCAATTAATAAAAATATTAGAAATTGCTTAAGTATGTTGTGCTATCATGACAATATTATGACTATGACTTCTGAAGTACGCGACTTCAAGACTCATTAAAAAGCCAAATGCTAGGTCCGCGACTGTCGTCTGCTTCTCTGAAGAGCGCGAATGCCACAGTTGCCAATAGTTACTTGTGCACGTGCTGAACTCGGCCAATACAGGTCGGCCTATACAGGTCGGCCAAAACAAGATATATTGGCAGGCCGTTTTTACTGTATGCGGGCAATAACATACATAACCATTTAATATATTTCTGTATTGGCCCTCTAACAAACTGTGTAACTGATAATATTCAGTCATGTGCTGAAAAGTTTGCGGACTGCTTCAGCTTTTTACCCAAATGCATGCAACCAGTCCTCAATTTTTAAAAGAACAGATAGCTAACCTACAGGTCAAGATATTCTCTGGATAGCCACAAAGCACAGTGTCAGGTCAGGTCAGGTCTTCACCTTGTCCTTGGCAGGAGGCAGAGGGGTAGCAGTTACATTGTGTAGGGATTCACTCCTGAGTGGTGGTACACAGCCTGCAGGTTTTAGGGTGTGGGGCAAAAGCGTGGGGCTTCTACCCTTGCCCTGCACGTGTGCCATCTCTGTCTGCACCGCCAGGGGGGACGCACCTGCCATGGGTGCACCCACATGGCGTCCCGGGGAGCTGAAGCGCTGTCTCTTGACGTCATAAGGACTAAGCTCATCACTTCTTCTCCTAAAAAACAGCAAATAACCATTTAAACCATCTGAGCAAACGATGGACAAAGCGGTCAGAAAGAATTCACAGCCAATTAACAAATGCGTAAGCATTGCAATTGGGCAATAAAAAGATCCAGAGTTGATTCACAGTTGAATTTGGAGCCATTTGCTGACTCCCGCCTTGAGGGCAAAATAAGCATGTCAGTAAAACAGATCATTTCAAGGCTGAAGAACGAAGAAAAACACATTTGAAAGGGCTGAATCACAGGATGCGTCAAAGTCAACTGTTTGAATCGCAGAATGCACTGCTGATAACAACAATAGCCAACAACAAAACCACCGAAAACCATTCAAGTAAATGGCAAACCACTACTTTCTATAGTGAAAAGCCCTGTTTATATTGAGCAGACAAAGACCATTCTACATGATTTTAGATTTTTGTCAAAAACAGTCATATACAGAAGACTACGCCAGCAGTAAAGTTAAGGATAACTTATAACAAGTTCAGAGTAGCTCTGGAGTTCAGATGTTAAGTGTCAAGGACAGGCGAGATAATTTCTTAACCTCTACTGGTGTAAATGAATGAAGGACGTGTGGACAAAAACATTAACTTTCACACCGAGTTACCCAGCAATGAACAATAAAATTTTCATGAGTATTTTGAACTAAGTAGCGATACAATACACTGAGTGACAATAACCGCCTCCTCAGGACATGAAAAGTATACAAGTGGAAACTTGAAAAGGACTCACTTTCTGCCCAATGCCACTGCTGAAACGTCCAGCACGTGAGGAGGGGTGTTCAGTCCTGCCTTCCATTCATGAGGAGGAGTTGTCGAAAGACGGGCAACGTTGTTCACAGACAAGCCGTGAAAACTGGAAAACATAAAGAGATCTTTACCGAATTGGACTAGACATAAATTTTCATAGCACCTGAGTGCTAGCTTTTATGTGCTTCTATTACGCAGGTATAAAATGCATCATAGTTTCTTAACGTACCTGGTATTCCTCATGTTGAACTGAGATTCGATTGTTCGCTGTGGAGAAACCAAACCTGGCAAAGGGAGCTGGCCTCCAAATCCGTCAGCTCGCCCACGTACAGGGGGGAAAGGTGACCTCCCCAAAATTGAAGCGTGGGGGTACATGTTCTCTTCAGGAGGACGCACAGTTACTCTTGAACCTACATCTGCAAGAGGAAGAAGAGTATTGTTTAGGGTAGGGCTAATCTGCTGAAAACATTCTGCTGAAAAACTACAACCATCTATACTTACGGAATCAGATTTGTGTCAAAATTAGCAAACTAAACTTTTTGGATATGAAACAAAAATTTCAAAATTGAGAGAGAATATTACTCACTGAAGAAAACAAAGTGACCTCAAAGGTAAAACTTGTAAGTTGCAAACAAATTATTTTTATGATGGAGTAAATCATTGGTCTTTTTGTTGTTTGATAAATTGTTCTCTCGTTCACAGTGCCCTCTGCTGCTTTCGTAATTATCAGATTTGCTTCTACGCTCCTAGCTCTCTCGTTTGCGCTTCTTGAGTTTTGCTTGCGATTCTGACCCAAACCTCTCAGTGGGCGGGATTTTTTGTGTGGTCTGACCTCATTAGCTAATGGAATTTTGGGGCTCAAAGCCTGGAGTAATGAATCCATCCATAGAATGCAGCCACGAGTCTCACTTCGGACTCCACTCAAGTGAATCACACCAGCGACAACAGAAATATTACAAAGGCTGATGAAGGAAATCAATGTGAGCCCTTGATTCGTTGCCGTGGCCTTCTCTAAAAAAAGCTGATAGTGAATAACACACCGTCTTAAGCTGCTGTTGTAGCCAAGCAACTCAGGAAGAATGTAACAGAATGTGGGCCACCGTCCAGCAATTTACTGAGCTGGGGTATGTTTCCCAAAGGCGTAGCTAGTTGCTAACTCTTTTAACTACTTCCACAGTCTGTTTCAAACTAAGCTTTTGGGAACTGTACCCCTGAACTGTTACTGTAAATGTACATTAGTTTGCTTTAATGCTTTTGCGTACATGAATACGCAAATAATATACAATCAATAATATACAATCGCCTAACGAAAAGTGTTCCCCACTTCCATATACGTTTCCATTGAAGGACCATTCTCTGTCGCATGCAGAATTTAATTAGTTGTATCTGGACCTCATTTTCATTGTCCAGGTGGATAGGCCTACATATTGAAGATAAAGGCCTACAGAATTTTCCCGAGATTAAATTCAGTAAAATATAAAGTACAGGTGAGGCACATGCTGTAGATAAATTGAGCATATAAATGTTATCAGCTTGATTACATGCCTTTCAAATCCTTCCATCAACCACGCATCTGCTGTGTTTACATAGTGTTGCACGCTGCAGACGGATGGTTAATAATACACCCTATCTCGGCCATGAAAATGAAATCCCAAGCTGCAAGTTAAAAGCCGATATAACCTCAGCACTAAACTGAAGCATAAGCTCCTGATTAAGGCAATGCGGGACCTTTTTTTTCAAAATAGGCAGGGTGGCTACTGTTATTTAAATGGATATGTTCCAATCAACAGATTGTTTGTACAGGAATTTGGGGGGGAATATATATTTAGGGCTGTGGGGTTGAAGGAGTTAAATAGGCAGTGGCTATATTTACGGCACTGTAAACGTACTTGGGGGCTATATTTATTCACTGGACGTCATTGTGCAGCTTCCAAGCTCAGCACGCTGAACTGCGTCTCACGGCGGAGTGTTTGTTTTTAAAACAAACTCTCAGACCACCTTCGCACAAGGTATGATTGTTCGGTACCATGCCACAGTGCGATTGTCCCCTCTCCCCACTGGTCAGCTTTCTCACGAGTAATATCGCACCATACCGGAGTACACATATGCCACAATTCCAATACAGCACTTTGCAGTATGCACCTAGGTAGTTTCAAATGGGGAAATATACAGAAAGAAGGAGTAGTTAACTCTTGCGTAGAAAGAATTACCCAATCTCCTCTTTTTTCAGGCTTTTTGATTGCCAGTACGATTTTAAAAGGAGGCGCCAATATGTTTTGGGGGATTTTATCATTGAGAAGGGGCTTTACAAAATTAATATCGCTAATGCATGCTGCGTGTGCCCTAGCAACCCGGAGTGTCATCAGTAACATGGATTACCACGTATAGCAGCAAAAGAAGTTAAACTCGAAATTTTCTTGACTGAATTTCTGTGGCTAAATCATAAAAATCAAAATTGCTCCCTACAACTGTCAAACGTGAGTCCGTCATCTTGGATTTGTCCGGAGACGTCTGTCAAACGCGAGTCCGTCATCTTAGATTTGCCCAGCAGAGACGCTTCCGCGCATGGGCACTCCAACTTGCCGTACTTATAGCCCCAAATCACCGTTTACGGCGCTGTAAATATAGCCACCGCCTTTTAAAAAAAGCTAATGCAAGCCGTCTACGATTGCAGTTGCAGGTTTAGAAGCTGAATCCATATTGGAATTAATATTCAAGTCCAGAAAAATTCACAAAAGTTGGCAGTAGGCTTATTCATTAAAGTGGTAATCCGAAAGATTTCCGTCTCGTTACTGTCTGTTAAGTCAGTGTCTATCAGAGAGGGGGGATAAAACAACGGTGATTGGGCCTATGACCCGCTGATGAAAGCACTTGTATTTCATTCTTTGCCAGGTAAAGCCACAGAGATATAAGAAAACTAGAGTGGATGACGTGTGGGCTGGACCAAAGTGGAAACGGCAGAATAGCTTCGCCATCTTGTGTATGTATAAATGTCAAATGAGGCACATGTAAACAGTAGGCTAAACATGGGTGTCGACAACTTAGAGACTTGTTTTCCGTGTTCTTTTTATCCTTTCATACTTAAAATGGACATGAATAAGGAATTGTAATCAAACAACAAATTTTATTAAAAAAAAAAAAAAATTTAAATCCGGTGTATTCGATGTTTATTTAATCGGAAGACATTACAGAGAAATCGGAACTTCAGCTGTTGTCCCGTATGAGCGAGTTTTCGTTTTCTTCGAGCACGGTTTAGGCCAGTTATACTGCATTTTCCATTGGACGTCTGCCCCGATATACATACACAAGATGGCAGCGGCGTGCTGCCACGGAAACGACGGGATTGTCCACTCTAGTTTTCTTATATCTCTGTGGGTAAAGTGATCAGTGTGTCTGTGGCGACATTCCCGCGCTATATTCAAATACAGGTGCACATCTAGTGACGCTTTTCACGTCAGTAAGCAGTGTTTGGTCTGTCCAGAAGGTAGAAGGAGCCGCAATATAGCTTGAAGGAAGTAAGGAACCCCAGGAGAAGCAATGGCAAGGTAGACGTCAGAAGGGATCCAGTAGCGGTACTTTCTCTAACCTGAACCTTGGCTCTATCCCCTAACCCTACATCTAACTTGTCCCTTACAGTATATGTCAGTTTTACGGATGGAATTAAGGGAGGATATCCTGCTTAAATAAATAAAAATTCCATGCAGTTTATTTTACCCATAGGGTCATTCCATATGAAATCAACCGGGGCTCCCAGTGTCATGGTCTTGGATTTCCCTTAAATTTCGGTAGAATGTTGTACTTGGGGCCAAATGAGGAAATACCAAGTTTTAGCTCAATACCCCCAGCGGTTTTCATTTTCTGGGGGTCAAAAAAGTGGGCGTGGCACTCTCAGATGCGGCAAAATGAATTACAGCCATTTTCATGGGGCCATAACTCAAAAACTAATACAGATATGGACTTCATTTTTTCAGGAATTACTAACCTTCCATAAGTAAGCAATTTACAAGTAAAAGGAACAAAATTAACCCATTCATGTCTATGCTGTCGTCATTCAAAAACAGGCAGAACCCAAAATTTGGCACATTTCAGGTGGCCCTTTCACCCGAACAGAATGAGAAATCTCAAAATGTTTGGTCTCTTAGTGTAAGTGCACATAGTCAGGTCTCCATTGGAACATTGATATCTTGTATATATTTTGCAGTTGTTCTGGGGTGGGGGAAATTATGACCCCCTATCTTGGGGGGTAACCCATTTTTGGGCCATTTTTTCACAATGGGAGTATCGTCCGATTTTTACGGGACCTATGTCATTAGAAAGCTCTTTGTCTGTACTCTCTTCACAAACAAATTTCAAAGTGGTCTCTCAATTGTTTCATGATTAAAATTGTATCCAAAGTTGCACTTTTTATGGTTTTGTACCATTTTCATATATATTCATGTACTAAAACAGCACATTTCAGAAGACATTGCAATCTCTACTGAAAATTTTAGGTATTTACTGTGTCACTCATTAGATAGCAACATGACCCGATGCTCTAATTTGGGGGCAGCACCCACTAATTAAAGCACATGTCCTCAAGAGACATTGTGGCTTCAACTTCCAATCCTCCGCTTGATCCAGTCTCCAGTACTGTTGGAAAAGTCAGCAGGTCTACAGATGACTCACATCAAAAGACATACAATGCAAGGTAAGTTTCTTAGCCAGTGGTGAAAGTACATGTATAGCCACATTTAGGCCTTGCACAGTTCACATACTACGTTGATACCTACCACTATGGACTGCAGACCTGAACAGCTGAGCTGATGATCAGAAAGTGGTCTTTCCTCAACTGCTTTCATTTTAATTTCCAAAAACTTCGACTGAAAATGCTTTCTGCCTTTGATCCAAGCCAAGGAATATTTGTGCAAGAAAACCTTCTCGTGATGGCGGCAAACCAATGCAGTCTCTGTCTCGAGTTCACTTTGCAGAAGATGCTCATCAATACCAGTGCCTTTGAACCTCAATAAAGTGACTCCAATGACTCTTGTAATTAGGAGTTTCTGCCCAGGATCAAAGGCAGAAAGCATTTCCAGTCGAAGTTTTCTGAAAATCAAAATGAAAGCAGTTGAGGAAAGACCACTTTCTGATCATCAGCTCAGTTGTTTAGGTCTGCAGTACATAGTGGTAGGTATCAATGTAGTATGTGAACTGTATAAGGCCTAAATGTGGCTATACGTGTACTTTCACTTTCATCAGGCACCTCATTTGCAAGAAACTTACCTTGCATTATATGTCTTTTGATGACAGTCATCTGTAGACCTGCTGACTTTTCCAACAGTACAGGAGAGCGGATCAAGTGGAGGATTGGAAGTTGAAGCCATAATGTCTCTTGAGGCCATGTGCTTTAATTAGTGGGTGCTGCCCCCAAATTAGGCTGCGTTCAGACAGCAGGCAAATGCGGCCCAAATCCGATTTTTTTGCCCATATGTGACCTGTATCCGATCTGTTAAAGACAGTTTGAACAGCACAACCGATTTTTTTAAAATCCGGACGCAGGCCACTTTTCATATGTGGTCCTAAACCGACACGATCTGATATTTTGCAATGCGACTGCTGTCTGAATGGCCAGGTCGCATTTATCCGACATTTACGTCATTGAAATGCCGAGACGAGATGCCTCCATATTTACTTCTGTAAACAAACAGGGCGTGCCTGTGTGGTCACGTATTACCTCAGGACCTCTTTTACGCATGCGGCTCACTTCAGGGTTGCATTCAGTTCATACTCAAAACTGAAAAAAGTCATATATAATGTGTAATATGAACAAGCACACAAAAAAAATCTGATTTCTCAAAAAAAATCCGAATTGTGCACCAAGACCTGCTGTCTGAACGTAGCCTTAGAGCATCGGGTCGTGGTGCCATCCAATGAGAGACACAGTTAATACCTAAAATTTTCAGTAGAGATTGCAATGTCTTCTGAAATGTGCTGATTTTGTACATGAATATGTATGAAAAAGGCACAAATACACTGCACGAAAACCATAAAAAGTGCAACTTTTGGATACAATTTTAATAATGAACCAATTGAGAGACCACTTTAAAACTTGTTTGTGGTGAAAGTACAGACAAAGAGATTTCTAATGATATAGGTCCCGTAAAAATCGGAGGATACTCTCATTGAGAAAAAACGGCCAGAAAATGGGTTAACTCCCAAGATAGGGGGTCATAATTGCCCCCACCCCAGAACAACTGCAAAATATATACAAGATATCAATGTTCCAATGGAGACCTGAGTATGTACACTTAAACTAAGAGACAAAACATTTTGAGATTTCTCATTCTGTTCGGATGAAAGGGACAACTGAAATGTGCCAAATTTTGAGTTCTGTCTGTTTATGAATGACGACAGCATAGACATGAATGGGTTAATTTTGTGCCTTTTACTTGTAAATTGTATACTTATGGAAGGTTAATAATTCCTGAAAAAATGAAGTCCATATCTGTATTAGTTTTTTAGTTATGGCCCCATGAAAATGGCTACAATTCAAAAGATCTGAGGGTGCCACGCCCACTGCATTTCACCCCTCCAGAAAATGAAAAACCGCTGGGGGTATTGAACTAAAAATTGGTATTTCCTCATTTGGCCCCATATACAACATTCCATTAAAATTTAAAAGAAATCCATGACCATGAAACGGGATGACCCCATAGGTTTATAAATTAGGTTGTGTTCCACAAAATGTCATTTTTATTTTTTTGTGCACGTATTATTTAGGTATGAAATCCACGCAATTTTTTATAAATAAGGCCCGATGTGTTATTCACTATCAGATTTTTTTCAGAGTAGGCCACTGCAACAAATCAAGGGCACACATTGATTTCCTTCATCAGCCATTGTAAGCTGCAGGGTGAAGTTGCCTTCAGAACTTCCAGGCTGCTCAGCCTGTCAGGCTGCGTAAACACCGCCCCCAAGTACAGCCAATCTCGAAGCTAGAGTACAACCTTTCACGAGGCATCCAATTCAGAAGCCTTTACTCGGTAAGAGGGCCTAAGAACAACAATATTGTTAAAAAACGAATGCATTTAATCGTGAGTTTTCTTATTAAAGAAACTGATTCGTGAGGTAACATTAGATATTTCAGCTATTTTGATATTGTGAACCAATGCAAACAAGTGCTATTTTTTTTGTCTTACAGTTAACTTATAGACCTAACCTTAGCTAAACAGGTCATACTCGTTAACTGAAAACACTTTACAATATAACTTCAAGTGTAACTGTTTGAGACATAAAATTGGCCCACTTGTGAGATATTTTGTTCAATAAGCTGTCTAGTTGAGCTTCTTAAAAACTTCAACTGCAAGTTGCTATAATGTTAGCTGCCTTCAAGCCTCATTGTAGAGACTAGTGCCATGCAGGCTGGTTGGAAGGCTAATGTTGATTTGATATTGTATAATCTTTCAATAGTATTGCCTCAGATGCCTTCAAGGCTGATTGTAGAGACTAGTGCCTTACAGGCTGACCGTGAGAGACTAGTGCCTTGTAGGTTGGTTAGAAGGCTAATGTTGATTTGATATTGTATAATCTTTTAATAGCATTCAGTCAGATGCCTTCAAGGCTGATTGTAGAAACTAGTGCCTTACAGGCTGACCAAAGAGAAACTAGTTCCTTGCAGGCTGGTTAGAACGCTAATGTTAATTTCATATTGTATAATCTTTTGATAGTATTCAGTCCGATGCCTTCAAGGCTGATTGTAGAGACTAGTGCCTTCCAGGCTGACCGTAGAGACTAGTGCCTTGCAGGCTGGTTAAGTGCCTAATGTTGATTTGATATTGTATAATCTTTAATAGCATTCAGTCAGATGCCTTCAAGGCTGATTGTAGAGACTAGTGCCTTACAGGCTGACCGTGAGAAACTAGTTCCTTGCAGGCTGGTTAGAACGCTAATGTTAATTTCATATTGTATAATCTTTGATAGTATTCAGTCCGATGCCTTCAAGGCTGACCGTAGAGACTAGTGCCTTGCAGGCTGGTTAGAAGACTAATGTTGATTTCATATTGTATAATCTTTTAATAGTATTGCCTTGGATGCCTTCAAGGCTGATTTAGAGCACTAACGCCTTCCAGGCTAGTTAGAAGGCTAATGTTGACTTCATATTGTATAATCTTCAATAGTGTTTCCTCAGATGCCTTCAAGGCTGAGTGTAGAGCACTTGTGCCTCGCAGGCTGGTTAGAAGGCTAAGGTTGATTTCATATTGTATAATCTTCAATAGTATTTCCTCAGATGCCTTCCAGGCTGACCAGAGACTAGTGCCTTGCAGGCTGGTAGGCAGGCTGATGATTTCATCCAATATATATATTATATATACACACACAAGTCGATGCAAAAGTTTGGGCACCTCAGATCAAAATTTCTGTTACCAAGAATATTAGTAAGAAATGACTGCTCTCCTAAAAGGCATAAAGTTAAAGAGGACACATTTCCTTTATACAGTATCTCACAAAAGTGAGTACACCCTTCACATTTCGACAATTAATTTATTATATCTTTTCAAGGGGCAACGTTACAGAAATGAAACCTGAATATATTCTACAGTAGTCATTGTACAACATGTGTTGCGGTGTAGAGTTATTGCACTGTCCAAATAACTGAACAGTCACTATTTCCAAAATGGGTGGCAACAAAAGTGAGTACACCTCACCGCCAACATGCCAAATTGTGTCCATAGTGTCAATATTAAGTGTGACCACCATTGTTGTCCAGCACTGCCTTGATTCTCTGAGGCATGGAATTCACCAGAGCTGCACAGGTTGTTGCTGGGATCCTCCTCCACTCCTCCATGGCAACATCACAGAGCTGGTGGATGTTGGACACCTGCTGCCCTCCACCTTCCTCTTGAGGATGCCCCACAGGAGCTCAATGGGATTCAGGTCTGAGACATACTTGGCCGCGCCATCACCTTCACCTTCAGCTTCTTCAGAAAGGCAGTTGTCATCTTGGAGGTGTGTTTTGGGTTGTTATCATGTTGGAAAAACAGCCATTTCCGAAGGAAGGGCATCATGTTCTGCTTCAGAATGTCATAGTATGTGTTGGAATCCATTATATTATCAATGAAGCGCAGCTCCCCCAGGACCAGAAGCACTCATGCAGCCCCAGACCATAATGCTGTCACCACCATGTTTGAATGTAGGCAGTACACACTTGTCTTGGTACTCTCACCAGGGGCGCTGCCACACATGCTGGACACCATCTGAGCCAAACAAGTTTATCTTGGTCTCATCAGACAACAGAACATGGTTCCAGTGGTTCATGTTCTTGGACTGGTTGTCTTCAGCAAACTGTTTTCGGCTTTCTTGTGGTCTAGTGTCAGGTGGGGCTTCAATCTTGGCCGACGGCCATGCAGACTGACTTGGTGCAGTGCACGGCGATGGTCTGAGCGCTGACAGGTTGTTCTCCCACTGCTGCAACCTTGTTAGCAATGCTGCCAGCACCCCCACGGCCTGTTTTCTGAAGCCAAACACCTGACGAGAGATTACGAGGACTCAACCTCTTCGGTTGACCCTGACAAGGCCTGTTCCGAGTAGAACCCGCCTTTTGAAAAACCGCTGAATAACATTGGCCACCGTGCTGTAGCTCAGTTTCATGGTTTCACAGATCTTCTTGTAGCTTAGACCATCTTTGTGGAGAGCAACAATTCTCTTTTTTTCAGATCCTCAGAGAGTTCTTTCCCGTGAGGAGCCATGTTGACCATCCAGTGACCAGAGTGAGAGCATTGCACCCAAAGCACCACAATTTAAACCTTCAACACGTTACACAACCTTATATGGCCCAATTGAAAAAGAAAAAGCATGAACATGATGAATAAGACACGCTTTCATTGCTTGGTTGACCATTACCAATTGGGGTGTGTACTCACTTTTGTTGCCACCCATTTTGGAAATAATGACTGTTAAGTTATTTGGACAGTGCAGTAAATCTACACTGCTACACATACTGTACAATGACTACTCTAGAATATATTCAAGTTTCATTTCTGTAACGTTGTCCCTTGAAAAGATATAATCAATTAATAGTCGAAATGTGAGAGGTGTACTCACTTTTGTGAGATACTGTATTTTAAGCAAGATTACTTTTTCATTTCATCCTTTTACTGTTTCAAAATGGCAAAAAAGGAAAACGGTCCAAAGCAAAAAGTTTGGGCACCCTGCATGGTCAGTGCTAAGTAACACTCCCTTTGGCAAGTATCACAGCTTGTAAACACTTTTTGGTGCCAGCTAAGAGTTTTTGAATTTTGGTTTGGGGGGATTTTGCCCATTATTTTTTTTCAAAGGCTTCTAGTTCTATGAGATTCTTTTTGGCTGACTTGCATGGACTGCTCTTTTGAGGTCCATTCACAGATTTTCAATGCTGTTGAGGTAGGAGACCTTGAGGGCTGCGGTGAAACCTTCAACCGCACCTCTTGAGGTAGTCAGTTGTGGATTTTGAGGTGTGTTTAGGATCATTATCCTGTTGTGGAAGCCATCCTCTTTTCATCTTCAGCTTTCTGACAGATGGTGAGATGTTTGCTTCCAAAATTTTGTGAAATTTAATTGAATCCATTCTTCCTTCGGCCAGTGACATGTTCCCCGTGCTACTGGCTGCAACACAAGCCCAAAGCAGGATCGGTCCAACCATGTGCTTGACAGTTAGAGAGGTGTTCTTTTTATGAAATTCTGCATCCTTTTTTTTTTTTTTTTACCTCTGCTCATTGCAGCCAAAGACATCTATTTTAACTTCATCAGTTCACAGGACTTGTTTCCTAAATGCATCAGTCTTGTTCAGATGTTCCTTAGCAACCTTCTGATGCTGAATTTCATGGTGAGGATGCAGGAAAGGTTTCCTTCTCATGACTATTCCATGAAGGTCATATTTTTTAGCAAGTGTCGCTGAACCATAGGGCAGTGCACCATGACTCCATGGTGTGCTAAATCTTGCTGAAGGTCTTTTGTTGTCAAATGGGTGTTTTGATTTACCTTTCTAGTAATCCGATGAGCAGTTTTCTTGGTCTTCCAGACCTCAAGCTGACCTCCACAGATTCTGTTGACTGCCATTTCTTAATTATATTATGAACTGAGGAAATCGCAACCTAAAAACGTCTGCTATCTTCTTATATCCTTCTCCTGCTTTGTGGGCATTAATTTTTTTCATTTTCAGAGAGCTGGACAGCTGCATAGAGGACCCTATGGCTTCTGATTGTTGGGCCAAGGATAGAGGAGTCTGGGTATTTATAAACTTCAAAATTTGCATCACTTGGCTTTTCCTACGATGACTGTGAATAAGCCACAGCCCTAACAAGCTAAATACGATCTGAGACTATAGTCAAAGTTACCTGAGAGCTCAAATCTTTTGGGGTGCCCAAACTTTTGCACGGTGCTCATTTCTTTTTTTTTTTGCTCTAGAATTGTACAAAACAAAAGTAATGCACCAATACTGCTTAAAATGTCCAAAAAAAGTGTTGTATCTTTAAATTTATGCAATTCAAAAATCAGTTCATCTTCTACTTGCTTAACTATTCTCAGTAACAGAAATTTTGATCAGGGGTGCCCAAACATTTGCATACAACTGTATATATGTGTGTGTGTGTGTGTGTGTGTGTGTGTGTGTGTGTGTGTGTGTGTGTGCAGGTTTACAATCCTGATGCCTTCAAGGCTGATTAGTAGAGACTCCTCAGCATTACTGAGGGGGGCCTCTACTGAGTTGGAGCCTTCCAAGGCTAATTTAAAATCTTCTATTTTTCAACCCATAGATTTATTACAGTTCGAAATCAACCACATTACCTCAGAAAACTGACAGCGGTGTTGTTGCATATTGACGTCATCTTTACTTTTTACACTCTTTTTAGGAGTTCAAACGATGTCTCGGCGCCCGTCGTGGAGCCGGGTGATTCCCCACCCCGCTCAAAAAAGCACCCGCCCTAACACCCACCCTGGCCCTGATACTCCTGCAACAGCACCGCCCCTAACACCCACCCCTGGCCCTGATACTCCTGCAACACCACCCGCCCCTAACACCCACCCCGGCCCTGATATTCCTGCAGCAGCACCGCCCCTAACACCCACCCAGGCCCTGATGCCTTGAAGGCATCTGACTGAATGCTATCAAAAATTATACAGTATGAAATCAACATTGGCCTTCGAACCAGCCTGCAAGGCATTCACAATCAGCCTTGAAGGCACTAGTCTCTACAATCAGCCTTGAAGGCATCTGACTGAATACTATTAAAAATTATACAATATCAAATCAACATTGGCCTTCTAACCAGCCTGCAAGGCACTAGTCTCTACAATCAGCCTTGAAGGCACTAGTCTCTACAATCAGCCTTGAAGGCATCTGACTGAATACTATTAAAGATTATACAATATCAAATCAACATTGGCCTTCTAACCAGCCTGTAAGGCACTAGTCTCAACAATCAGCCTTGAAGGCAGCTAACGTTACAGCAACTGGCAGTTGAAGTTTTTAAGAAGCTCAGCTAAACAGCTTATTGTACAAAATATTTCACAAATAGGCCTCTTTTATGTTTCAGAGTTCTACTTGAAGTTATATTGCAGAAATGTTTCAGTTAACAAGTATGACCTGTTTAGCTAAGGTTCAGTCTATAAGTTAGCTGTAAGACAAAAAAAAAAAAAAGCACTTGTTTGCATTGATTAACATAATCAAAATAGCTGAAATATCTAACGTTACCTCACTAATCAGTTTTTTAATGAGAAAAGAAGATTGAACGCATTCGTTTTTTAACAGTATTGTTGTTCTTAAGCCCACTTCCCGAGTAAAGGCTTCCGAATTGAATTGGCTGCCTCGTGAGGGGATTGGTTGTACTCTAGCTCGCGATCTGATTGGCTGTACTTCAAGGTGTTTACGCAGCCTGACAGGCTGAGCAGCCTGGAAGTCGACGTCTGAAGGCAACTTCACCCTGCAGCCCATTGTAATATTTCCATCGTCGCTGGTGTGATGGTCAAAATTAGACAGTAGTAGGCCAGAAGTGACGTAGCTCAGTGGGTCTTTGGAATTCATTAGTGCGCTACTTTATCGGATGATTGGACACCCCAAACATGTAGCAACAATTTGTTTACAGAATAGACGTTTTGCTACAGGTTTGAGGCGAATTCCAAGGACCCGCTGAGCTACGTCACTTCCGGCCTTTAAACCGGAGAGAACTACTGTCTAACACTAACCCTGGTGTGATTCACTTGTGAGTAGAGTCCGAAGTGAGACTCATGGCGACATTCGATGGATGGATTCATTACTCCAGGCTCTGAGGCCCAAAATTCCATTAGCCAATGAGGTCAGACCACACAAAAAATCCCGCCCACTGAGAGGTTTGTGTCAGATCGCGAGCAAAAATCAAGAAGCGCAAACGAGAGAGCTGGGAGCTTAGAAGCAAATCTGATAATTACGAAAGCAGCAGAGGGCACTGTGAACGACAGAACAATTTATCAAACAACAAAAAGACCAATGGTTTACTCCATCATAAAAATAATTTGTTTGCAACTAACAAGTTTTACCTTTGAGGTCACTTTTTTTTTCTTCAGTGAGTAACATTCTCTCAATTTTGAAATTTTTGTTTGATATGTAAAAAGTTTCGTTTGCTAATTCTGACACAAATCTGATTCCATATATACTTTCCTTCATAATTTCTTAATAGATTGTGATGAAATTTTCACCAGTTATTCTTGAGATGTATCAATATCTAGCTGAGTTGGTGAAAAAAAGAAGAATTAGCAAGCGAATTTTCAGCAGAATTCCGCATATTAGCCCTACCCTATTGTTTATGTGGAGTCAGAATTTCTTCAGCTAAATTCTTATTGGAGCTGGCTACGCTAGTAAGGGAACTGTCAACTTTCAAAGCTGCCCTGACCCAACCGAGTTCGACGAAAGTTACCACGTTTAGAGGCATGAGATGCATCGCCGTCAGTGAAAGTTTCCTCGTGATAGTTAGAGACAAAACTGGTGCGTGTATCTCATGCTAAGAGCGTTTTAGTCGTCTACTTTTATACCAATAAGAAAGTTAGCCTAATAGCCGGTGGTGAGATCGAGGAATGATCAAGGCATACGTTGCAACGAGTCAAACTTGCCGTGTAGAAAAACGCTAGTTGGATAACTCTCAAGAAAACTGACAATAAGTAACAACTGCTAATCATGTTGCTGGATAGCTAGCAAACCTAGCAAAGGCAACTTGTAAGATACTAATATTGTCTGTGTTAGCTAATGTACGTTCTTCATAGGTAGCTGACGTAGCTTGATTAACTTATCTAATATTCAGACACCTGAAAAACGATCGATTTCAAATGACTTGTTAACGAGCTAAAATGGTTTCAAGTCAGCTTATTCAACATGGGTTTAAAATAAAATTTGATCGGAAAGAAGCATCATCTTAAAGCGGCATTTAACCAAGAAATCTAGCTAGTATGCTAGTTAGTTAGCTTAGCTAAGTTCCATCTTAACGTTACAAAGTAACTTAAAATAGTACAGGAGTACAATAAAGATTGCTTGCTTACCTAAATTAGGACAGGGAATGTCTCTTAATAGTATAACATTAAGAGTTTATTAACGTGATATCATATCTTCAATGAAAATTTGTGGCTTGTTATGTAGTTATTGCCATATTTTTCAATGGACTATTAGCTAAATTCCCAATGCTTCTTGTTGATGCTAGTTTCTTGTTCCGGGTCGTAAGGATTCACCTTACCGTACACCCGCTAAGGTGCACGCATCTAAAAAAAAAAAAAAAAAAAAACATCGTTTGAGGTGTTCGCAGAAACGCAGACCAAGCAAGCATGCGAGAGGTCATGTTTAGGGCTTTTCACCAGTATTCACGATTGGCATAAAACTTGCTTGCGTCACATGGGCAAGCGAAGTGGTTATTTTCTGCACATTCTCATGCGAGGGAAATTATGAATTACGCATGTGTTAGCTGACATGCACGTGCGGATTGAAGCTATACACTCGCGGAATAGACGTACTGGGGTGAAGATGTGCTCGGCGAGTGGAGTGGAACATGAACTTGAGGAGAATGTCGTCCCAGATGGTGCATACCTTATTTTATGACAACATTCTGTGAAGGAGTCTCTGTCATATGGTGTCTACTACACTCCCACATTTCGGGGTTTTGGGACTTCCTTAACCCTCAAGTGACCGAGTGGGGTTATTTCCCTGCTGGAAAAACCAGCATGGACCTGCACCAAAACACAACATATGCTGGTCATGCAGAGCCTCCAACAGGGGAGACAAGAACTTGTTTCCTCGTGTCTTATGATTGAAGGTCGAGTCGAATATATGGAAGAAAGTCGGATTAATTATAGACGGTGACGACAATGTCACCCATTGCTTTTTCTGAGTGCGACCAGTGTACCAGCATATGTTGTGTTTTGGTGCTGGTCCATTCTGGTTTTTTCAGCAGGGTTACGACCCCAGACGTAATATTTTAATGTGCCGTTTTGATATTTTAAATCAGAAAAATGTTTCCTTCCATGAGTTTGTCAAGCTATTGATGTGGCAAGGATAAATGACAGATATGTGGGGTCATTTATGACCTGAGAGATATAGGAGTGTTTTTGAGTTGATAAAAAGCAATCAGATGCTATATACCTCATCCGAAGCAAATTATCATTATTTTCTAGTAGAGATGGAAAATATGTTCTCAGATGGGGCACATTCCATCCATCAAATGACAATAACTTTCTTTGTCTGTTAATCAGGCCTATATGTCCGTTTTTCATTTTAAAATATTTTTAGCTCTTTAGTACTTTGCCCAGTTAAGATCAAATTCTCATAATTTGGTACTTGGACCAATATCTACCCTTGTGTAAATTTTGGTGCAGACAGCACTGCTAGTCTTTGGGGCTAAGTTGTTGAAGGACGGACAGACACAAAAACAAATTTAAACATAATTTCCTTGGCAGGGGTAAAAATAACTAAATCATGTTACTCTGGATCTGATGGGAAAGGTTTACTGCTAAACATAACGATTTAGTGAATAAAAGTTGACCATTACAATAAAATCAATGCCCATCAGGTCAAAAAACATATTTTCTGGGGTCATAGATACTCAGACACAACTTTATTCTTGGCACTCACAAAAAATCAATCAAAACCCTTAATTCATTACATTAGATTGTTTAACTATATCTCTCGTACTTATTTGAAGCTGTGTGGATATGATGAATACAAAAATAGTCATTAAAATTTAGTATTTTTTTCATTAAACAGAGTTATTTATGACCCCACGCGGTCCTTTTAGTCGTTAAAAACACTTGGTTGCTTGATAGTGAAAGACTGACCTTTATCCTGATTGAATACATGAATTCATATTTGTAATTCATAATATTTGTATTTTGTTCCTAACCTATGCTGGCAGGAAATGCTGCTATTAATGCCATTTATTTGGCATATTTTGTTCCCTATACTGTATACACTGCCTGTCCAAAAAAAAGTTGCTGTTTGGATTTAAATAAGCAAATACTCTAGGGCCTATGATTGAATCAGTATTGCAGTGATGAATATGTTTTAGCTGACAGTAATTTTTTTAATCCTGACTGATTCAGAGCTTAACTTCTCATTTCTGCAACAATCATGTCTGAAAATGTATCTCACGGTCATTGAAAGGATGTTACAGTGTTTCAGCAGGGCAAATTATTGGCCAGCATCAAGCGAAGAAAACAGCTAAGGACATTGCTCAAGTCACTATAATTTGGTCATGGACTGTCCAACTATGTAATAAAACCTGGAAGGATAGAGGTGACTGTCAACTTTACGGAAGAAATGAGTTCGAGAAAAATCATGACTGATCCTGATTGGAGATCACTAAAATGCTTGGTGAGGTCTTCATCATAAAAAAATCAACTCATGGCTATGTTTAATTATGAAGACAAGAGCATTTCTATGCACAACATGCAACAAGAACTTGGAGGATTGGGACTAAACAGCAGTGTGGCCACAAGAAAGCCACTTGTTAGTGAGGCTAATTTGGAAAAATATGACTTCAGTTTGTAAGGGAGCATAAAGATTGGACTGAGGAGCAATGGGAAAAGGTAATAACATAGCATAAATGAATTGAGACTCAGAGGGAGTTTCTTTGTACTATCGTGAATATAACTTCAGATACTCAATGACTCAATGGTATCTCTTTAATGAGTCCCAGGTCTCTTCAACAATATGGTCAGGCCTGTTCCAGACTCTTTGGGTGAAGCGAATAATGTGGTCTAATGAGTCCAGATTTACCCTATTCCAGAGCGGCGGGCATGTCAAGGTAAGAAAGGAAGCCCATGAAGCAATGCGTCTGTCATGGATAGTGCCCACTGTATAAGCCTCTGGAGGCAGTGTTATAATCTGGGGTTGCTTCAGTTGGTCAGGTCTTGGCTCAGCACTAAAATGAATTCAGCAGACTACCTGAATATACTGAATGACCAATAACCTATCAATGGACTTTTTAATCCCTCATGGCACAGGCATACTCCAGGATGAAAATGCCAAGATTCATTGGGCTCAAATTGTGAAAGAGTGGTTCATCGAGCATGAGGAATCATTTTCACACATGAATTGGCCACCTCAGAGTATGGACCTTAACCATTTGAAAGTCTTTGGGATGTGCTGGAGTGATTTGACTCACCTATTGTCTGTTCAATATCTTGGCCAAAAATGAATGCACATCTGGTTGGAAATAAATGTTGTAACATTGTATAAGATTGTTGAAACAAAACCATGAGGAATGTGTGTCGTGATCAAAGCTAAAGGAGGCCCAAGAAAATATTATTGCATGTGACTTTTTTGTAGACGGGCAGTGTGTTTTAAACATATTTGACTGTCTGCCAAGCCTTTGTTCTTAAATGTTTATTTTCTCATTTTGGAATACGGTTTGGAATTAGCAGTTTTGGGTTTAAAGAAATTATCATTATTCATAACACTATTTTTATTTAATTTTATTCTGATGCAGTGGCCTGAGTCCATTATAATTTGCTATCTGTATAGTCCAAGGTATTATTGTTCTTCTTACGAATGTTCTATCTATCAATCTACCGGTGTCCTCGCCATTGTTAAATTAATAATGCTGCATTTTACCTCTAGCAGGCATGGTTAAAAGCAATGCTTCTCATCCTCAGTCTTGGAGACCCCTGTGTATGTTTTTTTTTTCCAAGCACAAATGCAATTCTAAAACTGAGACAAACTTTACATTTTTCTTTAACCATCGCAAGCCACATTCTGTCAGGAATAGCTACATGTGCCACAAGAACATTAAATTTTCCCTATCAACTTGGTGCTTATTGTGCTATATTGTATTGTGTTATATTTTCAAACAAATGCATAGCATATAAAGAGATGGATCTTACCTGATAAAGACTGCTATGAATCAGTTGGCTCCCAATTAGGTCATTGAACTCTTGCTTAAGTTCGAATTTATTGCTGGTATGACTCATAACAAATGGCTTTGTCTGAATTCTCCATCATATAAATAATAATAACAATTTTCTATATAGCCCCTTTGTTGCACTAAATGTTGCTTTACATCTGACATGGAAATGAAAAAAATGAAATGAAAATATGGTGAACATGACATGAGAGTACAAAGTAAGTGGAATGAATAAAGATTATAATCATTCCTTAACATTGCTAAATGAAGTCATTGAATGTAGTACATGAGAGAGGAATAAAGAGAGCATTCTATCTGAAAGGTGTGTTTCAGTGTGTGATTTACATTGAGAAATGGCAGGTATTATCCTTAGTTTGTGGTAATGAGTTCAGGAGTTTGAGAGGCACCTCCAAATGCCCAGTCACTCATGCTCTGACTGCTTAGCACTTGTGAAATCAGTTGAACTGGACTCATAAGACTTGCAGAGAGTGGTGTGGATGGGAGTTGCACGACCTCAAAAAGATATTGAGAGGCAAGATTACGGAGCTCTTTGAATGTCATAAAAACCATTTGTTATGAACTTGAGATGATAGTGGAAGGCAATGTAGTTTATAGAGTGATTTAATGTGGGCTGTGCACCTGGTGTGAGGGGAATTCTGGACATACTGTAACTTAGTGAGAATTTTAAATGAAAGACTATAGAGGCTATGACAGTATGTAATTCAAGAGGTGATAAAGGCGTGAGGTAGTGTTTCTGCATGTTTTGGAGAGGAGGAATGCTTTGTTGCAGAGGTGGAAAAGCAGATTCCCTCACAGAATTTATTTGGGTGTCAAATGTGAGTGATGAATAAAAATGACACCAAAATTTGACTAGGGCCCCATCAAGCAAATGCTGTTTATTGACAGATGTTTTGGGTTTTAGCCTGTAACAATCAAGTTTTTTCAGTGATGAGTTTAAGAAAGCTGGAGCTTAGTAAGGGTTTTTAGAGCGGTGAAAAAGTATTTGCCCCTTTTCATATTTCTTCTATTTTTGCATATTTGTCACACTAAAATATTTTAGATCATTTAATTGGATCATTTAATTTTAAGATTTAATATTAGATAACCCAACAAAACACAATATGCAGTTTTAAACAATGATTTTATTTGAAGGAGAAAAGCTGTCCAACCCTACTTAGCCCTGTGTGAAAACATAATTTCCCCCTTAGTAACTAAATTGACCAATTAAACTAATGTAATTGATACTTGGATTCAATTTCACTATACATTATTACTGCCAGCCCCACTGAATTTAAATATCACTTAGGTACTGTCTGGCAATGCAAAATAGGCAAAAAGCAGCACCATGCTGCCATCTAAAAAAATTAAAGAACAGATGAGAAGCAAAGTCATTGACATTAATCTGTCTGGGAGGAGTTACAAAGTCATTTCTAAGGCTCTGGGACTCCATTGAACCAGGGTGAGAGCCATTATCGACAAAGGTAGAAAACATGGAACAGCAAAATTCCCTTAACTGTGCATCAATGACTCGTCCAGGAAGTCACAAATAATCTAGACTAACATCTAAGGAACTGCAGGCCTCACTTGCCTCAGTTAAGAACAGTGCTCATGATTCCAGATTAAGAAAAGGACTTCAGAAAATGGCATTTCTGGGAGAGCTGCTAGGCAAAAGCCACTGCTGACTAAAAATAACAGAAAGGTCTCGCATGTGCCAAAAAAACATCTTGTCGACTCCCAAGACTTTTATGATAACATTACGTGGACAGATGAGCCAGGAGTAGAACTTTTTGGAAGACATGGATCCTGTTACATCCGGTGTAAAGAGAACACAGCATTCCATTAAAAGAACATAATACCCACCGTGAAACACTGGTAGTGTGTTGGTCTGGGGCTGCTTTAGGACCTGGGTGCTTTCCGTAATTGATGGAACTATGAGTTATGCTTTCTACCAGAAAAACCTGAAGAAGAATATCAGCCATCAGCGTGTGACCTAAAGTTCAAGTACAGTTGGCTTACGCAACAAGACAATGATATGAAGCACACAAGCAAATCCTCTGCTGAATGGCTCAAAACAAACAAAATGGTTTTGGAGTGGCGTAGTCAAAGACTTGAATCCGACTGAGAAGCTGTGCTTGATTTTTCATGCCCAAAAACTCTCAAATGTGACTGAATTGGAGAAATTCTGCAATTTTTTCTTCGAGGCAAAAAACTCACTGCCAGTTACCGCAAATTATTGATTGCAATTGTTTCCGTCAAAGGCACCACAACCAGTTATTAGATTTATTTTTCACGTGGGTGATATTGGTTTTTAATGATTTTTCACCTTCTATAAATGAAATGATCATTTAAAAGCTGAATTTTGTGTTTACTAATGTCATCTTTCGCTCAGTAAATATTAGTTGGATGATTTGAAACATTTATATATAACAAAGAAGCAAAAAAAATAGAAGAAATCAGGGAGGGGGCAAATACTTTTACACAGCACTGTATATCAATCATACAATCTTTACTGAGGAGGAGGTGGGGGTGAATATATAGCAACGGTGACGCATCAGATAGATTAAACATTTATTGTTGAACAGCGGTTAAAATTGAAATGCATGAACAAATAACAAATTAGTGCAGCCACAGATCACAACATCAGAATAATAATGAAAGCAAAGTGTTAATGAAACTAATTATCTATAATGCATAAAATGCAATGATAAAGTATATCAATCAGGAAAATGAACATTGAAGTGCAGACTCTAGTTTTATTTGCACCAAATATAATGTTAGCTAACTACCGAAGGCTGGCTGGCAAGCTAGATCGCTAGGTCAGCAAGCTATATTTGGTGCATATAAATCAGTAAAAACAGTGAGTAGGAAGTATTTTGCTACTTAACTAGTGTTAGATCAGCAAGTAGTCATTAATTAACTACGCAGCGAGTTCAGTTACACATTTATAAGGCTGATTAGCTTGTTCACTAGCTATTGAGTTTTTACGGTAATGAACGTTGGCCAAAGATGCTGGTGCAAAAGTAAAATGATTTGAATTACCGTTGACTTTGGTCTAGAAAAACAACATCTGTAGTTACTCTAAAATATGACACAAAATCTCAGAATCGGTGGAGGCTTGAAAACAATGGGAAGTACTTCAAAAGCAGTGGCGTCGCCAAGGGGGGGGCCAGGGAGGGCACGTGCCCCCCCACGGACATGTCGTGCCCCCCCATGTGCTCCCCCATTTGAGATCCGTGAATAAATAAATAAATAAAGAGTATCTCGTTCACGAGCTCCCCCCCGCTCGACAAAACGAAGACAATCTCCCCCCCCGTCAACAAAATAAACGCGAAATACAATTTTTGTGCGCCCCCTCATCAAACTGTTGTGCCCCCCTTGTGCCCCCCCAGAATAAAAAGTCTGGTGACGCCACTGTTCAAAAGTGAATATTTAAAAAAGTCTGTGGGTAAAAAGAATGTGAACTTTTGCTTCTGACATCAGCGTGATGTGCTGCTCTATTATGGTCCAGACAAGGACCCAAATGCAGATTCAGGGTACAATCCACATGGGAGTATTTAATAACAGGAATACGGTAATAGAAGGGGGAAGGATGATAGCACGGAACAGTTGAGGGGCAGCCCAGCTAAATTGTTGGACTGGATAGCGTGGGGGCGTGTGCACAATCAGGCCAGTGGCTGTCCCAGGGCAGAAGCCAGGTGGTGAATCACCCTCGCAGAAGCAGGACTGCTTGGCAGTAGAACTTAAGGGTCCAGTTTGAACGCATGAACGTATGGCAGCTTTGAAGGTGTTCCTTATAAACTGACTCGGAGGAACAGACAAAAACAATGGATTAACAAGAACATGGTCCCAATCCTTGGGCCTGATACAAAGACTTGGGAGCTTTTTCCTGTTAATAAGACTCCAAAAGGTAATTAGATCGTTATCATTTATTTATCAAAATGGAAGAATTTAATACTGGAAGACAAAAACTGACTGGAAGGCTTAGTAGGGTATAAAGCATGACAATCGAGTGACCTCACCGGCATCGCAATAAACTTACAGTATTTTCAAATCAATAAAATACCCAAACACACACACACAACCAGGTGTACACTGGCTATAATTTGTCACAATAACATGGATGCTTAGCCTACACTTGTGAAGAATTTAAGCAAGTTGGGCAATTAATGACACAGTAAGCAAATATTTCTGGCTATAGCGTTATTATTTTGACATAGCATCAGCTAGTTAGCCTTTAAAACCGATAGTAATACATTTCTTACGATTAGTTAAGTATTATGTTATGGTATTGGATTGTGATGTGCATACAGTAGTGCGCAGCGATTATACACCACTACTTTTGTTTAAAAGGGTCTTAATGTATTACTTCTCTATAATTGTTTTGGTGAAAATATATTGAAAATACTATTATTGGCAATGAGAGCTGAGAAAAAATATTTCCACAAGTATACAGAGGTAAAAATATGGGAAATAAACAAAAACACTGAAAGCATCAATTTTCATAACAATTGAAAGCTGTCACAATTTTTTTTTTGACTCTTGTATAGCCTGAATGCATGTTTGAAGGCTAAGATGCTAAGAAATTTGTTTAAACTGGTTTAAGGCAACATTATTCTGCAAGATGACCTCTTATGGTCAGTTGTGCCAGTATATAAGGTGACATGAACTTTGAGCCGTGTCACAGTGTTAAACACGATGGCACGACGGCAGGAGCTCTCTGAGATTGTTCATAGCTGCATTATGGCCTTACATGATGGTGAAGATGTTAAATGCTGCCAGGGCATTGTAAGAAACATCATCAAGTGTGTCAAAGAGACCAGTTCCCTGAAAACTAGTGGCAATAGAGGTGCAAAACAAAACAAGTTAATTGCCTCTGATGTTTGTTATCTGTGTATGACAAGTGAATAAAAATCATCTGCAAACAGCAGAGATGCAATCCTGAGGCCACCAAACTGGACATCCTCCAAGCCTCAACTGTGCCTTGACAACCTGTCCATGAAAATCATGAAAAAAATAGGTGACAGGGCACACCCTTGGCAGAGTCCAACACCAACTGGAAACGAGTCCAACTTATTGCCAAGAATGCGGAGACAATTCCTGCTGTGGTTGTACAGGGATGGGATGCCTCGAACTAACAGCCCAAGAGCTCCAAACCCCCACAGCACCCCCCCCAGAATACCTCGTGGGACACTGTCATAAGCCCTCTCCAAAAAGGACTCCAAAAAGTCCACAAAACACATGTAGACTGGATGGGATGGGCAAACTCCCGTGACCCCTCCAGTATCCGTGCAAGGGTAAAAAATTAGTCCACTGTTCTACGGCCAGAATGGAACCTGCTTTGTTCCTCCAGAATCCAAGGTTCGACAATCGGGCAGAGTCTCCTTTCCAGCTCCCTAGTATAGACATTCCCTGGGAGGCTGAGTAGTGTGATCCTCCTATAGTGGGAGCACACCCTCTGGTACCCCTTTATTATTATCCCCCGCCCCAAAGTGGATCGGGGGATATTGGAATGGCGCTCGTCATTCCGTCCATCATTCTGTCCATTCGTCCGTTCGTCCGGGTTTTCTCGGAAACTATTGCACCTACGAGAATGAAATTTTGTATGTGGCCAGTACTGATGACCCTACTGCATGAGTTAATTGACAATTGATTCAGAGAAATTTATTTTTGGACAGAGTTATGGCCCTATTGACTCAGTTCGTGGGGACTTAATGGTCCTATTGAATATGGGTGATTGCAATGTTTCTGGGACAAGTTCTCTCAGCAACTATTGCACCTTCATGGGTGAAAATTTTGGTGCCAGTACTAAATTATTGAATGAGGTGACCAGAAATTTATTTTTACAGAGTTAATGGACTTAAGTGTATTTTGAATGAGTTCAGCAACTAATTGATTGACCAGTACTAAATTTATTTTTCGACAGTTGCAGTCATGGCCCTTGACTCTGAACTTGGTGTATGGGTGTTTAGTGGGGACAAGACCCTATTTGAGTTCGGCAACATGGATGGAAATTTTGCACCGTCATGGGGTGGCCAGTACAGATGACCCTATTGAATGAGTTTGACAATTGATTCCGAGAAATTTATTTTTACAGAGTGATGGCCCTTGACTCTGAACTTGGTGTATGGATGTTGCAATGGGGACAAGTTTTTTCGGCAACTATTGCATCTATGTGGATGAAATTTTGTGTGTGTGGCCAATAGTGTAATGACCCTATTGAATGAGTTTGAAAACTGATTCAGAGAAGTTTATTTTCATGGACTGAAACAAGTCTGTCCTGGAATGCACATCTTCCTGCATCAGAGGTATCTATTATGTTCCTTCATTTTATTATCTCCTTGCATATGTTTCAGTGGATGCTGTCATTGCTCTGTGTTTTTTTTTTTTTTTTTTTGTATGAATATGGAATCTCCCGTGACCATTCTTACCGTGGCGGGGAATATTGGTGACAATGTTGGCTTGTTAAAATGGGAACCACCACCCCAGCCTGCCAGTCCAAGGGTTACCAGAATTTCATACCTAAATAATACATAAGAACAAAAAAATAAAAATGACATTTTGTGGAAAATAACCTAATTTATAAACCTATGGGTAAAATAAATAAAACTGCATAGAATTTTCATTTCTTTAATCAGGACGGAGTTGGATTTTTTTGACATTGTGCATAATCTTAATAATTTCCCTTTTTTAATGTCAAGTTTGTTTTTATAAATCAGAAATCTGCAAAGAAAGTGATCTTTTTTTTTTTTTTTACGTATCTTTTTTGTGCCTATGCACCGTTCATAAATGAGGGCCCTGGGCCTTCAGCATCTCAGAGTGAGTCTTTTCCATCCCCAGTGACTTGCCACTGCGGAGCTTTTTGACTACCTCAGTGATGTCCACCAGAGAAATGGGCAACGACTTATTCGAGTCTTCCATATTTCCCTCCTCCATGGAGGTCGTGTCTGTCAGATTCAGGAGTTCAAAGTGCTCCTTCCACCGCCAAAAAATATCCCCAGATCGGGTCATCAGTTCCCTACCCGTGCTGAAAACAGCCTGGGCAAAGCCCTGCCTCCCCTTCCTGAGTCATCTGACGGTTTGCCAAAACCTCTGTGAGGCCACCTGAAAGTCTTCTCCATAGCCTCATTGAACTCCTTCCGAGCTCATGTTTTTGCTTCTTTGACCACCGCAGCTGCAGTCTTTCTAGTCCGTTGATACCGGTCTGCCGAGTCTGGAGTTCCCTGGGCCAACTAGGCCCAAAAGGTCAGCTTCTTCAACTTGACGGCTTCCCTCACCGCTGGTCTCCACCAACGGGTGCCTGAGTTGCTGCCACGACTGGCACCAACAACCTTCAGGCCACAGCTCATAGCTGACACTTCCACAATTGAGACTTTGAACAGGGTCCACTCAGACTCCATGTCCCCAGTCTCCCCCGGGATGAGGGAAAAGTTTTTACAGAGGTCTGAGATGAAAATCATCTGAACAGTGTCCTCTACCAAACGTTCTCAGTCAACCCTCACAACATATTTAGGTTTACCCGGTCTGTCCGGCAGTCTTCCTTGCCATCTGACCCAGCTGACCACCAGGTGGTGATCAGTTCACGGCTCTGCCCCTAGCGTCCAAAACATATGGCCGCAGATCAAATGATTACAAAATCAATCAGCGACCTTTGGCAAAAGGTGTTCTGCTACTAAGTACACTTATGAACATCCTTGAACATGGTGTATGTTATGGATAATCCATGACTAGCATACAAATCCAATAACAAAACACTGCTCGGGTTCAGATCAGGGAGGTCGTTCCTTCTAATCACTCCCCTCTTAGTGTCTCAATCATTGCCCACCTGAGTGTTGAAGTCCCCCAGCAGAACAATGGAATCCCTTGTAGGAGCCTTTTCCACGACCCCGCCCAGGGCTGGAAGGCTGGATACTCCGAACTGCTGTTGGGCGCATAAGCACAAACAACAGTCGGAGTTTTCCCCTCCACAACCCACGAGAGCATTGCAGAGAACCTCTTACTCACCACGGTGAACTCCAACACAGTGGCACCCAGCCGAGGAGAGCATCCCCACGCCTGCGGACCACCTCTCACCTCGGGCAACTTCAGAAAAGGAGAGAGTTCAATCCCCATCAAGGAGTTTGGTTCCAGAGCAAGAAATGTGCATCGAAGTGAGTCCGACTACACCTAGCCGGTACCGCTCAACCTCCCGCACAAGCTCCAGCTTCTTCCCCGCCATTGTGGTGAAGTTCCATGCCCCAAGAGCCAATTTCCATGACCAGAACGCCAGGGCCTCTGCCCCCGTCTGCCACACAGTGCACAAGGCACCAAAACCCTACTCCTCTCTTCATGGGTGGTGAGCCCATGAAGAGGTGGCTCCCTGTCACCTTTTCAGGTGAAGCCTGGCTGGGTCCCGGGAAAAACCTGGCCACCAGGCGCTTGCTTGCAAGCTCCCCTCCCAGGTCCGGCTCCAGGAGGGGGTCCCGGCATCCCTATTCCGTCGAGGTTCTCATATTTCTGGACGGCCACGGCATAGGAGTCTAGTGAATCGCATTTTGTCTGGCCCCTCACCTGGGACCAATTTGCCATGGGAAACCCTACCAAGAGCAAATACTCCAGGCAACATAGATCCCAAGATCCTAGAGGTATGCAAATTCCTCCATCACAATAAGGTAGTGATTCTTTGAGGATTGGAAAATTCCAGATGGTTTTTTTTTTTTTTTTTTTTTTAAAGATTCCACAACATTTCCAGTCTTTCAGTACCACTGTCCGAATTGTCCTGGAACATGTTGAATATTTACAAAAATCAATGCATTTGATAAGGAGATTTTTTTAGTTATGCTGCTTTCAAATAAATATAGGTAAAACACTTAATAGGTCAACAAGAATTGGTTTTATTTGCAATTTAGATACTGTCCCATTTCCTATGGAATTGAAGTTGTAAAACGGATTTCATTCATGAAAAATTTTAATCATAGTAATATCATTAAACTGCTCCTCATGAGTATTACCCACACCCCTCATGAATAAACTGTCTATCCGCTCTTTTCAAATTCAGCGAATAATGCAGATTTCTGATTAAAACATCAAGTCACAAACATCATGGTGAACTGAACTGAACCTTCTGTGAAGGTCATTTTTGCATGACTCAATAAAAATAGAAAAAGGGGGGGATAAGTACATAAGTATCAAAAAGATGAAGAATAAATGAAAAATAGATGACTTCATGAACAGAGAATAGATTTTAAAAATGATAATTATTGCTATTAACCATCTTGGAGAGTTTTTTTTTTTCATCAGAAAGGATTTATATGCTTGTGAAATTTATTGAGAAAAAAAGAAGCTGGTAACATTGGTGACCCTTCATTCTGTATATTTATTTGTTTATGTTGCATTTTTATTGGTTACACATTATAGCGCAACTTCCTGGAGCAATTGAACGTCACCACCCGGATGGTAGATACGTCAGTCCCAGGAGCATGCAGTGACGTCAGTGCGGAAGGTGGCGTGGTGACGCTGGTCGATTTGACTTGATAGTGGATGTAGGGACCGAACGGAATGGGAATGGAAGTGCGAAAATATAAACGTGTGAACGATTTCTGCAAGGATGGAACTGTATGAACGATATGCATGTTAATTGCTTTGTATTATTTTGTATGGCTTATTGCATTTTACTTGCTTTATCTTCACATACATTAAAGGGACGATGCACATGCATCTGTTCTAAAATGCAAGGGCTGATGGAGACCTGAAATTGCAACGGCTTTTTTTTTCCAGCAAATAACGGCTAAATAAATAAACAGTGTTCTTAGGAAGAATACGTGGTCCTGTTAGCTTTTTGAGAGCCATCTTATTTTTTTGTTTGCTTATAATGGTTCAGTTAGTCCGTTGCACATTTTTGATGGGCTCTGGAGGAATTTTGATGGCTGCGATGAGATGAGAGAAATGAAATAGTCGACGAATGAATGAAGAACATCAACATCGTTGGCTAACTTAAAACGGGAACGGTAATGAAG
Organism: Gymnothorax javanicus; assembly: GCA_029692085.1. Classification (NCBI taxonomy): domain Eukaryota; kingdom Metazoa; phylum Chordata; class Actinopteri; order Anguilliformes; family Muraenidae; genus Gymnothorax; species Gymnothorax javanicus. The sequence goes on along the minus strand of CM056194.1, from coordinate 160,955,362 downwards.
ATTCAGCATTTTTCTTGCCCGAGGATAACTGCATGCGGTGCAGCTGGTTGACATTGCGTTCTGGAGAGGTATCAGATTTTTAAAGTAAATACCAGTAGGCGTTACGGCAGAGCACGGAGTTCTAATACGCTGCATTTCAGAACGAGTGGATATTGAAGGGTCATTTGGAGATCAAGCACTTGCAACCCCGGTATACCCCTCCCACGAACACAAGCGCACCGCGGTCTTAAGCGAAGGAACCATACTTTTGTGCCTTTTGTGCATAATTGGAATTTAATAGTTACTGTAAATCACAAGAGTCTTCTGTCATTGCCGTGACGATGCTGTGGTGTTGGTAACGATCGAATGCATAAGTAGAAATGGAAACTGTACAGTGCATATTATTTTTTCGTTTACGAAATGTATTGGGTCAAGTTCAGTATTACTCCATGGATTTAATGTAGAAAAAAACATATAACGAGCAGGATTGAAAATCATGTTCGGAGGGCAATCGAATCTCGAAAAGCTCACTTAACCACTTTCTGCCATCAAGAATTCCCACAGCCGTGCGAAAAGGGTTGGAGGGGGACCAGCATCAGGACCTAAAGTTGGATAATTCAGCTTCCCTGTCAGGACCATTACGATCTATACAGCAACATGGGGTAAGTGGCCTTTAGAATAATCTGGGATACATGAATTTTGCCGTCTTCAGGGAACATTGTTTTATGTCGAATTGTACTTGTTGCTGTTGGTATAACAGCCATAATCAATGGCTGTTTGTCGACATCCGACGTAAATGACCCTGGCGTCGTTTAGCCTGCTTGGTTTGTGAATTAGAACATTTAGATCTCCATGTTACCTTCATGCGTGGAACTGAAAAGTGCCGGCAACATGTATTATATATTTGTCTTGGTGTTTTTGCCACACTATTAAATTAGATTAATACTTTAAGGAATACTTTATTTACTCTATTCACATCTCCCATCCCATCGCGCCATTTATCATATTAAATGGACCAAATGCTTTCATTGACAATTACCATGCCTCTTGAGATGTAATTCAATGAGTTTAAACGGATTATCATAAAGAATTGCACGAAGCGTAGAGGGCGATTCACTTAGCAGTGGACTCGCGGTGTTAATTGATAGAAAAAAAAAAAAAAAAAAGAGCCATCAATTTGGTCGTCATATAAACGTTCTGAAAATTTGACACTTAGGTTTCGAATGAGCGCTTTTTTTCTTCCGAAGCGTTCTGATTTCCATTTTAAATGTGTAGCTACTCGTTGGAACAAATTTGAAATATTTGATCTTGGTTTTAATTTGTCTGTTCAATTCAGCTTTATCTGAGAGATTCATATGATTAATCGAACCACTTACGTCTGAACATTTTTTTTTTTGGTTATGCTATTCTTTTCACTATGCTGACTGCTAGAAAAGCTTCCTTACGCAATGTGTCCTGGGATAGGGTCAAACTGTCATAATCGGTTGTCTTTGTCTCTCAGTATGGAAGCATAAGCTGTGTTCTGGAATCTCATTGCTAGTAGTATTTCAAGTGCTTATTTTAGCATTAATGTAACTTAAATAAGAGGATACATTATCTGGACAAGGTTTTTTTTTTTTTTTTGACAAAAGCTGACGTCAGCCAGGTTGTTCCATTGACCTGATAGTAGCAACAATTAATTTCTTTTCTTAGGTTCTTCAATTTCAGCCTCTTCTATAAGATATAAAGGATGGTATGAAGTTGCATAAATAAGCCACGAAATACATTACAATAGAAATTAATGACCTAACCTCACACTTCTTTTCCTGGGAGAGCTTTTTTGAAGATTGTCACAATAATGAACCAACATTAAGATGGTAAAGCATGTGTATGCAGGGGGGTTATGTACTACACTCTGTGTGAATATTTTATATAGAATTTTACATCAATCAATATGTATTATGGAAAGTTTTCTGCGGAAGCCGTTACCCAATACAAAACATGGGTGGCTGTAGAGTGAGGCGATGGTGATGAAGGTATTTTTTAAAGAATCACTGAATCTGCTGTATGATGTTTTCCTGGTCTCTCATTTTCTCTTGATAGTGTGGGCTTGTACAATTTTTCGCTATGAGCTCGCCCATTTTATCAAAGTGAGACACTTTATTGTGAGTGGCAACATTTGTCAAGTCCTCATTTTTTGCTGAGTGCATAGTATTTTTCCTAATTTCTGCAACTGCTGAATGTAAATTGATACATATAAAAAGTACTGTTTGCTTGGATTCAGGAATTAAATTTTTCCTAGAGGTCACAGTGCAGATATTGAAGTGACCCCCCCAACCCTGTTCTGGCATCAGCACTGATCCCAGGTGAACTTCAGGTATTTCTTCTTCCACAAATTGGACGGCCCCTGTTTTCAGATATTCACCTACGATCCTCCATGAACCTCTGGAAATATTTGCTTGAATAGTCAAATGATTTTAATCCAATCATGCACAAATCTCACTTCACAATGAAATGAGTCCTGTTTTAAAGCCTTTGAAGACAGTCCTTGTGAAATGGATGTCATTGTTAGTGTTCACTTATGTTGAACGAGGTTATCATTTACATGAGGAATAAGGAAATGTGGACATTACTTAATATCTCTGGCGTGTCACTTAGGCGCTCAGATATATTGAGGTAACCTCCCTCCCTACCCCCCCTTTCTGAAACCTGATCCGCTGTAGCTTTGCTGTCCATTTCCTGGGACAGTCATAGGTGTGTTAGAGACAGATTGCGGTAGTTGACAAGCACATTTTATGTACGATGCATCCCATTTTGTCATGGTCTTTGACTGCCTAAACACAGGACTTAAGACGTAGATCTGATTTTGAAATGCATACTGATGTGAATCATATCAGGAGCTAGTCCGGCCCAGATTCTGTTGATATGTATGTAATGCTCCTGCATGCCTTTGATTTTGTCACCAGCATTCCTCTGACAAATGACATCTCATAATAAACATAATGGAGTCACATGATACCCTGTTTAAGAGCTAACCCTCTTGAGCTCACTGATCACTACTAGTGGTAGAAATATAATGTCAATGTAAATACTATGCAGCACATAAAAATTAACTGCGAATAGTGACTTATATCAGATGTAGAGAAACTTAAGTTTGTCACCTGCTGAACATATAAGTGTACACTTGATCTTTGTTTTCTCCTGATGGCATGAATGCCATACATTCTGTCTATGGCTGTGAATGCACCTTGCCCAATAAACTGAAGATAGCAGATATAGTTCACTCGAGGATCACTTTGTTGCTGCTCCCCTATTTTATTCAGCAATCATTCAGCATTTTCAAAGTATGATGCATCTTAGAAATATTGCTGTATGGTACCAGACTTTGCCTGTGGTAAGTATAGATTTGACTGCGTGAAAACTGTTAGATGACTGTGAAACATCATAGCTCATGAGGAAGGGTTTAATTTGGTGGAGCAACCCTCATTGTACTTATCGTTGATGATAGAACTTCCTGTAAAGTCATCATATTTACATAGACTGGTGCTATTGCACAGATTTGACTATTGGAGAAAAGAAGGTGTCACTGCACTTGGCTGCCCATATGGAATTCCTTATTGCATTTATGAATGATTTTGCAGAGATGGGATAGACCTAATGAAGCCTGAAGGAAAATGGGGAAAATAATCTGTATCATTAATGCTTTCCGATTATGAAAATTATTATGTTAGCATAGTGCTGTGCTGAGTCTTATAGTGCATTTTCAGCCACAAACATTAGCAAGGTAGTGCGGATAAATATATCCTTTAGATGGGTCAAAACATGATTTATTTGAGCTTTACAAAACACTATTATAAATTGATGTTATTACATCCTTTGGAGTGCTGCCATAGCATGTCTAGATAAGCCTGGATTATAGTATGGAAATGCATTTCATTTTAGTTAACAGATTTTATGTGCAGTGCTGTCTGTCCTATATGGCTTGTTTGAAGGTTTTTACAGTAGCAGCACCAAATACAAATATATTCAGAACAATGCAGGTAACGCATTCAAAAGCGACATGAACGTCGTTCGAATTTGAGCGGTAAATATGAAAAAAAATGAAGACAATTATGTATTTTTCTAATGAGGGAATTTGAAATAAAGCGACTCTTATAATTGCGCGTCAAGTTTTGGTCAAGAGTCCAAACCTTGAATTAATTAGCTGCATCTGTCCAAACACACCTTAGTAAGCGTAGAAGAATGCCAAACCAGAGAAAAATGTCAAAACCACGCGTTGAACAAAAGGAATGCTGCAAATACATACTGGTACAGGTTTGATGGGAAAAAAATTGTAATCAAAAACCAACCAATAGACAATATTAAACATTTGCAGGAGGGGCTTTACCGGGAGAAGTCCTGAGGAACCTCACAGCTGGCTACTCATTGCCAGGCAGCTGATGAATTACTGTTTGTAAGTCCGCACAGGGGCGCACTGCTTGGGGTTCTGGCTGTCAAATGCATAAAGCGCCTTGAAGCAGGTATCGGCTGCTCCAAGTGATGCCCTGGCCTGGTCTTCGTGGCCTCCCTCAGAAAGTCTGGCATGTTTGTTCCAACATGTGAATTAGAAAGAAAAAAGTGCTTTAAAACAGAACATTAATTACTGGTAGGGATATGCATGACTCAAAATTCTATGTTGGATCAATTTATCTGTAGTGACTGTGGTCGACTCTTCAGTTAATTTGTGTTCATCACGTATTTACTTTTGTCCAGTCATGTGAGGGATAACGAAAGAGCGGCCAGGCATTGCGCAGGTTGAATTACTTGATGTGGAGGAAAAATATGTGATTTGATTTAGAGATGAACTGTCTCTTTAACCAAGAAGCAACAATAGACCAAGTGATTACGCTAGACTTGAATGAGCAGGGTCTAATTAAAAGTGACATTATGATAAACCATATTGCATAAACAGAGAGAAGTTAAAACTGACAGGCTAAATGAATGTAATGCTAGCCAACTAGCTACTGTTAGGTTACGTTACTCTGGCTACCTAACTTAGCGTTAGGGTTAGCTAGTGCAAATGCGGTATTCAAGACATCCTGGGAACTGGGAATAGTCCAAAGCTCCACTAGCTTGGAACAGTTCTCTTTAACGCCTCTTGGAAGCTTCAGTATGATTTCTGAACTCCCAGTTAGCCAAGAGACTGTATGTGACATCATAGCACGATGACAGACAAACTATAAAGGTCTGTTTTTTAGTTGAGTATTTTCTTTGATGATAAGGAAATACAGTAGTGTGCAGTGATGATCACACACTTGACAAAATGATGATAAATCAGAAACCAAGTACTATTCAAGTATTTATTTTATGTAATATTGGATCATATAGATGAAAATAAGTAAACAGATAACAATATATAGTAAAAACAAAAATAGTAATGTCTTTTTTGAGAGAAATGTCAAAATCTGGTGTGGCCACCCTTTGCTTTGATTACAGCATTTAAAGGTGCACAATGCAAGTTTGTTTACTTTCTGCGCGATTATATTTTTGTCTCAATTCGCCGACATCTCTCCACGATCTGCTGGCTGCCTGCCCCTAAATTCACTGTAAAAAAAAACCCAGGCTCTGGAGACGGCACAGGCTTCACAAACTGAAAATAAACATAAGGGGCACAGGCTGTGCCCCATAACATAACAAACCGTCCCGGCCAATCACCGACAAGAGTTGACAGTTATGGAAGCATGGGAAGGAGGGAACTATTGGAGGGAGGGGCGGGCTACCTCTGTTTTGTTTGAGTTCGAATGTCAACAGAAGTGAAAGTAAACAAACTTGCATAGTGCACCTTTAACCCTCTCCAGGCTCATGCTGCAAATTTGCAACAATAAATCAATTGATGACTGATTATAAAATATAAAGACCACAAGGGAAATGGTTTGATAAAGTTACCCTTCCAGCTCAGTATTGCAAAAATACAACGTTAGTTCCACCGGCAGCCACTAGAAGTCACCACTATCTCATTGCAAAATGGAAGCTTCCATGGCGACCAAAGTTTGCTGAGAGTAGGTCTGCATTTTTGAGGTAAGTATCGCGGATATTTTATTAAGATCGAAAAAAAAGTTGTGTAGAATGAAAAAGTAATGCTTGTAGATGATAATAAACCATAAATGATAATATGCAACAACCTCAAAATCCTTCAAAATGTGAGATATCTAATTCTGACCAATTCTGTTAGTTATTTTAGTGTATGAGAACTATTCTCCATCTCAAAATAATAAATTGGGCTGGAGAGGGTTAAACTTTCAGGCGTAGTTTTCACATTTTTTTATTTCCTCACTCGCTAAAACTTTCCATATGGTTTGAAATTCATTCCAAAGAGATTCTTTCAATGTTACAACAGATTTGCTCAATCGGATTAAGGTCTGGATTTTGAGCAGGCCAAATCATAACTTTTATGTCACCAGATGTTTCTTTCTGACTGAGATAATTCTTGCACAATTTAGAAGTGAGTTCAGGGTCATTATCTTGTTGAAAGTAAAATCCCCGACCAATCAGTCTCTTTCCAGATGGCAATAAGTGCCTCACAAGGATGCTGTGATACTTCTTTTGATCTATGATTCCATTAATTTTTATGAGATCACTGGTTCCTTTTGAGCAGACTGAACCCCAGACCATAATATTACCACCTCCATGTTGCACTGAAGAGGTTAAATAGTCCTTTTTGAAATGCTCTCCAACTCTACGGTGCTCAAAAGTTCTGCACTTGGGTGAGAAAATTTTGAATTTTGATTCATCGGTTCAAAGGACCATTTCCCAGTCCATTGGTGTCCAATCCTTGAATTTCTTGGCAAACTCAAGTCTTTTTTTGATGTTTCCTGCTCTTGACAGCAATATGACCAATAAGACCATTTTCATACAGGCGTCGGGAAATAGTATATCTTGATACTTTCATCTCTTCACTTCTGGGGCTATTAAAATCATCATGGAGTTGTTGCGCTGTCAACCACCGTTTTTCTTTTTTTTTTTTTTACTTGTCATACACAGATTACGAACATCAGAGGTGCTTAACTTCCATTTTGCACCTCTATTGCCACTAGTTTTCAGCGAACCGGTCTCTTTGAAAGGCTTGATGGTGTTTCTTACACTGCCATGGCAGCATTTAATGTCTTCAGCATCATGTAAGGCCACAGTGCCACTACAAATAATCTCAAAGAGCTCCTTTTGTCATGCCATCGTGTGTAACACCGTCACACTGCTCAAATTTCATATACTGGATTCTTCTATACTGGAATAACTGGCCTTCAGAAGCAATTTTGCAGAATAATGTTGCCTCAATCCAGTTTAAACAATTTTTTAGCATCAATAGTCTTGGAATTAGCCTTCAAACATGCATTTAGGCTATGCAACAGTCACAAAAAATTCCCACACTTAAACTGTTATTAAAAAATGGATGTTTTCAGTGTTTTTGTTAATTACCCTTATTTTTACCTCAATATACTTGCGGGTTTTTTTTTTTTTTTTTTTGTTCTCATTACCTACAATAATATTTTTCAATACATTTTCACCAAACAATTATAGAGAAGTAATTAGAAGAAAGTGGTGGAGTATAATCATCACTGCACACTACTGGTAGTCAATATTACACTTTTGGGATCACAGTTACCACGTAGTTGGACCAAAAAAAAAATCCTGTGTTTCCATTAAATCCAACCATAATCTTTGTTTTCTGTTTGATCCAAATACTGATAATTTTTTTCAGTTTTACAGATACGGATACCTGTCTGCTTTACATCCTTAAGGAACAGATTTTTTTTGTCTGCTTGATTTGTCATTTGGTGATACTGCCTTATAAGAGATAAGGCTACTATGTTGAATGAGGTGCATCCTGTTGAAGGATTAGGCAGTTGATATATCACAAGGAGAAAGCGTGTACTGGCCAAATGGGAGGAGGTCAGTGCTTAGCATCAAACAAGACGTAGCACACTAGAAACTGAATTAAGCGCTACTTGCTCAATATTATAACAGTGTGTACAATGCCTAAAATCATTAGAGCTCTTAATGTCAGTTCATGTATTTTTTAAACCAGTGTTTTTCACCAAGCTTTTTTTTAACATTTTCAAAGGAAGGAGTTTTGTTGTGTGCAGGAACATAACATGCCTAAGGGATACACTTGGTATGAACTGAAATTAAATCTTTGAGCACAAGCTACTGCATTGAGGCAAAATGAAATATCCAATTACTTGTGGAAAGAAATACAGAGCTAATGGTACATACACAAATAAAGAAATTATTATTTTTTCTGCTTGTTGAAAAAGCATTCAGGGTAACAGGGAGGGCCCTGGATTGGGACAGGTTTTGGGGATTGACAATTCAGTGTTCGTATTCTTTATATCAATTTACATCTCCTTTCGGGCACTTTCACACTAGGTACGATTGTTCCACACCGTGCCACAGTATGATTGTCCCCCCTCCCCTCTCCCCTCGCTCCCCTTATTTTATCCCAAAAATTCTTAATACATTTTGCAAATACAAACTGAACTTTTGGGTACCAGAATGATCAAAATCAATTGATTTTTCAACCCACCTGGTGGTGCCTAGTGCTCTCTGTCTGGTCAGGTCAGCATAGCAAAGGTGTGACTCTCACAAAATTTTGCTGGACGTTAGCCAGAACAAAGATTGAAGATGGAGACATGCAACTGGAGAAACATATCATAATATTACAATAATGTTGTATTGCGACTTCAGTGTCATGGTAATATATTGTGGGGCCTCTGGCGATTCCCACCGCTAGTGACAATCAGTTCACCTTACCTTTGAATTCATGCTCCTACTCCTCTGGGTGCAGGAAGATCAGCTGGAATGAGGAATGCAAAAAAGGGAGCATCTGGCAAGACACTATTAAAGAGGTTTGATACAAAGGAAATATGCTATGTGAGAATGAGACTGAGGTTACAAGCAGTTCACATTTCCTTTTAATTAAGGCAAGCATGCATTACCTTCTCCTCTGAATGCAAGGAGATCAGCAGGAATGCTGAATGCAAACAGAGGAACATCCAGCAAGACACTGTCAAAGTTGCTTGATACAAAAGGAATATGCTATGTGTGATAGAGTGTGTGGCCACGAACCTGATACATTTCCTTCGAATTCAAACAAGCATATTAGACTTCCTCATCATCACACTGGGTGATTAGCAAGCTTGCTGAAACCAGACAGAAGAACATCTGGCAAGACAGCATTAGAGACCTGATACAAAGGAAATATGTGATATGAGATATGTAACTGTGTGTGGTGACAACCATATCACATTTCATTTGAATTTATGCAAGCATGCATGACCCTCTCTGGCTGCAGGGAGATCAGCAGACTTGCTGAATGCAAACTGAGGAACATCTGACAAGACACTGATCAGGAAGCTTCATACAAAGGGTATATGCTATGTGAGGAGCCTATGTTGCGACATGCATGTCTCATTTCCTTGAATCCATGAGTCCATGCAATCATGCGTGACCTTCTCATCTGAATTTGGAGGGGACAGTGGCATGCTGAATGCAAACAGATAAACATCTGAAAAGGCACTGTTATGGTGACTGAATGCAACGGAAAATATTTTATGAGAGCGTGCAAGTTTTCCTGAACTGAATGAGAATGCATACAACTCAAAATTGGTAGTGCAGGACAAAGCTACCCAAAAGAAATTACGCTAGCGTAGTCTTAAGATTTGAGGCTGATGTTTGAAGCTGCTTGGAGCCAGAGATGACATGCTCGCATATACATAGTGCTATTACCCTAATTCAAGCTAGTGGCACCAAGGGTAGTGGGTATAAGATGTATTCAAAGTAGGCATCATTCTAGCAGTCTCACATTATGAAATTTTGTTCAATCAAGTGTTGGCTAATTATAAAAACAAGCATAAAAAAGAACATGCATGAATTGCTGTCAGCAAGGAGACCGCATTCTTTTTGATTGTGCATCCTGTTTTGCTGCGAAGCACGAAACTCTTTTGCAAGGCTTTTGCAGATGCTGCTTTAGACTACTCTGGCGACCATCATCCAAATTACAGAATAATAATCCAGAACTAGCATATAAAATTCCAATTGCCATTATCATGACCCTGGCAAATTTGGTTTTATAGTCTTTTTATCTTTTCATCACAATCGTGTGATCATGCTGGAGAAACGTTGTGTCATTAAAGGAGCAATATGTAAGAAATGTATGTTGATTAATCATGAAATGGCCCTGATAGATCACCAGACATTAAGGAATGATGTTAATTTCAAATACTTATATCGCTGACAACAGTAGTCCAGCCAAAATATTTTCATTACAAAAGCGAAGTTGCAGCCCACAACTAATGTTGATGTTTTCATTTTGTGTTTTGGCCTGTTGCGCCGCCCTCCACCCATCTCCCAATCACGAAGTCAGTCGCATTTCAGCATCCAGGTTGCCAGTTTCCACTGAGCTGCAGCTACCAGCGTTTCGGAGCACAAATGTCTGACGTTAGTAAACCTAAAAGTCCTCGTTATGATTCCGAAATACGTCGCGACAAAGTCAGAAACAAAACAAGGATCTGTATAGGACATGCCTTTGAAAGATGGAGACGGCTGAAAGCAGAGAATATTTGAAGACCGACGCCGAAGTTGCTCATTTTCTCCTGGGCAGGTAAGATTCAGCTAAGTTTGGCTAACTTAATTCTATTTAATGTAGGCATGGACATTTCAAATATTCTCTACAGTTGAATAACGTTATGTATGTTCGTTCATGGTACGTTAGTGCGTATGCAGGTGGGTCATCGAATTGACTAGGTAACAAATTGTTTGAGAAATAAAAACCGTGGCTCTTCATTGCTAACATTAGCAATGCATTATTAGTCCGTTTCTCTGGCTTTATACTGAGACGCTGTGGAAACCGTTCCAACATTAGCACAGCCATTATGGCAATATGAAATGTAGTTGAGACAGTACATCGGTCAAATGAATCCTCATTCATTCTTTACGCATATTACAGTATGGACTTTAATTTTTTTTTCTTCCACACAGAAGAGTGACGAGCAAGTTGACCAATATTACCATTTATAAAGTTAGTTAGTCATTAGTCTCGATCTTTTCTGAACTGAACTGAACACAACCCTGTCAGAACAAATCATTGGTGATATTGAAATGTAGCCATGGTAGCTACGTGTAGTAAACGTTCTTGCTGGATCCGGCAACCTAGCTGGCAACCTCTTGTCTGGGGGAGAGGAGGAGGGGATACTGCGCACTGCACTATTTTGAATGTGATTGCACTGCCAGTTTTGGCCACAAACTTACATACTGCTCCTTTAAGTTTTGTGGAAACTCCTGTTGTTTGGGTCGCAAGTATGTGCATGAATTCCCCAAAGGTCCAGCACTCTGACTTCATGGGGTGTGCTTTGTTCAAATCAAGCGGGCTAATTAATTTCCTGACACCTGCGGAAAAGTTGCAGGCCGACATAAGAGGTGCTCATTTTAATCCAGACTGTTCAAATCTGTACTTCGGATAGGGAAAAAACAACCGTCATCTCATTAATCTTCACTTGTATGCACACTAAACTGTATTGCAACTAGAATTCAGGGCACTGCGAGGTTATGTAGAAACACTCTAAAAATAAAGCAAAGAAAAACAAAGCAAAAAATGAGATAAAACTTAAGGAGTAAGGAGTACATGTGGGTCCGCAGTAACATTTGTGACCAGAATTTCTCTATCATCCTTATATTGTGTGAGTGCTGTATCTTTGAAGGTAGAGCAATGCATTACCTATGCAGGTTGCAACAGCTGACACAGGCTAAAAAAACAGTAGTATTATTTGTGATAGTAGGTAGGAATTTCCTGCTTGCTGTAATCTTCCATCCCTGAGTATGTATCAGACATATAATGGACTGGCCTGTGGAGTAGCCAAATGCAGTCAGCAATGGCTTTGGCTAGCATTTTTGATTCTGGGCCGCAGGGCACCATTAGTGAACAAAGGGCTGTTTCTTTTAGCACCATATAGCTCCCACTCACCAGGTTCCCGTTTTCTGTTTTGAGTTTACTGGTAATGCAAGTGCCTCTGCATTATGTGCAATGCAAGTGTGCGGGCTGACGCTAGTCAGATTGAAGATATACCATATCTTCAATCTGACTAGCGTCAGCCCACAGTCTGTAGGGACGTTACTTCCTGTAGTTGCGGAGAATTCTGAGGGGTCTTGAGGTGGAGAGCATAGAAAGTTCACAGTTATTACAACCCCGCCAATGTTGAAGACCTATGTTAGGGGGTGTGTCGGTTTGACAGAGCAGAGTAGACCCTACGATGTACAAACTGCTTTTGGCATACATGTAATGCTGTATGAGAGTAGATATGGGGGAGATGATGGAATTGATGGATACTCCTTGTCTGAATCACATGGATGTTGCTATGGCAAAGAGCAGATAAACTATGCATGTGGGTTTAGAGCTGCTCTGTCAAGAACTGTACAACTATTTTACAAACATTTTTAATACCATTCTCCAGGGGGAAGCTATCATGATATAGAGCAGCTTGGGAAACAAATCCTTTGTTGATGGTTCTGTTCATTGTGGAAACATGTTCTACCCTTCGATTAATTTAAGTTGTTGCAGAGAGAATTGAGTCAAGAGCAATCTGTTGTATATTCAGAGATGTACTAAAGTAAGTTGTAACGTGATTGATCTATAGACAGAATTAATTTCAATGTCCCTCTTCAATGAAAATGAAGTTTTTAACCTTGTTAACATGTCTGCGTGGTGGTTTATTTATTTTTTACAAGCCATATCAGGGTTAATTAAGCGGTCGGATCTGTTGTGTTGCCCTTTCAATGACCTTTTTTAATAACCTGTAATGTCACAGATTATAAATGACCATTTGTTACATATTGATTTTTAATCCAGTGCACTGGAAAATACAGCCAAAAGGGAAAGCTTATGCCACTTTCCATGGGAATTACGTTGTGCAGTGTTCTCTAACTAAATAATTCCAAGCTTGGCGGGATCACCCGGCGGACATGACATATTGAGCGCTAAAGGCACGAATGTAGGGGAGTCTGGGGGAATGCACCCTAGAAAATTTTTGATTTCTAGATGCCTGGAGGTGCGTTTTCCGCCATTTTGTGACGGCAGTTACGCTAAAAATATATGTTGCTGAATGGGCTGTTGATGGGCATTTAATGCGGTTTGGTACTGAAATGGTTGGTGGGAGCTACACTTGCCGTCACACAAATTACGACTCTGTATTTATTCATCTTGGAAATTATACCGATAAACATGAAATTTGATACTTACAGGTAACAGTGGAGTAATACTGCATTTTCTGAACATGCGAGAATTGGTAGAAATACCTTATCCCGTGTTCCATTTATATAAATGGAGCATGCGGTATTTTTATCGCTTTTTGCGGTTCATGTTTCGCTTTCACATTCCACGTGTCTAGAAAATGCAGCTCAGTAAAGGTGTGTTTACTGGACATGCGGGTTGCTGAATGCAGAAAAATGGAATGTAGAAAGCGGTTAAAACACCTCGCGCTCCATTTATTTAAATGGAATGTGTGGTATTTTTACCGCATTCTGCACTTAATTTATTCTACCATCCACGTGTCCAGTAAACGCAGCTTTAGTAAGTAAAAATATTTGTCCATGGATACGCTGACCACTCAGTAAATGCATCTTACCAGAGATGATATTTTCATACTGTGGACATGCTAGCTATGCAGGTCGAGACTAATGTTTACCAATGAGAGTGAGTTTGTCGTGTGGGCTATTTCGCTTTTTACTAACCTGTACATGGCTTACAGTGTCAACATGCCTGTTGTTCCAGGGTCACGACTTTTGTCAATTGTAACTCTGTTCCGCCACTGATGTTGCTGGCACTCAAGTTTGCCTCCAGCTGAATGGATACCTGGTGGAGAGCTGAATTAAGGTGCCCCTTAATGGCTTCCTTTGTGTAAGTTGTGCAACCTGTCTTGGTCCAAACTCCCGATCTACTGGATTGTCAGTGTTTAATACTTAATGTACAAAACATACCTGTAACCAAAGATGTTATTCTGATTATGACCTAAAGAACCAAGCATGAATTAAATAGCAACCAGGCTTAAATTCAGTCTGGCTACCAAACATGGGGTGAGATTACTGCAATTGGCCATGGGGCAATACGATGACATAGCCCTGATAATGGACTCTGAATGAACAACTTGCAAATGATTTTATTTGTGCCCATAATACTGTAAGCAGCATGTTGGCCTACAAATTAAATATTACAAATTCCTTAGAGCAGGGGTCTCCAGCCCTGTTTCTGGGGAGCTACCATCCTGAAGGTTATCACTCCAACCAAAGCAAACCACACCTGCTTTCCCAGTTACAGATCTTGACGAGCTGCTAATGAGCAAAATCAGGTGTGTTGAATTAGGGTTGGAGTAGAAACCTACAGGATGGTAGCTCTCCAGGAACAGGGTTGGAGACCCCTGCCTTAGAGTAACCGCCGTCATTTTGTCTCTGATCCAACCAACTATATCTTTTGAGCCAGGGATCGTAAAATGTGACCTAGTGTTTGTGGAGTGGGGGAGGCGCTAGGCACTTGTTCAGTAGGAACTGAGGCTGGGGTTGGCTTGGCTTTTCTGATGCTAGAAAATCCAAAATCCAATAAACTTCTCTTTGACATGATTTTGGGGGTTTTTTTTTTTCCACTAGTAAGCTATGCGTTTTGGAGCCGTACATTTACCAACCTTGTCAATCTAGTTATGAGGAATTGTTTGTTACTTGTAGAATATTTATCTTTAAATTGTGCACTGTACAAAGCAAGCATTGTTGCGAGACTCATGGAGCTTGACTAGCAATCAGCTACAGATGTTTGACAGCAAGCACTGATAAACTGGTTCAGTACACTTTAAGCCAATGTTGGCCTGATGATCTGATGTTAGTTTTCAGGGCTCAGCTGCCAGTCTGGTAATCATTGTGTCTTTATAGTAATAATATCCTCTTTAACTGCATGGACTGTGATCATTTTCTCGGAGACTTTGTCTTTTGTCACATTGTATTCATTGTTATCTAGGCGCATGTCTTTTTTGATTTTGAAGCAGTTTTTAACAGTACAGTTGTTCCATGTCTATGAACTACATAGATTTTATATGCATCCAACCCTTGAATATATTTTCTAGATATCTTTTTATCCTTGAGCCCTTGAGTCCTGTCAGTGGTGCACAAATGTAATTTTAGTCTAAAATTATGGCCTTTTCTTGCACTTGACTAAAGTTTATTTAAAGCACACAATCAAATTATCACCTCCTTTTGATTAATGGCTGTGCAACCTTAAATAACAGCTGCCAAGATCCTATTCTGTTGAATTAATTAACACTTCAGGACTGAAGACAATTCCCTTGTAGGGATGGAGTGTTCTTGTACTGAGGATGATTGCGCTGTCCCAGAAAAGACCTCATTCACCACCTAATGAGCATTGCTTAGTAGAATTAAATCAGTCGTTGCTTGTATAGTGTTGAGATATTCATCTTTTACAGAAACCTTGATTATATGACGACTAATGTACAGTGTTGTCATCTCCCCCATATATATGCATGGCGGGCATCGTGTGTTTGGATGAGTGTGCGCGTGTGTACCCGTGTCCATGTTTGTATCTGTCCGCAGCTAATCTTGCATATTACTGGACCCATCAGTGCAATATTTTTTGTGCACATTATGACTTATACGCTGAAGGACCTCTTGTGGTTGCAGTGTTTTTTGAAAAGCTTGTTTTATTGTCAGAGAAGTGATGTTTTATTGAAATAGGTGCAATTTCCGAATCTAGCACTTTTAACAGATAGACACCCTCGCTTAATGTGTAGCACTCTGGATACCAAACATTAGTTCGTCTACTGTTCAAACTCCTCATCAATCCAACCTCCATCCATCCGGCCATCCGTTATCTATACTGCTTCTTCCACACTAGTGTTGCAGGGGAGCTGGAGCCGAGCCCAACTGACTAAGGGCTAAAATCTGGGAAACACCCTGGACAGCTAGCAAATCCGTTGCAGGGCACAGACACTATTCGCACATCATTCACTCACACAGTCATACTTACAGGAAAGTTAGAGTTTCCAATTAGCCCGACCTGCATGTCTTTGACAGAGGGAGGAAACCAGAGTACCTGGAATAAACCCCTGCGAACACAGGAAGAACAGGCAAACTCCACTTAGAGAGGTCCTAGGCTGGATTCAAGCCCACAACCTTCTTGCTGTGATGCGACAGTGCTTCTCACTGTGTGTATTCGACATGTAAAATGAATTTATTCACATTATTTTAGTACATGGAAGATATCAATTTCAAAATTAATTCAATAATAGGAAATTTACCAAGCATTGCAACAAAATAAACAGTGTCTGTGTCCAAAGACAATGGGACTACTACCTTAAACAAGAATGAAATGGGCACGAACAGTCAAAGAAGATGAGAAAGAAAACGCCAAATCAAAGCTGTTATCCAATATGTCCAAAGAAAGGCCAAAAACAAAGTTTCAAAATAAAAAAAACAGCCAGATCTTCTGATGGAAACAAAAAATATCAACTTCCGAATTTCACATTTTTATTACTTGTTTATTGAGAGGGAGGGGAAGGCACCCCTCTTCATAGGGATCAGAGGAGGTTGTTGGACTTGTGGGTGTCTGAAGGTGTGCAAAATGGCAAACTGTTTCATGAAACAGCCATTTATGTTTTAAAATTCCCTTATGTTATTAGTCGCAAAGCTGAGCACTATGGAACTTTTATCAAGAGATTCATGGACTTAGTCTGTTTCTAATGAGACCAAACACTGAATGAGGTAAAGAGGCTCAGTTATCAAATACCTCTGAAATTTTACTAATGCTCCCAAAAACAAAAGTGGTATGAGCACATTTAGGGCTACTTTCAGACTTACAAGGAAATAAAAAAAAATGAATAAAATCAAAAGGGACATGCAAACATTGTCTTGTTTGTGGGCACAAGGCTGTAACAGTGATGTTCTCTTTGTCTGAAGATAATTTATGATCATCAGTTTGGCTCTAATGACCCTAAATGACTGCAGAGATGTGAGCATGATCAGAGACAGAACAGATGACATTCCTATGGATAAGGGCTTTTCACCTCATGCAAGGGAATGAACAAGTATTTACCGTTAATTTATCCTGTTTCTTTGAAGTTATCAAAAGTAAAGACTGGTTGCCTGACATTATTGATTATTCTGTTTCATATTACCATTGACTCCTCCCTGCTCTTACCTGGTGAGTAAGGAGCCCCAAGTCATCAAACTGCTTCAGTTTGCAATCTTTTTTTCGCCCAGGGATGATGTACACACCTGGCTGAAACTACTTTACCGAGAGCAATCTTCTACTTCCTTTATTTTATTATTTTTTCCTCCATTTCTGAGTACAGTGCTCTTCCAGTCAGCATTTATCTTGGGAATGTGAAATCCATTAACCTTATGTAGGCTGTCAAGTGAAGATGTTGAAATCCCTATAGGTATAAAATAATATACTATTAAGCCCAGAATGTTCTTTTATCCAGACTCCCCAAAGCCTTGAGATACTGGGCTCATTAAAGCGATTGTGAGTTTTTCGAAGCAGTGGTTATTGCTGAAACATACTGAGGGGAGGGGGCAGCATAGAAAGATGTTCAAGGAGTTTGGATTTGCATCTCCATGTTTGCATCAGCCTATGGCATGAAAAGTTTCTTTAGATGATAAAATAACATTGAAGTGGGCAAGTGGCCCATAATGTTTACTCAGAAGGAGTGCACTGGGCAGTACAATAAGCTCTTTGCGTCTCCAAGATGTACTATTCATATATTAACCCACATTTATAAAAATGAGAGTGCTTTGTTGGTGATGAGACAGTTATGTTGATTCCTTTCATGCAAAACAAGGTTTTTATAAAACATGATGATGACTGCAGTCTGTTTGTGACCAGTTGTGCTGAATCTTTGATACCGGATTTCTGCCCTCTATCCATTTTATAAAGTGTTGCCACAAGATCGTTTTGCTGATGGGATCATGTTAAAAATCTGTAACAATGTAATTTTCTGGGAATGCACATTTCCTCTTCTTGCCATTCAAATCCAGTGTATAATAAACAGTTAGTCCATCTATTGTTTAAGTCTCTCTTAATTACTTTATGTTTGGCAGTGTTGTTCATTTGATCATGAGGCTTGAACATCAGAATCAGGCTACTGTCCACTTGGCAGTTTCCTGTTTGCTCATGAGACCTGTGCGTGCAAAATTGTTTCTGTCGACTTCGAAGAGACCTTGAACTGTGTATGTGTTATGAGGTATAGAAAGTGACAGAGGTCACTTGAAAGTAAAGGTATATAATGAGCCAGTTTTTTTCTGAGCATATTTTCACATTACATAATAAATTTTGCTCTGTTTGTGGACTTGACCCAGCATGAGATGGATGATCAGTCATATTCAATATACTTTGATCAACAACACTGATACAGCCCTGAAATCTCTTGGAAGAACTATAGCTGATATGAAACACCATTTTAATAAGATTGTCATTATCTTGCTTTCTAACGGGAGCTGCTGTTTTGAACTTGCCACACCACAGTTTTTATTGTGACCGTTATTTCAGAAGCCTCGCCGACAGAATTGAAATTAAAATGGGGATGATTAGTATGTAGCGACTAGCAATTGTCCACAGCCTTGTGTATTTTTACTTCTGCCTCGCATCTAATTTTAAATATTATAATTCCATTTTCATACATGGCTGCTTCTGTCCTTGCATTTCTGTCCACGCATATAGATAAATTCATTTAGACTCAGAGGCCAAATATAGTCAGGTACAAAATTATTGGCACCCCCTTGATAAAAATAAAGAAAAAGGGATGTGATGAACAACACAATGAACAATCCATGTGTTCTATATGTTATTAATTGCTAATTTCCGTATTGCCTTGTTATTGGCCTGAGGGTCGCCGTGGCTGAGGGCTAATATCGCGACCCAAAGGCCAATACCAAGGCAATGCGAAAATAAGCAATTTATAATATTTTTATTAATTGGTTAAGTATGTTGTGCTATCATGACAATATTATGACTATGACTTCTGAATTACGCGGCTTCAAGACTCATTAAAGAACTAAATGCTAGGTCCGCGACTGTCGTCTGCTTCTTTGAAGAGAGCGAATGCCACAGTTACCGCAACCCAAAGGCTAGTACCAAGGCAATGCGAAAATAAGTAATTTATTATATTTTTATTAATTAGTTAAGTATGTTGTGCTGTCATGACAATATTATGACTATGGCTTCTGAAGTACGTGACTTCAAGACTCATTAAAAAGCTAAATGCTAGGTCCACGACTGTCGTCTGCTTCTCTGAAGAGAGCGAATGCCACAGTTGCCAATGGTTACTTGTGCACGTGCTGAACTTGGCCAGTACAGGTTGGCCAAAAAAAGATATATTGGCAGGACGTTTTGACTGTATGCGGGCAATAACATGCTTAACCAATTAATAAATATATTTATACATGAATGTGGAAACTACTTCTTTTCAATAAATTTATTTGCATTTTTTTAACCATAGATGTCAAATTTAAGGACATGGGTAACAATTATCATAAATAAAATCAAACTAAGTTGAGTTGGGAATATTCTTACTTAATCAAATTCTTCTTTGTTTAAAGGAGCTAGGCTGTATCGAGTCATTTCATCATTTTCATGGGAGTATAAAAGTGAGATGGCTTGCATTCAGCATGCATTTGTCTTCCATCACCTGGGAAAGTGATAACGAATTGAAAACTGAAGAGAGAGAAAATCTCAGCAAATGAGGTGATGGGTACAAAAATCCTAAATGGTTAAATTATATCACAAAGCAGGGTAAAGGGAGTAATTAAAAAGTACTAAATATGGAATGGGAACCAACATGCCAGATGAACATACAAGTGCACCTCCCCCATGGACAGCGAGGAAGATGGTGAGAGGGGAGATAGACGTCAAGTACTCTGGCTAAAAATTGCATTGATCATTGATTAGTTGCATATTGGGATCACCAAGTCTAAGAAAACAACCATAACCTGTTGCCTCCATAGCAAAATTTTCTTTTCTTTTTTTTTAACTTTTCTTGCTCAAAGAAAGTCCTTACTGAGCTCAAGAATCAAATCCAAGCATTTGAAGTTTGCAAAACATCACTGGAAATATGACAGGAATTGTGTTCAGTTGTCAGATGCAAACATAACTGACTGTTTTGACAAAACACTCCGTTGTTGGTGGCGAAAGAGGAATGAAAAGAACACTCAATAAAATGAAACCCTATGAAATGTTTGATTTACTTAATAATGTTATGTCAGCTGGTTCCATGCAATAGCTTTGCGTAACCTTTATTTGACTTCTAACATTTTTGGCCAGTTTAATTAATTGCATTGAGTGGAATGTACTTAACTCAGTTTTGTGGAACCAGTTGACATAACATTATTAAGTAAATCTGACATTTCGTAGGGTTTCATTTTATTGAGTGAAGAGGTGGTTCACTGATGTTTTGGGCATGTTTTACGAGTGGTTCAAGGGCTCTATTCATAATCAATGGCCTTGTGAATTCCGCCAAGTTCTAGAATATTTACAGTAGGTGGAAAATCTGTCTTTGTTAAGATACTGAGGCTTAACCCATTTAAACCGGGACAGCATGTGCGCATTTTAACCTTTAAAACCGGGGACGCTGTTACGCATTTCTACCCTTCAGGCCGGGAAAGCGGATAGGTCATCTTGTAGTTTTCATTACTTTTCCGAACATTTCCGGGCTCATAGCTGTTCTTTTACTGGCACTTTATACTAGGGCAGATGCCATAGTAACACTTCAAGGCACTTTATTTTTTGTATTTTTATGTTTATTTTTATTTTATTTGAACGGACACTTTATCATGCCTGCCACCCAGTAGCGGAGCTACGGGGGGGGCAAAGACACGTCCCTTTTAGTCCTGGCTAGATCTCAATCATTTTCCTTTATTGACGTCTTTTCCAATTATCGTAATTGGCAACTGAAGACACGGTTTCTCACCGTATGCGATCTAACAGCGATGAAGTCATGGGCTAAATTCAGTGCAGAAAAATAATTTACTTATTAATTGGCCAATGCTTCGCGTGATTGAACTGGTCCGTGTTCCAATGAAACGCGGACTTTCACTCTCGGTATTTCGTGGGTTGATTTAAAAAAAAAAAAAAAAAAAAACAGTGGCATTCGGCAGTTAAATAGCCTAGGTTATAACAAGCATGCGGCTCAAGCCATTTGCGTGAGAGTCGACAGGTAGGCTATGCAATTTTGAATAACGTAGATTTAAATACAGCAAATACGCGTCCAGAGGAATGATTGTCGTCTTACCTAATCGGGGAGAACAAGCAGCACCTGTTAAGTGCGGAGCGCTCTCGGAGTGAACCTTTTGTTAATCATGAAGATGACTGAGAGCGGGTCAGGATTTATAATTGTTTTAAATGGCTGTTTTGTGCAACCCAATTCTCTGTTCCGCCACTGTGCTGAATTTAACCCGCGATTTAATCGCTGTTAGATCGCATGTGGAGAGAAACCGTGTCTTCAGGTGCCAATTACAATAATTGGAAAAGACGGCAATAAAGGAAAATGATTGAGATCTAGCCAGGACTAAAAGGGACGTGTCTTTGCCCCCCCCGTAGCTCCGCCACTGCTGCCAACTGTTCCATAGAAAGAAAAAATGTTTCTTATTCTCTAGTGCAGAGCTTATACTTTTATTTATTAGGCCTCTTTATTCCATTTGAGTTGTGCATGTTATGTAGATAGAGATTTGTTATTTATTTTATTGGTTTTGTTATATTTTATAGTTTGTTATAGTTTGTTCAGTGTTTTAAATATTGTGATGAAGATTTGCACAAATAAAAAACATAGTTCATATGAAAGCCACAGGTGTAAGCTCACAAATACTTTTTGAGTTTTGTTTCTATCTGCTACAGAGGCTGAGATATCAGCTTTTTACTAGACGTTGACACCTGGGTGTTGTTTTCCAGAAAACCTCAGGTTTTAGGGGTTCTTTTCAAAATCGCCCATAGGTTTTCATAGGCATTTTTTGAATAGGCCTCAGGCCTAAATGGGTTAATAGTGGGTGGATTTTCTGGTAGGACAGCAGCAAGGGTTGGGCATTGTTTGTTGATTTTATTGAAAGGAACAGACTTGATTGCTCTAGAACTAAATGATGTCTCATTTTGATTCACACATTGATGTCTCATTTTGATTCACTGCGTGCACTTATCATGGCTCTCTATATGCTCACTTAGTGTTCATCTGTTTTGCTTTGCAATATAAGGTTTTTCTTCACGCTGCAGCTGAAAAATGTCCAAAATACAGCATTATGACGGGAGAATACTTTTCACCCAAGAAAAAGGTAAAGCCAGATTTAACAGGTGCAGTGGATTATTATCATGCACTGATAGCAATACATGTAAGCTCTGGCTGTTCCTCTGCAGTAACTAATTTGCAATCTGAAAAATGTAGCATATTTGCCAACAGTATTCTGTTAAACTGCAGCATACTTGCAAACAGTTGGGAATTCGAGTTGGAGAACAACAGCAACTCTGTCTGCTGCCAAGGTTTAAAAAAGCTGTATTTCACATTCATGTAGCGTTAAGTAAGGTAAAACTATGTAGGTTTCATCTAATAAAGTTCTTCTCTCTTGAATGTTGCTTGTACTTAATGAGATTTCAATCTGAGGAAGTCCAATGATGTAGACAGCTATTTGGGTCAGTTGACTAATGTTACACTGTGACCAGATAAGTCCCTATGATTTACCAGCCTGCTTTCGTAACTAACTTTTGACTGAAACCTGATGCGTTCCCTTAATTTACCGGCCAGCTATGTATATGATGTAGACAGCTGGCTGATTTAAAATGTAAATTGACTGCATTATAGAACTAGCTATTGCTTTTTGTCATAGGTGACCAGAAGCACTGCAAAACTGCACTACTGATTCTAGTTTGACTCGGGGTTCATACCCAGTGATTCCCATCGTATTTGTGGTGGATATTTTTTTGGAAAGCTCACTGTTTTTAGAACGGAAGAGGAGATTGGCCTTCAAAATAATCTCTGAATTCTAGACACATTCACTGAGTTCTATTGCCCCTTCTTCTGCACTTCCTGATAAGATTCATGCCTCGTATAGTCTACACAACATTGCTGCAATTACAGGAAGCAAAAATAAGTTGTTACATATTTTTTATTTACTTGAATATCATTAAATATTTTTGTCATTGACAATATATTTTTCTCTTTCAATTGCATAAACGCACTGAAAGTTTTTGTCTTAAAAATGAATGTGTATGTAGTAAAGAATGCAGTGTGCTTTCTCTTGTTGCAATTTTGTCAGAATGAAGTATCGGTTCAGGAATTGTTTAGGAATTGGAAACATTACTGAGAATCAATTTAGGTATTGGGATGGGGAAATTTCAGCGATACAGCAGCTGTAACAGTGACCTCAAGCATACATCAGAAGTATCCACTGAGAAATGAATCTGCGTACTGGCCATCTCAGTCTATGGATCTCAGTTCCTTTCAGATCTTGTGGTCTGTCAAAACTAGACATGGTAATCTATGAGTGCGAAGCAAATGTGATATCAATAATCCTGAAAATGTCAGAATGAAAGAGTGGTCAAACTTCACTCCAGCCACGCTCTCTGAACTTACTACAAGTTGTGAGAAGAGGCTGTCAGCTGTCATCTTTGCCAGGGCTATTGCTGTATAGTTTTAACAAAGTGTTGCCAATAATCTGACAACTTTGGTTTTTAAAAAAAAAAAAAAAACAAATGTATTGTGGATTATGAACTGTGTTGTATTTTATATGCAGCCTTTTAAATAAATTGTGCCAATAGTTCTGTTTCTAAATGAAGAAGTAATTGATTGGACATTTTCCCAAATATGTAATTTGCGCAATATGAGTTATTGTGTTACAGTAGGCACAAGAGTATAATTTTTCCTGAAGCGCTGCTCTCATGCATCTCAAATTAAATGATGTGAATTAGAATGTCTGACTTAATGATACGAATTAGAATGTCCAACTTTGCTGCATTATAAGCTTCTTTCTTTGTTCTATTTTAAAGATGTATTCAGTTTTAAGGTTTATTTATCAATATTTTTTGAGTAAGAACAGGCTTCTATTTTTGTATGACAGCTTCAGTGTTTGCTGGTCAGAATAGTTGTATTTCATCGACTGAGCGAGGAATGCAGGGCTGAATTAGCTGACAATATAATAGGGCACTGATTGTATTCATTTCTAACCTGCCACTATGCTGTATCTAATTTCAGACTTACGGAGCTGTCAGCCTCCTTCTTCTGATACTATTGGTCAGGTTTACATTTAGATCCTTGTGATTAAATGTAATAAGATTTTAGAAGTTGGTCACCTGTTATCTTTATGTGTGGAAACAGAATATTCACCCATGACCTAGGTGGGTGCTTCCCATTGGTGGTAGTGACATGAGTTTACCTCCCCAGGAGTGGCTGGTCTGCAAAAATTCTTCCAAGAGCACATTAACGACTCATCCAGGAGGTCACAAAAAAAGAGACTAAAATCTCTACTATGGGCCTCATTTGCCTCAGGTAAGATTTGAGTTCATGATTCCACAATAAGAAAGAGACTGGGCAAAAATGGTATCTATGGGAGAGCTGCAAAGCAAAAACCACTGCAGTTCAAACAGAACATGAAGGCTTATCTCTCATTTGCCAAAAAACATCTTGATGACCCCAAGACTTTTGGGATAATATTCAGTGGTCTGATGAGTCGAAAGTGGAACTTCTTGGATGACATGGGTCCCGTTACATCTGCCGTAAAGCTTACACAACATTTCACAATCAACATCATACTGTCAAAGTCGATGGTGGTAGTGGTGTGGGGCTGCTTTGCTGCTTCAGAACATAGGCGACTTTCTATAATTGATGAAACCATAAATTCTGCTCTCCGCTAGGAAATCCTGAAGGAGAATGTCCAGCCATCAGTCTGTGACCCAAAGCTCAAGAGCAGGAGAGTAATGCAACTGGACAATGATCCAAAGCACACAAGCAAATCCACCTTTGAATGGCTCAGAGGAAACAAAATTAAGGTTTTGGAGTGGTGCAGTCGAAGTCCTGATTTAAATCCAGTTGAGGTGCTGTGGCATGACTTTAAAAAAGTTCATGCTTGGGAACCCTCCAATGTTGCTGAATTAAAACAACTCTGCAAAGAAGAGTGTCTGTTATTGTGAATGTTTGAATGCATTATTCCTGCCTAGGGCGGCACAACCAATTATTAAGTTTAAGAGGGCAATTATTTTTCCATATGGCTGATATAGGTTTTGGATATCTCTTTACCTTCAATAAATGGAATGACAGTATGCACTTATGTTTGTTCACATTGTTTTTTGTCTTAAAAATTATTTGGATGATCTGAAACATTTAAGTATGGCAAATGAGCGAAAAAAAAAAGAAGAAATTGGACAGGGGGCAAATGCTTTTTCACAGCACTGTAGTTAGGACGGATACACAGTGGTGAATATGTTATAAATATAACATAACATGAATATATTGCTTATTATTAGCTCTTAGCTCTCTACCTTAACAAGGATTAACCTTAACTGCCAATTCTGTAATACTTAAAATTAACATTCATTAGCTTACGTCAACTGTTAATGTTAGCTGAAGATACCCATCCTGTGAGTTAATAGATCACTTGAGGTTTCCCAGCTGCAGCTGATATCATCAATGACATCTACGTATGTCACACATCATAATCATGTTAATCATTCACTTCCTATAACAAATGTAAGCAGTTGTATTACATACCTCTTTGTTACACACCACTCATCTTTCTTCTCATCTGAACAGCCAATATATTTTGCAAAGGTAATATAATGTTATTTTTCCTGAAACCATTTGCAAGCAAAATGATAGCACAATCACCTAAAAGACTTGTCAAATGAGATAAACTGTGGTTGTGTCAGCTAGTCCAATAAGTTCATATGGATTCCTTTTTTATCATTTAATGTGATATTCTTTTTTAATGATGGGAAATTACTAAGAATTCACTTTCTGTATCACAAAGAGGAAAAAATTACACTTGAGAAAGGGAGATTTTTGGAAAGATTTCTTACTAAACACTTGGAAAAATTCACCAAAATGCACCAGATCACTACATTTTTTTTTTTTTTTTTTTTGAGGGGTGGGGGGCTGGCTTTGCGCCAGCTGTGCTCGCTCTCTTTGAATCTTGCCCATAACAATGCTTATTTTCTCCAATGGTTGGATAAAACTGGCAATGAGAAAAAAGTGCCTAAATCCCACTATTAAATCACAGTACTGTCAATACCACATTTAGTAAGCCTGCATGCATCGTTATTTTACATTGATTGGGATGTTAATGATAAATCTGTGATTGATTATTTTGATCATTTGATGATTACTCTGATCTGATTAATTGACTCTCACTTAATGATTGCTTAATTAATTTATTTATCATCAAATTTGATTGATCAGTATTGACTGATTAATTGACAATGTAGGCTATGGGCTATTTATGGTAATTTGCCAAAATCATTCACCACCGTGTGAGCACAACTTAATTTATACTGCTTATGTAAAGGATGAAGAAAGCCAAGAAAGCAAGCGTGTGAAAGCATTGTACTCAGAAAGCAAACCGTGTTCATTGTAAAAATGACATTATAAAAATGATATACAACACGTGTACAAGCACAATGAAAGAGAATGCATTCCCCGGCTGGCGAAGTTGGCATGACACTATTTCTGCTTCTTGTTCTCGGGGCATTTTTTTTCCATCAGAGCGTGTCTTTCAACAGCTGTGCTCTGGAGTTGTCCCTGACCACATATGCTCTCATTTTTGAATAAGTAGATTATTGTGGCATTGTGTCCAATACATAAGCTGCTGCTATATCCGCACAGCCAGCACAAAATCTGAAGTTAATCAATGTATAGATCTAAATCACTGTTTCTATAGTGTGACTTGATACTTTTCAATCAGAAAGTTTTAACACTGCTGCACACTATAGTAAGTTAACGAGAGTGCAGTGCAGAGGCTTATTTACATATTCCATGGGTTGAGTTCAATCGGACTCAAAGACAAATAAATATCCCTAAGCAGTGTACATTTTCAGCCTGTGGGAAAATACAGCTCTGTTGTTGGAAGTTGATAATCTTTCGAAGTATGC
Source organism: Gymnothorax javanicus (assembly GCA_029692085.1). NCBI lineage: Eukaryota > Metazoa > Chordata > Actinopteri > Anguilliformes > Muraenidae > Gymnothorax > Gymnothorax javanicus. Next base: position 160,928,265 of record CM056194.1, on the reverse strand, counting down.
TTGGTTGATGAACTTGGCGAGCATCCCTAAAGAGAGGTATACAACTGATTTTGTATTTTCTACTTTTTATGTCAAAAACTGTTTATTTTAAAAAATTATCAATTGATAAATTGGTCTATTACATGACTGTCAGTTGACTAAGGAAATTTCTCATAATGTGCATTTCTGATAATGATACATAATAAAATCGCAAATACGGTATTTATATTGATACCTTTTATCATGTGACACGATATTCTACTTCCCACAATTGGCATTGGTACATATTTGGCAGTGCCTACTAGTAGGCTGCGCTTCAGTTTATACTTAGAGTCGTACGCAGACGGCTTTATGTTTCTGGAAAATGCCAAATACCATGCTGCCTAATTTAAAAGGAAATCATCCCCATGAAATAGAACTACGCCCTGTGGATTCAACTCTCTGCCCAGTTGCCTGTAACGATGATAGAAATTTACAAATTAGTCCTTGTGGCTGGTGGAAAATCGGATTAGACTTAACAATCTGTTTGTGCGCACATATTGCAAGATCTGGCAGATGCAGGAAAATTGGGATCTGATGATTCATAAATCGTGAGAAAGATAAGTAAGATATTGTAATCCATATAATGCGTTACATGATGCACATCAGCTCTTCTATTTTTGTGGATGTTATTATGGTGACTTCATTAGGAAATGCTGATCTGTAATTATAATGCTGATGCGGCCAAATAGATCCTGTCCAGTAGGTAACTGGCTAGTTCTTAATTATTTGTTAACTCTTACTTGAAAGACATTCAGTGTTTGAGAGGGATTTTTATATTTGAAAGAATATCCGTTAAATGGATATACTGAGTGTTTATCTTCGATGACCAGATTATTTCTTTACTCACTTGCGATCATAAAAGACTTTGCAATATGATTCTCCCATATTATTTTTATATATAATTTTACATATGAATACATTGATTGATTAGTGTATCTATTTGTTAATTTTACTATGGAAATATGCAACCTCAATTCCACAAGATATGGGACAGGAGGTAAAAAGCAAATAACAGAATGAAGTAATTTGTAAATTATCATTCACGTACACTCAGTTAGAAAAAGCACAAAGAAAATAATTTAAAGTTTCATCGTTGGTATTAATTAAGTTTTACTTTATCTACTGTATTAATTATTGTAAACATTCTCTAGTTTTGAATATTAATGCCCGCACTTCCAGAACAATTTGGACAGGGGAATGGAGAGACTCGAAAGTTGTGGAATCTTAAGGAAAAAAAACCTGTTTGGAACATTCCATAGGTAAACAGGAGAATACGTAACAGATGATTCAATTATAAATGGGTATGAAAGGAGCAGTCACAAAAGGAATGGGCCTTTACCACCGAAATGGTTCAAAGTTCCCCTCTTTGCCCAAAGCTGTGATTTTTGATTTCTCACCTGTGTTCAGTGAAATTCCCCAACAGAAAGAATCTTACACCTTAAACCTACATTTGGCAGGCTTTATAAAGGAGTACTAGATACCCTACTAGTGTCAGTTAGCTACAACGTGGTGATAGTACAGCAGTGACCATGCTCAAACATTGTAAGCTTTTGCAGTTTGGCTAAACAATTACGTGACTGCTAAATGAAAATTGTCATAACCCTTGTGTGAATCCCATTTGTGGATCTTCCAATTCAGCAACTTGCGTGTCTATTATGTGAATGTCTTGCATGATTGGTTTATGTTGTGTGCATCTCCCCACCCCAGGCGGCATCTGCAAGTTAACCCAGCTCAGGTCAGTTCATCACTTCTAGTTTAAAAGAACAAGCTCCCAAGCCTAAGCAGGGTCCCCTTCGCCACAGTAAAAGCTGTCAATTTACTACCTGTTGGATTGTTCATTGCCTCCGAACTTGATTCCAGGTCTGGACCGTGACAGAAAGTTACCTCTAACTGACTTGTAAATGAAATGAATTTCCTACAAAAAGAAATACTGAAATTGTAGGAAATCTTTAAATGATTTAACACATTTTGATTCCGATCCTGCTGTTAAAATAATGTTTAGCACAAGACTTTGCTTTGGATAGTTTGAAATTCCAACCCCTGCGAACCTTCACGCAAAGTGACTTTCTACTCAAATAGGGGAGTATTATATTTTATGGACTGATTGCAGCTGTTACTGGAGGGATGAGACATTTCTAAAAAACAAACCTTGCTGCCACGATGCCAGAGTATCCATGGTACTGCATTTTCCTTCATCCATCTTCTCTTCTGAAGATGCAGGTATTTTAGTTGTTCTGCAGAAAATATTTTATCTAAATACGGCTTGAGATAAAGATGACTGGCCATTGAGAGAAAAGAAGAGAATGGGCTGTGAAGAGAGATGGGGTCTAATAGATGGGTACACACACTGCTACATCCATGGCTCAGTATGAAAGGAGACTCTACGATGGCTTTAGGGATTTGTGTGGTGGATTAAGGGTCCATCCAACAGCTAAGAAAAAATACCACAATATCTCACAATGCTGATGGGACGCATGCAGTCTCCTCTCAGTCATACTTTGAGTACGAAGATGGAAGGTTGGGTATTTGTGCTCCTATTTGCATTATCACATCTAACAAGGGCTATCTAAAGATATGTTATCCTATCTTACCCTATAAGGGGTTGAAAAGTTGGGAAAAAAATTAATATAACCCCAAACCCTGAACATTGTCTGCCCTGATCTAGGTAATGGAGGAGACATCTCTCTCTCTCTCATCTCTCTCTCTCTCTCTCTCTCTCTCTCTCTCAGTTGTATCTCAGTTGCCCAGTAACAACCTCAACAAAATGTGTAATTCTGTCCCAGTTGCTGGATTTTTAATGCAATCAGCCTATGGGTCACGGTATTTTTCCTGAACTTCCTTCTGCAAGTAACACTGCACATTTAAACAAGCCATGGTAAGTTCCCTGGAATTGTAGCTAAGCATTTAATATTCTACATACCACTGGAGGCTAGGGAGCAAGATAATGTGCGTTATGCACAACGCTCCATCATGAGAATCTTTGAAGCTTTGATCCTCAAATTGCACTTTTCTGTCATCAATTTTTAAAATGGAAATTTGGAGGACTGTGCAACAGTAAAAGCACTACAGTGGGTTTAACAGCATTTTTCTGTTGCTTTTAACAAACGTGGAGCACCACACCAATTTGCTCTCACACGGTTTTCAAATGCAGAATTCCAGCTTTGTCTCTTCACTCCCTCCCACACACAAGGCAGGTTGGTTGTCAGACCAGCGTCTCTTCAGTACTCCCTCTCTCTCCCTCACGCACAGACATACTTGTACACACATGTGTGGACGCATGCTTGCACACAGGCCTTTCGTTGCTGGTAAAGCATTCTCTTCATTGTGTACTCTTTCTACCAAAAGCAAAGTAGCCCAGCGGCAAACCTTTTATTCACGCCTCCACAATCTCTGGTCCTTCTGCACGGAGACTGAATAAATTTAATTCTTCTATCTTTCACTCTGCCCTCTACTCAGACCACTTGCCTTTAACAATAAAATGTGAGTAGTGCACTAGCCTACCAGAATCTGCCATCCAACAGTGAATCATCCTTTCACTAGCCCCAAAAATCTTCGCAATGTCACCGACAAACAAACCTGCAAGCGAAAAAAGAAACTCTCCAGGGCTTTCGCTGGCAGCATACGAAGAGGGTGCCTAACTGTCCCAACATTATTTGTGTGCTAAGCTATATGGACATGTTCAGGTGATGAGCCACTTTCTCCAAATTATTGTAATCAAAAAAGGGGCAACCTCTATGTCTGTGTATGCCGCAAATTAGAACACATCATCAGTCAGAGGGTCCACACACACAAAAAAAAAGTCCTGACTGGCAGTATTATTTCCAGCTAACATTAAAAAAAAAAACCTTGGATTTTGTATGTTCATATTTAAAAAAAAAAAAAGGATGGTAGTGATTTGCAAATTATCTTTGACGTGTATTTTGTTGAAAACAACACATCAGTACATTATTTGATGTTTTACCACATATTTTATTGATCTCTCGAAATAAAGACTTATTTAAATTTTCTGCAACATCCTTTAGAAAAGTTTGGACAATACCGTATTTACCTGTTTGTAATGCTGGTGTTCCTTTACATATCACTCAATAAACTTTTTCGAGACAGAAAACAGGTGTGTTTCAGGTGTAATTTTGTCCTGTTATTCCTGCAAACAAGTCTTAAGGTGTACAACAGTACAGGGCTTTTTTTTTTTTTTTTTTTTTGCATTTTACATTTCAAAATGCTCTGTAAGTTCTCTATTGGGGACAAATTAGGAATGCAAGCAGGCTAGTCTGAGACCTGCGCCTTCTTCTTTGGCAGCCATGCATTTGTAATATGTGCAGAATGCAGTTTTGATTTGTCTTGTTGAAATATGCATGCCTATGTCCTTGAAATAAATGTCTTCTTGGAAGCAGCAGATGTTGTTCTAAAATCTCAGCGTATTTTTCAGCAGTTATGGTGCATTCATAGAGGTGCACATTACCCAAGGGCACTGACTCAACCCCATACCATGGCAGAGGATTGATTTTTTTATTACTATTTTTTGACTTGTTGCTGATAACATTCTAGATGATCCTTTTGTGGTTTGGTCCGGAGCACATGGCATTCATTTCTTTCAAGAAAGACCTGAAATATTGAATTGTCTGATCACAGTGCACATTTCCACTGTGGGACAGATGCCCCAAAACCCATAAAAGTAGATGGCACTTCTGGACACTGTTAACATAAAGCTTCCATTCTGTACAGTGAAATTTTAACTGGCATTTGTGGATGTAAAAACGTATTGTAATACCTGCGGATATATTACAGTTGGAAAAATGAAGGCTCTTGATGCAGTGTGGTTGGAGATCACGTGTATTCAGCTTAGGCCTGCGCTCTTGCCCTGAACACAGAAATTTCTCCAGATTCCTTGAATTTTTTAATTATGTAACGCACTGTAGAGGGTGAAATGTCCTCATACCCTTCAATCTTTCTTTGAGGAATTTTGTTTTTATTCTTTTGAATGATTTTCTTCAGCATTTGAGGCCAAATTGATGAATCTTCAGCCTATATTTGCTCCTGAGGCATTGGACTTTTCCTGGATGCTGTTCATGTACCAAATCATGATTACAATCACCCGCTAGCAATCAGCTGTTTCAAATCACATCATTGTTTAAATTTTTACCTCATTACTGGTCCTACATTGTCCTGGTCCCAACTATTTTAGGAATGTTTTATGGGTCTGAATGACCGGAATGGATGTATATTTTCAAATGAAATGAAATTAAACTGATCAAACATTAAATATCTTGTCTTCATACTGTCTACAGTGAAATACAAGGCAAAGTAATTTTTGAAATTACTGCTGTCTGGTTTTTTTTTTGGTTTTTTTTTTTTTGAGCATTTTCCGTCCACTCCCAACTTTTCACAAGTCAAGGTCAAAGATCAGCCTAGGGCCTCCATTCTCTGGCGGTCTCCTGGGTGGAGTAAGTCATTTCTGTGTAAGAGAAATGCATGTATAGTCCATCTGTGCACTCTGATGTTAATCAATAAATACGCAAAAGGTTGACCCCATGACTCACTGTGAATAACAACCGCCCAATTTGCATAATAAAGCAGAAATGCTTAAATAAATGTAAAGAGAACACACAGAAATAAATTTGTGTTGGGAAATAATGGGGAGTGACTGCAAAGGGAAAGTAATACATGAATAAATTCATATATACATTAAAAATGACTGAATGAATTAAAAGGAAAATGTGGAAGTAAATAAATACAGCAATTAAAACATTGGTAATTAAATACCAAAGTAAACTAAAAATGGAGGTATCAATATATGACACATTTTATCAATTAATTAATGCCTACATTCATTTGTTTTGGGTTTTTTTTTTTGGTGCATTTAATGGCAAATTACTTTATTTATTTATTTATTTTTGGCCGTTTATGTCCGCCATACAGTACTCCGAAGGTCAAGCAGAATTTTTAATTTTTCAGTTTTCCTGTGCTTCCAAAATAATTCAAATATAATGCAATGATGAACAGCTATACTACGATTAGTGCGGGTGTATATCAGGATCACACTTGCAGTACTGGTTATGCGGCCAAATGGCTCTACAGATTATCACTTACATTGTCATTGATTAATTATTTATTAATAAATGTAAAGGAGTATCTGGTGTGTTAAATATGTTGTAATGCTTACAAAGTGTTTATCAGGTCATCCAGACAATTGAGTTTGTCAGTGAGCAACTTAGTGTAATTGTTTGAATGTGGAAGCAATTGGGGTGTAAAGAATGGGTAACCGAATTGATCATTTTAATGAGGTATGGCCTTACCTTCCCAGCCCTCTAAATTATCTTTCTAATGCAGCTGGAAAATTTTACTAATGTTGTCTTTGTTCGCCTCTAATGGAATTCAGGCATACTTGCCTGTGAAGGGCGTGCTATTCCTCTGGTAGCCTTTGTCCTTTGATGTGCGTTATGCATAATGCCTCTGCTGCCGCATGAATTACTGTGAAGTTTTTGCTGGATGTCGTTCTCGTAGAGCTAGCCCGTCACAATGGAGGCAATGATCCTTCATTTCATTGCGTTTGTATGGAGTCTCAAGACCAAACCAGAACATATTGGCTACATGGAAATAATGCCAAATCCAGTCATGAATGGCTTAGGGATCATTCAAAAAGTGGCATGTATGCTTGAATGGTTTCAGATTTGGGATCTTCTTTATAAAAATTTGTGGATTTGAAACCTGAATGTGGCATAAGCTCAAAAATTTAAAAAACAGCATATAATAAAAAATATCCCTAATTTATAAATTTATGGTTAAGTTAAACTGCATGTAATTTCTATTTATTTAATCAGGATTAACTTGGATTTTTTTTCAGATGCACATTGTCATGTTAGTTTTATGTCTTTTTTTAATGTGAATTTGTTTTTATAAGTACAAAATCCACAAAGAATTTGGTACATGCATCATCTCTGAGTGTCACAACCCTTGTGTAAATTCCTTTCCTGTCCCGTCCAATTCAGCAGTTTGTGTGTCTATTTGGTATATATCTTATGTGATTGATTTACTTTTGTGCGTCTCCCCACCCCCAGCTGCATCTCATTACCTGATTAGCCAGGTGACGGGTATTTAAGCCCTCTTCTCAGTGTTGCAAGTCGCTGAATTGTTGCATGTGGTAATGTGCTTTTTGTGTGCTGAGAACCAATCAGCATTCTAGAGTAAACTTTTTGTCTTTGTTAAATACAACATGTCCTTTAATGTCAGCAGATTCTGAATATCATTCTCATAACAAGCTAACAATGCTAATCAGGGTCCAGGATTGGGACTGCATTCAAGTTAACCCAGCTGTTGTCAGTTTGTCCATTCCATTTTATAAGAACAAGCCCCCAAGCCTAAGCAGGGTCCAGAATTGGGACCGCGTTGCTGTTAACTCCTCCAAATGTGTTTCCGAGTTGCTCCGAGTTCCCCTAAAGCTACTCCATCCTCCTGTGGGACAGTGTTGGTGCTGGGGAAGTCTGCACACTGATTGGCTGAGATCCCAGTTGCCACTCGCCGGCAACTGACAGCTCAGATTTGTCTTTAGCATCTGTACTGAATTGTGCTATCATTATTCGGGGTTCTGTCCCCGCCTCTTCCTCAGGAGTTTAGTCCTCTGCATTACCGTGTAAGTTTTCAATTAACTACCTGTTGGATTGTACTCTGCCTCCGCACTTGATTTCTGGACCGTCACGCTGTGCCTACGCAGCTAATAATGTTTTCTGACTACTCGAGATAAGGTGGAAGTGATCATTGGGGCAAGTTTGTGCTCAGTTTGAAATTATAATGCATGACGTATTTTAAAACCTAACGTGCCCTGTTAATTGTTTATACATATCTGAGCAAAAAATAGGTTAATTAAGTAACCTAGGAATAAAGCAGTGTATGCCTGTAAACCCAAATGCCTAAAATTTGCAAAGCTGTGTTTAAGTCTCATGGTGATACTTTAATGAGAAATCACAAAAATGGATAACTACTGTATGTTAATTACCATTTTTTAAAACTTTTTTGCCCCCAGATACTTGAAATACTAAATAAAACAATAAATTCATTTTGGTGTTGGTTTCATATAATTTATGATAAATTAATAACAAAAACAAAAAAAAAAAAAAAATTTGAATGAAATATCAAGAACTAATTAATTTAACGTTTTAGTGGTGGTATATGAGGCTTATGTGTTTATCTGTCTGCATGTGCGGTTATTCTGATAGATGATTTTCTCAAATATGATTGTGACAAGTGTTGATATTATGCTTTTCTCACTTGCCAGTAGCATTTTGGCAGAACATGAGCGTTAGTCTTTTGAATAGTATCTTGCCCTTCTGGGGCCATTAAACCCAAAATGCAAATCCTTTTTCTCTTGGGCAGTAAAGTCTTTTCATTTGTGTAATTTTTCATCTCTTGTTGCACGCTTTACCCAAAATTCCTATGACAAGCTTTTCTTTCCGGGTTCTGTCTGAGATCTGAGTAAAGTGGCGTCCGGTTTCGCTATCTTGCCATTACGATCAAATTTGTATTGAGCGCAGCAGGTTTTGAATTCTTCTCATTCTTGTCAAAGGAATTCTGCTTCATGTCTTATTTTCAACAAATTTGATAGCAATGTTGAACGGGGAAAAAAAACAATGCTATAACATTTCAATAGGTGAAAGCTATTTGTCAATTTGGATTTTGATGTAGCTCGGCATGATTTTGTCTCGAGGTAGCAGTGGCGCAATAGTTCACTGCAGATCAGCGCAGCTCTCTATGAATGTCCATAAAAATGTGATCGGAGTAGTTAGACTTACATTTTGAATAATTATGCTGCTGAAAGAGACATGGAAGAGACATGGCCGGTTAAACTGAAAGTACCAAATGCCACCAGAGCACTGAACACCCTACTGAAGTTATAACTTAATATTACGGCCATTATCCTCCTGCCAGCTAACAGTTCATCTTTATTTAAACTAAAATAATGATCAGGTATGTTAGAACTACAACCATACAGAGATTAATCCTCGTCCAACCAGATTTTTTCCTGTCGCACAAAAACGTTAACAGATGTGATCTAATGCTTCTACGTAATTGTTTATTCATCCTTTGTGCTCATTTTCATGAAAAAACGATGAAGGTACCTCACCCCCCGGGGGTAGGGTAGGCCGTCAAAGTCGAAGGGTTGGGGGGGTGGTTGCCACCAGCGTCAATTTTTGCCTGTTTTTGATACAGAATATGCTAACAAATTAGTTGCAGATAGCATGCTATTATTATGTTTCATTCTCAATGAACTTTGTAGACCACACTGATTGTCATTCTTATTGATTTATTGATGTAGCTTGTCCTTGTATTAGTAAATCTTGGAATTACAATGACCAGCAGTGACCAGTAACCTTGAAGTGATCTTCACCTAATAATATTAGAAGTGCATGACCGACATACTTTTACTTGTGCGTTTGACTGGTTACTGTACTGTATACTATTTTTATACTGTGCTATAGGCCTACTATTATACAAGTTCATAGAATTGTTCATAAAGTTGTTCTCATAATTCATAGATAAACCTTTTATGCAAGTGTGTAACATTTTGAAGATATTTGTACATCTGTCCGGTGAACTTGAATCATCATTTTGCAATGTAAGCAATAAAAATATAAAAAAACATAGATTTTTGTCATTTTGATGTTTTTTCCTAATACGGTGTTAGTTATGACGTCACTATGATGTCATAATGTTGAAATGTGTTTTATTTGTACTTGATTTGAAGAGAGGACATCTGTAGCTGTACACTGATACCAAACAAGATGATGTTTATCGCTTAATTTCGAAATAATCGGGGGGGGTGGTAACCAGCCCCCCCACCCCCCTGGTCGGGGTTGTAGTAGAAAAACCCTTGGTTGGACGAGGGTTAAAGGAGTACATTTCCATGATTAAGGAGAAACCCTGCAGAATGAGTGCAGACCCGCGCATTTGTATTTTGATCCAGTCAAGGAACCTGATGCAGATCAGGGGTACAATCCAATGGGGGTATTTATTGATAGGAATATGGTAATGACAGGAGAAGGGCTGAAGCCCGGAGCAAGATAAACGCGGTCCAGCTGAGGTAGTGTTGAGAGGTGAGGTAATTGGTGTGTCCGCGCCCGGCCAGTGGCGTCCTAAGGCTGAAGCCTGGTGGTGTTAACCCTCGCCGAGGCAGGACTGTCAGACAGCAGATCCGAAGAGTTTAGCAGGAACGCAGTCTGAATCCTGGAGACCAGTGAAGGTTTGGGAGGTGTTCCTAATAAATTGGGCTGAGGAACAAACGGGGAAGGCAGGTAAACAAGGTCACAGTCGCAATCCTGAAGAGCGATAATAAGGCTTTAGAGGTTGTTCCTATTAATAAAGTTCCAAAGATTAATTACGTTTTTCGCTGTCATAAAGGTGACAATAATTTCCGAAGACTACAAAGTTATTAAGCTGGAAGACATAACAGACTGGTTGCTAAAAAGTAAAATAGCGTGACAAACCAGCAACTCTGCAACACAGAACTTAGGCTTATCTACACCACAACAGTATGAGGAAAGAGGGCATGCAAATGAATTACACCCGGATATAGGGAGGCATGCAAGATGCCTAATCAGTTACAGAGGCAATTATTACAGTATGGTCAGTGTTTTTGTTTCAGTGAATTTTGTTGTCAATCACGGAAGCACTCCAGTGTAGCAACTTAAGCAGGTAAATCTGTATCTTATTTATGATTTCTAACTGAGGTCTTAAAAGGTGGGAATTTGAAAGATTGAAGAAAATTTTTTGCGTGCTAAAGTTTCTGTGTTAAGGCGCAGAAAATGTTTTTCAAGTCCATCCTCTGTTAGAAACATGGTTCCTGAAAGAAATTCCAGCAGGGTTGTGAGTGTACTGTTGTTGTGTCTCTCAAAACAGCTACCAAATACGTGTAATCCAAGTGCCGTGCATATCCCAGAATGTTTTGAATGTTTTTACCATCCTCCTGTATCCTTGGAAGCATTCCCATTTCCCTGAGCTGCTTCACATTTAGGCAGTGCGGATAAGTGACTTTTTGTCTGAGGAGCAACCCCACCTGCTGGACGTTGACTAGAATCACAGTGTTTCTGTGACAGTGAGACTTGTCGATTTCATTGAGCACAATTCCGTTGTACTCATTTGAAGTCCATATAAAGACTGTTAATTAAGGTATCTGCTGTATGTACTACTTCCTGCCATCTGATTCTTGACATTAACCATCAGCACTGGTGCTGTGGAGTCATTGAGTCGTTATTGATTGTGGTGTATTTTCCTAGGGTGCTTTAAAGGGTGTTTCAGAGTTGCCACCAAGGATACAGTCCTTGGTTGCCACTCATTGCTACATCCTGTAATGCTTGCTAGATCTTTACTGTATCCCTCAGTTCACATTTGTGCTTGTGTGAGAGGTGGACAGATGTGAGACGTGATTGATCATGTTGTTTCAATATGGCAGTTTGTCTTCTGGCCGCTCCTGAAGTACACAAGGCTGTAGTGCCGTATGCTTGCTGCGCAAAAAGAGTGAAACAGTTACTGATTCTGCTTAGCTGATTTAAGAAAAATTTACCTGTGGTAGACAGGTAAATTCAGCAGTCACAAAGAAAACATAAAGGGCGACTATTATCATAAATGAGGCATATACGTAGGGGAGACCGGGGTTACTTCGGCCACAGGGTTAGGTCCGTCACCCCAGTTTTTTTTTCATTGCAAATGAACTGGCGGGAAAAGGAAATAGTACAAATTATGTGACATCCCAGCGACGTCATCTCTTGGAAAGAAGAAGGATTGGTAGTGTCATGTAAGTGTTTTCTGCCTAAATAACTGAAATTTGACCCAAATTGTAAACTTTAAGTTTCTGAAAGAAATGCGTCTAGCTTCTTTGAAGACAAAGATATCCATGGTGGTTTTACTGTTTCATAAACGTATGTAACTAGAGTTATTAACAACACATAAGATAAAGGCCTGCTGCGATCATGAGATGAGAGATGCGGCCTAATTTCCAAAATAGCCGCACGGGGCTACACTGGCCAAGCAGCATGGGGTTAGTTCGTCAGGGTGCAGTAGCCCCGGGTATGCCGAAGTTGCCCCGCTTGTACACAACTTAGCTGTCAGGAAGCCTCAACCAGCCTTTCTTGCCCGAGCAACGGCCTTCAATGAACACTCAGTTCGTTATTTCTTCAGCAAGTTGGGTGAGCTGTATGACGAGCACAAATTTGAACCCAAAGACATGGGTGACAGATGAAACCGGTGTTACAACGGTACAACAGCCTGGGTACGTAACCTTGTGAATAAACTGTAATAATTTAATGTATGTAATGTAATGTAATTTTACCCCACCCATCTGACAAAGTAACCCCGGGTATGGGGTTGCTTCGGCATGTTTGTGATATATCGGAAATTGAATATTGTGACGTAAATATATGTTATATTGAGATTGTATCAATACAAGTTTTGTGGGCAACATTCTGCACTACACATATTCCGTAAAGGTATTTCTCTAAGTTTTAGCAACAAAGAGTTATGGAGCCAAATACAAAATCATGACGAGGTAACCCCGGTTTTCCCTATGTACAGTACAACACAGCTTTTTCTTACTGTTGTTTCTTTTCATATCTGCTTTCTTATCTCTCCAGTTATTTGCTTGGGTCTGGTCGTTAGAGATTCACAAGGGGCTTTTTTCGAATGCGTCTGTTGAAGCTTACCTCATTAGTATTAAATTTATTGGCATGGAATTAGAGTTCTTGTGTACTTTTGTCTTCATCTGCTAGGACGACCACCAGATGATCAGAAAGTTGAATGTTAGAGAGAATATGGGCAAGGTCTGGATCTGGCTTAAGCTTATGAAGTCTATTCCTCTCTTGTGCTTCAAACATACAAAAGAGCTCTGATATAAATGAAAAATGCAGATATTTGACAGGGTGTCACTGGCAATCTTTCCCACCGGAATCGCTTTCATATTGACCACCCTAAACGGTTTATGTTCTTGCCATTATAAGTGGGTGAGACTAAGAAAAAGGATGAGTTTAACAAAGCCGCTTTCAAACCGGACGCGAAACTAATTTTTCTCACGACAGATTACATTCAAAGTCAATGCAAAGACGTGAATAGTTTTGCGTGTATTCGCGTCTTTGCATTGACTTTGAATGTAATCTGTCGTGCAAAAAATTAGTTTCGCGTCCGGTGTGAAAGCAGCTTCACAAGGACATCTGTGCCAATCACTTTCAGAAAGAGCAGGCTATAATAATTCCATCCCTACTGGAGTAATTTGCTGACCCCTCCTTTGTAGAATTTAAGACTTTTACTAAATATTAGCAATGAGAATATCACTTTTTGTGTAAGACTTTCATTTTCTGGACCATCTTAAATGCTACCTAACTGGCATTAACGCAACTCCTCCATAAATGCCACGTTATGTAATACATTCGATTTTTCATGTCAGTTTTCATTTCAGTTCCGTGTAATGGAAGTAGGGAGAACAGTGGGTGGGCTATTGAATAAATATTCATAATCGGGACTGTGTTTTACACAAAGCCCTCTGAGTGGTCTCGGTATTTGCATCAGGGCAGAATATTGCGATTTGCTGAAAAGGAGGAGACCATTTGAACGCTGTTTCTGTCAGGCTTTAAAATAACTACTCTACTGAAAATGGCTCGCGAGAGGATAGGTATTGTCTGCATTATGCCACTCTTTGGTATTTGTAGAAGTGAGTGTAGCTATTAATATAGAATGGTGTGGAGGGTCGGTGGGTCGGGACAGTGTCTAGCCTGCTGATGCAACATCCACTTTTGAGATAAACACTGAAATTTTAGATGGCTTTCCTTTGCTGGACATGAGACGCAGCTTTCTTTTTAAATCACGTTTCCACTTAGTTCTGACAAAGCGCAGAGAAATGCCACAATGATGATGGCTCGCTAGTGAATGTGATGGGGTGTAGGGTCATCGCAAGTTTGATGACCTAAAGAACAGGTCTTCAGATGGCTGCGAGAAACAGGCAAGATGGCCTGCTGTCGGCTGCTGGGTTAGCTCACTTGGTTAAGGTGCCGCATTCGCGGAGCAGTGGTGACTACCACGGCGCGTGTTCGATCCCCGGTCGTACCAACCGGCAGTGATCGGCAGCTTTTTCAGAGCAGCTCACAACTGGCAAAAGCACTGCTGGGATACAAATTGGGAAGGGACTGCCGGGAAGGGATATTAAAAAATGGTTGCTTTGTTCGTTGCTCAATCGCCTCCTGTTGGCTAGCCGGGCGCTCGTCAGTGAGATTCTTAGCTTGCTCATGTTCGGGTATTCTCCGCCCTTATTCTGAACTTGCAAAAGTTTCGACCAATGAGTGTAAAGATGCAGGGGCTGACAGGCACACGCTTCGGAGGAGAGCTGCGAACTCTGTCTCTCTCCTGTGCTGGCAACAAGGGGTCGCATACGAGCAAGCCTTGTACATAGTTCGCGAATTGAGCATTCCAGATTCGGGTGGGGTTGAAGATGCCAAATTTATTAAAAAAAATAAATTTATTAATTTAAAAAAGATGGCCTGCTGTCGAGTGCATACAAGTTGATGTCCACTGAAGATAGTGTTTGGGCTGTATTTTAAACTTTGCTCAACAATACGGTCAACCCGATTGCAGTGGCTCTGTTATTATTCACCTTTTGTTACTGTCCCTCTCACTTCTCATTCCCTGCAGCCAAGATCTTTCTCCCTCCTGTGCTGTACCAACCATAGCTGAGTGTAAGCTTCATTAGTCAGCGCACTAAAGCTTTTACACAGGGCCGTGAGCGGACCCATAAATCCGCACTGCGCTCAACTGCAAAACTGCATCAGTTCATGGAGTCGCCCTGGGTCAGCCTCCTCAAGGCAGTGTCCAGTGACCCTGTTCTAAAATTTATTTACTACTTGTTAATGATCGCGATAGCACTACTGTATTTATGCCAAGAGATCATTTTGAGGTCAGTGTTGAATTTAGTGTTTCAGTTAACCCTACAGTTAAACAGTCGTGGACCAATATAGATTGGTAAATGTTTGTTTCCCATAAAGGTTCTGTTACATGAATTGACCCTTAATTCAAGCTTGTCAGTTGGGCCTCCTCTGTGTTTAGTCTAAGGGCGACGCTGACAGCCTGTAAACACGCTATGGTATTGATAACCATATTACTCTTTTGCATTCCACTTGTTGTGTAAACTGATATTGTGTAACAGCATACCCTTACAATGTGATTTTTTTAAGGAAACCAGACGTGTGTTATGGTCCTGTTCAACGAAAGGCACTATTGATGAAAATTAAAAATTTTACCCACTCATATCATTTGCTTATTCCAGCATTTCTGCTGTTATGCATCTACATGTTGTTCTATGCAAGGTGTGAACTTGCGCATTATGTGACTTTGACTTTGTTTGGCTTTCTCGCTTACTTCATAATCTTACCGGCTGAATTATTTCCACATCATTAAGGTTGAATTTTTATCAGGATAGCTGATTGGATACTGTGGTGTAGTTCCATTGTCTTAAATATTATGGGCTCTAAATTCGTTGACCAGGCGCAGGCGCGGCGAATGGGGGGAGCGCCGCGCCAATGGGGTGTATCCAGGAGTATTTTGCAATCTCGTGCCCCGTGCAGCACGGCGCAAGTACTCCTCTGTCCCGCTTCTGTCCCTCCTGCCGGCGCAAGTGGCAAAGAGGGAGGAGAGAAGGAGTGAGTGGGTTTAACACCGCCGAGTGAAATCTTCACCAATCAAATGAGCTCCTCTCCTGACCTTTAAGATGTTGGAATAAAGAAGCCTCTGTCCTATGTCTGTGTGATGCGTTAATGTTGCATTTTACTTTGCTGCTTCAGGCATGTTTTCTGCACCGCTTACGTCAATATTAAGCATTACGAATATGAGTTAGCTGGCTAGCTAGGGCATTCGCGAATTATTTCCATTAGCGAACTTGAGTGAAATTTCAAAATGAAACTACGTCAGATCATTCGAACTTATGAAGTTGGAATGAAATACGACGGTTGTTCATTTATTTCTTCTGCCTGCATCATTGGGAAGAGAAACAATGGATAGCGTGTTCCTATTATTACACCCTGTTGCTGCTTAAAATTTTGGGATTAACATGCATGGACAACAATGCAAGATAAGTTACACATTTATTTTCAATATGTGATCTTAACTCAGTAAGAGATCATAGCAATCAGGCTGTATTCCTTTCCCCCACTAAAAACGATAAAACCTAAGTGACAATAATAGTAGTTTTAAGCCGCTTGTACACTGGACGCGAAACAAATTTTTCGCACGACTGATTGCATTCAAAGTCAATGCAAAGACGCGAATGCATGCGTGTATTCGCATCTTTGCATTGACTTTGAATGTAGTCAGTCGTGCGAAAAATTCGTTTCGCGTCCGGTGTGAAAGCAGCTGAAGGACACATACCCACATAGCCTACACACGCACTCACGCACCCATATGCACACATCTCTCTCTCTCTCTCTCTCTCTCTCTCTCTCTCTCTCATACGTTGCAGACGGGTATTTGCGGTAAAAGCCACTGCCGCAAAAAGCGGCTACGGCACTCAAAGTAATTTAATATCAATACTCACGTTTTATAACAGAAGTTCAAAACTTTGACATAACATAGAAAACACATATTTAGAAAAAGTCATGGACGGATGGACTCATATCTTTTACTGACATGAAATACCATGCATTACTAACATCAGTGCCGCGGTTCAAGTGTTAAGGACAGAGCTGTGCAGCCAGGTGGTCTCTCCTCTCCCGTGCGCGCTGCTGCTCTCCCTGCTGCTACGGCACATGCAGTTTGACCTCTCTCTGTCTCAAGTCGTGTAATGTCTCCTGCGTGAGGCCAAGTGACATCCATGGCGTACAGCTATGTTGTGTAGCACGCAACATGCCACAGAGAATGCACTGACACTCTGAGGGCTGTCAGGTCGAGTTTCCATTACGCGTGCCAACCGCCTTTGATCTGACATCAGGACAATCGATATAGATACTATAATTTATGTGCTGATTCAGATAGTTACATTAAACAGTGGTTGCTGTAATTATTTATTGCATTGAAATATGCCTGACATTCTGGAAACCTGCCTGTGAGGTTTTTGGTGGCGATATCTTGCAAGACTGTCGCCGGTCAGCCAAATTACCACTGCACAGAAAGTAAACCGGGTTGGAGCTGGCGAGCTCTCTGCGCACTTTCGGCGGAGCCTTTTGCCACGAAATTGTCACTGCATCATGATGAATATGTGACACCTCCCCCTACTACGCCACCAGACCCATCTCGGCACACGTCCGTCTCCCAAATTGCCAAAGTGGCTGCGCACGGTGTTGCACCGCATGAAATTACCACTGCGCGGGCTGCACCGGACGAAATTACCACTGCGTGGGCTGCGCCACGCTACGCCACGCTGCGCCACACTGCGCTGCGCCAAGAAATTAGAGCCCTATGTGTTTGACGCATCATGGTCTTTGCTGTCTTCCAATTGCACTGCCAACCTATCAGTCTGAAAGTGACCAATGGGACTGTCAGTGGAGAGCGGTACTCTTTGGAGAGACTGTTTGAAAAAGTTTCTTGAGATGTACACTGGATAACTGTACAATCAAGCAGAGAAGTAGCAACATGGAACTTTGCTCTAGTTGTGGACATCTCCAGTGTGTTAGAGCCTTACAGGTGGGTGCCTTGAGCTTCTTTAACCTGCACAGTAGGACTGATACTATGCTTGAATGCTAGGCTTGGTATATTTTTAAAGGAATTGTTACATTGTGACTATATTAGAAAGGAAATTATAAAATTAATTATGAAATCACATGCATCATAAGAATAGGACTTATCACCTCCTTTTGGAATTTCACAATTTAGAGACACTCCTTCCATTTGCAGTTTGCCCAAACTTTCAAGAAACAATAGACAGTGATTGCGAAGTACAGTCAGGCTCAGAATTATTGACTGTCCTCATAAAAACGAAGTGAAATGGCTACATATACAGTACTGTGCAAAAGTCTTAGGCACTCTGCACTTTTTAAAATTAAAATCGGTATTGCATGTTTACTTTTTTTCCATATTAGAGTTCCTGAAGATAAAAAGTAAATTAGAAATTCCAAATGCTAATTTAAAGGAAAGTTTCAAAAATAAATGTTTGTATTCCATTAAAATAGTTGAGATATATATATATATATATATATATATATATATATATACATAGTCTTGACAGATCCTTGATGTCAACATCATCTTAGCTGTTTGTAATTTCTTGGGGGGATAGAGGCAAGTGAGACAGTCTGAAGAAGAACAGTGGCAAGTTCTCTACTCTGTTTGGGACAAGCAAAAAGCCAATCATCTTATAAAACTATAGAACAACAGGACAGTGTCCCCAATTTTTTTGGCAAAGGGTCATTACACCAAATATTGATTTGATTTCGTTTTTAACAGTCTACAGCTCTGTTTAGTACATATTC
Organism: Gymnothorax javanicus; assembly: GCA_029692085.1. Taxonomy (NCBI): domain Eukaryota; kingdom Metazoa; phylum Chordata; class Actinopteri; order Anguilliformes; family Muraenidae; genus Gymnothorax; species Gymnothorax javanicus. Next base: position 160,909,816 of record CM056194.1, on the reverse strand, counting down.
AAAGTTATTAATTTCATAATTTTTGCAAGCATATTTGCCCTAAGAAATAGCTTTAAATGTGCCTAAGACTTTTGCACAGTACTGAATATATATTTATATAAAACAACGCCGCTAATAATTCCTACATTCAATTGAAACATATGGGACTACACCAGTGCTCCAAAGTTTGCAATCACTTGTCTTTTTAAGCGGTTCTTGCTATTTTAGGTATATCGTACTCTGGTATAACACTGGAACTCCATGCAGGAAAGTCCTGGCTGACCATGAGGTAACCGCACTAACCGCTGTGCCACCATGCCACCCCACATAAACATTGATTTAATAATTTCAAATTGTTGCATAAGTGGAACTAGTTCAGGCAGGACACTCGAGTCAATCTACATAAAGCTGATGCGGCTAAGTCTGCATCAGCGAGAGTACACCAATCACAGAGCAGCAACAACACAGAATTCAATGTGTTGGTCTGTTTAAGTGCACACAAGCTTTGCTGCCTAATGGACCTTTCTGACTTGCTCCAGCCAGCTCCACCCCCCTTTAGTTACTGTTGCTATGCCCCTCATGCAGTGCAGCTCAGTTCCACATTGGCAACAGCACTTCCGAAGTTCGAGCACCACTCTCTCATGCATATTCCCAAAAATACTGCGGTTTGTTTCTTACCGAATGCATCCAACTTGTCCGGCAAAGTCCTCCAGAGAGGCATTAACTATTTCACGTAAAGATATATCCATGACATCAAAATTTTTAACGGAACGGGTGGAGATATAAGAGTAACCGCGAAATGCTGACGACTGATGCAGAAAAGTCGAGCACCCAATGAACTGCACATTGAGATCAAACCAGGCAAAATTGAGGAATCATACTGCAAGTGTAAAGCTGGGTAAGTAGTTTTCATGCGTTTGTTGCCATCGCTGAGCTAAAACGAATGCTGAATCCACGTTGTAGTATGCTGTCTAATGTCAGTTGGCCATGAGTCAGACAATATGCTTGTTAGACTTTGTAATAAATCATATTACACAATGCAGCAAACCCTTAAACTAGCTGCATTAGATATAATCGTGTTATTAATCTAATGGTGGTTATATTGGCATTTTACTCGAAACCAATTAAGATGACAAACTAACTTTACTCATTTCGGCTAAGTGACTGACATTCTGAATGTGATTGTAGCTAGTTTACTGGCTAGCTACCAAGCCAACTTTTCTCATGTTAAAGCTTCTAAGCAGATTACATCATGCCATCACAAAATCCTTCACCATTGGACTAAATGTTTTCTATTATCAAGTGTTGCGAATACCTGTGCTGGGTGGCACGAAGGAATCATGTTTCAGCGGAATAGTTACTGGTTTGCAGCTACATCTGGTATTGCGTGCAGAAGTCCACTGGGGAAAAACAATACTATGTTAACATATTCATCAATGATGCTGTGGGTGTAATTCTGTCTTCTCAGCAAAACATATGCATAGATTGTTGGGAACTAACTAGTAAAGGAGAAATGGCAAAAAAATTCATTAGCTTACCTTCGAGCAAACAGCCTTGTGTTTGTTGATTGTATTCACATTGAGTTGCGTGGGAGGCCTTCCACATGCCTTAATCCACCGCAAACGCTTTTCAACTGCTATTTTGGCGTCGGAAAAAGGATTACTTGAGCTCCCTGTTGCCGGGCAGGGTATCTTTCGTCAGTAATACACGTTCCCATAGCGCTTCTAAGAATCCTTTTCGATAATGTCAGACACCTTACGTATTACACACAGCTAATGACTGCATTGATTGTGGGACAGTATGGTGGTGATGTCGGGGTAGGCAGGACCAGAGCCATAGACTGTGTCCGAAATCACTCACTACTCACTACATAGTGCACTATATAGTGGGTTCGCCATTTTGTAGGCTGTCCGAATTGTTTGTAAGAATTTTTATCCGCTATCTAGTGAACTCATTACATCCCACAATCCACCGCGAAATGTAGTGAACATCCGACGGTCACTAACCCAGCTATACGTCCCATCATGCACTGCACACAAACCAAAAAGCTCCGAAAAGGATGCGTTTAGTCAACAGAGTTTAAAAACAGGCATGAGACATTTATTAGCATCAGGCGCGAAAATGGTTTTCTTTTTTTTCCTTTTATTTGGAAACCAAGCAGCGCAGGAGACCGGTTTGTTTACACAGGACATAATCGGACATTTAGGTACAATTAAAACGAATAATAATGAATCAGAGGACAAAAAATAGATGACGATATTAAAAATTTAAGGCAAATTTTATTATTTAAACGATAATGGTAAACACGATCACGGTGGGAAATATACTCAGTTCGGTTATTAGTAAAATACGTCTAAATCCTTCAACTGAAGTTGAACAGGTACAATTTAATTTTGCGACAACAGTGACGCTATTAACAGCTGCGACAAAACAAGCCAGGTAGCGTCTGAAAGCGTTTCTTCCCTCTGCCAATGAGCTCACCTACATAGTGGGCGAAGTCGAATCCCCAACATGAGTCAACACGTTTGCGAGGTGCGGGGTTTTTCGTTCCGAACACGGAAGTGCAACTTCGTGTGTTCTCGGTCAGCGGCAAAATGGCGGCCGTGAAGGATGTCCGTCTCCAATTCAGGCTAACCCATGGGGATGCGTATTATGCAGAATAAAATTGAATTGAACCGAATTATTGCGATACCGACGGTTTTTACAAAATTTCAGCAAGATCAACCCTAGTAACCGGGCCTGAAAGTCACTTCATGCTTCTATACATAGTTAATTTCCACTGAAACTACTCATTCTCATGAATAGAGGGCTATTAACAAGATTAATCGGTGAAATTGATGAAAATTTCACATACGTATCTCCTGCGTCCGCCATCTTTGTTCTTGATGACACTCGTTGCACTCTCCAAATAGTGGGGAGTGGCAAGAAGCGTTCTCGTGTCGGTTCTCGGCTGTTCGGAACGTCGTTCTCTTGTCGAGTCAACCCGAGTGTCACCAAGAGCAGGGATTCGAATACGCCCAGTGAGTCCCTTTATAGTGAGTAGGGAATAGTGAATGAGTGAGTGATTTCGGACACAGCCATAGAGAGAGAGAGAGAGAGTTGCGAGAATGAGGGGTCCAGACGCGGGACGGTCTCGTGGTACATGGAGACTGCAAATAGTTCCACACAAAGCTTGGCGGGCTATTTAAATGTACAGAGATTCAATGCGTTAGCATCGATTTTGGTAACTACTAAACATTATTTACTATTTTTTTTTTTTACCACCTACATGTATTTCATCGTGACCTGTTATGTGATTGTCTCGGTACGTTACTATTGCAATAAAGCTTTTAAAATTCCTTGAGTTTGAGGATGTATGAATGTGGATACTGACAGTAAGCTAGCCGGCTTTACAGATGTGGGCAGCCCGTTCAAGGTGCCAATATTGCGCTTTTATCATATACTTCCTTAAAAATGCAGGGAATCTGCACCTGTGATATCACAATTAACATACAGGCTGTATTACACCTGGGCAAAATATTTATCAGTGGCAGCAACCATTGCCAACAGCAGCATTTCTGTACCTTGCTAACCAAGCTAGCTATCGTGCTGATAAAATTATTCACGGTCCAGTCGAATCTCGATGAAGTCTCGATTTTACCAATTATGCAAACGATGTTTGCTTTGTGTTTCTGGACCTGTTGCAGGATACTGCACTAACGTTACCTTCGTAGCAAGCTAGCTGGCTGGCTAGTAACATTACAGGAAAACTGTAGCTCTCATTTAGCAGCCAGTTTTTCACGTATCTCGGTGGCTAGCTTGCTTCTAACAGTTAGCTTGTTAACAAAGATAGCTAGCATCTGTGTAAGCACACAAAGGCGGTGTAGAGTCAACATTGCGGCTGTTGCGGAATCTGTGTAATAAAGTACCTCTTGATGAGCAAATCACTGCTTTATGCTGTACTAATTTTCCCTGTTTATAGCTTACCATCTCTAATATATTTAATTCCAGACCTCTAGATCTCATCACACTCCGTTTGACTTCCAATAGAGACGATTTGGAATGGAACAGGACGAGGAGTGAAAAGGTTTCCGTGGATCTTCCTGAGTAAAAAACACGTTAATATATGTTGAAGGACAATGACTGTTGTAGCCAAGGGAATTTAAAGCCATTTTCGAACCTCTATCTTGATTAGCATACAATATCAGAAATGATCACTCTACTGACCATACACAATAACGATTGTAAGATACTGCAACTTTCAGTATTAGGAAAAACAAAAATTATCCTTTGTAAAGATGAAAATCAGTGTGATCATAATAGGCACACAAAAAAAAAGCCATCTAATGCAGGGGTTCTCCAACCTTTTCCTTCTTTCCTTTTTTAAAATTTGCCTTTGAGAGCTACCATGCACAGAAATAAATACAAAGAGCAAGAGCGACTCTTGTCTTACCTGGCCATGATAACCAATATAATAAAGTTGATGGGATATTGTTTCCTCTGTGGTCTTGAAATGGAAATCTTTCTCTATGGCTCTGGGCAGGACCTTGGTAAGATTATGCAATCTGATTGGTAGTAATTCTACACTTGATTGACTGGTCGGAAAGTTCCATTTGCTGCCTGATGTGCAAGGTGAGAAATATTTTTGCTTCCCTCTACCCGAGCCTTCACCTGGGCCCGGTGTGATTTGGCGCACTTCGCCTTCTGGAATACCCTTCCTGAAGACACATCTTCTAATTATAGATTGAACAGTCAGAAGGAAGCAATATGGCGGCACACAACATGCAACAGCTTATAATGGCTATGCAATTAGAGGAATTAGAGAAGAGAGACACATATAGAAGTAAACTGACAATAGTATTTGACCTAGCAAGCTTTGCAACGCAAGTACAAATCGATTATAACTGCAGTGGATGCATACGGGAACTGCGGTCATTGTCAGTCAGATGTTCCTCGGAAAAATCCACTGCGGATGTCATTTTGTTTTGGAAGAGATCGCCAATCTTCTTGGATCTTCTACTCGATGACGGGAGGACAAGGAAGCTCTTCTCGGAAGAGAAGAATGTAAAGCGAACAACCGGAATATAACTGCTTCCAGAAGTACAAATTGTACCGGGCTCTGCTTGGTTCTGCTCTGTCTGATAGTGGAGGAGATTCATAAGTTCTGGTTCCTACCTATTTTTTCTTGTTGTTTAATATGTTCTTGCTATGCCCTGGTTGGGAGCACCTCCAGAGCAGAACCTTCTGCCAAAGTAAAATGTCATTACAACTACATTGTTCAATCCAAATACATGAATTTACCTGACTGAAGTAGTGTTATTTTGTTCGATGGGACAATTCTGAACATCTTGAGGGAAGATGCATCATGTATTAACCCTATCTAGACAGGGGGGCTTTTTATGCCCTTGCCAATTTTCAGGTCATATAATTTCTGAACGGCTTGAGCTAGGACCACCAAACTTGGTGACTTTTCCTAAAACTTGTCTGGGAGCTTATCTAGTCCATCTACTTCGCCGTTTCCATGGCAACAGTTTTCTAACAGGTATGTCTGACAAAAAATCGCCGATTTCGGTTTTATCAATATAGTTTCCAGATTTTCTTTTTAACATATACTTATTCCATTATATTTACAATATCTTATGTAATTTAATGTCAGCTTTGTTAAGTAGAATTAATTTATGCTCATTTGATGACGTCATTGAATTTATTTTATTTTCCTATGATGAAAGCTTCTACTACCAACAAATAGATGTTTTTTTCCATTATAAAGATGGTCTTTAGGCTCTATATTGAAATCAATATGCTAAATACAAAGAAGTTGACGATAAGAAAAGAGCAAGTTTTGCTTACGAAAGCCTGTAATCCTTTATAAGTTTACTTTCATTTCTTTTTGACCTGATCTTCTAAGAAAAACATTCTGAGTAAATGAAAAACTACTTTTACGGAACATAAATAGAATTTCATGTATTTTATGGCCTCTCAGAGCTGGTGCACTATGGGATAAAACAAGCAAAGCATTCTGGGTAATAAAAATCAAAACATGATGTCATAATGATGTCATAATAGGTCATAATAATACCAAAATGATTGCAGTGATTTAGTTTTAGGTGTACATCATCCCCTGCAAATTTGGTGGTAATACGCCATGTCATTTAAGAGTTACCGGGGGGGTGGGTGTAAAATCCCCCCCCAGCCCCAGGAAGCCCCAAAAAGCTTTAGCCAGGCACCAGTCTGACAATCTTTTACAAGAGCATGTTAAAATCTAGCTGCATTTAGATGGATGAGTTTTTAAGTACACATCTACAACGTAATTTGACTTATCCATCTAAACCCATCTAAATTTTAAAATGTCCCTCTGAAAGACGAATGCCTGGCTAAAGCCTTGTTAAGCAATTAGTTTCTGATCCATATAAGACTGTATTTGTTGTGAATCATGACTATTTGTAGGTTTGTTTACTGAAGGTATTTACCTTCAAGAGTGTACTTATTATTTGCTCACACATAGGAATTTGGAATGACACATTCTGTGTCTGTAACAATAATGGATTACATATGCTATTTGCAACTGGAAAAAATGAGTCAATTTATGTGTGATTAAATTAAGAAAAAAAAATTCATGTATTATTTTTGCATCACAGGAATTATTGCCTGTCATGTGACACATCCTTTGCTGAGTATGGTCCCACTGGATCATTGCATCACCTGTTTTTGAAAAATGCCTGGGTTGTCAGAATAGCATGCATTTCAAATTTTGCCTATTGTACATGTTATAGGGACAAAAAAAAATAGTTTTTAACTGCTATGGGCATTAGTTTAGAACATCACACAACTGATCTTAGTATAAGCTGAAATAAATGTGAACTCTCATCTAATCAGTGGTCATAAACTCGTGTTGATGATAGTGGGGTTCAGCTCAGGAAATGCTCTGCAAAATTGAAGCATTCGCAGTTTGAGATTTTGCCCGGTAGTTTTTTCTTTTTCTCTTTCATTCAGTCCTTGTTGTACTTGAATGCAGCAAATGCTCATAAATATTAATTTTGATTACGTGGAGTGCCTTTGATGTTGTTCAAAGGACCCGAGCAACAAACGCAGCGGCAGCAAGCTGCACTTTCCCCCACCAGCCTCCCTTATTCCCACAATCCACCACTGCATAGACTGATGGCTGCTGATTAGGCCCTTGGCGGTGGAATTGAGTATGTTAATCGGCGAGCAGTGGGAATAATACTGCTGAATCTGAGTGAAAGATTTCGGCTCGTCAAGCTCATCCACGCCTCGCTCTGCCAGTGCTGATGTTGTGGAGTCCACCTGTCATCATCCTGCCCAAATAAGGCCAGAGCTCTGAGTCCAAACTTAATTTTACTGACTGAACAGGACTTACCATTATTACTTTTAGTGACACTGTGGCACAGTGATTAGCATTGTTGCCTTGCAATAAGGAGGTTGTGGTTTTGAGCCCTGAGCTCTCTGCTTAGAGTTTGCATCTTTTCCCTGAGTTTGCCTGGGTTTCCTTTGGGCTCTCCTGTTCCACGCACCTAGAAAAACATGTGCTATATGAACACCCCTACCAGTGTTCCCTGACCAAGGAGCTGGCAACTGCAGAGGAAAAATTACTCCACAGGGCTCAGTAAAGTATATCTTGATCCTTGTATTTAACTGAATAAATTTCATTTTATGTACTTCTCTGAGAACATTCTGTCATCTAAGCAGGGAGTACCTGAACAATGATGATATTAAAAGTGCTGTGAATCAGTATTCAATACTGATTAAGTGTCTGGTGTTGATTCCTTGCTAACACCATCCACTGACCACAAGTCTTAGGACCATGGTCATTCAGAGCTGTAAGTATTTGGACAGAGAAACAATTTTCATCATTTTGCCTCTGCAAGCCTCCACAAGCCTCCACAATGGATTTGAAGCAAAACAGTGAAGATGTGCTTGAAATGTGGAATTTGAGCTTTGAGTGAAGGATTTTTTTCAAAATATATGGAAGGAATTGTCTGGATATGGCAACCAGTTTTATACTGCACTTTTCATTTTTTATCGTAATTTTTCATTGTTGGTTGCTAACCCTCTTCAATCAATGACTACCTGGAGCTTACAGACATCGCCAGATACTGGATTTCTTCCATGGGAATGTTCTGCCAGGCCTTCACTGTAACTGTCCTCAGGTCCTGTTAGTTCTTGGAGTTATGTGTCTTCTGTGCTGCCTTCAGCCAGTGTAATGCATACTCAACCAGACTCAGGTCAGGTGATTGACTAAGCCATTGTCAAACCATCTACGTCTTTGTCTTAAGGCTTGGTTTGCTTTCATAATATGTTTGGGGTCATTGTCTTTCTGCACTGTTAAGGGCTGACCAATGAGTTTTGACGCATTTGGACGAGTCTCGGCTGATATTGTGGCCCCATACAGTTTGAAGTATAACATTTTAAAAAAAAAATCTGTTTTCCTTCACTGGTTGTAAATCTCCTAACATTAAAGCTGAAACTCTGCACTATGAGCTTATATTCATTTAATTTCAACTCTATTACGCTGTGGTGGATAACTAACTTGTCTCAATATTTATGGTCTTGGCTGTTGTTCATGTAAGACAAAACTAACTCTAACTTTTTACTTTGTATACATGTATATTTTGTTAAGCTATTAGCTCTGTTGCACAGCTAGCATTATTACTTCAGTGTTGAGCCTAATTGAAGGGCTTAGAACCAGAGCGGTCTGACCCACAGGTCTAACCCACAACCTAACATTGTTTTTTGAGATAATAGACATCAAAGTTTTTAGAATATGAAAAATAAAAATAAAAAAGTATTAGTCACAATGTTTTTCACAAGAATAATACACATTTTGACACCAATTTTGTGTTATGAATCCTATCATCATCTGTCACAATATGATCCAAACTCTAATTTTCTTTTTTTTTTGGGGGGGTTTGACTTCTCTGGTTTTCAGCCCATCAATTCAACACTTGACACTGCAGTAGTGCTGCGGAGGGGATTGGTGCGGGGGGCCATGAGATGTTTGTGGGATCACTGGTTCAAGGAGTTTTACCCTCTCTTCCTCTGTCCAACCAGGGAACAACCAATCTTCAGCACCCGCGCCCACGTCTTCCAGATCGACCCCAGCACCAAAAAGAACTGGGTCCCCACCAGCAAGCATGCTGTCACCGTCTCTTACTTCTATGACAGTACGAGGAATGTCTACAGAATCATCAGCCTGGATGGCTCCAAGGTAAGAAGCTTGTATTACCTTCCTAACCTTTCAGAGTGTTGGTTTGTATGGATTTTTTTTTTAAATTATTTCTAGAACTGTATCCGAGTTTTAGAATTAGCATCACTGGCATTTGTTACCACAGTGTCAAATGGTCAGTTTAGAGCATTCTAATGTTATTTTTGCATTTTTACATTGGAAAAGTGGTTAGTAAATAACACTATTGTGAAGGATTAAGGCCAGAAAAGACCAATTATTTGAGTTGGCACTTTAATACCGTCATGAAAGTTAATTCTTTATCTCTTCACCTTTAAACTAATACACTGATATACAATTAGCGGGGAAAACCTGAGGCTCATAAATTTAGATGTCACACATCATCACCAGGGAAGGAGGGATTGACTTTTCCCCAGCAGTGGGAAATTCCAATTTCTGGTGGTATTGCACAGCTCTCTGTTGTTGAGTTATCCAGGGACTCCACTCGACAGCCCAGAGTCTCCTGGTGCACACTAACCCTCTTGCCCACACCTATTGAATGGACACTTGGTTGTGGTATCTGTTATGGTCCAGACCAAGAATTAAGTGTGGAGACCAACTTGCAATACAACTGGTAATTTATTGGCATCAGTACAGTGATGACTGGGATGGAACCCCTGAGAGGAGGAGAGACAGTTCAGCAAACGCGTAATAGGCAATGTTTTGGCTACTGTCGCCAGCCAGTGGCTTCCGGTGTGCTGCCAGATGAAGCACTGGCCAGCACTGGACTGCCAGTGCAGAGGAAGGTTGATGCTTGAAAGGAATTCTGTCCCAGTCCTGGGTTGGAAGCTTGTTCTTGACAAACATGATAAAGAGAGTTGACTTGCAAGGCTTAACAAGAACGCGGTCCCAGTGCTTGACCCTGATTAGGATTGGAGGCTTGTTTGAATGACAATACAGATTTACTAGAGACCTTGGCTGCCACTAAAGTACTGGTTCTATTTAGATGAAGACAAAGACGTTTAACAGACATATGGCTAGGATCTTGTGAATGCGACTTTACAAGCACATACACTGGAGGGCTTCAATACCCATCACTCGCTCATTAGGAAACAAGGGAGTAACGAGATTCAGCTGAGAGTACAGACATGTACAAGACATGCACCAATCACAACACTCATATACCTATTAGACACGCTTGCTGCTGAATTGCAAAGATGCACACCAGGGATTCACATGAGGGTTGTGACAGGTATCAGCATAATTAAATCACAGATCATCCCAACCTCAGCAGTGGAAGAGGACTATTCAATAGCAGTGAATTATTTCAAGTCTGCATATTTTCAAGTGATGAAATTAACTATGAAAAAAATCTATCAGTGAGCTAGTGCCTCCTATACAGTGATAACCATTGCAATCTGTTACTTTATTTACAATCCCAGTGAGCATAAACTCAATTTTTACAGTTTTTTTATTAAATCTGCAATATCTTTTTAGCTGCACAGTGAGTGCTACCATTACCATATGTCCCTTGCTATGTTTAAGCTCCCTTAGTCCTCGGACCATACAGTGCAGTCTGTTGCTATTTGAACAGTGACTCAGTATTTGCTTGTTGGCTCTACGCCCACACACTGGATTTGAAAACAGTGACTATGAGTAAATAAGAGGTTAAGAATCTGTCAGCTTAATATTATGGTTGTGCGTATTCAATGCATCCATATTGCGTGAACCATGTTGGAATCATGGCCTTTTTATATTGTGTCATTGTTTTGGGGTGGTATTTATTTCTGCAAGAACATGCGAATGTGATTCCTCAACTGTTTTTAGCCCAGTAGACAGTCAGAACTGCGTTTTTTTTTTTTTTTTTTTTTTTCCATTGGAGATTTTCTGATCTTAATGACTGTTTCATGGTATCGTGCATGATGAATATCATCTCCCATTATACAGTATGGGCCATTAATGGTTTTACATGGGACACTGCAGTCAAATTAATTTGTTAATTACCTTCTGGATATTATTTTCTTACATATAAGGGATATGAGTTGGGGGGAGGGCACAACACCAGTGTTGAGCGTTTTGTTCCCACGTCAAATCAAGTTCCCCTTTTAGAAATTTCTTTATTGTTGTGGCAGATTTCAGAAAATCATGTGAAAGCTGGGCATTATGGAATTTGCTCTTGCTCAAGAAGTGGATGACAGGCAATGTCACAAAAAGCAATGGATTCTCATTATTTGCCATCTCCAGCAATTTGTTCATTTGTAATTACCCCTCTGCTTGTCAACAGACATACAAGATACAAGCACCTCACAGTCTTTATGTTTTTTTTTCAGTCAAACTCAGAGTAAAATACACCCATGCCCACTTTCCAGATATTGTTGCGCGGGTCCGTGGGATGACAGAGTCTGACACTTGGGCGCTGCTTTATCTGATGATGCCAAAACTAGAACTCAAATGATTTCGTTTTTTTTTTTTTTTTCCAGAAAGATAAAAAGGCCAAATTAAGGTTTAAAGGGCTAAATTATCCTAATGACCCCATGAATGTTTCCAAAATTATAATTCCAGAGCTGCGAATGAGAAGGTGGGTTTTCATTTGTGTTTTGAAGTACTAGTGTACTGCCCGCTCAAAACAAGCCTGTTTAGATCGGGCCGATTGCTTGGCCTCCGTTATTGCTCCATTATTGCGGCTTTCTCCAGAACCGCTCTGCCAAACAACTTCACATTTGACAATCCACTTCCTTGGGTCTTCAGCAATACACCAACCAAGTGTAAAGTTGACCAGATAAGCAGTTGTCAAGAAAATCAAAGGTCATACTTACATACATACATACATACATTCATTCATACATACGTACACATCTACTGTACACACATAGGTACATACTGTTCATATGTAGACTTCTTCTATTTTGTTTGGATGAAATGAGAACTGGGCAGGGACAATTAATTTTGTGAGCTATGTAATGCATTTATATTTTCTTTGGTATAATGTGTAATGTGAGGCCCCAAATCATATTAGAAAATGGTCCTTTATCAGCCAGTAAAAAAGTGAGATGATTAATGAAAGACATGTATGGGAAAACAACTAAATTTGGCAATCCTTCCAAGTGTTTTTGATGTTTCTTGTGATACTCTGGGTGAAATCTCCCATCCTGAGTATGATAATACAACAACATGGCGGCCGTGCAAATTAGGCTGCAGAACATTTGTCGAATAATAACGGGAGAAACAGTTTGATTCCTGAATCAGCTTGAGTGTGAATGTCAGGACCGAGATTGACTCAGTGGCAGTGGTTAGTGATCCTTTCGGTATTTATTTGCACAGACGAGCATGTAAAGAGATTGGTGAATTGTCGGGATACCAGGCTTCTTATATTAACGGTTTTTTTCCACACACCTGACAGTCTCTGCCCCCACAAGACTGTGGCTGATTATGCAGATAGGAAGAGAGAGTGGGCAGGACGCCGGCACAGAGCCTCCATGGTTATTCGCAGTATAACTGAAACCCTGCTGATGGCAATATAAATGAATCAGTGTGCATTTGGGGGAGAAGGGATAAGGTGTGGTAAGGTACAGAGAGAGGAGTGGTTCAGGGAGGCTGCAGCTCATTGCTTTCCCTTTTTTATGAATGGAATCCCAAATCTGGTTGTGGGTGAATTTGTGGGTGTGAGAGGAATGCAGTGGGAAATTGCTTCAGTCTCCTGTATGTTAAGCCTGGCAGCTTTACACTAATCCAGTCACACTCTGCTTCATTGCCTGATGTTGTTTCATCACTCCTGCACATTCTCCCATCTGGACGCATTCTATTATTACTGCTAATGTATTTCCCCTTTCTGTGGGAGTGTAGAACGGAGGCGCAGCCTTTCTGACTCATCTGCTCATTACCTCCTCCAACAAAGCTGGACGAAGTTTATGCATTTGCCCCCGTTCGTCTGTCTGTCAAGCAGGACAGGACGATGGAAAAATTTCTAGAATGATTTTGATGAAACTTGGAGACGGTTACATTTTCACTGGTCAAGGTGCAATAGTGCAGGCAGAGGTATGCAGTCTATTTAGAGCCCTTCTAGTTAAATTTGATATTTTTGGGGGGCTTCTGGGTGGACTCTTGTTGCAGCTGTTTGCCACAGACACTAGCTCTAGGTTCTGTAGCAGGTCAGTCCATTTTGAAATGAATTAACTGAACCAAAAGCCCTTGGAGTTCTCAGGAATGCTGTTGGAATTCATTCTTTGAGTTGCTGGGACTTGAATGCAGTGCTGTGAACCTTTCTGGTCCCTGTAGTGCTACTTACCATGAGTAAAGATATGGATGCTGTACTGTACATTTTGTGAGCTTTGCACCCTTGTGGCGCCGACAGTACCCTAAAATCATATAACTGAGTAAGCCGGGAGTCTTCACCCTCTTTCGGCTCTACTGTCTGAGCTGTTTGGGGTCCCAGTGCTGGGATCTGCTTAGTATTCCTGCTGCCACTCTCTCCTGCAGATTCTTGCGATACTGTGCCAATTTACTCCCAATTCCCTGGCATGCCGGAATCGCTAGTGTGCTCCCCTCTCCTCAACGGAGCCAAACGAAATCAGAGACGCGTAAATTAATCAGGGGAACGTCACGGCCGCTGGGTACAGCTGGCGTACCCCACATGCAATGCACCAAGCTGGCCTGTAATATTATGTTTGAGATTGTCCAATGAGACTTCCCTGTCCCCCTTGCAGGAGGTGTGTGTGTTTGTGAGTGTGGCTGTTTCATTCAACAAAAACAGAAGGATAAGAGAAGGGGAAGGTTGTTTACCCCACCCAACAGCCCCTAATTCTGATATCTAACTATAGGCTGAGGATGAAAGAAGTAAAAATGTTAAAAATGAGAAATAAATTTACATCATTTGATTTAAAACAGTGTGGCCAATGGGTTAAAACAGTGGGATGGGTTTGAATGGAATATACATTTTTTTTTTCATTTATTGAGTAAACATTAGTAGCGGAAAGATTATTTGACCAGTAAAAGTAGAGACAGAACCTACGTAAGCACTCCTGTAGCCTAGTGTAGTTCAGTTTGCCCAACACGGTTCGCAAGCAAACAGAAACAAATACCTTTTTTTAAAGAAATGATTCAAACTAACAACTTCAAAAATACAGAAGTTACTGAGGACAAAGATGAAAATTGGTACTTAAGCAAAGACTATCGGAGCCACTCTGTGGCCAGAAATATCGGCCGGGAAGCACTTCAGCAGAGACTATTGCTAGCTTTGGAAGCAGTGGAGGGGTTAATGGGCCAGGGCAGCTAGCCAATAACGCTGCCATGTGAACCAGAGGGCTTTGTCACAGCTAACTTAATGTGTGCGCACCATAACATTCTGAACTGAGTGGATATACAGCACCATCCCTCACTGTTCGTCTCAGTTACAGCACACTGGATAGCAAGGCCACATTTGGTGCTCTGTAATTCCAGATAATATGCCAGCTTATTGGTAACACTTCCACCAAGCTGCTATTCAGCACCAGTAATTCCAGGTACGTTTGGGTTAAAAGGTTTTTTGATGACACTATCGCCATGCGGTTGGTTTTTACTCAGCGCCTGTGTTAGCCGGAAGGATAACGTGGATTTGTTGTTAACACTGTCACCACGCAGTGCTATGACAATCCTTGTTGCACCGAAATAAATGAATAAATAATGAAATCACTCTGTTACATTCAGCTGGCAGTTCCCCCTACCAAAAACATGTTCCCTCTTGCCTGACTGCTCTTCCCTGATTGATGGCCCCGTGACGTAATTAGCCACACAGGGACCCGACCTACATTGACTGCATCCTGTCCGCAGATCAATAGGCATGTAGCTCCCACTGCAGGGGCCAACCTCCTCCTCTGCCCCATCCTACCAACCTCTCTCCTGCCTGGTGTCAAGCAGAACGACCGGTGTAAGCGAGTGGGAGAGGGTGTACATGGAGGGTATCTGGCAGTGTAGTGGAACCTGTTTGAAGGATGACAGCTTACTTTGTGCATGCGGGGGCTGTGCTGTTTGGAAGCGATCCAGCTCGCTCATGGTGGGATCATAACTACGCTGAGGTACCTCCTATTGAGGGCTGTTCTGCCCACCTTAATACTCGCCCTTCCTGCAGCCTGTCACACCCCCACACCTAAAGACTGTATATGGTTACCTGGACACCAGTTTGGAAGCTTTACTTTACCAAGATGTGGCCTCAGCAGTCTCTACTTAGGTCTGTCTGGAACTTTTGTGGGAGCTTCTTTAGTTATGGTGCCGCTCATGAGAAGAGGTGTGACGTTACGGCCTGGCTGTGAATATGCTTGTTTATACCATGTGTTTGTATGAGCATTGTGTCTGTGAGTGAGCGTGTGTGAGCCTTGGGAGCAGATGAGCAGATGGTCCTGTCTTGGCTCATTGGACTTCACCCCTGTGTTAGCATGGAGAGTCCTGCCATCAAGCCTGACTCTGTATATGGGATGATATATGAAGGCACTTTTTAATGGTGTATAATGCCTTTTCAATAGCATAAATCTATTTTATTTTCCGATTTAAAATGACAGTTTGAGGATAAGCAGAAGATACTGCTTATCTTTGAGTTTTGTGTGCTATATTGTCCGCTTTCTTCGCTGGTAGTCCAGAGGCCCTTAGTGTGACATTACCCAAGTGAAAATAAAATCTTCTCATAATATTAGTCTAATGTTTTGTCTGTGTTGTAAGTTTGTTTTGTGGTGATATAGTGAAAATACTTTTAGCTACTGAGGTTATTCCCGTAAAGTCACACTTTAGCCCTATCGCTTTAACCCCATAGTCATGAAGATGCTCTTCTTCAAATCAAGACCTTTAAACCAATCTGCATACTGCAATCACATCATGCATTTGACCTAAGAACAACAAGTATCAAATGATACAGTTCGTTCTCATCACATAATCTCTGAAATAATAAATAATGAATAATAAACTTTGTGGTATCTTAAGTGTGATTATCTTCTTTTTTTTTCAGGAAGGTATGTTGATATGAACATGGTCTTTACGCAGTATGATTGTGGCTGTTGAAAAATAGCTGCACCTGGTATATGAGAGTGCGTCAGTATGACGGAGACTGCATCTGTTTGAATCCACAGGCAATAATAAACAGCACCATCACGCCCAACATGACTTTCACCAAGACGTCACAGAAGTTCGGCCAGTGGGCGGACAGCCGAGCTAACACAGTGTATGGGCTGGGGTTCTCCTCGGAGAATCATCTGTCGAAGGTGGGTGTTTCGCGTCTCTCCCTCTCTATACGCTGCGGCTGGGAAGCCGGGGGAACTCCTACATTCCCCCTCTTAATGAGCGCGGCGGGGCCTGCTTGTCTCTATGTAGGAGGCTTTGTCTTACAGTGAGATCACTTCCTCTGCAGTATGATTCACCGCTATACTGAACGGGGGCGATAAACCGCAGTCTCACTTTCCAACGGACCACACTTTTTGGAAGAATTCGTGCACTCATTGACTCAACCCTAGTGTTGCTTTGTGTGCCTTGCACTTGCATTCCAACGTACATGTGGGATACACAGAAGTGTGTGTGTCTGCATTCACTGAAATGCACAGGAGTGAATGCACACACATGCATCCACTCACACTCGCACACACAAAATTGTCAATATACCATTTAATCAGGATGTTTCCAGCTCTACCGCGGCATGGGCCCACATGTCATATTAATGCCACGAGACAGCCATTTAAATCATTTAGGACCAAGGTTCACAGTAATTGAAATGCACTTTGTCCTTGTCTTTTGAATTCATTTGTGCAATTCATAAATAATTCTTACTCTTTTTCCAGTCTAAAAATATTTAACTGTAGTTTGTGAAATTGCAATGAATTAATCATATAAGTGTGGTTTCTGAAATGAAGTTCAAAGTTCAAACTTACTATTCCGAGACCTTCGCTGCTTCAAATAAAAACCAAACTGCTAAATACCACTCTTATAGCAGGGCTTCCCACGGCTGATCCTGCGGATATATTTTCTTGTGAGATTTCTGTCCAAGCCCAATAACACTAACCTCATTAAACAATTCAGAGATCTTTAAGTCGCTAAATAATTCAAGGTGTATCAAAAAGCTATGGTTCAGGTAGGACCATAGACTCTTCATTAAGATCCTTGAAAAGCAGTACAGTCTGGCTCAATTGCGACAATCCTGCTCCATCCATGCACTCGTATTCATAAAGCAGAGTAGGCAGCAGGACGCTCCCTGAGGGTCACATACTGAACAGATCCAGCAGCAGCAAGGGTAATTATTTACCTTCATTTAAGTAGAGGAAAGAGCCCTTCATTGGATGAGAGCAACCCATAGAAAACCTTGATGCTCAAAAAAGGCAGTTTGATAATGAGGAAAGAGCTGGGGCAAAGGAGGGGATTTAAAATTGGGCTGTTGCCAAAACCACATGCAATAAACAACATACTGCCAGCGCACACTCAATGTATATTATCAGTCAACATAAAATTGCAGATTTATATGCGAGTCTACCGGTAAATGGCTTTTCAGATGAACTATGTTGTCATAGAGATGAGCCAATTTAAGCTCAGTGCATGTCAATGATGGCAGCAAGTCAATGTGACCCTGTAAGATAGAGAGGAATGACGATTTAAGGTGTAAATGCGAACATTTATTTCAACCACTTTAGGGGAAGGAATTTTGTTGTTTTTGTCCCGGTTGCTTGGGTCATGAACTATTTTGGTGTACACATGCAGGCATAGAGTCCGATGTTTGCATACTACTAATACTGTGATTTTGGACGTTCTAAATCTTTCACATACTATTTGGCAGATGAGTAGTATGCGAGTTTGTGATTTTGGATGCAGCCATGATTTAGACTTCCAGCATGCAGCAAGGATGCATACAGTAGGAAGCGACCAAATGAGTTGGGAAAGACCACTGAAACATTCCACCCAGTTATGTGAATGAACTACAATAGGTGAACTTCTGAATCTTATACAGTATATAAACAAAGTATTATAAATATTAAACAATGAAACTTCTTTAAAAATAATTTACATTTATTGACTGCTCAAATGTTACAAATATGGCATGCAAATCAAAGACATCTTGTAGAATAACAGGGCTTACAGGTTGATTGATTTCAGTATTTAAACGCAATGCCATGATACTCCTCATACCAAAAATGAGTAAATGCCTGCCATACTGCGAGTTCTGGATCTCATTCCTTCCCCAAAAATGAATAAACAAATAAAGAAAATAAATAAATAAAGTGACACTGTGAGACAGTGCCAACTCCGTTCTTACAACAGTCTAATCACTATGGAAACAAATGTAGCAATTTCAGCTTAAGAACAAGTCCCACTGGCTGTTCCCACTCCAACTGTGTGTTTTTATTAAGCTAACAGGCTTTTAGGAAATATGCCAGAAAAAAATTTAAATGGCATTTGGCTTCCCATGAGCTAGCGCCAGATCTAGGGGAAAGCAGCCAATTTGGGGAAATACAGATGGCAAAAAGCTAGTACTGCTTACTCTTTGAGAAGCTATGTAGACGTTACAACACACGTTGACTTCTGATAATGGGATAACACTTATCTAGTGTGATTGAGTAGAGCCTTGTGTGGTGAATTATTTAATAGTACAGATAAGAACATGATTAGCTGCTGAACAACATTTTTGATTTTAGACTATATATGAAGACGACTGATATTGGACACGTTATTAGTTATTACTGGCCTGTCAGCTATGCTAGCTATGTACCCGGTACAACATAGGCAGTAAGGTGCAAAGATGCAGACTGTATCCAGGCACAATGCTCTTGTGCGGGTGCGCGCATATTGATAAAGAGGTCTCCAATTCCTCTTTTTTTGCTGTATTCTTGTATCATTTATTTGGTGTCCGGGCCTCACTCTTGCCACCCAGCCGTCCCTGCATTTGATTGGGGTGGTACGTGCATCTGTCCCTCTCAAACATGGCTGAAGTGCTGCGAGAGCTGTGCTGCAAAATGGCTACTGTGCCGATCCCAGGTGGGTGCTGCACTCTGTGGGCGGATGGAATGAGTCACCACCCCTCCCCCACACGTACTCAGCGCTTTCCGCCGGCAAGTTTATACCAGGACTGCAGCTCAATCTCCTTTTTCCTAAACTGGTGCACTTTGTCAAATACTGGATATAACCATCATCACAAACAGAGCACTACTCAGTTTAACCCTCTAATGTACAGTCCTTTTTTGAGCAAATGTCACCCCAAACTAAAATGTTCACTGTTCTTGAACCACTTTGACTACAGGCATGGACATAGTCTCATTTGAAAGGTGGCACTCAGTAGATTGACTTCAAATAGTCAGAATCGCCGAGGACCTTACCGAAATTGATTTACAACACGGAAAATATAAGTTTTTGTCAGGCAGGAAAAGATTTCATGTTTTCTTCAGCCCCTGTGGCGCTGTGATCAGGTCTCATTAGACTAGAAAAATAATACAGACGCGTAAACAACCGCAGGTTCAAATATTATGATTGCATAACCAGAATTGAATGTGTCACAGATTTTTTGCTTGGTTATGTTCGTATGTGTTTCAACAAATAATTGTGGAGAGTCCAAATATTCCTGCGTTTCTAGCCTCGGTCACATTCGCATTTACAATTTTACAACTTCCTTCAATCAGGTCTCCTTCCCTAAATGTTGCTAAATTTTCACTCTAATATTCCCGGCCAATTCCCTGCACTGGTTTGCGATTTATGTGGGTGTAAAGTTGCTTCCAAAACTCCTTTGCTTCATCGACTAAATCCTCCTTGTCGGAAACCATTGAAACAATTTCCCCTTGTGAAAATTAATCCCTCTGCTACCATACACATCCCTCTTTTGAAAGTTTCAAACCACTGGCTGTCTGTGTAAACTAAAAGAATTTTTTCCCGTTATATTGGAGTGAGGGCTGATAGGCTCAAACACTTAGGGCTCTATCTTTCACACTGCCTTACCCGTTGCCACTACCCGCAACCCGTGAATTACGCATTTAGCAGCTTCCACTATCCCTAAACGATATCTTGCAGCCACACTACCCGCTATGCATTATGCTGAATCCTTTATTTGCGCCTGGAGGTGTGCCCATGGGCGTGTTTATGCGCTTCCCCTACAATTGCTATCTTGACCACACACGTTAGGGAAAGCGTATAGCGGGTCCTAAAACCACCCGCTACCCGCATTTGGGCTTTCACAAGAGCGCTATGCGCTAGCACTCAGCAACGGAAATTTTTTTTCCAGCGAGAGCGGCATTTCAGAACTCTCTTGCGAATGAAGGTAATTTCGGCGACAAGTATGTACACCTGTTTTTGCTGCACGGTCACGCAACTTGCTGTAAAAAAATAGACAGCTGTCCGATTGGAAAATGTAAACGGACGAAACCACGTACTTGTCACCAGAATTACCTTCATTCGCTGAAGAGTTCTGAAATGCCGCTCTCGCTGGGGGAAAAAAAAAAAAAAAGTTACGTCGCTGAGTGCCAGTGCATAGACCTAATTTTATTTTTCTAAAATGGGATTTTGTTCTATGCTTCATTTCAGACAGGAGAGGGAGTTGGAAGTGCATGGCGAAATGCATTTTTTTCTTTTTCTTTTTTTTTGAAGTTTCCATCACAAAAGGGGTAGGCTTGATTTTTTTTTTTTTTACGACATACCAAACATTAAGCAATATGTCAATGTCAAAAATAATAATAATAATAATAATAATAATAATACTACAATTCATGATTAACTTAACAAAAACAGATCCTCCCCTGACTGGATTTGACCTCATGCACGGGCAATTTAACTTCGTCAACGGAGAAATGTGGCGACCTTCCTCTCTCCATCACAGGTTTCGGTTTGAGGATTTGGGATAGCGCAGCCTGCTCCGAAAGGCAGTGGCACCTGGCGCACTGATTGGTTTAACTGGCGTAACGCCCAAACCACGCCTATGCTTAATATAACGGGTAGCGCTGGTGTTTTAGGGATATAGGCAGGTGTGCAAGATAGCAACTTTCGCGGGGGAACGCCTCTTACGCAATGCTAAATCCCCAAATAACGGGTTTAGGGACTCTGGCGTAAGATAGGGCCCTTAGGGCCTCATCTACTAAGATCCTAGGTAAAGAGCGCTAAATTGTGTGTTCATGGTAACATTTTGCCCATTTGGTTTGCTTACATTTTGCGGGTGATCTACTAAGAGTAATTGCCTAAATGACTGCTGGTGCAAACAGCATTATTTAAATGAGGACTTTGCGTGCTGCAGCCATTTCCACCATGGACAGTTTGGAGGAAAAGAACGAACGCAAACGCAAAAAGAAATTCATCTCGATGGAGTCGGAGGTGTTTGTGGAGGAAACAAATACACTGTTATAAATGGACTGAATTTTACAGGTAAATTAACGCATTGTTTCCTTGTTATTTTAACTGCAAGTAGAGTCCTGCGCGCATTTAACTGTGGTTTACAGTTAACATACACGGAGCCTGTTTTTTAAACAGATTGTAAAATTACAGTTAAAATAAATGGCAAAAAAGGTGCAAGTTTATAACTGCATGCTCAGTGCTTGAGGGGGGAACAATTTGCACATGAGTACAGTCACTCGCTCCGATTATTCTTTGGAAGTGAGTAACCACATTAAACTCGTTTTTGGTTTTATTCAGTGCTTCCCGTATGGATGGAAACTTTATGTACCGGCCCATCCTACGCAACACGGCATCCAGTATTTGAGACAGCACACACGAGAAACTGTTTTGGGAGATCCCAGCAGTGAGAGCTACCGTACGCTGGAATGAACCAGTTGCGAGAAAATGGAGAATAGCAAGAAGTTTTGTCATTGCAGATATGGCATGACTTCTTCTGATGACCGGCCCCAAATCTGCCCTTATTTCATCTAACAGCTCCAAAACAGCATTGCTGGATAAGCGATATTTCTGGATTATTCTCTCCTATGACATCCCAAACATTGTCACACGGATGAAGAACACCCGTTCTCGGTGTACTCGCCGCCAGTGTCTTCTCCTCGCGGCAAAAATGGCAGCCATGTCCGTGCGCAGTTACGTGGAGCCAATTAGTACCTACCCTTCAAAGGCATTAAATAGAAAACGCAATTACCATCACTGAAATTGCTTTCAGCCTTGTTAAGTCACTATGCACGTGCTAAAATTTTGTAGTTGTATTTTCTCCTCCCATATTTTGCACGCTAGGAGAGGCATGCCGCTTATTACATATTCATCAGGGCCAAAAGTACTAACTGCATAGAATGTGCAAATTTGCACACTTCAAAGATGCAATCCTCAGTGCACACCCTTAGTAGATGAGATTGCTGGTTAATTTGCGGGTGATATGGCATTTGCACACGTTTCTATACACGCAAAGCTTTAGTTGATCAGGCCCTTGTTTGAGGTGTTCTGTTAGATGAGCACATAATAGCCAGTGGGTGCACTTATTTTGTTCATAAAGGCTATTGCACAATTTAGAGCACTGCGTCATGAATAAAAAGAGCTAATAGCAATGAAATTCTCAAAAACACGAAGCTACAACCTCTATGTCTCTGTAGAATTAGTGACAATTTTTCCATGCTTGCTTGTTTTGAGGATTAAAAACTATAACAGGTTTTTATGTTTGGACTGCTACAAGGTACGATTGAACTTTTGTGACTGCATGGTTAGGCTGACGAATGTTATGACACAATTTGAAATACTATTTTTGCCATTGTATTTGCGTTATAAAATGGCTTTTGTAGTCAGAATTCTGAGTCCTCAAACTTGCGAACGATATATAGTCACCATACCATACCAACTTAGTTCTACAACATAGCACAATATTTTATGGTATAAGAAAGTAATTATGCCTAGTGGGCCGCCCTCGGGCCAGTGCCCACTAAAAGGTTAATGTAGCTGACCCTGCAACAGTTCAGTTTCAGCATGTAACATGTAAGAGTGAACATTTTGAGCATCTCAGTCTGAAGGAGTCAACCCCTTTCCTATTGTCCCCCCTGTTTTACAAGTGAGATTTTTCCTGACTATAAAATGAGCTTGCGCCCTTCGCCCAACTTGATGGGTGAATATGGCTCTCATCGGCCCAGATGGCTGTTATTAAACTTGTGCGACACAGAGCCAGGTGGTGCAGTGAATGTTTATCATTTAAAGAGAGAGCTCAGCTTTTTTTGTTCAATTTCAACTGAACCTCCTGCTCATGGAAGCTTTAAGAGAGTGCCTTCCACTAAGTGTGGCTTCTATGGACTCATTTATGGACTCATGTCTGCATATGCAGTATACTCCTTATTTCTTGAGAAATATGATGCATGTACACGTTGGCAATTGCAGTCGAAACACAGAAGTGGATCTGATCGGTCTAACTGCATTGAGGCTGGATGAACAGAAATCACTTTATAAAGTCCACCATTTCAGAACATCATAAAATTATATGATGAAAACATAGAAAACTACCCTTTAATAAGAGCCAAGAATTTTATGCTTCAACTTAATGCTGATGTAAAATTGTAGAGTACCAGTCCAAATTAAGAAATACTGTGACTTTAGCACTGGGCCTCATGCAGCAACATTCTCTTAAAATTCTCATACATTTTCCCTTATTTTTTTGTGAAGAGAAGTTAACTCCAGCTGCACCAAATGTTCTTACCATCCAAATCTGCTCTTACCCATGTGTGCTGAATGATGAATCCCATTTGACCATAAACTGGAGCCGCGTGGCCAATTGTTACCCCACCCCACCCGAAGCGTGAGGGAAGGGGTATTATTTTCGGTTCGGTTTGTTTGTGTGAGTGTGTGCGTTTGTTTGTTTCTTTGTTTGTTTGTTAACAATCTAGTGGCAAAACTAATGGCCAGATTCACCCCAAATTCGGTCTGGGGATTGCCACTGACCCAGAATAGATCCCTATTGAATTTCGTACAAGTAGGTGAAAGTATGTGCGAGGGGCGGGGTTTGCTGTGCCTGGCACCACTTGTTTGTAATTAGCATAGGTAACGCCCACTAAACACCATATAAGGCCAGGTGTTGTGCCTTGTGCAAATAACTGACTTTAGCACAACAAGTGGAGAGATGGCACCAAGAAAAGGTTGCAAGAAGAACTTAAGTAGCCGCAAAATTTAATTACTTTTAGACTAATTTAAACAATGTAAATGTGGTCTTCCAGAGTTTTACCGTCTTAATTGGGATCCATTGACCAATAGTATTTTTTAAACACAAATTAAATGATCCAATAATTAAAATTCCTTTAAAATATATAATAATCTAAATTTGATTCTATCACATATACTCTATGTGAACTTATACAGATTGCACATAAATTATACAGATTTTCCCCCAATTACACAGCTTTCGGATGTACAAATGAAGTTATACAGATTTTTAATTCCAGCGACGAAGCGTTGCTGGTATTGGAATCGTAAGTTCAGTCTGGCTGCATTAACTCAATAACATCTGAACCGTTTTAGATTCAACCTGAAGACATTGCATGTCACTAGCTGGGATAAAAAGAAACTTTGATAGTTGCGATAGATTATGTTGTTCATCATTATACATGTCTGGATCGAGCCCGCAATTGCCCTGCTGTCATCATGGCTGGTTCGATTCCAGATGGTCTCTAGTAAGAAAAAAACTTTGATCAAAATATTAAGTGCATGTACACGAGAAGACAACGCAAACGGTGACAAGGTGGGGGTTGGCCGATTTGGTTGAAATTTGGTATTGAGGTACTTTCTATGAAGGGATGATGACATGCCCAATATTAGTCCAATTGCTTGAATTATTGTGGAATTAGAGCCAAAAGCTGGAATTTGGATGTTTTTAAGCTTTTTTTACTGTGTTTTTAGGTGGAGATTTTGAGCAGCTCTATACAAAATACTCAAAACCCAAGAAGACTGCCATTTTGACGGTAGCATACCTATTATGTGGTCTACTTATTTGTGGAAAATTATTAGGATACATCCATCATTAGCAGAGATAACATGGACAATACACCCCCTACCCAAAATACAAGTTTTGAACGATGGTTAAAGTCGGATCCCATAACTAAATTGCTGCAGGGAGCTGGATGATGAGCCATACTTCATAATGTACCTTTTGACCTTCTCTTACAAAATCAGAAATAAAATCTTTGAGCGCTGCTTTCAGTAAGGAGTACCAGTGGAATGAAATTGGTCTGTTTTCAAGTACTTTGCAGTGCTGCCACCTATCGGCAGTGATTAAAACTAAGCTGTAATGTCCGTAGTACATTTTTCTCATGATGTGGGATGTTATCAATTAACCCATCTTACCACGTCACAAACCCAGAGCACCCCAGGTGGCTAGTTCTTAGGGCAGTCCTCTCTTAACGGTATAGTTGTGGCATTTCTAGTGGGCCCAATTGTCAACACGGATCGTCCCTCAACTACTCCTGCTCAACAAGGACACGGAGATAGTAGTCTGGCTGTTGTATACATGTAGCTTGATCTTCAGGGATGATACAGGATTAAATCTTTAAAATCCAGAGGAGTGGAAGACTGAACTGAGGTCTAGCCCATCACTCAGGGGACTTCAAAACCGACCAAAATTCATTTTAGGTGACTTTGCTCATTCAGGCAAAGATAAAACATAAAAGAATTCAATATAATAGAATTAGGTGCTATTATTAGTAGCAGAAAAAGAAACAAAAGAACATTCAAAGCACATGAGCCTTTCCTCTGTACTAAACTTTGTTCCAGTGCTGGAATAGGGTCATTTCAATAAAGCAAGTTCTTTGATAAGTCTATCAATCATGTCAATCACAGTCACCCTCCCCCCAAGATATACAACCCCAATTCCGAAATAGTTGGGACGAAGTGTAAATTGTGAATAAAATCAAAATGCTATGACTTTCAGATCACATGAGCCAATGTTATTTACAATAGAACATAGATAACATTTCAAATGTTGAAACTGAGACATTTCACATTTTTATCCACAAAATGAGTTTATTTCAATTTTTCTGGCTGCAGCAGGTCTCAAAAAAGTTGGGACACAGGCAAAAAAGGGCTGAAAAAGCAATTAATATATAAGAGAATCAGCTGAAAGAACATTCAGCAAGTAATTAAGTTAACTGGCATCAGGTGTGTAACATGATTGGCTGTAACAGGGATGTCTTAGAGAGGCTGAGTCTCTCAGAAGTAAAGATGGCCAACCTGTGAAGGCTTGCATAAAAAAGTGGAATACTTTAAAAATGAAACCACTGAAGGAGCTGATGCCTCGGTGCTTACAGCAGTTACAAGTATGTCTCTTAATGAAGCTATAAAATTGGGTGTGGACATGTCAGAGTGTCCTAACTGTGCATCTATGCTTGACATACTGAAGTATTTACCCACCAGTGGCAGTCTGATGAACATTAATGTACAGTCATGGAGGGAAACACCTTTCACACTATGCAGGGTCTATTTAACACTGACCAATAATTAGTGCAATTCAGACTCTGTGGGAACAGCAATAGGTTTTTGGAGGGAGGCACCTTTCATTTTATGCAGGACAGAGGTCACGTAAACCGAATATTTCCCGTCATTGACAGATTTTTTTTTTTTAACAATGACGGAACATTTTGAAGGCCATCTGTCATTTTGACAGAATGTAATTCACACCCCCGTCCAACTGGTGGTGGGTGTCCTATTGTCTCGGGCATTGTCTTTGATCTGTATGATCCTGTATTCCTCATATTTATGTAATATGATAATTTGCTCTTCATTTGTAAAATATGCTGCTCTGCTGCCGGTAGACGATTGGTCATATGCTACAAACGCTGTCTCTATTATGTGAGCATGCAGATATCTAGGTCGGGAAAGCCCCGATTGACATAACGAGTTGATAGGCAGCTTCGTAGGACCGCTTTGCGAGACTGCGGTTGTTCGGCTTAGTGAAGCCCAGCAATAACTGAAAGTATTGTTCATTTGCACACTGTTACTGTGTGGGGGGAGAAATCATTTGTGATGTTTTATAAAATTCATACAGCAGTAAGTTCGAAAATCCACGCAGTGCTGTATTTAACACAGTGCGCAATGTGTGTCTACATGAATCACTGCCGGCATTGTGCTCCGTTTGTCAAGTTTTGCCATCAGCAGTAGCCATTGCTGTGATATAAATCGAACTCACAAGTTGTAAAGCGATCCACTGTAAAGAGCTTTTTCTTCGTTGAAGACTTGATCGCTCGCAGCAGCCATTGTGGTAATCAAATAGTGCTATAACTCGAAAACAAAGCTCTACCTCAAAAATCTGGCAAATTTAAATCCAAGAGATCATGGCATTTAACCCATAGAGCCATATTCTAGGACTTGATTTTGACCGGCGTAGCAGCTATCCCGGTAACAGACAGAATGAATGACTGAATGACACATGAACTACCGTATACCTCGCTTGCGCATGTGCACCGAGGCATAACAATGTTCCTCAACGTCAAATTGCAAAGGCTTTGAAGGTCTCATCATATTCTTATCTCTATGTAAATGACTGTGAAGCACTTTGTGACCCTGTCTGTGAAAGGTGCCACATAAATAAACTTTACTTTCCTACTTACTTACTTACATCATCGACGGTGCATAACATCATCGAAAGATTCAGAGAAACTGGAAAAATCTCTGTGCGTTAGGGACAAGCCGAAGACCTTTACTGGATGCCCGTGATCTTCGGGCCCTCAGACGCCACTGCATCACTCACCAGCATGATTCTGTCATTGACATTAATAAATGGGCCCAGGAATACTTCAAGAAACCACTGTCAGTAAACACAGTCTGCCGTGCCATCCACAGATGCCATCTAAAACTCCATCGTGCAAAAAGGAAGCCATTGTTGAGCATGATCCAGAAGCGCTGCCATGTTCTGTGGGCCAAGGCTCATTTAAAATGGACTGTAGCAAAGTGGCAAAGTGTCCTGTGGTCAGATGAGACCAAATTTGACATTCTTGTTGGAAATCATGGGCGTCATGTCCTCCGCGCTAAAGAGGAGAAAGTCGGCCCCTCCTGTTATCAGCGTTCAGTTCAAAAGCCTGATGGTATGGGAATGCATTAGTGCATATGGTGTGGGACAATAGCATGTTTTAAAAAGCACCATGAATGCTGAAAGGTATATAAAGGTTTTAAAGCAACATATGCTCCCCTCCAGACGACATCTATTCCAAGGAAGGCCTTGTGTATTTCAGCAGGACAATGCAAAACCACATACTGCAGCTATTACAACAGCATGGCTTCGTAGTAGAAGAGTCCATGTGCTGAACTGGCCTGCCTGCAGTCCTGATCTTTCACCGATTGAGAACATTTGGCGCATAATTAAACAAAAAGTCCATCAAAGGAGACCCAAAACTCCCCAGCAGCTAGAAGCCTGTATTAAACAAGAGTGGGATCAAATTCCAGTGGCTAAACTCAAGAAACCTGTCTCCTCAATGCCCAGATGCCTCCACTCTGTGTTAAAAGGAAGAGGGGATGCTACACCATGGTAAACAAGCCCCTGTCCCAACTTTTTTGAGACCTGTAGCAGCCATCAAATTTGACATGAGCTCATTTTGTGGATAAAATTGTAAAATTTCTGTTTTAACATTTGCTATGTTATCTCTGTTCTATTGTGAATAAAATACTGGCTGGTGTGATTTGAAAGACATTGCATTTTGATTTTATTCACAATTTACACTTTTTCCCAACTATTTCAGAATTGGGGTTGTACAAAGGTATGAATATGAAATAAGACATTTAGACACTCAGACAATCCCAACCGAATACTGCGATCACGACGAGGTTTACGTGCAGATGCTGGAACATGGACAGGGTGCAGGCACCGACGAGAGGGGTTCCAGTTCAGACCCAGCTTATAACAATGCACAGGGCAGATGGTTCGGTTGTCCAGTACACTGCTTGTGAAGTCAAACACTCTTGCACGCAGAGCAATTAGCTGCCACTCTGCTTGTATCTTCGCAATATCAACAGCAGGGACCTTCAAACTCCTCAAATGCGATGCAACGTCCTTCGTGCACTGCTTCAACTGCGCAACACTGTCATCCTTCCCATATTTTTTCAATAAACCACATTCTAGACCAGTAGAAATACCTGAAAAACTGCATTTCATGGACTTTTTTTGCTGCACTGGAAGATTTCGCCAGTTGGATGCCATTTTCACTGCTGCATCCGTTGTTGCTGTTAGGTATGGTAAGCCTAAGCCTATGATAGGCAAATTAAGAGTGTAGGGGGAGAAGTGGCCAGGGCCTGAGGGTACAGTGGGAAATGGAGTTCCCCACTAGTGGCACTGGACATGGGAGATTCTTAGAGACTCATAAGAGTGTTCAAAGCCTCATCATAGTTAAAATTAGTTGTATGAAGCCAGCTTGTTTGCTTAAGTCGGAACTGTTAAAATTGGGGTAGGGGGAGTGCTCTACCAACATATCTGAAGGGGTGCCCGAAGATTTTATTTTTTTAACTGAAAGAGAGGTTCCTCTCCTTCATCCTGTGAAGAGGATATTAGCAAACTCCCTGCAGCATTTCAGATATTGACCTTTAGGTAGGGCCCAGTTTCTCCTATTTTGAGGATAATGCAAATTTGTGGGGCATGGTGCGTTTAACTGGAGCAAGACTGGGACACCACTTGATCTTGGAAACATTATATATGATGTCAACTTGTATTTTCATAATAGTAATATGTGTTCGTATTTCCTGTAAATGTGAAAACCGCCTTCAAATATGTCCATTTTCAATGAAAATCAGGCTAATAATCTTAAAGGAAATGAATTAAAACAGGTTTTCCCCTGCTACTTCTTAGCCGTGCGATCATTTGTCAAAAGGTTTTACCAGCCATCATCCTACCATAAGACCAGTTTATGGTAGAAATTTGAGCTCGATCTGTCGACCCCCCACCTTGTCACTTTTTGCGGATTTTGCATGGTTTTCTCATGGACACACATTTAATTATTGGAAGCTTTTAATTTTGACAACAATAAAAGAGCACATAAACAGACACCACGGTAAACAAACAACAACCGGACACGTCTTTTCATTGTTTGACACAATTTCCCATGGTCTTAGTGGACCACTTTTGCGAGCTTTTGCTCATGCGTACGGACCATATTGACTGTATTAAACAAGCTACTGTCTGCACAATCGCTAAAAGTATCAGTTGTATAAATATCAAGAAGAGCTTGGTTCCCGAGGCTGCACAGCATTGACTATTTGTGGACGTCACCCGTCTCCTTTGTAAAATACGGGTGAAATGATAAGAGTATTGATAAGAGATTGGTTATTTTGGGCAAGATTCTCACAGAGTGGAGCACAATCAAGGATCCCTGACATGCCCGTGTGTACATCGGGATGAGCGTAGCAATTTTCACTATCCAGGATGGGGCTTAGAGGTTTTTTAATTTCATACTTGAATAGAAAGCTTTTTAAGTTTTTAAAAATATTTTAATGAAATTTTCACACTTCATTTACAATTTAATTAATGAAAAAATAATTATATTCAAAATGTGCTTTTTAAAAAGTAAAGGAGTTAAGGAGTTTACGGATATTAACTGGAGGTATACAGGTGGGAACCTGAAGAGGTTGACATGTGTGCAATTATGCATTTTTTATATTTGTAGCCTCCGGATGAAGTCGGGCGGCTACTATGGATTCATGTTTGTCGTCTCTGCCGCCGCATCCGCGTCCGTAGACACTTCCTTGTGGACACTGTACAGGCTGTAATGTTTGACTAATTACTTTCACATTTGGTATGGACACGTTATACTTCAGTTATGACACCTATCGATTCTGTTTGCCATGGCAACAGTATTGGCCGAATAATGCGCAAAAAAGGGGAGAAGCGGGCTTTCGGGGGCTACACCCGTGTGGTCGTGGACGACCGGACTGTCTAGTTCTAAAATGTAAAACATTTGTTTCCATGCATTGGACATACGATGTGTGGACTGTATAAACTGGATTTGTTTTCTCTCTTGTCTTGGTAAGGGTACTCTTGACCACTCGCAAAATTTTCTTTTACCTAAGAGGAGAGCAAAAGTAAGAAACCATTGGTGAACCCCAGCAATCAATGGGTACTAAAAAATAAGAGAAAATCATGGATACAAACAAAAATAAGACAAAATTTGTTCATATATTGCTTCTTGCAGGAGGCCCATTGTGTACTTAGGGATATATTATGTAGTATTTAGAGAGCCCGGTTCATCAGCTGTTGTACAGGCTGTTGTATGCAGACTCCATGTAGGCCACCACAGTTGATCTATTTGTAAACCAAGTTACACTGAGGAAAACATTAAATAGGTCATTTTGATTGTCTTTCAGTGCTTTCTAGTAGCGATTGTGTGTGAATATGACTTCTTGTGTCCTGTTTGCAGTTTGCTGAAAAGTTTGCTGAGTTTAAGGAGGCAGCCAGGCAAGCCAAGGAGAAATCTCAGGAGAAGATGGAGCTGACGAGCACTCCATCTCAGGTAAACGCATGTCCTCAGAGTCTGGAATCTCATGCAGAGAGAGAAAAGAAAATAAAAAATAATCGTTTCACAAAATCATACTGTTTTCATGTAATTTATCTACAGTTAGCTTATTCCAATTTATTAAAACGTAGCAAGGCACAGTGGATAGTGGTTTTTTCTTTTTATGTGGATGTACTCTCATACAACATTCTGCATGTAATCAACAGTCTAACCTGAAATCTTACCCCGTGTAGGCAATGTTAAGAAACAATTAAATGCCAAAAGACCCCAATTGGTCTATACATTTATTTATTTACTTACTTACCTATTTTTTTGGAGGAAAAAAAGGAGGCCATGTTAGAAAAATTTTTATCTGAGGAGCATTTTTATCAAAATTATGTCCACTGAAGTAAAACTTCAGCAAAATATAAACCAGTCAGAGGAATGGTCATTCCAGTTATTACGAAGATGGAACTCTCTTTGGCCAGAAACATCTCCTGTAATCTCACTGACTGCACAGGACCTTTCAGTTTAGTTCAGCTTTAAAACAAATAACACAGCCTTTCTGCGAGAAATAATCCCATTAAAACTGCTCTGATAAACGCATCATGGTTCCCCCAACTGCACTGAGGATCCATAGATTGCTGAGGATCCATTCACATTTGCTTTTTCTAGCTCTGCTGAATCCCTTTCCTGAATTGTGTCTTCGTTTGCATTCTTTGCAACAATGACTTGTTTGTTTGTGAATTAATCCTACGGCTGATAACAAAGCAATTTTGCTAATCTCCTTGCTGTAAAGATAAAGTTCCGGCATTGTGTTCTCCGGCGAAGTTCCACTACAGCCCAGATTGACTCATTACCAATGTGCAGATACTACAGATAGCGTCCAGAGGAGCATCATCCCCAGAGCTTCTCTCATCTAAGAAAATGATTATGTTTTATTTTTCTAGGGTTGTGCTGGTTTTACAACCAATGCAATATGGGCATTGATATCTTATTTAAAGAATTAAAAGCAATTATTACCTACTGTGCCTAATTATTCCCAGGCTGTTGTGGCATTCTCATGGGTATTGGTGTGTCTTTATTTATAAATCAGTCTTATCAGCTGCCATAATAGCATAGTTAAGCTAATTGCACATCATGTTATTGTGAATTTTACACAGTATTCGTAATAAGTTCCACATGAAGAAAATTACTTGAGTTATCTAAAGTATTAATATCTATCATAACCAGCTTACGTCAGCTCCTTAGTACATCACGTGTGCGTGTGGTGTCATACTGTTCAAAGAAATGTGCTTAATGACCATTTCGTCCCATGAATGACAAAAGGTGGCAAGTGACATTCCTGATGAAACCTGTTTTTCTGCACCACAAAGTACTACAGCAGCTGTAGTACTTTGTGGTGCAGAAAAACAGGTTTCATCAGGAATGTCACTTGCGACCTTTTGTTATTCATGGGACGATTTGTGACTTAGTGCCACTAGGTAGACAAGTTGTATCTGCAGACTTATTACAGCATGATTCCTGACCAATATTTTGTGCTGAGTAAGGCATTAGTTGGACCATCATAAAATGGTACCCATTTTACTCACGTGAAAAAAAGAGACATAAAATTTTGGTTTCATTCAATAAGGGACTTGGTGTTAATTGAAAGTAAAACTTAAGCATAAAGGTCGCTTGCTCTTTCTTGTCCGCTGTGTGGCCTCTGACCTGATGCCATTTGTGTTGTGCAGGAGTCGGCTACTGGAGACCTCCAGTCCCCTCTCACGCCTGAAAGCATCAATGGCACGGACGATGAGAGGGTCACGCCAGAGGTTACCCCTAACTCCGAGCCGCGGGCGGAGCCCTCACACAACGCTGTGCCCTTCCCTCACAGGTAAGAGCTGCTGGGTCATTCCAAATTAAATCAACAAGTGCCTCCCACCTGACCCCCTCGGAATCAGCTAATTTTTCTAGTACAGTAACTTCAATGTATTTAATGAATCCTTGTCAAATTTTACTGTGATCTTGTGAATACTTTTTGAGTTACAGACTCTAAAATTACATGGGGGTTGGTTGAAATTTCTGGCGTCAATTTCCCGAGCATTTTTGTGCCCTCATAGCTTCATGTGTATTAGAGATAGCTGAATGAAATTTTCAGAGCTTAAATAAATATTGGAGCACTGTTATAAACTGCAATTAAATCAATTGTATGCCCATTATGTTATAATCTTAATCCAAAATCTGGAATTTCTTTGACGAGATTTGCTCTGTAATCAACTTCAAGTTTCAATATCATGGGATCTATGGACATTTCAATGGCAGCACTGCACTAATTTAATAATAATTATATAGTGAAGTAAAAATAAGTATTAGAACCATGGATGTGTCATGTGTTATCTTGCAATTCACCAGAGAAATCCTGTAAAAAAAAAAGCATGTTAGGAAAATTTCAAGGGGTCATATATCACCATGTGGGATAGGATACTGATCAAATCAAGTTATGGCATATGAAAGATCTTATTTTGATCTACATTTTGATGCCAGGCTCATCTTCTAGCCATGATTCCGTCTGTGCCTAATAATTTTCACATTCGTCAATGTAGCTCTACAGCTTTAAAACAGAATGCAGCATGCGGCCCGTATAGGATATGACTCTTACGACAAAGGAAGTGCACTTTGCTCCGTTAGCTGCATTTTCAATTTGCCGCATGAGCTTCGCTCCAGAAGTTGCTCCACTAAATCTTTAATATTTAGCCTTACTGCCGCAATAGGACGTACTTTGAGACCAATCCCACACAAATTTTTTATCATTTGCAAGATTTTGAAAGCATTTATTTGCGTTGCTGGGTAATGGAAGAGAAGTGTTCTTCTCTTTCTAAGTGTGCGCTGAGAATAAAACTAGATGCATGGGTTCACGTCATTAGCCAGCCATCATGAAAGTGTTTCAGCTGTGTTCATTCTTTTGAGAGAGTGAATGGTTTACAGTGCTGTGGAAAAGTATTTGCCCCTTTCCCGATTCCTTGACATTTTGCATGTTTGGCACATTTAAATGTTATAGGTAATCAAACTAATTTTACTATCAGACAAAGATTATGCGAGTTAACACAAAATGCAGTTTTTAAATAATGATTTGATTTATTGAAGGAAAAAGCTATCCAACCCTCCCTGGCCCTATGTGAAAAAGTAATTGTCTCCCTGGTTACTAAATTAACCAACAAAATAAATTTAACCCCTTTGCGCAGAATACAAATATTGCCCTTTTTTTCCTGTTGTGCATGAGCCTATTTAGGCTTTATATCCCAGTATTTGTGCCACAGAGACTGTGGAGAATTATTCCAGTGAAGCAAGGCATTTGGAAATTCAATTACAGTTACAATTCAAATTCAAAAATACAAACAAATCAGGAAGAGAGCAAATACTTCTTCCACTATTGACAGTTTCACTTCTTTATCTTCCACATTTTTGCAATTTGGCTGTAAGGTCTGTTTCTTGGAATTTTCATTACATCAGATTAAAACCTCACTTCTAAGCACTGATTAAATGGCCTACTCTATAGAGAACCACAATTTACATGCTACCAAGGCTCTGGCCTCAACTTAATGAGCGAGGTTTGGTTATGTTGCATAATAAGCTGAGTCAATTAGTCATCAATTGCATTATATAAGGAGGTCAATGCAGGAAGACATGTGCTACTGCAGAAGAGTATCTGTTAGTGTTGAAAACTTAGGGGTAATAATGGTTTGTGAGTGCTCAAATCTGATTGCTGGGTTAGTGCTGTCAGTTAAATCAATGCTTACCGTGCAAGCGTGACCATCCTTGGATAAATTCCAGCTATGTGAGTGTTGCC
Source organism: Gymnothorax javanicus (assembly GCA_029692085.1). Lineage (NCBI taxonomy): Eukaryota > Metazoa > Chordata > Actinopteri > Anguilliformes > Muraenidae > Gymnothorax > Gymnothorax javanicus. The sequence goes on along the minus strand of CM056194.1, from coordinate 160,874,502 downwards.
CGTGGCCTGCAGTCTCATGAGAACGGTGCATAATTGGCTTTGTGCTGCTGACAGATATGGGAGGGATAGTAGCTCAGGCACCTTCTATGGGCCATCCCCTTGCCCATAAGCTGCATCCCGAGTAAGCACATGTTCGGGCTCCCTCCGCCCTCATTCTTTGGGACTGCGACCATGCTGGCACTGTGACTGTCAAATACATGAAGATGGACGGTCCAGTGAAGAACCGGTTTCTTGAAATAGCAGCGAGAGATGCATTGGAGCAGGCCTGTGCAAAGTTTGCTGATGGGCCATTACTGATTTAGGGGGGACTAGTTATGCCAAATTTTTATAAAAAAATGAATCCCTGATTACGCCATGTTTTACTCTACAACTGGCAGAACAAACTGGCTTTTCGAGCTTGGTTGGCCCTGACGACTCCTGACTCAGTGGACAGGTATTGGTCGGCTCGAAGGACTGCAGCCATAGTGGTCATAGAAGAAAAAAAACATGGGTTAAGGCCATGGAGAAGGACTTTCAGGTGGCCTCAAAGAGGTTGTGGCAAACTGTCGGAAGACTCAGGAAAGGATGATAGGGCTTCAAGCAGGCTGTATGAACTACATGTGGGGAAGTGCTGACCTCGACTAGGGGTACTGAGTGCTGGTAGACTGAGCACATTGAGGGACTCCTGAATCTGGCAGACACGCCCTTTGTTGAGACGGCAGGGACGGAGGACTCGGGCGAGTCTTTGTCCATCTCCCTGGTGGAAGTCACTGAGGTGGTCGAAAAGTTCTGCCATTGCAAGTCACCAAGGATGGAAGAGATTCGCTTAGAGATGCTGAAGGCTCTGGATATTGTTGGGCAGTCATGGCTGACACGCCTGTTTGACATCGCGTAAATATCGGGTACAGTGCCCTTGAACTGGCCAACTGGGGTGGTAGTACCCATTTTTGAAAAAGGGGACTGGAGGGTGTGCTACCAGTATAGAGGGATCACACTGCTCAGCCTCCAAGGGAATGCTGAAGTCATGAGCTATAAATATGGGTAAGGGATTTTGTGTTTTGGACTTGTAGTACTACATGGAGTCGATTGTGATGTAATGATCTTAATGGATTGGATAATGGATTAATGGGTTATTTTCGTGCTGAGCATTACGGACTATTTGTGTACCTCATCATGAACAAGACCGTGGGTTGCAATTGCGGGGTTGCGATGCATGGGTATTCATAAGCATACTATCAATGCTGGTTGGGTATTCTGCCTGTGATAGGTCCTTTCTCTTATAAAAGCGGTTTGTGTTGGTGTGAGAGGAGGGGACCGGCAGGGGGACGAGATCTGGACGAGACTCGAGAGGAGACACAAGACCTGATACACAAACAACACGGGACCCGGACCCAGAGCAAGAGCCTTGGGCTGCTTGACTGGCCCCGGAAAAATTAAAAAAGCAACGGTGCTAAGTACACCCTAAAGGGCTGTTTGTCTTCTGGCATGTTATGCCTGTGTGATTATTCCAGCAAGCTGCCTGCATTTCCTTACTAGTGCTCTGTCATGGTAGCTGATGCAGATCGGAAATAGAAGTTGCTCCCTGGATACCGCAGCCAGTGACTGGAAAGAGGAAAGCGATATCTGGGCTGTTTGTCCTCAACGCCATATGGTCATGACTAAAGGAAAGTCACTCCACGCTACTTTGTTGTTGAAAAGTTGCCATCAGGCCCACTTTGTGGCGAGCAAGGACATGCACGGAGTTCCTTGTTTACTTCCTTGTTCTGGCGGAACTCAGTGGGGAGAAGCTGCACATCACAACTCGCATACACATCACTCCAGCCACTGTCCACATGCAAGGTCTACTGCACGGATTATTAAGAGACTGTAGAAGGAGACTGAGTTTGTGCTTTATGAGATTACCCGAGTTTTGTACTTTTTAGTACTGGTCAGTGAGGGCTGATCGACCAGAACAGAATTTTTTTTTTTTTTTTTTTTTTTTTTTTTTTTTGTGGGATCGTGGGGAGCTGGCCTAGTTACTGCCAGGGAGGAGGCTGTTGTGTACCATTTAAGGGCGCTCATTTGCGGCTGTGGGACTCATCTTTGGTGTGGGTTTGGAAGTGCTGTGCAAGAAGGGATTTATTGATATTTATTGTATTTATATCAATACTGTGGGTGTGAAATTATTTTATATGAAGTGTGTGTTTTGCCGATGTGCACAGTCTGTTTGCATGTATTTACGTTGTATAATTGTGGGTAGGGGTCAACCTAAGTGGATGTTCTTTTTTTAGTATGTACCTGCCTCCCCCCATACCTTCCTCCTCCCAATGGTGGCTTCTGTGCAACTGCCTAGCTGCCCACAATTGTGGGCTTTGTAATAAATTAAGAATTGAATGTATCGCTGTCTCTGTCTGTGGCTCAGAGGGATTTGGTGCCTGTAGCTTAAAGGGTGTTGAAAAGGAGACTTTTCCAGATTGTCGAGCCTCGGGTCCAGGAGGAGCAACACAGTTCTGTTCTGGGCGTGTAACAGTGGACCAGCTTTTTACCCTTGCATGGATATTGGAGAGTGCTACGGGAGTTTGCTTATCCAGTCTACGTGCAGTTTGTGGATTTGGAAAGGGCTTATGACAGCATCCCGCGAGGTATCCTGTGGGAGGGTGCTACGGGAGTATGGGGCTCCAGGACCATTGGTTTGAGCCCCCCGATCCCTCTGCAACCAAAGCCGGAGTTGTGTCCACATTCTTAGCTCTAAGTCATACATGTTTCCATTGTTGTTGGACTCTGCCAAGGTTGTCACTTGTCATGTATTTTGTTCATGATTTTAATGGACAGGAGATCAAGGCACAGCTGAGGCTTGGAGGGTGTCCATTTTGATGGCCTGTCTGCAGATGATGTGGTCCTGTTGGCTTCTTCAGGCTGTGACCTTCAACACACACTGGAGCGGTTCACAGCCGAGTGTGAGGCGGTCAGAATGAGGATCGGCACCTCCAAATGTGAGGCTATGATTCTCGGCCCAAAAAAGGTGGATTGTACCCTCCAAGTGCGGGGTGAATTGTTGCCCCATGTAAAGGAGTTTAAGTACCTCAGGATCTCGTTCATGAGTGTGGGCAGGATGGAGCAGGTGATTGATTGGCGAATTGGTGCAGCATCTGCAGTGATGCAGGCATTGTACCAGTCAGTCGTTTTGTAGAAGGAGCTGAGCCTAAAAGCAAAGTTCTCAATTCACCAGTCAATCTGCATTCCCACCCTCACCAATGGTCATGAGCTTTGGGCAGTGACCGAGAGGACAAGATTGTGTATGCAAGCAGTCTAAATTAGTTTTCTCTGCTGGGTTTCTGAACTCACCCTTAGAGATAGGGTGAGGAGCTCAGTCATTCGGGAGAGGCTGAGTAGAGCTGCTGCTCCACCGCATTGAGAGCAGTCAGTTGAGGTGGTTCGGGCATAGGGTCCGAATGCCCGCTGCACGCCTCCCTTTAGAGGTTTGCCAGGCTTGTCCAACTGGGAGGAGGCCCTATGGCAGACCCAGGACAGGCTGGAAGGGTTATGCCTTCTGGTTGGCATGGCAATGGCTAGAGGGTTCCCCAGCAAGAGGTGGAGGAAGTAGCTGGGGAGGGGGATACCTAGGCTTCTTTGCTGATTCTGCTACACCCGCAACCCGACCCCGGATAGGCGGCTGAAAATGGATGGATGGGTGGATGGATGGATTGGCAGGACAGTTGAGTTTGAAATTATTATGGGCTGTGCATGTTGTGTTTGTGCTTGTATGTGTGCAAGCGTTTGTGCCTCTGCATACTGAACATATATCCATGCATGCATGGAGGAATCACACTGTTGTTTCGAGTGACAATTTTGCGAAAAACCACCCGCACCGTTGAGAGAATTGAAACTTCTTTTCATCTTCTCTTTCTGAGATAGCCTCTCTTCCTTGGGACTAAATTTGAATGTGCCACATTATGGAAAATATTAATGCGAGTCTGCCAGCTCTGTCTTCAGATGTAATGCGTTAGCACATTTAGTAAATAATTTAAATTCGATGTTTACAGCTATTGTGAAGGACGCCTTCAGAAATTAATTACGGAGTTGTATTTGGTGAGTTAAATTGCATCTCATTCAGTAAGGATTAATGCGCTTCAAGGCTTGATTATCGATTAGGCTCCTGCTGCTCGCTGGAATATTCTGTTCATGGTTGCATCCAATAGCAAACGTACCTTTGTCTGTGGGGTCACATATATTGGACAAGCTGAATGAGTGACAGCTCTGCTTCCTCTTGATAAACTTGCCCTCTGTATACCTGCAGTATTGCAATTATATAGCTATTTTCAGACTATATTTTATCTCAAAGGAGTCATTTGACAAAAAAAGGTTGGAGCTGGCTTACAACGTAAATGGACTTTCAAAATTGATTTTGTTAAGGGATGGAGTATGTATGCATTTTTCAATTTTAAAATTGTGTTTGTTTAAACTTGTCCAATTTGGCATTTTATAAACAAAAAAAAACTAATTGTTGAAAATTAAGCAAAGCTAGCAGATTGTAATTTCAAATATTATTGACTGTTATCAATCTCAATTTTCACGTATTGTAGGCTTGCTTGTTATGAATTTAGTTTTTCAGGGACAGACATTAAATGTTTCCATGGTTATTTCTTTAACATACAGTACTGTGTGCATTTATAACCAACTCTCTTTTTCCCATGCCAGCTAGCACAAGCCCAGACAGACTTGAAATAGATCCCATAATTGCTTCTGTCTTAGATAAAGATGCTGATGATAGTTTGGAAGTAATGACACAGTCTGTTTTCCCCACTTACGCATGCCAAGGGATTACTGTTCTTGATATGCAAAGCTAGTTGTTAAAGAACAGAGACACTCTGCCAAATACCAAATGACAAAAAGCTGCTTTCCAAACATGTCCAGCAAACATTACTGTTTTTGAGGCGTATTCTGACTTTTTTTTTTTTTTTTTTACCTATTTACCATTATTTCTTTGAGAAATGGCCAAAGATTGTTTAGTTATGAGCACCGTGCGCATTTTTAATTTTGCAGCTTGCATGAAATGTCTGAAGGAATACCTCTTTTTATTCCGTGCAACAGAAGGTATACCTTTACTTAAAAAGAAAATAAATAAATAAATAAATAAATACGGAGTACAATATCTTTCATTTACTGCATATGTCGAAATTTATTGCAAGAATATCTGTGGGGCCAAAGAGCTTGAAAGCAAACGGTATTAGTGTTTATGAAGCAGCCCCTGAACATGACTGCACTTACCCTGCTATGCCTGGGCAGGGAGGAGGGAGATAGATTGGCCAAGAGGACAAGCGGGGGAAGAGAGAGGAGAAGAAGAGGCAGAGGACTGGTGGGCAGTGTTTTTAATCTGGGCTCTCGGGCCAGAGAGGAGCGTTTCCCAGGCAGCCGAGCACTGCCGCTGACCTCAGAGCAGTACCGACTGGACGGGGACAACCTCTTTTGTACAGAGGCAGGGAGCGGAAAGGGAGCAGAGACCAGGAGAGACATTTTCATGTGTCCACACAACAGCAAAGGCAAATTGTGACTTATTAGTTACGGTTAGGGGTAAGGTTAGAATTAGGGATAGGTTAAAGTTTTGGTAAGGGTTTGGATTAGGCATGCGTTGCTTATTGTCAGGTTAGGCAAAGGCTGTTGAGATGCACAAAGAATGAATGGGAGTCAATGCAATGTCCTCACAAGGATAGGAGTACAAGGATGTGAGTGTCTGAGTGAGTTTTTGTTTGTATGTACAACCCCGATTCCGAAATAGTTGGGGCGAAGTATACATTGCGAATAAAATCAAAATGCAATGACTTTCAGATCACACGAGCCAAAATGTTATTTACAATAGAACATAGATAACATTTAAAATATTGAAACTGAGACATTTTACATTTTTGTCCATAAAATGAGCTCATTTCAAATTTTCTGGCTGCAACAGGTCTCCAAAAAGTTGGGACACAGGCAAAAAAGGGCTGAAAAAGCAATTAATATATAAGAGAATCAGCTGAAAGAACATTTAGCAAGTAGTTAAGTTAACTGGCATCAAGTTAGTAACATGATTGGCTATAAAAGGGATGTCTTAGAGAGGCTGAGTCTCTCAGAAGTAAAGATGACCAGAGGCTCTCCAAGCTGTGAAGGCTTGCGTAAAAAAATTTCAGAATACTTTAAAAACAATGTTCCTCAGCGTCAAATTGCAAAGGCTTTGAAGGTCTCATCATTGACAGTGCATAACATCATCAAAAGATTCAGAGAAACTGGAAAAATCTCTGTGCATAAGGGACAAGGCCGAAGACCTTTACTGGATGCCCATGATCTTCGGGCCTTCAGATGCCACTGCATCACTCACCGGCATGATTCTGTCATTGACATTACTAAATGGGCCCAGGAATACTTCAAGGAACCACTGTCTGTAAACACAGTCTGCCGTGCCATCCACAGATGCCACCTTAAACTTAAAATCATAGGCGTCATGTTCTCCAGGCTAAAGAGGAGAAAGACCACCCCTCCTTTTATCAACGTTCAGTTCAAAAGCCAGCATCTCTGATGGTATGGGGATGCATTAGTGCATATGGTGTGGGACATTTGCATGTTTTAAAAAGCACCATGAATGCTGAAAGGTATATAAAGGTTTTAGAGAAACATACGCTCCCCTCCAGACGACATCTATTCCAAGGAAGGCCCTGTGTATTTCAGCAGGACAATGCAAAACCACATACTGCAGCTATTACAACAGCATAGCTTCATAGTAGAAGAGTCCGTGTGCTGAACTGGCCTGCCTGCAGTCCTGATCTTTCACCGATTGAGAATATTTGGCACATAATTAAACAAAGTCCATCAAAGGAGACCCAAAACTCTCCCGCAGCTGGAAGCCTGTATTAAACAAGAGTGGGATCAAATTCCAATGGCTAAACTCAAGAAACCTGTCTCCTCAATGTCCAGACGCCTCCACTCTGTATTAAAAAGAAGAGGGGATGCTACACCATGGTAAACAGGCCCCTGTCCCAACTTTTTTGAGACCTGTTGCAGCCATCAAATTTGAAATGAGCTCATTTTGTAGACGAAATTGTAAAATTTCTCAGTTTCAACATTTGCTATGTTATCTCTGTTCTATTGTGAATAAAATACTGGCTGGTGTGATCTGAAAGTCATTGCGTTTTGATTTTATTCACAATTTACACTTTGTCCCAACTATTTTGAAATTGAGGTTGTATATGCACAACATTACCCCCAAGGAGCAATCAGAAGTCAAAGGTTCTGACAGATATTAAGTGATCCCTATTTCTTGAATGAAATTCTTCTCTGAGCTGAATCCCAGGACCCAAGGGAAGGACAGCTAAATAGGTCACTTTGCTTGGTATATTTAAATGGCTACTCTAATTTTTAATTTTGTTTAATGGCCACGTGTAACACATTCCCTGGTAGTATCATTTGAATAGATTTGGGTGCATTGATACAGAGAGATACACTGCAGAATCTGTTGATAAATATCTCTCCCAGAGGACCACGCCTTTGTTGGCTGACTATCAGGAATTTTAACGGTATAATTTGCATCTACCAAAATTGCTTGTCTTTCGAAACATCTCAGCACTGATGAAACATGACTAATTACGATTGTATGCTTCATTGCACAGCAGATTACCTGGTACACAGGATGTTGTGCTGCACTGTCTCTTATGACATGGTTGATTTTACATTAAATGCATCTTATTAACACCAGCTGCCAAAAACCTTAGACCCTGTTGTATTTGACTTGTGCACTTTGTGTGCATGTATGTATATGTGCCTGTGCACAGATGAGTGAATATGTGCCTTTGCATGTAAGTGCTCGCATGTATGTGTGTGTGTGTGTGTGTGTGTGTGTGTGCTGCTATTGTTTGTGTGTGAATAGTCTGTTGTGAAAGAGTGTTTACGTCATAGCTTATGGAGACACCTGATGTCTGGGGCTTCAAATTCTGTTGTCCAAATTCCTTGTTGTTTGTGCTCAGGAATTGTATTGAGCACCAGGGTGCTGTTGAAAGAGGGAAGTGCCCCAATGATCACATCACTCATTTCAGGGTATTTCAGTTAGAGCTCATTTTACTAAAGTAACAACAGTTAATTTGAAAATGGATGCAATTACCCAGGTGTTTTGAACTTCCTTGAATAGTTGAGCCCCTCAGAACAATAGTGGTCTCACTCCGATTTTCTAATTTTCCGAGTTAGACCCATATTTTTCATGCTAAAGGTAAAATCTATTCATGCAGTAATGGGCCAGAAGATTGTTAGTTCCACCTCTGAAATATAGATAGTAGTGCAAGAGTGGTCTAACTCCAAAATTCTTAGTTTTTAAGCGAAACATGCAAAAATAACAAAAATCGTCAACGTTGACAACAAAATACTTTCTGACCACGAAAGCAAAGATTCAAAGGATGTCACTTCAAGACAGGTCTAAATACTTCCTGGCATGCTGAATTTGACAACATCGAAACTTTGGAAGCTGTTTTCTCAAAATGATAAAAAATGGAGTTAGATCACTATTGTTCTGAGGGGCTCAGTTATACATGCAAGTGACATTGATACAAACTTACCTCTCAACGATGTTCAAAGATCCATTTCAGCAGTTTGTTGTAGCTAGAATACTCCACATTTAAGCATAGGGATATTAACTTAACGGTCCATTTAGCTGTCAAAATTCGATTAAAGAAACTTCAAGTATATATTTCCGACCATTGTTTTTAATTAATACTTTAAACGGACAAGAAATCATACACTGCCTGGCCAAAAAAAGTTGCACACCAATATTTTGTGGACCGTCTTTAGCTTTGATCTTGGTGTGCATTCATTAAAGCATTCTTTTGGCAATCTTATGCAAAGTTACAATTATTTCCGACCAGAGTTGCATTAATTTTCTATTGGCTGAAGGGAGAGTCACTCGATAAAAACCATCTCCAGCACATTCTAAAGTCTTTCAGTTGGTTAAGGTCAGGGTTCTGTGGTAGCCGCTTTATGTGTGAAAATGATTCCTCATGCTCGCTGAACTACGCTTTCACAATTTGAGCCCAATGAATCTCAGCATTGTCATCCTGGAATATGCCTGGGCCTAGAGAAGTGTGCTGACTCCTTTTTAGGTTTACAAGCGTTAAGACAACTGTAGTCACCGAACTGAATCTATTTCAATGAACTTTGAAAAGAAATTAATTGAGGAAAACCTTCTGACAACGGTATGACATATAGTTCTGGCACCAAACTTCCGTTAAGTCTCATGATAAACGTCTCTCCGAGAAAACAACCTATTTATACGGCCCAACGTCTGAGAGGTGGTGTGTTCTTCAGTGTCAGGCCGAATGATGTGTTTAACATTACCGTTGCATTAGCGCCCTCTACCGATTGAATAGGTACCCACAGATTACGTTAGCAGTGATTTCCTGTTTGATCAACTCCCCTTTATTCAGCCGTTATTTTTTTCTAACTTTGTGTTGTATGAAGCAATGACTATTTTGGGACTATTAATATCATCCCTTATACACCATTCCATTATCAGTCTGATTTCCAGCTATAAGCTGGGAAAAGTGCAGGTAAATATTGAGCATATATTTTTGGATCCTTTCTAATATTCTCTCCTAACCTTGGAAACGATTAAAATATGTATTTGGAGACATGAGATCCAGTCTGTTGAATTGATTTTTTTCCCTAATATTTTATATTCTTGATATTGGCCCTAAATTATAATTTTGAGGATGAAAAAAAAAAAATGTTAGCCATGGAAATGCAGGTTAAAGGAAAACATTTTGCTTGACGTAAGCATGATTGCTGTGAATTTTATTGATTAAATCAGCTGCCTTTTATTTGTGCTAATTCTGATTAAAAATTCTATTTGAAATGCATTTCACAAGTAGTTGTAATTATACCCTCTTTTTTTAAACATCTGTACTGGTAGCTTCATCTTCTTGAATTTAAGATTTGTTAGGCATAACGTAAACCATCATATCGCTAAAATGGATCCAGTGATGTGCATAGTGTTTTGATGTTTAATTCTCCTCATTTTATTTTATTTGTCTGAACTGATAGATGAATGTATTTTGGGCACCCACTTGTTCATGAAGCATGGGATGATGTGCTGTTTTCACTGTGTTTAAAGGCGAGATCTATTTCTGTTCCACCGGTGGCTGAAGGTGGTAATTTCCCCTCGTGTGTCTCTCATCTCCCACTCTGAGTGGGCTGCGTCAGGACTGTGTGACGACCTCACTCACCCACTCGCTTGGAGGAAGTTCCAGAATAGGAACGCACACAGCCCTCACACTGAACCATATGCTTGAACACTGTCCCTGTGCTGTAAGCTCAGCCGCTCATTACTATTTTTTATGGCAATGCTAGTGTGCTACTCCTGATACAAAATTGTTATTTTGTAATAGGAAAATATGTATTCACACTATCATCAATGGGTGGTTTATTGACAGCACCACTGTCATTGAGTTCAGGGTCCGTGGGGGATTTCATATTTTTAAATTGATAGCGACATACAGTAAATACATGCAAATATACATGCATACAGGCATACATACTGTATATATGTATATAAGTAAGCATGCGTACGCACGCACGCGCGCGCACACACACACACACAGTACATGTTTTATTACATTTTATTTGATAGACCTGCTTGTTAGAAGAAAGCTTGTTCCACCAAGCTGCAATCTTATTGTGGCTATTTCTCAGTATACAGCATGCTGGTGTGGTGAAAGGAATCACATATTTTCTGTTTGATTTGTTCATTTGTCCTGTAAAGGAGACACAGTGCCACCTCACAGTATTGAACTCAGAGATCTCACTTACGCAGGAAGACCAGAAGTCTGTAGTGCACAGTTTAGCTCAGTAGCTGTGTGCTCACTATCTGTACCAGCCCTTGCAGTGTCTGATGAAGTGGCAAATGAGTCTGTGTATATGTGCAGATGAATATTTGTGTGCATGCATAGTGTGTGTGTGCGCGAGTGTTTTCCTGTGTGCACATGGGGCTGCATTTGTAGATGTGAGTGTGTTTGTGCTGCCATTGCAGTTCGCAGGGTTGCACTTGTTCACTTTCATGAGAGGGACTGCAGTGCCGCTGAACCATCGTTTGGTTGAATAGTATTACATATTCTCTCAGGCTAAGAGTGACTTCAGCTGTGCGTAATGCTTGTGCTCACACGTGTGTCTGTGGCGCTATAGAATGAGGGTAGGGACACGTAACCCTGGGCATTCCAGTCCATGCAGCTCTGGTGATGCTGCAGTAAATGGGTCAACCCAGATCGTGGTATGTTGTCTTGGTGAACGTCACTGTTGAAGGCGCAGAAATGCTCAGGTTAAATATAAGGTAAGACAGTGATAGGAATGCTCTCGCTCTTGTATTACCGGAAGCCGTTTCCTTGTGTTGGTCCTGGACAATATTGACTGGTATCCATGATCTTGCTCTGGTGCAGGGTGGAAAGGTGTGCACCCTGGAGTAGTTCCAGTGCATTACAGTGGCACATAGCTGCAGTAATTTGAACCCACAAGATTACCAGGTTAATGGGAAAATATCTTGCACTGACGACAATGTTTCTTGTTCACATAAATTGTACAAAATGCAATGGAAAATACTTTAACAGCACCATATGAATCATGGGCCAAGCAAGCAGGCGATAAATATAAGTTCATATATTATACAGGTGAAGTATTCATTATCGGGTGGGTAAATCACAACTAGACATTCAAAATTGCGCAGCAGTGTTTAATCATGTATTGTTCAGTCCAGTGTCAGGAATCAGATCATGGGAAGCTTTGCATGAGAACAGTTTGTTTCCTGTTGGAAGTTTCATCCACAAAATGATTAACCACAAAATGTGCAAATACTGGCAAATAATGCACCCTGAATTTATTCTGTTAAAATGATTATGCAATTGTCATGCTTTTAGAGTTTATTTAGTATCCTTTGTCACGCTGAAAAATGAAGCAATGATGCCTAAAATTAGCAAAGCATTGATAAAATCTCACAGTGAATATTTTGATGAGAAATCACAAAAGTAGATTACTGTGTAATTAATCTTCTGAAAGCGTTTGCCCCAGAATATTTAAAATACAAAATAAAACATCGTTATACTTAAATGTCAAGTGATTCCAAACTTTTGAGTGGTAGTGTATAATTTTTTCAATGGTGCCAAAATACACGTATCTCTGAATTTAAACCCCTCTGACTTAACGTCCGTTAGATTTATGAATTTGTAGTTGCAAAAATTTAATAAGCAGTGATACATTTTACATAAGGCCAGGAAATGTGAGTCAAATCAAGTATAACTCCTTCAGAAAGCAGTAGAATTCATGCCACCGTTCAATAATTCTCCATTACTTGAAGACTGAGATAGAAATTGGGTATTGAATTGAAATATGATTCACCTTACCAAAATGAAATCACTCATCCTGCGGTTATTACTGGAACTCTGACTCCATTTTAGCCTTGTACCAGAAAAGCAGTCCGCGCACATGCTGTGCGCTCTGTCCTTGGCTGCTCTAATTTACTGTGTACATCGAGTAAAATGGCAGCTCATGAAAGTGAATCCATTCGCTCCACTCCTGCAGCACCTTTGCATTGCTTGGTTTTTTCAATGAGTCGCCTGTCAGCGTTGCATCCCACTGGGAGCTCTGTGGGTGCGCTGGAGTGGGAAGGGGCATTTTGTTATTAGCGCTTGCGTCATTTGGTCTTAGATACAGATGGAGGCGAGCGCTTCAGAAGGTGAAGGAGAGAGAGGTGAAGATCATTGTGTCTGTTTTTTTTTTTTTTGTAACGCTAGCGGTATGAGTAGGTTATTGCTAAACGCTTAGCTCTAAGTGAGAGGCTCGTTTTAGAAGAGTAGGGGGGAGTCATTACTCTCATTCGTGGAGACGGTAGAACATGGGAGTGTACTGTAACCAGAGGGGGGGGAATCTGAGAATTCTTTCATTTTACATCATGTAGTATCATATAATGAATTCAGACTGCTGAAATTTAATGAAATGGCATTTCTTGCATTTAAAACTATCCTGCAGAAGTACACCACACTATATGACATGTATGCTGTACTTGCAATCAATCAGTATTCATCATTTTATACATATTACTGTCATCTTGCATGTTTGCTGTTATTGGTGTTGCGCATCATCAGAGATGTCCCTTTGCTCTCAAAATTGAGGAAAATATTTGTGAGTTAGACAGTATTTGTTGAATTTTGCTAAGAGATCTCAGCGATGCCCAGTCTTGCCATATCTTGGCAGAATGAAAAAGCATGAAATACTCAGATCCCCTGCCGCGGTTTCGGCATTCTGGCCTGGAAACATAACGCGATGGAGGGACGAACAAGCAGGCAGGACAGATTGCAGTATGAAAAAGCACATCTACATTATAAGATGTATTTATTTATGAGATTTTGTGGAAAAATGTTTAGCGGGTCAGAAGTGCTGGCCTGGGAAAAAAAGCGCGACAGACACGCGGACACACAAAGACGGATGGACCTGCGGAAGGACTTTGCTCATTCTTAAATTCCCCTTCCACTTTGTGGTGGAGGTTAATAAGCAAACAGTACATTAAGGGAGAAAATTCCTTCTTTACAGATCTTTGTTAAGACCAAATATTGGTGTGGTGGAGCTGGTTTAGGAAATGGCAATGATTGGTTGAATTGTTTGGGATGAGTATTTAATTTGACATCTGGCAGTGGAATTTCACTTGCCTGGTGTTTGATGATGCATCAGGTCATGTGTAAAGCAAATACAGCATGTAATCTGATGTAGCGTAACGTAGCACATTTTAGAGGTACTGTAACAGTGCCTGTTTTTGCTCACGATTTGCCAACAGCTCCAACATCAACAAGCACTGGGAGGCCGAGCTGGCTGCTCTGAAGGGAAACAATGCCAAACTGACGGCGGCGCTTCTGGAGTCCACAGCCAACGTTAAGCAGTGGAAGCAGCAGCTGGCGGCTTATCAGGAGGAGGCTGAGAGGCTACACAAACGGGTGAGAGGGGGCGGGAGGTGAGAAAGGGCAGATACACAGGTCGGTAAGTGAACAGGTAAAGGGTGCCAAAGTGGTTTAGGTAACAGAAAGGGAGCACAAATCGGTGAACGAGCAGAAAAGGTACAAGTGTGAGGAAGGGTACAATGAAAGGGTACGTAAGTTGGTTAAGGAGCTGAGAGAGAAAATATCACCATGTGAGGGAACAGAGAAACAGAACACATGTAAGTAAAGGAACTTGGAGAGAATGCATAAGCTGATAATGGAGAAAAGACAGGCTACAGACGTGAGTAGTGAAATTGAGAAGACACATGGGCTGGTAATAGAACAGATAGAAAGCGTGCATGTGGGTGAGGGACCAGAGAACGTGAACCCAGGTAAATGAGTACTTAGGTTTGTGACTCCAGTTATTTGTGGACGCCAAACAGTTTTGTGTCCTGATTAATGGGATCATTAATCCTTGGCCAGGAATGCACTACATTGGAGGGTAATGTTCTGAGCAACCGAATATCTATGAAGCCAAATATAAGCCTATACCCTATATCTATAAATGTATTTTGTTTCTGGTTGTGTGGCACAGGGGATGGAGTGTAAGTATGTGAGGAAACAGAGAGTGTGTCGGTTGGTAAAGGACCAGAGTGTATGACAGTGGGCACAGGTTCATTAGTGATGGGTACAGTCACTAGCGCGGGAAGTAGGGGGCTGCCGGGGCCGCAGCGCCCCCCTCCCTTTTGCAGCCCCTCCTGATGTTGGCTGCAGGCTCGTCTTGGATGTCACAGTAATTTTAACAGTAAAAATTAAAACAGAAAAATAAACGCATCAATTGGCTTCAAACCCTTTTGTACAGTCTGTGTCAAATACCTGTGTTTAAAAAATTTGGGTTGAAATATTTTCAAATTATTCATTTATGTATAGAGGAAACGCTTTCTCAAAGAAGCGGAAGGCGTGGACACAAACGCATTGGCAAGCAAAAACGGCGAACAGAAAGCAGAGAGGGATATCTGATTTTTTTTCCTCCAAACAATATTTCAGAGAAAACTAAAGTGATACAAACACTTACATTACTCGTGGAGAGTGATGAGAGAACAGTACAAATGATGGAAGCAACACTACTATCATCGCAATAGCTGTCACCCAGGACTAGCTAGCTTGTCGCTCCGTTAGAGAGCATCAGCAGCGACTCACTCACTTAAGCGCTGCCGTGCACTCGGGATCCTTTCTAGAGAACATCGTATTTCCTGGAAGCGAATTCGGCACGGTGTGATTTGACAGATCGTTTCAATGAGGTTTGTTTGAAAATGGCGATGATTGCATTGTGTTAAAGAAATCGACCTCATTGTTTTATCTGCACAACCTCAGTGACAATTCGTTTGCTAAAGGGGGATTTAGCAACTGGGAAAAGGCAAAAGTAAGAACTTGGTCAGCATGAGTTGTCAGACCTGCACTCTGATTCATTACGTGTGTTAGCGATGCTTTAAGTAACTCCAGTCAGTGCTATGTTTTGGGAGTTTGCAGCTTGGAATCAACATTCTGCAAGGACAGTGTTGTAACATTTATTCAGATCGACTAAATTCCTGGGCCATAAAGGAATACCGCTCAGAGGGCACCATCATCGCGACACGTACGCAGCAGCCGACAGAATGCACTTTTTACAGAAAACGAGAATGGCACTTACCCGCTGTAAAAATTTAAACAGGGCTGCCAAAAACTCGAGAATGCCTCTTAGAGGCATTCACGTTCCCATGCCGCAGTCAGCAATTATTCAATTGACGCGTAATTGAGTCCTTGAGCATGTTAAAAATTACGGTGGATTTCACCACTAATGACAAAAATTATGACTCGGGAATTCTCGGGCTTGTCTTTACTGAGGGGAAAGAATAGAATTGAATAAAAACGTTTCAAATGGTCTTATTTCATTAAAACAATTTAAACGATCATGAAACCCATGCATTGTTTCCAATCCCTGAGTAAAGAGAAGCACGGAAGTCCGGAATCATAATCGCTTTCCATGATACTTGTGATGAGGTGCACCTTTAAAGTGAAACGGAAACTTCAATGCGCGATTTTAATTTGAGAATCTAATTAAGCATTCAATGAATAATTTGACTACGGTGACGCCTTCAGAATGCGTGAAACTTGCCTTGCGTAGAAAGTTGGCAGCCCTGTGTAAAAAAAAAAATTCTCCCAGTTTGGGAGAATTTTAAGAATGCTGATTATGATCCCAAAGGGCACGATTATTTTCGCCTTTTATGGGATTAGTCTGCTGCCTGGATGTTTGACAAGCTACATTCATTAAGGATAGTTGATTGAATTAAAAATTACTAATGCGATGAATCACTTTATTCAAATGGAGGATTTTGTCCGATGATTATTTGTTTATTTTTGGGGCTGACGACCTCCTGTGGCTTATAAAACGGCGCATAATAGCTAGGCTTACAAAGTGAAGTCCTTCTGCGCCAATGTTTTATAGAGCGCGACAGGCAGATGTTTCTGTTCTAAATGTAAAAAATGCTGAAACGGGAGATGGAATTCAGAGAAAGGGAAATAATCCGTATCCAACCTAAAAAGCTTAAAAAAGTTTATTTCACAGAACAATTTTAAAAGGGGGCTCGCCTTTATATTTTGGAGGGTTTTATTTGTGAGAAGGTGGGGTAGGCTACTTGTCATCCCTACAATTACGTGCGCGTTTTCAATGTAGCCTGTCGGTGGTTTCTTGGTCATTCCCTCATTAATAATTTCTCAATCATTATATGATTATGTATTGGTCTTGTTAATTCAAATAATAAATTGTTTGATTGTGAATCATGCGATATCAAACTGGGAGGGGTTGTGAGCCATCATGTGTGAGACAGGCAAATCCCGGCAGTATTACCAGGAGTTGGGGTTGAAGAGGATGAAACAAATAAGGCAACAAAAGCATGATAGCTTTTTGAATGACACATGCGTACAAAACAAAGGAACTATTGGGATAAAACGTAGAAAAAATTCAGGCCCCAGGACAACAAAACGATTATAAATTATAATTTTTTGTAATCGGTCATGATTTATATGACGAGTATTCTTTTATTCCAGTACTCGTTTGCACCCTTAGTTGCTATGACCACTGTTGCAAAGACCTACATTGTCATAACGCCCTCATGCAGCGCTATTTAAAAACAAATAAATAAATAATAAATATATTTTTTTTTAAATGACGTCACTCTTCTACTTTCGGTTGGCAGCCCCCCCTAATTCAAACATCTTCCCGCGCGCCTGGGTACAGTGACCAGATCCTCTGGACGATCAGACACCTTAGGCCAAGCCACTCCAAATGTTATGACTTTGCTTACTGCACACTTAATCTAATGAAGATTTGTATTATTATTACTTTTTTCTTTGTTTTATTAAGATACATAGCATTGTGTTTACTTGTCTACTGTGGATCGATGTAATGGACATGGGGTGTATTGATATCTGTGCATGTGACTGTTCAGTGTTTCTGAGCGGCTGTTGACTGCAGTGAAATAATTACTTAGCAAAATCATTTTAGATAACTTGACCAAAAAATGTTTGTTGTAGATAATCCTTATTTGAGTTATCTTAATAAGAACAGCTGGGTTCACATATTGTACAAGCTTAGTGCTTTGATTCGAGATTCCATGCAAATTAAATACTGCAGTGAAAGCTTATCTTGGATTATTTCCTGAGCCATTGATGAGTTATTAACAATGTTTGATTGTAAAGATTTGAATGTTATTTGTGTGTTTTAGACCTTCTCGTAAAATCAGAGAGATAAGAGATAAAGTCTTTAGTAGGAGACAAAAAACTTCATACTCAAAAACGTTAGTGTAAGCCTAGTCTCTCGACAATCTTCAAATTAGTTGATGACCAAGTTTAATCGATTTCCATAAAGTTTTCTCTGCACAATCCAGAAGGAAATGTGCTGAAAAGGAGTTTGTGTTTGTCTCTTTAGGTGACAGAACTGGAGTGTGTAAGCGGGCAGGCCAACGTGATCAAATCTCAAAAAACAGAGCTCAACCAAACTATTGAGGAGCTGGAGTGCACACTGAAAGCAAAGGAAGAGGTAGGAAGAAGAGGCCGGATAGCTTCTTGGCTACTTAAAGTAACTTTGCTATTACGGACCAATCAAATCCCTCATTTTGTCACTGCATCGATGGGAGTCAGCACCTCTGTGCTAGGTATCAATGACTGTCTTCAGATCAGATTTTGTCAGCTTAACCTACCACATTTGACTGTGGATTTGCTCCAGCCACTTAATAAGGCAGCAGATATGTAATCTCACCTATACTCAGTCTTGAGCAGTTTTGGGTCATGAGCTGAATACTCAACAACTAATGGATACTTCTCTGTCTACGACTGCACCACATCACGTTACTTTAGAGTACTTATTGGACAGTCAACTCCATATCTGAGTTTGTGCCAGTTCCAAAGGTCCCTTAATAGCACTGCTCTGCTGTGTTCTCAGGAATTGGAGCGGTTGAAAGAAGAGGTGGACAATGCTAACCAGCTACAGGCTCAGAGAGATTCGCTCACACAGAAGTTGCAGGTAAGACCAGGCGTAATGCGCAGGCGGCATATTGGCTCATATTGAGAGGCACAAAAAATAGGATCAAGGCTCCTGTTGTCCAATGGCTAAAGATAGAGAATTTAGAAGAGTTTGTACGTTTTTGCTACAAACTGGCACTTTCACGGTCAAAGGTCATGATACCAAGTAAATTGTCAATACTTTCAATGCTAAAGAGTTATGATATCAATATGTGCAAACCTTTCCACGTGATAAATTAGAGCGATTTTATAGGCCATGGCACCATTTTCCAGTCGAAAGACATGTATGAAATTGTAATTATGAACATGATGAAGATTACAACAACAGAATTGTTTATAAATTTCCAGAAATTTGAACAAACTTGGTAGGCATTGTCACAAGGATGCTCCATAGAAAATATCAAGTCATTCCAGCTGACAGTTTCAGAGAAGAAGATTCTTGAAAAATTGCTAGTGATGACAACGGACGAATGGACAATTGATGCCGAACACAGCATCACCTTTGTTCAGGCCGCTAGGCTAAAAATTGAACATTTTCACCAAATTGCCCTTGAAACCTTTTGATAGCTTACTGTGCTAGTTATACAATAGCTGAGAGAAGGGATGGAAGTGAAGTGAAGGCTGTAACTGGATGAACTAGCACAGAATGTTTGTGAAGGGCTAATTATATTCCCTGCAAATAACCTGTCTTAAGTAGATGAATACATGGAATACACTGCCCAGGTCATAAATATTTCGAGAGTGACACAATTTTTGCTTTTTGGCATTGTACTCCAGCGCTTCATATTTGACAGAAATTACTTTGTGGTTAGAGGAGGGACAGCAAAATTTAATTTACATCCATACAGTGTGAAATATGGACAGAATTAGCCATTTTTATTCAGTGTTAGTATGCAAATACTTAGAGACATCATAATATGTACTTCTATTAATCGTTGACTCGTACACAGCCTGAATAGACCTCAGCTTTCATTTATGCCCTTGTCAGAAGTGTAGCTAAACATTCAGAATATGTATGTAATTTGAGGGATTGAAATGAAATGTCCAAACTTTACCGCCGGTGGCGCTACTGCTATTCTTGTCAAATCTGTGCGTGTGATTAGCTGATGAGCTGGAGATTAAGGGAGGTCAACTCTGCTGAACATTATGCTCTTCTGGTAAACACTGCAAATGATACTCTTCACTGGCAGCACAATGCCAGGTCAGTGTGCAATATACAGCCATGGTATTTGCTTCAGGTGAGCATAAATGATTGTGTAATGGAATTACATTATTATACAGAAATACTAGAAAGCTGTTATTAGACTGTGTCTCCAGATAAACAAAAATACATTAACATTTTCAAAATAGTAACTCGCTTGCGTTGCCTGCAGCATAAATATGTAAAGGGAAAATCAGTGTCGCACACTGAAACCGGAAATGTGTATCACGCAGCAAGTATTGTAGCGCCACCCTGGCAAGGTTTGGACATTTAATTAAGATACCTCAAACTGGGCAGCTATAATGATTAAGAATAATGGTGAATCTGAATTGCATAAAGAGGCATGGCCCACCAAGCCCATACTGATCTGACCAGACACACATTACGCCCGGACTCTGTTCTTCTGCAGGAGACGGAGACGAGGAACAAGGACCTGGAGGCCCAGCTGGCTGAGGTGGAGCAGCGGCTGGAGAGCAGCCAGGCCGAGCAGGAGACCTTCCGCAACAACCTCAAAACCCTGCTGGAGATCCTGGACGGGAAGATCTTCGAGCTGACCGAACTGCGGGACAGCCTGGCCAAGCTCATCGACGGCAGCTAGAGCGCACCCCCCCCCCCACCCCGCCCCCAATTTCCACTCGGGTTAACTACACGCTTAAAGCAGTGCAGAAACACGCAACACATACACACACACACACACACACTCATGGTGCAGACCATGGCACCCTTCCTACCTTAATTTCACCTCCTCTGGACCCAGTGAAAAATTAATTTTCAAAAACACAATATGATTCTGCGGATTTTCATTGCTTTATTTATAAAATTTTCTTTCTCGTGGTGAAGGTAGCATTCTTTCTTTCGAGTATTTGTCTGTTTTGAGGTGGTTTTTTAAATAGTTTTTTTTGTATTTGTTTCCATTTTCTATCCAAAAAGCAGTATGTTCTGCATGACATGCCGTCACCTGCAGATGTGGGACTCAAGTTATTTATTGATAGGGAAATTCTTTTCTTTACTCCAAGTTGTACATGATGGCGGAGATCACTATGCCGAGGTAAAGCCGCTGATAAGGAGACGTGCGACGCTCGTCTCCCTGACTCCTTATTCTGAGGTCGTTGTCGGTCGCAGGGCTGCGATGTGTCTGCGGGGAGTGTGGAGGGGCGATGGAAAGCCGGGATCCCCCTGGGCAGGACTGCAGCGATCCTACAGCCATTAGTTGTAGCCACTCCACAAAGGCCTTCTCCTTTCCCCTCGATGAAACTGCCTCGCCGGCCTGAGCCGAAGACGCGCGCGGGCCGTGGTTGAGGGGAAAACATCTCAGAAAACATTTAGTGACTTTAACCGAACAGAGAGGCATGATATGGAGGGCAGCAAATAAAGAGCAATACAGGATGGACCCTCTGGAAATCACTGCAATTTTTACAATCAGGTATTCTTCTTCTCTCCTGACTGCAACACACATGACGGTGAATCCTGCACATCACAGAGATGCAGTAAAGGGTCTACCAAGCATATTGGGGAGCTGGTGTGAGGTGAGCAATGTCATTCTATATATAACTTCATACGTGTAAAAATGGAAATGTATGAGACTGGGCAAATCTGAAATTTATTCTCTTCTTTTTGTTGATTTTTTGAAATATTATCGTAGAATTGACACCCATCATTTACTGATTATTTGAAGAAATATTGGCATTATGGTTGATATTTGAACTATTCATGGTAGAAAGATGGTTGTATTCGTAAACCCTCAAAGAATTTGCATTTCCTTATTTTCTTTTGTATGGTGTGTGGGTAATATGGTTGTGATAGGTATGGAAAAATGGAATTACGTTTGAATTGTTCTGAAGAAAATGTGCCAGGCACTTGAGCTGGATTGAAACACAAAGTATTCTCTGATGTATTGCTATTAATGACTTAGATTTGTTTGTTTTATTTTGCTAAATATGGTTTCCTGTATAGTGAATTTATTGCTCAAGCGGCCTTTGGTATAAAGAAACATAGGTTGCCTACTCCGGTTCTGATTGATGGGTTTATCATTGCCAAAAATCTGTGATTTTGTTTTTAAAAAAAAAACTGTATATGTGTACCTGAAGAACACTATTTAAGGGCTTGTAGATGGACTGGTTTTATTTAAAGAATTTTACAAGACAAAAAGTTAGCATTCTACTGAATTACATATTATTATTATTATTATTACAAAACTTTGAAAGATAATAAAAGCGTTTGAAAAATATGTTTAAACATTGATATGACACATGCTGAAAACACAATTGTCATTTGAAATTTATAGTAAATATATACATATATTATATATTTATCAAGGGTTGAATTGTTGTAGTTTCACCCCCGTAGGTATTTTTTACTGTATACTGTATTACCTTGAGCTCTGGTCTGTTTCATGCCTCTGAATATTACAGGATTTGTTAATTCAGTGCAGGGAGAAGGTACCAAGCTCTGCCTTCCAAATTGTCTCCTTTAGCTACAGGACTGATGCCAAACTCCAATAGCTTGGTGAAGGAGGTCTTGAGTATTGAGGGATACAGGTTGTATTTTTAAATACAGTGACAGCTGACTGAACTCACTGTGTTGCCTTTTATTCCACGACAATATGCAGTGCCATAAACCACTGCCTGGACTACAGTACTGTGTTTTCATGTGTGCATTTCCACTTAATGAATAATCAAGTGGTTCACGATTGTGTGGACAGCCATTCAGGGCTATAAATCGGATGGCCGCTTTTGCCGCTGTAGCTGATAATGCTTCTTCCAGAAGTCTCTTCATTTGTGGGGAAAGCAAACAAATACACATGCAACTACCACCAACAATCATTTCAGTTATGAGACATCACACAGGGAAAAAGGCAATATTGAGTACTTTGTTTACAAGGCTTTATTTACCTTGAGAAAATGCAGATTTGAGAAAAAAAAAGCATTAATTAGAGATACAATGGAAGGAACAGCAGAATGAAGAGATAAAAGCAGTTTTTACTTTTAAATGGTATTGCTATATAAACACTTCATTTGTTTTTATACGTTTCATTTTACTCAAATACATATTCTTGCCATTTTATAGGCAATTACATTACTGTAGCGATTCAAGAGATCATCTTTACCATATTTATAAAGTACGTTTATTTTGTTGTTATTTTCTCTGTTTCAATAGGATATTGCACATATCTACACACCAGCTAGTCGCAAACCCATTGTTGGGATCTTGTGAACAACCAGCCAACCATAGATTTTTCAGGTCACAAAATTTGAGGGGCATGGAACCATTATAGTGTCTGCCTCAAATGTTAGAGCAGGATTGTAAAATTAGCATAATTGTAAATTAAATAATGAACAATAAGCCATTTGGTGATGAACAATGACCGCAAACAGACAGAAATGAATGAGTAAATAAATTCAAAGTACAGTACATTTGAAGAGTCAAGGTTCTACAAGGTTCATAGCAACGGTATGATAGTACTTGGAAGGTACACCTGTACTATAATGAGGTCAACTTGCGCGGAGCAGTACCATGTAAAAACAGTGTGCAGTGGGTGACACGATTGACTTGGACTGAAATAAATACTCAGATCTCTGCATGCCGCAGACCAGCAGCCAGTGAGTAAACAGTTCTGTATGTGCACACATACACTTCCTGTCACCACATACCTGTAATAAACATTGCCATTTCCTCATTGTACGTAGCGTAAAACAAACAAAACTACTTTTTAACTGGCCAAAGGTCTTTCATAGAGCTGTAAAACAACGTTTCATTGAATATATGGACCTATACTTCACACATTTAATATTCAGTGCAAGAGTCTGTCTTCATATGAACTGGTCCAAAAGCAATATATAACTGACAAAACAATCAATAAATGGAAGAAACACTTCAATGGATCTGAATTTACAGTATGCAGGTGAAAGATATTTCTGGGGAATTTGGATAAATGTAAATATGACTAACATTGAAACACACATGATCCCTCTGTTGTTGACAAACAAGTATCAGTCTTCACTATTTAAATGTGCATAATGCGTGGAGTGGTCCATTTTTGTTTTTTTCTGCCCCGTTCCCCAGCACATTCTACAAGAACCAGTGAACTTCCTGCATCCAGGCTACATTAAAACCTTGTATATTCATACACCTGAAGAACACTCAGGCAACACGTCACTAAACAACTCCATGCTGGACAGCTGTCAATACAAATTAAGTTCACATTGGTCCTAATGTTTGCCCTCCCAGCCAGTACTCAGTCTGAATACAGTGCTATTTTGTCCCAGATGGCCCCATCCCATACAATAAGAAAACAAATAAGAAACCTTGTGCTTGTTCAATAATGTGTAGTAATTGGGTGTAAAATAACATTGTATAAATGCTGCTGTACAGTCCCATTCAGACACTGTGCGGAGGCAGCCGTGACACAGACTGCCTTTGTACAGTCTAGACTCCAGGAGTCAGAAAGCTCCAGCACAAATCAAGGCTGAATCAACACAGCTGACTCAGAAATGCGTGTTCTGACACTTACAGATACAAATTCAGCACATCTATCACAATTTATCGCACCTTTCAGTCAGTAAGTAAAATGCAGGGGGTTGGGTCGGGAGTAAGCAAACTATTTTGAAAAAAAAAGAAACTAAACAAAAAAAAAAACACCCTGAAAACTTGAGCGCTGAAATATCAAAGCCATGTGAAATATACAACAGGCATGAGGTCCTACAACAAGAATAAAGTCAATAATTGCTGATTTTATTCAGCAAGGAATATGTAGTGTTAACTGTGAGCAAAAATGCCTTTGTCGCACAGGTAAATGAAAAGATGTATAATCCTGCCATGTTTAAGTGAGTAGGTGACATTGCCGCTGAACTTTCCTTGCATGAACAACAAATCAGTGAAGAGAGGAGACAACATTTAACAGCACCAGATCTATAGGAATGAGGTGTTATGATGCATCTTGATCATTTTACTCAATCGTCCCAAACTTGGTGGCTCAACTTGGGTACAGCATCTGATTACAATGCAGGAGAGCAACACAAACAGCAGAGGGGACTAATAATGGCTAAGTTTGCTGAGGCAATTCAAGGAACTGGCCTCTCAAAGTGAGTGAATTCACCATGAATATGACAGCAAGATGACTCCAGTCCCTCTAAAGAGACATCACATGCAGTGAAATTTCATCATCTTCAACTGCAGAAGTGCTACTGCAGAAGTGCTATTGGCTTCTTCCAGAATTAAATGTGTACAGGGACTTACGTGAGTGAGAACAGCGAAAGCAGCAACAAGGAAGGCCTGTACACCTGTGCAGAATCTGTACAAATAACCAGCTACATAACTCCCCACAAACACCATGCAGGGTGAGAACAGATTGAAATGTAGGATCTTAGCGCCAGTCTGACAGGGGTGAATGAGATGCAAAGTTGATGCAGGAGGAAGTGGGGTGGAGTTTGTGTTTGGGAGGTCCACACGAGGCACACTCATGATGTCCCAGTGATTGTGCACCCCTCAGCAGTGGCTGTCATTGGGACGCTTCACACCAGGCCAGAATGAGTGATAAGATGTGCGAACTTGCTACAGAGAACTGCAGAAAAGAAATGTGCTCAAAGGCTCCTTCTATGTGCAGGAACATCTCCATTGTAATGAATGGGACCGACAAGGAGGCTTCACCTCTGAGCCAGGAAATGACATGGCAGGAGGAGTGTCGAGCGAGTGTGTCGGCGCATGCGTTTGCCTCTGTGTGTGTGCTCTTTTTTTAACGCAGTCATAATTCTGAGAAAAGCCATGGCTGCGGCGGGGCTGAGTGGGAGTGGCCTAGCTCTCCCAATCAGCACAGGGCAGGGCGTCGTCCTCGTCCTCAGACTCGGGCGAGGCTTCCTTGATGCGGCGCAGAGCCTCGTGGATGCTACGGGTGAGCGGGTCGGCGGAGTCGCGCAGCGGGCCCTGGGACTGCGGTTCTGGGTGCGGCCGCACCTTACGGAGTTTCACGCCCTTGCGGATCTGCGCCAGGATGTTCTCGCTGTCGTCCGATTCCGGGTCGGGCCGCAGCACCCTCAGCTCGGCCTTACGCAGGTGGAAGCTGCCCCGCTTGAGGGAGGCCAGGACCTCGTCCATCGGTGAGCTCGCTGTGGGACAGAAGACCTCCATCAAGGTACAGCACTCTGCAGTCATTCTCAGCTTCTACTCATACCACACATGAGCCTTTAACTAACATCACTGTACACTCAGCCACCTCTCGCTGCACTGTATAGACATAACCGCTCAGGATTTGCAGTAATTCACCTTTCAGAACAGACCTCAATAACTTTGAAGAGTATTTTTCTCAATCAACAGTTTAGGACAGGACAGGCCAACCCAGCTCCTAGAAATATACCACCTTTCAAGTTTTCATTCCAACCTGACCAGACAAAAGTTTCATTCACCAGATAAAGATCTTGTAGAACTCCTGTCCTGACTAGTAGAATCTGGAAAGACTAATCATCATGGATAAAAGAGCTGATCTCTGGGAACCTGGTTAAACAGCTCAAGTCCACGTTACTGATCGTAAAGGGTGGATGTAGACTGAAAGTAAGGGTGCTGAGGAGGGGTCTACGCTCAAACTACAGGAGAGAAGAGCTGTTACCCCGTCTCCTCTCAGAAGCCTCCAGGACTGAAATCTTCTTCAGCTTCTTCCTGGCGTTCTCCAGCTGGCTGCTGTCGAAGAAGCGGCCGGTGAAGGGGCCCAGTGGTAAGCTTCCCAACTCGCTCCCCTCCACTTTCGGCCGCTGGGCAGGGCTTTCAGGATGTCCCGGACCCTCCGCCGGGGCACTGGTAGCGTCGTCAGGGGCAGCGAGAGATGCTGGGAGAGGCGGAGGTGGTGGGGGCGGGGGAGAGGGGGTGAGAGGAGAGCTGAGCACTAAGACGTCTCTCTCTGGAGGTAGAGAGACAGGAGGAGCCGCAGCACTCCCCGGAGGTAAGGACAAACTTTCGGGTTTTCCAGCCGCGCGAGCAGAAGGTTCTGGTAAAGCAGGTGCAGTCCTGCCCTCTTCTGCCTGCGTGCCCACCTCCTGGGAGCGCGGCTGGTCCTGGGACGCGCTGGGGACTGAGCCAGTACCGCCTTTCCTTCGGGCATACGCCATCCGAAGTCTGGTGGACTTCAGTACAACCTGACCAGGGTACCGCTGTGTAACATACAAAACAACAGCAGGAGGCGTAATGCAGTTGCTTCTGTCCTCAATGAAACGCACAAGCATCACAAGCTGATGGAGCCCAACTTTACTAACTGGCTTCAGGTAGCCTTTGACATCAAAACATCACAAAATTCGAAGTGATGGCAGATAGACATGCAATTGTTTGGATAGTGAATGTGTGTGAAAAGCCGCAGTAACTTAAAAGAAGTTCTCCAAAAAATTATGTAAATACTATCAAATTAAGGTTCATAATTTGTCGTTTAATACATACTCATCATCTTAACTTAATTTGCTGGAGTTCAGAGTCTTACACTGAAAATTGCCTTGTACAGAACAAAAAAAATGCATTACTGTCCAAATTCTTAAGGACTGTGTAATGGTAATGACTGTGGCCTCACACCTGCTTGAAGCTGCGCAGCCGGTCCAGGGTCCTCTGCCTCTCCTGACTCACCAGAGAGCTCCTCCTCTCCTCTTCCTGCTGCTCACTTTGCTGAGGAAACAACAGAAATACAGCTAAACCTGCCTCCCCAGCTCACAGTACAGGGCAAACTCCAAACAAACAGCAGTCAAACTCATCACAGCCTGTGCCAGTCCCAGTTAAACGGATCCCAGATCAGTGTAAACCAGTGATAGATGGTCAACTGAAATTAGAGGTGGCACAAAAAAATCCCTTTTTACTAATAATTAGTCTTGACTTATTTTCAATCATTTTTGACTGAACAATTTTCCAATGACTAGAAAATCCATCGGCATGTAAGCACACAGCTTCCTTCCAAATAAAGCTTTGCAGCAATAAATAGGAAAATAAATTCAATGCATAAAAAATGTTTTATTCACTTGATAAAAAGAATAACTACTCTCTTAACTTCTGCGTTAACTTTTAGCACATCCTGCATTGCAGGCTATGTAGCGGATGCTTCATGACTTTTAAAATTACAAAAAAAGAAAACAAAGATTAGAAACATGTTTCTAC
This sequence comes from Gymnothorax javanicus, assembly GCA_029692085.1. Lineage (NCBI taxonomy): Eukaryota > Metazoa > Chordata > Actinopteri > Anguilliformes > Muraenidae > Gymnothorax > Gymnothorax javanicus. The sequence goes on along the minus strand of CM056194.1, from coordinate 160,846,698 downwards.
AACTGAATAACACTGATTAAAAAGCGTTTTTGCGTTGAAACCAGGTGTTGTATTGCTTGTGTTACTTAAATGAAAAGAACAGGCCACGTCTGATAGGACTGAGTGTTTTTTGAAATCACATAATGTTGATTTAAAATAATTAATTGAAAACAGGTCAAAGACCTATCATTAATTAAAAGGGATGTTCTCTGCTCTATTTTTGGCTCACCAGCCACCATCAGTGTGAACTACTGATCCTTCTCCCTGAACAGGAAGGGCCGCAGGATGTGCTGGTGTTTGTTCATACCTTAATATCAGTTACCAATAAAGACCTAAAGAAGCAGGTTAGGTGAGTTGATTGTAATTGCCTGCTTTGATTTATTTATTTTCCATCCTTAAACAGCAGGAGCTAGCAGACACTGAGAGCCACCAGTGAGAACGACTAGAGTAATGATCAAATCACGCCAGCTGGGGGCAGTGTACTCCCGTATCAACCGTGTGGCTCCGGTAAAAGCTGGAAAGGCTGAAGCTTCAACAGACAGTGTGTATTCAGCCCCGGGCTCTACGACTAATAATACCGATGAAAGAGGAATGGAGTTACTCTAGTCATTATTCTCAGAAGTGCTGTTCTAACCTCATTGGCTCCCCTGGCGACGCCTGCGCTGAGGGTTTTCATTACCTACAGAACGCTGGCATGAAAATGACTGTGAGCCGCGGTTCTCCTGCAGCCTGCATCCAAATGCCTGATTTCTCAGTAATGCTGCTGGCTCGAGAATACAAACTGCTGATTTGCTCCAAAACCTCGCGCTGACCACTGGGAATGGCAAATAAACATTAACAGAAATGGATGATTGTGGCACACAGAGGGGGTTATGACCGAAGACATTTGCATTACAGCATTAAAGCCCACAGTGCAGAGGTAGGTGCACATCTGCTCCAGAGCTGTACAAACACTGTCAGAGAGCACAAGTCCCTGCAGGGCTCCTCTCTATTAGATACTCCTATGGCTACTTTATCACTGCAGGCAGGTGTGGAACACATTTGTCTTTGGCCGTTCTATCTGTGCCTCAGTTCCACCGTGTATCAGCGTTCCTATGAGCATTTCTGACAGTGCAGATATGGATGGCCCATACACACAGTAGTGTGCAGTTATAATACACTTAGCAAAATGAAGGTAAATCAGCAACCAAGTAAAATTAAAGTATTTATTTCATGTAATATTGGATCATATACCCAGATAGCAAAATTGGACTGGCCCTGTTCTGGCCCACATAATGCACTTTCACGGCCCAGTTCTGGCCCACATACAGCAAGAATGACGGCCCTTTTGTGGCCCAGATTTGGTTTGCTGAAGCTGGCCCACACATGGGCCAGCACAGGGCCAGTGCAGACACAATTGGCCCACATATTGCATGTCATCACATAAACGGTGCTTTCATTGCCAGACCTGGCCCATATCTGGTTAGCATACCACTTGTCATGCCAGCAGTCGCCCAGCAGTGCCGGCTTGACACTGGATCCGGGCCAGACCCGTCTGCTATGTGCGTAGATGAAAATAAGTAAACAAATAACAATGTAGAGAAAAAACAAAAATAATAATGTCTTTTTGAGAGAAAAAGTCAATATCTAGAGTGGCCACCCTTTGCTTTCATTACAGCACTTAATCTTTCAAGCAGAGTTTTAACATATTTTTTTTTCCTCACTCGTTACACCATTCTGTATGGTTTGAAGTTCATTCCAAAGAGATTTTTTGACGTTGCAACAGACTTGCTTAATCAAAATTAAGGTCTGGACTTTGAGCAGGCCAGGTCACAACATATACGTCACCAGATGTTTCTTTCCGACTGAGATAATTCTTGCACAACTTAGAAGTGTGGTTAAGGTCATTATCTAGTTGAAAATAAAATTAAAATAAAATCCCTGACCAATCAGTCTCTTTCCAGATGGTGATGCATGCCTCACAAGGATGCTGTGATACTGCTTTTGATCCATGATTTAATCGATTTTTATGAGCTCCCAGCTCCTTTCAAGCAGACTGAACCCCAAACCATAATACTACCTCCTCCATGTTTTACTGAAGGGGTTAAACAGTCATTCTAGAAATGTTTTCCAACTCTGCGGTGCACATAAGTTCTGCGATTGGGAGAGAAAATTTCAATTTTTGATTCATCAATGCAAAGGACTTGTTCCAGCTCCACTGGTTTCCAATCCTTGAATTTCTTGGCAAACTATAGTCTTTTTTGATGTTGCCTGATTGGTCTTGCTCAGCAACAAAATCAATCAGACCATTTTCACACAGGCGTCTGGAAATAGTAGATCTAGATACTTTCGTCTCCTCACCTGTTGCCCTATTAATATCATCACGTAGTTGTCGTGCTGTCATCCAGCGATTTTTTTTTTTTTACTTGTCATACACAGATAAACATCAGAGGCACTTAACTTCCGTTTTGCACCTTTATTGCCACTAGTTTTCAGCAAACCCGTCACTTTGAAATGCTTGATGGTGTTTTTTTCATTGCCATGGCAGCGTTTAACATCTTCAGCATCATGTAAGGACACAATGCGGCTACGAACAATCTCAGAGAGCTCCTTCAGTCATGCCATTGTGTTAACAGCGTGACACTGCTCAAAGTTCATGTCACCTTATATACTAGAACTGACCATCAGAGGTAATTTTGCAGAATAATGTTGCCTCAAACCAGTTTAAGCAAATTTTTTAGCATCACTAATTATGGAATGAGCCTTCAAACATGCATTCAGGCTATACAAGAGTCAAAAAAATAAAATTTGTGACACCTTTCAACTGTTATAAAAAAAATTTATGTTCTCAGAGTTTCTATTTTATTACCCATATTTTTACCTCAGTATACTTGTGGAAATTATTATTTTTTTTGTTCTCAGTGCCTAAAATGGTATTTTTCGATATATTTTCACCAAAAAATCACAGGGAAGTAATATATTAGGACCCTTTTAGACGAAAGTGGTGGTGTGTATTAGTGGTTGAGTGCCCTTCTTCCAACTATTGTTTGCTCTAACATCTGAAACACCTGTTCCTTAGGCCTACACTGAGCTTCACACTGAGAGACTGGGCTCCAGAACACACAATGAATTCAGAGAGTACAACTTTTATCCATATTTCCATCATATACATTTTTCTAGGATAGTTCAAAATTTCTACTAGCAAGATTATTTTTCCAGCCACACTGCATCATATTTAATGGGGACATTTCTCCAGCCAGTGAACTGTTATTACAAAGTACAGGCTTTCTCCATCACCTTCCAAATATCTTGGTATAACAGCACCACTAATGAGCCACCTGCTGAGCTGTAACAGTTATCTAAGCTCTTTGTGTGCAGGTAGCATGTACATACACTGACACAAGGATATACCTGCTGCAGGGTGAGATGGGATTTGTGGTCCACTTGGCTGCCTTGGCGGTGCTTCATCTTCTCATTGTGATTCAAGATACATATTTCCTTGTAAAATCAGAACATATAAAAGTCAGTATAATGCTGACATACCTACAGTTGCAAAAAGGTTTGAGCAAGCTAAATGCATAAAATACGCAGCCATACTTGCAATGTATCTGTATTGTATAACAACAATGAATTTGGACATTGCAAAACCTAAACTGATGTTGAACAAGACAGAAAAAATGTTACACTAACACCAGAAATTCCACAACAATTAGCAATTAGCGCTCTGTGAACCGCATTATTGATGGAACAAGTGCACTGGTCTTCCAGTAGGCAGTTTGTGACCCCAACATTGTCATTAAAACCAGAAGGCTGTTAAGGCTTAGAAACTTCTAATACCTTCTTGTTTCTGAGGTAGGCTTTCTTCGCAGTGATGCGCCCCCTCCTGGCCTCCAGCTGACGCACGCGCTGGTGCAGCTTGGTTAGCTCCTCTTGCCGAGGGATCATGGAAGCCGCCATGTCTTCAGTGGCCTGCATAGCATCCATGCTCTCATAGGTGTCATAGTACACCACTTCATCCTGCCTCTCTGCCAAACACACACACACACACACACATATACAGGTCTTCACCCTTGGCCATACACTTACAACCCTGCATGGTGGATGGGCCATCTGAATATAACACGTTGACCCAACAACAATGAGATCATTCCGTAAGAGTTAAACCAATATCAACCCAAAACATACAAATTAAAAATTAATCTTTATGAAATGCTGAAAATATCATGAGCACCAAATTCAATCACAGACATACGAAGTCATAATCCCAAAAGTAGCTTTTATTTTTATTAATCTTTTGATACACTATAGATGAAAAATGAATCGAATTGATTTTTAAAACAAAAAGAGAGAACTTAAGGTAATGGATTCAGGCATTCAGTCTGATGGAGACCCCAATTGTTCAAGGCCACACTAATGAAACAGTGTTATTGTGCTTGCAGGTTCTTGATGTGTGCCTGCAGATAAATACTTAATTCAAGACATTTATAGGCTAGAAAGTCCACAGAACTCATTTGCAGGGCCTAAATTAGTAACAGAGTGAATGGAATATAACCACTAGGGACTGTAGCAAGCCGGACTGGAGTTAGAGACCTCAGCTCTAGGCTGCAGTTCCATCCTGGGCAGCGTTCAGTCTGACTCTATTGACTTTTTGGTCTTCTTAATTAGGGAAATTAAGAGAGTGTTTAAGAAGGGAAACTAAGGGAGTCCAACACTTCATCTGCAAAGAAACATGCTGGCCCAATACTGCCCTATACTTTCTTCACAGTTCACACTGACTGAATGGGCGTAAATCAAAAAGCTAATTGCATACTCATTATTGCACATGCTACTTGACAGAGTGCCCTGACTGTTACAGAGACATCATCAGCATCTCTCCAGTCAGCATGGAGAGATGTTTGTCATCCTCCTTTGAGCTCAGCTCAGACTCACTCACCTGTTACTTGCCTTTTGGTGCTCTCCAGTTGCGCAGTCAACAGGAGCTCTTCGTTCTTGAGGATCTCAAACTGTATCTCGTACAGTTGCAGTTGCAGCTCATAGTACAGCGCCTCCAGCTGGTCCAACCGGGACATGGCATCCTCACTGCTCTGCAGGCCCTGCATCTGAATGACAGGGTAAACATGCTCAAAAACACAAATGAAGAATGTGGACACGGGCATGTGCACCCTGAGGACGTGCCTGCAGACACACAGAGACGGGAAATGTGTATGTTGTAGTGTGGAATGTACACAAGGCCAAGGTTTGGCCCATGATTATAGTTCTGACAACGTTCACCACTTATTCTTGTTCTTACAAAAGCAGTGTTATTTTGAAAAATGCAATCTGTCATATGGCAGATTCTTCAGGTTTAACAGCCTGGGTTGCATAAATAATCAAAGCTGTTTATTGGAAAAAAACAAGAGACTTCATGATGAGATTTTCATGGTCCATAGCAATGTAGTATTTAGTTAGTGATACAGATTTGAGATGAGACAGATGGTCAACCGTATTCATAATTAAAAGTTGTGTCGCCATTGTTGGAGCCAAAATTCTCCATATGAATTCCTGGCTATGAATATTCATTAAGTCACATACCCAGAAACATGATTGGGGCATGAATATTCATGATGCGATATACCTCCTGCAGTAAAGAAGAACAGAGAATGAAGAAGAAGGCAGGAAGTGATCATCTGGGGCATGTTCAAGATCAAAGGGTCACACGCTTTGGTCTTGCAAGGGAAGACTCAGAAGTTTTAAAAACTCGCGAGTTCTTGTGCGTGTTCCAACATGGCTGCCAACCTAGGTTTGAATCAAATTCCACTGAACTCACTGTGACCATACCGGAGGCCATCTTGGAAAGCAAAGAGAGACTGTTCGCAGGTGTTCTTGCTTGTCTTTCCAAGACTGAATGTAGTTCAATAGGCAAGAGCTCACAGGCTCTCGCTCGACACTGTTATCTTGAACATGCCCCTGGTTACTGCAGAGAAACTGTATTGGAGCAGTGCACTGCAAGTACCTCCTCCCGAAGAGCATGTTTTCTCTGTTCTAGGCAGATTTCTTTGGCTCTCATTAGCTGCAGCGTCTCCTTGGACACAGAGTGCTGCAGCCTCTCCATGCGCTGTACCGCCGCTGCCCACGCTGCCTTGCCAAACTTCTTCTGGTCCGTGCGCATGCGCTCGTAGACCACTGCAGTGCACGAGAGGGGTACTGTCATTAAAGTAAGGTATTTGTGCTAGCCTCCACGTGGCCAGAGCACTGGCATATTGACTCAGCACATCAGTTTAGACATTCAATGCTCCTACAATCAACTTATGGGTCACACAGTCCATTTAAGAAGCACCCCCTGCCTAGACTTATCTGCAGCTCTTGCAGCACTGGCATGGCACTCATTTAAGTAGCATCTGTTGGTCTCACAGGAATCAAATACAGTTACAATATTGCAGGTTGAAAATAAAGATGCACGATACCTCAGCTTTCGTTACAACTGCACATCTGTAAAGTTTTGTGACTGCATTTTGCATGGTAGTGATGCTATCTTATTGACAAAATCTGTCCATATACCGACAGACAGACATCAACACCTGGTAAAGTACTCCAAACCCCTTTTTGTGGTAGTGTCCACTATAATAGGTGTATCCCAGATCACATTTTGCTATGATAACACACACACTCATACACGTACACAGACTCACAAGGTGAAAGCAAGACCAGACCATGCTGTCGCATCTGATAATCAGATTAGAACAATAGTGAAAAATCAATGGCATGAATCAAATTAGACAATGTCAATCAATATCAATACTGTGCTAAGATACAATGTAGCCCTGGCATCAGCGTCATTATTAGAAATTGATTCCTTAATCATCCAATCAATTCATCAATCAAACAACCCTTTATAAATGTATGAGTTATTTGTAAGAGCACGGAAGTTTTGTCTCACACACACCGCAGAGAGTAATGGATTAGCATGAAAATGACCACGGTTAAGGCAGGGGCAAGAACTCTAGCTTAAACGGGTGTAAATAATGAGCTCCATTTAGGAATGGATATATGAAATGGATAGAACAGTGGTAGCCAACTATCTTCCAGGAGACCAACCATCGTGTTAATTTCCACTCTGAGTTGGCAGACCAGACTCCACTAAATCACGTCTCCAACGAAAATATCACCTCTGAATGAGGCAGTGTTCCGTGAGGGTTGGCGTGAAACCTGACTGGATAGAAGATCTATCGAGACAGGTTTAGCTCCCCCACAAATAGTAAAAGCCAGGGGTGGCACACTGATGGGTAGTCGAGATTAAACTCACAAGGCAGTGCAGCTGATGCTCTCTGAGTCACTAGCAGGCATTACCTTTCTGTGCTCGTGCCGTGATCTCAAAGTACTTCACAGTGAGGTCCTGGATGGAAAGGACGGCTGCTTGGGCCTTTCTCTGCCAGTCTGCGTCCTCCTTCTGCAGGGCCTCGATCCTGCGTGGGCCCAGGAAATCATTTTCCATGGAGATCTATGATGCAGAGAGTCACAGGTCAGCTGAGGAACTCTGAACTGCTGGAAGAAACAATCATCTTCAAGTGCAGTCTGTTATGGCAGAACATGAGTCCCCAACCCTTATCCTGGATATTGTGCAGAAGAACACGAGTCCCCAACCCTCGTCCTGGATATTGTGCCCTCGTTCTTCAACTTCAAACCCCAAAAGAAGCACCTCACTTCAACAGAAAGAGATCTGGCTGAGCTGCCATTTAGCATAATCACGTGTGCCAAATTACGTGTTGAAATAAACAAGAAGACAAAGTCATCAATATCCCCCGCAACAGTAGCATTTGTGACGGGTAAACTGATGGCTAATCTTGACGTCTTGTGAAGTTAAATGTTTACCTTTGTAATAGGTCATCCTTAATGTGTTTTGAATGGAAATCATCTAAGTCTCTAACTCAGATGGAGATCATGGCAATTTAATGGCTTTCTTAGTCATTACTATATCATGTGCATTCATCATACCCTGATAGTGTTGAAATCTGGACAGGTCTGTTGTACACTGTAGGTCAATGCTCACAGCTGTGCCCACACAAGGTGATGATCACTGTACTAGCATGTATACTTTTACATTTCTGTTCCGGACAAGATAACCTCTTCACACTTTCAGCCTGATTTAGCCTAAGTCATGTTTCCATGGAAACCGCTGAAAATAATGTTCATATCTAGATCTAACCCTGAAAAGGCACATCTAGGGATATTGGTTGATATTTATGCCAAATATGGGGTAGCTAGCATGCATAGTTTGAGAGATCTGCTCCGGACAAGATGACTCCTTCTCATATACAGCCTAAGTCATGTTTCTATGGAAACCGGCAAAAATATAATTCACATGTTGGTCTAAAACCCAAAAGGCACATCTAGGGATCATACTTAATATGCATACCAAGTTTGATTTTGATATAATGAATAGTTTGTGAGATATGGCTCGGACAAAGTATCGCGGACACACGGACGCACGGACGGACGGAACTCAATGCTATATCCCCGCAAACTTCGTTGTTGCGGGGGATAAAAAGTGCAAGGCGGCAGATTTCCAGGAGTAGCGCTAGTTACAGCTTCTTACAACATACCCTCATAAAGCACTCGACAGAGAAAGAATGAAAGAACAAAACTAGGCCTGAACACCAAATCTGCAGAATGAGGTTGAACACTTCACAGGAAACCCCTCAAAAGTTCGTGAAAAAATACTCCCTAATGAGAGGGCTTAATGGAGCTCCATTCGGGTGACAGCAATTAAACGGGAGTGTGTGTCCCAGGGGTGGAGCCTGTAATACCAGCAAATTTTACTCACACGGTGGAGCCCACAATGCAAACATATGCCTTTTCACAAACTCACGCATTACGACAGACACTGTACTGATAGCTGCATCAAGCTGACTGACAGCCATGTACCTACACATTTGTATTTGTTTTAATTCTGACAGGAGTTTGCGGTGAACTGACGTCACAGTGAGAAGACACAGGGCCTCACTCCGACCATGAATCACACCGTTTTTCTGCTCCAAATGTCAGACATGATCTCACTAATGACTTAACCCTTAAAGAAAGCAGAATATTAAATGGTGAACTATTCCAGTAGGAAGTCGCAAGCAGGCCAATGTTTCTGCCACATCTATAGGATAAGGTCATAGAGTGCCAACGCCCCCCACCCACACTAAAATTAAAGTGAAATAATGAAGAGGGAGGAAACATTCCTGCTAAATAATGATGTTCTTTAGAGTGCAAAACATCAAAGCCTTGTCATTCAGTTGAAGTCATCCACCGAAAGGGTAAACACCTAATAACGAACAGTCACCTACCCTGAGGATAAACACCTCATAACGAACAGTCACCTACCCTGAGGGTAAACACATTTAATGAACAGACATGAGCAGTTAATTCACTCTCCTCATCAGCTGTTTGGCTTCCACTCCTCTCCCTGGCTCTACTGGTACCTCTAAAAATAAATACTGTAAAAATGAAACAGAAGCCATTCCATATTCATTAAGAGTGGGTTTGCCTGCCAAATTCATTTCAAAACATGTACTGAAAAGGAAAATACCTATAGAGGCACCCTTAAAAGAGGACATTAAACTCTATATCTCATCTCAGAGCAGTGGTTCCCAACATCGGTCCTGGGACCCCCTGTGTATGCTGCTTTTCATCCAACCCGCAACTGTCACAGTTTTAAAAAAAGTTGTTCATTTTTATTAATTTGGTGCTTCTCGTGTTCAGAGGGATTATTTACCCTTTTAAGTTGCAATGTCCAAAATAGCTATAACTGTATGCCATGTAGGATGAAAACTCTGCTTCATTGCAAAGTTTGCAAAAAGGGTACACATTTTTAATAGGCTGAATTGCAGATGATGGTGAATCAGTTGGGTCCTAATTATGGTGATGGACATGCAACGTTTTCCCTTTTTAGACAATGAAGGTTTGGCACCTTCTCATTTTCCGCGTTATGTAATTTGTTATTAAACAAGACTTGTGTGCCCACATACTCACCAATTTGAAGCCGACTAAATCTTTAATTTTGTCAGTTACGATTTCCCCTTCTTCTAATGCAATTTCCAATATATGTAGTATAATAGAAAATATGGAACTACTCAGGGCACGCACAGCTATTTCTGTCATAATGTGGCTTAAATTGGTAAATAATCCTAATAAACACGAATAAAGCAATTAAGAAAAAAATCACACTTTGTTAAGATTCTGGGACTGTGAATATGGTTGGAACAAAAACCAGCATACACAGGGGGTCCCCAGGACCGACATTGAGAACCACTGTCATACAGGACTATTGAGTGTCATATTCTGGCCAGATTCACATTGTAAAAGCCCACCCCATTACTCCAGTAAATATCACTGGAATTTGCTAATAAGCACAATTATGCAGGATGGAAGTAGCACTAATGAACAAAATCAACTAGTGAGCCAATGGGTGGAAGAAACACATGGGCAGGACTCTTACCATCTGACCCCTGGGCTTTAAGCATCACAGAGGGCCGAGACAATTTTCACCCAGTCACCGCAGAAAACATGCAGTTCAGCTCACCATGGCCAGATCTCTCATTAGTGATTAAATAACCTCACTCATCTGGAGCCAGGACAATGCTGCTATTAGAGACTTGCATCCAGGAGACAAGCATCCAACAAGGTCCTGGAGGAAGTTCAAAAGGTCAGTTTTACAGCAAACAAGCACGTTAAAGTCGCTAAACTGTTGTGTGCTTCTGTGGGCTGCTTCAGCTGTTATGTTAAGCCTTTTGAGAGATCACCCATCTGTTCCGAATGAACAGACTGCCACGGCTGTTTCCTCCAAACGCAGCGGAACACCCCCTTCCCCACCCCTGCAGCTGACACATAGAGGAACCACCTGTCCCTCTGGAAAGGGGAGAGTGGACAGGCTAAGTGGGAGGGGAGCAAAAAAACGGTGAAACGGCACAGTTTGTACGAATACAACGTAATACACTTCGTACTCAGAAATGTACAGCATTCATGGAATGCTGGCAGCTCTACAGCCGGAGACATGACATGGCGATTTTTGGAAAGCAGGTGGTGCAACAGCACTCCCGTCTGTCAAACGTCACAGAAGAACTGGAGCCTTGAACGCCAGCAAAGTATGACAGTCCCTGTAAGGCCTTCCCTAATCCTCTCTCTCAGACATTGCTGCGGTTTTCTAAGCAGGCCAACCTGCAATTAAACACAACTCTAACGAGTGCTGATAGTCCTTCACCGACAAAAATACATGCAATAGACATGACTGCACTCCTACATTCAGTGCAGAAACATGCCAGCCAATGGGACTTTAACCCCATAAAAGCCACGGACCTATGTATGGGGTTCATCAAATTCTATCATTTTATTCAAACCCGTAGAACTTTGGGCCTATTTAAAATTTTAGTGGAGGTTTCTAACGATTCTAAATAAGTCCTGCTGAATGACAGAGAAATGTGTACAAAAATATACATAAGATATTTTCTATTTGATGTAATGCTGCAGCCATAAAAACAAGACGTAGCTTCAGTGAGGCCCTGCAACCAGCAGATACAGAATATGTATTCAACATTGTCCTACAATATAAAAAAGATTTTTTTTCATAATTTTGAATCTACTGAAGGGGAAATTCAAGCAAAAATCTGACTTTAAGGGGTTAACCCCCAGCAAAAGTCCCACTACCAAAAAAAATCTGCCCTTTTCTCTGTAATTGTGGCTCAACCAGCCATACTTTATCACCATATGAAAAGGATGACCAGGCATGTTAATTACTCTCAAATGATTTCAAATTGAGTAAGATCTGCGTGGACCAAGTTATTTTCGAGACAGAGTTGTGGTAAAGCACCATATGATAACAATTAGTAGTGCATAACTTAGTGAAATAACAGACACAATAAGAATCATGAAAATAGACCAGTAGTTATTCAAATAGGGGGCTATAGGGAATAATGTAAATAATTTGGAGTCAGGTAATGGCTACTGTATTATTCAGAAGGGGATTATGCAAATACCTCCCATGCAGCTTTGGGGTAATATGCGTTATTATTTTGAGAATTATGATTATGATTCCAATTATAATACTCTTTGTTATAGAGATGGTAAGTATTCAGCAACATGCATTAGTCTCATTTCATCAATTAAAACGTATTACAAGACATTATTGTTCCCAAATATGTTCAACAGACACAACCTACTATGCAGAAACTATAATTAACACCCATTAATACAATAAAATTGTACGCAATCTTGATGAAACATATGATTACTTGGGTTGCCAGTGTTAAATACCGTATGTTCCAATACTTAATGGAGAAAAATGGAAGGCCAGTTGCATTATCTATGAAGCAGCGATGATCCAATACCTGAGTATGCTTAGTCACAACAGAGTCCTGTTAGAACATCTTGTGCGTTCAGACACCGAACTTGGGTCCAGGCAACAAGGGAGACAGCACTATGGATGGAGGACATTCCCCCCAAAACAATTACAGATGTGGAAATAAACCAAGATGATTCGTTCCAGCAGACTGTGGCAGATAAACACACACTCGCCGATCAGGCAAGGTTCTATCTGGGAGGCAGCAAACTCCAAGTTGTTTTAAGTGTTTCTCCATCAGAGTTTTGGAAAACACCTCAAACAACAGCACTGACTGAGCAGTTTTATGACCAGACAGTCCTGATGCCACAGAACCCCTCAAAGGCCGCTCTGACTAAGGATGGTGGAGAATGGGACCACTGCCAGCCCTTGTGGATCTGATTAGTCAAACAGATTTTTCAGCAGTCTATCAAGCCAGGCTGGGCTGTCCATGATCCTTGATGGAAAACTTGTTCTCCCATCATGATTAACGGCTCCACACTGGAGCCAATGTGTCAGGGGTGCACTTCTGATCACCACAAAAACATTGCACACCGCTGAACAACATAATTCATGTTTGTGAGACTGACAGATAAGGTTAGTTGCAAGGGACCTTCACCAATGTCCTATTTCTCTGCATTACCATATTAAGGTAGGCTTAAATCAAAGGTAAAGCTATTGCATTTTCTTATGAGAATTTGCATTAATATTTTATCATGCTAGAGAACATCAGCGAACCACCACAGTCAAATCGATAATGACCTTCATTTAACTGATAATCACCATTGACCTTGTAATGCATGTATCACCACTTTGAGAGAGAAAACCCCATGAAAGCCTGCAGTACAGTGCTTTGCAGTTGGGCACCTTTTCACCCTACTCTGACCATACAATATCAGGCCAAGAGAAAATGTTTTGCTTCCCGAAAACACCCACCCAACTGGCCATTCTGGTCGCAGGGCTGTAAATGTCCAAGGCCCGGTGCAGACCGCATGAGACAAAAACAAGTCAAAGGCTACAGACCGAGAGTCACAGCAGGAAAAGGCAAGGTCTCCCAAGCCCAATCCCTGGCCTGAGTTCCTGGTGAGGAGCTGCCAGACCTTCCTCCCCCTACACAGCCTGTGTATGGCAGCTTCACCCACTGGAGCCAAAGCCATCCACCACACCACTGCGGTCAAATTCCTCTGCTCTGCAGCTAGAGGCAGCTGCAGGGGTCAGAAGGGCCTGAAGGGGGCGCCATCAGCTTATCACTGCACCTCCAGTGACCAGTACCATGCTTGGTCTGCTTGGCCCTTTGTGCTGTCACTCACATTTGGTTGCCTAAGAATAACTGCAGCCAGTCTCGGGCTGTTATAAGGCAGTGCCGGTTATGGGTTGTGCAACATGCTCCAAGGCATCAGCAGGCCAAAGCCAGCTGGCTTTGGAAGGCCTATTGTGAGCCCACTGCAGCATCGCAGAGGTTCAGCAGCTGTCATGTGATGGTCTCACCTGCCATTTCCGTCATTCTACCTGCGACCTCTGAATTATACATGACCTGCATTCACGAGGAATCTACTCTATCCTTCACCTTCTTCCTGCTAAAAGGGCTGCACAAAAACCATATGAAGTATTGCTGCAGTGAAAGCATTTTTCAGCTCACATATTGACAAATCAAATAAAACTTCTGGTCTAAACATTGCTTTGAGAAATTGACAACAGGGCAAAATTGCATTTTTTTTTAAATATTAGCAAATACAACCATTGGGCCGAGTTGTTTTTCAGAGAATGAGTCTTCTTTGGTCTCATATCCCCCCCCTTTAAAGTACAGCACAAACTGGTGAGCTTTTGCATTCATTAATAAGTATAAAGCACAGTAAAATTAACCGCACCGTGGCTTATTCTCGCAGCTCATGGCTAGCACGACAATGCTAAACAGGTGGTTTGCAGCTATGAGCATAAAGAGCTCCTTTTCCGGCAGCGCAGTGACGAGCAGCTCTGACAGATGCTAGCAGGCAGAAGTGCTGAGTCAACACGCAGGGTAGTGTTTAGCTCGGCCACTCCCTTCCAAATAATACAAAGGTCATGACTGACAGCAGTAGCCAAAAAGAAAAAAAAGAAATGAGGAAGAAGGGCCTGGATGGGCTGGATGAGGAAGCACTTTGCCTCGCCGTTTCAGAAAAGTAGTCACCTGGAGATGAAAGCCCTCGCTCTGCAGTTAACGACACTGAGTGAAGGCTGTTGGCAGCCTGGGGCTTTTCCCACACTTGAGAGTTTATAATGAGTATATCCTGCGCGATAGGTTATCCCAGTAAGTAAAACAAAGCATCCCGGAGAATCATCGTGGTACTTCCTTGCCACCTGAAAGCTTGAATTAACCTTCCAGCGCACACAAATCCAGCAGATATATTTCAACTGATTACATCTGCTGTCATTCTTACCTCCTCTCTCCTTGGCAATGGAAAGGGTATTTTTCAAGAAATCTCACCGTTTTCACTTGGCGCTTTTAAAGCTATTGAGAACTTCAGTGGCACAGACACAAACTAAACATTATCTGCATTTGAATCCAGATTGGGGGACAGTTGGCTCATTTATGGAAACATCCAAGTGAATCAATATGCAGCGACATAGACCTGAAGATTACAGTAAACATTACACTCCATGCAGAAGTAGATTACTGTCTGCTACAACACATAGAGTAAAAGAATTGAACATCATCAAACATATCCCAAACACACCTACTTCCCCTCTGTCTTTATTAATTTAAATAGTTTTTAAATAGCAAGCTTGCAATCTTTTCTTTTATAAACAAGTGGCTTATCATATATAAAGCATATTATTAGTATCAGAGACTGAAATATTATGTGAAATTCAATATGAAAAAGAGAACTTAAAGATCACTTTTACTTTCTTTAATAACTTGTGTAACTCCCTGTACAGTTCATTCTGAAAATCTTTTGGGATCCGCATACCTGTTTGGGCCGCTAACGAAGATTTGCAACCTCCTGATTCACTGGCCACATTTTTCCTTCTTTTCTTTGGGAATTGACTTTCTTTTCCAGCTGTCATTTAGTATAATGGAGCGAACTTCTGTCAGCTAGACAATGCTTCCTTAAATAATTTACTCAAAGCAGTACTTGGCCCACTGGTTTCAAAAAGGTCACTGATTATGCAACAAGTTTCTAAAAGAGGCGCAAACTCTCCATTTTGCTCTATAACTGAAATTGAGCCCATTTCGGGCATCTTTCATCGTCCATCTATAATTTAAAAGGGCTGATCAATTTACTTGCGTCAGTGTTTGATTACAGACAACTCTTTGCAAGGAAGTATGATATTGTTTCCAGTTGAAAGAATACCTATTAATGCAAGCAAGTCACCTTAGGGTTACAGCGGTAGCCGTTATCACTGAGTCGTGGTCTGCAACCACTGCTCCACTCCACCATGTCCATCTGTAATAGAGGCTGCAGCAAACAGCTAAAACCCAAATGTGTGCATGAGAGAGAAAGAGAGAGAGAGAGGGGAGATAATGGGCACATATTACATACTACAGCCCTGCATCTGTCATATGATCCAGGGCTGAAGGAAGAACATGTTATCCATGACTATCCAAAACTGCCAAGCGCAGGAAGTCTAAACTGCCCCTGTGTGCAACAGACAATCACGCAATTCCTCCGCACATACTCATAATCCCTCGCATTCTGAGCATTAACTGACAGGAAAGAGAAAACTGCACGTCAGGCGAGCCACCCACAGGTGCTGTTTAGGGAACACAGAGTTTATTTAAAGAACAGTGGAGGTAAACAGGATGAAAGAGAGCTGTGTTTGCCCTCTCTCGCCGGTCTCCATCTAACCTGCAGCGAGCCACTAAGACACAGAAAGATCACATGTATTCACCATGCAAAGATGGGAAGAAAAGCCAGACTTCCTGTGAGAGCAGGAAATGACAGAAAAACCTCCACCAGCACCTTCTTATTCTGTCCCTCGCTCTCTCCAAAGTGCTTCTCACTCAGCAGAGAATGAACTGTTTCTCCAGAATAAAAATGCATTGATTTGAACTACTAATTATTCAATCAAACAGACAGCCCATCTAAATTCAATCAACGCATTTCAATGAGCTGATTCACATGGATTTCTACTGAAGAGGACTCAGTTGATAGTACTTGCACAAGTATGAAATTTCAAGCACTTCCATTTCATTCTCTCGAATAATAGGTCTGTCTTTTCCAAATAACTTAACACTCAAACAGAAAAACAGGTTGTTGATAATGACAGAGAGGACAGCACTCATTAAACCAATAATAACTGTTTTAATACCTCATCAGACACTGACTGGAACTGTATAAAAATACAACTTCAGTAGCTGGCTTCACTGCAGAGGAACCTTGAGGAGAAAGTTTTGTATTTCCAGCTTTAATAGGAGACCACTTTTAAACAATTGCTCTATATCAGGTTTTACCAGAAACTGGAGCAAACAGAATGCAAATTGGATTCAAATAAGCTGACGGACACCACAAAGTGCCCTGTACTGAAGTCTCATAATAATCTGGGCTGCCTCATGATAAATGGAGCAAACAATGAAACTGATACTCGGTTGACTGCAGCGTACATGGCTTTAGGCTTTTCTCAAAATATTTTTAAGTAACAATGATGTGTTCAGTGCCTAAAATGATGAAAGCCACACCAACTACTAGTAGTGCATCGAGAGAAGAGAATTGCAGTTAATTTTACACAAAGACCAGCTTACTGTTAATATATCACAGTCTGGTAATCCATATGGTTTTCTTTATTAAATGTACAGCTCATCTCAAATGAAATATTACATAAGGCCTGTGCTTTGCTGCTCCACATGTTGAATCCATTATGATCCCTGAAGTTATAGGGGGCTCGTCCGAGTTATTAATAGTCTTGATGAATAGCATGTACTTTTAAGATTTTGACTGTTAAAAATAAAATGTAGATTGTAAAAATCCACCTTACCATAAACATTAAACAGATACACAGTGCCTTCACCATAATGGTATTATACTCTATCAAAAACCGTACCTAACCAGAATCATACAGTACACTCCCGACTCCCGAGAAAAACAAAAAAGAGAGAAAAAAATGGCCGAGCCCCAAATGGCTAAATATTCAGCTTTTCATGGTCTTAAAGGAGGAGACCGCACCTCGGCAAAGTATATTTCAGCGGAAAGTAGAATTCTTGAAGTGTCTAAAACGCATAGTTTTATGCGTTCATGCGTTTTAGACACTTCAAGAATTCTACTTTCCGCTAAAATATACTTTGCCGAAGTGCGGTCTCCTCCTTTAACAATAAAATACTGGTCAGAAAATTAGTAGGAATTAAACCCATGCACTCCTGAGGCCCTCTGTGCCACTTTCTGCTGAAACACAGGGCTTGAGAATGAGTCCATCAGGCTCATGCTTTGGCCTGGTCAGAGTCCAGATTTGAACCCAATGGAGAATATTCCACCTCACATTCAAAACAAACTGACAGAGAAACATTTTCAGCTACTCATCAACTGTTTGAGGCCATCAGCACAGAGTGGAACAACAAGCTTTCTGTAAAAAGCTGTCCCCAAGTTTACCTACTAGGCTCAGGATTGAAAGAAATCAAAGGCCAATGGTATCCCATACTAAGTAAGTTTATGTATTAACTGAACGCTTGTCAATTTACTGACCAATGATGTGTTGTAAAGATCATTAAAAGCTTCATATTTTGCCATTTTGGGCATGGCCCTTTTTTTGTCCAGGGGTAAACATCATGACCATATTGGGAATAAAAATACAGAGATGCAATATCAGAAAATACAGAATAATTTGCCATTGTTTTAACTGAATTACAACCAAGACACAATAATATACAGTAAGTCAAGGCAGAATGTGTATAAAATATTTCACTCTATATTGTTCCGTATTTTATTCCTGCATACAGGCTGCCTTGCACAGTAAGGCTGCCCAGTACAGGCATGCCACAGAGCATAAATCAACTGGTTAAACTCCTTTTCAAACAAATCCTGCCCCCTTCATTTCCACTTGAATAATTCATCTACATAACTGAATACATCCAAGAGCATTTTTAAACATGTAGTCCCAACTTGATTCATGATCCCCAATTGCAACTCACAGCCACCACCGTCGCTAAAGCACAACTGAACTTTCACACTGAACTCACACCTCAGGAGCAAAGGGATTAAAACATTCAGAACACCAGCACCTTTCCAGAGCGGTCAGACAGCACTGCACCAAAGTGCCATTTTTTTGAGTCAAAGTGAAAAATAGCAATGAAAAATAGCAGCGAAGGACAAGGTGTCATGCAGATTAAAATGGCCGTCAGTATACAGCAAAAAATGATGAACAATCTCCTTATTTTTTCCTCAACAAAACATTGACTGCATGTCATATACGACTGCTCCGCAAGATAGATTTTCTTATCCCATTAGAAAATCTTGAAATTAGTAAAACTGCTTTACACTTTCCTATTTTGCCGAAAAAGTAACAGAAATAGTCTACAAATGAGAAGGAAAAAAAAAAAACCTTCTGAACTTATATCTGCCTTTTGCAGCTTGAAGACTCATTGAGGGGAGGTGGGAGGTGTTCGCTCCCTGTCTTCCTGACAAGAGAGTTCATACCACTACAGGGTCTGACACTCGACCATCTTTCACCCAGTCATGCCTCCACTCCTATAATAACCCCCCCCCCCTTCTCTTCACCTACACCGGCGCTTCTCTTACCAGCAGTCTTCATTGACCTTGGCAGGAAACGCGCCTCCACATTTCTCAAAGGTCTAGGTTGGTAGATCATTCAGAGGCATAAATGAGTCTGTGCAGAGAGCATTAACAAGCAACTGAACAAAACGCAACTCAATATGATGAGTGGATCAGCAACTAAAGATGGCTTCGATAATAAACAAACAAACAAACAAAAAAAAACAGCTCCAGAGAAAAATCAGGAGATAACAACAGTGGGAACAATTCCTATGGTTTTTCTACTACCAGGCTGATATATGTCTTTCAATGTTGATGTTTGTTGTAAGTAGAACAAAAAAATTAAATTAAAAAAATTAAAATTACTGAATGTGCGCTTTTTTCATTAGAGGCACAGTTGATGAAAATGCGCAGGGTCAGAAGAGCAAAGCTAAATTTATCCAATGATGCGAGGCTGTGTTCAGAGCCAGAGCCCAGCTCAGAAATAGAGCCGCTATTAAGCCATTTCTTCTGGAGACACTGGCAACAGCCAAGAGTGTATGAGCCGGGGAACAGACTCAGGAATAAATTCAACTGTCAGCACTTCATAAACAATATACTCATCCATCCCAAACAGATCTGGGAAATAGTAACTCCAGGTAACTAAAATTCTAACAATAAACAGTTAACTTCTCAGCAAGAACACAATTTTAAAACATGTAGCAGCTAGTATTAATCCATACTCACTGCTACAAAAAAGTAATAATTAGTGTTCAACAAGAAGATTTGTTTTGCTTCACAGAAAGAAAGTATATTGCCAAAAGTCTGCAGCAACGTGATAGCAATAGCTATTCTCAAAAGACAGCGGTTTGATTCGATGATGAAACAGGCCGTTGTGGATTCACTCGACAGCAGAGAACTACAGAAGTATCCAATTAAAAAGTTAATTTCCATGACAGCTCCTCCATGAAAGGTCAGGGCCTTCTCAAAATGTGGGGACTGCTCCACTTCACAGAGCACCAGCAGCAGGCATGCCATTGATCAGACCAGAACAAGGCAAGGCTGACATTTAACTAATTAATCAAGCATGTTATATTAACGGTTACATCAAAACATAAAGGAAAGGAAGATGCTGAGCTTCAGTAAGGCCGTTTTTAAAATCACAGAATCCATTGTGGATGCAGTCGCAAGACTGGTGAAGTACATTGCAATAATAATGTTTAGGGATTATTTTCCTGAAAACAATTTCCACCTTGATGACAATCGCTCGATCAAACATAAGATTAGACAGTGTACTGATTGATAAGTAAATTTCTGTATTCTGAAGCATTTTAAAGCGCACCTACACTACGCACAACAGAGTTATTCAGTTATGCCTAAGCTATTTGGAAAGTGGTTTTCATCAGAAGTAGACATGCTAATAATATGCTCAAAGAATAAGTATAAATTTCAGAGCATTTAAATATGGCGTAACCTCATCAAAATAACTTTAATATGGGTCCAAATCACTGGACGATACCCGAGAGGTTTCCATGGTGAAAGACCTTCAGAATTAACCTCATTGCATCTTAACGTCACTTCAGCACTCCCTTTAGGCTCTCGTACCATTCTTCCTACTCTTTCCAAAACAATTGTGGGTATCACACACCATTCACTCACACCTTCATACCTATGGGCAATCAAGAGTCAATTCAGATTTTATCATATTGTGTTTAGACTCCCCGATTAGCCTAATAAGCACTTCATTGGACTGTGGGAGGAAACAGTAGTATGCCGAAAAAAACTTCCAAACACTGCATTTAACATGTAAACTCCACTCAGAAAGACCGTGTATTAAAACCCACGATCTTCTTGCCTTGAGTTAACAGCACTACTCGCTGTACCATCCTGACCGTCTTCTGAGGCATAAAGTTACTGGAAAGGAAAAATACCAGCATGCTCCTGCTCTGCCGATGATTAGAGCTGGGCAACTGCAATGGCCAGGCAGCAATTGCATTGTAAATCCACAACACCAGTATGCTTCTTTAAAAAACCAGCAAACTAACCAACAATACATCTTTCTGCGAAGTAGAGCTTTACTAAACTGCAGGCCATCCTACCCTCTCACTTTTTCACAGCCCCTCACCGAACAAAGCAATCCAACATGTAGTCAACATGGACTGAACCCTTGTTTCCTCTAAACTAAGTACATCAATGAGGATTAGGGTGAAGAGGTCACATCTACCCCTCATTCACAAAGCGTTTCAGCTGTAATAATTTTGAACTTTCAGCAAAGTGAAACAGACCCCCAGCTTCTGGCGTGGCAGCACAAAGCTAAACGAATTCAGCTCGCAACAGCACCTGCCTTAGCTGCACCTTGTACAAAGCCCTCAGAAACACAAAGGGTTCTTAATCCATGAGGGGCCTGATGAACCCAAAACTGAACGCAAGAGCCCATTCTCATCCCGCTCGACCTGGCCAAGTGTTGATATACTGTACGATGAGAAGGGAGGCTTCTGGTGTCCTTATTAGATGTCGGTGTTAAAACGAAGCCTACCCCCTAACCCTTAACCCGAACCCTAAACTTCAAATAAGCACGCTAAAAGCCTCCTTTTTCACCATATATCAACGCTTGGTCAGGTTGAGTCACTACATGGCAACTCGGGATGAGAATGTGTTGAATGAGGCCTCCATGTGTTATTAGTGAACATCATCGACCTGAAATCTGTTTGCTCTTTGCTGTTTTTGGGCAAACAAAATAAGGTGGTTGAACAGAGCACATTAAGAGCTTGCTTCACACCACAAACATTGCAATGAGTTAAAACCCGCAAATCACCAGTCATATGAAACGCCTGTTTCCATACAATACCGATAACGTAACAGGCCAATCACAGCTTGCTCAACTGGAGCTGGGAAAAAATCTTTTTGTTTAAACTCTCAGACCACATGACTACATTTCAAACAAAACTGTTATGCAAGTCAGCAAAATAATGATGAGTTGTTCATGGTGTAATGCAGTTCTGTGGTTTAGGGGCGTAAAACCAAAGTCGAAACTCCAGCCAAGTACACTACAGTTGACCCATAATACTCGTCTTCCCGCTGCTTTCCTCACACACATGTGCAGTGTCTGCACAACTGGCACGAACCAAAGATAGACGTTATGCACATCCCAGCTGTGTCCGTACTAGTACTCAGGCACGCACACTCCCAGCCAGAACACAAAGGACACTGCTGAGCAAGGCTGGGCCCAAACACTGGACTGGGAATTCTAAACTGAAGGACAAAGAGAGAACATAACGTGCCCAGAGTTTTATTTTCAGAAATTCTGTTGGACACCTAATAAGCTCTTTTTTCCTTGCTTTTCTGAAATTTCCCTTGATAGTCCGTTAGAGGCTTGGTCCTCATTAGCTGCTTTTTGCACAGAGCTGTAGGGGGTATGGAGGAGGGGAGTATTCCTCAACTCTCCCCCCCACCCCCTACTTCTTGTAACTGTCAGCTACAACTACCTCCTTCCATCATTTGAATTTCCCTCCAAAACCCGTTATAGGTCATTCATTGGTTTTCTACTCAATTTATTTTTCCAATGCCCAATCAACATGGACTCTCCACTGCAAAGAACAGCCCACTTTGTTGTAGCTTAACATTGCAAGTGCCCGTTCCAGGTGCCTCTTTTCTGGTCCTGGCGGGACAGACCACAGCAGCGGCTTTTTTTTTCTTTGTAACTGTTGCTAAATTCTTTCCACACAATTTGATAACCATAATAAATTGAATAAAAGAGTATCTGCTCCTTCATTTGGTTCCACGACAGGGGCTAGCGCACTGTACCTTGATCTGCTGCCGGCGCAGCATGGCCAGCTCCCTCATGTCCCTGAAGGGCTGCAGCAGATACTGGTAGAGCTGGGTGGTGGCCTCGGCCAGGTCCCCGTACGCCTCGTCCTCCTCCTGGTACAGCTCCAACAACTCCACCATACTCTCCACAGCCTTGTGCTTCTCCAGCAGCTGTGGGAAGGGACGCAACACAAGATAAAGCACTGGGAGACAATATCAGGGCTGCACCCGTGCGACAGCTGATGTGCAATAACAGACAACACACTAAAACAACAAATAAAAGTCTCAAAAACCACAATAAGCACTGAACATCTCATTCATATCACTCACACAAAAAAAATAAGGGAAAGATATCGCCAATGAAGAGAAACGAATCAAGATTTGTGGGAAAGGTATTAGTGAGGAAAAAATGTTCCCTTTCCAAGCAAACCATAATTTAAAACAAGGTAATATTTTCAACCTGACAGAAAAAAAAAACAGGATTTGAAGTCTCAAAAGTAGAGTAAAACAGTTGTTCAGACTGAAATCACACTAAAGCACCATTTTTGCCTCACCCCGCGTATAGCCTATAGCCTTCAATGTTACAAGGACCTATAAAGTAATGGGACGTTCAGTTATTCTTCAATCCATCCTGTATTGTGCATCATTCGTCACACATCATTCCCCTGCATCAAATCTCATAATTATATTTACCAAAATCATATTTGCATAGTATCCTCATCAGAAATATAGTCAGATAACTGTACAATATCGGTCATATATACACTTCTTTGTGGCTGAGTTATATTTAGTAGCTTGACACTATTAGAAGGGCACTACCAGAAAAGGATGAAGAACTTCCTTGTGTTTCAGAGTAGCCTGAGCAGAACAAACAAGCACCGATGACATTTACAAAGCATTCAGTGTGCCCTCTATCTCTAACCAGCATCAACACAAATGACAGTTATACACAGAATGACTGCTCAACCTTGCAAACCCTGAGACTGATGTTAGACAGAGTCAATGTCTTTTGGAAGCATTAGCACCGATAATAAATTGAAGGAAATTTTTTTATTTTTTCTCGGAATGAGGAAGAGACAAATATCGACACAGGCTAAACTCCAGAGACAAGACAAGGCGTCATTTTCGCATGAGGAAAAGTGGGAAACGCACGTAATACGGAAATTGTATTTCGGAGAAGCACAGATGGATTCAACCCTGCAAATCAATCATTTGACATTTAAAATCAATACAAATGGACCTGAAAATGAACCAAGAAGAACAGAAGTGAAAAGCCGCAAGTGTACAAGGCTGGAACATCTGGTATATGAATAAATCGAAGAGACCTTTTCAGTTAAGACATTAGGTTGTCTAGTCGGAGTCCACGGTGATCTCATAATAGTATGCGAGATGGAATCACCTCCAAATCTCCATTCTGTAGGGAAGTGGAAGCCAACCCAGTTCCAAGATATCAACCATTCTGAAGATCATCATTTCAGTCTTCTAAAACTTGCTTGCAATAATTAGCCAGTAAATAAGGTCTCTACTGACTAAATTAGGAGTGCTTTGTCAGAGTTGGAATTAAAATTTACAGGGCAGTAGGCCACCTAGGACAGAGCTGGTTACCACTGCTGTATATTTATGAGTTATATGACTGGCAGTTAGCAGGAAAGTCATGGAGCTGGGACAGAGAGTTCCCATCAGAAGGCCACTTCCTCTTTACCAGACAACACTGCTCTGGTCTGTCAGATGCGGAGTGGGTACAGTAGCTCTTTGGATGTAACACTCAGCTACCAGAGGAAAAATGCAGCTGAGCCAATGTGTGTTTCAGGGCCAGTGGCTTCACTCGATTGAAGGATATTGCATTGATGTAATCAGACTAATAGAATGGGCTATTTCATTCAGGTCCATGAATTTTAAATAATGCAAAAATAAAACACATTTTTAAAATCTCCATGATAAATTCAGTATCACACCAGATCATTCCTCTACAGCAGCCATCCTATCACACCACTAATGGATAATATACCATTCAGTAAAGCAGTTTTTCGTTTTTTTTTTCCACCCCAAATAAATCACTCGCTGCCTTGGACATGAATGGGATCCTTTTTCTCAGTGGGCTCCTGATTCAAGAAATTTCTTTCACACTTTTTATTTGGAGAGAGGATGGAGGATGGGGGCGGGATGCGCGATTCAGCTAAAACACTGTGACCACTGTTTACCTTAGCTATCAAGAGCTCCAGCTAAAGCTCCTTTAGCGTGCCTGGTCCCTGCAGCTGCGGCCTTCACTGTACGGCCCTGACACGGCAGAAGCAGTCAAGGGGACGGCTTGACTTAAAGGGTTCAGACTGCAGAAATCCAGCAACTAACATGTGCCTTCCTGGCCTCGTCTGATAACCGTGCACCCTCACGCCAAATTGGAAATTCCTCGAGACATCATTGAGGTCCCAGGCACAGTTTGTTGATTTTGCTAAGGCGTCAGGCATGAACTCATTTCCGTTGAGGTTTTAACCCCTCTAATCATGGCGGGCGGCAGTAGACTGCATTTCCTTAAATCTTTTGACCATGTAGCCGGTGATAAGATGCAGACAAACGGCACAAGACGACCGAATTGCCAGCAGCAGTCTGATGAGTTTCAGAGCTTAACAGTGATGTGGAAATGCGTCAATGTCCTTGGCTGTGCTTGCTCCTGCTGAATAGCATAAGGGGAGAGGCCATGAAGTCTCCACTGAGCCACATTCTTACCCACGCTCTCCCTGTACAAACCCAATACAAACTATGCTTCTGAGGTATCTTCCCAGCAAACACGCATATGCTTTAACCCAACCCCGATTCCTCAAAATGGGGCCAAGCCAACAGATTGTTAAAAAGCAGTATTCAACCATACATGGATTTTGACTCCTTACTTCAAATGGGGTGTAATTTATGTCCCTGAAAACCCATTGAGATGGAAAGTTTGTTCGTAAGCATATCTGATAAAATGTTTCCAAACCTTTATCTTGAGATAACATAGAGAAAAATACAATGCGAGTGGCTCTTTCCCTTGTTGAGATTTTAATGTGAAGAATTAGCTTTAGTTCAGATCACCCTCAAACACTCCAATCCTCAGGAAGAGGAATAATTTTGGACTCTTCTTTCATATACTCTTCAAGAATTGCTAAGGACCAAATGATTTTTTTCATTTTTCACAACAAACAGCTCCTCATACATGTACAATGTAAGAATACATATGAAACAACATCGAAACGTAACATTCGCTCAAACGCAGCAATAGTCCTCAATGTTAGAACGGCATGCGGAGCACGTTTAATGAAAAAGAGCCACTTTGCACATTCAGAGACTTGGCTATCAAAGAGCGGTATTTCAAATGCCTACTTCATTTTTTGCTCGTTACATGTAGTAACATATTGATATAGCCTAACCACATCGTCAAAGACGCCATTTGACAACCGAAGAGTTATCCCGTGGTATGTAAATTCTGCAACAGGGGGCAACCCAGCATGACGTTGCTGAGGAACTTGGTGTTAGCCATAGTGTGATCAGTAGGGCCTGGAACCGCTGGCTGATGTTTGGAGGCGTCATGGTGGAGGTCATCCAAGGTCAACAACAGCACATGATGACTGTTTTATTGTTTTACAAGCAAGGAGAGATCATCTTGTAACTGCATCACATCTGAGATCTGACCTGTTGACCACACGTGGAGTCAATATTTCCACCCAAACCATTCGCAGACGGCTTCATGAGAGGGACCTCCATGACAGAAGACCCTGTATTTGGATCCCATTAACTCCAGCTCATCGGTGTGCCTGTCTTGAATGGGTGAACGAGCATGTCCAGTGGACTGTTCAAAACTGGTCACCTGTGCTGTTCACCGACGAGTACAGGTTCTGTTTAGATTTCACCGACAGGCGCGAAAGAGTCTGGAGACGAGGTGGTGAACGCTTTGCTGACAGCAATGTTGTGGAACATGCCCGATATCGTGGAGGATCAGTTATGGTACGGGGAGGCATTGGCTGGGAGGGCAAAACTGACCTGCATGTTCTTCAAAATGGAACCATGACTGGTGCCTGGTACAGAGATGAAATCTTAGATGTCTACATCCGACCTTACGCCAGTGCTGTTGGGGATACCTTCATTCTTATGGATGATAATGCCAGGCCACATCATGCAAGGATAGTTGAAGAGTACCTTGGACGTGAAACATTTGAATGGACAGAATGGCCAACGCGTTCCCCGGACCTCAATCCTATCGCACACATGCGGAACACGCTTCAGGCGGGCCTGCCTGACCTTCCACTACAACCAGGAACCTTACAGGAACTTGGCGATGCCCTCGTTGAGGGCTGGAACAGGATCCCTCAAAATGACATTCAAATTCTAATTGCCAGCATGCCTGCTCATTGTCAAGCTGTCATTCGTGCCAGGGGGTCCCATACACATTACTGACATCAGTTACTGATTTACTTTTTGAGATTCCCGTGTCATTCTCAAATGTCACGGTTTGGTACCCTTTTGTTCGCTGGCTTACCTGGGCAATTACGGGTATCAGACAGTTGAAGTTGTTCAAAAACTTTGCCGAAATATTCACTGGTTTTCTGTTCTAAAAGCATAGAGTGTCACAACAAAAGTGTCAATAAATATTTTCCAAACATACTTTGGTCCTTTGCAATTGTTGAAGAGTATATTCGACCATGTCTGGCTAAAGGGCGACATCTCATAACTTAATAAAACCAAAACTCATTAGCGAATACTATGCATAAGTCAACATCTAAGAAACAGCCTTTCTGCGTGTCCCGTTAAATGGGCTTAAAGGCATCCATTTTAGCCATGCTGGTGAGCGTCTCTATCAGGTATGCCTGCTCGTACCTCAGGTTTATTTTTACCCTATTAGCAAAGTCAAGGCTCTCAGGCTGGAACCCATAGTTCTATCTAACATCTGGTTTATGTCAATGTGTGTACATCAAATGTTAAACCAGCTGCTGATACAGGTCTATAGTACATAACTCAAAAACATAATCCTAATCCTGCAGAGCCCAATAATTAAAGGGCTGTAGGCTATATAATCAATTCATTAGCCAGAAGGAACACAGTAGCAGAGTAACAGTTTCCAGGAAACAGCAACATGCAAGGCTTCTGAGCTGGAAGCAACACAGACCTAGCAAACATGAGCTGGTGTAGGCTGCTCTAAATAGCACTCCTCTGGCAGAGCAACAACACTGAAGACACACTTAAGTTTCCTCTGGGCAATGTTAGCTTTGACTGAAACCGTGTGCACAAGGGCTGATATCACTATATCTTACAGACTTCCCGCTGTTGAAGGACCCTGCTTTCCCAAAGTCTCAAGCACAAATGGAAACTGAGCGACAGTATTTTCACTGGCTGTTGCCAGGAGTACTCTTAACCAATGTTATCAGGGGACTTCTTTTATGTATGACTGAATCATTCCCATGCAGATTATGAGTCACTCCTTTATGGTGACCTTTCATCCAAATTGCAGAGTTGTAAAAGGAGATAGAGATGGAGATATATTTTGTGTTCCACACTGATTTAGAACACTGACCAGCCCAAAACAATTCATATTTCATATGATTTTCCTTTCTTATAACTCAAATTTCACAGCTGTATTCAGCAGAATAAAATGATAAATGTTGCTTGAAACATTGAAATGTGGAAAAACTGCATGGTGCTGTGCTCATTTCCTGAAGCCAATCCGCTTATGTAATTCCTCGGTCCAGGGAACTGGCTAACTGGTCGGCCATTTCCTGCAGTACCCTGTTATACTCACAGGAGAATAGACTGAGACCCAGACTACAGCTGTAGGACAATTGGAATGACTCATTACCACAGCCAATCAGTTCAGTCAGATACATTAACACTGGGAGAGAAGCATTAGTGTGAACTCTTTCAATACACCACAACCGCAAGATGACCGTTTCATATGAAAACTCTTGTCCAGTTTCAACTTACATTATTCTGATTTCTCATTTAAATGCCTCAAATAAAAAAAAAATGAAAGAAATTGAGAATATCAAGGATGAAGCCCATAGCCTATTTGCAAAACCCCGAGGGATGTAAGTAGGATGTTTCATTCCATAAACAATGACGCAAACGAGAGCTATTTGAACAGAGATATGAAGATCATCAGGCAACTCGCACCTGAGTGGCCTGCTGTTGGCCCTGTAGGCTGAGTCTGGTGCACTCCCAGCATTAAGCCGCTTTCACACCGGACGCGAAACGAATTTTTCACACGACAGATTACATTCAAAGTCAAAGCAAAGATGCGAATTTGCGTCTTTGCATTGACTTTGAATGTAATCTGTCGTGCGAAAAATTCGTTTCGCATCTGGTGTGAAAGCAGCATTGGAGAGGAGTAAGCAGCAGGCACATGAGCAGAATCCTGAGCCCCTCGCCTTGGAGTTCAGCACACTGGGATTCAGGAATGCAAGTGGTGGATCGGTAGACGTTAGACTCTCACTGGGCGTCTCCGCTTGCCAGCAAAGTGAATATTTCAAAAAGCATAAAGAGCAACCAGACAGCCTTGAATGGCCCATTCAATGTATAGTTACTAGTTACTCTGAGAATTTTGTCGGCCGCTAAGGCCTTAATTTTGATGCCAGCTAACTGAATGAAGAATTCCCCTCAATAGTTGCAATGGCAAGCTAAAAGCAGTCAGTACAGTAATGACCAATAGGCTTGGATAGCAAATTATTCCTCAGCCTCAAACTGAAAAATGAACATGCCATCCAATACTCAACTGTAAATGCCTAAAATCTACTCTGATATGGATTATACTTGAAAGAATGAATGAATGAATATTACATTTATAAATTTTCTCACCAGGACTCAAAGCACTTTCCAGCGATAAGGAGGAAACTCTCCTCACCCTGTGTGTAGCACCCAACAGGGTGATGCATGACTGCCATTTAGCACCTGAACACTCACTGCTCATCAGCTGAGGTGGAGAGGGAGAGGGAAATTTTTTATATGGCGTATACTTTTTAATTTTTATAAATCAGGAGATGATTACATGGCAAGTTGAAAGATCCAAGTTGGGAAGTTAGCCAGGACATCTCAGAACCCCTAATTCTTTGTGATGCGTGTCATGGGATCTGTAATGGCCACATCAGGACTTCAGTGTAACTCCTCCCCCAGAAGGAAGCATCTTCCATACAGCAATGCCTCCATCACTGCACCAGGACACAGGGGATTTAATTGACCACAGAAAAGACCTTACCTGACAAGTCCACTAACACCAATTCCGGCAACACCTTAGTTCTTCTCAGAGAATGATGGTCAAATTTCACAGGGTTTTCTAGGATACTGTTCCAGACATTTCATATAGTCGGACAGCCATACAAATGGACAAATATTTCCATTCTAATGCAGAAAGCACATCCCCCATGTTAAAGAAGTCACGTTAATTTGGTATAAGCTGTTCTTCAACTAAACTACTGTCCAGGGTTACAAACACATAAGGGTAATAAACAGTGTAATGACAGGTTAAAAGGAAATCACCCCCACCAAGAATTTCATTGTAGTATAACTTGAATTTAAAATTAGTGCATGACTTCAGCATTGAAGGATACTCAAATGTTAATTTTTGCAGTACACTGCAAGTGTGCGCAAATATAATTTTTTTCATAATAAGCCTCATGATTGAGCATGCTGACAAGACCAGAGGTCCGAGCATCATATTCAAGGTCATTGCAGTCCTACAAGGTCAAAGCCAACACAGTCAAGGGGAAGTGTGGAAAGTCTGATAGGCTTCCTACGGAAAGAAGGAGGCATCCCATCGGGAGACGACTACAGCACTGGGAAACAGTGGGAAACCAGCCATCGCCCAGCCTGCATGGTCATGTGGCTTCATAACACTGATCCACACCCAGCCGTGGAACTGAGAAAGTAAGCATGAGTTTATGCAAGAGAGAGCTTCCAGAACCACCGACCAGCAGCCACATTTATACAGCTGGGGACCACAGCCTGGATTATACCTCACATTCTGCAATGAGTTTATGCTGTGCTCAATCAATCGTCACAGCACTCACTGCATTCTGCCTGAGCCAAATTAAAATGTTACCTGTGCAGTTGTCACCCATAATAATCAAAGCTAGTGGCAGCAACACACTGACAAGCGTGAGGGCAAAAGTTCCTGAAGTAAAGGCACCTATGGAAATGGCCACCTTCAAATGAATTTAAATTGCTTGAAAATACAAGCCAATCAGTTTCCCTGCACAAGCAATTATAAAATTAGGAGGCCATTGAAAACTACATCTACATCTATGAGCCATTTATGCCCACCTGCCACCATGCTATGGGTCCTCTGTGAACTGGCCAAACATAATTTTTTTTTTAAACAACATATTGGAGAAGTCAGTACAATGGACAGGCTCTGCCATTTGTTACCCAACAACTTTCCAAAAGGCCAGCCTGTTTTGTGTTGACCATCATGTATTTTCAGTCCCAGGTCTGCACGATATGGATAAACAGTGTTCTACGATTAATGCCTACGATAATGCGATAGCACTCTGTGATGTGACAATTCCAATATTAATGTGAGAATTCAATGCAAACCATTTTTAAGTTTAAAAAAGAAAATAAGGGAGTATCATAGTCGTCTATGGTCCTTGCTCTTGCTGGGTTAACATAAAAAATCATTGCAACCTCACAGTGTGGAGAGGGAAATTATTATAATTGGATTAATGCTCACAGACAAGCTGTGTTGTGATGTGCTTTACATTGAGGCATAAAATGGCCTTCAGATGTCAGCTGTGTGCACAAACCTGCAGCCAGAGAGAATCACATGCCTCTCTGCTTGCTGTGTCTCCATTCATTAAAGCTGAAATGAATTCAAACCGTTGTAATATTGTAATGCTGACGATGTGCTTATTCGAATATGCGCACATGCGACATAGATAAAAAATTGGATATATTGAGCAGCCCTATTTACCCTCTCTTGAAATCCTTTTCAGACAAGCACACTGAGTGACTCTGAAGAAGACTTTATGTCGAAACGTCAGTCACCTGTACCGCAATAAACAGCCAATTATAACTGCGTGCTTAAGGACTCTTTCCTTTGATATTTGATATCCCTTTTTTTTTTCTGAGAGGCACCGGTTTTTGGCTATAGTTTGTCAGCTGAGGTGCGCATTTCTCCTCTGTTTGAACAGGCAGTCATAGAAGGAAGAACTGCCTCAGCAACCAATAGAAGCCTGCCACGCAGTGACTGACAATCATGCACCCAGAGAAAACCGCACCTACACACCAACCAAACCACCTTTGTCGCATGGTTGCTGGTGGCCTCATACTGGCATCGTGCCCCTGAAAGCATGCTTTAGACTCTCTCTGATCCATGATATCCCCAAGTGGCAGCACCGTTACACACTGCAGATCATTTGGGGACATCTGTCCATGTTATACAAACTCCCAATTCCAATGAAGTTGGGATGTTGTGTAAAACGTGAATAAAAACAGAATGCAATGATTTGCAAATCTCATAAACCCACATTTTATTCACAAAAGAACATAGACAACATATCTGATGTTGAAAGTGAGACATTTTACCATTTCACGAAAGATATCAGCTCATTTTGAATTTGATGGCAGCAACGCATCTCAAAAAAGTTGAGAAAGGACCATGTTTACCATTGTGTAGCATCCCCTCTTCTTTTAACAACAGTCTGTGAACGTCTGGGAAGTGAGGAGACCAATTGCCGGAGCTTTGGCAGAGGGATACTGTCCCACTCTTCTCCAATGTAGGATTCTAGCTGTTCAACAGTCCTGGGTCTTCTAAGCCACATTTTTCATTTTATGTTGCGCCAAATGTTTTCAACTGGTGAAAGGTCTGGACTGCAGGCAGACCATTTCAGCACCCAGACTCTTCTACAGCGAAGCCATGCTGTTGTGATGGATGCAGTATGTGGGTTAGCATTGTCTTGCTGAAATATGCAAGGCCTTCCCTGAAAGAGACATTGATGTAAAATCTCTATACACTTTCCAGCATTGATAATGCCTATCCAAATGTGTAAGCTGCCCACGCCATAGGCACTAATGCAACCCCATACCATCAGAGGTGCAAGCTTTTGAACTGACGACTGATAACAAGCTGGATGGTCCCTCTCCTCTTAAGTCCACACAACACGGCGTCCATGGTTTCCAAAAATAATTTCACATTTTGATTAATCTGACCACAGTACAGTTTTCCATTTTGCCTCAGTCCATTTTAAATGAGCTTTGGCCCAGAGAAGATGGTGGCATTTCTGGATCGTGTTCACATATGGCTTCTCCTTGGCATGATACAGCTTTAACTTGCATTTGTGGATTGAACAACAAACTGTGTTCACAGACAATGATTTCTGGAAGTGTTCCTGAGCCCTTGCAGTGAATTCCAGTGCAGAATTATGCCTGTTTTTAATGCAGTGCTGCCTGAGGGCCCGAAGATCACAAGCATCTAATATTGACCTTCGGCCTTGTCCCTTGAGTGCAGAGATTTCTCCAGATAATCTGAATCTTTTGATGATATTATGTACTGCAGATGGTGGGATATTCAAAATCTTCGCAATTTGCATTGAGGAACATTTTTCTGAATTTGTTCCACAATATTTATACTCAGTTTTTCGCAGATTGGTGAGCCTCGGCCGATCTTTACTTCTGAGAGACTCTACCTCTCTAAAATGCTCTTTTTATACCCAGTCATGTTACTGACCTGTTGCCAATTAATCTAATTAGTTGTAAAATGCTCCTCCAGCTGTTTTTTATTAGTACCTTTTACTTTTCCAGCATTTTGTTGCCCCTGACCCAACTTTTTTGAGATATGTTGCTGCCATCAAATTCAAAATGAGCTAATATTTTTCATGAAATGGTAAAATGTCTCACTTTCAGCACCAGATATGTTGTCTATGTTCTACTGTGAATAAAATGTGGGTTTATGAGATTTGCAAATCATTGCATTCTGTTTTCATTCATGTTTTACACAACATCCCAACTTCATTGGAATTGGGGTTTGTAGATGCATTTCTTTCATTCTTGGACTGCAGAGGAAGAAGCCCCAAACAGGAGGCTGTGCTAATCCTCCCTTCACGCTTAGATACGCATGTTCACTGAGAACTGCCGACACGGCAGACCTGTTTCAGCCCTCCTTTCTAATGACACCTACAAGAACTAATGGCATGACTTTCAGTACCGGATGCCCATATTGTACACCAGTAACAGGTATCAGGGATTTAAATTGCAAATCAGTAACCAAACAAGAGGCAGATTACACTGACTGCATATGCTAGCAGGGCGCATTATCCACATTAGCTGCCCAGACTGCTGGGGACTAGGAATGTGCTGCTAAGAATTACAGCCAAAAAGAGAATCTAATTTGTTTGGGATCAAATCTCAAAAGAAATCAAAAGATAGATACTAAGCACCATGAAAACAAGCAAAATATTTTGAATGGGAATCTTTATTCATTCACTCTATCCATTCTCTATACCGCTTCTTCCTCAGTATGGCCGCAGGGGAGCTGGAGCCCATCCCAGCTGACTCTGGGTGAAAGGCAGAGGCCCAACCTGGACAGCTCGCCGATCCATCGCAGGGCGCAGACACGTTTCACACACCACTCTCATACTCATGCCTATGGGCAATTAAATGTCTCTAATTAGCCTGCAGATGCATGTCTTTTGACTGTGGGAGGAAACCCACGCTAACATGGGGAGAATATGCAAACTCCACACAGAAAGGCCCCAGGCCGGATTCGAACCCACAAACTTCTTGCTATGAGGCAGCAGTGCTAACCGTCCTGCATTAAAAATTAAACCCGCGATCATCTCTCCCATAGGCATGCCGTCTTACAGTCAAAATGCAACTTGGATAATCAAGCATGATATGATAGTCCCTGCCCCTGGACAAGCCATTCTCCAATGTATGTAACATTACCAGGCAAGTCATAAAACCCCTGTTAACATTCTACCTGAGGCCATATTGGAGATAGGGGTCCAAAACTCAGTTAACTCTAATCCCAGGGAGACTAGACCCTTGAATAGGCCACTTCTGCAGACCATATCGTGTTTCCCAGAAAGCAGCAGGCACAGGCCTTTTTGGAAACAAAGAGCTGCTGTGACTAAAGTAGTTCAAATGGAGGGGTGGAAAGACTGCTCCAGGCTTGGCGGGAACATCTGCTCCATAGTACTGCTCCTTTATACTCACTCAAAATGGCCACTTATGAGACCGAATAGACGGTAATGGCGACACCAGCTTTTCATTGTTGGCTTGATAACTGAACAATTCCTGTTTAGATACTGCCTGACTAAAAGGGGAGAGGAACATCTCAGATTTTAACACAACTAAAAGCACAAATCTGCACTCTGAAGTACTCTATTCATTTGAATTAGGGCTGCCCGGCTGTTCCCAAGGATCTGCTGTCCTGTAGGTTTTCACTCCAACCCAACAAAGCACAAATTAATCAAAAGCTAGCAGCAATATCATAGAATTAGGTGAATGAACTTTGGGTTGAAATGAAAACCTGCGGACCAGCATACCTCCAGGACCAGGATTGGCTCTGAATCCGAACAGAGGAGACGGGGAAATGATGCTGAATGAAGGTTCAAGCTTTAAAGTAAAAAACCATATACCTCATGAAGTCGCTTTTTGGCCCTTTGCAGCACCTCCTCGTATCCCTTTTGCCGCAGCTCACTAAGACTCTCATAGTACTCTTCAGGGTCATCACTTTCTGTAAAAAGCACTTGGGAAAGAATCTTCCAACCACAAGTATCAAGAGCATGCCCCAGGTAAACCTGCAGCTGGTAGCACAGAAGATCAGTCTCTTTCTCGGTAACCTCCTGAGGTCCGAATAACACTGTCCACATTCCTGACGGCTCTTCTGGGAAGGGGGGCAAACACAACTCGAGGTCTGAATTGACCGAACACAGCTGCAGATGTACAGAACGCATGTCTTGAAAGGAAAACAGTCCAGCCCAGCTGCAATGCTCTCTGATGTTGCTGTACACATCATCTGAATCAGCACATTCAACTTCAGGAGAGTGGACTTCCCCTTTGACAACAACGGGCTCCAAAACTTCAATGTCTGCTGTTCTAGGTGACCCGCTGCTCTGCGATCCAACTGCTTTTTTAATCCCCTTGTTTGGACTTGAATGCCCTGAATCTTTTCTGCGCGCTGAAATGTGTGAAGACTGTTCTGGTTTAATTGGACCTCCTATTTTCTTTTCTTGGCTGCCACTTCCCATCTTTGCCTTACCGGGACTTTCAGGAGTCACAAGTTTATTCTCCCTGTCTGTCCGCGGCTGAGGCTGATGAGATTCGCTCGGTTTGAGAACGGCCGTACTTTCTGCTACTGATTCCCTGGCAACACTCCTTCTCTGCACTGTTCGGTTGTGGCATGTGATGGCAAACTTCCCTTCTACATCATTCCAAGCGACAATGAAAACGAATTTGTGCTTTTCTTTTTCATCAAAAACATTTGGTCTTACGGCAACCCAGCCCGACTCCAACGTGTCTTCCATTGTAAATGACATAATTCAAACAGGGAATATTTTAAGCCGACTGATGATGTAAAAAAAAAAAAAATAGTGTGAGAAGGCAGCTCCCACACAAGACAGGATAGCAGAAAGACTTTACTGTGACTTAAAGCGACATCATAAAGTGGTGAGGAAAACGGCCATTTTGCGTCTTTAAAGGCTGCCACTAAAACGGATATTTTGTACTGATCCTACATTACCCATTAGTCTGTCTTCTTTCCTCACCTGACGCTCAATCGCGGAGGCCCCTTTTTGTGCATCCCCACGACCGGACGATTCATTACCGTTCATATCGTCACGTGAGAGAATCTGTTTACAAGCAAACTGGGTGCGATTGTAAGCAAAGCGAAGGCTCGGCTGAAGCTCTGCCCTCAATTGTGCTGCAATTTTCCCGCAACCGTAGTCTCCGCTATTCCTCGGTTACGGCTGGCTCAGCAGGGTACAGGTTTCAATAATATATGAAACCTCATTTTGAAAAAGTCAATGCCCTCCATCAGAAATCAGCGTTTTGTTCATTATCCGTTGATCGATAGTCATCCTAATTTCTCTCCGAAAGCGCATCGCCTAATCCCCATCCTTCTCGGCTAAAGATTGCGCTCCACATCAGTTCATAACAATGTTTTCATCCGAAGCACTGCGTGTGACGTCGTGCTACATCGGTACGTAAACAAACGCACGAGGCCACGCAGTGAGCGCGATGACGCAAGTGCGCGTTTAACTGGAGATGGCGGAAATCAAGGTGGCAACAATTAATTTATTATAGTACAATGTTATAGTAGAAACCAGAATTTGTGCAGCATATATAGTGCCAGAGGAGCACTGACCAGCCAAAGCAACCTTCCCGACGCGCAGACGTATAGCCGCACTGGACGCGATGCTATCTGTCTCCAATGTACGACTCATGTTCGCTTCTCTAAATCACTGCAATAAGGATGCGTTAGGCAACTAATATGGTATATTTTTAGCAACGTTAACGCATTGCAGCAGAGCATTTACAGTATACGTACATCACAGAATGCCAACAGCGCCAACAATTTTAAGACATTTCTTTAAGAGGTGTTTTATAATCCTACTCTTATTTTCGAAGTCCTACAGCCGCCGCATTATTGTTATAGTCTATCGATCTTGAATATGCACAGCTATTTAACTGCATCGTTCAGGATTTGGTATAACACTGAAAATACGTTTTAAAATTGATTTTTAAGAACAATTGAAAGTGTTCAGAGTATTGCCACTAGATGGCATAACATGAACATTAATGACAATGGAAACTAGAGGTGAGAAGATGCGTTTCAAATGGCAATTTATCCCATAGCGCAGGAGACAAACTTTGCCAACAAGTTTGTGAAGCACATTTGATTGAAAAGGTTACTAAGGGAGGAGCCTACCCATGTGCATTGTGACTCGTGTTTGAGAAACATTTTCATTTATTATTTGGCTGAAACTCACGGAGCACATAGTGCGCAGATGATATATGTGTGTGTATACTGATAGCTACAAGATTGTACCACATAGAAGTCTATTATTAGCCTGAAAACTGTTCTGGGTGATCTGTAATTCTGAAACTAACAAAAGCAGGCTACTTTAAGGCTGAGAGCAAAAACTTAAACAAAGGAGGAACCACAACGGAAAATTTTGACAATACATTTTTATCAAATTGGAGATGCATAAAAATGGTCCAAAAATGCATATCTTTGTTTCAAAATGGGAATGAGTTCGGGACTCCATGCTCCACACCAGCAAGTTAATGTTTGGCCTGTGCTTTATTGAAAAGCTGCTTCAGCTCATCCTGCGTGGTGGCCTCTTTGTGCTGCATCAGGTCTGAGTGGCCTTTGGTCACTCCCCAGCAATCTGCATTGGACATTGAGGGACAGAGGGGACGACCAGAGGCTGGTTTCATCTTCTCCCAGTATTCACGACGGGCCCTGATAAACACAGAAACATTTTCTCAGTATCAAAAGAAAGCAACGTAAAACATGACATGAAATAAGTGCAAGTTTCAGGTATTTTTACATCATGGAGTGATTTGAGATATCAGTGACTGACAAAACATTAATGTTGGGATTTCGTGCAGATGGTTCCAATTTCAAAGGCTGTAATAACCAAAAAAGCCATTTCCCTTAACCAAAGCACGGTGGGGAACCACTGCAAATGAACACGCAAAAAGATCTTTGGCCGTCAATGGGAATACGCTGTGATCTGCCAGAAAATTATTCCCTGAACTAGCTAGCTGCCTCAGAACTCAAACGGATATCAAGAGGACCTTCAGATACAATGGTATGGTCCACTGTACCAATGCATTTGAGAGGTCAATAATGAATACAGTATAGGAAATTAACAATATAATTAGAAAACAAGACAAACAAAATAATAGTTCCATGTTCATCCTGAAATTGGGACAGAAAAGATCAGGCAAGGATGTTACTTTGAAGGAAGATCTGGATTGAAAGTAATAGCAAATGAACCAGCACAGTTCAGTCTTCTGCTCAAACTGAAAGGAGATGAATATTTTGGTGAGAATTTCAGCAAATGATTACCAAATTCTAAAAGAAAATATACTATACTATGCTGAACTGGACCTCAAACTATTGTTTTTTTTTGATCGGAAAACAGAAAGCAGGTTGAAACAATTACATAATAAATTCTAGGGTGTCAATATATGAACCACACATCTTTCTTAACACAATCTCTCCTCTATAGATATAAGATGGTGTGGGGACCCTTGGTCTGTACTCATCTGCGTGACAAAGTGTAAGAGTGTGTGTGTGTGTGTGTGTGTGTGTGTGTTAAGACATGCATCTGTGTCCTGGTCCATCCTTGTATCCGTTTGGCCAGAAACTATTAAGTATTTCCAACTATGAGTCTTTATTGCAATGTTGATGGTTAGGGGTTCGGGGATGGTATTATGTGCATGCTAGCAGATAAGATACCCAATCAGTTACTCCATGCTAATTTTACTGTAGCCAATCATTTTAAAATGCATCTTCAGTCCTATAATCAAATGTGTACTTACAAATCAAGAATTGTATAATGCAGAAATTTCAAGGTGTAGACTTCACTAAACTTCACTGGCACGGGCTAATTCATCCAGTGATACTTATTTGCAGAAATGAATTCCGATTCTCTTTGATTCTCTTAGTGTGCAAGACTTTCATGAGATAAGAACTGTACCTGCCTTACAGACAAGATATGGCGGCTGAATGACATCCAATGAATGACATAAAATACAACAAATACTTAAATACGGTTCCATATCATAGTTGAATGCCAAATCAGTCATTCTGAAACCAACAGCACAAAATGGCAGAGGGCTTTGTAATGCTCACATCACTAAATGGTCTACATTAGTTTGTGGTCATTAACTATGGCGCCGAAGGCAAGCTGTTCCCTTGCACAAGCTTTGATGGCTGATATGAGCCCAACCAAAGCAACAGGTATGGATAATATTCCAGCTAGATTTATTAGAGATGGTGCCTGTGTTATTGCTCATCCTATATCTCATATTGTCAATTTGTCTCTCAGATTCTGTATTGTACCTGATGAATTAAAACTTGCCAGAGTAGTGCCTTTGTACAAGAATAGCAAAACAGAAGTAGGCAACTATAGACCAGTCTCTGTACTGAGTATTTTATCTAAGGTTTTTGAGCGTGTTGTTTTCAACCAACTCAACAATTATCTTACTCAGAATATTTTGTATGAACTGCAGTCAGGTTTTCGCTCTTCCTACTCAACAGATACATGTTTGATATATTTGACTGATTATATTAGACAGGAATGTGATAAGGGCAATTACACTGGTATGGTTATGTTAGACTTACAGAAAGCTTTTGATACTGTAGACCATGATATTTTGTTACATAAGTTGAATGCCCTAGGTATGAATAACACTGATTGGTTCAGGTCTTATCTATCAGACAGAAAGCAGCTAGTTGATGTTAATGGTACAACTTCCGATGAGTGTAATGTTTCCTGTGGTGTACCGCAGGGTTCTGTTCTGGGTCCATTGCTATTTCTGATATACGTCAATGATATGTCGGCAGCAGTCAACTGTAAATTGCTTCTTTATGCAGATGATTCAGCACTGATTGTGTCGGGAAAGAATATATCGGAGATGGAAACGGCACTCAGTCTAGAACTCTCTTCAGTACAAGAATGGCTTATTGACAATAAGCTTTCGCTACACCTCGGGAAAACTGAAAGTATTTTATTTGGATCTAAATGTAGACTTAGGCAACATAATCAAGTGAATGTATCTTGTGGTGGAAAATCAATAGTGTCAAAACAGCAGGTTAGTTATTTAGGTGTTACTCTTGATCAGTCTTTGTCAGGTGATATTATTGCAGATAAAGTTGTATCAAACTATACTGACAAAGTCAAATTCCTGTATAGAAATGCTAGAAAACTAGATTTTAAAACCAAGAAATTACTTGTATCAGCCTTAATCCTGAGTCATTTTGACTATGCCTGTATCTCATGGTATTGTGGTCTGTCTAAGAAATCTCAATCTAGATTACAAATAGCTCAAAACAAGACAATCAGATTTATGTTAAACCTTCCTTCAAGAAGTCATATTGGTTCTGATGAATTCAACAAAGTAAACATGCTACCTGTAGAATATAGAGTCAAACAACGAAAACTGAATCATGTATATAATATCTATAATAATACTTCACCTTGCTATATGAAAGTAAACTTCCAAGTGTCCTCATCTCACCGTACTAGAAATAGTTTTGGTTGTTTTAAAATCAATCATGTTGGTTCGTTTACTAAACATAGCTTCTACCATACTGATGCTAAATTGTGGAATGAATTACCTGAATCTACTAAATTGTCATCCACAAAAGATTTGTTCAAGAAAAATGTTAAGGAATATTTGATGTCACAACTTCTAGCCATTGAACAGAACAGTTTTGTATTTTACTAATTCCTTTTCCGTTAAAACCATCTTTCTGTTAATTCTTTATTTTTGTTATAGCAATACACACATTTTCTGTTATATTTTTTTTGTTATCAAATTTACTAGAATGACAGTCTAGCAATTTAGTCATTTTTTCATTACATGCCAATTTTGCAGTTTGTTATTTATTTTTCTTCTTTTTCTCTGAGGACCACACTGGAAATAAGTTTCGTACTTTTGTGTGTTATCCTCGGCAATTATTGTTTTATGTATTTTACATGTACTTCTATTGCCAAATAAATCAAATCAAAAAAAATTTGATAGTCCTCCAAGAATGCTGTGGCTACTCACCTGGCTCGGACCCACGGTTTAGTGTGCATCTCCAGGGCGCATCCCCACAGGCCATGTTTCTCAGACCCGGCTGGTAAGAAGCCTCTCTCTGGTGCCAGCTCCTCTGACAGAGCGCGAATGTGATACGGCTCAAACCCACAGCACCCGCCAATGTAGCGAATGCCCACATTGTACGCCTCTCTAGCATATTTCTGCATGTCCCATCTGGTCAGAATCCTGGGTTCCAAAGCTGTAGAGGTTAGCATGTGGGTGATTAGACAGCTCATATATAATTTGGTATTGATAATTGATCACTCCAATGATTAAACCGTTTTACTTACCAAAGGGGAACTCAGGCAGGTCAATGAAGCCCTGGCAGCTGCAGTCAGGGGTGTGGAAAGCTAAAGGCTGGACCATGTAGTGAGCTTTGAGTCCCGCACGCTCCACTCCTTCCTTCATGAGCTTCACAGTCTTCACACAGGTCATGGGGTCAAAGTGGCAGTTGACTCCAACAATCTGGGCCCCTGATAATAAAATATACAAAGCAAATGCATACAAGGCTTAAAGGCTGATAAAATCAATAGCAAATTATTTCACAGCCTTTGATCGGCTACCAAATGTGTGAACATGGCATAAGTCTTACTACAGAAATCTGTTAGCTCAGTGGTACATAACTTGTGGACTAAATACCACTGACTAGTTATGCTTTTACTATCTCAGTCACCTGTTCAGACTCGCCCCAGAACCTTGGCATTCCATGACTGTGGATTCAACAATAGATTCTAAAACCAATTCAGCATTACAATACAGCATTAATCAGTACTCCCTCTTAAAATAATTAACTCAGACTGTTCTCATATTCCTATTAATGCATTTACGCAATAAAGTCACAATTTGGAGTGCCAATCCACTCTGACCTCTGCAGGAACGTACCAGCCTTCACTAAGCGGACTGCGCAATCTCCAGGTGCAACTCCATTCAGATCTCCGTCAGGTCCAATGCACAGGGTGGCAGCGACTGGTTTGCCAGTAGCCTTCAAAATGTGGACAGCCCACTCAGCTTCCTCTACATGCTCAAAGTACTGCAGGCAGAAAAGAAAACAGATTACTGCAGAGACAGGTCACAAGGGAAGCAGAGTACTGAGGATCAAAAAACTGACTATTTTCCATTTCTGCGTGACTAAAATAGAAAAACTTTAATTCTTGGAACTCAGTATTTCTTATAAAACTAGTGTCATTGAAAAACAAGTTTTAACTTTTCAAATGAGGATATAATCAAATTTTCATCATTTTCTCCTTATGTCTCAGAAAACAAATAAAATTCAATGATAGACCTATTGAATGTGAAGCCCCAGCCCCTTGTTACCAACCCCATTGTAAAGGAACACTCTTAGGAGTGCTCAATCTTATCATTATTCCAGCATGTGCACACCTCAGCAATTAGGAAGTCCACATTCTTCTGGATGAAGACATCCATTTGCTTCTTGAAGATGGCTTTCACATCATTCTCACTCTTACAGCTCAAGTAAGAGGGAGTCTGGGAAACTCCACCAGCAACTAAGGCATCTCCCTCATTGGCCACCTCTCTGGCAAGGTCACAAGCAGCTTCATTCACTTGTTGTCCCTGGAGTTAAATTAAATCACCATTTTTAGTATAATCCTTAAGTGAGAGTACAGAACCCACTTTTATGAGGGAAACATTAGACAATACATTGCATTTGATCAGTCTGACCGTAAAACAAAACTTTCCAACAAAAAATTGCATGGGATTCCTTAAAATTTCAAGTTAACTGAACTTGAGAAGAGCAGTCAGCCGGTAGGATTAGTAGACACACTTGTGATGCGACTTATAAAGCAACGCAAGAATTAACTTTTTTAAAGTTAAAATGTCACAGTTTTGTTTTAAAGGGATAGCATCATACTCAACAAATTTTATTTTCATACAAGTTCGATGATGTCATTATAAAATGTATACTGTTGCCACCTATGGAGCAGAGAACATGCTACATAAAGTAATGGTAAGGGGTTCATACAAGCGCAAAATTTTCAGCTCTGCAGAGGAATTCAAAATTTTCCTGACCAATACAACCAGCCATATGAGAGATAATGAAGTAGCCCAGCAAACGACAGCAATCATAAGTTGAATAAATGTGTCGTTGATACATGAATAAATTGTGACTCAAAAAACGTTTCCAACAAGCTTAATTGAAAAAGAGTTTGGCCGTGGGAAAAACTACCAGGCACAGAGGTCCCTAAACATAAATTCCAGTTTTCAGAGTTGCACCTTTATGCAAATACGGACATACTGTTTCGCAATTTATTACAATTTAGATTTCCATTCAGTAAGCTAATATATAACGGAGTCAATGATTTTGCGAGGCATGACGGACATAAACCTAGTTACAATAAAGTCAACGCTTGGGGCCGCAGCATGACCAACACATTTTATAGGCCTACTATTAAATGATTAACAGAAAATTGTGACGGCACAGTGAAGATGATGTCAGGAGCACGTCGACGAATAACAGAATGGCTTAATAATAGAATTACTGGTACGGAACAATTGGATATACTTTTCAATACTTATCATTTTAAAAGTTTTTGCATAACTTTACTTTATTGGCAGCTCATATGTAGCTTTCGATTTTTGCATACCCTGCAGTGTGGAAAATAGGAGTGCGTGTGGGCTATTATAGACCTAAGTTTTGTGTGAACTGTAATTTATACTCACCTTCGCATTTATAACGTAATTTCAAAACTTCTTCAAAAATAGAATGAAATACCACACAGGCCTTCCAATTCCGCCAACAAAAGTACCCAGCAAAATACGAGGAGCATTCAGTTGGAGGGGAATCATGGATAATGATGAATAGTGGTACGGATACACACTGCCAAACGAATAACTTACCGAGTGTTTCAGAACGTTGCCCCTGTTCTCCAGTTTATCATCGCTGGCATAGAACGTGAAAGTCTGCATGACATTCGACCCTGCTCTTAAGAATTCCCTGTGCAGCTGTCGAACTGAAAAGCCAGAGAAAAAGTTTCCTCGCTCATCATTTTAAGTTGCACTGCACTGGCAACTCCATTGTGGGCAGAGATATTAAGAAAATGCACAAAACTGAGTTGCGTTTAAATAAAAATTAACGCATCGCGTATTTGGTTGTGGATGAATCATACCTGCTTCGGGGTGCTCCGCCGCAGCTTCGGGAGTCCAGGGTCCAGCCTTCACGTACCCCCTTTTCTCCAAGGCGAAGACAAACCCACCGTCGCCAATCACGATCTCGCCAGCATCCAAACGTTCCAGAATTCCCTATTGCACATGAGTATTTTAGCTCCCCGAAAGAAATAATTGCAAACCCACG
Organism: Gymnothorax javanicus; assembly: GCA_029692085.1. Classification (NCBI taxonomy): domain Eukaryota; kingdom Metazoa; phylum Chordata; class Actinopteri; order Anguilliformes; family Muraenidae; genus Gymnothorax; species Gymnothorax javanicus. The sequence goes on along the minus strand of CM056194.1, from coordinate 160,801,856 downwards.
ACACGCACTCACCAGTCCCAGGCTAGGATGAAATTCTAAAATTTCCCGTTCGACGAAAGCAGTCCTACTAATCATCTTTAGAATTTACCAAAAGTTTACCCGAGAGCTTCAAAATTTTGAACAGGTGCTTCACAGAAACCGAGCAAGAGCACTGCGAGACACATGATAGTGCATTAGAGGAATTTCATAACGTAATACAGGTCCATATGGTTTTAGTTTCCAGTTGCATAAAAGAGACTGCAACGTATACCACAGTTAATGCATTATAAACTCACCTTCTTTGGTACAGGTGCCATGATGATATGTGTAGATAGAAGTACAGACCAGTGAAGTAAACTCCACTGCAGTGCCTGCAGTAAGAGCGAGACAAGCGTGGCAGTGGAAGCGGCTAAGTTTATAGCTCACCGAAATGTGGGAGTGGTATGATGTTGCTGATGTCACTCCGAAGTCTGCATCACTTCGAAATTGTTGCGCAAGTGATCTCAGAATGTCTCTCTATTTTCAGTATGTTTCTCTGGCCATATTATTTAGTTGGCAGTTTTTAATTTGCAACATTTTTTGTATGCGCAGAGTCTTAATATTTAAGACATATTTTAAAGTGAGGTTGATACATACATGTGTCTGATGGCTGTTTTCGATTGCGAACAAATTTGCCTGCTGTATTTTTCCCACGGCTAGAGTAGATTACAGTAATTTTCTTTCGGCATCACTTAGTTATGTACAAATGTACAAAGCCCTGATGGTGATTGTTTAACTATTCTCATTGTATTAAACGTAAATTTTAGACCAGTCAAACTACACACCAAACATAATCCTAGTGCGTTAAATTGAACTCCATCCCCCAAACCCCCTCCCATTTAACGAAAAGTTACATAAGTATTATCATCATTTTTCTCCAGTGGTGAGTGTAAAATTACACCATATACAATTGCCGAAACATTTTTAAACAAATGAATTGATAAATGCACGTGGGGTAATAGGCAAATTTTTGTGACATGATGACCTCGTAAATTGTCAAAACTACCTTCACGCTCAGTAGTCTGTGGCCGCTCCCTTGCCACTACCACTGCACTGCCATGTGTCACCTCAAGTCTCCCTCGCAACTGTGGAGGGAATTCCTCATTAAGGCAGAGGGTTGAAATCCACGTGTGATCTCTGGGATGCACTTGCTTTCTTTCACCGCGAAACGAAGAGAGTTGGCGACATGGCAATGGATATTGCATTGCATATGCCTTCTCTTCCGTTATCCCGCTTCCAGCAAGGCTGGGTGAGATCAGAAAGTCGGCATCATCGCAGACTCGCTGTTCACGCATTACTTTGTATCCACTTCCACTTGGAGTAAACAGGATTGAGTCAGACTTCACATGGTAGCCCACCACATAAACGCATAAACAGAGAAGACGAATGGGAAGGCTGTAGGTGAAATGGGTGATCTTGAATGAAGCATGTATTAGGTAGAAATATAAAGGACTTGGCTAAACGTGTCATATACTACTCAAAATTTGATAGGGATCATAGGAATTTTTTTGTGAAATGACATGCAAATTTGGTAACTGCCACTGATGAACAATATATTGGATAAATGACATGCAGTCAGACACAAAACACATTTGCACGTGCATTTCATGACATTAAATGAGCGTGCAGCCTCACATTTTGGCTTTGACTAACACTTCACCATTTCAACTCAGACGTGTGTGTTGCTTGTTGGTGAAAATTTGGAAGTTCCCAAATTTTTTGCATTACATTTAGCAATAACAATGTCTCCTCAACGTCTTAGACGTCGATTGACTTCAGAACAATTGGGAAGATGCATCGGAATGCTTGACTCTGGCTTCTCACACCGTCACGTTGCTAATCCACTTAAAGTCAGCCAAAGCGTTGTGAACAGAGTGTGGAACCAGCATCAAACGTTTGGTACAGCAGCACACCGTCATGGGGGTGGTCGTCAGAGATCGACTACACAACGACAAGACCACTTTCTCACACTTCAGGCACGACGTCATCCTTTCTGGACAGCCACCACCCTACGAAATGACCTTCATAACGCCTCGGGGTCAGGGTATCCACTCAGACGACACGGAATCGTCTTCATACTGCCGGCCTCAACTCAAGAAGGCCATGTGTTCGAATCCCACTGACCGTGCGTCATAGGCGTGACCATTTGGATTGGGCTCACGATCATGTCACATGGACACACAACGATTGGGCTCCAGTTCTCTTTACTGATGAGTCCCGATATTGCTTGGACTTTACTGACAGGAGGCAACGGGTGTGGCGAAGACAACGTGAGCGATTTAATGATGCCTACATCAACGAACACGACCGTTATGGTGGCGGATCAATTATGGTCTGGGGAGGAATAAGCAGGAACGGCAGAACGGACCTGCATGTCATGGGGAGAGGGCGATAACAGGGTGCGGTACAGGGATGAGATCCTCAATGTGTACGTAAGACCATACGCTGGTGCTGTTGGCCCTGATTTCATCTTGATGGATGATAACGCCCGTCCCTATCGTGCTAGGGTGGTGAATCAATTCCTAGAGCAGGAGACAGTTGTTCGCATGGACTGGCCTGCGCGTTTGCCGGACCTAAACCCTATCGAGCATGTGTGGAACATGCTGCAGGTCGCCATTTCCGGTCGTAGGGCACAACCCACAACTCTAGAAGAGCTCGGAAATGCCCTTGTTGAAGAATGGAACAACATTTCAATTGCAAGCATCCAGGTTCTGATTGACAGTATGACCCGACGTTGTCAAGCCGTCATTCAAGCTAGGGGAGGCCATACCCGTTATTGACATTAACTGTGGTAATGAAACATCAAACGAACACTGTCTGTTTTCACTTTACATGTCAGAGGTGAAACCATGAAGTGTCCGTGAAAGCCAAAAGTGTGAGGCTGCACGCTCATTTAATGTCATTAAATGCACTTGCAAATGTGTTTTGTGTCTGACTGCATGTCATTTATCCAATATATTGTTCATCAGTGGCAGTGACCAAATTTGCATGTCATTTCACAAAAAAATTCCTATGATCCCTATCAAATTTTGAGTAGTACATAGTTAACTGAGCATTTAGTGGTGACCTTTGCATTCAAAGAGGTGTACCCTCCCTTTCTCCAGTTTTTGACCTTTCCAGTCACTGTTGCAAAAGCAGAAAAAAACATTCTCCATACTTTCAGTAATTTAAAACTATGTAAGGAGCACTAACGGCTAGGATAGATGGTCTGGATTAGCAGTAGAGTCAAGAGAAATCATAAAAACCAAGAAGTTGGACCGTGGTCAAATTGTAGATGACTTTGCTGAGTGGAGAGGTTGTTGAATGCCATTCTTGTTGTGGTGAGAATCTGGCTCTGCAACAACTATTTTATTGCTTTTCTTCTTATTCCTGCTTTGAGCCAGTCATTCAATTATAAGTTGGAGAATTGGGTGATTGGCTAGTGTTTGATGAGTAACTGTGGGGTACTGTAGAATGAGGATTCCCAGTCAGAACTCATTGCTCATGCACACAACTGTTTTTTAAGATGGGCCAGACCTGTATAGAACCAATCTCGGGCTACCACTGCACAATACGTCAGATGGATTTGCCTCCTACTTGATCCTGACATCATGCACACATACAGTTGTGATGGTTCTGCCCTGCAGTCCCTCCCCCTCCTGCTGCCTTCGCCTCCACTTCAACGAGTCACACCTGTTGCTCGTTGAAGTGAAGGTGAAGTTTAGAGTTGCTGCATTCTGATATTTTAGCCTCGTATGTGTTGCTGCTGCTCCCCTGTCTCTTTTAAAAAGTATATTTATTAAATGTCTTCTATTTTTCTTACCAGCCTGTGCGAGTGGGTCCCTTTTTTGGCCTTTGGGTACATGGTCCCAGTGCCCGCCAGATTGCTTATTGCATCCGGCGGGACTAAACTATGACAACAGTAGGCAAGGACAACCACACCATGATGGCAAACTCCTGGCTATACTCTGATGAAAGAACTGATTGCTGTAATACATATCCCATCTTTGAATACCAATTGTACCCTTTCACAGCGAACACAAAAACCAGATGTTAATGGATGTAATTACATTTGTTGGCAGGAGTAAAAGGGGCTTTTTTGTCCCTGCAATTACCGTCAGCTAAAACCCCTTTCACACTGGCCAAAAAACCGCTGACACCTGCTACCATCTGGCTTTTGTGTTCAGTGTGAGTGGGTATAACTGGCATTCATTCCTGGGTCAAATGACATTGCAGTAGTCTTGGGTATTTATCGACTCCAGCTCCAATCGGCAGTGATGTAAACATGACACCTAGGTGTACACATTAATGTTCACCCCTTTTTTCTGCCATGGTGCTATGATGCAGTTTTGAAGTACTAGACATTGGCATCTACACTGAACAAAAATATAAACACCCCATGTCAAATATTGATGCCACATGGAGTTAACAACTCTAAGTGAGCATATGCTGACTTTTACTTGTACAATAGGGATATTTCTCTTGATTTGTGTACCATTTTTTAATCCCTCTCTCTGTCAGTGAGCATTTGCTCAGTGATGCAGTGATTTCACTCAGTACATGGATGTGGCATTTCCAGACAGATCAGACAGAATGAGCAGTACCCAGACACTCCTTATACTGGGGACAATAAAAGGCCACCCCAAAATGTCAAATTTTATCAAAAGTCATCATGCCTCAGATGTCTCAGGTCATGCGGGAACATGCCATTGGCATGCTGGATGCAGGGATGTCCACCAGAGCGGTCGCTGTGCAGCTGAATGTTAACTATCGGAGGATAGGCCGTTTGAGAGTTTGTTTCCGACAGACGGGCAGTACTGCAAATCGACCTCATCCACGTTGGCCACATGTGACCACACCACAAGATCGCTACATCAGGCTTGTCCACCTGCGGGATCGGCTCAGATCAGCGGCACGCACAGCGGATGAGACCGTTGGTCTGCACAACAGAAGCATCACACCACAGACCACGTAACCGCCTGCGAGAAGCCAACTTGCACACTTGGCGTCCTCACCGTGGTCTGGATCTCACCGCTCTCCGGCGTCGGAACGGACTCGCATGGGCAAACGCACACGTTCGATGGCCCTTGGCACGCTGGAGAAGAGTACTATTCACAGACAAATCCCGGTTCCAGTGTTTTGTTAATAAAAACTCAAAAATTTGACATGGGGTGTTTATATTTTTGTTCAGTGTATATATCAAGGCAGAAAGATAATTAATTGTTTGGGCACAACGTCGAACAATAATTTTGTTCACTGTATTGGGAAAGATGCGAGATTGGGGGGAAAAAAAGCGAGGTGTAAGAGCATCTCCTGATACTGCTCTCTTGCTAACCCTGTTTTCAGCTGGGGCCGTGATGGTGAGAGTACCACACTGGGGGAAAAAAAAAATTATAAAAACCAAAAGGGCAAACAATCCTAATGGAAATGTGAAAGGAGTCAACGGCTAATTTTTTGCAGGTTTACCAGCCTTTAAAAAACCCACATAAACATGCTAATTTTGGCATAAAAACAATAAAAGTGACATTCCCTTTCTACTATGAACTTTAAATGCTTATCATTTTGGAAAACTGGGACATGGGCTGCATTTCAAAGATTGGTTTTATTTCATTTGCTCGTGCTGAAGCAGACACTTCCACAGCGGTAAGAAAGTAGCTCAAAGTCACTGCTAAACTGAAAAGTTAGTTTGACTAAATCTGACTGATTCACGGACTTCTGATGCATGCTTCCTCACCTGTTTCAGGAGCCCGATTGGATCAGCCCTCTTCACCAATAGCCAAAAACGTACTGTACATGTTGTTGTTGTTGTTGTTATTGTGTTGTAGATTTGTTTTTTCTTTTTCTCATTTTTTATTCTTTTTTTTATTTTGCAGCAACCCTCAGGGCGGCAAAGGCGAAAGGCCAGTGAACATGCTCAATCTTGATTTTTGATAAATTCATTTTATTCATCAAATTAATTGTTTGCTACATGCTTCTTGCCCAGATATTTCATATGCAGCACCACTGTTTTCATGAACCTAGTTCCATCCCAACTGCTCAGCCTCCTGTGTTAGCAGATAGGCTAAACTCTGCAAGAAGATTTATAGTTTTGAACTGCATGAAACACAGCCTCCCACCTCACTGCATACCATTACTTGGGTACGCAGTGGTTTCCTCAGTCCTCTGGCTTCCCCACAGGCTACCCCTGCATTGCGGTGTAAAATCTCTTGGTCTCGGCCAAGGCAGAGAATTTCTGGGGAAATACACCACTGCCACAGTGCACTGACACCCCTCAGTGTGGGCCTTGGATTTTGCCTGTGACAACGGCATTTGTATTAGAAAAAATAAACCAACTTGAAGATCAGAGAGCTGCCTTTTGGAGGACACCAAGCCATTTTGAAGCTTAGAGGAAAGAGGAAAATGATCAGAGCCATCTCACAAACCTGCACAACAACTTGGAATGTCTTGAGAATGAAAGAAACATCTGGTGTACTGTGCAACAAACATCAAACAGGTCGACAAGGAAGCCAACAGCTGTTGATGACAGAAACATTGTGAAGGCTGTGAAGCAAAACCCCAGAACATCAGTCAGATACATCGCAAACTATCCCCGTAAGGCAGGGGTGAGGGCATCTCAATCAACCTTTTGAAAAAAGACTTAGAGACCTACAATATAGAGGCTATACCACAAGATGCAAATGCAAACCACTCATCAGTGTTTAGAATCAGAAGGCCAAATTGTCATTAGTGAAGTACAAAAATAAAACAGAAAAGTTCTGGAACAAAGTTTGATTGATTGATGAGACCAAGATTAGCCTCTAACAAAGGCATAGCAAGAAGCTATCTGCTCCTGATCCGAAGCATACAAGCTCATCCGTGAAGCTTTGTGGAGGAAGTGTCATGGTTTGAGCTTGGATGGCTTTTTCTGGAGTGGCCTCACTAATCTTCACAGATGATGTAACTCTTGATGGTAGCAACAGCAATTCATTTACAAATACATTCTGTCCACTAAATTATTGGGAAATTTATCGAAAGTAATTGAGATCTTCTTCATCATGCAGCAAGACAAAGACCCAAATGCTCTGCCAACACAATGAAAGACTTCATCAAGGAGATAAAGTTGGAAGTTTTCAGCGAGCCAAGTCAATCACCAGACTTTAACCAAATTAAGCATGTTAAGTGTAAATTACTACTATTTAGCTTAACACTCTGTTTCAATACTTTTATATGCCTAAAAATTGGGTGCTCTGATATGAAAGGCTCTTGTTCGAAATTATGCAGCAGACCTAGGTGAAAATACCATGAAATGCAAGCAGAAATTTCCAACTTCATGTCTTGTATTCAATCTATTGCAAGAACAAAGGAAGTGGCCTTGGTTTTCCAGTACTTTTGGGATATGCAATTGCCTTCTTAATGCAGGTTGAAACTATCTGCATCTAGTCTGGATTCTAGGGGCTCTATCTTTCACACTGCCCTACCCGTTGCCACTACCCGCTACCCGTGAATTACGCATTTAGCAGCTTCCACTATTCCTAAACGGTATCTTGCGGCCACACTACCCCCTATGCATTATGCCAACTCCCTTATTTGCGCCTGGAGGCGTGCCCGTGGGCGTGTTTAAGCGCTTTCCCTACAATTGCTATCTTGACCACACATGTTAGGGAAAGCGTATAGCGGGTCCTCAAACCACCTGCTACCCATTTGGGCTTTTACAAGAGCGCGCCCAGGCAGCTTCCACTTGGACACATGTGGACGTGCACATGCGGCCCCACTTCCCAAATTAACTTGCCTATAAAAAGCCACCTTGCTTTAGCCTCAGTTGAACCCCTGAGAAAATGGCAGAGATAGTACTAAATCGCCTTGATCGCCAGTTAAATGATAGAAGACGCCCAGAACGTGTGTACCGCCAGCGCACCAGCTACCTGGGCCTTTCAGGTAAGTCTATATTGTTTGTATTTTGTATCAATCATTTTTTCCGCTTTTATAATAGTATATAATTATTATATATAATATATTAATGATATATATTATATAGGGGAGAGCTGGTACAAAAGTAACATTTTTCACATAAACGTCATTTTAAAAGATAACATTACAGACCGAAAAAAAAATTCGGAGCGATTAACTACTTTTGTGTGTGCTCTGTCAATATCAGGTGCTAAATCATACCAATATATATTGACTTCGGCATAGTTTGCCATCCAATGGAAGTTGCGCATTGCTACTTTTGACCCCTCCAGTCGGGATGAAAGTAGCGCACGGGCGGGACAAAAGTAACCTGATCAAATTAACTGGAATCTTTTGAATTACTGTCGTTTTTCATTCGAAAAAATCTAACAATGTCTTTGCTAACATGCAATTGTAAATATACAATGCACTCATTTATTCAATTCAATCATAAAAATGACATTAAAACAGAAGCAAAAACAATCAAACATTTGTTTTAAACATTTTCATCACAGTTGTGACAGATATAATGAGCTGCACCCTCAGTGCATGCCTCATGTGACCACAGCAGACAGAAGATGCACTGCACCCACACTTCTCCAGGCAAAGATGAGGCAAATGTCTCCCCACAAACAAGACATTCCTCCTCATTGCCCCGAGAAACTGTGGTTGCAGTGTATCCGCTTAACAACGTCTTCTTTGGGCGTTTTGAAGAGGACTGTTTCTTCTGGCCCCTCTGCCGAGTCTCCACCTCCAAGGCAGCTTTTACTGGGGTGTCGGTCAGTATTGCTGTTGACCTGCAACATTCAATGAGATGGTAGTCAGAATCAGCTTGTTTTTCTACGAGCATGAAAATCAAGACAAGTTAAAAACGACACTCTGCTCACCTCTTTCTGCCTCTTGTTTTATTTTCTTTCCTCGAGCCAGCCTTTGGATATGGGCGAACCTTTTCTGGGCTGAACCTCTGTATTGGCATGGCACTAGATGTTCCTGGAACCACAAGCATACCTGGATAGATAATATTACAAAAAAATAATAAATGCTTGGCAAGGCTCAACATGCACATTTAAAAGACACACACAGACACAACCTCTCACCATCTAGAGGAATGGCAGACTCATGGGGATGCAGCTCAAATGGGCTCTGGCTAGGTTGCTGGTGTCTTACGGGATCGGGCGCTGGTGATGGAGCGGACATTGGTGATGAAGAGGGCGCTGGTGATGGAGCTGGCACTGGCATTGGGGATGGAGCTGGTGCAGGTGCAGGTGCAGGACGGTCAGTCACAAAAGCTGGAGCCAAGTCTGTCTCACTGAAAATATCTGGATTCAAGGGCCAGATACCGGTACACTCGAACCCAGCTGAAATGTTGCTTGCTGTCGCAGCTTGAGGCAGAGCTTTAGCCACAAGACTTGGGATGTTGTAGATGGTCAAAGTTCTTCCAGGGTTCATTCTCATCCAATTGTCTGCTGCACTGTTAATGTAGTGCTTCAGAGGACCAAAAAAACGCTTCGGTCTAGCGGCTGAAGACAGTGGGAGCAGTGGGGTGGAAAAGACAGGAGTACAATGCCATGTGACTTGCAAAAGTCAATAGCTACCACAGAGAGGTGTGATGGATGATTGTCTAAGAGTAGCAGCAACATTGACTCCGGGGTCACGCGGGTGTGTCTTGCAAAATGCTGTAAAAATGCCAAGAAATCGGCCTCCTGCATCCACCCCGATCCATTGGCAGAACCAGTGCAGCCAAGGGGGCCATCCCGGATGAAGTGGTGCTGGAACTTCTTCCTTGGGAAGATAAAGTAAAGGGGAACAAAGTTGCCTTGTGCGTTGGCAGCAAAGGCAACAGTCACCAATGTCCCTCTTTCCCCAGAGGTCACAGCACCGACCTGGCACTGCCCCTTGGTGGCAATGATTTTGTCTGGCATTTGAACCGTTGTGGTACCTGAAATAATAAATGAAATGAATTATTGCTGTTGCAAATCACTGTTGCTTTTTAATTTATCTAAATATAAATTTTTACCTGTTTCATCCATGTTCTAGATGTCCTTTGCTTCAAAATTATAGCGGGTGAGGACAGTCTTTAGGTTTTTAAAAAACGCTGTCACGTTGGTCTTGTTGAAGCTGGTGGAACGGGACATGCTGGTGGCTTGAGGTCGACGGATGGAGAGGGTTTTGTTGCGCTCGAGGAAGGAGGTGAGCCAGTCTTTCCCTGCCATCTGGTTTTTCTCCCATGAACATGGAGTTTTGAGGCCAATATTTTCGGCCAGCTCATATGCAAACTTTCGCACCTAAAACAGCATGAAAAAAGAGGTTAATTCCCAGATAGCAAGCACCTCAGAGCCGGGGCAGATCCGGAGCTGAGGTGCTTGCTATCTTAGGCAAATGGCGATAGTGGTGTAGCTCTGTCTGCAGTGTTACTCCAACCTCTTTAGGACTCAGGCCAAAATATATATCAGCTACTCTCTTTATATATGCCTGCAGTCTCTTCTCCTGTTCTTCTGTGAAGACTTTGTTGTGAGCCCTGTACCCTGGGGCTCTGGCCTGCTGCCCTCCAGCCTTGATTTTTTTAAAATTATTATTACATACCAAACATTAAACAATATGTCAATGTCAAATTATAATAATAATTATTATAATAATGATAAAATAATACAATTCATGATTAACTTAACAAAAACAGATCCTCCCTTGTCTGGATTTGACCTCATGCACGAGCAATTTAACTTCGTCTTTGGAGAAACGTGGCGACCTTCCTCTCTCCATCATGGGTTTCGGTTTAAGGATTTGGGTTAGCGCAGCCTGCTCCTAAAGGAAATGGCACCTGGCACACTGATTGGTTTAACTGGCGTAACGTCCAAACCACGCCTATGCATAATATAATGGGTAGCGCAGGTGTTTTAGGGATATAGGCAGGTGTGCAAGATAGCAACTTTTGCGGGGGAATGCCTCTTACGCAATGCTAAATCCCCAAATAACAGGTTTAGGGACTCTGGCGTAAGATAGGGCCCTAGGTGTTTGATTGCCCTTTGAGTTTGTTACTGCCTTGTGTCACCATGAGAACCAGACTATTTGAAATCCCCCAACATCTGAACCCTCTCTAAAGACAACCTTCATTATGCTGCTAAACTTCACATTGCTCTAGCGTGCATGGTCGGACAAATTGAAGACCGATTACCAGATGTCCTCATACTTATCTTCAACATCTTGTTGAGCCAGGTAGTCTGCGTTTATCAACTGGCCATTACAAAATGTTGATTTTGTTCACACAGAAACATTTCTGTGTGGATCTTGAGGTATGCTTAGGGTCATTGTCCTGTTGGAAAGTCTACCAATGACAAAGTTTAAGCCTTTAAACCAGATTGTCAGCCAAAACATCCTGATACTTGGTGGAATGCATTGCACCATTAATGTTCAATTAATGATTGAATCAATCCTGAATTAAAACAGCCCCAAAACATGACTGACCCACCATCATACAGTATTTCACCGTGGATATGAAGTGCTTCTCCTTGTATGCATCTCTGTCTCAACGCCAAACATGCTGATACTGTATCTGACCGAAACACGCAATTTTGGTCTCATCTGATCAAAGGACCTTGTTCCTGTCATAATTTAAATGATGTTTGGCAAACTCCAAGTGCTTGCTTCTGTGTGTTTTGGTCAGAAAAAGCTTTCTGCTGGAAATGCCTGTGGTTGTGGAGGTGGTGTCTGATGATGCTTTTTGAAACCTGGTGACCCCAAGATGCCACCAAGGCCTGCAACTCCTTCACAATAATTCTTGGGGATTTTTAAAAAAATTTTTTTTTGCTTCTCTCACCATCCTCCTCAATATCCTGGGGGGCAAAGTGCAGTTGCGTCATCTACCCTTGAGGTTTTCAACAATTCCATATCTTTAGATTTTAAAATAATTGCCCTGACAGTGCTCAGTTGCATATGCAATTGTTTGTGAATCATCTTGTAGCCATTACCAGATTTATGAAGGTCTAGGACCATCTGCCTCTTTTGAACTGACAGTTGATTTGTTTTCTTCATGGTGTTGGATGACAAAGGCATATTGTATGTGTGTTACCTCATTTATATATCCAAGTGAAACAGAAAGTGATGTAATGGCTCAATATAGTTTCTTAACACTTAGTTAATGAATTCTGGACCACTCCCAAAGTAGAGGAGAGTATTGGGTGGGATTGCGGAGAGGAGATTGGGCGGATAGGCGATCGGGGTGGGTGTGGTGTTGGACTTGGTCTGTGATTGTGCGGACGTTGGGTGCCCCCCGAGTGGCGAGACTCAGGGTGGTGCTCGCATCTTTTGTCAGAGTCCGTGTGGCTCCCAAGCCCCCCGGGGTCCCAGGTCGTGGCCGTTTCTTGCTTCCCTCTTTGAGAGGGGAAGGGTGGGAGGGACGTAGAAACGAGACGAGCGGGGATTGTGGGAATGTAGGAGGTATAAATAGGCGTAAGGACAAATAGGAAGGCGCATTGGGAGTGGCCCTGTTCATTAACCTACGTTATCGGGAACTCCCTATAAAACTTAAATACTATAAGTAGAATTTAATACCTGGTTCAATTTTGGTAGATGTTATTTACAATAATCTTTAAAGATGCCATTAATTGTAAAACCTTGATTTGGGGGGGAAACTGATGACTTTGGCTGGTTCCATTGGCTCATTAATTTCGTACAGTATTTCTCATGTTGTTATTTAGAGTTTTATAAGAACTATACTTTTTAGAATTTTTAAAAGCATTTTCTTTGTGCATTGCCAGTCAGGGGTACCAGCCATTTTGGAGCCCACTGGACTATGTTGTGGGCATCCCCAAAAGCAGCACGGATCATTAATACTTTTTTTTTTTTTTGCAAAAATTACTTAATTTATGCTCAGCACATCCTGACACTGTCTATTTTCATTCTGCCAGGCATTTAAAGATATGCATACTCTTTATATTGTCCTTGCTGCAGCCTTAATCTCATCTTGAATAAGGCCAAAAAATGCAAAATTTTGATACTGAAATGTCCATAGACTTCATATGCAGAGACACAATGTGAATTTCAAAATTAGGCATCTTTTTGAATCATTCTAAGTCCTTAAAAATGTATGTGGAAAAAAACATATAGACCACATAGGCCAACATAAAGAGGGGCATAAATAGCTAGTAAAGTAGCAATGTTCTGTCAGTGTGACTAACTGCAGTCCAGTGGAGAATGCGTTGGGAAAGTTTGCAGAGTTCCTGTTGGACAGTGCTTGAGATGCTCTGCCAGTGGGTCGACCCATCTTGAAATCGTATGCATTGTATAGAAAAGGTTTTTTTTAATCATTATTTCAAGGACATGAATAATGCCATCATACTGTTTACTGACATAAACATTAATTTCACAAATATTAATTGTAAAATTTCACATTATATTATTAAATTCAATTATTTTTTTCCTCACAGGAAATAGTATGGTGAGCTGCTGTTTTGCTATATGTTCATTTTTGCTGTTTATTTTTAGTGTGATTAGTTGGGTTTATCTGGCTGCCATCCAGAGAGGAAAAAAATCTTCTTAGAAACAAAGACATCAGCATTGCAAAACCACAGCACTATGAATATTCCTTATACCATAAAATGTTTCCTCTGAAAGTCCTAAACTCTGTTTTAGGATATTGCCAGTGCTGCTTAAATTCCACGGAGCTGTTTTACTGGTTTGGCCAGCTCCTCTAGATTTTTCCATGGTCTTTCATGCTGATTAGCTGGCCATTTTTTTCACCTGCATTCCTCCAACATGCCCATACAAGATTTTAGAAAAGGCAACATTCAAAAGAGCGAAGACCCCTAACAAATTCTGCGGACCGCATGAAAAACATTACCTTTGTGCAGGCATCATTTCTCAGTAATTCATGAAATTGACAGTGCTGCTGCTGAGAAAGTAGATATGAGTTATCGCTCCATGCAGTAAGTATGACGCATGCTTTGTAAGATTACGTTTTAGCGATGGAGTAAGCATATGCAGTTAGCACCATAATTCTTTGGACAATTACATTTATTTTTGTTCTGCACACTAGTGCTTTGAGTTTAAAAATAAACTATAATCATCAGGGCTAAGAACAGATTGTCAGCTTTAATTTGATGATATTGTCATCCATATTGAATGGACCACATGCTTATGACAGCACCATAGGTTCATAATCCCCAGTTTCAGGAACGTCAAAAAATACTGCGCCGTTTAAGATAATGCAGAGAAAGTAATCTTTTCTAACATTTGGATACATATCCTTTGTATGCATTGACTGCTGTAAGACTGTTTCAGATAGACATCATCAGATGCTGGATATCCTCCCCACAATGCCCTGTCAGGCTTGCCCTGCAGCCATCTTCAGTTCTTGCTTGTTTAAGTGACTTTTTGCCAACAGTCTCTTCTTCAGCATGTAAAATGCATGCTCAATTGGACTCAAGATCTGATGACTGATATGGCCAACAGGACAGTATGTGTCGCTGTCCATTGATTTAGGGTGCTCATTGTACATATGAGTGGAGATAATGTGGGGGATTAAGAGAGCAATTATATTGCTATTGAAATGATTACGGTGTATATCAAAAGAGGCCAAATACTCTGGAGATTCCAACATGGTTTTTGCTGTTTGTGGTAATATAAAATGTAATTATTTTTAAAAAGTTCTTTACAACATGTGAATAAAGGTCAAAGTGCATCAAAATTAAAATGTGATAATATAAAAAGGTTATTATTTTTAAAATGTTCTTTACATCATATGAATAAAGGTCAAAGTGCATCAAAAATAAAATACTCAGTTGCATTTTATTAGCACTGGGTTTCCATGCATTTACAATTTTCTTTGAAAATAAACACAAGATGTTGTAAGTGCTTATTAATAGCTGGTAATGGACCTGGTGGGAGGGCCTGGCTGTAAGATACAGTGGCTCAAAATAGTGCTTGGACTCTTAAGCCATAGCTGACACTGTACAGTTTTAATAACACTAGATGCCAATATGTCAAACCAAAGGACATGTATTAAAGAAAGATATCGCGAGCATTCTATTAAAGCCAAACATTAGAGAAAAAGAGGATTGTTTTCCAAAGTAATCCTGGGCCAATGTGGTGATATTACTTAAAGATAAATGATAGTTCTTGATGCAGTGCCATCTGAGTGTCCATAGATTAAAGGTATTCAACTTAGGCTAGCGTATTTCTCCAGATTTCTTGAATCTTTGAAATACTAGTAGCAAAGTTATGGCTGGTATTGCTTTCAGTTGTACTTCTGTGTGCATGCACGTGTGTGTGTAAGCATCCAGGTTAGAGTTGTTTTACTCTGGGAACATCCCAAAATCAATGTTACCTGTCATCCTGAGAATGTTTACCTGTCTATTGGTTTTCTGTTCATTTGATAATTCTTGACCAATAAACTGGAAATCAATGAAACTCGGAAGGTATATGGCTTGAGTGAATATCTACGTAGCTTGAAATTGAAAATGGGGGTCATAGGTATATGGCTTTTGGGGTAAATGGGGGGGGCAGCTGGTGTCATCTCATTTTCAGATGGTCTCTAGTTATGTCATGCAAAGTAGGCGGTGAAATATCCAAATCCCTTACAAAAATTGTTTGAGGAACTTTGTTTTCAAACCTTTGAATGATTTTCCCATGCATCTGTGGGCAAATGGGTGGTCCTCTGCCCATTTTTGCCCCTGAAGGACAAGGCCTTTCCTGGATGCTGCTTTAGCACCAAATCATGATTACAATCCCCTGCTGACATCAGGTATTTCAAATCACACCATTATTAACTTCTTTTTTTTTTTTACCTCATAACTAGTCCTATATTTCCCCTGTTCCAACTTTTTTGGAATGCATTGAAGGCCTGAATGGCAGGAATGGATGGATTTATAAAAAAAATAAAGTGGACCAGACAAAACATTAAATATCATGTCTTCATTCGGCCTGCCATGAAAAAACAAATTGTAGTACATAAAGAGATCGTTGCTGTCTGTTTTTAAGTGCATTTTCCATATTGTCTGAACTTATCCCAAGTTGGGGTTGTATTTAGTTTACCATCTTTCACATTGTAGATCTTCTCCATTGCATCTGGACATGGAATCAACCAGCTTCTGTAACCATTGTGGTGAAACCTTCCTCCAAGTTCCAGGCAGCAAAGCTTTCAGTTCATCTAGACTAAGGCATTGACAATCCATTATCTTCTCAATTGCATCCAATAAATGCCCTATAGGGTTTAGCTCATGGCTCCGGGAGGGCCATTGAAAGATCACAATATTCTTTTGTAAAAGCATTCTTTAAATAGGTGGCAGGTATGCTTTAAATTTTCATCCTGCTAGAAGAGCCACTTCTGTCATTTGTATAGTTTCTTTGCGGATTTCTGTAAATTTGCATCAAAAATTCCTCTGTTGCTAACAGAGTTTGTGATCCTATGAATGAATACAAGCTCTCCCCAGACTTTGACATTTCCACGCACCATACTTCACAGAATCCTTAGTGCTGTGTAGTTGGATCTCATTCCCTGGTTTTCTCCCTAGAAACTTTCTTCCATCAAATTCATTAGATTAAATATGGACTCATCTGAAAATAAGACAGTTCTCCAGAAGTTGCCATCTTTCCGTGAATATTCTTGTAAAAATTTCTCCTTGGCTTTCTTGTTGTTTAAGCTGAGGAGCATTTTTTACCTTATCATTCTCCCTCTGTACCCATGCTTGTGGATCCAGTTTCTAATTGTTTGAGCACCAAGTTGTATGTGGTGATTCCCATAATTTGTCTGAAGCTATCTTTGCTGCTGTGTCTCATTTGTTTTTTATTTTGTTTTTCCTGTCCAGTCAGCTGGTGGTCTTTCTGGGTCGACCTGTGCGCTGTCTGCTCTCAGTGAGTTCTTGGTCTTTGAACTTTTTAACAACGTACCCAACTGTGGAAGATGAAGGTCTGAGTTTGATTATTACTTGTAGAGTGGCCTTTTTCCTGCCAACAAATGATAATCAACCTTGTCTCCAATCTCCCCCCTCTTTTCTTAGCCATTTCCCCACTGGTCATAAACCAATTGTTAACCAGGGAAATTTTTAATGGGTGCTTGAAGGTAATCACCCTCAACTTTGCTCAGGTGCCTCCATAATAGAGTAACCATAGGTGTAATTTATCACATTATCAATGGATATGTCTAACTGAGATAGACATCCAGAAAAGGTCTGAATATTTTTTTTTTTTTTTGATCATTTACAGCGTTATGTTCATGGTTTCTCAGGTAACAACTTGAATTTTTTTTTTAATTCACTGAATTTTTTTTGTTCAGAGGTGTGCCAAAGGTGTTCAGATATAGAGAAAATATCATTTTATGAAATAACGTAATTAACTATTAAAGTTTACTAATAAACAGAGAGTCCAAGTACTTTTTGTGACCATTGAATCTCTTTCTCGCTCCAGGTGTTACAACTATTTGGCGGTGGACTTGGCCTTCTTCTGTTTCTCCAGCAGTTGACGCATCTCCTCCTGAGTGGTGGCCTCCTTCTGCTGGAGCAGGTCGGTGTGGCCCTTGGTAACACCCCAGCTCTCAGGGGTGGACACAGATGGGCATTTTGGCCTTCCAGAAGCTGGTTGAATGGTCTCCCAATAATCACGGCGTGCCCTTGACATTGTAATGAAGGATTTTGTCACCGACATGGCATATTGCTCTTGAAAATGTTCAGATAGAAAGAATAACTGAAAATATTTCATTTATTATCTGTATTTAATACCTTTATTTATTGTTCTACATTTGAATAGAATTAGATCGGAAATTTGGAAATGCGGAGAGAAAACATGCAAATAGCAAACCGCTCCAGTTTGGATCTGCACTGATTTTGGCCCAAAGTCAGCGCTGACTTGTATACTTCCCATATGAAGTCGCTGGGTGAGATGAAAGATTGATCATTCTTCGCTGAAAAAGTTTCTTGTTGCTACCTACCTGGCTCGGACCCACGGTTTGGTGTGCATATCCAGGGCGCTTCCCCAGGGGCCATGTTTCTCAGACCCTGCTGGTAAGAAGCCTCTCTCTGGTGCCAGCTCCTCTGCCAGAGCGCGAATGTGATATGGCTCAAACCCACAGCACCCGCCAATGTAGCGAATGCCCACATTGTACGCCTCTCTAGCATATTTGTGCATGTCCCATCTGGTCAGAATCCTGGGTTCCAAAGCTGTAGAGATTAGCATGTGGGTGATTAGATTGCTCATACATAATTTTGTATTGATAATTGATCACTCCAATGATTAAACCATTTTCCTTACCAAAGGGGAACTCAGGCAGGTCAATGAAGCCCTGGCAGCTGCAGTCAGGGGTGTGGAAAGCCAAAGGCTGGACCATGTAGTGAGCTTTGAGTCCAGCACGCTCCACTCCTTCCTTCATGAGCTTCACAGTCTTCACACAGGTCATGGGGTCAAAGTGGCAGTTGACTCCAACAATCTGGGCACCTAAACAACCCAAAAAAAAAAAAAAAACCAGTCATAATCGTCTATCACGGAATAAGCAATGTAAATGACCTAAAATATACTCGCTGAAAATATAATTGAAAGTCCTTCTAATAGTAAGCACTAATTAATAAGATTAAGGCAGATCAACTGATTCATGTTCATGCATGTGCTGGTGAGGAGTTTTGCTGCTAGTCGGACGCACCAGCCTTCACCAGTCGGACGGCACAGTCTCCAGGACTGACTCCATTCAGATCTCCATCAGGTCCAATGCACAGGGAGGCAGCGACTGGTTTCCCAGTGGTCTTCAAAACCTGGACAGCCCACTCAGCCTCTTCTACATGCTCAAAGTACTGCAAGAAGCATAATTGTAACCTTATTTGTTCTGATTAAAATCAGTGCCATGAGATAATCATCAGGTTCTTTTGACAAACAAAGAGTGGCCAGGACCTTTCAGAAAAAAAAAAAAAAAAAATCTAAATGAATATCGAAGGACTTCAATGGTTATCAGCATAATTTATTGATGTATAGAGATAACCCTCAGCCTCTTTTATGTTGCATTAATAAAAAAAAAAACTAATGAATTTTTTTGAAGGAGGGTATTCTTCTCTTTAATAACAATTATCTGTACATTTTAGAAAGGAACCGTACCTCGGCAATCAAAAAATCCACGTTCTTCTTGATAAAAACATCCAATTGTTTCTTGAAGATGGCCTTCACCTCACTCTGACTCTTACAGCTCAAGTAGGAGGGAGTCTGGCAAACTCCACCAGCAACTATGGCATCTCCCTCATTGGCCACCTCTCTGGCAAGGTCACAAGCAGCTTCATTAATTTGTTGTCCCTGGTGGTAATAAAAAGTAAAGAGAAGTAAAAAACAATTGTTCTCTAGCATTTATAAGTTTACTATATCATATCCCATTGCTATATCCTTCATCTATATGCTGTATTCTTCAGGATAATCAAACTATAAATGGAAGAAGTCTTTGTATGTATGTACTATATATGTCCTTTGATTTTTTTCAATAACCGTTCATTTGATCAGCTTCACACTTGACGGGTATATTGCTGAGGACTCAAGGAAGTACTGTGTGGAATGTTAGTTTGGCTGAGCGGTCCATGAGAAATCTCATTATTGCATTACACGAAAGGGCTTACTTTGTAACATTTCACACAAGTGTGGAGCGCCGCTGTTTGATTAACTATAGCCCACTAAACATCACTGTCGAATGTTGTCTCATTCAATCAGTGTTCAGGATTGAAATGATTCATCATCTCTGTCTGGTTGGATCTTCCAATGAAACATCAAAATGCCAAGTGGGCGTTAGAGTGGGACACTCACAGTAAGGTGCAGGACGTTCCCTCTGTTCTCCAGTTTGTCATCACTGGCATAGAATGTGAACGTTTGCATGACATTAGACCCTGCTCTCAAAAATTCCCTGTGCAGCTGTCGAACTGAGAAACAGGATACAGAACACAATTTTCGATGTTAAGAATCGAGGAAGCACAGTGGCCCACATGGACTGCATTGTTCATGACACCTGCATACTCCTCAGGCTAAAGGGTTTGATTTAGAGTGGACTTACTCAATAAGGGCAGATTATCATGCAAGTTGATCTGTTAATCATTGTCCTTAAAATCGGTTAATTATTTATCACAGTTAAATATACTTTGATCTGACATTTGTGTTGGCACAAACTGCAGATACAACTGCTAGTGCACTGTAAAGACTTTACTGTGCTCAAGTTCAAGAGTGAAATAGGCAATTTGTTGAGCAAAGACCCAGCGCACTGATTGGCCACTGAAGACCACGCCTTACTGAAAGGATCTGTTTTATCTGCTCAGTCTCACCAGCCTCAGGGTGCGTAACGGTGGCCTCAGGGGTCCACGGGCCAGCCTTCACGTAACCCCTCTTCTCCAGGGCAAACACAAAGCCTCCATCGCCAATGACAATCTCGCCTGCATTCAGACGCTCAAGAATTCCCTGCAGCGAAGAACCCAAAATAAAGTTTCATCACCTTTTCCCAGCGAGTTTTTAATGGAGTATAGTAGTGCCCTATAATCCATACATTATCAAACATCAAACACCAGTGCTTGGCATGAATTCAGGAGTGAGTGGTGCTGTGTTTGCATTTCTATCACCAGTGCTCAAGGACCCTGATAATTCTGTCAGCAATCAAATACTATTATTTTTCCAGTGAAAACTGTTCAAGGCTGGTTAACAAATGCAACAAGGTCAAATAAATTGAAGCTACATGATCTTCCACACTCTGAACATTTACATAGGGCAGCACGGTGGCACAGTGGTTAGCACTGCTACCTCAAAGCAAGAAGGTTGTGGGTTCGAATCTGGCCTGGGGCCTTACTGTGTGTAGTTTGCATGTTCTCCCCGTGTTTGTGTGGGTTTCCTCTGGGTACTCCGGTTTCCCTCACCCACAAAAACATGCATTATAGGAACACTCCAACCAGTACCCCTGACCAAGGAACTAGCTTTAGAACTAGAGTTGGTCCCCGGGCGTTGCTCTGTGGCTGCCCACTGCTCCTAACTATAGGATGGGTCAAATGCAGAGGACAAATCACCCCACAGGGTTCAATGAAGTATATCTGTCTATCATTTACATCTGTCAAACTTTTTAAAAATTTAATATAAAAGGGAAAATCACTCACCCACAGCTTAATACAATATTTCACAATATTTTACATTTTGTCCTTTTTTTTTTTTGCAAAGATATACATGCAATTATGATTCAACACTATTGAAGAGGAACTTCATCAAAACATTTAACAATAAAATTGATCTACCATTATGGGTTTCTATTAAAATTGAAAACCTATAACATGAATGAACAAATAGCACAAATAACTGATCAAATTATATGCTCAATAATATAGATGCATTAACCCTCGTCCAACCAAGGGTTTTTCTACTACAACCCCGACCAAGGGGGGGGTGGTTACCACCCCCCCCGATTATTTCGAAATTAAGTGATATACATCATCTTGTTTGGTATCAGTGTACAGCTACAGATGTCCTCTCTTCAAATCAAGTGCAAATAAAACACATTTCAATGTTATGACGTCATAATGACGTCACAACTAACACCGTATTAGGAAAAAACATCAAAATTACAAAAATCCATGTTTTTTATATTTTTATTAGTTTTAGCTGAAAATAAGTAACTTTCTGTAACCTCTAGAACTACTGATACTACAATTAATATTTTAGTATTATTATAAATGTTATAAACTCATGAGTAACATAAATTTGACATTACTATGATGTCATAAATAACTCATTTTGGGAAAAACACACACAAAAGGAAAACAAATAGTTTTCTGAACATTTTTCACATTTTCTTTACTTTGTTTTTCCCTATGATAGAACAAGGCTTATAATATCAGTAATATGTCTGGTACATATGTTCTCTTTCAAAACAAGAATCAAACATCACAAACATCAGCACTGTGACGTCACAATGACGTCATTATAGATGCCATCTGAAAAAAATACAAAAATCCAAGTTTTTTTCATATTTTTCCCTTAATTTTAGCAACCTCCCCCCCCACCCTTCAACTTTGACGGCCTACCCTACCCCCAGGGGGTGAGGTACCCTCATCATTTTTTCATGAAAATGAGCTCAAAGGATGAATAAACAATTACCTAGAAGCATTAGATCATATCTGTTAACATTTTTGTGCGACAGGAAAAAATCTTGGTTGGACGAGGGTTAACAAAATTTTGATTTGCCAACATATTCTAGATTATTATATTGAAATATTAAATATGAAAAAATAATGTTATGGTATAAAAAAATCTAAAAAAGAAAAAAGAAATCAATGGTTAGTGTGATAAGTGTGAAATCTCCCAGACTGAATTATTTTGTCCATTAAGAGCCCTTGTTTTTGGAATTGTTCTTCAGCATTCTAAGAAGAAAATGGTTCCAAAAGGGATAATGTGATTCCACGGAGGAACACCATCTAGTTTACAGGTTCTCTGTAAAGAAAAAAAAGGTTTCCAGGATCTACCACATTTTTGGCTCTGAAAAAGACAGTTCCATAAAGAATTGAAAAGGGTCTTCTGTGGACACAATCCAATGATCCCTTTTTTTCTGAGTGCAAATGCCAAAGATAGATTTTGATTTCTCCTCTATAAAATGTTAATCAAAATATGATGTTTGCTATCAACTATTAATTTTTTCAAATTATACTTAATTTCGTATGTTTTTTTTTTGAGGATGGAGGAAAAAAGAGAATGAGTGAGTACACTCACATAAATATAAACAAGTCAAAGTGTAACGACATATTTAAAATTGATAATAAAGCATGCCAGTTACCTTTTTTTCCTGGTGCCATCTTCCCAAAATTCAGAAGTAGTACAAGGCAGTGTCCAGCAAATGTCCCCTGATGCAGAAGGAGGTGCACGGCGCTTAAGTAACCTATATATTAAAAAATCCGAAAATGGGTGGGTTTGGATTTTTCATCAGAAGTCCTTCTGATTGGTGACTCATGTTTGGCGACCAAGTCCAATAATTTGTACTTCAGCCCCGACAATATCTAGTGCTTCGATCGTACCTGTTGGCAGCGTATGGGGTACTGATGCTGGAACTCATGAAAAGACACTGTTGGAGTTCTATGAAAATCTCACTGAATTTTTGCTTACATTCTGTTTTAAGTTTTGACGCACAGCTGACAGTGGGCCAACACAGAATTTCTTGAATTCTAAAAAAGTTTCATATCATTCGCGGATATGTGGTTTCACCACAGTTTCATTTGAGACACTTCAACAATTCAGGAGCATATTTCGAGCGTATATTACAAAGAGCACACAAGGTGAACCAGCCGGAGAACACTTGCTGGTGCCAGCAATATGACGTTGAGGCCATTAGGTTACCAAGTAGATTCTGCAAGCGGTGGGAATGCGTTGAGTTGTGCTCCGTAGCAATTCATTGTAATTAATAAAATGGATTTAGCAATGAATTCGAGTTCTTAAGCTATAAACATCCAACTGCGATGCAAATTTGCGCATGTGGCGAATTCCCCATATGGTGCGTAACATAGAAATGTGTCCTCTTGAGTGAAAACATCACGAAAAGTTCAAACAATTCTGTCAAGTCTATTTCTTACACTGTTTTGAATAAAAGTAAACTTCAAAAATGATCAGATTTCTCTGATGCAAGAGGTCCTGCCAAGGCGATTGACCTAATTCAGCCTAAGGAACTCTGCTCGCAATCTCCGGGGGTTCAATAGTTAAACTGAAATGAAGACGACAAGAAGGATTGGATACTATTTCGCTCAACTGGGAGGATCCAACGACTGTTCCCTCATACCCACACGAAAATGAGTACACTTTGTGAAACAGATTATTTTGGCAGTGGAAATGTGTTGACTTTTACCCAGTAGCTGTTACATATACTTAACAATGCATCAGCTTTTGAATGTAATTAGCAATCAATTACGTAGAAGTGTTCATGCGTATCCGGGCGTGTGGCGAGTACCCCGGCGATCTATTTTGTGCACAACGCAGAAATGTTCAGAGGAGCGGTAAGTGTTTTTTACAGATGGAATTACGAAAAATGCAAGTTGTTGTGTCACGTCTTCTTGTCATTGTATTTACGAAGTGCGAGTAAAAATTTGCTGAGGAAAATGTGCAAAGCCAATCAGGCTGTCGAGTACAGATGGGCGAGCGAAAAACTTTCTTTGAGGAATCAAACAAGAATTCGCAGTGGCAGACTGTTAAGAGCTTTTGGATAATATGTTTACAGGTCTTGGAAAAGTATCCATTTTTCTGGTGGTCTTATATGTGGCTGCATAGAAGAAGGGGGGAGCAGACAAAGAAGTCAGAAAGATGAAATTTGAAGGCTAATCTGTGCCCTTATTTACAGTATTGGACATTCATATTATTTTGCATTAAACTGTATTTGTTTAGTTAATCGTCTCCATGGAACAATGTCTGTTCAGTGCACATATTTTACAGAATATCAGTGTTGACTTATAGTTCCCCGGGTACAGCTTAAATTCAGTTACCAGTCTCCCAAATTTAAAATTAGATTCAAAATTTCAAAAGTGGTATCAGTATTAAGTTTGTGGAAATTTATTTGGATGGCTGCTCCCCAGAGTTGATTACATTTATTATTTTCCAAAGGTTTTCACATGAAGAATGTTTAAAGTCTAAATCTGAGACTGACTTCTTTCTCCCTCTGCCAGGGACCATGGATCCACTGTACTGGGGAAAAGGTGGAAGGACACTGCAGAGACAGTGGTCATTGGGGGAGGATGTCTGGGGGCCAGTGTGACCTACCACTTGGCAAAGGCTGGGATGAAGGATGTTGTTCTCTTGGAGAAGACTGAGTTGACTGCTGGCTCTACATGGCATGCTGTAAGTGGTGGCAGGCTTTTAGCCAATAATGTATTTATTAATCAGTGATTTACAATCTCAAATCAGAAAATATTAGGACAGTATATTGAATCAAAATTAGTACTCAAAGTAGCGATTGTGAGTGATCTTTGACCAGTGTGATGTTCAAAACAATACGACAGTGCATTATTAGATATTCCGTAGCATGAATTGTTTTAATTTTTCGGAATAAATACGTATTTCAATTTTGATTCTGAGCAACATATTTTTCAAACAAACTTGGGATATTGAAGTATTTGCCTCTTTCTAATGTTGTCATTCCTTTTCAAAACACTTAATAAACACTAAGGGACTGAAGACACCTTGTGAATAAGTGTTTCAGGTGTCATATTTCCCCCATTCATCCTGCAAACAAGTTCTGAGGTGTTCTAAAGTATGAGTATTTGTCACATTTTGCATTTGAAACGTGCCACATGTTCTCTATTTGGGACCAGGCTGGACTGCTGGCAGTCAAAGGCAACACCCACTACCTTTTCACACAGCCATATGCTTGTAATGCATGCAGAATGTGGTTTTGTGTTGTCCTGCTGAAATAGGTATGAGTATCCCTGCAAAAATGTCATCTTTAAGGCAGCGTACATTTCCAAAAAATCTCAGTGTACCTTTTGACATAAATTGTACCTTCTCTGCAGGGCAAGTTACATTTGCTGAGGGCACTGACACAACTCCATACCATGACTGACTATGGCTTTTGGATTTTATTTCTGGTAACAATCTGGATGGCCTAGAGAACACAGCTTCCATTTTTTCAACAACAAAAAAAGAAATATTTATTTGTTTGACCACAATTTACATTTTCAGTGTTTGATGGTCCATCACAGATAACTCTGAGCCCAAAGAAGTCAACGTTGCTTCTAGATACGAGACATTGGATCCATCCAGTTGGATAGACCTGCACAGTGAATTTTTTACTGGCATTTATGGATTTAACTGCATTTTGTAGTACTTGAGGTTTTTCCTAAAAAGCCCTGAGCCCATGTGGTGATATCACTTATAGACTAATCATGGTTCTTGATGCAGTGCCATATGTGTAAGCAGAGATAATGGATATTCAGTTTAAGCTTGCATAGAAATTCCTCCAGATTCCTTGAATCTTTTAATTAAGTGGGTGAAATAGCCAATTGCGTCCCTATGTTTGTTTGAGGAACATTATTTTTAAGCATCTAAATGATTTTCTTGTGCATTTGAGGGCATATTGGTGATCCTCAGCCTGTCTTTGTTCCAGCATGACTAGGCTTGCTTGGTGGCTGCCTCTGTACCAAATCATGATTACAACTAGTGGTGCCAGGCACAACAAACCCCGCCCCTCGCACGTACTTTCACCTACTTGTCAGAAATTCAATAGGGATCTATTCTGGGTCAGTGGCAATCCCTGTACCGAAATTGGGGCGAATGTGCCCATTAGTTTTGCCGCTAGAGTGTTAACAAACAAACAAGCAAACACAGAAACACACAAACACAGAAACAAACCGAACCAAAAACAATAACCCTTGCCCTCACCCTTCGGGCGGGGCGGGGTAATTACCCGATATCAGCTATTTTTTAACATATCACTATTCAAATTTTTTATTTCATTTCTTGGCCTAAATTACTCCCATCCCATCCCATTTGGGAATGTTTTGCAGGCCTGAATGGAGTGGATGTCTGGTCATAAATAAAAGGAAGCTGACCAGAAAAACTTAAATATCTAGTCTTAATGCTGTCTGCAATGAAATACTAGTCAAATTAATCTTGAAATCGCTGTTGTTCCAATGTTTTATGGAGGACCCCTAGTCTCTGTTTGTTTTGCGATTTTGTTTGAATAAGCAACCAAGTTAGGCACTGGAAACTATGTATACTCTGTTGCGCATCAGTGGAAATGGTATGAAGTTCACATACCATGAATATGATAAGTAGCATTTATTTTTTTGTCACATTGATGTGTGACGATGATTCTCTGATTACACTGTGAGTTTTTTGTTTTTCTCCTAGGCGGGGCTAACCACATATTACCACCCAGGTATCAACTTGAAAAAGGTTCATTACTACAGCATTAAACTTTATGAAAAGTTGGAAGAAGAGACCGGCCAGGTAACTGTCATTAATGCTAATCATGTTTCATCTGTTTGCAATAATCATTACAATAGTAACAAACTTGTAATACTTATTGGACATAGACTTTATAGCATGAACCTTCTCCATTTTTCAATGATAGCCTTATGTTCCTCCCACGTACAGTGGTGGCACCATGCTCTAGCATTATGGGTCCTGGCTCAGGAACTTTCTTATTTGCCAATTCTTTCCTCTGAGGCAAACATATAGAATGAATTACAGGTAGGTCCATAAATAATTGTGCATTGACAACATTGTTGTTATTTTGGCTACGACCATAGAGTATTGATGTTAAATAACGTAATGAGTGTGAGTTCAAAGTGTAGACATTCTTATGCAGTTTGAGGGTATATGTGTAAAAGGTGCTCAGTGTATGGATTACAAATCTTTCACGAAGAGGTCTGCCCCTTTTTAAAGGAACAGTACTGTTTGGCCAAGTGGCTATTCAGCTGTTCCATGGCCAGGTGTGCTTTCTGCCAGTAAAGCAAGCCAACATTAGGCTAAAATCTAAACAAACCCACCATAGAAAAAGCAAAAAACTTAGATGTGGCCAATAGAACTATTTGGTATATTCTGAAAAGAAAAAAAAGCACTGGTGAGCTCAGGCATACATAAAGGCTAATAAGACCATGAATGACAACCATGGTGGATTAAAGAGGAATTCTTTCCCTCATTCAGAAAAAAATCCCTTCACAACAGTTCGCCAGATGAAAAACACTCAGTAGGAAGTAAGAGTGTAAAGGTTAACTGCAGTGATCAAGGGAAGGCTTCACCAGACTAGATATAAAGGGTTTACCTCAAGAAGTAAACCCATTGGTAACAGTCAAAAACAGTACATTTGCCAAAGAAAAATCAAAGAAGAGTGCTCTGAGAGCGCAACCTCCCCCCCACCCAAGATTTGCAATTGTGTTATGTGTATCATCAGTCTTCTGCATCATATGTGCGAAGTTTCAGGGATGTCCTATGAAAAGTGTGGGAGAAGTTCATTTCACCAGCCAAGTACCTTCAGATACAGACGGACTGCACCACAACATAGTCCTCCTTTTGGGCTCGCACCTGGCGGGGGATAAAAGGCCTGTATAATTCTGGAACAGCATCCTATGGACAGATGAGACAAAGACCAACTTGTACCAGAAAGATGTGAAGAGAAGGCTGGAAATGGAAAGTAACTGCTCATGATCTGAAGCATTACACCTCTCAACCTTTTCTGCGAAGAGCTGCCGTATGTAGCCACGTGTGGCTGCCAATTGAACTGGAAGATAAATTCTGAACTGTATAGGGCTGTATTGTATGCTTAAATTCAGCCAAATGCTTCTGGACTCATTTGTACAATGCTTTGTGGTGCGTTGGACATTGACTCGTAAGCAAACTGCAAAAGCAACCAAAGATTTTTTTCAGGCTAAAAAGTGGAATATTCTGTAATTGGCAAGTCAATCATATGACCTAAATCCAACTGTTTTTCATTTGCTAAAAGCATAAATGATGGCAAAACGCCCCAACAACTGAGCTAAAGACAGTTGCAGTGAGGGCCTGGCTGAGCATCAAGAAGGATATACCCAGCATTTGGTGATGTCTATGGGTTCTAGACTTCAGGCAGTCATTGACTGCTAAGGATGTGCCACGGAGTATTGAAAATGGCAATTTAATTTTCCAATTACTTTTGAGCCTGTAAAACTAAGGGGCTGTGCATAAAATAGGTGTACTTCCTTACATGGTTCATTGACAAAACCCTTAAATTGAGGCTGAATCTCTGCAATTCAAGCATATCTTGATTGGTTCTTTTCGAATTTGTGGTGATTTAAGAAGCTAAAACAATGAAAATTGTGTCACTGTCCAAGTATTTATGGACCTAACTGTGTTCATAATGAAAACTCAATGTTGTTAAACTCAGGCATTATCATGCATAGGTCCTCCTGACCTCAGTAATACAGGTTTTGCACTCTATTTTTTCCTTAATATTTAATAAACGTTGCTAAAAATGAAATTGCAGAACTTAATGTTGGTTCACGCGATTTCTACCAAATTTGCTAGGTTTGATTCTCTCTTGACAAACATTGTTCACACCAAGTTTTGAGTTCTTTCAGCATTTGTGATCTGTAGGGTAATTATGAGAATATGTATATGATAATAAAGTATTAATTGATCATTCATATTGATATTACTAGTAGTTTTCCATTTTTCTCCCAAATCTCTAAGTTTTGTCATCTCATCATAAGCAAGGTCCTAATCAAATTTGAAATTGATTGGAGAAAAAATTATTAGCCCTGTTGCATTTATGAGATAAAGAGAGATCTTTTAATTACTGTGAATGTTTATTTCATTTTCTCAATTTGCAGAAAGCCTATTCACAATTGTAAACTGGCTCCACTGACAGCACAGCAGTTCAGCAAAAAAAAAAGTCAAAAACTGCCAACATGAAGTGATCTCCAATTAAACAAGCTGAAGTACATATAAATACTTAGCCATTTTAAATCTTGCATGATGAGGTGAAAACAGCCCCGCAAAGTGAAACTGTCCCCTCCAGTATGATGCTGACACCAATGATGCATCACCCTGCGATGACACTGCCATTATCAGGACACAGGTCTTAAGTGCATGCATGGTTTGGTCCTGAATGGTTTGTGTTCAAGACCCAGTATAGTCACAATAATATTATTGCAGCAGTTAGGCCCCTGAACAAGGTCCTTTACCCAGCATTACCATTAACGATAGTGGTCCCTCCTTGGTGTAATTGACTGGAAGTCACTTTGAATAGAAATGAAACATAGCCTTGCTAGCTGTAATTTTAGACAGGATTGAGCTCACATCTTCTTGAAAATGAAAGAGTATGCCGAGAGACGCATTATTGTTCATCTAGATTGTTTGTTTTAATACCTGCCAGGCTGGTTCTGCGTGCAGCGTGTGATTGTTATACTCTCATCAGGCTGTAGGTTTCCATCAGCCTGGCAGCATCCGTATTGCGTCCACCCCTGTGCGAGTGGATGAGATAAAGTACCAGATGTCTCGTACGCACTGGCATCCCACCCCGCAGTTTCTCATTGGACCAGAGAAGGTGCAAGAGCTTTTTCCTTTGCTGAATATGGACAAGGTGTGTATATGCTGCACAATTAATTCATCTTTTGTAAGTGTAAACAATACAATAAAGCAGAAATTGTACTTTATGAGCCATTCCTTGTCTTTTATCAGTTTTTGATTCTTAATCTGCTATTTTACATCATTTTATGCCATTTTCACCATCATGTTTGTTATTAAACAGGAGAGGTCAAAGATGCATGTATATATATGATTATTTTTAAATACATTTATTACATTTAGGTTAATAAAGCAGTTAAAGTTAAGGCTAAGCTTTCTTTAATATGTCAGTTTTTAGGCACTTCAGAATGTTTGTGTTCTCTGTATCCTCAATGATACCCGCAGTCATCATCATTGACTTTTTCTCTCACTCAGTTATAAAAACTAGGGTTGAGTTGGAGGTACATTTCCGTTGTTTAGAAAGCACTTTTGCCAAATGAACCCTTGATATACACTGCTGTTTGTGTTTGGGTAATAGGAAGCACCTTTAGGGAGCAAAATAGTGAAAATGAATGATATTTTTCTGGCTATTACTGCTGAAGTAAGAAGTATCTTTACTTTAATATGCACTTATTGCTTCCTAGTTCTGAGCATTCCGGGAAGAGTGAAGGTTTGTCTGACACTCTGAGCACATCTCTTGCCAAAATGTCAAAATTAATTCATACACTGAAAAAGTGATCTGGGGTTGCTTATGCGTGGAGAGAATTCCATTTAATCTAATCCAGTGAAATAAGGTTTCTGTGTTTTCTAAAAAAAAAAGTTGATTCATTAAAAGAAAAAAAAAATCAGCTGAGAAAACTTAAAGTGAAAGACAACCTTTGTCTGAAGTGCACTGCAAATGAAAGAATTGCCCCTTAGGTGTTACAAAATATGTTTTTGATCATTTTAAGGCAAAGCTTAACTACATAATAAATACTTAAACATTCGGATTGAAACACTCACTTAATCCGCCATTTTCCCTTTAATGGCGACATCAAATGGCCTATAGCTCTTTTACAGCAAGGCACAGAAAAAAAGTTCTCACTGAAGACCCAGATTGTCTGCTTTCCCCGTGCATGTTCGAACACTCAAAAGCCGAACGCATCGGCAATTTGATAAAAAAAATTGTATACCCCAACACAACAAATGCTCTGCCCAAACAAACATGACTAAGTTACTAAGTAACCTATTGCACATGCATAGTAATCTAACCATGATTCCGGCTTGGCTAATCACATAAGCGAAAACATAAATTAGTTTGCAAAATATGCTGTACTTGTGCCCTTCAGGTGCTAGCTGGGCTCTATAATCCTGGGGATGGGCACATTGACCCATACTCCCTCACCATGGCACTGGCAGCAGGGGCCCGTATGTACGGTGCCCAAATTTATAACCCTGCACCAGTCACTGCCCTCACCCCTACATCTGATGGGAAGTGGGATGTCCAGACGCCGCATGGGACCATTCGTGCCAATCGCATCGTCAATGCCACAGGTCTGTATGGGACTGCAGAAATTCAGACAAGTTGAGAGAAAAGTGATATTGGCAAGCAGATATCTAGCACTGGGCCATACCAGCGTCCGTAAAAACCAGGGCTAAAATGTGTCAGAGTGCGTAATTTACATGATCCTGTTACAGTGAGTTATTTCTACTCCATATAGCATGATTGACCAGTGGTGAGCTCGGTCACCTAAGAAGATTCCTATGGTGCCAAGCATTTTGTTAATAAATGCTAGATTATCCTCAAATATTGATAAAGCAAAGATCAGAATATTTCTGAATCTGACTGTTAGGTCACTGGAGCTAAAAGTTTTGTTCAATAATTTATTATCTTCTAAATTGACTTATGTGGTGTATGAAGTTTAATACTTATGGGTGGTTGACTCATGAATTGCAACTTTTTAATGTGCCCGCTATAGCACTGAAATGTGTATAGTTCTTGAAATGCTAACAACAGATGGCACGCCAAAAAGGGTAAGTTGATGGAAAAAATGTTTTTGTTTGCTTTGGAGTCCTAGAGAGACTGTATGTGCTTTGTGTCACAGCTGTCCTAGACTCTGGCAAATTTTATCCGCACTGCTGTAATTTGAGCTGGGGGGGAGGGTTTTAGTTTGAAAGCATGTGTGCATATGTGTGTGGCACTAGGTGTATTTTCCATGCATACATTTTGAGGGGTCAGTTATAGATTGGAGTATATCTGATTTCCCATGGAAATTGGACATTTGTGTCATTTCATACATTGACTTTGGTTGTCTAGTATTTTCTAGTCTTGCTGGCAAGACCTTTTGCACAAGACCTTTGACCACAGACAAGCACTGCAGTCACAGAGTCAGTTAGGGATTTTGTAAAAGTTCACCATCCTGGATTATACCAGTTGTGGGTGGTTTTGTCAGCAAACATGACATTTTGTTGTTTGTCAGGCAAAGTACAACAATATGCCCCACTCATGCAGCTGAACATCAGAATATTGTGATGGGTCAAGTACCTAAAAGCACCATGATGTGGCATATGATTAACTACTGTCTACAAGTCCTCACCTAAAGTTTCTGTAGTTATCCTTGGCTTCCAGCCTTTGTCATATGCACCACTGTATGTTTTGTTTAATTAATTTAAGACAGTGCTAGAAGTACTTAAGTACTTCTAGCACTGTCTTAAATTAATTAAACAAAACATACAATGGCGCATATGATAAAGGCTGGAGGCCAAGGATGGCACAAAATGTCAATTTTGAGAAAATTGTAGCAGTGGACATAGGTAAATATAAAAATGTTTTCCCATCCTTATCTCACAGCATGTGAAAATGAGACTGAAGTACTTTTAGCACTAGGCTCTTCAATTTAATGTATTCAATGAGTGGAGAGTGTATGTGAGATTGCCTCCAAAACCATAAATGCAGAATGTGAACGAATTTTTTTTTTCCTTATTTTGGGCTATGATTCAGTAATTATCACTGTAAGATAGTTATAAATGGAATTATGCTAATTTTTGAGCGTAATTTTTTTGTGCTTCAAGTCAAGCTATATAAAAACAAATTTTAGCAAAAAATATTTTGGAAGCTTTTATGAAAAGGCTGACTTATTTAACATTGTAACATAGACATTGCTTGAGTAAATAAGTTACCAGATTAAGTTTTTGACTTCAATCATGTTTTATTTAACTCTGCATGTGTACAAGTTCCAGATGACAACATTTTTTTTTTTACTTAGCCTGACATGGCTGGGGAGCACTTTAAATGGCAAATAATTCAAGAAAGCATGCCTGGTTTTTGTCCTCATCTGACATCTGCCCTGAAACACAGCTAACGCAGCTAAAACTGTTATATGGGCGGCATGGTGGCGCAGTGGTTAGCACTGCTGCAACACAGCAAGAAGGTTGTGGGTTTGACTCCGGCCTGGGGCCTTTCTGTGTGGAGTTTGCATGTCCTCCCTGTGTTCCCATGGGTTTCCTTTGGGTACTCTGGTTTCCCCCACCCAGAAAAAAACATGCATTATAGGAATACTCCCTACCAGTACCCCTGACCAAGGAACTGGCTTTAGAACTGGAGTTGGTCCCTGGGCGCTGCTCTGTGGCTGCCCACTGCTCCTAACCAAAGGATGGGTTAAATGTGGAGGACTAAGTACCCCACTGGGTTCAATAAAGTGTATCTTTTTTTTTTTTTTTTTTTTTTTTTTTAATTTGGCCTCTACAATCCCACCCGAATCTGGAATGCCCAATTTGAGAACTATGTACATGGCCTGCCCGTGTACGACCCCATGTTGCCAATTCGGGGGAGTGAAGACAGGTCGCAACTCTCCTGGGAAGTACGCGCCTGTCAGCCACTGCTTCTTTACACTCATAGGTTGAAACTTCACAAGTTCAGAACGAGGGCGGAGGATACCCGAACATGAGGAAGCTTAGAATCTCACTGACGAGCGCCCGGCCGGCCAACAGGAGGCGCTTGAGCAACGAACAAAGCAACTATTCCCAGTCCCTTCCCAATTTGTTTTCCCTGCAGCACGAAACCAATTGTGCGCTGCTCTGAAAAAGCTGCTGGCCACTGCTGGCTGGAACAACCGGGGATCGAACAGGTGCCGTTATAGTCACTACTGC
Source organism: Gymnothorax javanicus (assembly GCA_029692085.1). Lineage (NCBI taxonomy): Eukaryota > Metazoa > Chordata > Actinopteri > Anguilliformes > Muraenidae > Gymnothorax > Gymnothorax javanicus. The sequence goes on along the minus strand of CM056194.1, from coordinate 160,767,869 downwards.
TCCGCAATGCGGCATCTTATCTGGATGAGCTAACCCAGCAGCCGATAAAGTGCGTCTTATCTCACCAATATTATCCTATACCTTGATGACTTTGTTATGTGTACAACCCCTGGCAAAAATTATGGAATCACACAGAGAGAATGTTTATCCGGTTTTTTTACTGCATAGCTAGTGAACAAATTGCAGATATGACTCAAAACAATTTTTATTAATTAGATTAACATTCAGCGTTCATGAAACACTTCTCCAAAATCAGATTAAATTATTTTAATTAATGGCATATTTTTTTTCATGATCAAGTAGAGGAAAAAAAATTCTGGCATCACTGATAAAAAGAAAACACAGGGGTACACCACGGAAAATGTCGAAGCATCAGGACAGAAAAGTCAAGGCAATGTGCCTTGAAAATAGAAAGTGCTCAACAAAACAAATGTAAAACAAATGGGCAGGGACAGGAGTCAATTTTTGTGACAGAACTGGAGGAATTCAGCTGAATAAAATGGGGTTTAAATATAAAAAAGCCAAATGAAAACCAGCACTAACACCTAAACAGAAGAAAGCGAGGTTACAGTGGGCTAAAGAGAAGCAATCGTGGAGTGCGGGTGACTGGATGAAAGTGATATTCGATGATGAGTCACAAATCTGCATCGCCAAGGTGATGATGCTGGAACTGACTGTATGTCTGTTGTCGTTCCGATTAAACATAAAGACAGCTGCTTGAACTAGCAAATTTCCCATTAATTTATGATATGGGGTTGCATGTCAGGTAAAGGACCTGGGGTAATGGCAATCATTACCTCAACAGTCAATGCGTAGGCGTTCATTGAAGTTTTGGACAATTTTCTGATTCCATCATTACAAAATAGGGTTGGTCATTTCTAGGATGACAGTGCGTCTTGCCGCAGAGCAAAGAGTTAAAAGCTTTTCTGCAGTAAAGGCATATCAACTCAATAACATGGCCAGCAAACAGCCCAGATCTCAATCCAGTTGAAAATTAAAAAAAAAAAAGGTCCATGACAGATCCTGCGCAGCTGATCTGTCAACCGTTATGAGAAAGTTTGAACCAGATTGATGGAGAATACTGTTTTCATTAGTGAAGTCCTTGCCTCAAAGAATTCAAGCTGTTACAAAAGCCTGAGGAGGAGCAGTGAAGTACTGATTCAGATTTTTTTTTAAATTTTAGAATTTTCTCAACATTGGGGGATTCCACAGTTTTTTTCCCTCTACTTGATGATGAAAAAATGCCGTTAATTAAAATAATTCAATTTGATTGAGATGTTTCATGAAGCCTGAATGTTTATTTGCTATGAAATAAAAATACTGGATTAACATCCTGTATATGTGGTGATAATGTAATTTTTGCCAGGTTTTGCCAGCTTCTGGTAACATACTCTGTATGTCCTACAAATACATTTTAGCTGTTTGCACTGATTGATTCTGCATTGGATTGCTACTGCCGTGAACTTTCTTTGGTTTTGAGAAGTCTGTTGATATTGTTACCTTCTCACAGATAAAGCCTTGAGGAAAGGCAGGTATTCTGCTTCACAATGAGGAAAAAACCCAATGACTGAACACGTACTGTTTATGCTGGCTAATATCAGTTGGGTGGTCTTGGCCTATAATGCATCCAATGCTGTGTCCGTACTGCACAGATTATGCTGTGTAACATTAGTTTTCACGCAAACTTTACAGTGTACTATTGAATGGTAATATAGTTTTTGCCTTTAAAAATATAGTACTTTCAGTATTTTTGTGCAAAATTGCCAGCATAGCTGCTTGTGAGGAATTTTGTCTGCGCTTTCCATGAAAGGAGCAATTGACTGTCCAAAAACTGCACTAGTTTCCAAGAACTATAATTTGCCCTACATTCATTGGCTGTACTCTAAGGAGGGCCAGCGATGGCTGTCTATTTGCGCATTGGCTTCATAGAATTTCCGGCTAATGTGTCTCCAGTGTCTGCATAAATAGATTATCTATGTAAAAGGATCTTGAGGTGCTTATGAGGGAACGTTAGTGTGCCGCTATCTTAGCAAAGGTCTTCCTGCAGTTTTCTGCAGACTGCAGCTGTTCCTGACCTGCTATTAGGCCAGCAGCTGTAAACTAGGCTAAAGCCATATTGGCTCCAGGTCCTCTCCTTCTAATCCTCACTGTTTCCTGAGCTGTCAAGTAATTTGATTTGAAGGCCAGTCATGATCCAGTCGAAGGTCAAGGGTCACAAAACCTGTCTTGACTCTTCTGCCCAGAATTTCTGTGGGTGAACCCCCCCGAGACTCTGTGAGTTTGCCTGGCATCCCTTGCATCTTCCACGGTCATTTTCTTCTGGGTGTCTTCTATTTTTAAACCCAAGTCTCTTAAATTCAGTCTGGTGTTTCGTGTCGAATGTTATGTCATCATCTTGTTTCACTGGGACCTAAAAACCTTGAAAATGTAGGGTAGTTTATTTTTTGGCGTTGAGCTTTTGAATTGCAATTGGATAGGCCAGGGCTGCCCAATTCAGTACCGGGAGACCTATCATCCTGCAGGTTTTTTCATTTTAATTTGGTTTGTTGCAACTTAGCTCAAAAGCCACAACTAGAAGACAGAGCAAGGGCTGTAACAAAAGTAATGAGCAACACGATGAGATGTAACTGTTGAATGAAGTCTGCTTTGTTTGGGTTAGAGTGCAATGACTCATCAGATTTGTCTAAATTTTCCTCTATGCCTTACTGAAAAATGATAATGACGTAATATTTAGCTTGGCTAAATAAACACTGTCAAAAGTTGACCTGAATGACAGGGTCACAGAAGGCCAACTGTGGGAGGGGGGAGCAGTCCAGGCGGTTTTGTCGAAGGATACATATTGAGGCAGGAAAAAATTTACCTTCACTGTCACTCTATTCATAATGATACATATAATGTGATTGCAAACCAGCTTACCTGATCATAAAAATATCGGCTTTCCATTATAGAGCGCTGAGGTGACTATGTCACTGCTGCTCACTTTCTGATGTCGGAAGTAAAATCCCTGTAGAAAATTATAATGGGCTGTGGACCAGTGGCGGCTGGTGAACTGGCGATAGGGGAGGCTCAAACCCATCCCTTGAAAATAACGATTGGTCATGACCTGTTTTCAATCATTCATTTAAATTACCATTATAAAAGCTTCGAAAACTCTCAACATTACCAGGTGTGGTCAGTTTTCATTAAACTACATTCATTAACGTACACCTGTCAACTCTCACATTCGCGTGAGTTTTAGTGGTATATTTGCGTTCCCCTGCTGTAGTCAGCAATTATTCAGTCCACGCATATGTAAGAGATTCTCGCACGGAATTGAATCCTTGTGCATGGAGGTTTATCAGTTTCACCTGCGTTATGACTCGGGACTTCTCGTGCTTCTCTTAACTCAGGGGTTGGAACCAATGCATGTGTTTCATTATCGTTTAAATAGTTTAAATGAAATAAGATCATTTGAAACATCTTTATGCAATTATGTTGAGAGTTTTTGGAGTTTCTGTAATGGTAATTTAAATGAATGATTGAAAACAGGTCGTGACCAATCATTCTTTTTAAGGGATTGTTTGAGCCTCCCCTGTTGCCAGCTCACGGGCCGCCACTGGTGTGGACACCTTCCATCATCACTCAAATTAGGATTAATTTTGTGAGCCAGTTTACTCCGAGATTAGCACATGGAGTGATCACATCAAATTTGTAGTTTATTTTCAAAAATGTAATGCTTTTGCATCTGTAGTCCGGTTTGTAGTCCATTTTTGTGACTTACATATCCACTACACAATGCAATTAACAAACACAATGCATGCAATTAACTTGTGATTTGTTTCTGGCCAATCAGGTTCTACAGTATCAGCAAATGTTCACAACCGTAATTTGACAGATGCTGATCAGTGAATTAAATTGCCATTGATTATCTCCGGAAAACAATAGTACCTGCTATCAAGCCAAGTTATCACAACGCTTGCCACTAATGGCTAACTTACATGTGATGTATAGAAATCAATATAGAACAGTGAATAGGCTAGTGATGAGTATGCTACTTAAGTAGTGTTAGGTCAGGGAGAACAGCAGTTTTGATTATTTTGCTAGCATTTTTATGCTTATATATAACTATTCAAGCTGGGAAATTAGCTTGATAGCAAGTTTGCTGGCTTAGCTAGTTACATTTAGAGCATATAAATCAATACAGAAGAGTGAATAGTGATTAATTCACTACCTAGCTAGCGCTGAACACTGTTTTATGATTATTTTGCTAGGATTTACGTATCTGCACGGAATATAACTACCTAAGCCAGCAAAGCTTGCTAGTTAGTTGGACAACAAGTTGAGATTATTTAGCTAGCTGACTAGCATTAACATGCACCAAATATAACTACATAAGCCAAGCTAGCTCATTTGCTGGCTTAGCTACCTATATTTCGTGCTTATAAATCAATAGAGACTAGTGAATAGTGGTTATTTCATTATGTACCTAGTGTTAGATCACTAAGTAATGATTATTTAGCGTTGTAGCTTGCCCAGGTCAGTAACATATCAATGAAACTGATTAGTGCCTTAGAGAGATACCTAGTTTTTATGCTAACAAACATTGGCCAAAGATACTTTGCTATTAATTTAATTTGGCGCTAGCTACATAACTTGATATTTAGTTAAGTTACCATAACTAATTAGACCATTGAGTAGCTAAATAATTAGCTGAGTCTCACCAGGCTATATTATTAAACATGGCAAGGGGCTACTAAATGTCATAAATCTAAACTCGTTCTCTTGGGGAATCAGGAGGATCGTGGAACATGTAGCTTTTACACTATGAAGAGGATTAACATGTCGGCAAAAAATTTAAATGATTTAAAGGTGCACTATGCAAGTTTGTTTGACATCACTTCTGTTGACATTCGAAGTCAAACAAAACAGAGGTAGCTCGCCCCTCCCTCCCATAGTTCCCTCCCTCCCATTTTTCCGTAACTGTCATGAACTAACCCCCACCCCCCTCCTCCCAACACTCTTGTCGGTGATTGGCTGGAACATGGTTTGCTTTGTGTTTGTTTGCAGTTTGTGACACCTGTGCAGTCTCCAGAGCCCGGGTCTTTTTTACAGTGAATTCAGGGGCAGGCAGCTGGCGGATCGTGGCGAGATGTTGGCGAATTGAGACAAAAATATAGTGCAGAAAACAAACAAACTTGCATAGTGCACCTTTAAATCAAGGAGTGTAGTTATTGGAAATGTGATGAAAAATCTTGGAATTGGTGGAGGTTTGAAGACAATGGGAGGTACTTCAGAAGTGAATTTTAAAAAAAAGGTCTGTGGATAAAATGAATGTGAACTTTTACTTTCGACACCATGGCAAATGGTATTTGAATTTTTAATGAGAGTAGATTCTAAGGTCAAATGAGCGTGAAATGGAGCTCTTTGGCAATAAATGCTAGAGGTGGGTCTGAATGACAGCCGATCTGCAAAGAATCTCATCCCCGCTGTGAATTATGGTGGTGGATCTTTGATGTTGTGAGGCTGTTTTTCTTCCAAAGGCCCTTGATATGTTGCTAGGATTCATGATATCATGGATTCCATCAAATACCAGCAGATAATAAATGAAAATCTGACTTCCTCTGCCGTACAGCTTCAATTTGGCTTATTAGATCTTCCAACAATACAATCATTCAAAGCATGTATCAAAAGAAACACAAAAATGGTTCATTAGCCACGGAATAAAGGTTTTGCCATGGCCATCCCACTCTCCTGACCCATATCTAATTGGAAGTTTGTGTAGCAAGCTGAAGCATGGAGTCCATATGCTGTAGTCCAGAGCAGGAATCAAGTGCGAAGAGAAACGTGCAATACAACTTGTTACTTATTGGCAGCAGTACGGCAGTGACGGGGACAGAACTCCGGGGAGGATGGGTAGGGACAGAGCCCCAGAGAGAATGCAAAGCAGTTCAGCACTAGTGTAATAGGCAATACTTGGCTGCTGTCGCTGGCCAGTGGCTTCTGGTGTGCTGCCAGCACTTGGCTGCCCATGAAGAGGAGGGTTTTTGCTTGAGAGGAACTTGATCCCATTCCTGGACCCGGATCAAGATTGGAAGCTTGTTTCTAACCAACTTGATAAAGAGAGCAGACTTGCAGCGATTACCAAGAACACAGTCCCACTCCTGCACCCTAATTAAAACCGGAGGCTTGTTCTTGAAAACTGGAATGGAAGAGCAGGATTGTGTTAAGATAACTTGAAATCAGTCCCAATCCTGGACCCTGAGTAGGATTGGAAGCTGGTTTGAATTAACTAATGACAGTAAAGATTTCTGAGAGACTTTGGCTGTCACTAAAATACTGGTTGCATTAGACGGAGACGAAGAAGTTTTACGAACATACAGTGAGCTCCAAAATTACTTTTAATGACTTTTGTCATTAAACAAGAGTGCCTGTATTAGAGGAGTGCACTGTATACTACGGAGGTATTGTTTTCTATTCAAGACCTTTTAATGGGCCTTTTCATCATGTTGTTTACTGATAAATTGTTGAGGAGTGTTCTAAAAGAAGAAGGTCAGATACCTCCTGCTATCACTCAGCTGAGTGGAGTGTCTCACTGGGGAAGTCTTGTATGACAATAGGATACAGTTAATAGGGAGGATGGAATGTTCTGTAAAACCTGTATTTTTTGTATTTTCTTTTTCCCATATTTTCTGTATAGTTGCATATTCCCACATTCTGTGCCAGAAACCTATTTTCCTTTACCCCTCTTGCATTTGCTTCAGAGTGGACAGCACTGTGAATAATGAAAGTTTAGCTTGTTACTGATGTAAAATACTAATTTTAAGAAAAAAAAACCTAATCAAAAGCACTTTTTCACTTAAGATTTTGATGCAAAATTTGATCTTGGCTGAATGAAGTTTGTGGGTTGTGAATATCCAAAAATTGGTTTGTTTTCAATTATATATCCTTTAAATTAGTAGAAGGTGGAGAGCATTGTTTCAACCTCATATGAATCATGAATTATTCAAGAATTTTTGGGAATGAGCCAAAGATACCAAGATGCCTGAGTGTGGATGCAAGGGGAAGAGCCTTTGGAAACCTTTCTTGCTGCTTGCCCCTTGCTAAGTATGGGTGAAAATTTGGCCAAATTTGAATTATATTGAATGGTACAGGGTAGCTTTTGGTCTCTGGTTGATTTGTCTACTGGCCAAAACAAAGAACATTGTATAAGCAAAACATCAAATGCCAAGTGTTGGAGCTTGCTTCAGATTTTAAGATGATTCACTTGCATGATTATGAAGTCATAACTGGTCCAGTACAAAATCTTCTGTGTTGCGGTGCAGACCAGGAATCAAGTGCAGAGGCAGAGTCTGATCCAACTGGCAGTTCACAGCTTATACAGTAGCTAGGGGACGGAACCCCTGAGGAGGAGGTGGGGACGGAGCCTCGGCATAAGATAGCACAGTTCAGCACAGATGTTGTTGGCGAAGCTGAGCTGTCAATCACCAGCCTGTGGCTTCCAGGATTGCAGCCAGGTGGATTGCACTCTCTGCCAGCACCGAGCTGTAACACTGGAGGATGGAGTAGCTTTAGGGGGATTTGGTTCCAAACCTGACAACCGTAGAATTATTGCAAGCTTGTTTCTAACATACTGGACAGAGGGATCAGACTTGGAGGGGTTAAGAAGAACACGTTCCCAATCCTGGACCCTGATTAGGCTTGGGTGCTTGCTCTTATTAAACTGGACTGACAAACTGACTTGAGCTGGGTTAATTTGATCATGGTCCCAATCCTGGACCTTGATTAGGCTTGGAAGCTTCTTTGAGTTAACTGAGTAAACAGGAAAGCTACCGGGAATAGCTGTCATTAAAGCACACGGTGTTCTTAGCAAAAACTAAGAATTTCTACTTCGAATACTGACTAGTTCTAAGCACAAAAGGCAAATTACAATCCGGCAAACTGCAACACAGAGTAGAGGGCTTAAACACCCATCGCATGGTTATTAGAGAATAACCATGAAACGAGACACAGCTGGGGATAGGCAAACATGCAAGACTTAACCCAATCAAAGGAGACATAGTTCTTATAGATATGCAAGTTGCTGAATAGGAAGGGACACAAAATTCACACTTTTGGGGAGAAACAGGCCACAGCCAATAAGCTGAAGTGTATTTTGTACTCTGGCCAGGTTTCTTGTGTTGCCAGATAAATTCTTCCCTGGAAGGATATGTATTTGGATAGTTTTTTTGCAAATATAATATAAAGAAATTGACAAGATTAATAATTAGATATTTTATCCAGACGGTGCAAGTTTTAACATGAAAATATAGCATTGGAAGTTACTATGTATGCTTTCCCTGAGTATGTCATTGACCCAGTGGAGTGAAACTCATTGGAAATTGAGATGGGTGGACTTCAGATTTATTTACTGCTGGGTAAAAATAGCTTTCCTCAACAACTGTCAGAACTAAAATCTGTCGCAGTGGTTACAACTGGTTCTCACAGGCTGTAGCTTGTCTCAACAGCAAATTTGTTGTCCTCAGTCTAGAATTCATGTTTGACCAACTTTTTATCCAAAAAAAAAAGTTGCCTTGCCAGTAACAGAGGCAGACAGCATTTCAGAAAAGATATCATAAATGACTGCCTCTGTCTTTTTAAAACTTGCTTTTCACATACTCTTGCTGATAAAATATTTATCATTTTAAGCATAAATAAGGTCATGAATACCATTGGTTTGATACTGCAAATCTTGGCTCCAATACAAAACAAATGCAGTTTAAAATGCAGTTTAAACTAAGTAGTCTTTAACAATCTTGTGAGGAATTTACCCTATCAAGCATCTGTATCAAATGTTCCTCTGACATGTAACAATCACTTTCAGCATTTAACTCTTCCATTAATGTTTCTGAAGTGCATATATACAATACCATTGTCTACAATACCATCTAAAGTGTCTCTGAATGCAGACTGAAATCTTGCTTTAAGAAGAATATTGTGGTTCAAAATAGAAGGCATTAAAACATGGCCAAGTGGTGGACTCATTACTCACTCCAAACCAACAAAGACTTCAAATTGTTCCACTCACCAAGGTATAATGCTGCACAGTGAATGCTGTTCTGGTTGATATGCACACCGCTTAGCAATTTCTGCTCAAGTTTCTGTCACCTTCTATTGTTTTGTGTATTGTTATGGCTAATACTCAAAAATCTTAAACTATCTAATAAAAGTGAGACCTTGTGAGTGAATTATCTTTTTTTTTTTTATTCACACAGAAAGTAGTGTGTGTGATCAAGCAAATCTCAGGACTGCAAAGCATGAGTTACTGTAGCTTGCACGTAAGGACTTGGTACAAGCCAACGGAAAATGCTGATCCACATTAGGCAAGGATCAAATGGTATTAGGTGAAAGTTGAACTAGTTTACCGTACAGTGGAACACTCTTGACTCAAAAGAGATGGCTGACTTTAGCAGGGTGTAATGTGTCCTGCTGATAGTGTCCCCTAGAGCAGTGGTTCCCTAAATTGGGAGTTGCTAATTTTGTTCAATTGAGCTATTCTTGATTATTGGTATTGACCATTTTAAGCCACATTATGTCATAAATAACTATGCATGCCCTGAAGAACTCCAAATTCAAATTGTTGTTATGATTCAGACCAGGAATCAAGTGCGGAGACAGAGTACAGTCCAAAAGTAAGGTTTATTGATAGGGTTCCGTCGCAGTATTACCGCATTACTGACGAAGAAGGAGCAATTCAGTTCAGATATGGTGGGCAAAGCAGGCCGAAGCCGATCTCTGGCCAGCGGCTTTTGGGATGACTGGCAGGTGGAGTACACACTTCACCTGAGCTGAACTGTCCACAATGAGGATGGAGTTGCTTGAGGAGAACTTAGTTCCAATCCTGATGACCTTAGAATGATTGTGAAGTTGTTCCGGACAAACTGGATGGAAGAATAGACTGGGGCAAGGTTAATAAGATCGCAGTCCCAATACTGGACCCTGAATTAGGCTTGGGAGCTTGTTCCTGTTGAACTGGACAAAGGAGCTGGCTGGAACTGGGTTCAGTTGAACGCAATCCCAATCTTGGACCCTGAGTTGGCTTGGGAGCTTGCTCGAAAAACTAAGTAAAGAGGAAGGCTTCCATAAATTACTATCATTAAAGGTTACGTTTCATTTAATAAAGACAAAGAGTTTTTACTTGGAATATTGGATGGTTCTAAACACGAATATCGAATTACAATCCAGTAGCTTGCAACTCAAACCAAGGGGTTTAAATACATGTCCCAGGCAGATCAGGAAGTAACTATGAAATCAAACACAGCCAGGGAGGTGAACGTAAACCAATCAAACGAGACGTACTTCTAATAGACATGCAAGTCGCTGAATGGGAGGAGGAACAGAACGTATTCACACGAGGGGTTGTGACAATTGTACTACATTGTAAATGACTGTTTATCATATAAAACGGGGTAAAATTGTGTCTCCAAACTGATGAATCAGTTGGCCTCTGATTTTTTAAAATATTACAATCATAAAATCTGATTTCAACATTCCTTATGCATTGAGGAGGAAGTTATTTACGGGGTTGGCTTTTTAATTTGTCCATGTAGTGCCACCACTTTGCCAAATTTAACATTTTCAAATGAAATAACTCAAAGTGTTGACGGGAAACATGTCACAGCTCTTGTGATTGTTTCTGATGCATAAACAAGGGCTGTTATTGTATGTATGTAAATTTTATTAGGAAAAACCCCTTGAGATGTATCATCTCGTTTTCGAGGGGGTCCTACAATCCACACCAAATACATCAAATACACCAATCCAATAAAGACCTTAAATAACAAAGCCAAAAGCAACAATTCACAAGTCAACTAACACAATACAACAAAAACACATAACACTAAACATAATACATTAAACATTTAACAACACGACCTTCACATCTATTTTATGCACATGGTTGTTAAATAATGAACAGATATTGATGTATGTCACCCAATGACATTTGCTTTGGTGCCACCACCAAGCCAAACTTTTACTTTATAGAAATTGCAATAACTGGAACAGTTTTTATGGGCATCATGTGAAATCTGCTTTCTACTTTCGTGGTTCTTAAATGAGGAAGTCATTGATTGCGGTGACTGTGTAATGTCTCCTGTAGTGCTCCACTCGGCCAAATTTAACATTTCCAAGTGCAATAACTCTGATAGCTTTCATGGGAGTCATGTCAAACCAGGGATTATTCCTGGTGTATGCATAGAGGTGATCTTGGTGTTCCCATGACCTTCCCTGTAGCATCACCATCAGTCCAAAATTTTCTTTTTTTAAAAATGCAATAACTAAAGCAGTTTTTATGTCAAACTTTTCAAATTTGCTGCCAAAATTGTTAGGGCATAGAGGAGGACCGTTATTGATTTTTATCCCCCGCCGCGCATTTAGCGCGAAGCGGGGGATATAGCATTGGGCTCCGTCCGTCCGTCCGTCACGTCCGTCCGTACGAACACATATCGTACGGACGGAGGGGGATATTGCCATGTTAGTGGCAAACACTTGTTATGAATGCATTACTTTTACTGTAGTGCCACCATTAGGTGAAACTACATTTCCAAATGCAGTCAGTCAAACTGTTTTAATGGGACTCATATCAAATTTGCAGTGAATGGTTTAGTGCATGGGAGAGCAGTCCTATTGTTCTGCTGGTACTCTACTCTAACTGTTCCTTTACGGCCACCATTTGGCAAAACCTAACTTTTCTCAAATATGCAATAAGTCAAACAGTACTTAGGGGAATTGATACATTTTGCTGTGAACATTCCTGGAGCCTAGCATATTTTTTCCAGTTGATTCTCTGGACCCTGTACCCTTTACTGTAGCACCACCACCAATAGGCCAAACTGTGAATTTGCCTATGAGGAGAATGCTGTCATTTCAGGTATATATCCTGCTGCTGTCCAATGGCAGCATTGGGCTGCATTATCTTCAATTTTATGATTACTTTGTTCATCTTGCTGGTTTAAATTCCCTGTTATGTGTCATGTTTTATGTCCACCCAAAATTAACTATTAAATTGTATATCTCACACCATTTCATAACATAAGCTAATGCATTTTTCATGATTTTACAAAGGTGAGCTTATTATAAACTGAGTAGGTGCAGGCTTTTCAAACCAGAAAATGTATAACAAAGGAGGCTGATCTGGAGCTAGTAATTACAAGTAATGGCAAATAAATTAATGAATGGCGCTAGCGACTCACACCTCCTGTATGAGCAATCTCTCTTAACATTTTCTTTAAACACTTGCATGTCGGCCGGCTCAGGGGAGATAGTTCACCCAGGAGTATATGCTTTTAGGTTTTTGTGGTGCCTTGCCCTGAAATATGGAGTAAATTGTATGCAGCGACATGCAGTGTATAAAAAGCCTAGTGATTAATGACAAATTTGCTTGTTAAATTTCTAATTCTCTACCCCTATCATTAGGCTTCTGGGCCCGGGAAGTTGGGAACATGATTGGCTTTGATCACCCCACCATCCCTGTCCATCATCAGTATGTGGTGACATCAACAATTCCAGAGGTAAAGGCTCTGAAGACTGAGTTGGCAGTTATCCGGGACCTGGAGGGCTCTTACTATCTCCGTCAGGAACGAGATGGACTGCTGTTCGGGCCATATGAGAAAGAGGAGAAAATGGTGCTGCAAGACTCGTGGGTCAGAAATGGAGTCCCTCCAGGTACAAAGTTTTGTGTTTGTTGCTGCTATTCGACCCTGTCTTACTAGGTCTTGCTTGTAAATGAGATTGTAATCTCAGTGAGACTTCCTAGTTGAAGGAGGAGACCGCACCTCAGCAAAGTATATTTCAGCGGAAAGTAGAATTCTTGAAGTGTCTAAAACGCATAGTTTTATAAATTTTAATTTGGCAATGATCCAGTGCAACACATTCTTAAACCAGCGAGTCTTCAAACTGGCCTCAATATCAGGGGGCAGACATTTTTACTTGGGGAATCTTCTGATTTTGAATTTGATCTTCAGAAACCTCACCTTTAAATGCTTAATAGCCTAAACCTCTCGCAGTTTACATCTCCCAATTAGCCACAGTTGCTCAGATTACTTGGTAAAAACCAACCACCGTCTAATTTATTTTCGATGGCATTGTTATGCATTGCACCACAAAATTATGAGGCCTGTTCTTCCGCACATAAATGATGACATAAAATATCAATATGTCTTTATTATATCTGCGCTCGTGTAGCAGCACAGATTTGTGCAAATTGGTTTGTGTGGCTCATTAAGCAATAAGCCACGAGAGTCCGTTCTATATTCTGAATGTATTCACAGCTAAAGGGCGTTGAAGGCACGTTGCACAGCTGAGTGACAATCGTAAGGATAGCAAAAATAAATGCTGCAAAGTCAGCGAAAGTTTTGGATTTTTGCATTTATACTGCCATCCTTACAATGCCATATCAATCATATAAATGTAGGCAATAGGCATTCACTTTTTCATTACCATTTCTAATTTTGGTCATGTATTGGTCTTGGTCGCTCAGTCGATAAATTGTTTGATTGTTAATCAGGCCAGCTTAAATAAAAACAGCTTGCGGGCAGCCAAGCCGTAAAGGGAGAGCTACTGAAGGCCCTCTGAACAACTCCATGGCCCGGATGAAAGGAAAGAGAATAACTGTCGTCACAAGCACTGCGGCACTGGTGTTAGATTGTACAAAGTTTTTTGGCTGCGTTCGAAATGTACACTCACACACTATATAGGGCACTGTGTAGTGAATGTTCTACATTGAAAACAATATAAAGAGAGTGAGTGAGCGAGTGGACAAGTGTGCATTCCAAACGCGGCCTTAGATTCCCCAAGTAAAAATATCTGCCCCTGATATTGACGCCGATTTGAAGACTCGCCGGTTTTAAAATGCGTCGCACTGGATCATTACCAAATTAAAATTTATAAAACTATCTACAACCCCAATTCCAAAATAGTTGGGACGAAGATTAAATTGTGAATAAAATCAAAATGCAATGACTTTCAGATCACATGAGCCAATATGTTATTTACAGTAGAACAAAGATAACATTTCAAATGTTGAAACTGAGACATTTTACATTTTTATCCACAAAATTAGCTTATTTCAAATTTTCTGGCTGCAACAGGTCTAAAAAAAGTTGGGACACAGGCAAAAAAGGGCTGAAAAAGCAATTAATATATAAGAGAATCAGCTGAAAGAACATTCAGCAAGTAAATAAGTTAACTGGCATCAGGTGTGTAACATGATTGACTATAAAAGGGAAGTCTTAGAGAGGCTGAGTCTCTCAGAAGTAAAGATGGCCAGAGGCTCTCCAACCTTTGAAGGCTTGCGTAAAAAGAATTGTGGAATACTTTAAAAACAATGTTCCTTAACGTGAAATTGCAAAGGCTTTGAAGGTCTCATCATTGACAGTGCATAACATCATCAAAAGATTCAGAGAAACTGGAAAAATCTCTGTGAGTAAGGGACAAAGCCAAAGACCTTTACTGGATGCCCGTGATCTTCGGGCCATCTGATGCCACTGCATCACTCATCGGCATGATTCTGTCATTGACATTACTAAATGGGCCCAGGAATACTTCAAGACACCACTGTCTGTAAACACAGTCTGCCGTGCCATCCACAGATGCCACTTAAAACTCTATCATGCAAAAAGGAAGCCATTGTTGTGCATGATCCAGAAGTGCTGCCCTGTTCTGTGGGCCAAGGCTCATTTAAAATGGACTGTAGCAAAGTGGCAAAGTGTCCTGTGGTCAGTTGAGTCCAAATTTGAGATTCTTGTTGAAATCATGGGCGTCGTGTCCTTTGAGCTAAAGAGGAGAAAGACCACCCCTCCTGTTATCAGCGTTCAGTTCAAAAGCCAGCATCTGTGATGGTATGGGAATGCATTAGTGCATGTGGTGTGGGACACTTGCATGTTTTAAAAAGCACCATGAACGCTGAAAGGTACATAAAGGTTTTAGAGCAACATATGCTCCGCTTTAGATGACATCTATTCTAGGGAAGGCCTTGTTTACTTTAGCAGGACAATGCAAAACCACATACTGCAGCTATTACAACAGCATGGCTTCGTAGTAGAAGAGCCTGTGTGCTGAACTGGCCTGCCTGCAGTCCTGATCTTTCACCGATTGAGAACATCTGGCGCACAATTAAACGAAAAGTTCGTCAAAGGAGACCCAAAACTCTCCAGCAGCTGGAAGACTGTAGTAAACAAGAGTGGGATCAAATTCCAATGGCTAAACTCAAGGAACTTGTCTCCTCAATGCCCAGACGCCTCCACTCCGTGTTAAAAAGAAGAGGGGATGCTACACCATGGTAAACATGTCCCTGTCCCAACTTTTTTGAGACCCGTAGCAGCCATCAAATTTGAAATGAGCTCATTTTTTTGATAAAATTGTAAAATTTCTCAGTTTCAACATTTGCTATGTTATCTATGTTCTATTGTGAATAAAATACTGGCTGATGTGATTTGAAAGTCATTGCATTTTGATTTTATTCACAATTTACACTTTGTCGCAACTATTTCGGAATTGGGGTTGTATTTAGACACTTCAAAAATTCTACTTTCTGCTGAAATACACTTTGCCGAGGTGCGGCCTCCACCTTTAAACAAAGGTTATGCTGACAAAGTCACCCCAAAAATACTAAATACAGATTGGGCCATGTGAGGGTTTGATTTGTGTTGCGAGATTAACGGCACATTAGCTTAGAATTAAGCTCCTTCTACAGTTTCAAGATATCAACACCAAACCAGTGACCTTGCTACCTTGCAATACTTGTACCATTAAATCTTATTGTAGGTTTCGGCAAAGAGCTGTTTGAGTCGGATCTGGATAGGATAATGGAACATGTTGAGCTTGCCATGGAGATGGTCCCTGTTCTGAAGACTGCTGACATCATCAACATAGTGTCTGGCCCCATCACTTACACCCCCGACCTCCTGCCAATGATGGGACCTCACCGGGGGGTCCGAAATTATTGGACGGCCATTGGCTTTGGGTATCTGCTTTTAACAGAAAACATTTGCCGATTCCAAAGTATTCGCTTGAATGTGACTGCTGCCTCAGTAGCCATAAAGCTACTATCCATTACAGAACTATGATCTTCCTTCTTCATTCTCCTCTTCCTCTTCTTCCATTTGGTACATTCTACTCCTCCTACACTTTTTAGGTGTCAGCATAAAGCTACCTGAAGAATATGTGTATAATTACAGGCCCAAAAATCGGTTAGGAAGCGGGAAATGGAGCTAGTGGATAGTTTGTCCTGTCAGCGTCTGCAAACAGCAGAATAAGAAAACAGTGCTGGGCGTGACAAAGGTGTTAGTGAAACATCCTGTGTTGGGGTTAAGCTAAAATTGATAGGATGGGATGATTTCATTTCAGCAGTCATCAGTTACATAATTTACTTTGCAGTTGTTTAACGAGTATGCTGGGTTGAACAAAAGGTAATCTGTGTTTTCATAAGCAGATTGTGAAAATCACCACATGGAAATGCTTATGATTTTTAATTCCTTGAATGTATTTGGAGGTGTGATCTGTAGAGATATTTCTAATCTTTGAACCATACTGTCCTTCAGTGGTGTAACTTACCTTTATTTGAATATTATTTATTCTAATATCACAAAGTAAATGGTAACATGGCAGGTTAGTTGAAAGAAATGGTAAACTATACTTGTTGGCAACATAAAAAGTCAATGGCCAGCTTCTAGGATGGAGAACATTTAGTTATATTTGTAAATGCAATGACTGGATGAAAGTAGCCCAATACTTTGCGAGTTAAGTGCTGGCAGCAATCTCTCACATGTTCTCTTCAAATACTACTTTCTAGTTGGGATTTGTAATTTACTCAACAATTAACATTCACATTAATCATTGCTAATAATTTTTATGAGCATATTGCCATTATTTGCCCGTATGGACAAAATTGTCAGTCTCTAGATTCAGCTTGCAATGCTGCGTAGCCTACATTTAAATTCCTCAGTTTTGCTTTTATTTGATTAAATGGTGATTGAATGCTCTATAGTAAAACCGGGAGGGACCATTGTCATTTTGTGTGACAATATGGTGATGTAAGAGTGTATATTATAAGAGATGCACAGTGATTGGTTGATGGCAGTGGATGAGTTTGTGATGCAGGTATGGAGTGATCCATGCTGGAGGGGCTGGTAAATTCCTAAGTGACTGGATCATGACCGGAGAACCTCCTTATGACCTGATTGAGTGTGACCCCAACCGCTACTCAAATTGGACCACTGTGCCCTACATGTGTGCCAAGGCCAGAGAATCCTATGGCTTCAACAATGTTGGTAAGCCTGGGGTCATTCTTTGCAAAACAGATATTAAGGCTGTTATTTTATCCAATGAGATAATGTGTGCGTCTTCTGCTCATCTATCTAAATATCAATGAATAATTAAGTTTACTCTTTTTTTTTTAATTTTTCAAAATGATTTTATGCCTCTGGGAGGTGACCATGGTAACTCATTGTGTTACAACAGGATGTGGGTGCAGCTGTATGTAATGAGGTTTATTTGATTCATTGCTTAAATTGCCTGCTCACATAGCACAACACCGTATTCCGGCAGTTTGAAACTCAAAGATGTGACACTGTATTGTGACTAAGAGCATGTGCATCTGGTGTTTTCTTGTCCTGTCTCTGTTAGTGGGGTATCCAAAGGAAGAGCGCTTTGCTGGCCGCCCCACCAGCCGCGTGAGTGGTGTGTATGACTTCCTTAAATCCAAAGGTTCTATGGGCTTCCACGCGGGCTGGGAGCAGCCACACTGGTTCTACAAACCTGGCGACGAAGTCGGATACAAGTGAGGAATGCCCTTGCAGAAATATTACTGCTTTGTGATTTTCTCTGAAAAAGTATCAAAACATATCTCTCTGCTGATACTGAGGCATATTATTCAACAGGTGCGGGTGAATTTTAAGCATGTCGGGTGAATTTAAATAATGGTAGAATCAGGTTAACCCTTGGAAAAACAAAACAGTTTCTGGCATTGTGAGTTTGATTTAGGTCAGACAGCCAAAGTGTTACGTTTAAATGTTGGCAAATGTTAATGTAAGGCCTCATCAATGGCTGAAAATTCAGCCAGGTTTTATTGTGCTAATGGAATATTGATTATTTGGAAAGGCAAGATGACAAGAGTTTGATTCCAAAAAAAAAAAAAAAAAACAGGCAAACAAGCAGCAGCCTTATATATTCGCGAAATCGTGTATTTTCATTTAAAGTCTCAACTAAAGTCAAATTTATTTAACCTTCACTATCACCAACATGGGAATCAAAACATTTAACAATGAAAGACACAAAGACCAGTTTACATAGATCCAGTCCCCTCAAGTATATCTTAGTTCAAAAAGAATCCATGCAAATCTGGGCATGGCATTTTTGCATATGCTTAGTAATCAGTTTCAACCACGTCTTGCAGTATTCATCCATTTGCACTTGATTTACCACTGTTTCAAGCCGAATATTTGTGCTTGTTTTCATACCAATGGTAGTCCACTGCTACATCAAACAGTACTAGTTATCTAGTATTTTGTATTTGATGCAATGTCTGTCAAACAGTTTAGTCATTACACTGCAGTCATTCAACTGGCATGTTTATCCAGTGCAACTTACAGTTGATTAGACTAAGGAAGGGCTGGACTGCTGGGTTGACTCACGTCAGGGCGCAACATCGCATGGCGCAGGGGCAACCACCTTGGGATCCGATCGAATGCAATCATGCCAATGCGGAGTGAGGCCAGCAGCCTTTTGATGGTAGCGCATATTTTGCTTCATGTTGCTTAGGGATATGCAACGGATACAGTTGATTTGGGTGAGCATTGTTCAGTGCATAAGTGCCAACTGCTGGCCTGCTGTGTGTTCGTCAGAATCTATCTAATCAAGCATGTGCTTGTTTCCTCCGCTGTTCTTCTGAGCTTGCGAGGTTTAAAGCTGTGAATTTAAAGACGCTGTGGCTGACAGGCATGTGTTTCAGAGGAGAACAGCTCACTGTCTGCACTCTCCTGAGATGGCAGCATGAGTCACATTCAAGCTTGCTTGTATATAGTTCGTTGATTGCACAGTCTAGATTTGGCCGGGATTGGAGAAGCCAAATTAAAAAAAAAAAAAAAAAAAAAGGATTGATGCAGGGCCAATACCCCCTCCTTAAATGTTGAGTTGAGCACCACCAGCCTTCTCAGTTCCTGTCGAAACCCTCAGCCCCTACACTATAGGCTGTGCACCAGTCATTGCACTGAAATTCTGCTTCCCAAACTAAATAACTAAGGGCTCAGGAAACCACACTTTCAAGCATATGTGGTATTTGCCTTTCTACGGCAGGTTTCTGTTGAATTATGCTGTATCCAAATAATGGTTGCCCCGAATGTCATGTTTAAAATTGTGCTGATTTCTCCCTGCTGGTTAGACCCAGCTTCAGACGCACTAACTGGTTTGAACCGGTTGGACGAGAATGCAAGCTGGTGATGGAAAAAGTGGGGGTGATCGATCTGACACCATTTGGGAAGTTCAGGGTCAGGGGAAAGGACTCAGTCAAGCTGCTTGATCGTCTGTTTGCCAACGTAGTGCCAAAGGTAGGCATTCTAACTGCTGGCTATTCACATGACATGGCAGTTATTTGTGCACAAGCACATTTCCATTTAATTTGCTTAACTGTTTTGGCCACAGCTTGAAGGAGGAGACTGCACCTCTGCAAAGTATATTTCAGCAGAAAGTAGAATTCTTGAAGTGTCTAGAACGCATAGTTTTATAAATTTTAATTTGGTAATGATCCAGTGCGACGCATTTTAAAACCGGCAAGTCTTCAAATCGGAGTCAATATCAGGGGGCAGACGTTTTTACTTGGGGAATCTAAGGCTGCGTTCAGAATGCACACTTGTTGTGAGGATTCGCTCAGGAACCAGACGCGAGAACCAAGCAATGCAGTAGATGAGGGTTTATTAGCGAGGGGGGGAAACCCCCGCAGGGCAGAAGGCAAAGGTACAAAGTCCACAATCCAAAAATCACAATCCAGTTGGGCAGAAACAGAGTCGAAAACCAGGGCAGCAAACACAGTACTCGTGGTCAGGCAAAAATAGGTTCGGTACACAGGCACAGGTTTGTCAGAGAAGCAAAGCCAAAATCCAGAGGGCGAAATCCAAACCGTTACCAGGGCAGCAAACACAAAACTCGTAGTCGGGCAAAAAAGGGTTCGAAAACAGATGCAGACAAAAGTACAAAAGAGCAGAGCCAAAAATCGTAAGTCGGGCGGTCCAGTCAGAAGATAAACACTATGAGTACAAGGCAAAAGATAGCAGCACAGGTAAACAAGAGGAAACGTTCTGACGGGGAACTGCAGTGAGAAGACAGCTTAAATACACTCAAGGGAAGTCACATGCTATGATAAGGATCAGGTGATGAGGATCAGACTAATTACAAAGGAGGGAACATGAGGGAGAACCTAATCACATGAAATTGGCAAAAGCCAAAACGCGGACAGGGATCACGAGACAACCTATGACAAAACATACAGCTCCGGTTAGGGAGTTCTAATGTGCACAGATAATGAGAGGTAGGACAGAGTGGAGCAGGTGCAGAGGATCTGCTGAATTGCAGCAAAGACTAAGTGCAGGCAAGAGGAGGAGACTAGAACAGGGCGAGTGCTGAGAGCTTGTTAATCAATTAGTAAGTGCAGCTATACAATCCCTAGTGCTCGTTAGTAAGTTAGTATTATATACAATGTTAGTTTGGGTTAGTAACTTTAACGAAAACAACAAACTGTTAGTATTGGTTAGTAATATAGAAAAGAGAGGCGAAGGAAGCAAACGAGATTGGAAGGAATGTTTGAAACCCAGAAACCCTGAAATCACCTAAGCATGTGACACGCAGGACTGGGGAGAAGCTGTAACTGAACAAGAGACCAGACAGGGGAGACAAAGTGCAATGCAGGGCATGAACAAAGACATGGACCGGAATCTAACAGAATAGTGGATTGGGAATGGCAAAAACTAAAACATGGCAAAGTACAAAAACGAAACCGAACATGGCAAAACCTAACAGACATAATCATAAACATAACAGAGAGTGGCAGAATCATAACAAACATGGCAGAATCATGACAGAACAGATTAGAATCATAACACTTGTCCACTCGCTCACTCACTCTCTATATTGTTTTCAATGTAGAACATTCACTACATAGTGCCCTATATAGTGGGTGAGTGTGCATTTCGAACGCATTATCCAATCAAACGCCAGTACCGCGATGCTTGTGGCATCAGTTATTCTCTTTTGTGATTTCAGTTGTTCTCTTTGCTTTCATCCGGGCCAGGGAGTTGTTCAGATGGCCTTCATTAAGCTTCACCCTTTATGGCTTGACTGCCCGCAAACTGTTTTTATTTAAGCTGGCCTGATTAACAATCAAACAATTTATCGACTGAGTGACCAAGACCAATACATGACCTATAATTAGAAATGATAATGAAAAGGTGAATTCCCATTGCCTACATTTATATAATTGATATGGCATTGTAAATCCAAAACTTTCGCTGACTTTGCAGCATTTATTTTCGCCGTCCTTAGGATTGTCACACAGCTGTGCAACTTTCCTTTCAGCACCCTTTAGCTGTGATAACATTCAGAATAAACAATGGATTCTCGCAGTTTCACAAACTAATTTATGCAAATCTGTGCTGCTTAACGAGCAACACAAGCACTGAAATTATAAAGACATATTGATATTTTACGTTGTCATTTATGCGCAGAAGATGACGCCTCATAATTTTGTGGTGCAATGTATAACAATGCTATCAAAAGTAAATTAGACTGTCGTCAGTTTTTACCAATTAGTCTGAGCAACTGTGGCTAATTGGGAGATGTAAATGGCGAGAGGTTTAGGTTATTCAGCATTTTTTAAAGGTGAGGTTTCAGAAGATCAAATTCAAAATCAGAAGATTCCCCAAGTCAAAATGTCTGCCCCCTGGTTTAAAAATGCATCGCACTGGATTATTATCAAATTAAAATATGCGTTGTAGACGCTTCAAGAATTCTTCTTTCCGCTGAAATATACTTTGCTGAAGTGCGGTCTCCTCCTTTAATAGCTTGCGACAAATGACTAACTAAAAAAAAAGAAAGAAAAAGAAATATATGTGTGTGGGTGCATGTGTGGATATTTGTCTGTGTAACTTATAGGATACCGTTTAGATCAGTGGTTCTCAGTTTCGGTCCTGGGCCCCCTATGTATGCTGTTTTTAGTTCCAGCCTCAACTGGAATCC
The DNA here is from genome assembly GCA_029692085.1 of Gymnothorax javanicus. NCBI lineage: Eukaryota > Metazoa > Chordata > Actinopteri > Anguilliformes > Muraenidae > Gymnothorax > Gymnothorax javanicus. The sequence goes on along the minus strand of CM056194.1, from coordinate 160,745,630 downwards.
CAGCTTTTTAACAAGGGTTCAGTTTTTCTTAATTGTACTATTTAGCGGCATTATGTCAGAAGTAGCTAGGCCCTGAAAAATTCCATTTCCACCCTGTACTGCATTGCAAATATATTAAGATTGCATGAAACGGAGTTTAAATTCTAACCAGTGAAATTAAAGAACCAATTGGCTTCTGTTCAGTAAAAGTGTGGACATGCACCCTTTCCCAAACTGTGCCCTCGCTGTGTCACTCCGTGTGAAGTCTCCCTCAAAGCAATGAAGGACACTCCTCATTCAGGTTGAGGTATACATTTTTATTTATTTATTTATTTATTTTTTGCCATTTTGGCAATTTATCCTTTCTTTAGCCAGGAAGGTCCCATTGAGATACAAGATCTCTTCTCCCAGGGAGTCCTGGTCAAGATAGCAGCATAATAGCAGCATAAATCGTTTTACACATTAACATAAAAAAGAGAGAAAGAAAAAAAATCACATTTCAGTATATACAATGCATAAAGCAGCACAGAGGTACTAGTTAAAGGAGAAACATACAGGCCATAACCAAAATATCTGTAACACACTCCATCTCAGTATCACAAATTGTGTAGAACAGCTACATGTTTCCTTCAGGGCAGTTTGTAAAAGACTTTTAGAAGAATTTAAAGAGGGGAGTTCTCCGAAGGTAAAGGTATTTTGCAACTCATTCCACGCCCAGGGAGCATAAAAGACGAAAGCAGTTTTACCAGGCTCTGATTGCACCTGGGGGACATTTAAAAGGATCTGATTTGTTGATATAGTAGAATAGTCCCCAGTATAATAGGATAAAAGGCTGGAGATATAAGTTGGCACTTTACATAACAAGGTTTTTACGATAAATAGCAACATGTGTGTTTTTTCTCCCATGGTATAGAGAGGACCAACCAAGCGATTTATATAAAATGCAATGGTGAGTGTGAGAACCTGTATTTGTCACAAAGCGTAATGCAGCATGATATGCAGAATCCAATTTTGTCAGAAGAGATGAAGCTGCATGCATGTAAATCATGTTACCATAGTCTAATACCGATGAAAATGAGCTTTGCGCAATTTTCTTTCTGGCCTCAAATGAGAAGCATTTTTACGGCGGAAAAGAAATCCTAGTTTTGACCGAATTTTTTTCCGTAGATTACTAATGTGCATAATAAATGTCATCTTATCATCAAGCCATATGCCTAAATATTTATAAGAAGTTACTCTTTCTATACATGTACCTTCCAATGTTGATAATGTAGAATCAATACTCATAGAGCGAGAACAAGTGAAGGTCATGTATTTGGTCTTTTTTGGATTGAAGACCAACTTCAATTTAAACAATGAATGCTGCAGACATCGAAAAGCATCCTGCAAGTGCTCTATGGCTTGATTCAGAGAGGGAGCTACCGTGTAAATAGTTGTGTCATCAGCATACAAGTGTAACTTAGCAGGATTTATTCCATGACCTAATTCATTTATAAAAATCTAAAATAAAATAGGGGCTAAAATAGATCCCTGAGGTACACCTTTGTTTACTGTAAGCGAGGCTGAGGAATATTTTTCGACTGAGACGCACTGCGTTCTTCCAGTTAGATAGTTCTTGAACTAATTCAAAGCCATGTCACTAAGGCCAACACAGGCAAGTCTCTGTAATAGCAGTTGGTGATCTACAGAGTCAAACGTGTTAGACAAATGCTTAATGTAACAGCCTTTTGAAATTGTGAATCCATTTGTGGTTGGAACAAAAACTGGCATGTAGAAGGGAGCTACAGGACCGTCATTGGCTTTGATCAGGGATCGCTAAATCTGGCCCTCGAATCCAAATCTGGCCTTGGTAGTCCTTCTCAACGGCCAGACTGTCTGTAAGCTGGACTCCCAGCTACAAGAAGGCTCTGGGACTGTGAGTCAATGATCCCAGGTTTAGATGATTCATTATGCTGTACTTCTGATTGCTCTCATAGTTCTCCTAAACTGTGTTGCGACTACAGTCTTACTTCAGCCTCCTTACGTCATTCCCAATGATGTAATCATGAGCTGCATATCTATCTTCTCTCAGGTTGGCCTGACCAACATCAGCCACATGCTGACACCCACAGGAAGAGTGTATGCTGAAGTCACCATTACCCAGCTGGCCCCGGGAGAGTTCCTGCTCATCACTGGCTCAGGATCTGAGCTCCATGACCTTAGGTCAGGCCCACGGGATTTTAATGTGCATAGAGCCCCATACAGTGATATGCATGTACACATGCTTGCACATATGTGTACTCACGCAAACATGTGCTGCTTCTGAGAACAAATCCTGCCCTCCGCCTACTCCGAAAGCTGGCTGTATTCCAGCATAGTTTAGTTCAAACCTAAGAACCTTTGTTATAGGCCATGGGGCATGTTGGAAAAAGAGGCCTAGAAGAGGGAGTTTATTTGACCCACCTGGAAACTACCGAAAAACACTTGTTCTTGGGTAATTGTGGGGTACTCTTATCAAAAATGCAAAGTTCCAGACAATAAACTTGCACATTAACCCCCTACAGGCGAAAAATGTTAGTTACTGCATTTTAACTGTAATTTTTCCATTGAAGCAACAGGAATGAAATGTTGTTGGTTTTCTGGTTCTTTGAGGATCTCTCTTGAGTGATGAAGGGCAAAGATATAAAAAAGATGCATTTAACCCCTTTTTGTCCAGAAATGATGTAATGTTATGACAGAGTTCATCGGATTTGCACTGCAAGTAAGTTATTAATGGCTCCTTTGAAGGCCTCACAAATATATTGATTTTGGAACAGATCAGACATGTGCTTGGGAAGAAACCCATCCAATATCTATCCTGCATGGTTGCAGGGCACTCTGTCGACCTGACACAAAGATGTTTAGGTCTAGCCACGGATGTGGCAGATGTTGGATCTTCACTAGCATCCTGAACACATGCCTGATTAAATTGTTTTTGAACCCTTTTTTCACTAGCCGCAATGCGATTCTTATCAGTGAACCTTTTGTAGCACTGAGGATGAAAACCATAACCCCGGATAAGCATACACTGCATACATGCCCAAGAATCAGTGGCAGATGTACACCCAGCATCACTATTGTTTGTTCCATTGTTTGTACTAGTGCAGACATGATCTCCTGCCCTCATTTTCAAGATAACCTATCAAATCCTTGGCAACATCACACTGAACTCCATCTAGGCCTTTCCATCTGCTAGCACTCTCTGTTATTTTGATTAATGTTGTCTCAGTTTGTGAGGAAATTTGGCCTTTCTCATCAGACACAACATGAATACAGCAGCTGTCGGCTGGCATGATTGGGAATACCAGTGGTGGTCCGTCGGCAGTAACAAAGCCTTCAGAAACCTCGCCTTTCAATGCTTAATAACCTAAACCTGTCACAGTTTACTTTTCCCGATTAGCAACAGTTGCTCAGACTACAACTGTAATTGGTAGAACCGACGACAGTCTAATTTACTTTTGATAGCATTGTTATACATTTCTCCACTAAATTATAAGGCGTCTTCTTCCGCACATAAATGACTACGTAAAATATCAATATGTCTTTATAATTTTTGCGCTCCTGTAGCTCGTGAAACAGCACAGATTTGCGTAAATTAGTGTACGAGGCTCATTCACTGATCCGTATAGAATAACTGGATAGCTGAAGCAATAGTCAACTGTGCTGGAAGGTTTAAACAACTGAGCGGCCATATTGGTATGCCCAGTAGTAATAACCCATTACATTGAATCATATGGCTGGGCTGACCCTGAGTGTACCTTTTCAGCGCAGCAAACATTTATCAGGTTATTTGGCAAGACAATTCATGGGGTGTAGTTATGATGGATATATTGTGATTAATATGTTAACGTTAAATGGCTATTATCCATTAGCCAAGTTGGTTGTCTCTAGAATAGCCTAACGTTACTTCAGATTAGTAACCCTTTGCGTTAGCTTAATTTATCCTCAAGGATTTACGACTGCATCGGAAATTATCAATGAGATCCATGTCACATGCCATAACTTTTTAAAGCCAGCATCATTGATTCGCGACGCTATTTACAAAGCTATTGTTCAGGCTCCTAGCCATAAGCTTACATAGCTAACACCCATCACAACGCGAGGGTAGCACTGACCCTGCATCCATTTCATATTTATATGAGGTAAATTAATGGTACCCACTGAAGTGTCAGTGCAGCTGAAGTACAAATATCAAACTGTCTTGCTTAAAGAAAAAAAACTCATTTCTTTCATCTCGTGATTTTATTCAACATCGAAACAATATTGCTGCTACCCATATTAAGATCATTTAAATCCTTCTGGTGCGACAAAAAGGATGATTAGGCCTCACGGTTTCCAACCTCTTGAAGGTTGTTAATCTTGTCAGATATTAAAAAATGAGAATAGTTCTAGTAACAAAAGCACATTCTCCTTTGAAGAAAGATATGTTTTATACAACACCGTTTCAAGTGTTGAAGTTATGTTTCATTACATTCATTTTCTAACCATTACCTTTTGAAAAGTTGAAGACACGCCATATTATGCCCTATAATCATGCGTCTCCGCAATACTTGTGAACATGCTGCAGAGCAAATTAGGGCTGTAGATGGGGTTATTTGCTCATTTATAGAAAGCTAAACTTCCACTGATGGGAGTGCTTGGGAGAGAGGCATGCTGCTTCCCTATGAGCGATACGTTTAACAGTGAACGTCGCTATTTTAAAGTTAAGGGATAAAAAAAAAGACATGCAGAGAAAAAAGCGACCTTACGCCATACATGGATAGCATTTTTTTCTGCATAGCTAGTTACGGATTAATACCAGTACTTTGCGTGTGATCGTGAATATATTGATGTTTTGAAAGCGCACCCCGTCCATTGGCTAACAGATGCTCGAACGCTAGGCTAACATTGGGCATACCAGTATAGCTGCATGGTTACTTCAAAATTATTATGTCATCAGCTATCCAGTTATTCTATACAAATCAGTGGGCTCATTAAGCAATAAGCCACGAGAATCCGTACTATATTCTGAATGTAGTCACTGCTTATATGCGTTGTTAGGTTCGATGCACAGCTGACTGATGGCAAAAATAAATGCTGCGAAGTCAGCGAAAGTTTTAGATTTTTTGTATTTATAATGCCATCCTTACAATGCCATATCAATTATATAAATGTAGGCCATAGCCATTCATTTTTCATTATCATTTCTTATTATGGATCATGAATTGGTCTTGGTCGTTCAGTCAGTAAATTGTTTGATTGTTAATTAGGCAAACTTGTGCGAGAACAGCTTGAGGACAATTGAGCGGTCAAGGCTGAGGTTACTGAAGGCCCTCTGAACATCTGACGGCAAGCCGCTGGGGAATACCCATGGGGAAGTCCCTGATTTCAGGCAAGCTCATTGGACAATACACTGTGCAGAGCCCATGGTGTCAAAGATTGTATCTCATTTCAGTCATCTCCGTGGCTCTTAATTAGAGCCTGTTTACTAATTAATAAACTAGTATTTTTTCAGGAACTTTTCATTTTTCTGTTAGTTCTAGTGTAACCTATTATATATTAAAGAATTGGGAAGTTCCCAGATGGGTCAAATAAAACTGAACAATTTTCCACCATGCCCCAAGGCCTATTACACTCAAATGTCTGCTCTTAGGGAATAGAGCTTACGTTGCCCTGGTGGATATGAGTGGTACTTCAAGCCAGTCACGCCAACACAAAATTTTGGTTGCGTAACTTATCGGCTTTCTTAGGTGGATCGAGAAGGAAGTAGTGGATGGTTGTTACGATGTGGACATCACCAATGTAACTGAAGAAATTGGCGTGCTGGGCGTAGCAGGACCCAAATCAAGGGATGTGCTGCAGAAACTGACAGATGAAGACTTGAGCAACGATGCCTTCAAATTCCTGCACTGCAAATCCATCAAGTTAGCAGGGGTTTCCTTGAGAGCCATTCGAATATCTTACACAGGTGTGATGGACATTTGCTGCCATTTTAACACTTCATTGCTCTTAGTTTTATCATGCAGTGACTCTCCGTGCCATAAGTGTTAGCTAGTACTGCACTTGAATAGATAAAACAATAATACCAATTTAAATGATGAAGACCTGTAATTGTACACGCCATTGATACAGTGCATATATTACTGTACATCTGTGTTTTTGTGCTTTTGTTCCGCACCTGTGACTGTGTGATGTCAACTTCTGTGTGTGCTCTAGGTGAGCTGGGCTGGGAGCTGTACATTGACAATAAGGACATGGCTGCTGTGTACCAGGCCATTATGGAGGCTGGGCAGAATGAAGGCATTGATAACTTTGGCACCTATGCCATGTCTTCCCTGAGGCTGGAGAAGGGCTTCAGAGGTTGGGGAGCAGAGGTGAGTCTCTAAACATCACAGAACGCAAGTGCCATGTAAAGAACTTTGAAATTAATGTAACATAGCGGGTCAGTATATAGGTCAGTAGTTAAAGCGGATGGCGGGCGGGATGATTGGAATATTTAATATACTCAAACTTTCACTTAATCGTTCTCAGCAGCGTTCCTTCAGTCACAATTATCTTGCTTGCCTTAGAAATAGCTAAAACTTTGTGCGATATCGGTTTGATTTGATTAGATTATGGTCTTTTAATGATTTTCTCTCCACAGATGAACTGTGATACTAATCCATTGGAGGCTGGCTTAGACTACTTCATCAAGCTAAATAAGGTAGCGATTTCAGCCCCTTTTAATTATATTGTTTATGTTGGTGCCTTTTGATTCATGTCCATTTTATCTTTGCTTGGATCTCATTGAAGGTAGTATTCACACACTTTTTCCAGGGGAAGGTGCAGCTCTGATGTCTTTCTTCCAGTTAGAGGGTTTGAAATCCTCCCAGCTGCTGATGTTTCACTAATGTCAGATGGTTTGTGGGGGCCTTTTTCTCTCGAAGCGCAGTAACTGCCACCATTGTCTGTGCGTTACAAACTGTTGTCGCTCACTCACTCAGCCATGGACGTTTAGTCGGGACGTTTAGAGGACCGAATGCACATACCGCGCTGTGGGTCTTAACAGTTTCATTCTTGTTGGACGGCTTCTGACCTCTTAATATTTTATTATTTTGAATAACAATCTTGTCTTTATATACTGAGGGAAAATTTGCTTAAATCCTTTCAATGGCGAGCCATTTATTGATCTAAATTCTATGTTTTTAATGACACCTTACACTTCATATGCATAAATACTTGTTGGAGTCCAGTATTAATAATAATTGAATAATTTGGTAATTAAATTGAACATTTTTCTTCATTTTTCTTTATGATTTTTTTATAATTGCATTATACTTGTTCAGATGAGACAGAAGGCAGAAAGCAAGTACTTCAAATGGCTTAAATACAGCCCTGACCTGGTAGGGAATCATAAGGGATGATACCCAACATGTGGTGATATGTGCACATCACAGACTTCAAGCAATCATTGTATACAAAAGATAAGGGACCAAATTTTAAAAATGTTCCCTTAATGCAATGCTATCTGAAACTGCAATGTTAAAAATGGGGGGACTTTGTGCAGAGGGTGTCATTCTGAATGGTTCATGGTTGATATGGATGAAAACACCTTCAAAGTAAAGCTAACAGTCTGCACTTCAGTACACTGAATCATATCATTGCAACTTAGCAGACGCTTTTATCCAGAGGGACACAACACAACAAAGTGCATTTGAAGGGACTAGAAGGGCTGAATACCCTCGAGGGAACGTGAAAATACCAATTGTGACAATACATGGAAAGGACTTGCTTTGTGAAATACCTGTGGAAAAAATACATCTATAAAACAATTTGTTAAACCAACAATCCATTCAATTAATGCCTAAACCTAGTTCCAGTTATGGCAATAGGTAGGGGGTAGAGGAGTAGTCTGAAGAGGCGAGTCTTCAAACTGCATCTGAAGGCGGTCAGAGTCTCTGCTGTTCTGACTTCTGTGGGAAGGTGATTTCATCATGTGGGAGCCAGAACAGACAAGAGTCATGATCAGGCATTAATGGAACGGAGAGGAGGAAGTGCCAGGTGACCAGCAGTGGTTGAATATAGAGGTTTAGTATGTGCTTGGGGTCCAGTGATCTTTTCAATATAAGCTGTCGCTGTCCCCTTAGTAGTCTGGTGTGCTTGCACTGATGTTTTAAACTTGATACGAGCCGTAAATGGCAGCCTGTAGGGGACAGTTAGAACGGAAGTGACATGGTAGTTTCTGGGCAGGCTGACAGTCAGAAAAGTCCCCACATTCTGGTTAAGCTCCTGGGGTCTGATGGCTGAGGCCAGAAGGCCGGCTAAAATTGAATTGCAGCATATCAGGTTTGCATTTCAACGTCATCTTATCCTTTCAAACTCAAAGTGCTTGAGTACCGAGCCCAAAAAAAAAAAAAAAAAAAGCGTCCCTGTCCGATGAATTGTGCTGCCCGCTGTGTTGTGAATGTACCCATATCAGAGCCAGCTTTCAGTTTTAGAAGAAATTCAGTCCAGGTTATCATGAAGTCAGACAGGACAGAGTCAGAAAAAAGCACTAGCGATGAATACTAAAGGTGGCACTGTAAACTCTGTGTGATCTCCTCTGCGTCGGGGACACTGCAGCCAGACACTTCAGTTCCTCTTATATATATATATATCGAAAGAGCCTGTTTAGATTGTCTCAAAAAGAGCTGAGCGCATTGCATCCAATGCATTTTCAATCCTAATTTTTTAGCCCATTTACTGCATGAAGTGTCTGTCTTTACAAGTCTTTTGAGTTTCTTATGAGGCTTCTTAGTTATCCTCTCTCAAGTGGACAGTATTAACTCATTTTTTAGTTACTTTGTGCTTGACAAGTGAGATTTTTCTTATCCCATTGGCAAATCAAGAATGAGTTACAATTACTTATTTTGGCAGAATTTTTGTCACACTGAGAAATAAAGTTATTGAAATAAGCGCTTTAAGTCTAAATACAAGATTATAATGCTTGATAAAATGGACACATTTTTCATTTTTTACAGTGTTTATTTAGGAGGTGGTGACTAAATGTCTTGACTGTCATATGTTAACGAGCATATTCTTAAAATGTACATGAGATACATTCAACTTCACTTTTTTTATAAATTCAAATACGTTTTTTTTTTTTTTTTTTTCTGGCTTTGTTTGTTTAATGACATTGCTTTCTAGTAGAATACAAGAGCAGTGTAGGCACTTAAGTGTGTACCTTTGAGCAGGGTTCTAGGTTAGCCTGGTGGAGCCATGACCCACCAGAGTAGCCTCAGGCTGTAGGCATGTGATAAATAGAGAATATCATATGGGCATTTTCATATCATGCGCTGTATCAACCCGATCAGTATCAAGCTCTTGGGCTGATACTGGTCGAGGGTTGATACACAGTGTGATATGAAAATGCCCATATGATGTTCTATTTATCAAATACTCATTTTGACCATAATTAACCATACATTTTGTCTAAAGCATTTATTTCAGATTATTATTGTCATCATTACAGGCCAGTAGCGCTAGCATTTGCTTTTAGTCAGCGGTGTATCCAAATCAATGGAATGGCGAATTAGCTAGTTAGCACGCAAATGCGATTTTCTCCATTAAGGTAATAAATTTGCGTTTCTACAATAACTTACGCATGAAAAGTTTTACTACAGCCCTTCGCATGAATATTGCTGCAAAACGCGGCATACTGTTTACAAATAATTCTGTATCAAGTTCCTTTTCTGTCCAGTTCAGAAATTGCAGCCGCTAAGGCAGCAGTCACAGTTTGCCGGATAGCGTTATGGGACGTCCGACAGATAGAAACTTTGCGAAAGAAAATTATCCGGTGGTGATGGTCTCCGTTGCTGCTCGAGGCTCAAAATGCACAAAACTTGATTGAACGGACCTCGCCTGACTAGAAACGCATGCGATGGAGACGAACCGATTGAAAATTTCGCTCCTTGTCAGATGTCCGTTAATGCTATCCAGCAAGGTGTGACTGCTGCTTAAGGAATTCATGAGTCTCTCCGTCATGACAGCGCCTTATCAGCGTCAGAAGCGATGTGTTGCCAATGATGCTCGTGACTGTTGCTATGGCAATGGTTGCTGCCACTGATACGGGATTTTGCCCGGCGGGCATATACGGATGAAACAGGATTTTGCCCGGCAGGCTGATACAGCCTCGTGCCTCGCGCCCGTATCGCATGGGCAGATTCCCCGTATTACTGAGGAAGTATATATAAAGTTCTCTCACTCATCCCTCTGTCTTTTCCACAGCCAGCAGACTTCATTGGAAAAAAGGCCCTACAGGAGATCAAGGCTAGTGGCTTGAAGCGGAAATTGGCCTACCTTGCCGTGGATACTGATGACATTGATCCAGAGGGCAATGAGACAATCTGGCACGAGGGCAAGGTATATTCTTGGATATACTATAAAGTGGTTGACAAATGAGAATTCAAGCTCATGCTTGGATGTGACAGAGATTTACTGGAGCTGAGCTTTTGATCGACTTTCTTTGTTATTTAACCTTCAGTTATTGGCATTTTCTCAGCCGCTTAAAAAATTTTGCTTGTTGTACATCCATTCCATGATGTGAAACCCTAAGCTTTTGAATGGTAGTGCTAATAAAAATGTTATTTCAATGTTAGTTTGAGAGTTTGTATTGGGCAAGACACTAGCAGGATGATACTGTATGTATTCACACATAAACTAGAATTAAAACTATTTGGGAAATTATTCTTGAATTAACAATTAATTTGATAATTCGGTCTCAGGTGGTGGGGAACACAACCTCAGGGGCCTACAGCTACACCAAACAGCAAAGCCTGGCCTTCGGGTACCTGCCACTTGAGCTGCACAATATAGGCCAAAAGGTGGAGGTTGAGCTTGTGGGCAAGAAGTACTCTGCAGTGGTCATCGAAGAGCCCTTGGTCCTGACCGAACCCACCAGAAATCGACTGCAGAAAAAGGCAAAGAGCGCAGTGTAGCAAGGCCTGCTTGCACATCTGATCCTGGGTCAGCTGAGCTGTACTGTGCTCTGCACAAACCTGTGAAAAGCTGATGTCTGATCAGGTAATCATCTTCAAGCAAGCTATTCAGCAAGCAGGAAGTAACCGCTGTAGGAAGAGAAAGAGTGCAAGAGCATAGTGTTACAGAAACATCTCCTGCTAACCTTTCTGTGGTCTCACTTTGACGGTTTAAAATTTCAGCTCTTACGTTTCAACCTTACAAGAGTTTGTCTTAGCAGAACATGCTTCAGAAATCACCAGAATATACAATGGAAATGTCTGCTGATACAGCTACTACATCTGTACGGAAATACAATATGTCTTAAAGGTAATTTTTAAAATTACATTGAATTTCTTAGGGCTTGGGTTAGAGCCCAGGAAGAACCACCTCTGTGAAGCAGTGACAGCTGTTTAGCTGAAATTAGAGGAAGCACTAATAAAATCTCTTAACTAATAAGTAGCCGTGGCCTGTTTTCAAACATTCTCCTTGAATAACATGTTTTCCAATGATTGGAAAAATCCATTGGCAGTTAAACGCTCAGTTTCCTTCTTAATGCAGTGTTGCAGCGATTAAATAGTACATTCAGTTCAGAAAAATGTTTTATTCACTTAAAAAAAAGAGGAACTGCTCTGTTAAATTCTTTATTTTAGCATATCTTGCTATACATGCTATCTCTGAGCTTCATCATTGTTTAAATTACAATAAAGAAAACAAAGCTATTAGAAACAAGTATTCATAATTGAATAATGCTGACTGATATACAACTTTGCATTAATATAAAGCCTTTTTAATTTCTTGTCTTACCTCAGCAAGAACTACTTACCTCAGCTGATGGTGTTGAGTGGTTTGCAGTACAAGTAATTTTAATTAAAAAAATGATAGGAAATGGGTCAAGGGTGATCATTTGTTTCATAGGATGTTCCGAGCCTCCTCTATTTTCGGCTGACCAACTGCCTCTGCAGCAAGTCCTGTTGCTAACTTAACAAATGGAAGAAATTGAATCTATTCTTGTCTTGCGCTTATGTGCAAATTAGTATGAGGCACTGTAAATGCATTGGCAAATTACAGTCTCAGTTTAAGCTGTTACAATTTGAATAATCTTCAAGGATAATTACTTGAAAGAGAGGCAATTTTCTCCAAAATGCACTAAAATAATATTTTGTGAAATCCTGCAATGAAGCATTTTTGTATAATATGTAATTTTTAATTCATCCACATATAATTAAATAAAAGCATTTTCGTGGTTTTGTCTAATTTCTACTTTTGTCTTTGTTTCCAGAGACTGTTTGGAGTACTAGACATAATATATCTGTAATACCACTCAACATATTTTTCCTCATTGCTGATTTATTGACATTTGTATTGGCTTAGGAGTTGATAAAAGAATACATTATTTTAGTTGATCCAAAAAATTCATTTCATATCGAAAGAGGGTACCACAGGCCTTTACTGTTCCTGACCTATTAAGGGCCTGAATAAATAATATGGTGAAAGTCACTTTTCATAGAGGAAGTCAACTATTTATAGTGATAACAACTCTAATCTGCAAGGTTTTCATATACTTTGGTGCTGAACTACCTCTGGTTTCCAGCACATTGCCATTCTGACCAGCTTTCATTGTGGTTTGGCAGATGTGAGAGTGGAACCAAATTATTCCATAGAATGTCTTGTTTTGTGGTACAGGAAAGCACAAAAAACGTAACTACTGTGTGATTTTCCTATGCACTTTGTCGGTGGTATTCACTAATGACGAATGAAGATTAAGTGCCTCAATTTTGGTATGTTGTGGGTTGAGTTTTACCCAGTTCAGGAACTCGTGGATATTGCCCTTCACACTCCTGCTGCCCAATTCTGCTCTTAAGTGTGCAAAGTCAGTGGGATTCAGTGCCACCCATATTATATCTCATTTCACAGTAGCAACCGGATTCAGTTTACATTTGTAGTGAAAGCTTACGGCGCAACAAGTGGTACAGCTAGCCTGTAACTTCAACAGGTCCTCATTACAATACATTGCAGCTATTTAGCTGGTCCAAAGTGATTTACAGTTTATTTGATTGATCTAAGGCCAATCCCCATGGAGAAATGTGGGATTATCGGCCCTCCTTTTATTTTTTTGGGAATTTTTCCTTTATTTGATAGTTATACAGTGTAGAGAGACAGGAAAGTTGGGGAGAAGAATGGGGGAAGACATGCAGCAAATGACCTGAGCCGGATTCGAACCCAGGTCGCTGCGGGAAGGACACAGCCTTTATGGTACGCGCACTTAGACCGATGAGCCTCCGGGGCGCGGATTATCGGCCCTCCTTAAGGGCCCAACAGCTGCACTGATCCTTTTGTAATGCTTGAGGCTATGCTTGAACTCGCAACCATCCAAGCCAAACCAAGCATGCTAGCCACACGGACCACACCTTTAAATCCCGCATATAATCTGCCTCTCCAATCTGCAATCCCAAAACAGATGGCTGTCCTCTTTGTAATTACCTCAATTAGGCACAGTGCAGGTCCTACATAGGCCACGGTGGTAGAAAAAGTGCCCAAAACAATATAATTACTGGTCATTTTATGAAGACAGAAGACCCAACTATTCAGACTGCAGTTTGGCTTCACTACCTTCTTTTTCCCTGTCCCATAGTTGTGTATTTGGCACTTTTGCACTTATTCAGAATTAATCTCTTATTTTAGGCCAAGTTCGTCCGAACATAAACTTTGTGAAGGTGTTGCTTTTTGTTTTAGCGCAATGCTAATACACTAAATGCTGTCACATCTCGTGTCTTTTTATGTATCATAGTGTTTTCTGGCTTTTAGAGAAGGGTTTTCTGTTTCTTTTAGTTCTTGTCTTTTTGCCCCTGTAGCTCTCTGTGCATTCCTCATGCCTTTCTTGCACATTTCCCATTGTTACTTGTTGTCTCTGTGTATTTCAGCAGAGTTCTATTTCTGTGTCTGGGCCAGATTGTCTTGTCTTGCTCTGTGCTTTTTTGCTTGCTCTCCCGAATTTTTCTCATGCTCTAGATTTGCTAGCTCTTTGTTCCTGCCTCCACCCTGTGTGCTTGTGAGTTTCAGCTTGTGTTTATCTTGCCATGCCCCAAGATTTTTGTCCTCTCCAGGCCTGTTCCCTCCCGGACTGACTCTTTGGTTTTGACTTGACTTCACTCTGCTCGCCCCCTCGGATCTGAATTGCAGTCACCCAACTCCTGCCTGTCCCTTGATCACACACTGTTTGTCCTGCATTGCTCTTGTTGCTGATTCCCCACCCTGAATTGTACAGGATGGCCCAAAAAAACCCAAACAGAATATAGTGCAAAAAAGAATTCACTTTAGCAAGATGGAGTAAAAACCCAACCGAATAGTTGATAAGACAAGATATTTATTTCATGTAGTTGATGAGAAATAAATTTGGCAGGACTACTCCATCTCACTAAAGTGAATTAGTTTTTGCTCTGTTTCAGTTTGGGTTTTTTTGGGCCACCCTGTAGATTTTGAATAGAGATCTGGTTTTTGTTATCTCTGAGTCCTGCCATTGACTCCTAATGTCATAGCATTCCGTGAAAAGACGTAAGTATTTGGATTATAATTCCGTCAAGATTTTGGTAAGTTATTTGTCTTAGTGTCTGGATAAAACCAAAATGATGCAACCAAACATGCCCTTTTTAGATAAGATTGAACACTCCTGCCGTATGTTGCATTTATTTTGTCATATTTATCTTTATGAATGATGATGTTTATTTTTGTGCCAGTAATACTGGTTTATTGTGCAGCTTGCTTGCACTAAAGCCATGCCCACCCCTACCCCCACCCTCACCCCCGTGAGCTCTTAATTCTGACAATACCTACAGTTACAGTAGTGAAACAATATAAGTCACAGCCTAATAAAAGGTGCGAAAATGTTAAAAGGAACGTACAACCACAAATCAGAAAAAGTTGGGTCAGTATATTAAATTGAAATTAAAACTGAAAGCAGTCCTTTTTAATGATCTTTGATCTGTTTTACGTTGAAAACAATGGTTGGCAACGGGTCATTTGGATCCTGTACCTGTTGGACCCATACAAGTTGGACCCTGTCCAGTTGGACCCCTGACCCTAACTGTTTGCACCCCATACCATTTGGACCTCAGGCAAGTTGGACCCTAGACCAGTTAAACCCCAGACCAGATGGACCCCTGACCAGTTGGGTTAGGGTTAAGGTTAGGGTCTTGAGTCCAAACAGCATGGGGTCCAACTGGGTAGGGTCTTGGGTCCAACTGGTTTAGGTCCAAATGGTCTTGGGTCAAACCGATACTGGGTCCCTTCAGTTAGGGTCCAGCTGGTATGGGGTCCAAACGACCTATACCCACAGCACATTATTCAGTGTTTCACTATGTTAATTTTTCTGATTTTTCAAAATAAAAACATCTCCATTTTTATTTTTGCAACTTGTTAATAAAATATGGAGATAAATTATTTACTATTTTGCGCTGTCACTGTTCCTGTTCTCAGCATTTAATAAACATTTAGTGACTGGGGACACTAAAGAAGTGTTTCAGGTGTGATAGCGCCTCGCTTTTTCTGTAAACAAATCATAAGATGTGCAAAGGTACGGGGTCCTTGTTCTCGCATTTTGATGTAAAAATGTGCCAAATGTTCCTTCTAGGGGCAGGTGGAGACTGCAGTCAGGCCAGTCTAGCACCCACATCCTCTTTTTCTGCAGCCATGCCTTAGTAATATGCACAGTTTTTTTGCATTGTTTAGGTGAAATATGTGAGAGTGTCCCTGGAAAAGAAGTTGCATTGAAATTAGCATTAATGATGTTGCTCCACAATCTCAGTGTACTTCTTCACATTGTTGCCTTCATGGAATCACAAATTACCCTTGCCAACGGCACCGACACTACTCCATACCATGACAGTGCATGGCTTTTGGACTTGTTTCTGGTGACAGTCTGGATGGTATATTTCTTCTTTGGTCCAGAACATGGTGCCTACTTCTTCCAAAAAAAAAAAAAAAAATTTGTCTGACCACAACACACATTATCACTAAGTAATAGTTAATTGCTGATGCCTCTGAGCCAAGAGAAGTCAACAATGTTTCTGGACCCTGTTTACTTAAAGCTTCTTTTTTGCACAGTAATGTTTTAACAGGCACTTATGGATTCAACTATACTCAACAAAAAAAGTTAAGGAACACTTGATTTTCACCCAAGTATGCAAGAATGTAAAAACTTAACAGAAATCCCAAGCGTTTTCAACGTCATTGGTGTTAATCCAAGACACAAAATGCATCAAAACATTTGATCAGATGATGTTATCACCCCCAAAACAGGGCATTCCCAGGGAAGACCAGAATCACACCAAGCCCAAACCATTAAATCAAAACGTCAGACAATGTCCAAAGTAATTTCAATATCTTATGTGGCCACCACCTGCTCTCACCATAGCCTGACAGTGTCCTGGGAAGCTCACAACAGGAGAAAATAATCAATAAAAAGCTCAGTGGCCCTTAAATTTTTTTGCTGAGTATACATAAACAAGCCTACTCTATGCATGTGCCTGTATCTTTAAATCGCTAGGAAGTAGTCACGAGTACCGCATCCAGCTACTTCCTTGTTCAGTATAATTTGACTTCGGACGTCTGTAAGAATGATAACAGCCAAGCCATTACTTTTTATTACTTTGTGCATTTGTTTAGTCTTATGCCTTGTACTTATCGAGGCAAGGAAACCGACCAGAAAGCCACCGCATATTGTATTTATTTTGGCTGATGATTACGGCTGGAACGATGTGGGATATCATGGTTCTGAAATTAAAACACCAAATCTGGACGAACTTTCTTCTAAGGGAGTCAGACTGGAAAATTATTATGTTCAACCATTGTGCACACCGTCCAGAAACCAACTCATGACTGGACGATATCAAGTGAGTGTTGGAAGGAATTTGCCCGATCGTGTGAAAAAATAATATATATACATCAGCATTTTACGGTACCGGAATATATGCTTGTAGTTAAGTATAAACTAATGAAGGCTACATAACGGCTTTCAGAAGGGTTATTTTCATTCATTTTCCCAATATGTTAGATTCATACAGGCATGCAGCATCAGATCATTTGGCCGTGCCAGCCGTACTGTGTTCCTCTGCAGGAGAGGCTGTTGCCTCAGCTGATGAAGGAAGCGGGTTATGCTACTCACATGGTGGGTAAATGGCACTTGGGCATGTATAAGAAAGACTGCCTTCCAACCCGGCGGGGATTTGACTCCTACTTTGGTAAGCCCTACCCTCGACTCTGCTGTCTGAACTGAAGGCTTAGCGGAAAGGTGATTTCGTAATTAAATGTTTCCGAATGTCGACAGTTGCGCAGTAGCTATCTGTTGGCATGCAATGCTTCACGTTTTTTTATTTTAAGCAATTGATTTATTGAGGAATATGTGAGTTTTTGTACTCATTATTGCTCATTAATAAACTGCACAGTTTTCTGCAACACGCAGATTAATGACACCGCGCCTATGAGTATTGGCCATGCAAGAAGTGTCACTTTAAAATGTGCAATGAGAATGAAACTACTTTTAGCTGCTTTTGAAAGCGTGTGTTATTATTACCATTGAACACCTATGTAATTTTTTAATAGAGCCATAAATCGCAGGCCAAATTACTGAAAATCAACCAAAAATTAAGCCAGACATCTGTAAATATGAATCATACGTAGAATTGAAAGCAATTAATGGAGAGGAAATGGATAGAGGAAGTATTGAGCATGACTATCTTGTACAAAAGCAAAAAAAAACTGAGGTACCAGAATAACATTGTTGCATTGAGTGTTTGTTTATAGTATTGTCATGGGTGTCTTTGGGAATCTCTATCTCTGTGCTTATCTTGAGGGTTCTGTCGCAGGCTACCTCACCGGCAGTGAAGACTACTTCACTCACTACCGCTGCGTTGTCATCTCTGCTCAGAACCTGACCCGTTGCGCCCTGGACCTTCGGGATGGAGAGGAAGTAGCCACTGGCTACGCTGGGCATTATTCCACCCACCTTTTCACTGAGAGAGTAACCAGCATCATTGCCAAACATGATGTTGAGAAGGTAACTGCATATAATTCATAATTTTTATGTACATGTAATTATTTTCTGCCTACTAGGCATTGCTCCAGTTATCAGCTTGCTGCACATTCCCTTTATAACCTCTGTACAGTGTCTTCATGACCGTTTTGTTGCATTATTCATTCTTCGTAAAGAGTTAATAAATAATATAATAAATAATAATGTTAAATAAGGTCTTATGATATTATGTATTAGAACTACTTAGCATTAAGTACTTTTGTGTTCTAAATGATAACCCATGTAATATGCCATACCTCACTCTGCACGTATTCTCTTTTGCTTGCCAGCCCCTCTTCCTCTACCTGGCTCTGCAGTCGGTCCACGCCCCCCTGCAGGTGCCTGAGAGCTACACTGCCCCCTACAGCTTTATCAGTGACCCTGACCGCCGGGAGTACGCCGGCATGGTGTCGGCCATGGACGAAGCAGTGGGGAACATCACCCGGGTGCTGAGAGACCGAGGGCTGTGGAATGATACTGTGATGATCTTCTCCACAGGTAGGGACCCTGTACACATTCCCAACTAATCTGCCATTTCAATACTTCAATAATAAATTTTTTCATGGTTCATCAATGCTGAAGGAGGATAACTGTCTTGGGGTGGTACCAGAAAGTTTGATGTAACTCAGTGTTTGTAGTATATCTGAATAGTAGGTCACATGTTAGAGATACCTGGAGGCTTAAGCAATGCTGTCATAGCCTCACTTCTGTTTTTTACCCAAAACAAAGCTTCCTTTTTTAATGAAGGAAAGGCAGCACACCATTGCCAGATGATTAGGATTGAATTGCTTCTCAAAATTGGCTAGATGAGACTACATATTCATCAGTATGTCTCAGTGTGTTGCTGTACTCATGATCCCTTTGAATGGACCATTATTGTTATAATGGTACTGACCAAACTGGGATACTCATAAGATCCCGCAATAGATCTGTTCACATTGTGCCCCAAGGTGGGTTGAAAGACAGCAGGTCCTTATCATTGGAAATTCTGGCCAAACTCGTGGGAGTCAGATGAAAGCAGCAAGGAATAGATGGCTAAATATTTCCTGCTAGCAATGTTCTGATAGTACTGACAGCTCAGACGTCTCACCTGATTGTACAGTAATTCCACTGCCTCTGCAGTGAATCACTGTAGACAGAAAATGTTTACCTCAGAAACCTTTCACCCTACATTTCTAAGAATGCTTTGCCTTAGCAACTAAAATTGTTTACACTCATACAGGTATCATAAAGAAATTAATGTTGGGCTGTCATGGTATATGGATCAAATTTTTTATGCATTTATTGTATTTTTTATTTATCTGGTGGTGCAAGTTTTCTCAGTTCACTACCAATACTTTGTTAGGTCTCTTCAATAAATAAGGTATCCAGAAGGGGGAGCTACAACACTGTAGAAAATCTGTGCCATTTTTACTGCCTCTTACTGCGTTTTTATACTTCTTCCCATTACGTGATCATGGGGCAGTATTGCCATGGTCATTGAAGTTTCACTGGATGACTTTTGCATTGACTAAAAATATTAAAGTCAAGCCCTGTACACCACGCTCTCTGTAGTAATTTGCCCTTCTGTGTTTACATTGTTCCGTAATAACAGCATTGAAAGCTTTGAGTGGTTACATTCTCCTTCCTTTGGATTCTGATGCAATAAAACCACCATCCTCTCACTTAACATGTGTTTATACAAACTTTGTGACTGCACGTGGTTTGTGGAGGTCTGTGAAATGCTCAAAGCAGAAATATATGGAAAGTGTACTTACCCAGTGTTGCCTCTGCTTTCAAGAAACAGGGCGGACGGAAAGGGAAAGGGAGCACAAATCATAGTTCTTTGAAGTCCTCACATTATTTTTACATGAAGTCCCAGTGGAAAGTGCCGCATTAACTATACTATAGGTACTTGAATTCTGCTGTCACCCCCTTACAATGCTGGTCACTTTTTTGAGAATCCTTTTTTGGGGCAAGGGATTCATCTACATATTTTTTCACCAGTGTTTTTATGGAGAAAGAAAAGTACCAAGCTTCAATGCTTGAAGCAGGTATGCAGATGGCCGCGTCCTCAGTGCATGACCTTTTGTTGAAGCTAACGCATGTATTTTTGAAAATTACAACTCAGGAGGAAGAAATAATGCAGATGAAGGATAAGTGTATACTGACGAAGTAGAATTTTTAATCGACATTGGTGTGCCTCTCTGAAGCCTGTGGCATAAATCAGTGAGGGTGAAGTCACTCAGATATGAATAGACGCATTCCTGTGAATTAGATTCTGAAAATATTTGCATTCTTCTAGGATGAACTGTGTACGGGAATCACAGTTTTACCCTGTATTTGTGTGGCACAATCGCACTTTGTCTGAAAAGGCTAACAGTCTTTTTGAGTAGTGCCTTGTTTTCTTCATTTTACTCGTGGCTGTGGCTTTCTGATCAACGGGAATGTCATTTCACAGTGCAGCTCTTTCTAGAAAAGGCTGAAGCAAAACGTCTAAAACTGAAGAAGTCTCTCTTTCTGTATGCACATATGTCTGTCCTGCCATTTTCTTGACAACATCTATCTGATCAACTTCACACTTGGTGGGTGCTGAGGACCAAAGGAAGTGCAGAGTCAAGTGTGAAGTTGTTTGGTTGTTCGGTTGAGCGGTTCTCAAAATAGCTGCAAGCAGCCATACAGGAAGTCGAGCAATCGGCTCACTCTGAACAGGCACATTTTGAACAGGCTCAGTTGTTTTTTTTTTTTTTTAAATTTGACATATCAGCAATCAGGTCATGGTTTAATTTTAGCCCATTCAAATTTGTCCTTTCATTAGGTTTATGGCAAGAGTTGCGGAGTACTTTGGATGTGAAAGCCTGTTACAAGAGAGTCTGAGACCTGGTTTAAAAATGAATGGGAAAGCCCTGTGCTATCTAAAATATTGCACCTCTTAAAGGGGAACTCAGGGCTAAATCATAATGCTGTTATATACAAACATAATAAGTAAATAAATATTGTAAAATACAAAAATGTGGAATTTTTGTTTTCAAAGACGAGATAAATGAGGTTTTATTCCCTCTAATTAGTTGTCGTCTGCTTCAACGGTCGCGTGATAATGACGTAACATCGCCCGAGAATGACGAACCGTCGCCCTTCGCCCAGAGGTATGTGCTGTTATTGTGTTGGATAGTGTGATTGTCCCAGTCCGTTATTTTATGACAAAAGATCATTCAATATGGCCCATTGGCTAGTTGCACGAGATGGTGTGTTAAGTACTCTCTGAAATACGCAGGGTTGCTTCAACATTAACGGTTTGCCTCTGTCACTTATCAGTCTGTATCAGATGCTGAGCAGATGACAGGTATGTCATCCTGGATATGTGATTTTAGCTATCGCCGATATTCTCAGGATTTGGCTTAATTAACCACGAATGATGTTGCAAGATTTGTCTCGACTATCCGTGACTGATGTTTGTTCGTTGGCACTCTTAATGAGACGTCAGCTGCTCCACCGAGAAACGAGAGGGTTTTTAACTAGCATCACATTTCCAGCCGTTTTCACTGATGAGTGATGAACTGGCTTTAAGCGACAGACAACAAATGTGAAAATATCTGGTAATTAATGTGTAAATATTCCATAACGTCAAAATGCCGTTTCATAAATCTAACATTCGATCGACGCATATTTTAATATTGTCAATACTTCGTTTACCTTCCCACTCGGCGTCAGTTGCACTCTCAGGACCATCACTTCTGTAGCTATAGTTAGCTGAGTACATCTAAGAAAACTATAACGATGCAGCAGAACTAGCTAGGTCGTTGCATCAGAAAATGTCGAAGTAAATTCACTATAAAACCGAAAGAATTAAGCCAAATCCTAGGAATATTGGCGATAGCTAAAATCACATATCCGGGATGATATGCCTGTCATCTGCTCAGCATCTGATATAGACTGATAAGTGACAGAGGCAAACCGTTAATGTTGAAGCAACCCTGCGTATTTCAGAGAGTACTTAACACCATCTCATGCAACTAGCCAATGGGCCATATTGAACGATCATTTGTCATAAAATAATGGACTGGGACAATCACACTATCCAACACAATAACAGCGCATACCTCTGGGCGAAGGGCGACGGTTCGTCATTCTCGGGCGACGTTACATCATTATCATGCGACCATTGAAGCAGACGACAACTAATTAGAGGGAATAAAACCTCATTTATCTTGTCTTTGAAAACAAAAATTCCACATTTTTGTATTTTACAATATTTATTTACTTATTATGTTTGTATAAAACAGCATTATGATTTAGCCCTGAGTTCCTCCTTAAGTCTGCTGCCTAAACTTGCTAACACGCTCCCCCATGCGTCCTAATGGCACAGAACCAGCCCTGTGATTCGCTGACTTAGTTGACACTGGATGGGCCTGGAAATACCTGCCAGTCTGTCTGATGTAAGATTTATTTGCAGTATAGTTTCAATGTAAAGTGAAAGAACATTTACTTTAATTTAGTTTCAATTTTTTATTCGTTGGTTCTCAACTTATGCTGGTTTTTAGGAATCCTTAATGAGAATTTTATAGTTCCTTTTGGATTTCCATTGATATTTCTCGGACAGTTGTGAAAATGTTAGCACGAGACCCTTATGTTAAAAGGTTGCTCAAGGACAAAGCTAGTGATAGCTGTACCAAACGGGAGCAAATAAAATAGTGATTTATTTTAAGGAAAGGCATGACTAGGGCCAGCAGGAAGATTTAAGAGCCTCGGACTGGGATTAGGATAAGGAAGCGGTCATCTGACACTTCACTTGGGAAGGAGATGAGGCAGCTGCTAGGTTAGGCCTGTAATACCAGAGACTTCGAGCGGGAGCAATTTGGACTCAGTGTGGAAAGAGAGCGAGTCGGCTCCAGTACACTGCGACTGTGCCAGAGCTAGAGAATGAGCATCAGTAATGGATGTGTATGGGAAAAGATACAGGCATCATCATGCCAAGGATGTGATTGATCGACTGGAAGCTGTGGAGTCCATCTATGTCCAGTTTCCTTATTTAATGGTCAAATACCACAGTCTCACAATTATTTAATTAAAGTAGGATAAAGGTAGATATGAGTTATTCTTTATTCAGCCCGTTGTTCTTGTTACCACAGCCTTAACACTGTATGCAACGGTTATTTGAGTGTGATCTGACCTGAGATATCTTTCTTCCTGAGGGATATGCATATATACAGTTGTTTCTTTTAAAGAAATGGACTCTGTGCAGCAGTCTCATGAGCAGGACCAGGATACTACAGCTCTTATGATTGAGAGTTTCTGCCTTTAATATACCTCGAATGCTTTAATGAACTTGATTTTCACTCTGAGGTGTCAGTACTTCATCTCCTTGGGGAGTCAAAAGTCAGTTCCTCTGATTTTCCTTAAATTGCATAGAATCCTCTTTGAGATGTTACTAAATCTTGCCCTGTCCATAAATATTTCTGCATGTGTTTTCTCTTCTCATCTACACTGAATGTGATGCATACACTAAATTTCATTTTTTGTTTGTGATAAATAAGTGTACAGATGCAGAATAAGTTAACATGAAAGTGTAGCGTGGTAGCGATGAATTCTAATAATTTGAGTTGAACAACTTCCTTTTTTTGAGCTCGCTGTAGTACATGAAATGTTGTTTGTTGTTCTCTAAAATGAAGAAGGACTGTGGCCTGGCTGTCGTTCTCTTCACAGATAACGGAGGGCAGACTCTCAGCGGTGGCAACAACTGGCCTCTGAGGGGCAGGAAGTGGTCACTCTGGGAAGGAGGAGTGCGTGGCGTGGGCTTTGTGGCCAGCCCACTGCTAGCTAATCCTGGCTCTGTGAGCAGAGAGCTCATCCACATCTCTGATTGGCTGCCTACCCTGGTGCGCCTTGCTGGGGGATCCACCAATGGCACGCAACCTCTGGATGGCTTTGACGTGTGGAACACCATCAGGTGGGTTAAAAGAGACATTTGGGTTCCCAGAATCAAGTCAGATCTGTTATTATTGGTCAAACGTTCGTGTAAAATGAATAGAATGTGCATCATTTGCAACAGATTGTGATGTCAGTGGTTTGTATACCAATCAATGTGGTAATGAAAGGAAATTCTTCAGGAAGCCTTTTATTGTTGCAAAGCAAATCATATAGAAATCAGTGTAAAGTCAACACTGGACCATTCAGTCAAATCCTAGTACACAGCCAACAATGCTAATCAGACACCTGTATGTGTTGTCTCATCTATTGACAACATAACGAGCCCGAATACCAGACCACGTATGACTTGGTGGAACCATGGCCTAACTTAAGTGCAACCCATTTCTAACTGTGTGTATGTGTGCGCACGCTCGAGAGTGCTTCATGCATGCTCTCCTGTGTTTTGTATGAGCTCATGTAATCCTGTCATCACAAATGCTAAACTACTGCTAGCTGCATACGACCCTCTCCACGTTCTAGTTTCACCATAGAGTCCTAATGAGTGTCACATGAACCTTTTGGGTCGAGTACAGCAGTTCTGACAGCTCTATGTGTACTTTAATGGGTGATTTACTGTGCAGATGTCCTTTTGGCTGCTGGGAATAGAAGTAGAAACCTGCAATCTTCTGTGGAGAACCTTTATGGATGGCTGGTGGTTTTAGGAGAACTCTTTAAAAAGAAAGAATTGTTCCTCTTACAGCAAGGGCACAGCCTCACCGAGACTGGAGCTGCTGCACAATATAGACCCCCTGTATAATGACATCGCTCCCTGTGAGTACAAAACATACGCCAACCCTCTTCTGCCTCCTATTGGCCTTTCTTATGTGGTGTTTTTCCCACAAGATGGTTACTAGACAGTAACTATGTATAATCATGGCTTTTTGTTGCCATTTATATGACAGAAATAGCAACCATAAATGGCAAGCAGTGCTTTTATTTTCATGTTTCGCATAGTTCCATGTTTTGCAAATGTTGCATACTTTTGTGAGCGTGGTAGTGAGTTTGCTGATTCGCTCTGTTATGGAAGCAAATAAGGATAATCAACATTTCAAGCTTGTGAAAAGGTTTTATGGACACAAACATAATCTGCATGTGGTAAAAGTTTTGTGGCTTTTTTGTCCATGTGTGAGAAAAGTTTTGTGCACACAGAAATATTTTGCACATATGTAAATAAGTTTTGTTGCAGCTGCACAACCCTTGATAGGCTGCTGCAGTTATCCCTGATCCACTGTGTAGTTCTAGGATTTGGAATCCTATTTTAAAAATTGAGTATTGGATTCTTTTACTTGTTTGTGGCCTAACTGTCACACAACAACATCTTGATGCTATTTAAGCTAGCTGACCTAATACACAAGACGACATCATCAAGGCTTGTTTTCCTCTCTGAAACTCTGGAAAGCTAGAACCTTTTGCCCCTAAATTGAACAGTTTGACTTACTCTGATTGGATTGTCAGTTGGCAAAGTGCTGATTGGCTAGCCTATGGGCAATGTACTGATAGGCTAGTCAGCCTCACATGTCAGATTTTAGTCAAAATATGTGCTTGTAATTCATAACATGGAGTTTTTAACTTCAGTGTTGCTTTCCCACATCGGATATTTGTGTGTTCGTCTCAGACTTTGTACAGCCTCACTGTTGAAATTATTCCTGCTCAAATTTTAATTACACATATGCAATATTTCTACAGCAACAAAAGCTTTTTACACATGTGCAAATTAAATCTGTGTGCACAAATATTCAACAGGCACAAAGTCTTTCTACGGCTACAAAACTTTTTTTTTTTTTTTTTAACGCATGTGCAGGTTATATCTGTGTGCACAATACCTTTTCACAAGCTTAAAATATTGATGATGATAATTTGCTTCCATACTCTTGATTAAGTGCTTGCCATTCTGTAAGGTAAAAAGTGCTTTTCATGTTGCATATATGCTGTATAAATGCTTTATGACCTATTTTGCATAAGGTATAGGCATTAAGCAGAGACTGTGCATTTAGTATAAGCATGGAGTTTTATTACCTTTTACAATGTTGTATCTACCAAACTCCTTGCAAAGATGCTGGATTATACAATTATTGCTCAGGGACTGAGGTTTTTGTGTCATGTTTTTGGTTTGGGTCAGTTCTATGCTAAAGGACTTTAGTTCTGCATATATTATTTACGGCGTGATTTCTGAACCGAGGATAGTTTAACCCATTTAAACCGGGACAGCATGTGCGCATTTTAAGAACGTGTCGTTGCCGACACAGATATGCGCGTGATTTTGAAACTACCGTAATTACTGTAAGTTTTGCGCAATAGAAAAAAATTCCAACTGTTCCTGAAAGCTGAGAAGCTGTGCTTCAGTCCAAATACAGGTTACTATGGTAAACATGGCAGCATGATTCTCTGCTGGGATTTTTGCATTAGGCCTTAAAGGGTTAAGAACGAAATAAATTGATCTAACAAAAAGTTGGTTTAACTGTGCATTCAGTAACAAGTGTTAGCCAGACAAGATCAATTATTCCATTATTATCAAAGCGCTGAAGTGCACTATCGTTAGGTCAGAAATCACACCTTAAATAATATATGCAGAAGTCCTTCAGTATATATCCAATTGGTGAAACTGTGAAGAAAGTAGCATTGTCAGTGGCGATTTTGATTCATCGATTTAAATTCTAAATCTAAATCGTAATCAAAAACGAGAATTTTTCAAGCAAGCAAAGCTAACCAAACCCAAGTGAACTGAGCCATGAGTACATGAATCATTGTGTTCCTAGTGTGTTCTTTACATACTTCAGTATCTTGCATATGGAGAGCTTCAATGCAGCGTGAAGACAATCTCTCTTTATTGTCGTCAGTGATGTCAAGGCAGATAGGACAAGCCCAGATGTATTCACCTGAGAATACTGGCTTGTATAGTTCACGACTCCAGTTACTACCAGGGTTAAAATGGAGTGCTTCCATCTTGACATGTGCGATGAGGAGGTCTTTGCTAAATTTGTAGAAAGCTGTACTTGTAATACCACATGAAGGAGGCCAATACATTGTGTGGTCTCAGCGGTTCTAAGATGTCGTATTTTATTCTCTATCCACTAGGCAAAGATGCAAGGGGTCAAAAGGTGCAGTTTTGTGATATTCCCTTGAGTCATCAAGCGCATTATACTGGATGTGAGAGATAGCAGAACGTTCAGTTTCCTGCTTAATTACAGCTGGGTGTGTTTGTGGGCCAGGACCTCTGCCAAAAGCTTGAGGTCTCTCAGTTGTTTGAGTTGAGTCATGATGATGTCATCTACATTCCCATGAGTTTCCAACGTATAGCTGGCTACCTTGGGGGTCTGAAGCGCTAGTGTTCTTTTTCATGCTAAGATCAGGCAAGAACCAGAGTTCAGTGGTCTCACCTCATTTGTCTTAATAGATATTGTAGCAAACTGAGGGTGATGGATGATGAGAAACATTTGTCCCTGACTGTTGGCTCTCTGGCGCTATAATGTGCATATGCATACTGCCTGGACATGTGCCCTTGCATTCTTAAATCTTTTGTTTATATGTGAAACTGACACCGCCATTATGATTGAAACTGGCAGGGCCATTAATCATAATGAAGTCTGTTTCTTACAAATGAGTCAGTCTCCTAGTGTTTTGTTTAATATACTGTATTTGATTTAAGGAGCTGCTGTCCTAAACTCTTTATTACATTTAGAGTGTTTTTTTTGTATATGCCTGCTGTTTTCTTGTTTTATTCTACTGGAACAAAACAGCTGAAGCATTTCATAGAACATCCATGAGACTCTTGTCTTTGTGAACACAAGCAAAGCTTTGAAACCAGAGTCAGCCTTGCTGTTTCATTCACACTGATTCAGTCATGATGGAGAAAGCAGGAATGGCAATAAATGTGACATTCTTAAAGCAAGCACTTGGTTTTGGTGCTTGGTCCACTTTGAAGGTATCCATCAGTATGAGTGTCTCAAAGATAGCTTTATGATGCACTTAATTCTTGCAGTTTGTTCAAAGTTATTGCTAGACCGCATGACCGATCAGTAGAACATTTGTGATCGAAGTGAACTGATTGCTGTATTCCATCATCCAGGAATTTAAACATGTCTGCTTTTAGCTTTTTCCTATGAAGAAGCACTTTTTCATTGGATTCCTTGTATATTATTATGCCTCTCATTATTTTTTTCTCATGTGAACATTTATTGGCAAGTCAATCATTGCCAATTCTATTTAATTGAATAATGCATTGGGTCATTCCGTGCCAAGTGGACCAGGGTCTGCACTGCACCGTCTCTGAAAAATTTGAAAAAAAAATCATGGGTGTTTGCCATCATTTCAAATAGAAAAATCCCAAATCTTAAGTTGCAAATCCAATTTTTCATGGAGTAATTGCCAATTTAAGGAGGAGGTGTCTAATCACTCGGGAATGTAGCTATGACTTCAAAGCATTTTTGATGGGATACAAATACACTCTCCAGTGCTCCTAAATTAATGTCAATGGGTGCACATCGGTGTAATTACCTGAAACTTACGAATCTGCTATCAGATTTGGCATATCTCATTTGATTTTCCTTTTATAGGCTGTTGAAAATGATAATTTCTACAGAATCAAAATTTTGATTTGATTTTTAGTTGGTCCCCTTGACCGAATTATGCATAATCAGGGGTTCATACTGCAGCCTCATCCTCGGCAGCTACAGCACACCGACCCCTTAAACCCAACCCAATCTCCTGTCTCTAGTTTTGGAGTAACTTGCATCTGAAAATGCTTATGATAAAAAAAAAATGCCCAAAAGTGCCTAAATTCAAGGTATGATTTGGTCATGTGAACACACCAGAAAAAATCTGAGAAAATTACTGAAAACTGTTCTACTTGGCATAGAATGACCCTATTATAAATATTATATATTCATCATACATAATTTTTGCGTCAAATATTGTAGTTCTTGCCTATTTTTTGGCAGCGAAGTGAGTATTTTCAAGTAAGTCTAATTATAAAAGATATATATAATTATATAAGAAAAATTATATTTATATAGTAGGGTCATTCCATGCCAAGTGAGAAAACACTTGGTCCATCATGGTCTTAGATTTTCTTGTAGCTTCGCTCATTTGTTCATTTTGGCCCAAATAACAACTCTGCCAAAATTTTCGGAAATCGGACCGTCGGTATGGGTCTTACGGCACTTTGAAAAATGGCCACTCAATGGCACTGCACAGAGATTGTGTAAAATGCCCCTCAGAAAGATCCCTGTTACATGAAAACTGTAATAGATTCATGCCTGTAAATAAGCATGATGAAGGACAAGGCCCATATCTTAATGTACAGCGAATGTACACAAATGTACAAGGAAGTATAGGAAAAGCACCCCACATACTTTTTAAATATATTTGGATTTGGTTTTATACTTGGGAATGTGGTTCCTATCTTCTTAGAATATGTTGGGTCATTCCATGCCAAGTGGAAACACACCTGGGCCACCATGGTCTTGGATTTTACAATGTCGTACTGTAACTTTGTCTATTTGTTCATTTTGGCCCACCTAATGGATATTTCAGGTTTTTTTTTTTTTGCTAACTACCCTTTGGTATTGGTTTTATGGACTTCTGAAGAAATGGCCTATAGGGGGCGCTTTTCAAAACATGCTGTAGAAAAACCCTAATATCTCCGGCCCTATTACAGATACACGTCTGGGGTTTGGATGGATTTGTAATATGAGGCTTCCTCTAGCACCGCCATCATTTACAATGGTTGTATCTGTTCTTGTTTCCATGGAAATTGTGTTTGAAGTTGGGCAAATTTTTCCACTTTTTGGACCCTTATTACTCACCAAATACTGGTGATACTGAAGAAGCGACAAGAAAAACTTTTTATTTCAGATAGATCATTGACACTTACTAAAAAATTAAAGGAGAACATAATGGTTTATCAGATTAACCCTTTCAAAGTTGGTTACAACAAAAAAAGTCCAAGTTCAAGGGGTCTGTCCATCCCTGGGGAAAAGTTGCATCATTATGAATTTGCACCTGTTGCATGTCAGGTGACCTGAGTTATACTGGAAAACACCATCGGGCCATCAGAGGTCCATAAAACCAATACCAGAGGGTAGTTTGCAAAAAAAAAAACCCCGAGATATCCATTATCTGGGCCAAAATGAACAAATAGACGAAGCTAAAGTAAAATCCAAGACCATGATGGCCCAGGTGTGTTTCCACTTGGCATGGAATGACCCAACATATTCTAAGAAGATAGGAACCACATTCCCAAGTATAAAACCATATCCAAATATATTTAAAAAGTATGTGGGGTGCTTTTCCTATTTATACTTCCTTGTACATTTGTGTACATTCGCTGTACATTACATGTATATTCCCTGAAAATTGAACATTTTGATGGCAATATTTCATCCTGAAATAGGCAAATATATAAATTTCTTTCACTTTTACCACAAAATATAGGTCTTAGACTGTTACATATCTCAAATTGAGGAGGTTTGGAGTTGGCCCCGGGGTCTTACTGGACCCCCCAAAAAGGGACTTTTTCTGCTGCATCCGACTTTGAAAGGGTTAGTCTGAAAAACTAATGATATAATAAGAGGTTTTTTACATTTAATAAAGAGATTCTACATGAAATCAAAGATTCATGTCATTAGTTCTTCTATATTATGTTCCATGATTGAATTACAAGGGTCTCAAAAGTGAAAAAAATTGGCCACGTCCAAATTTTTGGCAACTTTGAGGACCCACTGCAAACCAAAGACTTTTTCAGGAATTTCTCTTTTCAGTTCCCAAGATATGGACCTTGTCCTTCATCATGCTTATTTACAGGCATGAATCTATTGCGGTTTTCATGTAACAGGGATCTTTCTGAGGGGCATTTTACACAATCTCTGTACAGTGCCATCTAGTGGCCGTTTTTCAAAGTGCCATAAAACTCACACCGACGGTCTGATATTTGAAAAATTTGGCAGAGTTGTTATTTGAGCCAAAATGAACAAATGAGCAAAGCTACAGGAAAATCTAAGACCATGATGGCCCAAATTGTACCCCAAGCATTCTCACTTGGCATGGAATGACCCAGTATATATATTCTCTGAATTACAATGTAAAACCTTTGTGGCTTGCATTTAAGACTTTAATTCGCAAGTCTAAACTGTAGAATCCTGAAAGATTCTGCTGTGAAGAATAATTGAAGGTTCCTCAGGTATTATTCAAACCAGTCTCATAAAACTCTGTGGATTTGTCCTTGCTAAAAGAGGTGGAAAAATACTAAAAAATTTGTGTCAATACCACTGAACACTTGCTAAATAGTGTCTTTTAATCCTAATACCTATATTAAGTATAAAGAACGTAATTTCTTATTTTTTAGCATGCTATACAGTTTACGCATGTGTGGTTTTACCACTTCCTTTACTCAACATTATCCCGAGGGCACTGTGTATAGTGTATATGCAAGGATTTGTGAGTAATATTCAGAGTTCTTGCCAGAGGTATAAACTTCCATACACTCCTAAACAGCCAAGCTTGTAGAGCAGTGAGGTGTTGAAAGTTTGATTCAAGAATAGAGCCAAGGGGAACTCCATGAACCAGGTCTTGTGACTGCATGTGTTGGCTCCTTTTTTGTGTGACTCTCCTTTGTCTGGGCTGTGCACTTTTTCTCTGAATCCTTCCAATATTGGCAGGAGGGGAGCGCTTTGGCTTTTTCACAAAGTGTGGAGCACCTGGTCTCTAAATTTGCTGGGGTCAGAATCTCTTACTGTGTCCTCAACAAAAGGCTGCCTGTTAAAGGCTGCCTGAGTGAAGGCCAAACTCCCTGTCCAACGACCAAAGACTCCCGCACTCCAAAATGCTTAGTTTTTTTTTTTTTTTTCAAATTTTTTTTTTTTTTTTTTATGAATGGGAAATCTTAATAGTCTGCTTGGAATAATTCTTAAGGTTATTTTCATCCATCAAAAAGTGCTTGGATACTTTATATGGCAGGAATGTTCTGAACAAGATCTCAAGTCAAGGTAGTAAACATAAAGAATTGCAGCTCCTTCCATAAAATCCAGCAGTACGTCCGATTACATTTGGTCTACTAATAGTACAGTGCCGTGAAACAGTATTTGCTCCCTTTCTGATTTCTTATTTTTTTGCATATTTGTCACACTTAAATGTTTCAGATCAGCAAATAAATTTTAATATTAGACAAAGACAACCCGAGTAAATACAAAATGCAGTTTTTAAAGAATGATTTAATTTATTAAGGGGAAAAAGCTATCCAAACCCACCTGGCCTGGTGTGAAAAAGTAATTGCCTCCTAAACCTAATAACTGGTTGTGCCACCCTCTGCGACAACAACTGTAATCAAGTGTTTGTGATAACTGGCAATGAGTCTTTCCCATCACTGTGGAGGAATTGTGGCCCACTCTTCTTTGCAGAATGTTTTAATTCAGCCACATTGGAGGGTTTTTGAGCATGAATGGCCTGTTTAAGGTCATGCCACAGCATCTCAATTGGATTTAAGTCCGGACTTTGCTTAGGCCACTCCAAAACCTTCAGTTTGTTTTTTTTAAGCCATTCAGAGGTGGACTTGCTAGAGTGTTTCGGATCATTGTCCTGCTGCATAACCCAAGTGCGCTTGAGCTTGGACATTCTCCTTCAGGATTTTCTGGTAGAGAGCAGAATTCATAGTTCCATCAATTACGGCAAGTCGTCCAGGTGCGTGCGGACAAGCTCCTGGCCAGAGCGGGGAGGGATCCAGTTGTCATGGTCCATGTTGGGACTAATGACAGAGGTAAGGGTAGGTTTGAGGTTCTGCAAAGCAAATTTGTTGAATTAGCTGAAAAGCTTAGGAGCAGATCCTCCACGGTAGTGTTCTCCGGGATTCTACCGGTACCACGTGCAAGCAGAGGGAAGCAGAATTTTATCTGGAGGTTTAACACGTGGCTCTGAACCTGGTGTAGGAAAGAGGGGTATAGGTTTATGGGGCACTGGAACTACTTCTGGGACAGGGGTGACCTGTTCAAGCCGGATGGGCTACACCTGAACCGGAGGGGTACCTTTGCACTGGGTCAGCGTATGTTGAGGGTAGCAGAGAGTTATTTAAACTAGGGACTTGGGGGGCAGGGAGGTTAGAGAGTGTTACACAGAGGGAAATGCAGACTGCCCTGATGGAGGCTGACAGCGTTACATGCACTATTGATGATATATTTTTAAAAGCAAAAAAGCATGGTGAAGGGCTTTGAGCAGCAGGCGCATGGGAAATCGAAGGGAAGAGCGTTCATGATAACCTGAAATGTTTTTATCTAAATGCAAGAAGCATTAAAAATAAATTTCAAGAACTTGAGGCCGTTATGATTAGTGAAGGCTATGACATAGTTGGGATTACAGAGACATGGCTTAGTGAAGAGGATGGAGATGAATATAATGTAGAAGGTTATAAGCTCTTTAGGAAGGATAGATGTAATAGGCGAGGAGGGGTGTAGCACTCTATGTGAACGAAAACATAAATGTGCAGGAAATTCCTGAAATTGAATATTCCGTGCCTTGTGAAGATATCTGGGTCAGGCTCACTGGCAAACACGAGACTGGTTTAAACATAGGTGTATGCTATCGACCACCAGCTTTGGACAGTACAGTCAATGAAATGCTCCTTAAGAGGATTACATAAGCTTGTAGAGGAGGAGGACTATTATTATGGGAGACTTAAATTATCCTGGTATTGATTGGGAAATGGTGAAAGGACAGGGTAGGGGGGAGGAAGAATTTCTAGATGTCATAAATGAAAATTTTTTGGTGCAGTATGTTAATAAACCTACAAGAGAGAAGGCAATTTTAGATTTGCTGCTCTGTAATGACCCAGATAGAATTAGCAATGTTGAGGTACTGGAGCCACTTGGGACAAGTGATCACTCTACTATTAATTTTGAGGTTTCATGGGAAGTTAAAAAAGGTGTCTCCAAAAACAAAAATTTTTTAATTTTAGGCGAGCAAACTTTGACAGGATGCGGTCATATCTAAGTGAAACAAAATGGGAGACACTCCTGGACTGTGAGTCTGTAAATGAGATGTGGGAAAGATTTAAGGGGTTTTACTTGATTCACAATGTAAATTCATTCCAAAAGGTGTCCAAAAGTAAGCTGAAAAAGCAGAATCCTCAGTGGATGACAGCAGCTATTCGTAAGAGTTTGATGGAAAAGAGGAATCTTTATAAGATGTACATAGAGGATAACAATGAGATTACTAAGGCCGAATTCTGTAAAATCACGGGCTGTGGTCAAAAAAAGAGCTGAGGAATGCTAGGAGACTGTATGAAAGACAAATTGCAGAGGGGGCAAAAAACTAACCCTAAGCGCTTCTTTCAGTACTGTAGCAGAAAAAGGAAAGTCAAAGAGCAGGTTAAGTGCATAAAGAATAAAAATGGATCGCTGTTATATGATAATAAGGATATTGCGGACACCTTAAACGGTTACTTTGTTGAGAATTTTACCTTAGAGCGGGTCTTTATTCGGCCAGAGGGCTTGTCCAATGCTCAAGATTATTTAGCGGAAATTGAGGTTAGGGATAACGTCAGATTAGACAAGTTGCATCAACTAAAGGCAGATAAGGCGGCGGGTCCTGATGGCTTATTTCCTAGAGTGCTCAGGGAAGTTAGTGAGATCATCTTTAGGCCGCTATCTGCCATCTTTAGACGGTCTTTAGAAACTGGAGAAATACCAAATGATTGGAAACAGGGCAATATAATACCAATATATAAAAAAGGGGACCGTGACTGAGCCAGGTAATTACAGGCCAGTCAGTTTAACTTGCATTGCGTGCAAAATATTGGAATCTATCATAAAAGATGAGCTGGACTTATTTCTTGAACGTAACAATATCTTGAGGGATAGCCAACATGGTTTTAAGAAGGAAGGTCATGCCTGACAAACCTTCTGGAATTTTTTGAAGAGGCCACCAAGACTTTTGACCAGAGCAGGGCTTATGACATCATATATTTGGATTTTCAGAAAGCATTTGACACAGTACCGCATAAGAGACTAATTTTTAAAATGAGCTCCATTGGAGTTACAGGTGGTATTCTGAAGTGGATTCATAACTGGTTGCAGGACAGAACACAAAGAGTGGTGGTCAGTGGTATATCATCTGAGCTAGGTAGGGTGGGGAGTGGCGTCCCCCAGGGATCGGTGTTGGGACCCCTGCTGTTCCTCATCTACATTAATGACCTTGATAGGAATATTGAGAGCAGATTAGTGAAATTTGCAGATGATACTAAATTGGGGGCTTGGCAAATAGTTTAGAGTCCACTAAAGTGATTCAGGATGATTTGGATAGAATTCAGAATTGGGCAGAAATGTGGCAAATGAAATTTAATGTAGCGAAATGTAAAGTAGTACATGTAGGTAATAAAAACATTAGACGGGATTACTTCATGGGAGGTTTTAAACTGGAATGTGCTCCACAAGAGAAAGATCTGGGAGTGATTGTTGACCAAACCCTCACAGGCTCTAGCCATTGTGCCGTAGCTGTTAAAAAAGCCAATCGGATGCTGGGATACATTGCCAAAAGTATTGAGTTCAAATCCAAGGAGGTGATGCTTCTTTTGTACAACACATTCGTCAGACCACATCTAGAGTATTGTGTACAGTTCTGGGGACCATACTTTAAGAAAGACATAGAGGCTTTAGAGAAAGTTCAGAGAAGAGCCACAAAGCTAATTCCGGTATTAAAGATGAAAGCTATGAGAAAAGGCTGAAGATCCTTGATCTCTTTAGTCTTAGGAAAAGGAGACTAAGGGGTGATTTGATTGAGGTCTTTAAATATGTTAAAGGGATTAACAAAGTGAATTATGTAGGATTCCTTCGACCAAGTGTTGTTAGCAGAACTCGGGGTCACAAATGGAAGCTGACTAAAGGTAAATTTAGCACTGATATTCGGAAATATTTCTTCACCCAAAGAGTAATTTCGGTGTGGAACAGCTTGCCTGAACATATTGTTGAGGCAGACACCTTGGGAGTTTTCAAGAGCAGACTTGACTTAAAGCTAGATACCATTCAGTCATTGAGTATCTGAAGTGATATATTCACGATGGTACAAAGAAACTGGCGAGCCTAGTTGGGCTGAACGGCCTGTTCTCGCCATTCATGTTATGTTATGTTATGTTATGTTAGGTCCTGAAGCAGCAAAGCAGCCCCAGACCATCACACTACCACCATCATGTTTGACTTTTGTATGATGTTCTTCTTATGAAATGATATGTTAGTTTTACGCCCGATGTAACGGGATGCACACCTTCCAAACATTTCAACTTTTGTCTCGTCAGTCCACAGAATATTTTCCCAAAAGTCTTGGGGATCATCAAGATGTATTTTGGCAAATGTGAGACGAGCCCTTGTGTTCTTTTTGGTCAGCAGTAGTTTTCGCCTTGGAACCCTCCCATGGATGCCATTTTTGCCCAGTCTCTTTCTTATTGTTGAGTCATGAATACTGACTTTAAATGAGGCAAGTGAGGCCTGCAGTTCTTTAGATGTTGTTCTGGGTTCTTTTGTAACCTCCTGGATGAGTCGTCAATGCGCTTTTGGAGTAATTCTGGTAGGCCAGCCACTCCTGGAAAGGTTCACCACTGTTCCAAGTTTTCTCCATTTGTGGATAATGGCTTTCACCGTGATTCGCTGGAGTCCCAAAGCCTTAGAAATGGCTTTGCCAGCCTTTCCAGACTGATTGATGTCAATTTCTTTGTTTCTCATCTGTTCTTGAATTTCTTTAGTTCGCAGCATGACATGTTGCTTTTTGAGATCTTTTAGCCTACTTCACTTTGTCAAACAGGGTCTATGTAAGTGATTTCTTGATTCAACAGGTCTGGCAGTAATCAGACCTGGGTATGGCTAGTGAAATTGGACTCAAAAAATGTGGTTAATCACAGTTAATTCATGATTTAACAAGGGGGGCAATTACTTTTTCACATAGGGCCAGGTAGGTTTGGATAGCTTTTTCCCCTTAATCAATGAAATCATTGTTTCAAAACTGCATTTTGTATTTACTCGGGTTATCTTTGTCTTATATTAAAATTTGTTTGATGATCTGAAACATTTAAGTGTGAAAAATGTGCAAAAAAGTAAGAAATCAGGAAGGGGGCAAATACTTTTTCACGGCACTGTATGTGTGGAGCTGCAAGTCTGACCCAGTTAACTTGACATGGCTGTGAATGAACTCAGATTTAGGCTTGCAGTTTAACCTTAAATCTGGCATTATGTGTTTATCTTAAAATCCAATGCGTGTAGGCTAGGAGCAAAACAACACAAAATGTGTCACTCAAATTACTTTGAGCACTGTATGTCAGAGTACAGCATGCTCCCTGAAAAGTATCTCCTTTTGGTGAGTTGTTTACAGGCTAGTAGGTGCGGAGCCATTGTAATCCATATGCCTCTGTAATAGTGGGGCACAAAAGAGGCCCTTTCCCTGAGTGCAGAGCCACAGACAAAAAAGTCAGCACCTCCTGCTGCATCCATTGTTGGCATCGGCACTCAATCACAATGCACTCTGGGGAGCAGATTCACAAATTAAAACGTTTAGCCTGCAGGGTGGTGAGAGGAGGAGGAGAATACGGTAAGTGTTCACAGCCAGGAGTGGGCGTGTTTCTGGAATCCTGGTTTTAGTACTGTTTTCTTGGATAATCCTTGCTCTGCCGCTCATGCATACTGCAATTATGCAGCAATCAGCTTGCAGGTGAACCATTTTCACTACGTAAATGACAAGAGTCACCGGGCTGTAATTACAGTCTATGGAATGGACAGCGGCCTTTGTAAGGTTTGATTTCTTATACGCTAGATTCTGTACGAGATCATATGCCATATTTGAGTTATCATGATGATTATTTGGACAACTATTTAACACCGGCTGTGTCCCAGTGTTTCGAAAGCAGTAGCATGGTCTCTTGAAAAAACATAATGATCCATGATTTTCCAAGGGCTTATGGTCTTTTAGAATTGTGGTTGCCAACTGCATCATATGATGGTTTCAAATGTGGTGCCAGGAAATGTTAGTTGATGGAAACATAGATTTTTACGTTTGTAGGAAAAATACATACAGTGAACGGTGACTGTTTTCAGTTAAATTTGATCCTAATCTGAGCCATGAAACTCATGAAAGAACTTTAATTTTTATACAAAATATAGTAATTTTTTTTTTTTTTGCTTAAAATCCAATGCAATTGCACTGGCCCTTTATATTTATATGTAAATAGATGCATGTTTGATTCTCTTAATATTCTACATTACTTTAAATATTGATGAAATTTATTCAGCCACTTGTGGTCTGGTCATCGTATTACATTCCTGAAGATTTTTTTTGAAAATGGATGGCTTTCTAGTTGTTATAAGCATTGGAAATATGCCTTAACAGCATACAAGTGTCATGAACTTTTACTTAATTGCAATTCCAGAAGATTGGCCTCCATGGCTGTGTTTTATTTGGATCCACTGTATTGCCCTTTTTATACTAATAATGAACCATTAAATCCTGCAGTAAATACCTCAGTCCTATAGTATGCTGCTGGCAGCTGCTTCTTCTTCCTAAATGACAGGCAAGGTTCAGTTATCTGACAGTAAGGTGTTTCACACGTGACTACTAATAATCATCATACTCAATCATCATACATGTTTTCTTTTAGTTTTTGAATAGAAGGAATTGTTTTGAATTCAAGCATTAATATGAACATTTCCTGGTGCCTTGAAACTATTTTTTCATGTTTTCCTTTTATGCCTCAATATTACTTAATAAGGAATGAATAAGGTGGTATTGAAGAAGCCAGCCAGGAATTCTTAGTCATTCTTCAGGAAAAAAAAATATTGCCAACATTGCGTAAAGATGGTTGCCATAAGAACCAGTCATCACAAGTGTATTTACTTATGAAATCATATAAGAGCTTGTAATTCAACGTAAGCACTGCTTTTCTTGGCTGCAGCTACTCTCAAGCCATTTGAATGGACCTCAAATGGGGACTAACACTGTGCAGCATGTAACAAAACATTCATGAGGTGCATTTACTCATAAGTTGACAGTTCATGTGGCATAAGGTTCATTAACTGCCTGCTCTTGAGGACTGAGAACTGCTGGTTCTCCACCCTCCCTGTACCTGGCAGTCAGCTGTGAAGACAGTCTGGACAATTGCTTAGTTATCTGGGAAAAAAGAAGAGCAGAGCTGGATTTGGATTTGAGGGCCAAATTTGGTGATCCTGGCTGTAGAACTTCATTAATGCCAGCAAATACCATTAAGTATGCATGTATGACCAACAGTTCTCTAAAGCGCGTGTGCTTTTGAGGTCTGTTGACCACAGTTATTTAATTAGGTCAAGTGGGACTGTCGTTCCAGAGTTATGGAGATGGGGTACACACAAGCTGCAGTCCTGATAAGTGGCCTCTGGGTACTGAAGTAGGCGGTTCTGTAAGATGGTGGATAATGTCCAGAGATGTTTGCTTGTCGTGTGTGGTGTACACAGTGATGGGAGGTAGGCATGGGGCTAGATCTACCTTTCACAACATTGTATCCATGTGATATTTGTTTCCAGTCAGCTGACTGCATAAAATGTCCTTCTTATTACAGTGGATTTCATCACGTAAATACGACACCGAATTGGTACAAGAAGTATGATTTTTTTTTTTTAACTGAATGAGAACATTTAGTTTTTCACATCCCCTCCCAGCTCATGTCATCTCTCACTATTCTGTTCATGAATCAAGCTGTTAGTTGAGTGCTTCTCAAATATTTTCTCCTGTCAGACACGTCAACAGATCACTGGGTAATCTCATGTTGTAGAGGGCTTATTCACATCCAAAACCATGCTGAAATGCTGGGACTTCTTGATTGTTCTGTCAAAATGTGTGTGTTCAATCAGTTACGGCCCTTGTCAAGTAATAACCTCATGTTTCCTACGAGATAGTGGCACTGTTGAAGTGGCCCCCTTTCACCAGAGACTGGAACATAATGTCTGTTGAAATGCTTTGAGAGTGTTGAAAGTTGAAATATCATTCTTGCAGTCAGGGAAGAAAAAAATAACAGAACTTGGCTCCAATACAGGCTACACTTACACAGGTATAGTCACCTGAATTGCATAGATAATCTCTTTATTCCAACCAGGTATCTGAAAATTCTGGCAGTATTTGAGGCATAATTGAAAAAATTAATATTACTGGCTCAAGACGTTCTTTTAAGTAAGATTTGCCTCAAACTGGCAATTTGAGCAGTCTGCAAATCAGTGAACTACAGGCATGTTGGTTGTGATATAAAGGTTCACTATATCCCCACTCTTGTATTTTCACGAAAAAGTTGTGCTGTGGAATTATGGGTGACATTTTCACTTTGCCAGTACCTCAAATTTTCAGTTGTGCTCCGTGCAAGATGTAGGATTGTTAATTTATTGATCCAGTTTTCAGGGAGAGTTAAAATGTCAAAAATAGTAAGGTTGCATCTAGCTCCGTCACGTATATGTGCTGAGGCCTATATTTGTATTGGATTACGAACCAATATGGGAGAAACCCAGCTCTCATTGTTCCAATGAATCCAAATCACCTCTGAAATTATGCCTTGTTTAATGGTTAAAACTAACACCTGGAGGCCAACAATGGCTAGCCCTGATGCTTTTCATATTATACAAATTGCAGTTTTCACAGACAATATCGCTGTAGAATATGGACCGAATAAAACATTTGGAGAAAGACTGAAGAGGTTGACTTGCTTGAGTGCATTTTCTGCAACAGAGTGCAACTTCTGTGCCACTAATTTGTTGCACTATAAAAATTGAATTTAATTATTTCAGGGACAAGTTAGTTTAACTGTGTCAGTTTTCAACGAATCACATTAACAGTGTGTCATATTACCCATAAAGAGCCTGTACAGGTGCAGGTTTTTTTTACATTTTGGCGCTGCACAAAGACACAAGTGTAATTACCACTCGTGGTGGGAATGCTTGTATTGTCTTCAGTTGATGTGCATGCGTGCATGCGTGTCTCTTCAGGTCAAACTACAGCAAAACTACTGTAAAACTATTATGAAAGCTGTTTTGAGCATTTTTGCGAGTGTTCATGTTTGAGGATGTGCCTGTGAGCAGACAATTCTTTTCAGCTCGAGAGCATTGTAACCTTTTAAAATGTAGTCAAAAAACATTATAGGCGAGAAGTTGGGACAAAAGGGAAGGCTGAGCTTGAAGATGGGTGTGGTCTGAGTGCATTTACTGACTGTATTATGATGAGGAATACTACAATGAAAACAATACCAGTATCATTGTCGTGGCTGGTGAGATCCCTGATGGTTCACTTACATGCGATGACAAGTGGAAGGATTTGGAATGGAAAAAGACAACATCAAAAGCCAAATAACCATGTTGACCAATAAAGAGTAATATTACAGGATTTTACACAAATATTACTCTGGGTAGTCTTATTTTCAAGGCTTACTTGGCATTAGATTGCAAAAGACTGACCAGACTTTTTGAATGTATTTATTTACATGCTAGCCTGTGGTGGAAATGAGGTTAAATAACTTTTGACATCCAGAAAACCTACAAAACTCTGCGAAACTGGGATAACTCTGATAAAGTTACAGCCTACGCTTCAATCTTTCATAAATAACATTGGCAGGGATGTACACTCTGCTGTTGGATTTTTTTGTTGTCCAGTAAGCCATGTCTTTGTTGTCCAGTTAGCTATGAGACTAATAGCTATGCTGCTGACACCAGGGTATAATAGGAATGGTGGTGGATGCTAATGGACACAAAGCAGCTAGTGAACTAAATTGAACTTAAAAATTGTATTTCCTTGGCACAAAGTAACCTAAACTAGTGTGGCAAGTAAGCCAACATAGCTAGGTTGACAATAACCAACACAAGAACATTTTTTTTTTACCAGTATCAATGTGCGACAGAGGTTTCGCTAACAATTAAAACTCTGTTGAAAGGGCTAACTTATGATCAAAAACTATAATTTTAACTCGGCTAACACAGCCAAACATCAAGCAAGTGCAACAATGCAAGACATAGCGAGCTAGCTGATTTAACTGACTAGCTCGTCCTACAGCAAGCAGGTAGCTCAACATCTGTTTTGCAGCCTATTATGTGGCAAAACTCTAATAGCCAGTCCAAGATTTACTCGTCTGACCTCTTGCTTAGTCACTCAGTTTTTTTTTCCTCCACTCAGCTTCCTCTGTTATTGTCCACTTCGACCTCTTTGCCTCTGTCATGATGTTCATACTGAGAATACTGGGTTAGTTCCTTATAGCTAGCTGAAGACGCTGAAGACCCATAGCTGGTGGTGTGAAGCAGCTAGTGCTGTAAAGCGTTATGCAGTATTTTGGGGTGATTGCAGCTGATCAGCCAAAGTTCCATCGTGCAAGAACGGGTGTTAGGGGCACAGAGCGTGAATGAAAGATGCACCATTCTCCCTGTTACAAGTCAGTATGCCAATAAAAATGATTATGAAGTAAGTTTTTCAAGGTAAAATAGCGGCATAATGTTGCTTTAAGTCTTGAAACCTGTTAGGTTTTGTTCCTGTTACTGTGGATGGATTAATTCTGTTTCTTACTTGATCGTCTTGATTCCGAAAGCCATGGGGTTTCAACAGGGGAACCCAAAAACCTGTCTAAGGATCAAACTCAATAAATCACAGTGAGTTAACTGTGCCAGCAACATAAACAGTACCTGAGTGAGGCAAGGGGTTTAATGACCACTGAGATCCAGAACCCCTGAAAATATGCTCTTGACTGTGATTTTTTTGGTGCAAAGAGGTACTGGACATTTCTCAATTGCCCCCTCCCCCCAACATCCCACTCCTTGCTGTTCAGTTGGATCCAGATGTGGGAAACTGTTAGCCATCCTTCTGTATTGTTTGTGAATGTGAAAAGAATATTCTGTTCTCCTCGGGACACTAACAACGACTGACTTCAAAATCTGCAACAGGGTCTGCAGTAACATCAGTATTTTTCTGGTCATTCCACATGGTAAAATCTGGTGTTTTAGCATGGCTTTACTATTGCTAGTGACTTCGAGCTGTAATACGACCAAGCACTGTGGTAAGCAGGCTCTTTTAAACCATAGTAATAAACATTACCACGCTGGGTACACTTATTAACTCCAAAAAGAGAAACGGACCATGCTCAGACCACTTTGATTGAAGAAAAGGCATTTTTCTTTTAGTGTGTTGTTTTTATTTTTAATTACTTGCAAATACTCCATTGCGCAGACATTGTTGTGGTGAACCACATTCCAAGTGTTTTGTGCAACTTAAGACTTTGATGCCAGACTATTAGTGCCCTGAAAATATAGACCGTAAACATTTACAGTGAGGTTATTAAGTGTTTGGACACAATTGTAAAGGTAGGTCATTCCTACATCGCTCACACTATATCGATGCAAACACCCTCATTTTGATGGGCAGACCCTCATTTTAACACATTCATATTGAGTGAACCATGGAATTGCAACTGTTTGGAATGGTGTCACTGTCCAAATAGTCATGGACTTGTAAGAAAATGTACCAACATTTATTTTTTAAATGCCTAATATTCAGTGTTTTTTTTTTAATGTCAGTTTTTGCAAGTGTGTGCTTTTTCTGGAGTCCGAATATTTGCACATGTAGGTGTTCCAGGAATCCATGCCAAACCCCATAAGAATAGTTATGCAGGATTGCCAGTTCTTACTCCTGATCAAAATGAAAACCCTTCCCTTTCCTTCTTAGCCCCCACCTTGTCTCCACGTGGATTTCAGCTGCAGCAACTTAAAAATCCAGGGGGTTACTTCTTATGAAATTACACTGGAATCTATTGTGTTTAAGCAAAATGTTCTGTTTTCTGGGATTGTCTAGATGATTTTTTTTTTTTTTGAGAACTTGAGAGTTTCTCAAATCTTTCAGATGGAATTTGTGTGTCCTTTATTTTTAAAACTTCTCACTCACCTCTGTCTGGAAATACTGGC
The DNA here is from genome assembly GCA_029692085.1 of Gymnothorax javanicus. Taxonomy (NCBI): domain Eukaryota; kingdom Metazoa; phylum Chordata; class Actinopteri; order Anguilliformes; family Muraenidae; genus Gymnothorax; species Gymnothorax javanicus. Next base: position 160,701,752 of record CM056194.1, on the reverse strand, counting down.
TCTTTCACATTGTTTTTATTTTAGTACAGTGTGCTATACTACCTCCCTAATTCTTGGGTATTCATTATGCACCATACTGTGCTTAATTTAGGTTAGTCTCTACTCAGGTATTGTGCTTCACCACCTCACCAGGAAGTTGGTTTGATTTGGCACATCTTTATCAGACCAGAGTGTTGGAAACACCATCAGACTCCTTTATTAGCTTTTCTTCTGTTCATTTCCCCAGGTCCTGGCAGGGAGTCCATGTTGCATTTGGCTCCGGAGCTTTGCGATGGCCAGAGGTTTCACTCCAGCTTCAATGTGTCAGTTCATGCTGCCATCCGATACCGGAACTGGAAACTGCTCACTGGATATCCAGGTGCGTCGTCTCTTTATCTATGCCTTCTTGTCCCTTAAGGATACTGCGAGTTTTGGCAAATGAATTGCCATTCCTGTTCCCTTTACAGATCTATATACTGGAGGAAAAACCATACATTTGCTCCAGTTAACAATTTCATCCTGTCTAATCTTGTGAAGGACTTAAAAATCAACCTCCGATATTGCTTTCGGAAAGGTTTTGATTTAAAAATAGGAACTGCAGAGAGAAAAAAAAAAAATGCCGACGGTATTTATGGCATGATGGTAAAAGCCCACACTGTTCGCTATTTCTCTTTCAACTTTTTTTTTTCAGTGTTTCGATCATTCTAATCTCTTAATGAGATTCACATTCGTGGTAATCCAATGTGCTTATTATGGGAATATTGCTTGAGCTGAAAAGTGTGTGTGAAATAATCAACTGTGAATCACAGGGGAGAAAACCGGCTGATAATTAGGTGGTTCAGTTCACAGCCGAGACTGTCGAGAAATAACGACAGAAAACAGTGGGAACTGTAAGCCCTCCTGGATTTTGACTCTCACTCCCCCACAGGCACCAAGAAATTTGTTTCCCTGGAACCACCAAGATTGCATAGGCTTCTCCACACATGCTCTTATGGAGAGGGCGTATCAAGAAGTTGTGTAAACTCTGTGGTATCCCCTGCTGGGCAATTATGTCCCGGTTTATGTCATCCGAGTTCAGAAGACTAGCTCTTTTTGAACAATGCCCCCCTCAGACATATCAACATTTGTTTATGACTTTGGTTTGAATGGTTAAAATAAACAGAGGACAAACAAAGAAGGGGGTTGTTGAGATTTGCCTGCATACTTTTCTTTTGTTAGTTGTGCAGGGGAGCTGGCCTTTCACTGAAAAATGAAAAAAAGCCCTTTCTCGCTTCTTGAATGAGCTTTCTAGCTTTACAGGTTCATTCTTTTCCCTGCCTTTGGTTGCATAATGAAACTTTGCATAATGAACCAATTCACTTGTTTTAATTGAGAATTCATCTTTGGTGTATTTGTATTATCATATTATTATACAAAATATTATTTATGTGTATATTTCAAGTCCAACTTCTAACCAGTTTTTGGCCTTGAAGGGAATATCCTTCACCTTATTTCTCCAGAGATCCTCTCCAATGGGTCCAACGCTATTTTTTTAAATTGACAGGACATGTTGTTACCATGGTTACAGACATTTTTTAATATTTATTTTTATATGCCAAGAATAACAACAAAGAGAATTTGTTACCAAGAAGTGTTCTGCTCACTTGTTTGCAACTAAGAATTAAGATTCTCTGAAAAGCTTGGGAGGGAATAAATTAATTTCCTTAATTGCACACGATGAGTAAGAGTGTCAGTTTAACACTCTTTGAAGAACTCCTGTTTGAACTTTTGTTCTCTTCATGACTTTTTAGGCTGTGACCACTGGTTTCCGCCCCCACACCTATCCAACAGCTCAGAGGCCAGCAAGCCAGCATCACCCCTGAAATCACTGATGCTCTTCAACATCGAGTCCGACCCTGAGGAGAGAGAGGAGCTGTCTGAGAAACACCCGGACGTCGTGGACTTCCTCCTCAACAGGCTGCAGCACTATCAGAAGTCCTCCAAACCCATCATATTCCCAGATGATGACCCCAGGTGTGACCCAGGGCCCACTGGAGCTTGGGGTCCCTGGGAATAGACCTACAAAGAGGGCGAACAAGTTAAGCATTCCCAGTCCGGAGGTCTTCTTTTGACCTACTCTGTCCCTCAGAGGCCAGATCGATAGGAACACAGTGAAACTCGGTGAACAACGAGTGTCTTGGGAACAATTTTTCTTGATTTTCCTAATTTTTTACATTTTTATTCTGAACGTACATTTGGGTTAGAATCTATGGCCGCTGATATCACAGATATCAGGGGCTTTAGAGCAGAGGTAGCCAGCTCTGTAAATAGAAAAAGTATTTTATCTCTATCAATAGGTGGTTTATCTATTGTAAAAATGCTCAGGGTATAGCTTTGATTGTTGCATTGGTTAGTTGTACTTAAAGTCAGAAGCTGAGATGACTTATGGAGAGGGTACTTTTGCACATAAAATTATGACTTATTTCTCAACGCCTGCAGTTATGCAATTGCACTATCTTCCAGGCTTATGTATATTCTGTTATCATATTGGTTATTGTCAGTACCAAAAAGTTAATTTTATTATTGGCCAATATCTGTGAACACTTGATATTATGGGGAACCCCTTTTTTAAATAGTTCATTTTTTTTTTTTTTTTTTTGCCATGTAAAGTATTTATAAACTTGTTACAAAAAATAAAATTTTGTATGTTTTTATATTTTTTATGTGTCATATTCATTTTTCAAATGAGATTCTGTTGATAGCCAATAAAACTTTTTGCGGTGGATGTGCCATGTTTGTATAAAGTAAACATGTCAAATGTGTTTATGCACTGTGAAATTGTTTAGTTCATATGCCCTGCTTGTCCACATTAGGACAATCTTTTAACCTTTTGCTGCTTGGCTCTTTTCCTCTTTGCCTATGAAGGGTGGTGGGTGGGTTTGGTTACTTAAGTAACCACTGTGCAACAAAAGTATAAGCATTCCAATCATTGCAATAAAAATTACTTTTTATTACTTTTTTTTTAAGCAGGGGATATAGTATTAGGCTCCATCTGTCCGTCCGTCCGTTCGTACGTCCGTACATACGAATTGGAATATCTTAAGAACCGTTGACTGGATCCTCTTCATATTTCACATCTAGGTTGATCACAGTAAGAGAAAGTTGTCAGTCATGTTTGGTGACCTTAACCTTCATTTTAAGGTCACAAGGTGACTTTAAAGTTTTTTTGACATTTTACCCTTGTCAGCAAGATATCTGAAGAAAGGTTCACTGGATTTTCTTCATATCTGACACCAAGCTTCATCTGTGGAAGGCACAGGGCCCAGTCGATTTTGGTAACCTTGGAATAATTTTCAAGGTCACAGCGAGACATTGAATATTTCAGTATGTTTACCTGCATGTTAACCTTGCAGGGTTCCTACGCAGTATGGAAAAGTCTGGAAAAGTATGGAATTTGATTGTGGTATTTTCCAGGTTTTGAAAAGTCTGGAAAAAAGATAAGAAAGTATGGAAAAGCAATTGTTTTTCCAGACTTGGCGCTACTTCGGATTCTAAAATATATAATTCTGCAAAAATGTTCACCACTATGACAAATTAAGTAAAACAAGACATGGAGAGCAACAGCGCGAGTTTGTTCGGCACCAATCAACAGAGACTGGTGTATTTGCATAGCTCTGACCTCTCGCAGAAGTCCCGCCCCTTAGTTACATTTGCGATGTCTGTCCAACTTTTCAGACCCTTCTCGTCTTTTTAGGTGGTGGGAACTAGCTACCAGCGAAATGCCAAAATAGTTGTGCATTATCAGTGAAAACGAATGGAAAAACCGTTGCATTTGGTGCAATAAAATTGAGAAATAGACTCTGTTGATGGCTGTGTTCAAATATATTATTTGTTTGGCCTTTAATCACACTAGTGGACACTGTTTAAACTGATAAGCCCCTCTTATTGAAACAAAGAAAGTAAAAATGAGGTGATTCCTGAGATCTGCCTGCAGTGAACCATCTGACGTTTGCACGCTTGGCTACACCGTTCTTATTGAAAACCAACCAATGATAACAATCGACGCGAATGCACATTCTTAGTCAGTACGAATGTAATCGAACAATGGGCTAGTGCAAGTTTTCAGATAGCTGGCTTGTTAACCCAAAGTATAAAGACTGGTTGGGTAAAGATCCCGTATGCCATAAGAGAGCTAAATGCAAGCTTTGCATGAAATGATTTGACATCACTAATATGGGAAAGTCGGCGATTTTAAGTCATGTGCAAGGGCAAAAACACCGTGACAGCAGCTTCTGCATCTGGAGTCTCAACATTTTACAGTCAACTGACCGTGAGACCAAGAAACACAACAAGCAATGAGCCCGCCATCACATCTTTTTTTTTTTTTTTTTTTTTTAAATTTGGTATCTCCAATCCCACCCGAATCTGGAATGTCCAATTGGGGAACTATGTACAAGGCTTTTTGCATATACGGCCCCCTAATGCCAACTCAGGAGAGCGAGACAGCTCGCAGCTCTCCTCCAAAGCACGCGCCCGTCGCCACCGCTTCTTATACACTCATTGGTTGAAACTTCGCAAGCTCAGAACGAGGGCGGAGGATACCTGAACATGAACGAGCTTAGAATCTTCCTAAGGATCCAACAGGAGGCGCCTGAGAACTTGTTATTTACAGTACCCTATCCCGGCAGACCCTTCCCAATTTGCATCCCTGTAGCGCAGTGTTTCCCAACCCTGTTCCTTGAGTACCCCTGCCCTGCATATTTCAGATGTCTCCTTGATTTAACACACCCAGATCAGGTCATTAGGTACTCCACTAATGAGCTGATCAGCTGAATCAGGTGTGTTAAATTAGGGAGACCTATGAAATGAGCATGACAGGGGTACTGCAGGAGCAGGGTTGGGCCTCACTGATTTAACACACCTGATTGGTACTAAAGAACAAAACAACTTTCTCAAAATATGCTTTGGTTTTGTGGGTAAAGCTGCAGCCTTGTAGCTGGAAGGTTTTGGGATCAAATCCTGCCTGGAATGGTTTCCCTTCATGTGAATATTTAACTGGATATTGTGTCAATTAATTCCTGATTAGAAAAGAACAATGGATATGATATGATCGTAAATATAGATTGGATAATTAGGCATTTTATAATTTTTCATAAAGTATTCTAGATATCCAAGTTTACTTGTAGTATACTTCAAAGTATGGGTGAAATTTCCAATTACCGCACAATTACCCCTAGGGACAGACAAATCATGAAGGTCAATATTGATTAAAAAAAACTTTATTAGAGTGGAAGACCAATATATTGGCTCCATGAAAAACCTGATTCACACCCTGTGCTCCTAACATGTCAGTTTTGGTAGCCCTGCAACAATAACCATCCATTTTCGTGTAACGTCAGACACTTTTATTACTATAATGTTACAAATCTTAAGTTAAAATGCTCGTATCAGCTCCAAATTTCGTTTCCAAACGGGGACAATTGATAAGAGTTTGCAGACCAAAAAGCAAGTTCCTAAGTTAAAAAGTTTTGAAAATATGGCAAAATGAAAATTTGGGGATCGTCGATATTTTAAGTTTTTTTGCAAACACTATATTAACTTTGGTGTAGCACACTAGATCTGCATCATATACTCATTATTATCCCTGTGGATAGGAATACCACTCATTTCATCACCAAACATGTCCAGAACGTCTCCAAACTCAGTACACATGTACAAAACAGGTTGCACGCCTCTTTTAAAATCACAAATTACACCACCTAAAATTTCTTCGAAAAAAATAGTGTGTTATTGAGTAAATGGCTGTTGTATTTGATAATAGTACCGTAGGGGCATCTTATGTTAAAAGCCATTCCGTGAGAAAATAACACTTTTTGAAGAAGTTGAGGAGTTGACCCCCCTGGAATTGAATGAAACTTGGCACATAGGTAGATACTGTAGTCTCACGGAAAAAGCCAAATTTTTAGGTCCATATCTCACTTAGTCTGCCTGTGGCGCCACCTGGAAGCCATTAAAGTGGCTCAGTTTTGCTTTTGACACCACATCTTACATCTATTATTATGACTTAAGGGTACACAGTACCAGGTGTGTTATACTTTTATCATGACCTGTGACACTTCAAGTCTGGATAGACATCAGCACCACATCAGCGCCAAGCTGGATAACTGTGTTATTGAGCCTGAATTATTTGAGAAATCACAGTAAAAATTAAAAATGGGAATGGGAATAAAATAATATCTCAGACATATACCAATCAAGAATGCTTTATTATGTGTTCACTCACAACAAAACTATCATTTTCAGTTAATAGTACCTTGGTATCTTGCTGGGTTAGTGCAATGGATGGCCAGAAAGATGGTCGAAATTCATTTTTGGCCCGTGTTTGCGGTATATTTTCTCTGTTACCCAGATTTGTGCTGTGAGGGTAAATGCTGTTTGATGTGCATTTGGAGCTCTATTTTCGGGAATACCAATCATTTCTTTGGTAGTATCTACACTTTCAAGCTAGACGGAGCCAAAGTTGGAGGAAAACTCGAAATTGACCATTTCATAGCAGATTGTGCCTGTGTTTAGACGACATTATTGTGTTTACCCAGCAAGATAGAGAACTGAAATTCTCAGGATACATAGTCCCTTTGGGGTACATTACAGCAGTAGTAAAATATCAATGGTAGTATTTTCAGTGTAGATGATATTAAACATCAAAAGTCAGAAAAATTCACCTCCATGGGGCACTGTAGGCTGGATGCAAGTACTGGCCATCCCCAGCAAAGTACCAAAGAAATTGTTTTTGAATTATAATGCACACAGCTAGTTTCTTCTGAAAATGAAGGGTTTAGCTTGGTACTATTCTGGATGGACAGCTATCTGACCAAAGGCGGTGCTCTAAAGAGCTAATGTTCTACCGACCTAATGTTCCATATTCCCAGACATATAACAAAGTTCTGTCTTTTGAAATATATGAAGTACATACACGGTTATACATAAAATTTGTAATCCCTTTGGTATAAAGCTTGTTTGGTTGTAAACTGGTGGTGACTGTGAGAGTTACAAACGCACAATACATGGGCTATTACCAACTACGGGTACAGCGCAGTCAGAAATGTACAGCACGTTATAAAACATGACCTTTCCAAAATTTTTAAATGCCAAAAAAGAACTAATGTAAAAGGCGTACCACCATAAGCATGAATGCAGACATGGATCAACAGTATACGTACACTTACATAAAATAACAGTCCATTATTTTACCTCTTAAAAAGAATCTTCATCACACAAACGTGTACATGAAGACAGAATGTATAGTACAAAAGTTAAAACTGTTTTATACTTTTCATGTTATCCAAAGTGAAATGATGTCAACACAGCATGTGACTAGCTCTCTCTGTCAGTCTGTTTTTGGAATTCATTTGTGGGTTGGCGGCACCTGGTGGTGCGCACCAGAGGTGCTCCTTGGCCTTGGGCAGCCATCCATGGCCTTCTTCATTCGATCTGGGTCGATGTTACCAGCGGAGCCAGGTGAGCCCGAGGCAAGCCCTACACTGCATCCTGGGTCTGTACAGGGCTGCTTACAGGCCATTGATAATGAGCTTTTCTGTGTCTGAATTAAATAGTGGGCTGCAGCCTGTTTGGCGCAATAATTGCGCCAACACCCACAGCTTGGTACGCACGGAAATGGGAAGTATGTAAAAGAAACCCCGCCCTCCCAACCAGCGGGTATCCCATAGGCTAGACATCATGGGCAGGTGTTAGGAATGAAGACATGCAAGTTACCACTACAAATGAACTGCCCTTTTCTTGGCAGGGTGCTGCTTGCTTGCTAGGACCTCTGTGCCCTTTATCAGGACAACCATTCGCTAGACGCGACTGCTGTGCCCTTTTTCGTACCCAAGCACCAGACCCTGGGGAAATCCCAGAATTAACGCTGAAGCCTGCTCTCCAGTTCTAATAATAAAGTGAAAATGCGGAGAATATGTTATTTTCTGAAAACTCACCAACACCACAAAACTGCACACTGTACTGACTACTGGTAAATGTCTTGCATGTTGACACAAGGCTACAATCACCACCAACATTCTTTTCCAATTTACAACTAACCCAGTTTTATACCAAAGAGGTTACAAATTTTATGTATAACTGCGCATGTACTTTATATATGTCAAAGGACAGAACTTTGGTATATGTCTGGGAATATGGAATATTAGGTTTGTGGCAGATTAGCTCTTTAGAGCACCACCTTTGGTCAGATAGCTGTCCATCCAGAATAGTACCAAGCTAAACTCTTCATTTTCAGAGAAAACTAGATGTTTGCATCTCAATTCAAAAACAATTTCTTTGGTACATTGCTAGGGATGGCCAGTATTTGCATCAAGCCTACAGCGCCCCTGGGGGCAAAATTTTCCGATGTTTGATGATGAATATCGTCTACATTGAAAATACTACCATTGAGATTTTATTAATGCTGTAATATGCCCCAAAGGGACTATGTATCCAGAGAATTTCAGATCTCTATCTTGCTGGGTAAACAAAATAATGCCACCTAAACATAGGCACAATCTGCTATGAAATAGTCAATTTCGAGTTTTCCTCCAACTTTGGCTCCGTCTAGCTTGAAAGTGCAGATACTACCAAAGAAATGATTGGTATTCCCTAAAAATGAGCTCCAAATGCACAACAAACAGCATTTACCCTCGCAGTACAAATCTGGGTTACAGAGAAAATATACAGCAAACATGCACCAAAAATGAATTTCGACCATCTTTCTGGTCGTTCATTGCACAAACACAGCAAGATACCAAGGAACTATTAGCTGAAAATGATAGTCTTGTTGTGAGTAAACACATAATAAAGCAGTCTAGTTTGGTATATGTCTGGGATATTATTTTATTCCCATTCCCATTTTCAATTTTTATTTTTATTTCTCAAATAATTCAGGCTTGATAACATAGTTACCCAGCTTGGCACTGATATGGTGCTGAAGTCTAACTGGACTTGAAGTGTCACAGGTCATGATAAAAGTAAAACACATTTGGTACCGTGTACCCTTAAGTCATGATAATTGATGTAAAATGTGGTGTCAACAGCAAAACTGAGCCACTTCAGTAGCTTCCAGGTGGCGCTATTGGCAGGCAAAGCGAGTTACAGACCTAAAAATTCGGCTTTTACTGCGAGACACCCATATCTACCTATGTGCCAAGGTTCATTCAATTCCAGGGGGGTCAACTGCGCACCGAGTGTCAATTCCTCATGGAATGGCTCTTAAAATATGGTGAGGCTACTCCAAGGCTAAGTGGTATTTCTAATAGAAAAACTGATTATGTAAAGTCAGACGCTTTTATAATTTTAACCAAAATACAGCCCCAGAGGATAGGATATGATGCCTATATAGCTCAGGATGTTTTATAATGCGTATCTTTACCCAAAAAACACAACAGTAGTGACATACATTGGATATGTACAGTTATATGAGCAGAAATCTAAATAAAATAGATACGATGTAACTTCAGACACTTTTATAACCTATGCCTCTGTGATCGACTACAGGGGGTATATAACTCGTCTAAAACATAAACAAGGTGCCTCTGACGACTGTGCATGCGCAAGGGACCGCGACCACTTCTGCCGGTTAATTTACGGCATCTCAAAGTTTCGCGCCTCGATAGAGCGAATAAAAGTGTCTGACGTTACATCGAGCGAAGTACATGCACAGGGACCTAACGGAAGCAAGTATTGATATAACAACTGGTCAGGATTGTTGAAAATAATCATAAATACGAGCCAGGGTGCAAAAAACACAGAAAAACTGTAAAGAATACACAAACGTTGATGTAACGTCAGACACTTTTATCCAGTTTAAAATTGTGTTTTGATGTGTAGCATGTAGGTGAATGACAGTAGACCCAAAATCTTTACCCCAACATACTAGCCCTAGGCACTGTTCAAAATGAGGGTAATAGTTATAATCTGCCTGCATTGGTTGTACAGTACATGGTGGGTTAAAATAGAAGTGTCTGACGTTACAACGCATACTTATTTCTGATTCAAGCCATGGCGCACCAGAAGGAAGACTCAACCAATGGTTCAACCTAATGAATCTTGGAGCCAACACCCCAGGGTGCATGAGATTTAAGTTTGGGTTGTACTAAAAGTGCCACTGTGGTAATTAGACACACCCAAATATTTTAAAAATGTCCCCAAAACAGGTTTTTGAAGCATTTTTCAACTTTGAAGTCCCATATCTCAGGGAATACCCATGGCATTCACACAAACTTACACTTTTCTGAAAGCCCTAACTGTCCTTCATTGAATGAGACTAAGATAGGCCAGATTGGTGGATTCATTTTTATTCTGTGGCACTGAGAATGTGGAAAGGCTGGAAAAAGGCCAAATGGACGCTAATTGAAAACCTGATCCGTATACTTTCATGAAGTAAAAATTTTGCATTACGTAAACTAATTGTCTATTTAAAGTGTACTACTCTTACACCTAACGTATACTTAAAATGTACTTTCATAAACTTAAAGTGGGCCAAATTAACCCAAGAAGTATTGAAGTAATACACTTACAAGTATACTACCAGTATACTTGAAATATACTTGAAGTTTACTTTCAAAATGAACTTGAAGTATACTTCTTTTTTGTAAGGGTATAATCTTCTACATTTTGTCAGCAGTGTCCGTCTCCCCATCCCAACCATGACCGACAACAGTGAGAACTTACACAGATCCAACCAAAATAAATGACGTGGGGATCCCGTGTATTTTGTGAGAAGAAAGAGGGGGAAACTGATGACACAAATAATAAATTTAGTCATAACTCACAGGGATTTATTGCATTATTATAGCGCTCGATAGTTGTTTCATCATTTGTATGAAACATCGTCTGTGCGCGAAATATGATAAGTCTACGTTACCTTCGTTGACATGAGATGTTTTTCCTGTGAAATGTCACATGAAGCACCGATCTAATGTGCTGTAATGTGATCTATGTCAACTGCTGATTACAATCCTAATTCCGAAATAGTTGAGACAAAGTGTAAATTGTGAATAAAATCAAAACGCAATGACTTTCAAATCACACCAGCCAGTATTTTATTCATAATAGAACAAAGATAACACACCAAATGTTGAGACTGGGAAATTTTACAATTTTATCCACAAAATGAGCTAATTTCAAATTTGATGGCTGCTACAGGTCTCAAAAAAGTTGGGACAGGGGCCTATTTTCCATGGTGTAGCATCCCCTCTTCTTTTTAACACAGAGTGGAGGCGTCTGGGCATTGAGGAGACAAGTTCCTTGAGTTTAGCCATTGGAATTTGATCTCACTCTTGTTTAATACAGGCTTTCAGGTGCTGGAGAGTTTTGGGTCTCCTTTGATGAACTTTTTGTTTAATTGTGCGCCAGATGTTCTCAATCAGTGAAAGATCAGGACTGCAGGCAGGCCAGTTCAGCACACAGACTCTCCTACTACGAAGTAATAGCTGCAGTATGTGGTATTGCATTTTCATGCTGAAATACACAAGGCCTTCCCTGGAATAGATGTCATCTAAAGGGGAGCATATGTTGCTCTAAAACCTTTATATACCTTTCAGCATTAATGGTGCTTTTTAAAACATGTAAGTGTCCCACACCATATGCACTAATGCATCCCCTTACCATCAGAGATGCTGGCTTTTGAACTGAACACTGGTAACAGGAGGGGTGGCCTTTCTCCTCTTTAGCCCGGAGGACACAACGCCCATGATTTCCAACAAGAATGTCAAATTTGGACTTCTGACCATAGGACACTTTACCACTTTGCTACAGTTCATTTTAAATGATCCTTGGCCCACAGAACCCGGCGGCTCTTCTGGATCATGCTCAACAATGGCTTCCTTTTTGCATGATAGAGTTTTAGGTGGCATCTGTGGATGGCACGGAGGACTGTGTTTACAGAAAGTGGTTTCTTGAAGTATTCCTGGGCCCATTTAGTAATGTCAATAACAGAATCATGCCGGTGAGTGATGCAGTGGCATCTGAGTGCCCGAAGATCACGGGCATCCAGTAAAGGTCTTCAGCCTTGTCCCTTACGCACAGAGATTTTTCCAGTTTCTCTGAATCTTTTGATGATGTTATGCACTGTCGATGATGAGACCTTCAAAGCCTTTGCAATTTGACGTTGAGGAACATTGTTTTTAAAGTATTCCACAATTTTTTTACGCAAGCCTTCACAAGTTGGAGAGCCTCTGGTCATCTTTACTTCTGAGAGACTCAGTCTCTCTAAGACATCCCTTTTATAGCCAATCATGTTACACACCTGATGCCAGTTAACCTAATTACTTGCAAATGTTCTTTCAGCTGATTCTCTTATATATTAATTGGTTTTTCAGCCCTTTTTTGCCTGTGTCCCAGCTTTTTTGAGACCTGTTGCAGCCAGAAAATTTGAAATAAGCTAATTTTGTGGATAAAAATGTAAAATGTCTCAGTTTCAACATTTGAAATGTTAGCTATGTTCTATTGTAAATAACATATTGGCTCGTGATCTGAAAGTCATTGCATTTTGATTTTATTCACAATTTACACTTTGTCCCAACTATTTCGGAATTGGGGTTGTACTTGCCAAATGTAATCGTTAGTGTTAAATTTGGTTTAACTGCCGCATGCTGTTTTCACACCAGACACGCCATTGGGTAGCCCAAATTTTAACTGTGGCAGTTTTTAAAATGGTTGATTAATGTGGTTTCAAGGCCTCCTGTTATTGACTCCTTTTACAATTGTGTTCTGTTGCGCGCGATCCTACTGTTACATAGCCAAGATAAATTCTCATTTTGCACAGTCAGGATGCAAAATTACATCATAACCGTTGGATTTAAAATTATTTATCTGAAAAGAAACTTGTACCTGCTAGTACTGTGGCGTCAAATATGGTCCCAAGAATCTACCTCGATGTCTGGAAAAGTCTGGAATTTTGAAGAGGGAAATGTGTAGGAACCCTGACCTTGTCAGCGAGATATCTCAAAAACTTTTTACAGGATAGTCTTCATATTTGACACCAAGCTTCATCTAGCAAAGGTATAGGGCCCAGTCGATTTTGGTGACCTTGACATTATTTTCAAGGTCACAATGACACCGAATATTTCAGCATGTTTACCTGCATGTTAAACTTGTCAGCAAGATATCTTAAGATCAGTTCACTGGACTTTCTTCATTATCGACACCAAGCTCCATCTACAGTGCCTGTCAAAAGTCTTGTCGCAGAAGGACATAGTAACTAAAAATAGCATATAACTTTATTTCTAACCAATCAATTGTTACAATAAATGGTCCATTTTAATGTCAAGGGCTTTCACATTAATAATTTGGTGCAAAATGAAACCGTCAAAAAGTGTTCTGATGTTCACAGCTTGGTTAAGCCCATAACATCTGTTTTTGCTTGGACAAAATTCTTGTTGTCTCTTCAGATGATGCAACAAATCGCAGATTAGAGTTTAACCTATGACAAATACTGTAATTAACACATTCCCAGATGTGTATAGAAATAACCCCAGCACACCAGACTTTCTATGAGGTGCGACTAGACCTCTGACAACATACCAAAGATTCAACCACAGACCAAAGTGCTGATCATCAAGAGCCTGAAGACTGAGTCTGCTGCTGAGGTGGCAGACATCTTTAATGTATCCAAATGTCAAGTGGAGGGGATGAGAAACAGATTTGAAGCAACTGGTGACGTTCATGGCAAGCGCAGGTCAGACAGACCCCGGTATGACAACTGTTTGAAAGGACCGTTTGTTGCTTCGACTGTACAAGGCTAGCCTTTCCTCAACTACAGCGAAGCTACATGAGGAAATGTCACCAAAAATCCCAGTATCTACAAGAAGAGTTTGTCAAATTCTCTCTCAAAGTGGTTTTCATAGCCAAATTAGTACACAGAAGTCTGCATTAAACAGAAAACAAAAAACCTGCATTGCATTTGCCAAGGCCCACAGCTCGCAGAAAGGATTGATACTGGAAAAGTGGCTGAAAGTTTATTTTTCTGGTGAATCATCCATTGAACTGCATGCCAGTCACCGTACAAGACCTGTTGGAACCCTCATGGACCCAAGATTCTCCCAGAAAACAATCATGTTTGGTGGAGGAAAAATCATGGTTTGTTGTTACATCCAGCATGGGGGTGTGAGAAAGATCTGCAGAGTGGATGGCAACATCAACAGCCTGAAATATCAAGAAGCTCTTGCTGCCCTACTTATACTGCTGCTCCTTCTCATCCTTCTGCCTCCATGTCACAGTTCCTGAAAGCGAAGAAGGTGAAGGTACTCCAGGATTAGCCAACCCAGTCACCTGACATGAACATTATTGAGCATTTCAGGGGTAAGATGAAGGAGGAGGCTTGGAAGATGAAACCATAGAATCTTGATGAACTCTGGGAGTCCTGCAAGACTGCTTTCTATGCCATTCGAGATGATTTCATCATCAAGTTATCTAAGTCATTGCCAAGACATATGGATGCAGTCCTCCAAGCTCATGGGAGTCATCATAATATTAATTTTTTTTCCAAGGCACCATGGCTTTATGTTCTGATATTATAGTGGCATATTTGTGTATTCAAAATGAAGTGTATGTATAATTTCCACATTTTTTTTCAATGCGACAAGACTTTTGTCCAAGCAAAATCTGACCTTTCTGTACAAATTAAATGATAAAACTCAATCAATGACACAAAACTCTATTTTGGTATATTTCGCATAATCTAGAGGGCTTTGCCTTTCATATAAGCCATTTTTGATTCCAATTGATCAACTACAAGTCAGGTTATTATTTGTTGTTCCTACAACTTGGATAAGTGACAAGACTTTTGTCAGGCACTGTAGGGAAGGCGCAGGGCCCAGTCGATTTTGGTGACCTTGGCATAATTTGTAAGGTCACGGCGACATATTGAATATTCCATTAGGTGACTTTAACTTTTTTTGACATTTTACCCTTGTCAGCGAGATATCTCAAGAAAGGTTCACTGGATTTTCTTCATATTTGACACTAAGCTTCATCTGAATTCTGTTGAATGTTTATTGATAAGCAGTTTCTTTATTACTATTTTTACTATTCATACACTGTGACATTCATGTCAAGGTCACAGTAAGTCTTGAAAATATTTTTGCGTTTCAACAACCACAGTGCAAAATATCAACGGATGTTGACTGGATCATGTTTCTGTTGACATTTAGCTTCATCTTAACCTATCGCCATCACTTCACACCTCTTTAATTTTGAATTGATAATTTGCTGCGGGGGATGATGTCACCTTAGTGACAACACTTGTTTATTTAGTCTTAAATCATTTTTAAAATGAGTGAATGCTACCACTCGCTGATATTGTCAGGGTTTAGTCCCGCCGGATGCAACATGCAATCCGGTGGGCACTGGGACCATGTACCCAAAGGCTGATAAAGGGATCCACTCGCACAGGCGGGTACAAAAAAATAGAAAGATATTTAATAAATATACTTTAAAAAATGACAAAGAGACAGGGGAGCAGCAGCAACACACACGGAGCTAAAATGCCAGTATGCAGCTGCACTGCCAATTGGCAGTGCAGCTCTTAAATACTCTAAACTTCACCTCCACTTCAACGAGCAACAGGTGTGTCTCGTTGAAGTGGAGGTGAAGACAGTAGGAGGGGGAGGGACTGCAGGGCAGAACCATCACAGATATAGTCATGTTAGCTTTCAGTTATTTATTCATTAATACAATTCATTTAATCAATTCATTTAATCTTCAAAAAGCTATGAGTGTATAACACTTCACAAAAGAACATAATATGATGTGGGGAGAACCGGTGGAAAAGAGACCCTTTTCAACATTCTGCAGTGTTTTATTACAAAGGAACTGCATGAGGAGAGTATGATGGCTGTGCAGTTTTCTAGATCAAACTACAAAAAATGATTAACACGGTTACAAAGCATACCTTTGAATTATTGGCTTCCACGGCAGCCGATTGCAACCCAAAGCACTAGTTGAAGGAATACTTGTAGTCATTGTGCGCAACTGGAACCAGATTAATATTGCAGTAATTATCTGACTCCATGTTAATATTTTAAACTTTTTATGCCTCTGGCTGGTACAAACCCCCAGCCTACAATAATACAGTTTTATTTATTTGTGACTGCATTGAGTGTGGTGACTGCACAGGACGTGTTGGCTACATAGTGCAGCATTCTAATTTCTTAGTGTATGGTTGAATCTGAAAAACCTAGGTTTCCAATTTTTCTGCCTACGCTATGTTTGACCAATTTCTATGCCCATTCCTATGTTTCCCTAGCCACGGAGAAGAACTGGTATTTTTCCTTGAGCGGTACACACATCTGGGCTGAGTGATAAATATTAAGGGCGTAGTTGTATTGCAGGAGATGTGTCATCCAATTTAAACAGAAAACCAGAGGGAGTGTTATTTAAATGAGGTTGCGCAATGTGAATTGTGGTATCTTTCGGTGGCAAAAAGCAGACTGCAAATGACTTGCCAGAACCAAGTCCGCACTGAAGCGCAACCCATTTCTAATTTCACTAGAAGGTGCCTACAAACAGAGTAATCTGTCTGTATTTAACTAAAATGATATGAATAATGTATCATGATTTTTTTCATGCTTAATAGTACCATTAATTTGTATTACTTGTGTGGAAACTACATTTGGCATTGAAAATGTAACTTAAACATGGAGCCTGTGTGCTATTTCTCACAGCCAGCTTCACCGTACTGCTTCGAGCACTTTCCATAGTGTTTCTCTATCTATGGTATTGAATGCTTTTGAGAAGTCAACAGATACAATGCACAGTAGCTGGTGCTGCTCCTCTGCCTTCTCCTGTAGCTGCCTTGGTGTAAATGTCATGTCGGTAGTGGATGTCCCAGTTCGGAAACCACGTTGGCTTTCTGGCAGCACTTCCTCTGAGAGGATCTTCATTTGGCTTAGCATGATCTTGGCTAGGACCTTTCCAGCAATAGATAGCAATGAGATTCCTCGGTATTTTCCACAGTCACTCTGCTCTCCTGCCGTCTTGTATATGGTGACTAAAAGTGCGTCTTTGAAGTTTTGGGGCAAACATAGGTTTTGTCGCACAAATTGTAAAGTTTCAGAAGCTCTTTTCTCAAAACCAGTCTGCCATGCTTCAGGACTTCGGCAGGGGTGCCATCTTGTCCAGGGGCTGTGCCACTCCTTGTGGCTTTCAGCGTTTTATGAACTTCTTCGACCTTGATTGGAGTGCAGAGTTCTTCCCTGCTGTGCCTTCTCGTGAGCTGACTGCATGCATTTGCGGCGGCTGATCCTTGTTGATTGAGCAAATGTTCGAAATGCTCCTTCCATATTTCTGTGATGTCTCTGAGATCCATGCAAAGCTTACTCTCATGGGTTGTTTTCACTGGGGCAACAGCATTGCTTCTTGGTCAAAAAATAGCTTGCAATCTAGAGAAAATTCCACGAGTGTCATTTTGATCTGCTATTTCCTGCCGTTGTCCTGCTCCACCATTCATCTTTTAACCTCCATGTGTCATAGTTTTTGAGTTTGGCGTTTGCTTGGGAACTTTCTTTGTTGCTCTCGTCCGGGACAATATCGTTTTGCCCACATTGGATTCTTTGGCCAGCTGGCATTAATTGTGGGCGGCGCCCGGACTCTATTTAAGTCCAAGTTCCACCTCGCCACCTTTGCTAGAGTGTCAGTGTTACATTCGCACTATAGCCCGTAGCTTCTCTAGCTAGATAGTTGGTTAGGAATTAGCTGCAAAGAGGAAAGTGTTAGTTTGCTAGGGAGTTTATTTCTCTCTTTTCCTCTCTTCCTTCCTCGTTTGTGCACCGTCTGGTGCTTAATCTTTTGATCTCGGTTTCCGAGATCTTTCCTTTGTTGCGTTTTGTCTGGCTCGTTTTGCTTCCTTATTTTATTTGGATGAGATATATGTCCTTTGGAAGCGCGAGCCTCTCTCTCCTGTTTTGTTTGGTTTCTGTGTTCTTCGTATTGCTGTGCTTCCTTTCGTTTCGGCCACTGCATTTGGCGTCTCGAATAATCAGCCATCACAGTACACTCTAGCCAACATGGAGACTTCAGCTGTGGCCGCGATTGAAAAGATTGATACCAGCCAGCAAGCTATGCTTTTGGCTTCGGTGAAGGGCTTTCCAGCCTTGGCAATCAGCAGGCTGGTTTGGCTGAGAGACTCCGCCTTCAGGAGAATTCTTTGCAGAAACAAGAGAGCGTTCTGTTAGGTTTGACCGAGAGTTTTAAATCCCTGTCTACACAAGTTTCACGAAATGTTGCACAAGCACCATCCATACACCTTCCCCGAGAACCCAAGTTGCAATTGCCCCAAAGATATAGCGACGAGGCCGGAAAATGTAAAGATTATATTGCCCAATGTGATATATTTTTTAAGGCTCAGCCTTCACGGTTTACTAATGAGGATTCTCGGGTTGCATTTATTTTATCCCTGTTGACTGACACAGCACTCACTTGGGTCGGCCCACTTATTAGATCTAATTCACCGATCGTGAATTCTGTGGAGGCTCTTGTTAAGGAAATGTTGTCAGTGTTTGATCAGGATGTTTGTGGTCAGGACGCGGCTACGCGTTTGATGCATCTGAAACAGGGCTATGAAAGCATCGCGGAGTTTTCAATTTTATTTCGCTCCCTGGCGACAGAGACAGGCTGGCCGGAAGCTCCTCTTATGACTGTGTTTAGTCATGCCCTCACAGAGGAGGTAAAAGATGCGTTGGCTACCTTGGAGCCCTGTTCGAAGTTTTTTGATTCTTTGGTTAGACTGCGGTGTGGATTGTGTGATCGCATCCATGAACGCAACAGGGAGAAATTAAACAGATTGCCGCTTGCTGGCGACGGGGCCAAGGCTTCTAGTGGCAAGTGTGCGGTTCCTATTCCACCCACTGAAAATTCCACTCCGGTTGAGGCTATGCAGGTTGATGGCTCGTTTGAGAGTCAGACTCATAAACCTGCTCGCAGAAGAATAATCTGCTTTAATTGTAATAAACCAGGTCACACCCGTCCACGTTGCCCGAAGCTTAAGGGAGAACGAGAAATCCCTCTAGCGGTATGGGGGGCGCTAGAGGGGCAGACCCAGTTTCCATTCCGAACACTAAACTGACTGTGCGGAGCAAGAGAGTTATTATTGAAGCGTCCGTGGATTCGGGCGCCGTGAATTGTTTTATGGATGTTGATTGGGCTAGGAGGCACTCCGTTCCTACCTGTCCTCTTTCACAGCCACGCTCTGTTAGAACTTTGGACGTTCGCCCGCTGGGAACGGGATTTATAACCGAAGTTTCTGAACCGCTAAATATGTTTATTTCTTTTGGGGGTCATTCTGAGGAGGTTTGGTTTTTTGTTATCAGTTCCCCTGCTTTTCCCATTGTTTTGGAGCATTCTTGGCTACGGGAGCATAGGCCTTGCATCACTTGGGGGGAACAGAATAATCCTATCGTCCACTGGGGTACCAATTGTAGGTCCCATTGTCGGGAGAATGTGACTTGTTTTCCCGGACATCAAGCTATGGGGCAGACTGATGCCTGGAGCAAGTGTGAGGAGGTTGTCTCACCTTACCCTCCTAAACTAGAAAAAGGGGCAGAGGAGGGGTTGGAATGGGATCTTCAATTTGATTTGCGACAGCCAGAGGACGATTACCTTTTAGAGGATTTTTTCGATTCTGAATCAGTCACCGAGACGTCAGGTTCTGAACAGGGTGAGGATTTGAGGGCCACCCTGAACTTTGGTTTGCTGTCTAATGTTCCTAAGGATTATGCTGACCTCGCTGAGGTTTTTAGCAAGCAAAGGGCCTCGACCTTACCTCCTCACCGCGCGTATGATTGCGAGATTAATCTCCACCCTGGTACCACTCCCCCTAGGGGTTTGTTATACTCGCTGTCAGGGCCTGAGCGTAAAGCTATTCGAGAGTATATCCAGGAGGCTCTAGCTAACAGATTCATTCGGCCGTCTACCTCTCCTGCCGGTGCAGGGTTTTTTTTCGTGGGCAAAAAAGATGGCGGTTTGAGACCCTGTATTGATTACAGGGGTCTCAATAATATCACCGTCAAGAATCGATATCCCCTTCCGTTGATGAACTCTGCCTTTGAGCGTCTGCAGGAGGTGTCGTTTTTTACTAAGTTAGACCTCTGCAATGCTTATAATCTGGTCCGAATCCGGGAAGGGGACGAGTGGAAAACGGCATTTAATACACATGACGGGCACTAGAATATTTGGTCATGCCGTTCGGATTGGTTAACACCCCCTCTGTATTCCAGGCGCTCGTCAATGATGTTCTCCGAGAGATGTTGGAGAGATTCGTCTTTGTCTACCTTGACAATATTTTGATTTTTTCTTCAACTCTCTCGGAGCAGAAACAACACGTCAGACAAGTGCTTGAGGCTCTCCTTAAAGCCAAGCTGTTTGTCAAGGCGGAGAAATGCACCTTTCACGCCCAAACCGTCTCGTTTCTTTGCTTCATTGTTTCCAAGGGGTCGGTCAGTATGGACCCAGACAAATTGGCTGCGGTCAGGAATTGGCCTGCCCCTCAAAGTGTTAAGGAGGTCCAACGCTTCTTGGGCTTTGCTAATTTTTACGGGAGGTTTATCAGTAATTTTAGCGCGGTTGCTGCCCCCATTATTGCGCTTACCAGAAAGAATTCCTCCTCAGCATTTTTTTGGTCTCCAGCAGCTGAGGCTGCCTTTCAGGAATTAAAGAAACGTTTTAGCTCAGAGCCCATTCTGGTTTTGCCCGATCCCTCCCTCCCTCCCATTTGTAGTGGAGGTGGATGCTTCGGAGGTTGGGGTGGGTGCCATTTTGTCCCAGCGCCCCCTTTGGAACAATAAGCTACACCCATGCGCATACTTCTCCCGGTCTTTGTCTGCCATGGAACGGAATTGCAGCATTAGTGACCGGGAGTTATTGGTGGTCAAGTTGGCGCTTGAAGAGTGGTGCCACTGGTTGGAGGGAGCTGAACACCCTTTTGTGGTATGGACAGACCATAAAAATCTCCAGTATATTCAGCAAACCAAGCGACGTAATTACCGGCAGGCGCGGTGGTCATTGCTCTTTAACCGCTTTAATTTTACGCTAACCTACCGCCCTGGCTCTAAAAACATTAAGCCTGACACCTTGTCGCGAATTTACAACCGCTCTGATCATGATCCTACCCCGGAGCCAGTTATTCCGGCTGCTCAGATTGTGGCGCCCATTCAATGGGAGATTGAGGTGGTGGTTCAGGAGGCTTTGAAGACCGATCCCGGTCCTGGGGGGGAGCCTCCTGGCTGTTTGTTTGTCCCGTCTAGGGTTAGGTCACAGGTCCTCCAGTGGGGACACTCTTCCTGCTTGGTGGGGCACCCGGGAGCCCATCGGACCAAGCAGTTCCTAGCCTGATGTTTTTGGTGGCCCGGTATGATGAGGGACATTCGGGAATTTTTTGCTGCCTGTGGCATCTGCTCAAGAAACAAAACTTCCCATCTCCCTCCCTCTGGTCTGCTGCGACCATTGCCCATCCCCAGGTGCCCTTGGACGCATATTGCATTGGATTTTATTACGGGACTGCCTGTGTCTGAGAGCAACACGGTCATCCTGGTCATGGTTGACCGTTTTTCTAAGGCCGCTCATTTTGTTGTGCTACCCAAGCTGCCTTCAGCGCGGGAGACGGCCCTTCTTGTGGTTAATCATGTTTTCCGGCTGCATGGGCTTCCGCAAGATGTTGTCTCTGACCGGGGTCCTCAGTTTACGGCTAGATTCTGGCAGGCGTTTTGTAGGTAGTTGGGGGCCACTGTGAGTCTCTCCTCTGGGTTTGACCCAGAGACCAACGGGCAGACTGAGCGTACTAATCAGTCATTGGAAAACACTCTTCGATGTTTAGCGGCGGATAATCCATCTTCATTTTTAGCATGGGCCGAGTATTCCCATAACTCACTGAGTAATTCCTCCACGGGCTTTTCCCTTTTTGAAGCTCAGGTGGGTTTCCAACCCCCACTGTTTCCTGAGTTTGAGAATGATTCCGAGGTTCCCTCGGTCAACCATTTCATTTGTCATTGTCGGTCGGTTTGGACCAGGGTCCGTTCATCTCTGTTGCGCTCGGGGCTCAAACAGAAATCCGCCACTGATAGAAGGCGTCATTTGGCCCCATCTTATCGGGTGGGTCAGAGAGTTTGGCTGTCTACCCGGGACCTTCCCTTGAAGGTAGAATCATGAAAACTGGCCCCCCGCTATATTGGCCAGTTCAAGATAGTGCGGAAGATCAATCCGGTCACTGTCCAGTTAAAGCTCCCTAGATATTTGCGCATCCATCCGTCGTTCCATGTCTATCGGATTAAGCCGGTTAGCACTAGTGTCCTGGCACCTGCCGACTCACCCCCTCCGGCACCGCGAATGGTTGTGGGGAGGGGGGCGGTTTACACCGTGCACCGCATTCTGGCCGAGAGGCGTGTTGGTCGTGGGGCCCAGTTTCTCGTGGACTGGGAGAGATATGACCCTGAGGAGCGCTGCTGGGTCCCTTCCCGAGATATTCTGGATCCCACGCTCATTTACGAGTTCCGTGCACGGGGTTCCCTAGGGACTTCTGGAGCTGTCCCTTGGGGGGGTCCTGTCATGGTTTTGGAGGCTGGCGTTTGCTTGGGAGCTTTCTTTGTTGCTCTCGTCCGGGACAATATCGTTTTGCCCACATTGGATTCTTTGGCCGGCTGGCATTAATTGTGGGCAGCGCCCGGACTCTATTTAAGCCCAAGTTCGGCCACGCCACCTTTGCTAGAGTGTCAGTGTTGCATTCGCACTATAGCCCGTAGCTTCTCTAGCTAGATAGTTGGTTAGGAATTAGCTGCAAAGAGGAAAGTGTTAGTTAGTTTGCTAGGGAGTTTATTTCTCTCTTTTCCTCTCTTCCTTCCTCATTTGTGCACCGTCTGGTGCTTAATCTTTTGATCTCGGTTTCCGAGGTCTTTCCTTTGTTTCGTTTTGTCTGGCTTGCTTTGCTTCCTTATTTTATTTGGACGAGATATATGTCCTCTGGTGGCGCGAGCCTCTCTCTCCTGTTTTGTTTGGTTTCTGTGTTCTTCGTATTGCTGTGCTTCCTTTCGTTTCAGCCACTGCATTTGGCGTCTCGAATAATCAGCCATCACACCATGTTTCTCATCGCAGTTTGGCTTTGGCTTCTTTAAAGGATTGTTAACTTCTCTCTGAGTCTTCCTGAAGGTTGGAATTGTGGAGCTTTTTTTAGGTAGCAGAGATTCCTGAATTGCCTTATCATTCTCCTGAAACCAACCTTGAGATTGCCTTTTGGGGTGTCCGAGCACTTGGTATGCAGAGCTATGGATGATTTCTTTCAACCAGTTCCAGTGGGCCTTGACAGTCTTTGTGCTATTTAATAGCACATTGTTTTGTATGGCAGCTGTTATAGCTGAGGCCCGTTGTTTGTACTGCACAGCTGTTTGGTGTCCAGCTTCTTGGATGCCTTGCGTTTGTCTTCCTTCTTCGCCATGTTAGCTGCATTCTCAGCTGAGAACAAACTTGGTAGTGGTCAGTTGAACACTCTGCTCCCCATAGTGCCTTGGTTGAAAGCACTTCTGACAGGTCCCCCCTTTGAGTCAGGGCATAGTCCAAGTGGTGGAAGTGCTTTGATCTGGGGGGTCTTCACGTGAAAGAGTTTTTGTCTGGTCGGTAGAAGAAGAAGGTGTTGGTGATACAGAGATTACGGTCAGTGCAGAAGTTCAGCAGAAGTTCTCAATTGGTGTTCTTACCTTTGCTGAACTTCCTGATGACACCCTTGTAGGTCATTTGGTCCTTTCCTACTTGGGCGTTGAAATCTCCTGGCAGGAGCAGTTTGTCTGAGGTGGGCACACTGTCTCACAGTAGCTAGACATTGGTAGAAGGATTCCTTGGCTTCCTCAGAATGTGTCATTGTTGGAGCATTAGCACTGGTCAGCGTGAGAAAACGACCTTCTCTGATTGGGGCACGAAAACTCACGATTCGCTCAGAGATACCTGTAGGTAGGGTGGGCAACTTGGAGGCAATTCTGCTGGATACTGCAAAGGCCAGTACAGTATCTCTCCTCCCTTTTACCTTTCCACTCCAGTAGAATGTGTGGGTGCTCTCTTGGATGTGTCCTCGTTCTTCAATCCTGGTCTCTCGAAGGGAAGCGATGTCAATGCTGCACCGCTGAAGCTCATGACCAATCAGAGCAGTCCTTCACTCTGCTCTGGTGTCCTTGTTCAACATTGTCTGAACGTTCCATGTGGCCGCAGTGAGTTTCTTGGTCTTGTATTTTCAACCACAGTGATGGAGACCTGCTGGTCGCAGTTTACCAGCCAGGTTGGAATCTGGGCAAGCTTTCTTTACCCCACCTTTTCTAGGGGTGTCCCCCTCCAGGGCAGGCAGTGCTGTTCCTTAAATGGGGCTGCCTGGTCACTCATACTGCTGCCTCAATCCTGCTGTTGCCTAGGTTTAAGCTGGATTGCAACCCACATGAGCCGCCAGTGTGCAGAGCTCCTGTTAGCAGCTCCCAGCTTCTCAGGCCTGCTGCTGTCATGGTCACTCAGTCACCACAGGACTTGACATACTCCTCCTCCCTCACATCACGACTTTTTTTTTGTTTTGAAAACAGGTGGTGTTGTGCCCCCACCAGCCGATCTCTCTAGACCTCCAAATCTGGTCCAAGTAGTGCACTGACACACAACAAACTTGGTAGATAAGAAAGCTGGCCCGCAGTGGCTACTGTCTGGCTGAGTGATGCCATCCGTTGACCATCTGACCAATTTGTCAAATGGTCAGTAAGTGTCAGTAATAAAACAAATAAAATGTGTCATTTTTATGCTGTAATGATGACCCACTAGCATCTAGGTGATTATGGTGATTTGATGGTCATGCAACTGTGTTTAACAGCACGTAGTTATTGTCATATGCCATGGTATTTAAAATTATGCATTACAAGGACAGCATTAATACAACCAGCTATGTTCGAATTTTGGTGCAACATATTCTGCCATCTAGACATTGTTTCAGGAATATTCGTGCATTTTCAAGCAGGACAACATTGTACTGCATTCTGTATGGATTACAAATGCATGGCTATATAAGTAGAAAGTGTAGGTGCTGGATTGGCCAGCCAGCAGTCCTGATCTACCTCATATTGAGAATCTATGACGCATTATGAAACAAAATATAGGACAAAGATGGTTCAGCAGAAGACTTGCATAATGGAAGAATGTGGGGCAATTCCACCAGCTAGACTTGACCAACAGGAGTCATTAGTTCCCATATGCTTAAAGAGTATGAATAAAAGGCATGGTGATATTACACTGTGGTAAACAGTAAATTGTGCCGACTCTTTCTGGAATCTTGCAGTCATTGCATTGTATTATTTCACAAAGCGTCGGAAGGAAAGCATGTTTGGGCTATGTAGGTGAGCAGATATCGGAAAATAATGCAGACCCAATGTCCTTCAGCCAATCATGATTGAGAATTCAATGGAGTAAGTAAGGAATAATGGCTCTTGTGAGGAGTCCATTACCTGGAATTAATTAACTCCACGGAGGAAACTATCATCTACAGCCCATTGGATGGTTTTGGCTGCCATGTTGTCCATTAATTCCTGAAAATTGACACCTCTTCAGGCATTATCCTTTATCTGGCTCATACCATAGTCACTTGCTAAACAAAATAAAAAATATAAATAATAAAAAATAATGCAATTAATTTGTATTTTCATGCATCTTGCAATCAAAATCTACAGTTTTTCTTAAGCCATAACTCTGTGTCCCTAATAACGCATGAACATAGAAAAGTGCACAAGCAGTTTCATTGGAAGTACTTAGTTGGTGTCAATGTATCTGGGATTAATGTGCAACCTGCAGCCAACCATAATCGAGAATTTATTAAGACCATGGTATAAGCATTACTATGTCACGGGTCTATTGAATAATCAACTGTGATAGGTTGAAGGACGTTATATGGGTGTGCATTATTTTCCAACAACTATATGCCATGGTCTTGGTAAACACTCGATTCTGACTAGCTGCAGAGTGTCTATAAATTTCTGATTATGACACCCCGTAGGGCAATAGGCTATCCCTTTGGCCTACTTGATGAACAAACATGACATAAACACATCTTGATAAAAACTAGCAAGATTGTATAATTTAAATAAATCCATAGCCTTAATGTTAATTGTGTATAAACAATTTCAATGGCCTTTGGGCAGTCTTTAAATGGGGATCCCGTCCGAAGATTGCTCCACCCTAATACATGATTGGACATTTGTGAAGTCGTGCGATGTAGATCACATAATAATATCACTGCGTCTGTCAACCCATATTTTATTGACTTTCATTTATTTTAGGGAGACTGACAGCCCAGCTTAGGTGTCCCACAAAGGGCAGTGCCCCACACGACGACAATTCACGCTAAACTGTCTTCCATCCTGAGCTCGCCGAAGCTGGTGCGTTAATTAGCATTTTTTTCTTAAGTTATTTATTTATTTAATTTTATTTTTGGGAAAATGCTGGCTTAATTTTAATGGCACATCTAACAGTAGAACGTAACTGCGGATCGAAACACGAGTCAATATTCCCTGTCATGGTGCAGCCTGAAGCACTCGTGGGCTGGGGCTGAATTAAGGCTGAATTCGTGGCACCGGAAGGCTCCTATCTCATCCTTATCTTATCCTATAACATCGTGCATATTAGAGAATCGCCACAAATAAATTCGGTGTTTCACAATATTGCGAATAAGATTCAGGTTACAGCCAAGCGAACGAAACCAATGAAAGTTGGTAAAGTAAAAGAAGAGAACGCGTGAAGTAACGGACCGAGAGGAGGGGAGAGCTGTGCTTTTGAATGAGGCGACGTCATAATGTTGGCAGGCGTTCCAGACTAAACTGTGACACTGCACGGTCCGTCTCCTCGCTGGACAATTCAGCAGTTATCACCAAACGCGTGCTGCAAAACGTGGATATTCATGGAAAAGTAAACCAAGAATACAGCTCTCTTGTTTAATTTTGCGAGTCGGAATCGTTTTTTTCTGCGCGAGTAGTCCGGCTGCTCTGACTGTCTCCTGGATGTTCGACGGCTCTCATTCATTTACTTGACATTCTATTGGGAATCTCCGATTGTAAGTGAAAAACCATATTAATCGCTTTTTATGCATATAACCAAAGCAGTGCAGCATTTTTAACATTTAATGTTTATCTTCGGGAAAAAAACAAATTTGATATAAGCTTGCTATCTTAACTTTTGGTTGTAAATAATTAGTCGCGGACCTCTCGGCTACTGAATATGAAGGTTTTTATAACCCTTGTTGCCACTTCTGTGCAGATCGACCCGTGTAGTAGCCTAGCGGATACAATTAACGATATCGATTTATTTAACTGTCTTCACTGTTATTTTAGTCGAATCCCTGCTTGCCAGTTTCATATATGGGGACTATTCATTTTTTCTGTTTCTAAATTGAGCTTTCAGGAGCTATTCTTCAGGTTGTGAATCCCGTTTGCCGTCTCGTGTTCGCAGTTTCGTTCAGTTATAGCTGCCTTTATCCATTCATGCATTCATTCCTAAAACATTTCAATTGGGGGAAAATGAAGCTAGAAAGAGATTCTCGTGTTAAATGAGGCCATTTTAGCCGAAGTGACAGCGCCACAGCATTTGCACAAGCACGGGAACACGTGTCGAGGGGAGTTTACACTCTAAAATGATCGGATCAACTAAATCGCGAACTTGAGTAGACAGATAATAAAAAAACAGGGCATAACGTTTATGAGACGCAGGCTACTTCTACACCCACCCTGTCCTCCCTCTATCTATGCTGATACATTGGTTCTTTCAGTTCCCAGTGTCTCACTTTACATCCCAGCGTTTTGTTTGGTTTTGTTGTACAGATTGCCCTTGCACTATCTTTGTAAAGCTTAGGTTGCCCTTGAGGTGCGGTCCACACAAGGACATGCCTACTCTTTTTCATTTTAGAAGGGCATGCATTGCATTGTCTTGCTTCTAATGGCTTATGGTAAACCTTGAGAATGCACTTACTGGTCGGAGGTTGGAAATCCAGGACTCAGAGAGAGAGAGAGAGAGAGAGAGAGAGGGGCTTTTTTTTTCTCTCACCCAAGAGCCAATTGAGTTCACTCGTTCGTTTTCCCCCTTGGTTGAATAACTGTGCAAATTTGGGTGACTGGATTAGAGTATTGGGATGCACATTAATTTATTTCTGAACTTGGATTTTCCAACTTAGGCCATGGCTTGCGTCATAAAACCTTTTCCTCTTAAAACAAAAGTGAAGTGTTTCTCAGCATGTGCAAGCTTTGGACTGTTGGATCTGCTCGGAGTTTCTGTTGCGAAGGTAATCAAAATCTTCTGCTGGAAAAGTTTGAAGTACTGGAACTGGGGCAGCTGGAGCGATTGGTTTCCTGTTATGCACTAGTTTAGCTTCTGAGGAATAAAGCACTCAAAATGATACCTTATCTCAAGCACAGTTACAAGCCCTCTGGAAAGCTGCATGAGCATTAGTCTGGCTTTGTTTTGAGTGCTCGATAGTGGTCTGCTTTTTGCTTGATGATACACCCTTTATAAACCATCAATACTCTGTTGTAGGCAACTTCTAGTGATCACTCTCTGTTGGCCATTGTCTCTTAAATGACTTTCTCTCTCCTACCCTGTGAAGAGGATTAATCAATTTTGTAACTTCATTTTCTAGGCTTGTTGGTAAAAGTCAGCACCCCAATTTGATGTTGCAGATTTATGATGATGGCTTTCTTGGCAGGATGTTAATGTTTTAAGGTACTGATGTATTTTCTGTCCATCAAACTCATTGAATCCTAATTGTTAAGCAGTAAAGACTGCAAAGTAGAAAAAGCACAATAATTTCCCAGTGTAACCAAGCTCCATTTTGAGGTTTGGACATATGCAGCGCGCTGGTCTTCAGTGGGCTATTAACCTTATAGAATGTAAGAATAAAGATAGAAACTGGCTGTAGTCCACACTTTATGCCATCTATGTATACATGTCATTGGTGGCCTCAGTTCTTGGGAATAAGCGAGGCATTTAGTCTATTAAAAAGCTCAAATAAAACATGCCCTACTCATTATAGTTTTGGAAACCTTCCTGCTGTACAGCTTTGGTCTCCCTGAGGGGAAAGTGCACAAGCGGTCCCATTCTCACTTGGCAAACCAGAATACAATTTCTTTTAATATCTTTTTTTCAATGGCCCAATTTCAAAGAATGGAGAAAACTAGGCTAATCTGCCCATATTGCTGATGCACTCCTCAGCTGGCCTGGTTGCCATTGCCTTTTCTTGGACAGAGAAAATTTGAATGTTTTACTTTGTACTGCCTGGTATGAAGCCAGTCAAGCCAGACCACACACACTCTGTTCTAAGACCCAGCTTTTAGTTGTTGATTGTCGGAGTCCGGCTGAGCAGACAGTCATTGAGATATAGTCTATGTCTAATTCTGTGAGAGAAAATCTATGGCACTCATTACAAGGACTGTTTCAGCCATTTCAGCATAATGAGCGCAAACGTCTGACTGGTGTTTACATTATTGTGCGCACCAAAGGCTCACAACACAATGTCTGTTTTGTTGACCTCAGTGGAAAACACAAAAGGGTGGAGGAAGGGGGTCTGATGACTAGTTCTTAACTTGAAAGAGGTGTTAAATATGCTAATTGAATATATGGTGCAATTGAAAGTTGACCACTGTGTTTAAGTATCCATAACATCTGTTAGCAGTTTTATGTACCAGAAAATATTGAGATTGTTTTTTTCTTTTTACCTTTTTTGAATGGGGGGGGGGGGGGCTAATTTTAAGGCATGGATATTGTCAATGTTGTCTTTGCCCGTAATTTTAACTGATGCAGATGCTCAGAGTAAAGATTTGTATGTAGCAGTCAGTGTTGACATGATCTTTTAAGTTATGTTGAAAATGGTTAAAATCCGAGCTTGTGCTCAGCAAAATGGTATCAAGAATTCATGCAGCACACTGTTAGGGGGTCCCTGAAAAAAATCCCTCAGAATTTAGTTGTTTCCCATTTTGACGTTTGAATTGAAACAAGTTTTCTTTTTGTTTTGTTATTGTTCTTGCTTCTGAGAAAAATGCATTCCTTTAGCCAATGATGCATGTAATGATCCTCCAATCTAACCTGAGGGAGTATCTTTTTATACTGCTTCCTAACTATGGAACTGTCACAGATGGGCCTTTCCAAAGGTTGCATTTTGCTATCAGGAGGAATGGACGCAAGAAAATGGCAACAAGCCAGACTCCCCTAGCACTGAAGCAAGAAGGGAGAGCCTTGGAATGTCTTTAGTAACTTCGCTGGACTCTTCTCAATAGCGCTGGACAGCTTTGTGTGGCAATGGCCCATCTGTGTGTTGCTGAGGACCTCAGAGGCTATTGTTGGGGCAGAGGGGTGAAGGGTGACCTGGCTGTGCCTGCGTGAAAATGCTGTTGTGCTCAACGCTGGGGAGTCACAATTGTTCTCCCCTGGCCGTCCAGCAGCAGATGGAGTCTCTCCATTGCCGGAGATCAGCAATGGATCTGCAGTCACCCCCCCTCCAGAAGAGTGGCTTTTTGCCTGGGGGCATTCATGCATGCCGATAAGATTAAACTGCGCTCGAGTAATCCCTCTGACTGGCCGCTGATTGTGCCCTTTGTGTACTTTTGGTCCATGCTGTCTCA
Organism: Gymnothorax javanicus; assembly: GCA_029692085.1. Taxonomy (NCBI): domain Eukaryota; kingdom Metazoa; phylum Chordata; class Actinopteri; order Anguilliformes; family Muraenidae; genus Gymnothorax; species Gymnothorax javanicus. The sequence continues at coordinate 160,671,147 of CM056194.1, read as the reverse complement.
AAACTGCTTTTGAACCCCCCCCCAGTCAGGCTCGCGCTGTAGATGGAGATAAATCTCTGCTGGGTGTGCCAGCTGACACTGTGTCTTTTCAAGATCAGCAGGGTGTGTCTTTGAGAGTAAAAGCACCCGCTGCTCAAGATTGTGCCTCTGATTTCGACCATTTCAATGGGCCATTGAGAGGGAAGACACAGGATACAGCTGCCCACCTGTGCTACTGTTATTTGTGGCAGAATGTAGCATGTCTTTTATTTATTTCTTTACTTTCATTCAAAGCCGTTCATTTCTGTGGCTTTTCCAGATCTGCAGCGAAGAGCCAATGGAAGGTCTTGGATACACATTCACCACAGCGCTATATTTATTTATACATTACTTGTGAAACTGATTAGATAACATTTTCCAGGGTTTCTGCATGCCGTTAACGATGTGGTCTGTTTTTATTCAGCTTCAGTTATGTTTCATTTCATACAGCATTTCTTCTGCAAAATCTTTCAGACTGATTTTTCTTCTTGAGGTAATGACTAATTCTCTGGTCAATGGAGGCTGGAGTGAAGTGCACACTTCTCTTGCTTCAAAAATATAAACTTTATTCATTTAAAAACATAGCAACGTTTCAATCACACTGGATCTTCGTCAGGCGTATGCCTGACGGAGATCCAGCGTGATCGAAACATTGCTATGTTTTTAAATTAATAAAGTTCATATTTTTGGAGCAAGAGCAATGTGCAGACCACTCTACTTTCCATATCTCACACGCTTGTCTAGCACCTGCAGATTACCTTTTTGGATGTGCGCACCCACTCTCCAAGAGGCTGGAGTGACGAAACAAAGGAAATATCTAGGTCTTTAAAAATCTACCAGCTGCTCAAGTGGTCACTGATCAGTATTAATTAATTAATTATTTTTTGCAAATTCATTCTTCATTTTTGATATATCCTTTGATGTTGATATTTTTTAACTGTGATGGGCTGTAAGGTATAAGTGCAATATAAATACCTTAATAATTATATCTCATCTGACTGGTGTTCCATTTGCATATTGAATATTGCTATTGACAAATACCACGGCCGAAGTGATTACAATTTATATCATACACTTTTAGCCAGTCTTTTAATGTTTTTGTATCCAGTATGCACTATTATGATCAAACAATGCAACATTTTTTTCCTCATTTGAGTCCTGGAGTCATTTGCCTATGATGTATAGTGTTGGCTATGACATAAGTTCCTTATACAACAAGGTATTCTGTTTCAAGCAGTTCAGGTTGCCAGAAACCTTGTTTTTGTTTTATAGTGACTTACTGCACCTGACTGCAGATCACCATTATGCTGTTTTTGTGATGTTTGAAAGTGTGAACATGCCTCCTCAGCTGTATGCTAATGAAACTCATAATACGATTCGGAAGTCAGCCATCCAAAGGACAATGCAGAGTTCTGTCCAGATGTCCACATACCATATCTAAAATATTTTACATTCGCTCACTTTTTTTTTCTTTGTTATTGATCTATTTGGGCACTCCAGTGTTCTAATTTTCTCTGTAAACCTTTGCAATTTGAGGACCAATTGCTTCAGTTTGTTTATCAACTGATGGCTCTTCAAATGGGATTTTTACGGGGTTTGTATTTGACAATCACTATAGGAGTAAAAGTCAGTGCTGGAGTCTGTTTGCTAGGGAAAGTCATCAACTGTGTTTCAAGGTTGTTTATGGCATGGTTTTAGTGTTGCCATGGAAACCCCAATCACTTTTGGACTGCAAAACCACTAAGGTCATTTTTTAGTCTGAGTCGCTTCAAGCTCCTGTGACTGTTTCCCGCAGGCTGACAAATACTGAATTTTGGATAACGCTGTGTCATGTCGTCTTTTAACAAACTTTTGCTGCGGCAAACTTTTGTAAATTTCGCTCCAAATATAGAGCTGTAGTTCCCTCTCCCAGTAAAATTTTATGGGGTGGTGCATTGGCTCTAGCTCAGCAGTGCGTAATTATAGCGAGCAGTGTGCAGAGAATTTTTACTCATGTTTGTCCAAAACCACTCTTCCTATTTCAAGGCTTTTGTCCCTGAGCTCAGTAAATCATGAGTGTTTCTGTGAAAGAGTGAGTGCCTTCAGTAGGGGGGAGTAGTTTCAATCCAAGAAGATGAAATTTAATTCCATAGCCTCAAGATATGGAACACTCTTTGCTTTGCTTTGAAATTGGTATAAAGTAGGGCAGTAATTTTTTTTTTTTTTTTTTTATCCCTAGGCCTTTGGTTTTTCCTTAATTTTTTTTTACCTTATTTCTTGAAAGCAAAAGTTGTTGTCTGACCTGACGTCTTGGATAAAATCCAGGAAGGATTGGGTGGGAAAGATTTAAGAAAAAAAAATGGAATAACTTCTGGAACTAATGTTATATTTCTTCTTCCTCATTGATCACAGCTAGCATTTCAGCACATAATGTATTGCACGCTAATTGATGGCATTCTAAGGACCGCAAGTCAGAGGCGATGGCCTCAAAGTATCTCAGTTAAGACATGATTCCCAGCCGTACTGAGAATGTGAAAATTTTATGGGGTGTAGATCATGTACGTCTGGGTTCAAAATTATACTTTTCACAGTAGCGACTGAAAAAAATGAATAAATGCATGTGTTTCGGTCAACTTTGTTCAAACAAGATATTCCTGCTGTCCAGATCTGTTCATATATTGGATATCAGACTGTATTGTTCTTGATGATAAGCATAGCCTTTGTCTAAATGAAGCCTGACACATGGATGCATTTCAGTTTGCATAACATTGGACATGTTTAAGTAGATGAGGACTTGAAGACTTGGTTTTTGACTATATGTTGTATCATTCCTAAATAACAGAGTAACATCCAAGACCAAATGTAAAAAAAGCCTTTGCGTTTTGAACCAGGGTCAGGGTGTTAATTTCTGAAGACTCCACTAAGCACCAGCGAATAAGCGTACAGGCCTGGGACCTGGCCTGTTGGTCCCATAGCTCAAAATGTTTAAAAATCGTGGTCAAAAACCTGTGATTAAAAATGCTTTTAAAAAGTAAAGATGACGAAATGAGTATTAAACATGACAGAAGTCGAGGTTTATGAGTTTTGACTCACATGATGAGGAACCTAGGAATCCATGCTGGGAGCTGACATAGGCTGGACTCTGGGTAGAAGGGAGAACCCCCTACACAAAGAAGTCCTGTGTCTGGTACAGAGGGACGCTTCAGTATTAGTTTGTTTATTGAATTGGGGACGGATTGAAATGGCCTGCAAACTGAGTTCTTCTGAGACACATGATTTCAGATTCTACAGCAGCAGGGCCATAATTGGAACTGTAGATGGTTTGGATGTGAACGGCTTAAACTAGATGTGAAAGGCATAAATTACGTGGCTTTGGTGACTACACTTCTGGCAAATGGAAAATGATGTTGGACCTACGGACCCCACTGTTTTCGTAATAAAATTAGCTACAACCTCTGGCCCATTATGCGTGGTTAAAACACAATTGCGTGAAATATAGGGTTGACATAATTGTCAGATTACAACAGTTATCATCATTGTGATTCCGTTATTGGTATCACAATAAATGTGTTTTTCTTTTAAATGCAGTTTTTTCAGTGAACCATGTGAATTTCTTCCCCATGGTTTAATATAATAAGACATAGATGAGTGGAATCTCATTGACAAAGAGGTTTTTCATGAGTGGAGCTACATATGACCCTAATCATTGACTTTTATGCTGCAATCAGAGCCCAAGTCCTTTGGAATAAAAAAGTGCTCATCCACTTAGATCATTGTTTCACTGATAACTGCTCGAACGCTTTCTCTTGAGATGCATTCAGCTTTTATTCGAACACTCTAGGAAGCATAATAATGATAATGGCCTACATGTGCTCTCAAAAGAAAGAGGTGTAAATTTGTTTACCTGGATGCTTGGAACCACTAGGGACTAATCCATTTGCTGTTTTGTTGTAATTACTCCTTAAGGAAGCTGTCTGGATGAATCCTGATACATGTGACCGTTAGTTTCTCTGAAGCTGCTAGTCAGCATATGCAGGCCCTATGCGTGTGTCTTGGCAGACGTCCAGCTCTAAGCTTCGAGGTTATGGCCTGTCATTAACCTGACAATGTTCTAGTTGCGACTTTACAGCTATACTGCATGCAAGTGGCCAATGTTCAAGCAATGTTCCTGCATCTTTAATAGATTTAAAGCAACTGTTTTTACAATAAAGAGCAAAAATAATAAACCCCATATTTTTGCACGGTATTGCCGCACCAGAATTTCTAGTCACTGCTGTTGTAGCAACAAATAAAGTGTGTTGAACATTTTCTGTCACTCACTGGTTGTGAGGGTTGGCACGGAGGCCAGGAAAACATGGACTGGACTCAAGTGTAAGGATGGATTTAGTTGAAGTATTTATTTGTGCAGTCGGCATAAGCAAAAATACGAAACAAAACGGGAATTGTGGTTCCAAAAGAAACTAGAGTAATACAAACAAAGGTGTGAAAACACAAACAACGCTAGTATAACTATAGAAGAAAAGGAAAAGGATACAAGGTTCCTTAGCATCTATAAAGTGCTGGAACTACACAGCACTAATATCAAAGGTTAAATTTAGTGGTATTATACACGCGAAACAGAACGCTACGCTACACAGGCGTGTGGCTTAAGAGAAGTTGCAAAGACCAATGAGGAAGCAATGCTGCCACTGTTCAGCAGTAATTACACTCAGCTGCTCCCCGTGTGGCTGAGTGTGGCAGCGCTCTGGTCTTAATTAGCCTGCGTGCTGGGTCTTGAGAGGCGAGACCTGACACTGGTTCTGAACTAGAGATTTGGATTTTGATTTCGATAATGGAGACATTTTGTAGCGCTCACTTTCGCATAGCCTCTTCTAATGCGTGACTAATTTCGTTTTTTAAAACTTGAAAAGTATTTGACAGAAGGTCAACTGAAGCATGGCAATGCTGTCTATGAGAATTCATAGTTTGATTTATTAAAGGTGCCCTCCCAGGCGGCTCATCTTTTAGCAAAATTATAAAAATCTGAATATATCTGTTAAGTATTAACATAACATAAGTGATTTGACATATCAATGACGAAATTTGGTCGTCTGTGTAAGGAGCAGCGGCCAAAATTAGGCTACCAATCAAATTAGTCTCAGACAACTTTAATTGGATAGCCCGTCTGTCAGTCAAACTGCCAAATCAACGTGCATGCTGTTTCTGCTCTGGGGTAAAAAACTGCGAATACATATTAGCACTTTGCCACATTGTAGTGCTACATTCTGACACAGTGAATGATTTGTCAAAAAGTTAACTGCCGTGATTGATGTTGGATTCAGTCCTGTTGGTTTTCCACTGTTCCATGTTGCCCTAACATGCCCTCATTGTTATGTCTCCTCTGTGTGTGGTTTTTGCTAGTGGTTTATGTGGAGATTGCATGCATTGATCCCTAATGTTATAAAGTAGTTCTACACTAAAATGCGCTGAAAAAGTGCGACGTCACTTCTGCTGGGGTCAACACTCACTTCCTTGACAATGGTTCACTCACAGCATAGCAAGCAACACATTCACTCATACACTTAACACACGGCACGAATGACCTAATATTTGACGATGAAAAAATAATGAGAAATGCTTTCTGTTCTTTTATAATGAGCATAGTTTGGGTTTAATATCGCTGAAAATAATAATTCCATACATAGACACGAGGGCCATGGCGATAAACACTGTTCAAGTTGTTTGGTTCATTCGGCGTGAACCAGTTGCCATGGCTGCGGCAGGTTGACCTCGGAATGACGTCACGACTTTGGAAGCGCATTGAGTAGGTACTGGGCAGCAGTCAGAAAGAGCGTACAACATGTCAGTCACATTAAAAGAGAAAAAACCAACATGGTGACATGCTTCTGACCACACAGTTGAATGTCTGATAGTTGCCCTTTGGTTTTGAAGACGAGTAACGACATCTGTGGTGACAAATCCTCTTTTAGATGTTTCATGCTAAAATAGAAGTCACTCCAAACTGCCAGGTGAGACCAAAGACAGTCAGGACTGTTGGATTATCTGATGAACAGGTGAGGAGGGATGGGCAGTCCATTGGGATCCTTCTGACGTTCCATAGCTGTGTCTGTTAAGATGAATCATTGCTGCGATACAATGTTTTTCCAGATGGCTGTTGCTGCCTATGCTTGGAAACCATGAAAGTTTAATCAACCAAAATCTCCTGGCATTTTTAAAAAGAGGTTCGTAAGGGAGCTCAGAAGAGAATACTTGTCACAGGGAATTACCTTCAGTTCCTACTCTGCAAAACATGTCCCTTTTTGAAGAAGTTTCTGGTCATTAGTATCGCTAAATTTTGATGTCTCGGAATGCTTGGGTATTCTATGGGGCTTGGAATAGACTCTCACATGGAAAGAGTCCCTTGCTATAATAAGGTTCCTCTGGCCTCCATTAAAAATCGAGCCCGACAATGAGCAATTATCATAATAGCTATGTGGTGATGTAATCTTGATGTGCGGCCTGTAATCCACAGGCAGTGTGTGTGCTATGCAGACTGTTGCTCAGCATGAAGTCACTGGTTTTGTGCAGTTGGTTATGCTGGTGTCCTGGTGACGTGAACACCTTGCATTTTTGTAAATGCAACTGCTATCTTCTTAGTCAAGTCTAAATTGCAGTAATAAAGGAAAGCTTGGTATTTATTTGATTGTTCTTTACGGACGGCATGCAACCAATATAATTTTGCCATTATACTTTTATTTTGACAATCGCTTGCATTAGTGGTTCGCAGCATTGGGAACCCCCCCAGTGTATGCTGGTTTTTGTTCCGAACACAATTCATATCGCAATTTTGAACAGGTGTTACTTTTTTCTTTGTTAGGTCTTTTTTTATATTAAAAGGGATTATTTACCCTCTTTTGCCACATAGTAAAAAAACATAGCTGTAGCTGTAGGCTATGCAAGGACAAATTGTGTTTAACTGCAAACATTTGCAAAAACGTATTTTTAACTGGCAGAATTGAAGACGATGATGAAGGTCCGAATTACATTGCCGACCATTTGATTTTCCTTATGCAATGCTAGTTTAGCTTGTTATTTGTCTTGCCTTTTTTGTTAATAAATCTTTTTTTTTACGTGACCATGTGTCCATACTTTCATCAAATAGAAGCTAATTGATTCTTAAATTTTTTCAACAATAGTTTTTCCATTATGCAATAAAATCTTTTGCAAACATTCTTGGCGAAATATTTATATGCAATCCAGTATATGCATTGCTATTTTGACATAATGTGGCCTAAAACGACAAATGATCCTTGCTGAATAGAGCAATTAAGAAGAATTAACACCTTGTTTAAATTTTTGATTGCAATTTAGATTGGAACAAAAGCCTGCATACCCAGGAGTCCCCCCACGACCGACTTTTAAAACAAAGGATTAAGACCCATGGTCTGCACAGAATATTTTGAAGGAGACTGACAGTGAATGTTTCTTCTTCTGCTCTCACATCAATGAAGCTCCAGTCAAGGGCGAAGAGTTTATTTTCAAACTTTTAATGTGTTCTCTAGCAGAAATCAGGGTGGGTCAATGCTTGGATAGCTGGCGTCATCAAAAGGAGACCAAGTTTTTCCAGTAGGAAATACGGCAAGTTCTCTCTGCTGTGGTCTGCAGGCACAGCATCATTATACTTTGGTCAAGACTGAGTCTAGGGAGGGTGGATGAACTCCCGCATGATGGAATCACTACACAGGCAGTCTGTGTTCCAACCAAATGCAACCACTGTTATATAACAGCGGCCTCCCTGCTAAAGCATCACTTCTGATGTCTCTATGGGTTGCTCTACCGCAGTGAAGTATCTTAAATCTAAGATTAGAAAAAAAATTCAGTTCAGTCTGATAAACTGAGGTGGAAAATTCGGGTTCGGAAAGTAAAACCCTGTTCAAGTATTTTGTGCCAGTCGCCTGGCTTTGTAACTTGGCACAATTTCTCAACCAGCAGGTTGAAGACAAACCACCCGCATCCATATGTAGGTAAAGGAAAAATATGGCAGTGTTCTGACTCCTATATTCTCTGCCTCTGCTTACAGTTGAATGAAATGTGAATTCTGAATATTTCTTACCAACATAAACATCTCGGTCACACTTTAGATGAAGTGTTGCTCATAAAGGTTTTATACAGCATGTATAAGGCCTTCATAAATGGGATGTAATGTCTTCATAAATCATACGTAAGCAAATGTCAGGCTTTGTAAAGGATGAAATAACACATCCTTGTTCAGCATGTGATGCCAGATGTCATATAACTGACAATGTCACTTTGCTAGTGGCTAAATTCTATTAAGGGTGACATTGTCAGCTAAGTGACATTGTCATTGTCACATTTGGCACATATAAGGATGTGTTATTTCACCCTTTACAAAGCATGATATTTGCTTATGTATGATTTATGAAGACACTATGTCTCATTTATGAAGGCATTATACAAGCTGTATAAAGCCTTTATGAGAAACACTTCATCTAAAGTGTGACCAACATCTCTTTTTGTTTAAAGGTTTTTCTGACGTCTGCAAGTAGGTATGTGAAAAAAAACTAGAACTCTGCCAATTCCAGTGCAACTGGTACCACCGGAAAGTGCTTGAAAATAATTAGCCATTTTCTTCAGGGGAATTATATGATTTTGTGACCAAAAATGGAACTTTTCCTCAGAAAACATTTGTTATTTCCTCATAAATTACGAATTAGTTTGAGCACTTGCCCTCTATGGGATAGATCTGTAAGTAGTATGGATAAGAGTCTATTCCATCACACAATTCGTTCGGATCAGTGCTACAAACAAGCATGGCTGCCAGTCAAAAACAGCTTCTGATTGCTCAAAAGTCAAGAACACGGTCTTTCGTCTCAGATGCAATCCAAGGGAACAGTGGATAGTTAATGGATGGCAATGGCGATTTTCAACACGGGAAATTAGATATGTCCGACATTGCACGTATCACAGTATATCAGTACGGATTTATTTTAGAAATTCTCCAATAAGACACTGGAGTTTGAAACTAGTTTAAAAAGCTTCTAAAAAGGTTATGAACACATTGGAGCTCTGCGCTTTGATGTAATCATTTTCAAAGCATTATCTAGCAAGTTCATGCGATTTTTAATGCATTAAATTACCCATGAACATAATGGAGATTTCTGTATTCAGGTCAGGCTAGGTCTGGTAGCCTCCGAAACTAGCCAGGTCAAAATAATTTCTGATCGATAAAATCCAATGACATTTCTCAAAATTTAAGTTGAAATATTACAGAACTCAACTTTTTTTTTTAAGTTTTTAAGTTTTTATCAGTGTCTGATCACTATTTGGCATATATTATTTACCTTGAAAACAAAATTATGCTTCCAACCTTTCATCGAAACAGATGATATGTGCAGATTTCTAAAATTCAAAGTTGTGGCTATAAAGGCAATTTCCAGCTACTCTATACTCCGGGAGTTCCGGGGAATACCCCAACAAAAGCCAACGAGAAGTGAGTTTTCTTAGACAAGTCGGAGTTCAGGCAGCTCTGCGCGGGAACAGCAGTCGGGTGGAGAATGACTGGTGTGAACCTGGTCAATTTTCTCTACTTCAAGCTTACTTATGTAGCGTCTGTTTATATTCTCCAATATTCTGCACCTTCTGGGGTCTGGCATGATGTTATACTACTTTTAGACAATCTTGTGATAAGAAACATCGGAGGTCAGCTAGAGCACAACTGCAGATGGTGGATTCCTGGAATTGCTGAGGGATCTCTGGGAGATTCGTGGAGTGATAGATGCGTGTCATACTTTTTTTCGTTCAAGCAGTCCTTTGATTCAACAGACAACCAGGTTTCAGTTTAAGCGGAAACAGTCTTCAGTAAAGGTACTTTGAATTGCACACAGCTTCTTTATAGGCTAGTTAAAATCCATTCATCAATAATAAAAACCTTTTCTCTTTAAAAACCTCTTGGATTTGACTCTGTTTTTAACTGGGGGCCTGGCAGGCTGTTTCACTTGGGAGCCGAGTGACTTTTATGTATTTTCCATTCCCTTCTTACGGGCAGTTTTTCTGACGGTGCAAAAAAACCTGTACCAGTCCACGTGCACCATTCGTAACAGAGTCTGCCAGCGAACCACTGGGGCAGGAAAATTGGCATTCATTTTCAAATGAAAATATTGGTGCTGTCATTAGCTGTGGGATAAGTGAAAATGCAGTGATCTAGCACACGGCTGACGTCAGCTGCGTGGAGATGTGTGGATGTGGGGCAGTAGAGCTGGATGGTAATGTCACAGTCCTACCACATCTGGTTTTGAACTTAGAAGCGTGTCATGTAAGCTGCCTGGAAAAAGATACAGTACGGTTTGTGGATAATATGAAATTTTTTTTTGGATTAAGATTGCTGGTTTATAATGCGATCCTTTCAGTTGTTAGAGCTCACAATTAAGAAGAGAAGACAAGCAGATCATGCGTTTATGAAGAGAAGCCTAGTCGTCCTATATAGTAATAAAAATTTAATCCCTTGGTTGGTTCGGTTAATCAATGTGTTTCTTTGGCATTTAGCATCTTGAGGAGAGGAAATTGTGCCCTATGGCACCATATTGATTGTATTATGTGCCATGTAATTCCCGTGGTGTACTTTGGCCTGTTTTTGGAAGGCACAAATTTTCTCAGGGCCTCAGAAGATATAAGCCTGACCACCAATATTGTGTGATTAAGGTGATGATTGTTTTACACAGGCGAAGAACACATATATGCGACTGTGCTGTGTTTTCTAATGAATGCTTCAGGGTGCTATTTGAGTGAAGCTGTTAGTGTCTCTAAAGCACCTTTGGTGGGAAACTGCCTTCAAGCTATTTCTGCCTAAATGAGCGCAATTTGTTATGGTGCCACAGGTGCCGGCATTAAGAAACACCCTATTACTCCGTACAATGGCTGTTGACTTTTCAAGCATTCAAAGACGAACATCAGATCCTTTGTATATCTCGAGTATTGTGGGCTTTACACTAATCCATAGATCTGGTTACCTTATGCTTTGAGTTTTCCATTGAAAGCTGCTTAAAGGTAAGAACATGGCCTGGAAAACATAAGCAACATTCTCAAAGAAAGCTGATGAACTGAAATTGTCATTCTCTGTAAATATGTGTAATGCACTGTAATTTATTAAAGATGGGCAATTCTCAAAAATGTGCCAAGGGATTCATTGGGCTAAATTACTGTTATCCAGAGGGAGAGATATACAGTATGTCCCTCCACTTTAAGTGTAGTGCTAAATCTGGTCCCACCTTCACATGCAGTAGTAGGCAGTGGCTGATGAGGATGCAACAATTGAAATCTTATTATGAAATTGTGGGGATGTTTGGGCAGTATTCTCCCCTTCATTTGAAAGTGCATCTGGCGAGACCTGCAAAGCTGTGCTACTTTCTGAATGGTTAAAAATGAAGCAGTTCCTAATTTAAGCCAGACTTTGGGCCTGCCCGGTTCATAACTCCAGGGTTATCCTCTTCCGGAAACTAATCTGTTGTGTTTATGGTCACTGTTCTTGAGGAGGAGAGTGCAGGAGTTTCCATGATGTTACCACATCAGCTCCACGTGAGCCGCTGTAAGAGTGGAACAGTGAAGTGGTGTGAACGCCATCAGTTTACTCCAATTATATCAGTCTAATGGTGGAAAATATTTGTTCTGCATCTCAAATTAATCATAAAACAAGACTTTCTTATTGGTGAAAGTGTGAAAACATGATGACTGTAGCCTGAATAAACCACCTGGTTGATTATTAAAAGAAAAATCAAAGGCAAGGAAATGAAAACAACCTTAATTTGCTGATATGTACAAGAAAAAAATGGTGAAAAAAGTGTTTAAATACTTATTTATTCATCCCAGTCTTGGAAATTGATCAGTTAGAACTTTGTAACATAGAACAATAAACAAAATAGGAATGAATAGATTTTCATTCCTTGTGAAATGCGTAGATATTTTGGATATAATGTTCTCTCCGAGACTGAATGATCTTTTTTCTGATATGAAAACCACTGAATAGAAAATACTTGCAGCTCTTTACGTTTTGAGTCGCGAAACGACGTACACCTAACCAGAGATGGTGATCGCTTTGCTAGATAATGATTTTAATGACTGGAGGCTCATTTTAGAGTTTAGACCTTCTCCATGGTGTGTAATTCACTTTCCTAACTTGGATAAGGGATTTTCCATTTTACTGCATCCAATTGCTAAGTTTTCCAAATCCCATATTGTTTGCCTTTTATTAGCCTGCTAGGGGCCTTCATGCCCTGGGTAAGGCTCAGATGTTCCTTATTCACTGTCTCCTTATTGCTGCTGGGCTGGTGAAGAAAACCACTTAGACCCTAGACTGCTTATGTCCAGCTGTGCAGCACCACAGGACTCCTCTTTAAGGAGCGTCGCCGCAAGTGCAGTATTGAGAAACCAAATATTACATGTTTGAGTAATAGCAGATTGCGTCAGTGGTTGGCACAATAAGTTTTCTTTATACTAGATGAGGTAGATTTATTTCTTTTAAAATTTGGGGAAAACGTTTTGATGTGGATTTTCAATAATAATAAAAAAACTTTATCTGTGTTGAGAAATCAAGAGATTTTTTTTCCCTGTTTAATCAAAGTTGATTTGATTATTTAAATTGACTTAATTCAGCCGATAAAAGGCGTTTTCCTCTTTGCTGTGTACATTTTTTTTTTTATCACTGACTCAAAATGGCCACTGGTCTCAGATGAACACAGTTTGCACAGAACAGGCCAAAACATCGCAATCATTGTAATGATTCTTATTTATTTGAGGAATAGACCCTCAATTTATGTGAAAATTTTTAAATCAGTCTTATTGGTATGATACTGTAACTGGATAACAGAAGTACAATGCTGTGTCTCTGTATTTAGGAAAGGAATATACCCTCAACTTAGGAATTATTGGTGCCCTCCGTGTAAATGAGCAAGAATGACTACGCAGCATGGTAGAAGTCAAAGCAAAGTATTGGTCACTAGAACTCCACTTGCCATGGCCTCATACGCCCTAAAAGTTAATCTTTGGTCTTAGCTTGTAGCTGACCATATGTGACCTTGACGTTTGACCTGATGACCTGAAAGACTCATCAGTTCAGCTACCCTCTGAAGGGAACTGCACTATGTAATTTGGTTCATATCCATCCACTCCTTCAGTAGATGTCACGCACACAAGATCCGTTTGACGGACGGATGGACAAACAAATAGACCGACACGCAACCGGGAAATATTATGCTTTCTGCCCACTGTTGAGTCAAGGTCTTCACCTTGTAATGTAATCTTGCATTAGAAGGTTATTAAGACAGGAAATTATACATTTGAGACATCAATTACCTCTACTCAAATGCTCCCTTGGCCTCTTGGTTTGTCCTACCTACCTGTCTGCCAGACATGCCTGGATGACATTGCTGGCCCATTCAATCAAGCTAGCCTACACTGCAAAGTGTAGTGAGATGGACCAACCTGGCGGCCTTGTGGCCTGCTTAATTACTAATCTTTCCATCCAGTAATGACTTGAAACTCATATGGAACTGCAGAACTCGTATCTGTAAATACTGTAAATTATCCCCCAGATAAACCCCTCGTTGCTGGAAGTCTCCATTTTGTGGTGAGCTACACCACAGCTGACATGCTCATGCAGTTCCCAGAGTTGCATTGACTAGCCTGGCTGGAGCTTCAGTTTTGGAATCGCGTGCATGCATTCGCTGCATGCATCTTAAGCACTTCGCTGTCCCTGCATTTATAAGATTCCCCATAACCCTTTAGCCACTCAGCCCTGCTGACCTGGAAAGGGTGGTAGATAGATCTGTTCTGGAGCCTCTTAAAATTCATGGCTCAGAACCTAACTGAAGGAGTCACCCTGAAAGGCACCCAAACGTCGTGATTGACCTGCACCCAGACCCAATCATGCTCTGTAGCTGAAATTCACGGCCTGGAACAATGTCAGGTCCCTTGAGAGAACATTCCAGGTCTTAAGATTACAAAATGCTTGCAGCATTTTCTATTCTGGGTATCGCAGAGCTAATGCAAAATAAGATTTGTGTGAAATTGAATATGTTTGATGCTCATATGTGGTTGCCTTTGCCCAAATTGAATTCCTCTGCTTTCTTTGACTTTACTTGAGGGCTGCTCATATTTCTGCCGTTCCAGTACCATGAAGTTCAGTCAAGGTCTAGGATACAAACCCCATGTGTGATAATAACTCTGAGCTGTCCTGTGGAATGTACAGGAACATCCAAGATGCTGCCTTGGATCCCCACAGGATTGATGTGTGAAATCTTTGACCAAAACAGGAATCAGGATCAGGGCATCTTCAGTTTCATTTGTGCTTTTACTGGCAGTTTTATCATGCTTAGTTCACGGTTTTGGTGGAAAATGTAACTTGTGTTTGAATGAATTGCTTTCCCAGTCAGGGTCGAATTCAAATATCTGTCCTTGTTCTTTTCCTGAGAGAAAATTATCCAGCATTGTTCTTCAACATGTGTTTTTGCAGTTTGTAGAATCCCATCCCTATCCTCTTTCAGTGTCTGGTTTACAGTACTGAAAAGTAGGTTAGTGTAAATCACGCTTTATTTCACTGACCTTTCCTCCTGTTTTTATTAAGCGCATCATGACTGCCTCTGCCAGAACAGTGCTAGCTCTAAGTCGGCCTACGCCTTCACTGGCTAAGTCATTGTACCGCAGAATTTGTGGAAAAACCGCTCAAAAACCTCTGAACTCAAAGGCCTTAAAGGGAAGAGCGAACAAAATATTCCTTTTGGCCTGTCCTGTGATGAACAGAGAAGCCTGTTTGTGAATTGTCTCCATTTAACAGCATCTCCATTGAATAAAACTTCACCTCACAACGATTGTAATTTGATGTCTTTGTATAGCTCATTTTTTAAAATTGGATCGCTATGAGTTCAGCTGAAGTTCTCTAGTTGATAAGTTTTACATGACCGCAGAGATTTCTGGAAAATCTTATGGCATTCTGGTCATGAATTTCTTTGTAGCAGCACTGAGAACTTGGGCCCTAGGCCTTGAGCAGCATAATCCACAGCTGAAGATAGACTTCAGGGTGATGCACAGAAATTGGATGCAGGCACTAAAATGGAGAGACAGATAAATAATAAAAATAAAAAAGGCACTGGGGGGAGGGCAAGGCCATCCCACTTTCAATGTTGAATTGTCTCAGCAAGTGGGGAATATGTGGTTCATCATTTACGAAGTGAGAGTTTGCTTTGGCCAGGATCTTCTGCTCTGAATTATTCAAGAAGTTCGCCGGAGACCTCCGTGAGGAGCCTGGATTTTGCTCATTTTTTTTTCCATGAAAAATTTATCCACGTTCCACGGTAGGGGTCAGTTAAGTGGGGGAAAAATGAATCTATTGTGTCTCCACTCTGGGCTTATACATAGTCTTGAGGATTGCTCTCTGAAAGGTGAAAGGCAGATGGATTGAGCAGTCCAGTTTCCTGGAGACCCACTCAGCTTTTTCCAGTTCAGATCTGGTCTTGCTGCTGTTCAGCTGGCTCATCATGAAAGACCCTGGAGATATGGAAATTGAACCTCGAGGGCCTTAAAATGTGTAGTTGGATGTGTGTAAATGTCTTCAACCAGATTTTTTTTCTCTTTCAGGAGAACCACATTACTTATAACTTATCTATACGCTGGTGAATTGTAAGTGGTCTTGTTTAAAAAAAAAAACAAAAAAAAAAAACACTTGGCAGTAGACAGAGCTCTATACTAGCAGAATTATGCATTGTTTTTATTTTCATGTATTTATTGCAAAAAAAAAAAATAAAACCTTTAGCTTTTTATTTTTCTTTGACATTAATTCTGATGTTCAACATCAAAGACTGTGCTAAGGAAAGTCAGCTCAACAACAAAAATATGATGTATTTTAATGGTCGTTCTCAGCAGACTCGCTTCACTGAATTTATTTTTATGCCATTCCCACTACACTTAAGTAGTTTGTGCCCCAGCAGTTACACGTTCCCCGCCCTGCTAAAAGAGGTTGCAACAATCCTCGTAACTCTGTCGATACTGCAGCACAGATGTGCGAACATGGAGAGCAAGATGCTTGATTAAAGTCTCATTGAAGGGGAGTGTGTGTACATGTCAAAGATAAACCACGCTGTCCAGTTCACTTCATAATATGCAAGGCCTGCTTTCTCAAGTTGTCTTTTTCTCTCTGTCTTTCCAAACACTTTGAGGTTCAGTGCTGTTTCAGCATAGGAGGAACCTCTTTTCCTTCAAAGCCCTTCCTGTTATTTGCCTCCACTCAGGTCCTGTCCTGATTGCCCGGACCCCCCAAATCACAGACATCCCTTTGTCTTGAGGTCTTCCTCTGCCCTCCCCTCACACTCAGGATGTTTTTTCCAGGTCCCGTGAGCCTGCAGTCATCTCTTTACTTTGGCTGGCCTGTGGCCTAGTCAGCTGATCAGCAGCCTGAGTTGCTGCCGGGACTCCAGCTGTGACATGAAAATTAGAGACGCTCTGTGTCAGCGAACAATCTGGCTCCAACCAACCCCCTTCCTCCCAAAACTGTGACAACAGATTGAATTGCAACTACTTGGGGCAGCATTCCTGCCCTAGCTGAACTTATAATGCTTAATCGACAGGCCGTGCAAACAAAACTTGTTATGGGCCAAAATTCTATCTATCTCTGTACTGCCTGATGGATGTAGAACAGTGAATATTAACTATTTTCCGGTTTAGGGTGACAATGAATTCAGATTTGCAGTTTTAATCTAATTGTCCAGTTAGTTTTTTGGGAATTTTGCAAGGGTCTAATTGGAAAGAAGCTTGGTGTAATATCCAACTGAATCATAGTTTATCTCTGTGGTGAATTTCATGAAAAAAATCTCAACACGTGGTTCAGGGAAACTCTGCTCTCTAAAATCCAACTAGAGCAAACCTTGGGTGAAAGTGGCTGGGGAAAAAAAACTCAATGGTAACAGATGGGATGAAAATTTGGGAGTTTCCAGACTCGAGTAATTCAGTGACACTGGCGTCATTGGTTGGGTTGGGGTGCTCGCATGATGCCTGTGTGGGCATTTTGTTTTGTGTAGAGGAAGTGTTAATAAAAGGTGACATTTAGGAGATAAACCTACAGTTTTTTTTTTGAACACGAGGTATTTATTTCAAATGTAAATTTCCCGGTATATAGCCTACGATAAATACCAAGTGCTCGTAAAAAAACGGTAGGTTTATCTCCATTCTACCATTACTTTTGTCAACACCCCTACGAAAATATTTTTTACCCAGTGCGAGGTAGTTTACCAGTGAATAGATACCTGGTGTTAACCAATCAAAATGCAGAATTCGCTGGAATGAATGGTAGAATTAAACCTCAACCATGACTTCAGAACCAGTATGAGTATTTGGTGTTATAATTCTTGTGGTCTTATGTAGTGTCACTGACTTTGCAGGTGTGGACCAGCTGCTGGCTCCAGTGCCTGCCCTGAGGACTGAAGCTCTACTGAAGAGGTTGGTGCAGACACTCCAGATAAGCTTTTTTAATATAATTATGTGTCTAAAATTACCTGAAGCTCACTGCTTACAGGACATTTTTGAAAACAGTTTGTTCAGTGAAGCTTTTGAGTTCTCAAGTGTTCATGCAGGTTTAAAGAGATGATGACGTCTTGTCCGTGTATTTAACTTTGTGGACTTTCAAACTGCCGTTTTGCTCTCATTTCCCTCAATTTTAAAACATAGCTCACCATCGCCTCGCTGACGCGACTTGCCGAAATATAGCCTGCTGTACGACCCAGCCCAATAAGTTCTTGCTGTAAGCCATGCGGAAATTAGAGGAGGCCGCATGCTAGCTTCGTATTCAAGGTGGGCTTAAAGTGACTTGGAGTCCTTCTGTTGTGTGTAATTAACATCATAATTGATGGGTTACATTTGCATTTCCAGGGCTTCATTGTCACTAACTTTTAATTAGCTGGAGCTGGAGACCTGTGTTTGGACCCTGCCTGTTCTAAGCTCCTCTCTGGGTCCTCAGGTCTCATACTGCTGTCACTTGAATAGTTTGAACGGCAGCTGAGAGAAACGAAGGAAATGGAAGGAAATGGGGGAAGCCCCCTCATAGGTCAGAAATAGCTTGATTGTCCTCCTGCACAGGATGTTGCTGACACCAAAGCCTGCCCCATATTTTACAGGGGACCAACAGGAACTGCTTAGATGGTATTGTAAACGCAATATGAGTGATTGATGCAGTGTTAAGGCCACCTGCAAATACAATTTCAAAGGGGAAACTTTTATAACAATAAACAGAATAATCAGATTTGTCGCTGACACTTAAAATAGATCTTCATAAATGAGGAGACTCTTCCTGTTATTGTGGACCTGTCTCCAGTGTTGCCTCATTTTTTAGTCAAGTGTCCATGGAGCATCAGCATAGACAGATATTTCAAATGCTAATGACTTTCATACTATAAAACATCAACGTATAAAATTATCCATGACCTTTAATGACATTTAAATAAGTAAGGTACCATAGATTATTTGGCCATTGAATATTATATGTGGTTTTAGCGACTATAACGGGACTTTGTCCTTGTTAGATACCTTAAATTATTTGGCCATTGAATATTATATGTTGTTATAGCGACTATAATGGGACTTCTTTCTCCACATGGGGGTTAAAACTGTTATATTACCATTCACATGTCTGGAAGTAGTAATACCATTCACAAATCTGGAATTTTGTGAACTTCGTTATACGTAGATACAACATTCTTTTGTGCTGCTGGTGGCCTATCCATGGAAAACTGTGGTCTGTTAGAAGAATGCTGATAAACAATCACTGCATGACATCAGTTTAGACTTCGGAGTGAGAAGACAAATCATCCGTCAGTGCTCTCGCCTTGTCTGTGCTCTACCAAACTGACCGAGGATGCAATGAGACCAGCACCCTCCAAATGTGAATTGGCAAAAAATGGCAACAAGCACTGTAAATGAAAAACTGAGTGCGTTTTTGGGCAAATATGGGTTGTATTTTTCTAAATTTATCTCCTCTCCCTCACTTGTGTTTTGCATGTGCGAATACACCATGGATTTACCAATTGCATTTGTGCACCTCGCTTGTGTCAAATGGCAGGTGTCTGCATTCTCCAAAAAAAAAAAAAACACAAAGCAAACATCAATGAGGAATTCCATTGCTATGACTCCAGCGCAATTCCCTTTTCCCTTTGGTCAAATGGCCTGTCACACCACTCATTCAGCCCTCGCTGAAACTGACGTGACTGAACGAGCACCGCTTTCCACACACCACTGCACAGATGGTTTTAGATTCTAAAGAAGGAACATTTTACTTCACTTCGCCACACATGCTTGATTACATTAGGTAATGCTCGCCCCCCCTCCCCCTTTACAGAATTGACAAAGCTGATTTTGAGATGTATGCCAATACATACGTTATCTTATTTCCTTTTTGAAACCTGAATAACTTGTGCATGATAGTTTGCGTGAACATTTTTTTTTTTCAAAGCTATTTAGCTTTCAAAAACCTGTAGCTAGCTGTGACGCGAAATCTCTCTCATTTTTGGTCTCTGTCTTTATGCACATCTGCTTCTGTATTAGAAAACCAGCTGGACTCCATTGCTCTCATGGGTGATATACACTAACGGTTAAAAGTTTCAGAACACCATAAATTTTCAAGCAGTCAGAGGTGGAAAAATGAAATTTAAATGCTTTTTGTTTTACAAAAAACAATCTAAATCTTAGATTGATTGATGCGGCAACCTCTTGCTGTAAGAACTTCTAAGTAGATTCATGATTTTTTTTTCCTACCTGTCCTGGACAGATGTATGGTTCCAGTGGTTTACACCTGTGATTGCTGTAAGTCCCCAGAGATGGGCTGCACTTGTAATTTGATTCTTCTTGATGTTTCTTTCCACTTCACACCAGTCTATGTTGATTTTACATCTTTTGCTGGAAAATGGTAATGATTTGTTTTCCTTCTTATTTTGCCAAATGTACATTTTTATTAACTCCAAAATTTAGGTTACTGTCCAGTGAAATAAATTCTTTTTTGACTTCCCACTATATGGTATTGCAGTTGGCTATTAAGGTCACTGAGGTCATTTACATGAGTCAGACTGCTTATGTTTTACTGAAACATGGAACAGAACAGCTTGGTCAACGTGTATTTTGCAATTGAGTCTGACAGTCTCCTACTTGCGCATAACTTAAGGATGCCCACTTAGTTCACAATGTTCTCCTTCAGAAATTATTCAAAATATTATTATTCTCAAATGGAAAGTTACCACTTTGTTATGAAAAGAAAACACATTTTTGTCATAAGAAGTGATTACTTTTTAGGCAAACATTTGTGGGGGTGGCCTTAGTCAGCTGTTCTTTTATTGGCTAGTATGTGTGTATTGGATGTTTTATGGTCCTCAAAGCCAGAAAGAATCCAGCCCATGAATTTGTGTAAAACAGTCAGTTAGAGCAACACTGCAGATTCTGAAGGCATTGTCTCTCCCTCTCCTTTTTGTGTTGATGTAGAACAGATGTGCGCTGATGTAATCCACCAACATACTGTGAAACTCATAGCTGAGGTAATCATTTTTTTTTAAGTGGGTATTTGTGCTAGTGGATTCACAATATTTACTTTACACTTCTCAGTTCCTGAGAAACTCCCAGAGTTTACATTTTAACTATATAAAATCACATCAGTTACGCAAACGGCTGGTTAACCAGTGACCCAGAAACATAGAAATTGAATTCTCTTACCTCTTGTATGTAACACTTTATCTTCAAATTTGTTTATAGCTTAATGAAATTAAGGTACTTTTGATCTCTCAGCTTCAGTGGAATTTATGCATTATAATGAGCCAACCTTTCCCATTGCATCCAAACAGGGAATGGTATATTACTTTACATACCTGCTCAATCCCTTAAATCTGACAAGTGCAGTGCCTGTCAATTTTCTCTTGTGCAGTGCATTTTAGTGCCCATTCTGTTGCTGCTTGCACGGTATAGCGCAGTGCTCATTCAATTGCTGCTTGTGCTGTGTGATGCAGAGCCTATACAATTGCTGCATGAGTGGTATTGGTGCTTGCAGCTTTCTCGATTTCCTGAGAATAGCTCAGCAAAATAACTTCAAACTCGACGCTGCTCTTCCTTCAGTCCTCAGTGGTGCCACCACCAAGTTTCAGGTTGATTGGACGAATGGGTCTCAAGATATGCCAAGATGTATACATACATCTTGGCCCAACTGCAGTCAAAACTCTAGCAACCTTTGAAATTACAGTTTTTAAGGGAAGGACTAATTGGCATTTTTCTTCCATTTTCAGCTTTCACTCTTGACCCCAATTTGAATACATTGGAATCAGGATTGATATTTATGTTATTTCAATACCAGGCCTCTTCCGTTAAGCATTTGTAAAGAACCTTGCTTTAGGTTTTTAACATGAGAATTATACTGGTTCCCGCCAACTGACAGAGCTTTTGAGTACTTACTGAGGTGGAACTTAAAGTGCATTTCTTTACCTTCTACTGGTGAGTGGTGGTGTTGTATAACAATGTTCTGTCTACAAGGCGAAAACAAAATGACAGCTATGGGGAGTTCATTTTGCGCTAAACGGGCAAGAATGATCTCTCCTCAAGATCAGTGTCTAGTCTAACCTGTCACAACCTGTGTCTAACCTGTGTAGTAGCCGTGTGGACCTCACACTGTGACCAGGCAGTCTGGTCCTGCAGATGTTCCTGCTCTTAATATCTCTGTTTGCCTCTTTGCTGTGGATTCAACTGGCTCGTGTGGTTCTTGTGAATGTGCAAATATTTCCATTTCTGCAGCGATGTTAGCGTTTTCTTTCTATGAAGGAAACCTATTTATTGCACGCATTTAAAAGTAGCCTTATACATATTATTAAAGTGTTTAGGGGTTAGTTACCATGAGTAGGTGCCAATAACACATACACACAGACAAATAGTGTGAAATAATTGTGTTTATTTTATAAATGCTTAAACAGATGTTCAGGCCTTCCTCCAATATCAGCTCTGTGTCTCGGTTATGGTTATTTTCTAGTATTTCTCTGTGCAGAGTCGTCTATTTTTTCTGCACTTTCTAAACCACAAAGTTTAGACTTGTTTATACAGCATTGAAGAATACACCAAGAACTTTTTCCAGTGACTATGTGGCTGAGGCCGTCCTTGTGTGCAGTCATAGAGAGAGAGAGAGAGACAGAGCCTGGTCTCTGTGAGAGGAGCCTGCTAATAGGCCTTAAGCTAATGTTACACTTGCCGCCTCCGCAAGGACACGAGGGTCCACTAGGGTCCACATGATGTAAATGTATTTTTCCAGGAGGTGTGTGTGTCGGCTCTGTTCGGACAGGCGCGTACCTCCAGTGTTTGTGACCTGTGGTCTAGTCCACGCAGCCACTGGGCTACTCAGCAAGGGCATCGACTGCAGACACCGGTTCATTGCACATGTTTGGAACGTGTCCTCCGAGTGGACTCCAGAAAATATAAGCAGAACTTCTACGCGTCTGTGGTGTCGGCAGCTGTCCATGTATCCGTGTGTCCACTTCAGAGTATATTCTGGCCTTTATGCTGGAGAACATGGGGAACAAATTACGGACAAAGGTGATGGTATTCAGTTTACACGGCTTCAATTGCAGTATTTAATTTTTTTTTGTGGGGGGGGGGTTGGTGTCGTGTCCTGCTCATTAGTTCTCTTGCTTTGCTGCGGCTGAGTGGCGACATTGATGCCCCCTCCCCTGGCCCTACAGCAGGGTTAATCATGTGGAGGCGAGTTAGCCGAGTAGTGGGGATGGGAATAGCAGATGTTGGGGTGAAATGACTATTCAGGCCCTTAATGGTGTAAAAATGGAGACGGTGATTGAGTTAGTGGTGAGTGGGGACAGGGGGGCGATCTCTGCAGCTGGAGTTTGGTGCAGTATGGGAAGTGAGATGAAGAGGCTGTTGACTCCTTTTCCACGTTGCTTTTGATTTACTTGTTTAGGGTGGTCAGTAATATTCAAGGACCTCATGCTGCAATGTTTGAAAACACGATAAGTGAGCTTATTTTTCTCCCTGTAATGTCAGTGCATCAGTGTTTGAGCTTTGTGAAGGTTTAACTGGATTGCAAAAAAAGATAAGTTTGTGGGTGTGCACAACATCTTACCGCTGCTGTATTTACAGTCTCAAACTGCATCAGAATCCAGGCAAGGTAGTGTGGCAAGAAGCTGTTCGACACACAACATTCACTGCCGCTCAGGTCTGTGTCTACTTACTCAAAGCTATTTACTGGAGAACTTGCATGATGGGACCAATTTTCCATTCCTAAAGGAGATTCAGTTTTTTTTTTTTTCGATTTATTGCCTGTCCCCTTTAAAATGATTTTAATATATGATCATACCGCACCTTCCCAGTCTGAAGTGTGCCATTAATCTCAGAAAGTTTTGGGGGTGTGGGTGGGATGGGATTTGGATGTGTGCCGGTGAATTCTGTACTATTGTTCTGGTTTTGCTGCTGGCTTCAGCTTGGCCTAATTTCCATATCCCTGCGGGGTCATTGCTGTGTTGTCCATCTGCAGTCTCTACTCAGTTAACTGAATCTGACGTGCATGGACTACTTTGGTCAGCAGCTGCTTTTTTTTGTGGACTGTTGAGCTTGAAAAAACTCTAACCGTATGTGGTTAGATTGTGTCAGAAATGCTTATTGGTCTAAAGAGTATAGTTTTTATTATTAAAACTATCTAGGACATAAGCACATTTAGGCTTGGATATTTCTTTATGGACTATATGTCTTTACAGATATGAACATATTTTGGGACTATAAGCTTATTTACTTGAGATGATCTGGGGGGGAGCTTCATTCGGTTAAATGGGTACTAGTAGGTAGGTAACTTTTATATATATATATATATATATGCTGAAATTATCACTCTTTTCTGACCGTAGTGTACATTTGGATCCTTCCAATGCTTCTAATGGCATTGACGAGAATCCATTGCATCTGAGCAAAATTAACCAATCAGGAGGAGTTTCTAACGCAGTGTCAATCACTTCTTGTGCACATGCTGTGCAGCCCCCCTCTCTCCTGCGCCTGGTTCCTGGAGGCGCTTTAAGTTGCAGTTGGTAACCATTTTTGTGTTTTATTTGGTAAAAATGTCATAGCACCCGTTGGCTATTGGTGGTGTGACAGTAAATTTGGGTTTCTGTATGGCAGCCCCAGACAGTGAAAATCCAGAAACCTCAAAGTCTCTTTGTCTACATTCCCAGTTCTTCAGTTGTCAACAACTGCATAACCATTATAATAGCAGAAACCGAAGACAAAAAAACACAAGCAGGAAAGCAGTCAACCAAAAAGGAGGCGGAGTTAGGTTCTAATTGCAAGCCGTATAAACTAGGCAGAAGTGCGTGGAAAATCTGCTGGCATTGAGTTGATAAGTAGCTTGGTAGCATGTTCCTTCATTAGTACTAGTCTTTGCATTTATTTAGATACTGTGACTGGGCTCCAGTCAATATAATGTGAAAGTAATCCATCTATAATGGAATAGTCGACAGCATGCTCTACTTATGTGTTTTAGCTCTTATAACTGGTGCCTACATGTGTTTAATAGCCTAAAGAAGTATCATAGCTTTGCGCAGCTTAGCTCGGTGAGGTGGTGAAAATAGTTGTCCACATAAATCCAGATCAGTCGGTAGCGAGCCAGCAGCTGTGATGTGGACTTTGCTGTAGCGTACAGGGATGCAATCTTGCTTGTCGTCTCGTAGCTTATCCGCTTCCCTCGTCTTGTAGTTGGACCTGGAATGTAGTTAGCATTATAGTCAAGGCTCTCATCTGGCACACTGTAAGAATGTATGAAAAGTTTTGGTTTCGTTGCTAGGTAGCTTTTGTAATATGCACAGTTAGTAATTGGGCTCGGTTGCTAATGCTAATGTTGTGTAAGTAATGTTAGTTTGACCACTTGCTTTGGTGATTTACAGCCTTGTTTCTCTATCACCTATCAATCACCAAGCACAACTACGATGACTTCAAGAGGGTGTGATATGTGTCCACGAGTAACATGTAAACGCTAAATGTTAACCTTTTGTTGTTTCCTGTGTTTCATATTTCGCAATAAGACATACTGGAGCTCCTCATGTAGGCATATTTCTTAATAGCTAGCTACTGCTGGTTAACTAAACTCATGAATGAGCTTGGAGGGAGGGGCTACAGGGGGGAGAGAAGGAGCAGTGAGGAAAAGGCGATGTTTATGATCAAAATCTCTCTCTTGCTCCTTTCTCAAAAGTTACCAACTATAGCTTTAAGGGTTGTTGTTGTGGCGCATGTATGAGCCCTATTGTCCTAGGTCATATCCAAGTATTGCCTGGGCTTACTACAGCTGATGGCACCACAGAACAATTGTCAGTTTGTAGAGACTCTCACTGGTTGTTCAAGTGCTTGAGGACTGACTTTTAAAGCCAAAAATGACAGGTAACTCTGACTCCACTTCCTGTGAGCTTTGCTGTGGTCTGCAGTGTGAAAAGCAGTGGCTGGTGACACTGCAGGTTTTGGGGGAGAACCATTGATGTCTTCATTCTCTCTGATAGATAAGGGGTTTTCCCCATGAAGGTGCCTTGGATTGTGGGTAATTGCCCATAACGAAATTGATGTGGGAACTTGAGGTAATCACCCTTATGTTGGGTCCCAACTTTGTCATTAAATTAAAATAAGGCTGACTGTGGCAGTCTATCGACGCAATGGCTCCACAGTGTCTTACATTTCTGGATTCGTCCAGTTTCATAATGTTGTGAGGTTCTGCGCATGCAAGAGATTGAGCCCAATGCCAAATTGGCTACTTGTCCTGCAGAACAAAATGTCTGATGTTCCCCCCTCTGGAAGAGGTGAGAGCCCCTCATCAGCTTGAGGAGTGCAGTTTTCCATTACACACTTTTTCAGCGGCCGCTCTGTTTTCATGAAGTTGGTCCTGATGGCTTCAGCATGCCTGCTCTTCTAGGTTTAGCAGAACCTTCTGCATTTATACATGATTTAAATTATGTTTGATGCTTTTGTTATACAGATGAAATGTGCAGAATATATTATTCCTTACTAAAACAGACAGAGAATAGATCATTTAGGACACATCTGTTTTGTCTTTGTGCAAAGAAGACGGACTGAGTTGTAGTTCTTCGTGGAAAGTACTGCCATTGGAAGGATTAATTTTATTGCAGTATCATTCTTCTTCAGTCTTATTTTACATTGTTATCTCTATTCTGTATATATGGTGCCCTGACCAGTTATAATGACACATTCGTATATCATCAGCTTATGGAGCACGGTGCTTACTTTTATGGCCCAAGCCATGTACTCACCACAGTCTGTATACCATAGACCTAGAGTAACTGTAGTGGGCCCAATTTCCTGATTAAAAAAAAAATATGAAATTGGCTTTGCCCATTGATTTTCACTGGAGTTGTGGTTTGAAAATAAAAGTTTAGGGCTTTATTCCTATAAATTCTGATTTGCTAATGGAAGCATCCTGAATAGCCAAGAGAATGCTTCGCTGTGTTCCTAAAAGGCTTTGCTTGGGTAATACACTGATTTATTGACCATGGTTCTAGGCGTCTTTTAGGGAATTTGGGTGGAATAATGATGTTGTCATTTATTCCTGTAGTTTAGGAATGCAGCTGTGTTTATGATGGGCGTGCTTTGTTTTGCTGGGCTTTTGCAGTCTTTTTGAAGAATCATTTGATTTACAGTTTCACTCAAAAGTTTGGACAAAAGTTGTGTGCATACATTTTACTGGTATTGTATTTAAGATAATCTGACCCCTTGGATTTGGGAACACATTTGGGACGCACCTTATGTGATGAATGAGATCTGAAGTTAATGATCTGCACAAGGGGAAAGAATTCAGCACATCCATTTGACAAGAGCCTGTTACAGACCCTGTCACTGTATTTCAGTAATGCACTCCATCACTGGTCTTTCTTACAGCACCAATTATTCGCTGCGAGGAGACAGCTGCGTAGATAATGTCAAACTCGGAAACATTTGCGTCCATCATTCCTCGTGAATGGTTTTGTTTGTGCTTTTATTGATTAAGGCTTTATGTTTTATAAATAATAAAGTATTTCTATTTCTGTCCTTTGGCAAGGGGTTTTTCCATCTAGGAAATGTGCCGAGTCGTCATTTCTATTGTTGCAAATCGTTGGCGGCCAAAATAACTGACACTGCATTAGAAGGTTCCACTTATTCAGTGAGAGTAAATTCAGTGTACAGTGAAAGTGTGTGGATAAACTGTGCAAGTTCTTGACACCTGTCATCACTTTTCAGTGCTTTTAGTGAGACAATGCGTCTCTGTGATCTCTGGGGCAAATATCTTATTCCACCAAATGGACATGTCATGCACACCTCTGGCCTGTTTGACTTGTGGGAGCTTCATCTGTTTTCACCAGAGACATTAAATCTGTTTTAATTGCTTTTACAGCTTAACAATCAGCAGAACTACTGAAGGACAATTTATTCTCAGTTCTGTATACACAGCGTGAACAGCACAAATGGCTGAATGATGTCATTATGGCCTGAATAGCGCTGAACGGTGGTCAAAATAGAGCTGCTCGCAATTTTGATAACAGCACAGCATGGCGCCATGGAGGCCATATTGGATAAACAGATGATGATTGGTTGAAGTGACAAACAGGAAGGAGTGGTAGTACCTGCTGTACTAGAGGGTACATGACGCACTCCGTTTATTCAAGCCATTTCAACCGCAAGAACCATGACTGGCCTGTCATTCGCAGACACGGGGATGTGCCGTTCGTTCCATGAG
Source organism: Gymnothorax javanicus (assembly GCA_029692085.1). Lineage (NCBI taxonomy): Eukaryota > Metazoa > Chordata > Actinopteri > Anguilliformes > Muraenidae > Gymnothorax > Gymnothorax javanicus. The sequence goes on along the minus strand of CM056194.1, from coordinate 160,643,390 downwards.
CACCAGGGATGCGAAGTAGATCATAATTCAGCCTTTCGGCCTACTCATTGGGAAAATGAGTAGTTCTTCCACTGTCTGGTTTATTGGATGGAAAAATCTATTCGTCCTTTCCTCTTAAGGAAAGCTTGTTCATCCTTTTGTCTTCAATAAAAAAAAGTTGGCTAGTTTCTACAAGCAGACTTAACATTACCTCATTCACATTTTCTCATCATCATTTGCCAGAACAATAGTTTGGAAATTGTTGGACTGGGCAGTGAAATTGTTTAGCTTTGAGCATAATTGAAGATACTCATATAACAGAGTAAGTACTGTCTCGTGGTGGGCTGTACACTCATTACTTGGAGATTCTGGTAAGCTGCAGAGTCTTTTAGTATTAGCCATCTTGCAATATAAGCTGGTCTGTTCAGTGTTTCACTTTGTATGAATTTTTCAATCATGTTTTTTCCTAAGACTTTGCTGCACTGTAGTTTGCCTGCAGTCAGTATTTTTAATTGCATATTTTTGGAACTATCTTTGACGTTAATCGCGCTAATTCCATCCTTTACCTTCTTCTTGAGTAAGACCATTGAACTAAGATTTGCAAACAACCTTAAGTGGACTTGGAACCACAGCTTCTTAATAATTTGTTCTGTGTAGGTGAGTTTATGGCAAAATGGGGCATATGGTCGCTGAGTTGACACAGCGCAGGACTTAAGAAAGTAAGGTAATCCTTTAAATTCTGTTGGAACGATTACATGAAGGAAACTTCATTAAAATAATGCTATTCTGTGTAACAAGTATCCCCGCACATTCTGATCACAAACAGACTAATCAGTGATGTCAGCCATTACAGGTTCTTAGGGAAGAGGGTCTGGGGCCGTAGCGTTCCTCTGTGGGTGGCAGTATTACGGGGATAATCACAGGGCTGCTGATTGGCAACCTGAGTTTGGGGCTGTTTATGCCTTTCTCCGAAAAAGTAATGAGAGGTGTGCATTACGCAGTATAGAGTGGAAAATAAAGCACTAACCTCGTTCCCTCTGGATGAGCTTCTGAGCAGCTGGTTTCATTAATGACGCAGGACAATCTGGCAGCAGTAGTTTGCTGCCTCATAATGTTCCTGCTATTACTGGCTTTTCTTTCCAGGGGGAAAAAAATTTGTCATTATGAATTCACTGGAAGAAACTCCTGAGTTTAGGTGCCTAGTGTTTCTTTCTGTTATTCAGCTGGCTAGCTATTAGCTGAACAAGGGTTTGACTAGGAGACATTCTTTTTTTTTTTACAACAGGTATTGCTTCCTGACTCCAGGAATTGATACATGGGTGTACGGACTCAGTATTTATCTGACTTACACTACTGACCTATTTTTATCTCCCGATGCATGAATTCAAGGCACATGTTTTTGCCTCATGGTACAGTTAGACTGTAGAGTGAAATGCGTCCTATTTATCTGTGAGCTTGCAAGTTGCTGGTGACAGATTAGTGGTTTGGTCTCTGTGCTTGCAATTGGCTTGACCTTGCTGGAAAATACAAGAACTGCAAGCATTACAACTGATACATGGATCAGTTTTGTGCTATGCACCTATGAGCACTACTATAAATGTGTACCAGATGGTAAATGGCTAATGCAAAGAGCCCGTGGAGCTGTGCGTTTGTGGTAAATGTTCACACCCTGAGCATCTGGGGTCATGAATGCTTCTGTGGGACACATACTTTTGGAACCATTGTTTCGCTGCTCTTCAGGTGCACAGTGCCTTTCTGAAGAGTACGGAGTTGAATGCTAATTTCCTCCCATCACCGAGGGGAAGTGGAAAATTTTAATGAAAAACGGACAGCCATGAATGGGAGAGAAAATAAAAAGAAGATGGGATTCACATGTGTGGCATGTGTCCCACCGCAAGAGCCATTTCAAATCAGGTCTTATCAAACCATCGTGCCAGCACAAGGAGATCTGTACTGAAGATTCTGATCACATAGTTTCTAGCAACTGCTTATTCAAATCAATCTGGCGTAGCCTAAGTGCGCGTTAACGCATTTTATCTCTCGGATCGGTGCAGCACCATTGATTTGGTCTTTGTGTGTCATTAGGTGTTGTAAAGACCTCCAACTGAAAAAAATTATGTACCGTTCCAGGACCAGAGGGAAACTGTAGATGCATTAGTGTTTTAATGCCTTTTATCTTTCTGCTGCCTCTGGTTTGACCGATTTTCCTGTCCTTGACATGAATCTTTGTGTGCTGCATCTGAGATGGGAGCTCCCATAAGCAGGCCTACCAGAGAAAACGGCCAAGCTGTAACAAATGTTTGGCAGATGTCTACCTTTTTCAAATAGCCAACAACACAAAATCAAAAACATACCACATTCCCGCTAAATTTCGCACCACAACACTTTGAAGTCGATACATTTTCACCAGAACCAAACTCAAAAAAGCTGTAACAAATCCAGAGAAGAACCAAATGAGTTTTCAATTGTGTGTTGCTGGTTATTTGAAAAAGGTAGACATCTGACAAACTTTTGTTACAGCTTGGCCGTTTTCTTTGGTAGGCCTGATAAGGAATGGACCGTTTGATCTGTGGGACGAGTGGCCCTGCTTCATCATGTTGCGCTTGTAAACCGATCTCCAAGCCAGTGCATTAGGTTTTATTTAAGTAGGGTTCACCACCCCTCACCTAGAACTGACTACAAGGCAGCGACAGCCAGTATTGGTATGGAGGATAAAAGCCAGTGAGGAGCTTAGGAAGGCTAATTTATCCCTTCGCTGAGGGTACAGAAAATGGGGCAGTATCATGTGATTTTAATACATCTGGCTGTTTTATTTGTTTTGAATGCAACCTAATCCTATCATTCCGAACCCTCCTTCATTGTATGCATTGGTTTTCACACAATGAGTAATTTTATCATGTACTTAGTAGTACTTTGGTGTAAAGCCTTTGAGTTCAGTGAAAACCGACCCAAATTTTGTACAGAATATTTCAGGAGCAGTTCAATTTCATTGTGTATAGGAATGCATTGTGGACTTCAAGAAAGGCGTAAAATGTGGTTTATTATGCATCACAATCTCCGCTATTTATCAGAGCTGCATCTTTTGTTGAGCTCGGTCTCTTGCGCCATTCTGTGGGCGCAACATGTGCACATCAGAATCTCCGATTCAGCTGCTTTTCTTCACAGCCTACAGATACTCTGATGTGCCTGTGTGAAGGCATTTTGCTGTTGCAAACTTGAGAATGATCAATGTTTGTTTGGCAAAAAAGCCATTGGCTTTGCTCTGTTTGGTTTACTCTGCACACATCAAAAAGGAGTCAGTTGGTTATTTTTCCTCTTCTGCACAGTGAGGTTATGTTTAATTTCCACGAAAGGCAATGCTTTGTGATGGAAACATTTATAAATTCTACCCACTTTCACAAAAGTCACTTGAATTGCACCTCATGTTTAGAGCAATATTTGTGAGACACATTTATGTGCATTTTTCAAAATTGCTCGTCAAACGTCAACAGTCTAGCCAAACCGTTTGTAGTCCCTTAAGGTGCCTGTTGGTGGTTATATCATCGTTGAATTTACTCCTGAAACAGATGAGTAAAAACAGGCCTTCAGTATAGTTCAGTGGAATTTCAGTGGGGTAGCTTGGGGACCGGCTGCCCCTGGAGCCTCTCGATCATAAGGCCTGGGTGTATGCCCCTTCATAGAGGCCCTTTAACGGTCATTGAAACGGCACCCAGACATTTTATGATGAGCAAAAATGTATGAATGAAAACAAACATTTTCCCCCCCGTGCGCCAGGGAGCCCGCGGTGCTGAGCCTTAGCTGACTGAAGCTTTGTTATTTTAGCCCAGTTCCTGCTGTGAAATATGGCCGCCATGTGGAGCCTATCAGTGGGCGTTTCAGGGCCGTCAGGCTCTGTCCCAGCCTGGAGAAAGGGGCCGTTTCCTCTCTAAACCCAGCGTCTGATACACAAGCTGTGTCCTCAGAGGGATTTCTGGAAACTAGAAGAAGCAAATTTAATGATATTTGTCAGGAAAGATTCTTTATTTTTTCATTATTTCATTGTTTAAATTGCCTTAGGTCTTCAGTTGTTTGGGTGCAATGAAAAATGTTTACTATTTAGTGACCTTGTCTAAGCCACACATTTTATGACGGGCTTTTTAGCAGTTATTCTATTGAAAAAAAAACATGGACTTCATATTGTTTCAGCCGTGAATTGGCACGCTCCAAAACACAGAAACTTCCTTGAAAGTGGTTTGTTGTTTCAATTGCATTTATGGTTAACCCTGGGATCAAGCTAACTAACCATATGAATTTGGTAAATGTTGATGATTGAAAGGTGCCTCGTTTCCTTAAGTGTGTTTGAGCCAGCTTATAAGTAAGTTCTAGTTTCACTGAGCCATCATCTTTAGTTTACATTGAAAAGTCCTTACTTGTTTGCGGCTGGTTAATTAGCCGGAGAACCACATGGAGCTGTTGGTGTTTAGCGGGTTAGTTGCACTCTGCATTTGAGTCACTAGTGGTGTCGATGAGGGAATGGTTTCCTTGCGGACAGAGTGAGAGCGGTACAGGGGGCATGTGCATTTCTGCGCTCTCCCTGAAATTTGTTTACAAAGCCAGGCTGCTAGGAGCATGCCCAAGGAGGAGTGGATGACCTGCAGTAACCCGGAGGGTGCTCCCTCTCTGGATGAAGTGCTGGAGGACTCTGCGGGTCCTGGCTACACCCCTGCTGTTCCTCCCTCTCTGGTGCCTCTCTGGAGCCGGCTGTACTTACTGCACCCTGCTGTCAGGAGGGCCTGACTAGCCTCCGCTCCTGTAAATTACATATTCACTCAGCAGAGTTCCATCATTTGAGTATGGATGATGTGGTGAGCTCTGCCTACTTGCCCTTTTCCCACATCCCATGTCAGAATTTCACACCCATTTTTGCACAAGCAATCGGCTGGCAGGAGGCAAACACAAAGCCATGCTGTGACTTTTATGGGACAGGATTGAGTGGTCGTTCAGAATGGCTTCTGCTGCTGTTCTTTGAGGGTCACTGCCTGGCGCACAGGGATCTATCTCCACGTGCCTAGGTTTGAGAACGACCCATTAGAGCAAACGTTGCCTTCACATGGACCTCCGTAGCAAATGATAAATCCTCTGGGGAAATCATCACCGGGCTTTTCCATGCACCCAAACCATGACAATGACCTTCTGTCCTCATTCTGGCAGGCTTTTTTGTGAAACCCAAAAGTGACACTTTACTTTTGGGCCCTGTAGACATGATTACACTCTTTTCAGACTCCCATAGCCTTTTAATGGCACTAAAGCTTTTGGTAGAACAACTGGCCACCTGGACTTTCCTTTGTGTTGTTTGTATGCATTGTGGCAATGCAGTCTAAAATGTTGCTAGCAGTATGCGATTTCCCCATTCCTTACTGTGATCTTTTGTTATTATAAGCATGTCTATGAAAATATTCACTGTCTAACCCTTGAACAAGAAGTGGTGTATTGCCAATCAATACAGAAAATTGGTAATGACATTATCTATTGAAACCGCAACATCTTATAATGTTAGTTTTGAATCACAAGTTACAGAACTTGATCATACCAAAATTATAATTGCTGTCAAAACTGGCTTATTATTCTTTCCTCCTTGGCTTTTTGCTTTGTATGGGAATGGAAAATGGAGAGAGTAGGAAGCATTGTACCCTTGGACAAAGTATTTCCATGCTGAGAGTTACTAACAAAGGCTACTCCATTTCCAGGTGCCATTGAGGAAGTTCCTGATTATTTCATGCATGATAAGGAAATGACAGATGTGTATATTACAAAGTCAGCAGGTACTCAGGGAATTAATCTGTTTTTAGCATTTTGACACCTGTTCCGATGGGTATATTTACAGTCACTTGCAAAGATTACCTTCTTAGACTTTCAAACAGGTACTTACAGTGGTACAAATCATCCGTTGTCGGGACGGGGCTTGGCCTGCTGTTTGGAATTTGACTTTACAGTCATTGAAGGTGACGTGTCCTCCTGGAACAATGCTTGGCTTCCAGGTTCACAATGACACGATGACATGATGTTGAATGGCTAAATGAGAATTACTGATTCTCAGGTTGTGATCTTGGTTTACTTCTAAGAGATTTTCTACATTTAACCTCTGGCTGAGAAGTGTTTCACAACGACACCCCTTCATTTTACCAGCTCATCAACCCTGTCTTCAGCATTATTTAATGGTGCTCAGAAATCCCCACCTCTGAATTGGCCATTCCACTCTCTATCAGTAACCCATAACCACAAAAGCGTGACCTCCAGCTTGACTCTTTGCGAGAATTCCCTTTGCTCAAAAACGCTTACTTGCTAGGGCTGAAAATTACACGAAAAGCCAGCTATTGTTAGCGGGAAGTGCCTGTTGGCCCGTTATTGCCTGAGACCAGAGGTTGAGTGAAAGAGGGGTCAGCCAAATGGCGGCATTCCTGTGTGACTGCGGCTGCAGGGTTCAGGGGTCAGACGGCAGGATGGTGCAGATGGTAGCAGTGTTGTAGTGCTAAGTGAATGCTAGCCTGTGTAATCGGAGCTACGCAGCATTTTACAGCTCACAATGCCCCTAGCTTGGCACCAACAGAAACAAAGTTATCCACTGGGTATTTTTTTGTGCCGATACAACTTTAACTTCTCATGATAGTGGAAATGATTCAGCGCAGCTCTTGCTTTCCGAGTAACTGCTCGTGTTGGCTAATGCAGTGAATGGTATTGCCTCAATCCAAAGCCAATTTTTTTTTTGCATCTTATCTTTGTAAAATTATGTCTGGCTTTAAATTTATCGCTGCAAGAGTTTATAGGGTTTAGAGCACATTTAATGTGTAAAGCAGTGCTGCACTACTTTCTAAATGGATGTCTCTGACTGCCTTGGCTGATTCTTTTTGCAATCTGGGTTGTTTATTTGGACTAGTGGAATTTTGATGAATATTCCCTTCTTTTCTAAGTAAGATCTTTCCTCCTAAATGATGTTTTCTTCGTAGCTGTGAGCAGAATGAACAAGGACCCTCCAAAAAGATCACCCATCTTTTTCTGGTGGTAGAGAAAGAGGTGTTTTTCAGTGAAATAAAAGCAGTTGAGCATTTCTATTTTGTTTGACTGTAAAAATAATTGGTTTTCAAATATGCTTTACAGTCTCTTGTCTGGGATGAGTTCAGTATGGCATTGCTCTAGCAGCCCAGGAATAAAGGCCCTTGTCTTTAGTGTTTGCCTAATGTATTCATACCTGATCCTCCCCTATTGGTCAGAGTGACCCTTGCTCCAATTACCCTCTCATTATATTTCACTGACCCTGGAGAGCTGAGGTTAAAGGTGAAAGGTCGAAGCTCCAAAGTGGGTCGCATGCACACTGGGCCCGCAACCCCCCAGTTGGCCTCCCTGTGGTTTTGTCTGATTTCTTGCTGCTTTATTGCTGATTTTCTGTGAAGTGAAATTTGTCTTTCAAAATTTAACGGCAAACGTATGTGACCTCATGGTAGGGGATGCACAGCACCAGATCGCTCCATGTTTTACCCTTGCTGAAAACAAGCCTGTATCTGCATGTTATAAAAGCAACCCAGTGAAGCTATGGCCACCATAAAATGGTTCTAACCTCCTTTGGCAAGCTTTGGAATTGTCTTGGTATGACTGTAAACTCTCAGGCCAGGGCTGATCTACCCTTTGCGACATACTTTTGGACTTTGGTTTAGCTTTTGATGTTGTGACTGAATCCTTAATCGCTCATTAACGTATATTGACGTTATCAAAATTGTTTTTCAGTCTGGAAAAACGAGTTTGTGGACTGCTGCATTTTGATGTTCATGATCACAAAATAATTGTTGAGTTATTTTCAAAAAAGACTTATGGCCATAAGTCAAAGCTCTCTAATAGGGACCCATCAACCCTTGGTAGGGTAGTACCTAATAACCTCAAAACTGTTGTTCGAAAATAACCACAAATTTGAATGAATCAATAACTGAACCAAATTCAATAAAAATTGTACATTTAGAGCTTCACAGAGGTGATATTTGTTGCAGTGTTTTTGATGATTTTACCACCACTATACATTTAGTCATCTTTGACTACCCAGATCAAATATAGGGGTTTTTGTGCTTTTTTGGTGATGTAGGGGGTTGGAGACATGGAGACTGTTGTTGAAGACTGGCTGGAGTCTACATTTTCTTTTAAGATGTTCACAACCTGACCCTCACTGAGAGGGCTGCCTAGAGGGCATGATTCATCTGAGAAATAAACATGACATCCCTCCAGTCCACCCAGCTTGGGTTTGACCTCAGGAGGACTGGGCTAATACCCCCCTAATGGGACATGGGGGGTTGTGATGAAAATGGTCTGGAACAAGCCTCTAGCCCAGACAACCACCAGCACAAACCAACAGAGACTCCAAACTCCCAAACAATGCTGAGTTTCTGTTTGGGATTTTCATTAAGTGGGACAGTGAATGGAAAAAAAAATCAAACCTTGTGACTTTGTTCCCGTGCAAAACATTCTGCGGCTATTGCAGTGTCACTTTCGTTGCTGCCAAATGAGTTCCTTCCTGTATGCCAGGAATTAGTATTGTCTTTCTCCTTTAATGAAATATGCTTTCATTAATGGGTCTAAGTGATCAAAGTGAGATGTTCCTGTTTTCACTCAGGTGATAAAATGTGGTATCACAGTTGTCCCAATTTTCTTGCTTCTTTACAGTTCTGCGCCAGATATTGACCTACTGCTGGCCTTCAAATCTAAGTAAAGTCCACTTCTTCTCAAACCAATGCATCAGATCAAGATCCTGAAAGCTTTGGCATACTTGATGCGCGCATGGAATTTCTAAAATAAATAAATTAATTAATGAAAAAAAAAACCAAAAAACTGACCACTCCATTTTGACTTGATTCTTCAAGACATATGTCTTTTCATTTGTATAAGTCGGATCTTTTGATAAATGAGTCATGACTTAGCATAGGGATTCATTTTTTAGTGTACAACCAGGAAACTGTCTTTTTTGCCATCTTGCTGTTAATTTAATGGTTCTAACAACATATGTGTCTAAATGTTTGGGTGCCTTATACTTTGTGTTCACAGCACCAGGTCAATATAAAATGCGGCACTTAATCTTCTGTAGCTCAGGTATATGCGCAAACAGAGAAATACTGTGCAGTCAATGCAGTGTTTTATTACATTTGCAGCGACTGCACTGTTTTTTGATTTAATCCCTTAAATATGAAAGCCCAAAATGTGCTACTTGCGTGTGTTTTTGCAGAAATGTCACATTGTATTAGCATTAGGCTCTTACTATTCTTGTAGCTAGTTTAGTCGCTGCTAAGTGGCCTCCCCCCCAGTAGAATTGCGAATTTGCGTATGTGCTATGCTGCTGGTGTGAAAACATTGTGGTGTTTGTACGGGAAAGCAGAGCATGAATCATACATTGCGTGGTGACCAGGAGTGGGGGACAGTCTGTTTGTAAGATTCCCTTGGTTCCAAAAGCCTTCCCTGTCACAGCATGGGCTTGTCCCTGGAAAGGCAAATCGTTGATAAACTCCCTCTGTAATCAGGGCCCACCCCACGGCATCAGCTTCAAGTGCTAATGCATCACTGTCTCCTTTTGACTGGAAATCCCCTATCCTGCCAGCATTTTAAATACCTGCTACGATTCTAAGCTGGTTTCAGCTGTGTTCTTGACATTTCTGACAGGTCATAGCTGGTTAGTTGGTGGTCATGCATAGTCTAGCACTGAGATGATGACAAAACTATTTGACTATTGGGAGGTCACCTGGTAAACTGCTGTTCAATTAGCTTGAACCAGCAGCCTGGTTAGCGTGGACTTCTGTCCTCAGCAGGATTGTGTTGCTATGAAGGTGTAAGGCAGTTTTGTTGACTGCGTAAACCTAGGACATTTTGACGGTAGCCACTGCTTATATTCATACTTACAGTTTCCCTCGGGAAGAGGGAAAATGACAGTTAAAACCTTTAAAAAACCGTCAAGAGTTACAATGTCACAAAATGTGCTTTCCTTTTTTTTCTGAAAAATGCTGCAAATTTCTCAGATGTTCAGATGAATCCCTCTGGGTAAAATTACAGTAGTTTTCAGTCAAGTGGAAAGTGGATGATGCTGTAAATTGGTAAAGACACAGTAAAACAAATGATATCAAGTCTAAAAGGGATCATATCCATTTGGTCGAATAATTTTATTATGTGCTACACAATAACATTATCATGCATTGCATCACCGGTTCACATAGTTCACTGGAATCCATTTTGCCACGCTTTATGAGTTTGCAGAATTGATATTTGCAGGCAGTCTTGCATGAAACCCAGTTTTCCTCTTGTCAGAATTAAATAACAGTGATGTGATGGATTATTACATTGCAGTTTCTATATCTTTTGTATTTATGATAAAATATGTCCTGGTCTGAACTGAGCTTCAATCCATTTTTTATGCAAAACCTAGATAAATTGATGAGAAACTCCTGTTGTGCAACCTGCAGGCATCTATGGAGATTAGATTTCTTGTTGTATAATCACATAATGGTGAGAGGGTGTGAACACATGCTGCACTGAAACCTGCTCGATTTCTTTCTTTCTTTTTTCGACTCACAATTTTCAAAGCAATGGTCCAATGTTGATACAACTCCATATATTCAATATTTACAAAACATATCACCATGGTTACAAAAACAGCAACATTGACCTGCAGGAGGGAGCTCAGATAGAAGGCAAACTATATGGTTGTTGACTGAAAAAGACAAAGAACCTGACGGAGAGGTGGGCTAGTTTTACATGAAGAGACCTTGTTGTTGTTATAGTTTACTGATTTAAAGCAAACAGAGAAGATCAATACTTGGCACTCTGTCTCGCTACAAGAATGGATGTTCAGCATTTTTGGTGGAGTGCTTTAGCCTCTCGGTGAGCAGTTAATTTAAGAAAATGTTCAATATCCTGCAGTGGATAGCTTTTTATGTCTTCTGGAGGTCTATTACTTGCTTTTTTAAGTGAGTAGTGTATGGCGATTGTATTTGATTTTCAAGAACCATTCACATAGTAAAATTTGTAGATTGAAGTTATGATACACTGGAGCCCCTGCAGTTCCTCTGCTGTTTTATTCATGTAAATCACTGAAAAGCGCAGTGACAGTGCTGCATGTGACCGTTCTGGTGTTTGGCGGTATCGCCCTTGTCAGTTGTTGACTCTCCGGCCGTAGCGTGGGGGTTAATCTGGGCTGCCCCGCATGCGTTTATTTTCCCTACATCCCTCCGCCGTCCTTCAGTCCCGGCATGTCCCTGATGCAAAGCAGAGCTGCTCGCTCTGGAAACAAGACACCGGGTGGATTTGTGAGCTGTCGAACCTCGGACTCCGCAAAAAAACGCACGCACTTCAAAAAGTAACGATAAAGAGGCCTCGCTTCAAAGGCCAGGCGGAGCAGATTGAGGAGATCTGACACAATCCATCTCTTTCAGGACTCCGGGGTGAGCGCATTTTTGGAGCGGGCCATACCGGCGTATCTGAGGGCTTTATCAGCTGGCTACCTCCCAAAGCTCTGTGTTGAGGAAGACGTCTTCACTCTTGCTCAGGTAATAGCGTTTGCCAGTCGTGTTGATGCAGGAACAATTTAGCACCTCTTGAGTCGGTGTCATTCACACATTTTTTTCTTCCACTACTAGTTTCAATAGTAGTTGTTTTTTTTTTTTTTTTGTTGAAGGAGAGCACTACTGTCGAGTTGCATTATTGATGTTTGAGGAAACGGGCTCAGACTTTGGTCTCTGAGATCAATCCTGCTTTAGGGACGGGATTAATTTAAATGCAAACTAATCAGTCAATTGGTTCGACCTTGGCAAATGGCCATTTTCCTGGCTGTGGACTGACAGTCTTCCCGAGAGCACTGAGGAGCTTTGATTTTTAGCATGGCTAATGAGGACCAGTCCCGGTACAGTGTCTCAAATATTCCATAACAGGGCTGGGGGTGGGAGGAGAGGTGGGTTTTCCTGAGTTTGAACAGATAAATAGAGGTTAGAGGAGAAGAGAGCTGGGAAGCAGGCAGCCATTGCTTTGTAAGGAGGGTGGAGCTCTGAGGGGTGGTGCTGAGCATTGATGTTACTGGCTCATGCACTAGTAGCTGTGTCTATTAGTCTTACTGCTTAAGTCCAGCGCTCACTCTCTTACCAACTCTCTCTCTCTCCCTCTCTCTCTCTCTCTCTCTCTCTCTCTCTCTCTGTCGTAGGTGTGGCGTTCCCTCTGTGATGTCGCGGTGGAGCTGCTCCTTCAGTAAGATGTAGTGTGCTGAGAGGCATGTGAGCCTGAAAAGCCTACATGCTCCAGCGGTCACCACAGGCAACAGCGAGAGGGGGGCGGAGAGCGACGGGACACGTCAGAGTGAGATAAGATAAGCCGTTAATTATTTTCCACACAGCTGAGACAGCGCCCGCCTGAATGCGTTGCTTCCTCTACCTCCTCCCCAACTGAGCTCACACTCTTCCATCGCTCCGAAGAGGAACCCAGCTCTTACCCTAGCACGCGGATTTTGGAGGACTTCTCTTGAGCCACAAACCTGTGAAGGAGGACTTGGGTCGGCCCGGCACCATGTGTCATGTGATCGTGACGTGTCGCTCCATGCTGTGGACTCTGCTGAGCATCGTGGCAGCCTTCGGCGAGCTGATCGCCTTCATGAGCGCCGATTGGCTGGTGGGGTTTCCTCGGATACCCGAGGCCAAGATGGCGCACCACGTGTCCCCCGAGCCGTACCGACCCACGCTGGGCATCTACGGGCGCTGCGTCAAGGTGGCGGGCTACCGGCGCGGGATCTTATGCGGGCCCTACGCCGTGCACTTCGGAGAGATCGCCAGCGGGTTCTGGCAGGCAACCTCCATCTTCCTGGCGGCGGGGATCCTGCTGCTCTGTGCTGTGGCCTTCATCTCCGTCTTCACCATGTGCTTCCAGAGCATCATGAGGAAGAGCATCTTCAACGTGTGCGGCCTGCTGCAGGGCATCGCAGGTGAGGGCTCTGCCGCCTCTCCCCGGCACGCGCTGAACAACCACTGTCCGCCCTGTCCAACTGTATCACCGTCCTGACCGAGCTACCACCAAAAATAACATGATGTATTTCAGTCTTATGTTTACACTTTCAGGACCAGTTTCACAGACATGGATTAAGCGTAGTCTTGGACTAAATTGAGTTTTGTATGGAGATTAAAATTAATCTGAGTCTGTAAAACTGGCTCTTTAACTCGAGTGTATTACTGTTCAACTCCGTTGGACAAAAATAACTCTGTGAGATGTGTCAGTATGACTTGGGGTAAGAATTGAGTAAGCCAATTCTTCTTACCAAGTAAACGAGAGTAACTTAAAACAGGTTACATTATACATTAAGGTTAATCCCAGAAAAAAAAAAAAAATTATGAATTATGATTCACAATCTAAAATATGATTCAGTCCAGGACTAGGCATAGTAAACCTATGATGTATTTGTGAGATTTACCACCAATTTGTGTCTCATTAAATACTTGTTGAGACTTAACTCTTGAAGTGGGAGAAACCAGTTATGTTGTCATGTTGCTGGGAGGTGAGGGCCAATGGACTTTGAACGTGTTGTATTTTTTATTTTGCTAAGCTGGGGAATGATACAATGATGAAATTTTGTTTTATAGCATTTTCCAATAGATGAGCGAATTTTACTGCCAACACGAGTTACATGTTTTTTTTTAATTGAAGTTTGTGTTGTGAACCATTGCCCACACCTTCTTTTGTTACTTTCTCTGTTTTGGACTCAGCTTGGTGTACAGCTGTCCAGAAATGTAGGTTATGTACTCGGGATAAAAAGGTGATGAGTGGTTAGAAAGTTTTAACTGTCAGCATAACTGCTGAGCCCCCATGTCATTTAAACATTGACCAATCCAATTTACGCCTGTTGTCATTTGGCAGAAAGCATGCTAACACTTGCCTTCAGCCTTCTCCTTAATATTCCCCTTTCTTTGCACACTCTTCTGAAGAGAATGTGGAGGTGAGAGTGGGGTTAATCCAGGGTTTAGTGCCTGGCTGCGGGGTCGCCATCTCGAGCTGCCGTTACCATAGGAACAGCTGGCCCAAATATTTACACCGCCTGTGTCAGCTGGCGTTGTGATACAGGGAAGGAGTTGCTATTTGATTTGGCTGCCTTCCTCAGGGAATAAGCAACCTGGCTGTCCAAGTACTTTCCTATGACTAGTCCATGCTGCTGCGGATTGGCTGTTCAGTGCTGTTTGAAGAACATGGGTGGCCGATGACCGGTGTCCCCGCCACGTCACATAATGTTGGATCACGCTGCGCTGTTTCGCTGTTCGCGGTCTGTACTGTGAGCCAGGAAATGACAGCACGGTTAGGGCCGGGGGTTGTGCCTGGAGTGGTGTACTTGGGGGTTCACATAGGATCATATAACGAACGCTTCTGCTTGTTACTGGGCCTCTACATAGCCAAGCAAGGCTTCTTTATTACTGAAACTAGACAGTCCGGTTGGCTGCGACCGCATGTAGCCCCCGAAAGGTTGCTTCTCCCCTTCGTAGAGCATTCTTCGGCCAATACTGTCGTCATGGCGACCAAAATCGATAGGTGTCATAAGTGAAGTATAACACGTCTATGAAAGTAATCAGTCAAAAATTACAGCCTGTACAGTGTCCACTCCAAAGTGTCTACGGTCACGGACAGGGTGGCGGCGACGACAAGCATGAATCCATAGTAGCCGCCCGACTTCATCTGGAAGCTACAATAATGCAAGGCCGAAACGAGCTGAGCTTCTCTGGCAGATAATCTCAGGCAATGCACTTCTACACCGAGGTTAAATTGGGGGAATGCATGAAATCATGTTATGAGTGGTACCTAATTTCTTAAATTTAGCAACCTTTTTAGTGAGTTTTATTTCATTTTTCACATCATTTTTGACCTCATTTTCCTTCTTTTTTTGTTAAATACAGTTTAAATGTATGCTACATTTAGAATATACTATGCATAATTTGTTTTTCAAAGCATACCTTCCGCATCACACATTATTGCAGTCCATTCATTAGTTGGTACATTCCACAAGATTCATGGTAAATAATGAGTAATGTTGTTGCCATTGAATTACACAGCCAGCTTTCCCAAGCCTGCAATGTTTGCCCAATCCTTTATCAGAATTTGCTGTTGTAATTCTACTGTTTAATTTCCTGCTTAGCGTGTATTGTCCACATTGCCTTCCCAAACAACAAATGTATGCTGTTAGGAAATACAGTGAAACCTTTTATTGCCTATGATGTATTTACAGTAAGTAAGCCAGAACAGGCTTATCCCCGCATTTGACAATGAGAGATGATGAAATCCGCGGAGCGAGGAAGAGAGATCTTTAGATGGGATGGGACATATGCCAAGCCATCAAGTTAATGTTATTAATCTGCCAGTTATCATCTGAATGAGAAGTCAACATCTTTGATGCAAGACTGCCCAAGCTGTGCTACGCTCATTGCATTAATTCATATCAGTTAGTCCTTGAAGGCAAAGGACTACTGCTCTGCAGTGATTATTGTCTGTGGCTCCCTGGATATTGGCTTTACCGTTGTGAGTATGAGCTTAGCTTATGAAGGGCATCCTGAGACATTTATTGACTTCAACACATTCAGAAATTTTTACAATAAACCCATGAAGGCTATGGTTGATCCTGAGAAATATTATGGCCAGCTGATGTCATGGACAAATGTCAGTATGAGTGGAGGTGCTTCTCTTGGTTAACATCTTAAAATGGGGCCTTGTGCAGTGTGCTTATCCAGGCTGCTGTGATTTAGGGTACACTCTAATTACACCCTCTAAGGAAGCAGCCATCATGATACTCAGCACTGGGCAGACTCAATTAAACAATCGGATTCACTGTAACCTGACCTTGGGAAGGATGAGAAAGAAAAAGGGGTAAACGAAGGCAGACACTGCTTACCTTCTCATTGCGACTTTCCCCACCAGCAAGTGAAAACATCTGCCTGCAGGAAGAGATGAGGCCAAAATACACAACGGAGCATTGCTTTGCAATTCATCAGTGTTCACTCTGAATGGAGCCCCGTGTTTTGAGGGATGTTGATAATTTCTTTCGTTCCTTGTTTTCGTTAAATAATTCTTGATGCAGCCTGCAGTGTGCAGTATAGTCTGTTTAATTAAATTGCGGTCTCAGCTGTACGGAGATTACAAATCATCAGAGGCTCAATTTTTATTTGCAATAGATATTCATACTCTAGTAAGCATTTTCCACAATGTGTTGACCAAATGGGAAAAACCTCAAATCAAAATGCTGTGCACTACAAATAGTCTGATGTTGGACTTACTTTATTCTGACTGAAAGTTACTTTTGGTGATCTCATAACCGGGGCAGTCAAGCATGGGGGAGGTGATGGATTTTGCTCTGCTTGATTAAGGCTTAACATCGTAATCTTTCAATACTTGGCACTCTCTGGCCGTAATTATACTATTTGCTCAGCAGATGCCTTAATGCATCATGAATTACTGATTATTGGCTTGGCTGATAGTTTGTTGAATCAGTTACCTCATATGGGTGTGTCAGAAATGCCCAGGTCAGGCCATACAGCTGTGGGCTCACACACACTCATTGACCAGAATTATGGCATTCTTCAGAGTGGTGGTTTTGCGTTCAAATGGTAGACCTTTCATTTTTGCCCAGAAATGGTTTTCCTCTGCTCCCTGACTGTCGCTGTGATTTTCTGTCTGACATTTTTGGAAAGAATAGGCAAGTATCATGTTGGTGCCATTCAAATTAAAGGCCCGTAATGCGTGTGCTGGTGGAAATCACAAGGTCAAACGCGGTTGACCGGGTGGCCCGTTCAAAATACACTCACTTCTGTGTGATCTGTGTGTAGACCCTCAGTCCACCACAGGCTACCAATCTATCCTGGACCTTCAAAGCTTCTGTTCAATCCATGTTGTATCATGGGTCACGTGGCATGTTTATGGTTCACATATCACTTGTGTTTGTCTTTCTGGCTTTACAGCAGCGTACTCCATGCTTGTGTTCTCCTTCGAGAACCACAAACAAAGCCAATTTCGGCCGTCGGTGGTGCCCCCTGTGCTCAGCTCTGACCTGCCTTCATCTGCCCTGCGCGTGGGACATGGGCTGGAAACTATTTCTGTGCTGGGCTGGGCTCTTTGCTGAAGACCCTGCTTGTCAGATGAATTTGACCCCTTGTAATACAATGCCTATGGCAGTTATTTGTTTCGCACAGTTTTCAAAGAATTACCCATCAGAGGCAGTGCAGGACAGTGTTGTTATGATGGTCCTGATTAACAAGATATTGTCTACCTGGGACAGAGAAGTACAAGAGTTCACAGTGAAATTGATATTTTCCTTGGTCTTTAAGCATAAAAAACATTTAGAGCTTTACCTTACATTTTCAGGCCAGCCTTGACAGGATTTTTTTTTTCTGCTGGAAAGAGGAACACTTGTAACTCTCTAATGCATCATAAATCAGGTCAGTCTGCTTATGTAAGGAGCAATCTCCTCATTCACCTCAGGGATACTCTTTCTGGAAGTGTCTGGTGAGATATGACTGTTTATAGTTTTACATTGGCTGTCAATTTATTAGCGGTCTGCCATAAACTGGTGAGACAAGGCTCACTCTGTCAAACTTGGCGAGATTACAGCAGACATTTGGTACGCTGTATTCAGTCAGGGACGCTCAGATTTGAAGTCCAACGAAGCCAGTACTGCAGCACACCTTCTCACTCATGCTCCTGATGGCAAACAAATCTCTGTGTTGCGTAATATAATGTCTTTACCAGAAACCCATATCATTATGGACTAAGGTTGGGTCGTGGGACAGTCTACACTGGGCCGCACCCGGTTTTGTCCCAGTATCTCCTGGCAGCCTGTAGGCACAGCGGAGGTTAGTAGTGCACTCTCTCTGGGCTCTTGAGAGAGGAGTTCTGGCCCCTCAGGTTTAGCAGTGCCGTCTTCACGTCTCTGTTGGGGAGCCGAGCATAAGCAGCAGGCCGCTGCATCCACGTCAGCGCCAATGAGAGCCAGATGTGTCTGTTGTTAGAAATGGGGGAATGACCGAGCCCAGCCCTGCTGTTGAAGAAGGCTATCTTGTTGGCGCTAGGCTAGTTTTCAAAGGTCATAAAGCAGATTGGAAGGCAGGACACCTGGACTCACAAGCCAAATGTTATTGAGCTGGAAAGATATGACTTGGAACTGAAGAGCTGAATCGACAAACACGCCACAAAGGCTCCCTGCTCCTCTGACAAATCAGTACTGTGGAAACTTTCCATGCAACAAGCAAACTGTGCTCTGAGATACTGGTGCCCAGGAATCTGGAACTTATTGTTAGTGTTTGCTTTGTTCTGAAAGGTAATACTCTTGCCCTTTTCAGGTTTACAGGGTAGAATGGTATTTGACGCGTACGCAAAATGGCTTGGCTCTCACGGATCAGGGAAGTGCAATAATTAGAAGGGCGGCTGCTCGTGGCCACATTTCATGATGATTTCAAAGGGTAGGCTTGACACCTTGGTTTGCCATTGTTAGTAATTGCATTTGGGTGCAGTCAGCTTTGTTTTTCTGGCCCCTGGGATAGTGTCGCCAGAGCGGGCAGCTGGCTAAGCAATGGAGAGGAAGGATCAGCTGGTAAACAGACTTTGTCTTTGTCTCAGTGCATTTTCATCAGCATCATGTTACAGGCGGCTAAAGAAATACAAACATATCTTCAAACTATGGCTCGTAGATCGGAAGCTCAGCTGTGGTCCCAACTGGTCTCTCTATATTAGTTTTGTGACATATTCAAGTCCCTTGTGGATTTTACTTAATATCATAGGCAGTTGCCAAACCATCTGACATTTGGCTCATCACTTCAGGAATGTGCTGTGTTCTGGTTAGGAATGCGTGTTAGGAGATGGTCATCTTGATCACACATTGAGGGTATTCTCTGATCCCATTGTTTGAGTAAAGCAGCCATGCAGGGTGTGCAGGCAAATTAACATATCCTGAGTGTGTTGAGTCAGTGTTTTTGAATTCACTGTTTTTACTTTTGCAAGTTGTCATTGTTAGGGAGAATGACTCTGGAATTTTTTTATGGTGTTAAAACATGAGCTTGGGGTTGTGGCAGTTGCAGGAAGGAGAAAGGAAGTCCACTCTTTTGACCATTCTCCGCAAGGGCGTGACCAGATTTCTGTGTAAAGATGGAGCCTCCCAAATTTCTCCTGTGCTTGAGGGATATATAGCTGTGGTGTGGGGGGTTCCCAGACTACTGGGCAGTAGAGCATTTCCTGAAGTAGTGACTCTGCTCCTTTGCTGTTCGGACTCAGTTGAATAGGTAGAGCGCACGGTAATGCCTCAGTGGTGAGGGATGATTCTATCGCAATCACTGAGAGCTGAGTTTTTGTGTCTTCTCAAAATTAACCAGCTGCGAGTCTCAGAGGAAAAATAAAAGGAAATCAGGAGTAGGATTCACATTCAGTCTGTAGGAGTTCTTGACTGTTGACAAAGTTGGTCACTAAGCTTATCACCCTCAGAAAAAAGGGTTTCTAAGGCTCGCCTCAATGGAGGAACTCCTTTCATTTCTTCATGGAACCCTCAATCACAAGTCCGAAAACTATTAGTGCTTGACAAAGAACCATAGATTTAGACAAGGTTCCTCTTTTGAATTACTGCTTTCCTTTTGGAACGATTTTACCTGAGAGTCTGGAACTCGAAAATTGGCAGGTGTTTCAAAATCTAGCCTACCAATCACTGTCAGACTCCAGTACACAAATCTTATTGCTTTTGGCTCCGAGTATTATTTTATTCATCATGGGTCATGAGTGTTGAGCCACAGTGCTGTGAGGGTCGAGGTAGAGATAAAATCTTTGACATGTTGCTTTAGGGAAATTGTCCAACAGTTCCTGAAGGTCATGGTTTTTGATCTGGGAAGCTGCTTTATGTAGAGTACATTAGGACACTGACCTATGGCCATTAAACCAACCGCAAGGCTCAGATTCATTTTGTGGTCAGTTTACAACAGAATCCATGCTTGAGGTGTCATATAACTGCGATAGGAGTGGCAGCACTGTGGTTAGAGCGATGAAATGTTCACTCTCCTGGCTGAGCGGCTGTTCTGGCCCTCTGACCATTGCTCATGTCATGAAGGCAAATTCAATAACGAGTGTATGTGCAGCCCACAGGATGCCTCCTGGGATATCAGCATTGTTTCCTGGAGCTGCAAGACCCTGAAAACACAGACCAAAGCCCCTTTCGGGAGAGCAGGGGGGTATGCAAGCAGGGGGGCAGTGGAATTGAAACCATACCACCTCCATTGGTTACCAGAAGTTGTCTGGCTGTAAGGCTGGATAACATGTGGAAAGAATTTATGACCTACATTCATTTCCGTGTTTGAAACCATATTTGCCCTGCGAGTAAAGGAAAGCTGTTGTCGCCGGTCTGTTTCATTTTCCTCCCATGTGAGGGCTCTAGTGCGGCAGGAGCAGGGTAGTGTGGGTTGCTGAAGACCAGGACTGGCACAACATGGCTCATGGAGTTTTGGGTACCCTTTTCACTTTCCCAATTTTTTTAATCCATTCAATTTTGATTCCAGGATTTGGCTGCACTGTTCACTTGGTGACGGAAATATAATGTCTGACTCTTAAAGCTGCTGTAACTGATTTGGTCGTTTTCGTAGCTTCTTGTGCAAAGCCTATGTAAGCAGTCCCCGCCCCATCCCCAAGCTAATCACAGGAATGCGCTTCGGTTTCCGACAGAGCCAGAAGAGAGTAGCATCCCAGTTACAATATAAGTACAATATAAACAGACACTCTCAGTGATTGTCGTGTGAAAGCCTCACTGAAAACATGGCCTAAAGACACATTACATTCATGCAGAAACTGCGGTATGAATGGCTTTTTGAAGGTAGCTAAAGCTAGCTAGTGTCCTATAGCCACTTATGCTATCATTACACAGCTAAGCAAGCCACAAACGATGACTGTTCATTCATAAACTGACATTAGCAGGATTAAAAACCACCCACAGGACTATCCGAGACTGATAAAACTGAAAAACTACTACAGAGTAAAACAAAGCTTACCTGTCCAGTAGCAGCAAGGCTAGCTGCGCATCACATTTTAAACCCTTTGATTCCTTCAGTTTTCCCCATTGAAAGCGGCACCAATATAAACACAGCTCTTGGCCATCTCGCGTTTTTCCTCCTTAGTTCTATTTGTTCCTCAACCGTTCTTTGGCGCTTTGGCTTTTTAATTGTGTATGCCATCTCCCGTAGCGCTGGGATCGGAAGCTTCATCTGTTCTGCTATTCCCAACAGCATAGATTTTTCTTTTTATAATTTTTCTAACAGATGGCGAACTAACAACGCAGATTCAGCTGTGGGCGTTCACAAGCAGAGAGAAATGAGTCTTTATGGCGTTCTCTCACCTGATTGGATAGAGGCAGTCGGTGACTCCAGAATTGTATATGCTGCTTTATATCGGAATGTGGAGCTATTTAACACTTAAAAAAAAAAAAAAAAAAAAATTGACCCCATTATAACTTGTCTTTAAGATGTTGTATAGGTATAAGCGGTCAGGCACTGTACAACACTGTATTGTGCTGTTCAGGCCATGAAGCTTGTCTTGAAGGTCCCAAATTACTTTTTTCCCACCTGTTTAATAAACTGTCTGGGGTGGGGGAAGGTTGCACTGTTAAGTATTTTTTTGACTACCTTTAGCTATGATCATGGCACACATTTGTCTTAGCATTGTGTCAGCAACCTATGCAACGTTACAATACTTATTTCCGACCAAAGCTTCATTAATTTTTGACTGCGATCTCGCATTGACGAGGGTAGAGTCAAACAAAATTAGTCAAGCTTTCTCCAGCACATCCAAAAGACTTTCAATTGATTAAGGTTAGGACTGTGCGGTGGCCAATTCATGTGTGAAAATGATCTGTCATGCTCGCAGTTTGAGCCCAATGAATCTTGACTTTGTCATCCTGGAAAATTCCTGTGCTATCAGGGATTTAAAAAAATCCATTGATATGAAAACCTGGTCATTCAGTCCATTTCAGAAGTCTGCTGAGTAATATTGCTGAGGCTAAACCTGACCAACCGACGCAACCCCAGATCTTCACACTGCCTTCAGAGGCTTGTACAGTGGGCACTATGCACGAGGAGTGCATTGCTTTATGGGCTTCCTTCCTTACCCTGATGTGGCCAATATCGCTTTAGAATGGGGTTGATCTGGACACTTTTGACCGCGTGTCACAACCCTCATGTGTATGCCTTTCATTTCCCTTCTTATTCAGCAACTCGCGAGTCTATTAGAAGTATGCTGCCGTTGATTGCTTTACGACTTGTGTATTTAATCTTCCTTGGCTGCGTCTAATTTCATGGTTATTTCCTGATGACTGTGATGTATTTAAACCCCTGGCTTGGGTTTGCAAGTCACTGGATCGTAAATTTGCCTTTTGTGTTTGGACCAGGCAGTCAGTATTCCTAGTAGAAACACTTTATCTTTATTAAGTGTGATGTTTTTGGTAATTGTTGAAACTCACCGTCATTATTACTTGTAACATCACCTTTAATGACAGCTATTCACTCAGTTATCTCAAACAAGCTTCCAAGCCTATTCAGGATCCAGGATTGGGATCGTGTTCAAGTAAAGCAAGCTCAAGTCAGATTCTCTGCCCAGTTTAATAGAAACAAGCTCCCCAAGCCTAACCAGGGTCCATGATTGGGACTGCGCTGTTGTTAACCCTTCCTGTTCTGTTCCTTTGTCCAGTTTGTCAGCAACAAGCTCCCAATCCCTCTATGGTCATCAGGATTGGAACCAAGTTCTCCTCAATCTACTCTATCCTCCATTGGGACAGTGTGGTGCTGGCAAAGTGTGCACTCCACCTGATTTTTATATCGGAAACCACTGGCCGGCGATTGACAGTTCCGCTTCACCCGCTAAATCTGTACTGAATTGTACTATCCTTCTCTGGGTTTCCATCCGCACCTCTTCTTCTGGGGTTTCGTGCCAAAATTACCATATAAGCTGTCAATAAAGCTTATTATTGGATTATACTTTTCCTCCGTGCTCGATTCCTGGTCTGGAACAAAGCAACGTGGCCTTTTTGCTTTGCTCCGAAGTCCAATCTTTATGCTCCCCAGCAAACTGAAATTGTTTTAAGATTCACAAACAAGTGGTTTTCTTGGGCCCATGCGGCTGTTTTTCCAATCCTCCAAGTTCTTGTTACATTGCGGGTGTGAAAATACTCTTTCACAATTGAACATAGCCATGAGTTATACGTTCGACTTTTTGCGATGAGACCTCACTATGAGTTTTTGTGATCTTCCATCACAATTATTCATCGTTTTTTATCGACCCATTTTCTGCACAGTTCCATGTTCGACACTGTCCTTCCAGGTTTTTATAATATGTTGAACAGTTCTTAACCTAATTCTAGTGATTTCAGCAATCTCCTTATATGTGTTTGCTTGATGCAGGCCAATAACATGCCCCTCTTGGAACACAGTAACATCTTTTTCATGACCATGGGATACGTCTTCAGACATGGTTGTTTCAGAAATGAGACGCCACACAATGCATCAATTACAGGATTAAAAGAATTGTTGCCAGCTGAAACGTATTTATCACTGCAATTATGATTCAATCAAAGGTTCTTAGGTATTTACTTACGTAAATCCAAACGCCAACCTTTTTTAGCTTAGCAGTGTATATTCTTTGATGTCTGAAAAGGAGAATAGAATCAGAATATGAGGGAATAGCTGGGATGCCAGAACCCTGCACTTATGGCCATTGGTGTGAGGCTTTCATTGGAATAGCACAGTCGGCATCCTTGAAGCTGCATGAATTTGTTGCGTCTGGGTGTATATTGTTGTGACTAATCGTAGCACGGATCTCTGCGTTTGTTTTCTTTTTTCTCCCTCTTGCTGTCTCTTGAAAAATGTATTTAACTGCCATTCATAGTCTGAGGATTAGATTCACATGACTGCTGGAAAAACTTACTCTAGCATCAGAACCTGGGACCTGGCAGACAGTCGCAGCTTTTGTTGGATCACAGTGTAATAGCTTTAGGGCGGCCCAGAGTATTTTTTTTTATACCTGGCTGCTGTTTCCTAGGTTGGCCAGATGTTAATTTTCCATCTGTACTCATCTTTATGGCAATTGTTTCAGTATCTCTTCTAATTCTTCTTCCTTTATTATTGTTCAGTATAATAAAGACCAATATGTACGTCTCTTTTTCTTGTTCACTGCATATTATTTTCTCTTCTCGTCTATATTTTACGCACTGTTGGTGCTCACCAGGCATAATACGTTTCCCAGCCTGCAATATTGATTTTCCCCATAAGGCCACATTAAGCCATACTTGACTGTGCCCATATTGGTTGTGGGGGGTTACTGGAGCAGTAAAACACTGTGCTATTGGGTCATGGGTCCTGTGTAAGTGGCGCAATCCATCAGCAGTCTCGGGAAGCGGGCAGCAGTCAGTGACTGGAAAACGTGGCTACCACTTCCTGTTTTCAGATCGGTGCAGCAGGAAAAATTACCTGTTAGACTGAGGCCTCTGCTCACTCTCTCAGCTGACTTGCAGGGAGGTGAGGTGTGACCTGCGATCACTTATTTGGAGGGATTTGTGTTTTTACACTGAAAAGTTCAGTGAAAGTATTGTTCACTCTTTTTACAAGTAAAAATGTATCACACATATTTTGTCCACTCACGTATTTTGGTGAGGTATTGTTCCATAAAACATTTTACCCAAAAGCAACTGGTAGATTTACTTTCTCAGTTCTATTGTCTTAAGCCCACTTGTTCATAACAATGTCTAACAAATGACTCCTGATACATTTCTTTGATCTTTGAACTCCTGAAGGGAAAGTCTTATCCAGTAAACCATTTCCACCCCCACCTCACAGAAAATAGGACTGGTTTGTTGTTTCATGAATTATTGCTTGTTGGACCTGAGGAATGCGGGAATCATTTTCCCTGTCCTTTCACCTACCCTGAAGGAGGTTCCGCTATTGTTTGATTCTTTGTCAGGAAACTGCACTTAAATAGCCACATTTAAACCACACTCACATGGCAACCTCTGATTCACCGCTCGATTTGTGAAAGAGTACTCTGTTCACTGCCATTCCGTACTTTAGTGAGCGGATGATAACTAGTGTCAGATGGAAAATAAGCTGCTTGGAGAATAATGATTGATTTGTAAACCTGACTGCTTTTAACTTATTCTGTATAGGCTGAGAGATGAGTCATGTCATGTGCCAGGTGTGGAAGGATGGTGTTATCTTCAGCTGGCAAGTTCATTCAGACTCCATTTATTCTTGTCTCGTGCGGTTTCTTGAGTCATTGTCTATTGCATGCGTCTAAATTAGCCTGGTTTAGGCTAAAGGTAAACAAACATTGGCTAAACCAATCTGCTTTCTCGATTGTGTTCTCAAAGAGCTTGATTTAGAGGCCTCTCATCCCTGAACTGGAGAACTGGTGGGGTTACAGAGCAGTTATTTGTCCATAAAAGCACATTTTGATGACAGAGCTAAACAAGTCTATTTAAGGCTAATTTTTAATTTAAAGGTGAGATGAAGTGTTCTTTCTCATAACTGCAATGAGCTAGCTATTATAGTGAAACTGGAGCAACATTATTACCCCTCTGCCAGGAGGTAATATGTTTTTACTGGCATTCGTTCGTTTGTTCATTGGTTCATCAGTTAACAGGATATCTCAAAAAGTTATGAAAGGATGTCAGTGAAATTTTGTATTATTCTGCTCTTGGGGCGAGTGATTAAATTTTTGAGAAGATCTGACTCATGCATACAGGGTGTTTCAAAAAAAATTATTCCCAACTTTAATCATCGATTATACTGTACAAAAACTACTGAAAATAAATACGGGGTTGGGGTATCATTTTAAAGAGTGAAACCATCTCTTTCTAATGAAATATCACACTTAAAATAAAACTCAGTAGTTTTTGTACAGTACAATCGATGATTAAAGTTGGGTATTCCTTTTTTGAAACACCCTGAATTCTTGATCCAGGATCCAAAAGAATTTCTGAACACGTAACGACGGCACTGTCGAGACTCGTTTACCACTCATATTGAATGATAATTTCTCCATCAACAAATTTCAAAACCGCGATGATAATGCGCCCGAGCACCTTCTAGTTATTAGAATGGATTAATTATGAGAATTGGAGCACTCGGCTGAACTAGTTCTTATTGCATTGGATCCTTAGTGCTGAGGATTCATTGTCACATTGAACAGAACTGGACGTGTTTTTATTCAGGAAAATAGTATTTCAAGGGACAAGGGGTAGAAAGTGGTGTAATATCCTTCCTATTCCCTCAGCAATTCAGCAGTTTATCTTCATCACTATCTTTTATTGCATCCAGACAGTCCTGTGGCCCAAAGAAAAGACCTAGTTTTGTAAAGTGAATGCAGATGTGAATCATAGGCACTCAAATCCCAAATGTTTGCTTCGTGGTTTGTTCAAGGTTTGGGCAAAGTTCATTATTGCAAGATGTTTCCGGCTTTTTTACTTTTTTTGTATTTTTTTATTTATGCATTTGTTTTTTTACTGAAGATAAAGTCAACTACTTTGACTATGATCTGAGGGCTCTGTCCAATTGTGCATGCTGTGTTAGATCCTCAATAGTTAATTTGAATTCTGACTAGACATCTACTTGGAAATGACATCTGCCGAGTGCGCAATATCCCGATTTATGGAAAGCAATGAAACTTTCCAAGTGATGTTATTGTTGAAATTGGTCTGTATTTTTAAAGTGATGGCTGCATACCTAAAGAGAACTTGTTTCCTTCACTCTTGGCGAAGGGAATTAGCTTCAGTTCCTACTTCCCTTCAGTAGGGCACTTCTAAGGGAGATGAAGGCAGGGGAAATCTTGCGTAGTATATGTGAGCGGCAGTGGTTTAAGGGCTCTGTGGAAAAACAGGAAAACACAAGCGCCTTACCTCTCCTCTCATCCTGCCAGAGTTCAGATGCCATGACCGTTGGAGCGAAACTTGGCTCAAACAATTCCCAGTCTCTGCGATACAGTCCTCCACACAACGCATTGTTCTGCACGCTTGAAGGATGCCCCCCCCTTAAAAGGCTCTGCCTCAGATCCTTATAGAATATGCTGATGCAATCTAATCATATCAGGTACAATGGAGTAGCTATGGGGTTTTGTCTAACGGGCTTCTATCCCCAGTGAAATAGGTTTGGCCTTCTTGTGGCGGAAGAAAAATCTGACAATCTCCCTTTAAAGCTCCTTTCAGTGTTTTAGTGAAATGAAATGTATTCTGTAAGTGAGGCAGAACCTCTCTGTTTTGAGTCTATGACGTGGATGCAACCTAATGGAGATGGAATCAGAGGTTATATATCCAATTGATACTTGTCAGTATCAAACTCTTTCATCACAGATGCGAGAGTGGCTTGCACTAATTATCAAGCCGCACATTTCATCAATTTGAAGGAACTTGAAAGGATTATATGATGAAAGCTGAGAAGCATATGTTTAAACCGGTGAATACAGACACTGTGTCTCTCTCCTCTCAGGTCTGTTCCTGATCCTGGGCCTGATGTTGTACCCGGCTGGCTGGGGTTCAGACAAGGTCCAGGCTTACTGTGGGCCTGACGCCTCGCCTTACAAGGTGGGCCTGTGCTCGTTAGGCTGGGCCTTCTACACGGCCATCGGAGGGACGGTCCTCACCTTCATCTGTGCCGTCTTCTCTGCCCAGGCCGAAATCGCCACCTCCAGCGACAAAGTGCAGGAGGAGATCGAGGAAGGGAAGAGCCTCATCTGCCTTCTGTGAAAAAGGAGGGGTCTGCATTTGGGGTTTGCCCACAGCCACGAGCATTCCTACCCAACCCCCCGACTCTCACACTGAGTGCCTATTCAGTGAAGAGATCAAGACGTTGTTTACCACTAGCGTGCCTGTCTGGCTTTCTCTTTTCGCAAGCATCGCTGACTCCATGTTGAGTCATTCGCTTTGTTGACCTTTTTATTTTTATTTGTATTTTTTGCACCCGAAGACCATTCAGCTCTGCAATCATTGTTTTAATGGTGTCAGCACTATCTCCTCTGACACGTGATGAATTGTAAATAAATTTGTATATACTGTACAGTATCTTTCTAGACAATTTGGGATTTTCTTGTGGGCTATACATGTTTTCTTCCGGCTTGAAAACCTGCACGTTTACCAGAGAGTAGTTATCTGCTTTCCTTGCTCAATTTTTTTGACAAGTTGAAAAGAGTGGTCCAAAAAAGAAAAACAACAACAACAAAAAACTCTAAATGGTTAATAAACCATAATGCTGCCATAATGCTAGCTGTGCCCTCAGTTCAGCCTGGCTTCTCAGTACCCTGTCAATTTCCTGAATGTAGATGAAAAGAATGAGATGACTCAAAAGATGTATTGAGACATACCTGGGATGTTTGCATTAATTACAGGTTATCACTTAACAGCATGAATGATTCATTTGGCTTTTATTTCTTTGGCTGTAGTACAGTATTCTCAGCTCGCTCTAAACTATCCATCCTGTTAGTCATCTTCATTTGTCATTTGAGAACTGTTGAGTCTTACATATTCCTTTAACACGAACTGGAGAGAATCCAGGCTATTCTGCACAAAGTGTTTTGAGGGACCTGATGCAAACTAAAGCAGCGAGCTCCAGGCATACAGAGGGCTAGTAGCTCTTGTGTGTGACATTGTCCGATGTCCTTTTCTCAGTTACTGACTGCCAAAGAAAAAGGAGAGAGACCGGTGTCTGTTTTTGAATTTGTCTCCTCGAAGACCTCTTGGCCTCCAAGCCTGAACAGAGGAAGCATGTAGGAGTGCAGGACTCTGGTCTCTCATTTCCAGCGGTAGCCACATCCTGGAGCCGCCGGGCCTCAGAGCTACCCTACCTTCATCACGACTCCAACAGCAGTCCCCCGGGCAGGGCTGCAGTCACATCAACATCTGCACACAAGTACTGCTGCGTCTCACGTTGCTGAAATTCATCAACACTCAACACATGGGTGGTGTGTTGCTTTGTTGCTCTAAGAAAAATAACTCCTTGTTTGTTTTCTAAAAGGACCTGCTTCTGAAATGTGGACACAGAATATTAACTGTTTTTTTTTTTCCTTTGCCAATCAGAAGAATGATGAATTCAAGCTCTGACTCTTGCCGTACTCTGTACCCCATGGTGCCTCCACTTATCCGAAAACTTTACCTGATTTCTTGTTTTTTGGGGCCATCTTGGTGCGTTTGAAGTTTTATGTTTCAGTTCTTAAAAACCAGACTCTCTTTTTCATTCTCCTCCCTTATCTCACTGAGGATTTGGGGCCATGAGGTGAATCATGGTGATACATGTCTCAGTTCATTTAAAGCTTAGCCATCTGCTATCAATCTTGCATCCAGGAAAACCTAGGTTGCTTCCAGCTATGACATGGTTACTTGTTTATGTATTTCTGCTCTTTTGTTCAGTGTGTTAAAATGGAGAAAGATCAGCACTTTAATGAAATGTGTTCCTCCTGTGATTTATGACTGGAACTCTCATTTTTGGAGCAAATTCTGATTTTGCTGTGTAAGTGTTCTGGGATCAACTCACCAATACTCATCCAGGAGTAACGTTATTGTCCATCAATGAATAGCAGCTCTGCTGTTCTAAATGAAAATTACCGCGCAAGTTTTCATAAATATGATTTCTCGGGCTCACAAATTTGAGATCCTATTTATCCCATAGATGTCAGCGTCGTATTAATTCTAAAACTAATTAAAAAAAAAGAGTTCGCTTCTAGCCAGTGGTCTATTCCAGTCAATGGGATGAATTATTAGCTAGCTAGCATGCGAACACTTTTCGCCATTACGCTTATAAATTCAAGTTTCCACGATAATTGTAACTCCTGTAACCTATTTTTTCAATGGCAAAAAACGATAGCATGCTTGCTAGCGAATTATTAATCCCATTGACTTGAATAAACTGCAGACTAGGAACTAATGCTAGCGATGGTTAATGGTTACCAGCAGGAGGATTGGTAACGTTACCATGTTTGCCAGTGAATGTAATCTGACCAATCGTGTCGCGAGAAAGTTGTATCACACGAGTGTAATACCAAACCTGTATCTCATGGGTGGTATCACACTGATTCTTCATCATTTATGGGATAAAGCAAAATCCCCAAAGGTGAGCATTTTAAGAGTGAAAGAGATGAGAAATCATTTAAAATTCAACAAAAGGCAAAAACTATTTTGGGTTTTCGAGATAACCTGCATCTTTGCAAGCCTCTGCACATCCGTATGGAAAGCTTGCCAACATAAGCTAGCTAACTATAGGTAACTAAAGCAGGCCACATTTGCAAACACAGGATATATCAGAGCTGCTATAATGGACAATATTGTTAGTCCAGGACTAGCATTATTCAGTTGATCTCAGAGCAACACATACATGGCGATATCAGATTTTTGGATAAGGTTGGGCGTTTTCATTCTTTGGGATTTGTTCATTTACCATTGGAAGTGAATTTATGATGGCTGTGCAGGTTTGGTGCCCCAGTCATTTCATTACTGACTGAAATAATTACTTGAACACAATTTGACCATTGCACTTCCAGTGTAGTGAAGTTTGCGGTGTAGTCTAGGAGAAAAGGCAGGGATGGCACAAAGGCACAATGACTCAAAATCACTAGCACCTTGATGCTCACCACTGACTGCACTCTCAGTGTGTCTTCCACATTTCCATCTTACATATTCTATTAGAAGTAAAAGTACACGTTGGATACATGCCGCATCCTTTGGGTGACTTTATTTGGGGAGAAAAGTCACTCATAAAATGACTGTCTTGGTAAAAGTGCCGCCTCAAGCAGTTTTGGTGACTTGTTCAGTGCCAAGACTAGTTGTGATAACCCCTATTTTTCTGAGTATGTCCTGTGAACAATAAGAATTGTGTCATACAGAAACCACCTGCGAAAGGCAAGGAAGGGTGTTGATTATCGATTATAGCCATTAAAGTCACTGGGGTGTTCCCTTGCACCATAGCTGCTGCAAGTGAAATTCAGTAAATTAGTGATTTTTAATAAACACAGAGATACTTAGTCAACGTCTTGGTTCATGTTTGTTCCAAGATAGTCGCAAATTTGATATTTGTATGCCATTGCTGGGCAGTGGAAGTTCCTCTTAGATAATGATACTGCTGGCTGTGAGCATGTATGTTTCACATGATGTCGCACCAAATTTTGCGAGAGATGTGCAATATTGCATGATTTCAATGTTTTTTTTTTTCCCCAGAAGAAACAGAAAATATGTTGAAGAATACCGGCAGGCCACATCCAGCTTAGAACAAAAAATGGCATTTCAATACATGTGGCTTTGAGTCTCTCTCATACTATCTATCGCTGCTCGCATCATTCACCCAGTATTATGGACTTTTCTTGCTCGTCTCTCTGTGGTATTAATTAGTCTGCAGTGCCTGCATAATTGAAAGCTCATTTTGTTATATTAACAAAAGAAAAGTGGTTTAATGTTTCAGTGATTAAAGCTGTTTCTGATGAAAAACATTCCTTCCGGTCAACAAACCAGCGAGTTTTCATGGTTTTGTTCTCTTGAGGAAAAGGAACTGAATGCTGGCCTTGGCAATGCAGTCAGTATTGTAAGCGGTTACTGTTAAAAAGGAAGAAATATTTGGGTGCCTGTGGGAGGCTTTGATATTGTCCCACGATGTACCCAAAGCTGAAGTACTGTGTTCTCATAAACCATATTTGACTATTATGTGGTCCCCCTGTCCTTGTAACATAATTTTTGTCAAACGGAGCAATGTGATTTTCAGTCAGTGTGATGTGTCCAAATATAAGTGGACTGATGTGACAACATGTCAATCAAAACTCTATTTACTCCTGAGGCTGCCTGTTATTCAAAAGGGAAGGAAGGAGGGGAAGTTCACTTATTGTTCCCTTTTCATGTTCAAAGACCAGTTTAAAGCCAAATTTTTGTGATGTGCCTTCCTTTGCCAATTTGTCAGGTCCTTTGTCAGTTTCTCTTTCCAGTGGCTGCCACAAGCTTATGCTCCACATACAGTACCAGTCAAAAGTTTGGACACACCCACATTTTTTCTAACAAGACATATTAAACAAAGAAATAGGCACCATTTATTTTGCAAAAAAAAAAAGATCTAATACTTCAATCCATCAAACAAACCAGCATTTGCTATCATATTTGCAGAGCATACTCACATTTTCTTTACTACAGCAGTTATTTAGCTATAATGAGTTTGCTGCTGAGCGGCCATCTAAGTTCCCAAAGATGTGCTGCACTTGTGATTTGCTTTTCAACGACTTTTTTGCCCAATAAATTCCACAACAGCTCGTCTTTAATTTGGCTGTTGGAAAATAGAAAGAGCTTGTTTGTCTGCTTACATTGCAAAATATGGCTTTTTTGAGAATTCTAAAATTTTGGACACTATTCAAACAAGTAAATTATTTTCTTTTAACTTCTGTTTACCTCTTACGAGATTCCATTTGAGATTATATAGAGAAGTTCAGCTGGTTAAATTTATCTAAAAACAGAGTGCTGTGACATTAGCAAAGTGTGTCCAAACTTTTGACAGGTACTGTACCTGAAGTGATCTTTCAAACTATTGATGGTGCAATTAATAATGGTTCAAATGTTCTTGACAGTTGTGGTGTTAACCAGCAGCCTTCTGTTTTGCACCTTATAGGCAGTGTGCAGTTAGTATTTGGTGTTACGAACAAACTTTAATGTGGGAAGGCTGTGTTGAACTCTTCATGCCTCCAATGAGTGTATGATTCCAGTATGGCCTTTGTGTTACCCACTGTTCTTCACAAAGCACTCAGAATGCAAGAGGATTTTTTTTTTTTTCCCTGTGATTGAGGTGATTCGTACTCATTTTGGAATAAATACAACTCATGCTTGTTCTGAAAGATGAAAAGAAGGCTCTGTGGTTGAATTGTCCGAGGCTCTGTTTGAGTTGAGATGGTAAGGTTTCTGCAGGAGAATATGACATGACTGACAATAAGTGCCTTGCTGTTTGGTATGAAGGAGTCCTTAGATTTTCCCTCATACTCATTGTGGAGGGGGTCAGAGTATGGTATGTTGCCAATTATTCCATTATCAGAAGGGAACAGTCTACACAAAACTTTATAATAGAAACTCTCCCTTCTAATGACACCAGACAGGTTTGTGCTTTTATGATCTTTCATGTTGAAATATCTTTGTCTTGCAAGGAAGGAATCCATTGGTCTGCCCTCTGAGAATTTTACGGTAATACTAGGTGAAATAAATGTACAGTGTGGTTTTATAAATTACTTTAGATTTACTGCTTTTCCCATTATGACACTGTGGCCTGTAGCTCAGGTGACAAGCAGGATATTCTGACAACAGACAGCAAAAGAAGAAGCATCAACCACAATGGAATACTTTAGCAATTTGAGCTATCCAGCTTTGAACTCGTAATGCTATGCAGGCATAAGGATGCTTTGCATTGGTTCATCCATCAATTGTCTTATGATCAAAGTTAGCCAGGTATCGTTCAATGGTTAATGCTTAAAGGGTTGCAGCACGGTCAGAGATGATTGCGCATGAGGCAGGACTGGAAAAAAAAGGTGCTGTGTCTGAACTGAAAAGCTAACAAAGCAATCTCTTGATCATCTTGGCTCAACCTCTTAACGTAGCATTTTGCATTTCCGTACCGATCACGATGAAGCCACCAATGTCTGAACATTCCAAGGTGTATTATAAACTTACTCACTGCTGCATTCCTGCTCTATGCTGGTGATTCCAGATCACAAACTTCAGATACCCTTGGATCAAATTATTAGCATCAATAGTAGCCCGAATTTTGACTGATGATTTTGCCATTAACTCCGGTATTGGAGAGGGAGTTGGAAAATATGAGACTACGATACCACATATTGTTCGTTCTTGAGAATCAAAAGAACCCAACTCTCACAGGAAGGGCATCAGAAGAAAGCGCATTTGGTGGTGCGGGCATTCTGTGTAGCCTACAATACAAAACTTGGTTCTGATCCCAAACCTAGAAATGTATTACAGATCTCCAACCTGTTAGTTACTAAAATAATGAACATAGCATGTGGGCAGGAGTGTAAAAAAAAAAAAAAAATTTAACTCGTAAACCACTGCACTAAATAAAATGAGTTCTTAAGAGGACCCACCTCCACTTTCCCAGTTTTGTACTGACCCCTGCAGGCTGTCAGGGATAGAGCACCTTTTCACGGAGTTGTGCAGAGGTTTTCGGACTTGGGCAAACCTGTGTGCTCGCAGTGAAGAGAACGCAGCAGTGAGGTCGATCAATTTGAATGGTTTTCCTCCGATGGCTGACAATCGCAAACTAAAGAAATAAAACCCCTTGATGCCAAGAATTCTAATACATTTTTCAATTTCATTCTTAAAATGAACATTTCCTGCGTTAGTATAGGTGTTATGAAAACAAATGTCAACATGTCTAAAAATAACATTACAGGCACAAAGCTGGGGTTCAGATGCTCTGCAGGCCTACTTTTGTTATGAAACAAGAAAGGACACTATGGATTAAAAATAGCAGTTGGATTTTAAGGTTTATTTTATGTCAATACAATAAATATACAAAACTCAAACTACTCAACATGCGACGGGGAGAGACGAGTGCATTTGTACAGTACAATGAGATTCAGGACAATGTTGGACCAAATTTTCAATTTTACAAAATATACAAATATGCCTTAGTCCATTTTAAATAAATTCAAATGCATAATTACAGATTCATAAAGACCACGTCACATCTTTTCAGTGTTCCAACTACGTACTAGTATCATCCCTGCTGAAAATTCCAGCTAAGACCAGCTAGAATTCTAAGCTGGTTTAAGATGGTCTGAGGCTCAGCTGTGTTTTCAACACCATTAGCTGGTCTAGATGTTTAAAGCTGGTCTCTATAGCTAGATGAAGGTGGTCAAAGCTAGATAAGCTGGTATTGTCAGCTGGTGAAGGGCTGGTAGACCAACTAAAACTGTCAAAAACACAGCTTAAACCAGCCTGACCAGCCTAGGCTGGTCAAAGCTGGAATTTTCAGCAGGGATTCATTAAAACTTTACACTTACTGTCACAGTCCACTGTATAACACAGAAAAATCTAATGGTGCTTACAGACTAGCCTTCTCAAATTTGCCCTTATAACTGTTAAGAAATACCTTATGCACTGACTTCAAACCAATGAGAGAAAAATGTTTCAATGGGAAATTTGTGTGCCTTTAGCTTGCAATGTTAAAGAAAAAAAAAAAAAAAACCAACAAGTTCAACAAGCACACACCATTACGTGTGCACATGCGCCAACACTTCAATAAAGAAAAAGGCTCTACTTATAAAAAGCACTCCGTTTAGGGGAAGGAAAAAAAAAAACAGAAACAGAACGCATCCTGAATTTTTGTCCGTAACTATTGAAGAGAAGTTAAAATCTCAGTTCAACGGTTAAGCACACACCAGTAATATACAAGGAAGAAAATAGACAACTCCTAGTAGTACACCATCTGCTAAGCAGCAATCGATTACCTTTGCTAAGTGATATTTACGATATTAACATTAATTACACGGTTGTGCCAATGATACTGCACAGAAGTACTTTGTGCAAACACATCAAGCAGAATTTTAAATCCTTGTGGGGCTGATATACTACAGCAGAATGTAAAAACACTGTCTCTGTGAAATGCACACAGTATGGAAGGTTTAACATAAGAGACCATGCAATTAAAATACTGAAGAGAGAGAAAGAAAAAAAAAACGCACACAAATTCAAACCAAATCGATTGATGGGGCAGTAAGTCAGTTAAGCCCACAGGATTCAATCAAACAAGAATCTTTAGACACTACCCGAAACAAAAAAAAAAAAAAAAAAGCACATATTGCACGAACAATGTACAAGAAATAAATAAAACAAACACACCTCGGACCAAAATTAAAGACCGGAGAATTTGTGTTCACAAAATAATAAGTTATGAATCAAAGAGAAAAGTTCAATATGCAACCTTAACGAGGCTGCGTTTTAACCAGCAGTTAGTGAGAATGAATTTGCCGGATTTAATTAAGGTGCAATAGTTTTTGCCTTCATATATCCTATCATTTTCCACTAAATTCCCGTTTCTCCCTCCCTTCGTTTTCATCCCAGCGAATGAGCCAGTGACTCCAAATAAACGTGAGGCAAATATTCATGCATCAGACATATCCTGAGTATTCCTGGTTGAAATCCCTTTCTGTGTGGAGTTTCACTTAGAAAAGCCAGGAATATGGATTATATGCACCGACCCACTTCATTAGCACTCATTCAGAAGAGTATATACATTTTCCAGAGGCTAAGGACCAGTAATCACATCAAGCCATACACCAGCGCAACAAAAAGGAGGGCGCCTGGAGGCATGCAAGACATTTCATTAGCAGACGCACCCGCGCTTCCAATCGGTCAAAAAGCCGTTTGATTCTTGCATCCAATCTGTGTTTTCTGAAAACAGGTGCTTATTTCACATAAGCGGTGACAACACAGAGTGTAAGTGATAGACGATCGCAGGCACACTCCAGTGTCATGATTACGTCCCGGTCAGTGAGAAGAAATAGGAAGGTGGAAGGAGGAAGATGGGCAATGACTGGGAAACCCCGCACTCACAGGCCCACACAGGAAACATCCGCTAACATAATGAAGCTACCAAAGTACACGCTCATACCGGGGGTGCATCTCAAAGCATAGGCTGCAGCCTTTAAAGGCTGCATTTTTAGGGGTCATCACTTAATTCCATTCACCAAACAAACATTCAGGGTCAGGAATAAGGATACATTTAGTGTAAGGGTTAGGTTTGAGGCTCGGTTTTGGGTTAGGGGTTTGAGTTAAGGTTAGGGTCAGGGAAACCAGAGATGACTCATTTAAACCAAAGCTGTTTAACGGAGTTGAAATGACATCATGTCAGTTGGGGAGATGGAAGTAAGTGATGATCCCTAAAAATGCAATCTTCCAAGGATGCAGCCTACGCTTTGGGATGCACCCTGAGATGCAGATGAAAGTTGACCTCTATAACAATGGCCACAGAATCGTTATTAAGAAATACAACTTGCAACAGACCGTATGTTCGGAAAAACCAAAAACTGACAGAAAGGACAAGAACAGAAACATTCCTGAAACAATTTGAACGCCCAATGAGAGCACAGTTACAATAAGCTGAGCCTAATATTCTGACATCAGTCCACCAACTTAATGTTTGCATTTAGGGTGACTTTCAAAGAACATCCCTTCCATGAGGAGCATTCTCTCCCCCCCCCCAGTGTTCTCAGTTCTGAGTACATCCAAGCCCTAGGATGATGAGTGCAACATCACTCCATTATTTCAGTGTAAATTGCTTTGGGTATAGAGCACTCCAGAAGGCTGAATGCTAAATGAAACATCTTTCCTGCAATCGGCGCATATTGAAGTGGCTTTTCACTTCAAATAATGAAGATTGATATTTTGAAGCTCCAAAGAACCTAATCTATTCCAGCAAAAGATGATATCTGTTGTTAAATAGTGCCTTGATGCTATTCAAATCTACTCATGGATTGCTAATGTAGCACACAGGAGTGAGAGAGTAGTGAAGGAATGGTATAATGCAAGAGAGAACCAATGAAGTAAGAGTAAGGAAATGATATGCTTGGTTTGATTTGTAACACTTTAGAGTCAACAGCAGGTCCATCAGTGGGTTATGATTCGCACTGGAGAGCAGTGGTCACTAACCCAGCTACCGAAGATCAACCTTGCTCTGTGGCTTCACTCCAACCCAAACAAACCATACCTCATTCAGCACCAGGAAAGCTAATTAGTAGTGCATTGAGCTGCTCATTAGTAGAGGCAGGTGAGAAATTAGCAGTGAAGTGAAAACCTACAGGATGGTAGATCTTCAGGAAGAGGGCTGGTGACCACATTAGTGGAGTTCATCAGTAACTCCATAGCAGGTGATTGAAACGGTGCCCAGTAATCTGTATGGCTAAGGACACGTCCTGGATGTGAACAGAGAAAAGGACCTTCCAATTCCATTCAAATATGCCATTATGTTCATTTGCTTATAACAGCTATTCTCGATAAGTCACATTTATTCACTAAACTGTTGAACCTTTTGGTAACATAAGGGGAAGGAGTTTGAATGTTCATGTGATTTCCCCAAAACGTCATTAAACTAACCCTGCCTTATACCTCAGTCAATACTTTCCGATCCGTGGAAAAGACTGCAGACAATTGACCGTCTCCGAGTAGTGTCATTTACTTCAGAGGTCTGAAGCTAATCCATAATCCACACAGTGCTAGCCTTGCACTCTAGTGGATTCTGCCCCTGTAACTTCGAGAAAACAGCCAAAACATGGAGAATGATAAAGTACCCAAGCTGTAGTGCAGTCCCTTGCATGATAGCATGCCTGCTTATGCTAACCTCAGCCTGCGCACACAATATGCAGCGTCAGCCAGACTGGAGATGCTTCAGCTCAGCTTCACACATCTCACTGCAGACACTGAAGGCAGCCCAGTGTTTATAAGCTTCCAGTAGAGTCCTAGGGCTGTGTGCAGCAGGCGAAAGCCAGGAGAATAAATATTTCACATATTGCAACTCTTAAATAAAGCCAATATAAATAACGTGCCCTTCATTCATTCAGCATAATGCATCATGGAATTTCACTCATTAATTACATTAGTAAATGGCGACCATTGCAAAAATACTTCCGCCTTCAACTGGTTTTGAAAGGAACGGTTAACCAAAATAAATTACATCACACTACTTTCTAAGTAGATGACTGGCTTCAGCAAGACAGTAGGAGCACAGTAAAACTGAAGACAAGAGACAACAAGAGACTAGAGACAAGAGACTGGAGTGCAGGGATGTCTCCAGGATGTGTAATGGAGACTTTCTGGATGGAGGGCAGGGGACACATTCAAGGAGGGACAAAGGGCACTAGTGCATCTTTTGTAGGTCCTCAGCCACCCAACCATCCATCATACTCAGAGACCCTCCATTTCAGCAGGGGAGGTCCTCACAGGGCTGTCCTGCTCTTTCCAGAGAACCAGGACACCAGCCTGGAGGTACAGAAGCCACAAGCTTCTGATTGGCTGGGTCTCAGCCCATGCACACACATTAAAGGACAGGGTAACAGACATGCTGAGTCACATGATGGGGGGGAGGAGTCATAATCACTGAAGTGCATAAGAAAGAGGCAGAGTCCGGCCTCCACACTGGACGGGGGGGGGGGACGCGTGATGTAACAATAGGGGGCGGGGTAATGAGAGCGTGATTGGGCAGGATTGGGAGAAGTGGTGACGGTGCAGCGACTCGGAGGGGCTCAGATCTGCTCTCCTTTGAAGGCTCCCCGGGCTGCGGAGGAGGCCGCGTTGGCGGCAGCCGTCTGCACCGTTTTGTTGGACATGACGCCGGTGGCGAACTCCTGCTGGGCCTTCTCGAAGCTGGCGCCCGTGGTACGATACATCCCATGCACCTGAGGAAACGCAGGGCGAGTAAAAAGGTCACGCCAACGTTAAACACAACGCAGCACAATCCGTGATACTCCACAACACACTAAAAGCTACGACTGGTGTGTTCGAAAGAGATTGAAATAAAAATGTTCCTTTCATCACTGTTCTGTGTTCAGAGCACATGAAGAGTTCATTCCAGCCGGGTAAAGATGAATCCTTGCACTGCCATCTAGTGGCACTTTCAGAATAAGTATTTTCAGACTAAAACATTTTGTTCATGGAGTTTTTACAAAATTCGGGTTATAAAACTTTCTGACTCGGAGCCTGGGAGGTGTAGACTGCAATCAAAAAAACATACTGAAAAAGTAAAAATACTGAAAGCAATTCAATCTGTATTTAAATATGCATATTTATAACAAAGGGACAAAATTCACCAGAGTAAATAGAAATAAAATCCTGTTCAAGCCAGTGGCAGACAAAAGAGAACTACATTCTCCAAGGCAGCGCAAAGACACAAAGAGTAAAGACACTGTATCCATTCACTTCTCAATAGAGCAGAAGAAGTAATGAGTTTTCATTGTTTCCCGGCCCCACCTTCTTGAACATGATGAGAGAGATGACGGCGGAGGCGGTGAACAGCGCTGCGATGAGGATCATCATTATCCCCACCGGAACACTGGTGTTCAGTCCTGTGAGCGCAGAGATCCAGCCGCTGGAGAGAGAACAACAGCGCCTCAAAAACGGCACCCGACACCCTCTTAGGCCGCTTGAAATTTCACTTTTTCCACACGTGA
Source organism: Gymnothorax javanicus (assembly GCA_029692085.1). NCBI lineage: Eukaryota > Metazoa > Chordata > Actinopteri > Anguilliformes > Muraenidae > Gymnothorax > Gymnothorax javanicus. The sequence goes on along the minus strand of CM056194.1, from coordinate 160,603,220 downwards.
TATTATGAGCCCCAACAAACTGGGCCTAAAAAAAATAATCCACCCTGTTGATAAATACACTTCTCCATGGTAAAGAAGTGAGGATAAATTAAGAGAGAAACAAAAGCCTTACAATAACATGTTATTGCCAAACCTCAGAGAGACCCAAATTAAATTAAATTAAAATGCCCTGTATGGCACGTATCACTGAAAACTGTCACAGCAGGCATCATGAACAACCCTGGCCGAAACCCCAAACAAGAGTAGGTCCAGAACAGCAGTGGCCAGGATGCAGATGGGATCCAACCCTGGGAGAAAGCATAAGCTGAAGAGGGGAGACCATCATCCTCCATTCAACTCCGGTTGTGGGTTTGAAACACTCAGTAGACTTGGGTCTTAAATAAAACATGTCGTTTATACGGATACTTAAATGTGCCATGGAGAGTGCAATGACACCATCATTCAGCGCCCCTCTGGTGTACTCACCACGCTCCCCACCCTGCGATTCCGATGGCCTGTAACACGTGCACTCCAAACTGGCAGATGTAGACGAAGAAGAAGACAAAGAATCGAAAGGAGCTGTCACTCCTATAGTATAACGAAAGGACAGAGGAGTCCTGTTAGATCCCTGTACTCCTCCATACTTGCTGCGCTCCTCCATACTCCCTGTGCTCTTCCACACTACCTGTACCCCTCCATACTCCCTGTGCTCCTCCATACTCCCAGTACTCCTTCATACTCCCTGTGCTCCTCCATACACCCTGTGCTCCTCCATACACCCTGTGCTCCTCCATACTCCCAGTACTCCTCCATACTCCCTGTGCTCCTCCATACACCCTGTGCTCCTCCATACTCCCAGTACTCCTTCATACTCCCTGTGCTCCTCCATACTCCCTGTGCTCCTCCATACACCCTGTGCTCCTCCATACTCCCAGTACTCCTCCATACTCCCAGTACTCCTCCATACTCCCTGTGCTCTTCCGTACTCCCAGTGCTCCTCCATACAGCCTGTGCTCCTCCATACTCCCTGAGCATCTCAATACTCCCTGTGCTCCTCCATACTCCCTGTAGTCCTCCATACTCCCTGTGCTCCATCATACTCCCTGAACTCCTCCATACTCCCTGTGCTCCTATATACTCCCTGAGCATCTCAATACTCCCTGTGCTCCTCCATACTCCTTCAGCATCTCAATACTCCCAGTGCTCCACCATACTCCCAGCACATCACCATACTCTCTCTGCTCTTCCACACTCCTCTGTACTCCTCACTGTACAGAACCCTAAGACACAGCAAATCTGCACAAATAAATCCCATCCCTTCACATCAATAGAGGAAAATAGTAAAATAAACACAGCCTCTTTCTCATTTCACAGTGGTAGATGGTTCTAAATGCTGCTGCTCATTTTGGCTAATCTTAAATATACCTCAGGACTGTGTGGATGCCAGTGCCCAGCACCCACACATATTTCTGTTTTTGTTTTGATGCAGCAGTTCAATTCTGCTTCTTCTGGAACACTCTCACTGAGAGCTTCACATTCTTTTCAAGTAGCTACCATTTAATAACGCTCTTCATTTCATCCATTCCTATAGCTCAAATTATGAGAAACGGTGTGCATATAATTGCAGCATTGTGTTCCCTAAGATCGATCCATGGCTCCTCACCACCATTACCTGAAGGCTCCATACAGCGGTCTGTACCAGCAGACAAAGGAGCAGGGGGTGAAGAGCATGAACCACAGCATGGCCAGGCCGAAGTCCACTCCTCTGGCTTGGTCCACACAGAACCAGGCCAGGCAGCCGAAGATATTCACAAACAGTGTCGCCGTGTGAACTACAGAGGAGAGACGTGTCACAGTTACATACAAATGGCAAAATGTACATGTATGCCTTTTGTAATCTTGGAACGATACAACAACCCATCGTGATGCACTAAAGCAGAAAAAAAAAACTACACAGGGGCGGTTGCTGGCAACAAATGGGTGTAGCCCCCGATCGCCCACCTTCTTCATTTTGGCTTATTTTTGACACTAAATTGTCTATTGCTTAGAGAATTATGTTCTTCTTCTACTTCTTAGAGAATTATGTTACCATGGCGACCAAAATCGATAGGCGCCGTGTCCTAACCACTGCCCATATACATACCAAATATAAAAGAAACAGCTTTAAATTTGAGGCCTTCAGAGAGTCCACAAAGAGATCTCTACGGTGGTGGCAGACGCGTGACGAGGCCAAATCCACAGCGGCCCCGACTTCTTCCGGGGGCTACAATTAATGGTAGAATCAAGTAAGCAAAAGACTTAAACCAGTTCAACATCATAAAAGGCAGCCTTTTTGCCCTAATGAGCCATCTCTGAACTTTTTTTCGTAAATGACTTTTGCTTTGTTTACAAGTCATTTTGCCTCGGAAATTCTACTGTATGTCTCCAGAGAGCCATAAGGCATTTATGCTTCATTTGGTTGGGGAAACCATCAGTTTGGGCTCAGGAATTCAAACGGCTAAAATTATCATACCTAAATGAAATACCCAAAGTGTGCTGTTAGAGAGCCACTGAATTTATATTGTGCAGCTCGCTCAAGCAGTCAACAAGTAACCGGAACATTCCGTATGATTAGCAGGGTGGGCAAGAAGAGGCAATATCTGTTCCAAGCTTTAACCCAAACTTCTGTCATTTATTCGCACAGTAAAACCGTAAATGAAATCTGACATGTTAGCAGAGTTTCTTGAAAAGCCCTTCGATGCTCATCAAACAAACACTGTTCTGTTGTCCCTAAATGAAATAGTTCACTGTTCTCTCATCGATGACTAATCCCATGATGCGTATACAGCCAGTTAGCTCATTTGGTCAGACAACTGGTGGAAAGAACATACACACCGGCCCTGCAGGACCTGAACTGCTCATCCCAGCATTAGATGAACGTGGTTTAGAGGGCCAGGGCAAGATAGACTGGGACCTCAGGGTGCTACATTCCATCACTGTGACTCAAAACCCAACATTAAAGAGACTGGGTCTCACCATCTCATTAGCAGAAAAACTGTGAGCAACAGAAAACTCATTTCACTTTCACCCGATTCTTTTCCTCCAGGAAATAATGGTTAAAAGAATTGTTCTCCAAACGATGCACCACACAGGAAATTTAAAAATATGTAAAACATTCTCAGTCGTCAGTGTAGTCATTTTAAGTGACGGCTCCTTGAAATCTTATTTCTGTAGCAGTGGCTCCTTTTTAGCTCTGCATGACTGGAGTTCACAAGCCTCTGAGATATCGGAATTTCTCAGAGGAACAGGCAATGATTTGGAATGACAGTTATGAAAGCCTGTAAGAGCGAGTGAACTTCAGAAAGAAGGTGGTACTAAAATAAACGGCACATTTAAAGCTCTTCTGATATAACCAACCCTAAAGGGGAAGCGAGACTCTTACCTCATACAAAAAAATTGGAGAATAAACAAGACAGCATATTTATTCATCGGAAAAAATTTGAATGAAAGTGCAACAAGTAGAAGACCATTTTGCAACAGGAAAGTAACTTTTCAAAAAAGTAAAAATAGGACCAAGGATCCTGTAGCTTACTGGCAAGCAGTCTTATAGTGATGATACAAGTTATGAAAATTTCATGTGAAGTTTGACATTTGAATCAATGAAAATCAATGTCAAGGCCACTAAGTAAAAGTTCACATACATTTATAGGACCTCCTGTAATACAAACACAATCTTAAACTCTGAAGCAGTTTTGGTGATACAAGTCATTGAAAATTCTATATGTACATTGTGAAATTAAAGGTCACAGAATGTCAAGTTGTGGTCAGCAAATGGACTTCATATATGACATTCTAAATGTCTCTATACAAACCTTGGCTCAATCGGTGACCATTTTGGTGATACTAGTCATTGTAATTTCACTGTCAAGTTTGACCCTCAAAGGTCACTGACAGTCAAGTTGAATGTCACCAAATGAAAGTTCATATGTGACCTCCTATGCCAGTAACACAAACCTAGGCTCCATCTGTGACCATTTTAGTGATACAAGTCATTGAATTTTCACTAGGTCACATTTGACCTTTGAAGGTCAATACGAAGGTCGCCAAATGAAAGTTCATACATGACTTCCTATAAGTCTTCAATGCACATATGTTCCCAATCTTCAATATTTTCAAGCCTAGAAACCTTTGAAAATTGTATCATTTTGCTTGACCTCAAGTTTGACCTTTGAAGGTCATCTGAGGTCAACTTTAACACAACCAAGATATAGGTCATGTATGGCTTCCCATATGTCGATAATAGAAACTTAATCTCTATCTGCAACCACAGGCGATTTGGCCCATTCTCCATAAGACTCAATGTTAAAGTACAGCACCCCCACTAGACCCATTCCGTCGATTCAATCAAAATGGCACTCGCACTGCACATAAAGTGTATCAAGGTGAGTGGATTGCCAGATTTAGAAAAAAAAATTATCATACAGTTTTTGAGAAATAATTTTTTGAAATTTCAAGTCATACCTTTTAACATTGTTAATATATTCCCTGACCTCGAGTTTGACTTTTCACAGTCATCTGTGGTCAAATTTAATACTGCCAATATATATATATATATATATAGGTCATATATGACTTCCTATTAGTCGATAATACAATCTTAATCTCTATCTGCAACCATTTGGCCTCCACAGGCCATCTTGCATATTCATAAAGTATAGCGCCCCCAATAGACCCACTTCCGTCGATTCAATCAAAATGGCACTCGCACTGTACATTGATGGTACCAAGGTAAGTTGATTGCCCGATTTAGAAAAAAATTCATCCCGCAGTTTTTGAGAAATAATTTTTTAAAATTTCTCAGTCCTATCTTGAACATTGGGGCCAAAATTTCAAGGGCCCATAAAATGAACAAAAATAATTCAATCAAAAATCCGAGAAAAACGTCTGGAGATATGGTCTAGTAGTATGTTACTGCAAATTTACACGAAAATTCATCGGGCAAAAAAAAAAAAAAAAAAAAGATATAAAATGTTCCGGACGACGGACGCCACACCATGACAATAGCTTATAGGCCCATAGGGCTGGTAAGCTAAAAATGCTGAAATCTAGGACAGAGTTCCGTGGCTCACTGGGAATTCACAGGTAGGTGTGAGGGTGTGAGTGAGTGATTGAGTGAGTGAGTGAGTGAGTGAGTGAGTGAGTGAGTGTGTGTGTGTGCGCGCGTTTATAGAAGTGATTCTCATGCCTCCTTGTGAAGAGTCCTGATCATATGACAGTTACATGACAACAACTATGGCATGCGACCTGATCAAAATCACTTGATATTTTCCATGCGGAAATGCGCCTTGATAGAATTGTGTCCGTGTATGTAGTTTCTGTGTTGTTAGATTTACAGTACATTGCAGTATACCAGTGTTACATGTAGAGATCTGCTGTGTTAATTCAGACTTTTCCTGAGTGGCAGACATGGTTCAGCCAGACTGCCTTTAAGATCAAGGGGCTCATAGGCAGATATTTAAGAGCCTGTGCCCGGACTCTGACCAAAGTTCACTTACCATCCTAAAGAAAGGACAGCATAATGGAGAGGTCTTTCTCAAAAAGAATGAAAAGCATTGAATGTAATATTTAAAGAGTTGGGCAGCAATTAAACTAAAGAGAGCAGAAGAGAATATCACTTGCACTGTAAAAACAGTCTTAAGTGCAATAGGCACATATCCAAACTGGCTCAATATCAACACAAGTATATTATAAAATTAATTCCATCTTAAACTGCAGCCATCAGTTAAAGTGGTGATGGCGAACAATGTAATGGAAAAAAACCTCCATGTGCTTATCACACACGTACAAACACAAAAAAAAGTTTGGATTCTGTACTGTATCCCCCATTCCATCATATGACATCACCAACAAAACACAAGCCATTTTGCAACCTGCAAGCATGTTTATATTTAGACACAGTTTGCAAGTACGAAAGCTGCAACACTCACACATCCATAGATAATACATGATTTTCACTGTCTTCTGAAACTCCACAGGAATGTCTACAGCGATATCATGGTAAAAACAGGGTCCAACCGGAAACTTCTCTGGAAGAGGTGGCCAGTTGTTTTTCCTTCCTGAATGGAAAAGCAAATAAGTAAGCGCATTCTTGTATTCTACTGAGGAAAACACTCTACAGAACAACTGAAAACTGTCTGTAAGTATGGTGTTAAAAGCCCCATCTGTTATATTCTCATTCACACTCAAAATCATGTAAAAATAGCGCAAATAAAAAAGCATCTCAGGTCAGTTTCCCATTTGAAGGGACAGAATTGCCAAGAGGCTGATCAATCAAACAAAACCAAGATTAAAGCAGTTTTACAGCCTCAAATCTATAGGCACACAACCCATAATGACGTGTTTTTCAGTCTTTAACCCTTTGACACCCAGCTTTTACAAAACCAAACCTAACTGCTCTGCCCAAGTTAATAAAGACCAGAAATCAAATATGCTCATTCGTTCGTTCGTTCGTGTGTCAGATGACATCCTGCCAGCGCCTTGCCACAGCCAGGGCCATGTCTACTCCGTGCAGTCCCCTCCTTCTCCACCACACTTCAGTAGGTGGGCCATTGTCAGCATTTCTCCACACCCGCACGAGTCAGTCTCTGAGAAACCCCATCAGGTTGGCTTTGCACCTTCCTACACCCGTACGGAGTCGGTTTAGGGCCTTCCAGGTAACTTATGTCCGGCAGTGTCCTGCTGCCATCTTTAGATTGGGTCTTTTTGGTGGATCGATTTGATTGATCAAATATGCTGAAAGTTTTTAATCAAAATTTGACTTAACCATAGCATTTCATGGTATGAGATGGTAAAATTACAAGCCGTTTATACATTTCCACACAAGCTTATGCATTAAGTATCAAATTTTACATATTGAGAGCAAATATTCAAAGATAAAAGATCAGTTTAAATTTAAATTTTGCTGAAGACCTTGATTAGTAGAATCTGGTGAGTAAGTGCTTAGTTGGAATGAAAGCCTGCACCACTACCAGCCCTTTCTGGATAAGACTGAGGACCCAAAGGCAATCTATAAACCCAAAGATATCCGGATTTGGGCAGAAGAGTCAATTAGCATAAAACGGAAATTTCCGCGTGCGGCCATGAAAGGGTCAAGTTTCAATGCAGAATTGGGAGGAATTATGGCGTGAGCAATGCGCCATTTAACATACGGACAGATTTCCTTCAATAATCACGCCTGAGCTTGTTCAGTATAAACAACTAGTTGAAATGTGAAAATGAGTCAAAAATAACGGTTTGTGTGCATGCGCAAGCTGGCCATGCATGCGAGTGTGTGTTCACGTTTTGGGCTGAGGATGTTAAACGCATTATGCATTATTCCATGAAGTTTGTTCACAATTTACAATCGGATTCCATCAATACAATTCAACAAAAGTGTTTATCATTGCAGCATGAGGCATTGAATATGCAACAATATTAATCTGACCATAGTAGTAATTTCAAAATTGCTATTCAGTGGACTCACAGCAAAGCAGCTGCATACAGACCTTATATTTATTTCAATTACACCTACAACAAACTGCAAATGCATAATCAGAATGATCGATGGCATTTAGTAAACGACTATGACAGCTGCAAAACTACTTACTGCTAGGGTTGCTAAGGGACGGTAATTTCCATGCAAATTTGGATAATCAACCACAATTTGTACAATTTTTCAGTAATTTGGGAATTTTTAGTCTCATGCAGAGAAGGGTAGTTCACCCCAATTAGAAATTTTAGTATTTTTAGTGATACAATTTGACACAATCGCCGCAGTAGTTTACGCTGCGGGCGTTTTGCGGATTCCGGGTTATAGCGCTCTTGCTCAGAACCAGACTGATTAACCCTTAGAGCACTGAAATAAATTTTTTTTCAGTATAAATTTAATTATCTTTTGCTGTCGAAATCCTAACATGTGGCAACTTGTTTAAAAGAGCTTTTCAACAGCTTAGATTTTGACATCTTACATTATTGAGCAACGATAGCAGCATTTAGTGCTCTAAGGGTTAAAAACAGTGTTGTCCCCATTGATCATTCAGCCACAGATAAGAAAGGAAAACAAGGCTAAGGTTAGGAAACTGTGGGGTTATCCCGTTACTGCTCTGCAGAGAGAGTGATGTCAGCACCTGATGGGCCGAGTGACTGCATCTCTCTCTCCCGCCTGTCCAGCTCTGCAGCCTTCTTCTCCAGCTCCTCCTGACGTCTCATCAGCTCAGCCTGGGCTCGAGCCTGTTCCTGCACAACACACACACGAACACGCACACACATACAAGACACATGCAAGCACACAGACACATACACAAACAAATACACACACACACGCGCGCAAATACACACACACACACACACACACACACACACACACACAAGCAAATATACACACAAAACACACACACATGCACGCACACAAGGAACACGCGCGCGCACACACACACACACACACATATATATAAATACACACACGCACAAACACACATCATGCAGAGTGTAAGCACATTTCCATTCCAACTGATCACTAATGAGTTCGCTCATTTCTGGTTGAAGGTGGATCAATTAGTTAAACAGCAGGAGTCGTGATTGGATGGAATTAAAGTCTGCATAAAACTGGCCTTCCATGACACATGACCGGGCTCACTGATCAAGCCATTTTTATAAGCCAAATCAAATTAACTGTCCCAAACAATTTATTCTTTATTCATGCCCCCGCATGTTTGCATCTACATTCACTCTAACTTTTCCTGAGTGAATTACTGCAAGGATCTGTGTAATCAATGCTTCACAAGGATCTGTGTAACCCACCAAAGTGTACTGTGAAGGTTCAATCAACACACTGAAAATGTCTAATGAGTATTTAAAGAGGAAGTTTTAATTATTCTCAACTCTAAATAGATTTTAACATTTGCGGGTTAAATAATGATCCAACGTTCGACCAGTTTTCAATTCTCTGTCCTAACTGCTGTAAGGAACAGTGGTGTGTGATTTGGCCAGAAAGTCTTCCCACACCAAATGTAAAACATCCAATATCAAAAAGCCACAAGCCACTCTAAATTATACATGGGCCCTTCTCATTACCAGGCCCCCGTTCCTTCAGGGCTACTGTAAGGCCACACTATTCACATCCCACATGCTCATCTGAATCCCTGACAAAAGAACTGGAGCAGCCATTTTGTTTCAAAGAGGAGTGTAGCCACAGTATAAATGAAGGGAGTTATTCTATTACAACACATAATGTTTGAAGAAACAGGCAAGCCAAGCTCGAAAATGACAAAAGCAGAAATTATTTCATTTCCAATTACCCAACTGTGCTGATAGAGGCAATAACAAGGAGCAGCCCTGTGTTCTTTCCCGAGGCAATGTTAATGAGCCAGATAAGACAGCAGCCCTGTTTATAAAATAATGACTGAAGTCTGCTCAGTGATGACAGCAGCCCTGTTTATAAAATAATGACTGAAGTCTGCTCAGTGATGACAGCAGCCCTGTTTATAAAATAATGACTGAGCTCTGCTGTGTGATAAAAGAGGCATAACTGCATCTCAGCGCTCAGTGAAGCTGACCAAGCAACCAAACTGACAGGGTTTTCAGTATTTTATGTCCACCTTCATTGCTGGTCAAAGCGAGGACCATCTTTTTACTTTGTTTTCAGTGTTTCATATATTTGATATATTGTGCATTCCCACAAAAAAACTCAAGGGAAGACCACCAGTCAACAGAACAAACAGAACATTTCTGAATTAGCAGCCGTTGATTCTACATAAGTGCATAAGCGCTATTAAATCCCAAAATTTGGCAGCCAGTTGGACATACATTGAAAATGAAGTTTGGCTCCACTGCAGGAAAAAGCAAATTACAGGCTGCGGGTGGGGCTGTAAGGTGTTGGCAGGGCTTTAAGATGGAGGGAGGGCAGTAAGACAAGGGCAGTACTGTAAGGCGAGGAGCAGGGCTATAAGATAAGGGGCACGGCTGTATGATGTGGGGCAGGGCTGTAAGATAGAGGCAGGGCTTTAAGATGGAGGGAGGGCAGTAAGATGAGGGCAGTACTGTAAGGTGAGGGGCAGGGCTATAAGATAAGGGGCACAGCTGTAGGATGAGGGGCAGGGCTGTAAGATGGAGGGAGGGCAGTAAGATGAGGGCAGTACTGTAAGGTCAGGGGCAGGGCTACAAGATAAGGGACGTAGCTGTAGGATGAGGGGCAGGGCTGTAAGATGGAGGGAGGGCAGTAAGATGAGGGCAGTACTGTAAGATAAAGGCACAGCTGTAGGATGAGGGGCAGGGCTGTAAGATGGAGGGAGGGCAGTAAGATGAGGGCAGTACTGTAAGATAAGGGGCACAGCTGTAGGATGAGGGGCAGGGCTGTAAGATGGAAGGAGGGCAGTAAGATGAGGGCAGTACTGTAAGGTCAGGGGCAGTACTGTAAGATAAAGGGGCACAGCTGTAGGATGAGGGACAGGGCTGTAAGATGGAGGGAGGGCAGTAAGATGAGGGCAGTACTGTAAGATAAGGGGCACAGCTGTAGGATGAGGGGCAGGGCTGTAAGATGGAGGGAGGGCAGTAAGATGAGGGCAGTACTGTAAGGTCAGGGGCGGGGCTGTAAGCTGAGGGGCACGGCTGTAAGATGGAAGGAGGGCAGTAAGATGAGGGCAGTACTGTAAGGTCAGGGGCAGTACTGTAAGATAAAGGGGCACAGCTGTAGGGTGAGGGGCAGGGCTGTAAGATGGAGGGAGGGCAGTAAGATGAGGGCAGTACTGTAAGATAAAGGGCACGGCTGTAGGATGAGGGGCAGGGCTTTAAGATGGAGGGAGGGCAGTAAGATGAGGGCAGTACTGTAAGGTCAGGGGCAGTACTGTAAGCTGAGGGGCACGGCTGTAGGATGAGGGGCAGGGCTTTAAGATGGAGGCCGGGCCTTACCTGAGTCTGTGGCTGTGAATAAGCCGGAGGCTCTTCTGTTGGCTTCATGATGGCCGGCTGTGTGTTGGGGGTGGGGGCGACTTTTGGGGCAGGAGCCTGAAAATGACATTATTAAGTTATTAGCGGTTCCACACATTCCTCTCTCCTTCACAACAACAGAAACAGACAAAGGGAAACTTTAATTTTGAGGACCAATGTAAATACAGCCTGGTTTCCAAAAGAGTAGGGACGTTGTGCAAAATGTAAATAAAAACAGAATGCAATGATTAGCAAATCATTTAAACTCTATCATACACTGAAAATAGTTCAAAGACAACATGTTAAATGTTGAAACAGATATTTTAGTGTTTTCGAAAAATATCTGCTCATTTTGAATTTGCCGTCAGCAACACATCTCAAAAAAAGCTGGCCGGGGACCATGTTTATGACTGTATTAACTTGTCTCTTCTTTTACCAACACCCTGTAGGTGCTTTGGACCTGAGGAGACCGATTACTGTAGTTATGAAAGCAAAATGTTTTTCCATTCTCGCTTGATTTCAGATTTCAGCTTCTCAACACTTTTGCAGACTCTTTTGTCACATTTGCGCACCAAATTTTTCAGGCAGGCCAGTCTAGCACCCAGACTATTCGACTATGGATCCAGGCTGTTGTAACAAGCGCACAATGTGGTTTGGCATTCTCTTGCTACAATAAGCAAGGCCTTATCAGAAAAAGATGTCTGGATGGCTGCATATGTTGCTCCAAAACCTATATATATTGTTCAGCATTAATGCTGACTTCACAGATGTGCAAGTTATCCCTGCCACGTGCACTATTCATTCATTTTCTATACCCGCTTATTCCTCACTAGGGTCACGGGGCGAGCTGGAGCCTATCCCAGCTGACTACGGGCAAAGGCAGGGACCCACCCTGGACAGCTTGCCAATCCATCGCAGGGCGCACACACCATTCACAGACCATTCACTCCCACACTCATACCTATGGGCAATTTAATGTCTCCAATTAACTCTTTCAACTCGACAATTTCATGTCTTTCAACGCGATAGCCCGCCACAGCGGCCAAGTACAGATCGACCCGTAGACCCGTCAGCCCGCTGCAGCGGTCATATTGACATTTTGTAAACACGCTGTTCTATCACGTGACCAGTGAGATTTTGCGTGACCGAGAACTCATTAATATTCAAGATGGATGCCGTGTCAGTGCCCTATCTGTTCCTCCTGCCTGATCGGTTCTGTACATGCGCAATACCAGTACTGCGCAAGTGCAGAGAATTCCTGCCCAATTTGTACCACACATGCGCGAACATTTTACTTGACGGCAGTCAACGACTTTTTTAAACTTTAACAACATAATAGTATACAAATTCGCACAACACAAGGATATTTTAGGAAGATTATATCTTATCTCATGGTCCTTCAAGTAGCCAGCGACTTCTTTTACTTTAACAACATAGTAGTATACAAATTCACAACAAAAAAGGACATTTTAGAGAGATTAGCCTATATTTTATTTCATGGTCCTTCATGTATAGATTTTTTTTTTATTTGAATAGGCGTATTTTGCCACATTTTGCACAAAATCGCTTATGTTCATTACTTCCAGCGCAAGTCATGGCAAAAAAGGAAACCAAGCGAAATCTTATGGAAGTGTTTACAGTATGGGTTGCTTTGCAGGAATTTGGGTATTTATACATAATTCATTTTTCCTATCCATAATTTAAACCATGTGGGCCAAAACCGCATATTAACGTAACCCCTCCTTTGTCAATATGAATATGTGATCATACGTGTCCCTCAACTGACATTCAGCACATTGAGGTTGCATTTTCCACATATCTTGCTCTTTAGGCATCCGGCGGAGGTTTTATTTTTTCCCATTGCGATCTGAAAACAATGTCAAGTTATCCTTACAGCTTACGATGGAAAAGAAACGGAGATTCGTGGATGCGTCCGAAAAATAAATGGATTTTATATCGAGGGAGTGTGATTTATTTATTTTTTTTTATGAGGGTACAGATATCCGGAATGCCTGAGTTTAAAATTGGCTATTAATTTATCTACATCATATATTATCAATAGGGTCGCCAACAACGCAACAAAATTTTAGGGGGAGTCAATAACCGGAGAACTTAAATATTTTATGAAAAAAAATTCGATCACACTTTTTAAAAGCTACCCAAGTTCAAATTTAGGCTCCCCTATGCCGTTTTTTGTGGTATAGCCTATTGCATGCGGCAGCTGAACTGTATTTCATACTTTGATAATTAAATTTTGCGATTAATTCACGATTTACATGTGTGCCAATTCCGCAGATCATATTCCAACAGATCCAGCCGAGACCGTCATCAGAAACGAAGCTTTGCTTCATATAGCCTAACGCAACTGAGGAAAGGACGTCTCATGTCTCTTGAAACATATGTCCTCGTTTCATCTGTTCTCTCTCCTGTTTCCTCCATGCATTCTCGGGGAACTGGGATGTAATTTAAGAGACTTGAGACGCTGACTATTTCGATCGCTTAACCAGCACTTGAATCGCCAATCCAACCGGTAAAGGGTTTAACTGTTGCGCATTCAGAGAACACATCGGGAGTGTCAGAATTTGAGTTAAACAATGCACATGCGCATTGTATATGCAATATATATGTCCGTTTTCTTTGTTTTTGCTAATTATATCCAGGGTTCAATGGTATAGCACATTGTGTAATACATGGGGCTGAAGGGTGTTACATTGTATCATTTACTTAGGGGCGAAAGAGTTAACCTAACATGCATGTCTTTGGACTGTGGGAGGAAACCGGAGTACCCGGAGAAAACCCACGCGACCACGGGGAGATCATGCAAACTCCACACAGAAAGGCCACAGGCTGGATTCGAACCCACAACCTTCTTGCTGTGAGGCAGCAAGGCTAACCACTGCGCCACCTTTGAACAGTGCGTTAATAAAAATCTGGATGTTCCCTCTCCTTCTTTGCCTAGAGAATGTGGCATCCTTGACTTCCAAAAAAAAAAATTCAGATTTTGATTGGTCAGACCAAGGATAGTTTTGCACTTTGTCTCAGGCCATCATAAATGAGCTTAGGCCCAGAGAAGGCGGTGTCGTTTCTGGATCTTGTTTATTCATGGTTTTATTCTTTACATAGTAAAGTTTTAACTAGCATTTGTGGATGCAGTAACAAAGGGTGCGAACTGAGGATGGTTTTCAGAAGTGTTCCTGAGCCTTTGCACTGATTTCCACTATAGACTCCTGTTTGTTTTTCATGCAGTGTCACCTGAGGGCCTGAAAATCACGGCAATTCAATACTGGCTTTTGGCCTTGTCCCTTGCATGCAGAGATTTCCCCTGATTTTTTATCAATTTTATGATATTACATACCACGGATGATTAAATCCACAATTTCTTTACAATTTCATTCTTAAATTGTTGAACAATTTTCCCATGCATTCTGTCACAGAGTGGTGAAGCCCTCACCATCCTCTGAGAGACTCAGCCTCTCTGAGATGCTCTTTTCATACTCGTTCATGTCATTGACCCACCGCCGATTAATCTGATTAGCTGTTGCACCCAGTGCATTTTTGTAGCATTATGAAACATTTCCAATCTTTTGCTGCCCGTGTCCCAACTTTTTTGAGACATGTTGAAGGCATCGAATTCAAAATGAGCAAATATTTTTCTAAAATATATTTCTCAGTTTCAACATTTGATATGCTGTATTGTCTTTGAACCATTTTTGATTAAATATAGGGTTTAAATGATGTGCAAATAATTGCATTGTTTTTATTTACATTTTACACAGCATCCCAACTTTTCTGGAAATGGGTTTGTACTTAAAAAACCGTACTCTGAGCCGCAGAGAAAGTGCCTGTGAATGTCCCAAAACATTAGCCGTTTTCAGTATGGCTGGCTAGAGTTCCTTGAGTACACCGTGACATAAAATGAGAGAAAAGTATGTGGAGAGTAAGAGCCTGCTAGGCGGCTCTTTTCCCACTGTGGAGTTAGAACATGCCTGTCCAGCTCTACACAATTTATTGAGTCAATTAACTGAACAAGAGAGACTAAAAAAGCCCAGGTCCATAGTGTAACCAATAAAGAAATCTTTCACTGGCAATCCTTTGGCAGAGTTCGCTGGACATAGTTGATGAGCAGGCAAAATACGGTCAAAGCATTTGTCTCACAATCAAATGAAAGATGCAGATTGCGTTCAATGCACTAGTAGCATCTAAAAACCAAGAAAGTGCACCTTTTTCCGAGAAATTCCCACAAAAACTTAGAATACACCGAGGTTTACTGAAGATCTGAGGCCAACGCGGTAAACCTCAGAAAAATTTTGCCGAGGTATCCCGAAGTCTGTCCGGTTTACTCAAGTTTGGACAACACCTCAGTAAACCTCGGTTAAATTTTCCCGAGACACACCGAGGATTGTCTAGCCCACTGAAGTTCAGAGATCACATCGGTATTCCTCGGGAAAATTTCACTGAGGTAGACCGAAGTTTGTCCGCTAGGCCTATGCTCACACCAGAACAAAGGGAAGGTGTGAAGACAGTCAAAACACATGCCTCATTAAAGACCTCCCTCCAGTACTGCAGTCCAAACACCAATTAATTATGCAAATGACCAGTACTGCCTGTTCAACGAGGTTACAGTGTAATTAAGCCACGCCCTAGATGCAGTCCAGATGAAGTACAGGCTTAGTTCAGCCTGCTCTGCCCGTGCTGCATACAGGAATTGGCAAAGGGCAAACCCCCTTACAGTAGGAACAACAAAAACACATTTTCAGTATTCAGAATATATTCAATCTGCAAAAGCACCAATTTACAAACAAATCAGATACATAATGTAATTTTTAAAAGAGGCACCTTCAGAGAAAGTGAACAGTGAGAGTAAGAAAAGTGTGGGTGGGCAAAGTGGGGAAAATTAAGCACATAATCACACACATACAGTGATGCACGTGTTTTGACTGTCTTCACACCCTCCCTTTGTTCTGGTGTGAGCATAGGCCTAGCAGACAAACTTCGGCCTACCTCGGTGAAATATTCCCGAGGAATACCGATGTGGTCTCTGAGCTTCAGTGGGCCAGACAATCCCCGGTGTGTCTCGGGAAAATTTAACCGAGGTTTACTGAGGTGTTGTCCAAACTTAAGTAAACTGGACAGACTTCGGGATACCTCGGTAAAATTTTTCCGAGGTTAACCCCGTCTCACTCCGGTAACATTTGCCTAAAATACCCCTTTTAAGGCATACCCAAAGCAAATTGAAAGCTGTTCTTGTTTTTAACTTCCCTGACGGGCCGTCGGAGTGACAAGGGGTTTTAACAGAGTTGGCCTCAAATCTTCAGTAAACCTCGGTGTATTCTAAGTTTTTATAGGAATTTCTCGGAAAAAGGTGCACTTTCTCGGCTTTTGGATGCTAGTAGTGAAGCTAATGTGGCTACAAAAATGCACAACTCTTGCACAGTAATGACGGTTTTTGAATTTAAATATAGAAAACTAAAAGTACACCAAATGAGTGTGATGCTCCCATAAAAATTTTCAGTATCAAGTCTAAGCTGTCTGATGCTTGTACCCCAAACATGCCTCATCTTTTATCTCCACTTAACCAATTAGAAGCTCTGGTTTCTATCAGGAAGGGTGTAACAGGATAGTATGAGGAGCATTACAGGATTACAGGACATTCAGAGGGCTCAACCAAGCATGCAAATGTTGTGCACTTCATGAGCCTCCTAAAACTTTCATTTTTGACTGATATTCCCCCACCGAGGAATATGGAGTCCAGATCTTCATGAACCTGAACTTAGATCATCAAAGCTGCAGTCTATCTGCTCTGAATGTTTACGCAAAGCACCAATTAACATTACAGATTTAATGTGACGAATACAGCCCATTTATATCTCAGGAGCCGCTTGGAGGAAACGACACGCTCGCCAAGTTCTGTTTTTCGCATCGGCTCGATAGACATCGCCACCCCCGCACACACCTGGCGGTGCGAATAAGCGGATCGAGGCGGATTTCGAGGCGGATGAGCGAGATCTGCTGAGGGTAGCACTCGGTCTCCTGAGCCAGGCATCGGGCGCTGATTTACACTGAGCACCAGCTGCGTTCCTCCGCCTGCATCGCTACATTGATCCACAGGCTTTCAGACGGTGTTGTTTAAGGCTGGGCTAAAACACCTTCTCCTGTCCGCACAGAGCAAACAGCCTGGCACATGCAGTGCGTCTCTGGCTCTTTAATAATACTCCCCGCTGAGCACTTTTATCAAACACCATCCAGTGCATATTTAATTCATGGGCACTACACAATGGCCGCCGTGGAAATAACAGGCTGCTCCTTCACAAAGAAATGCTAAGCGCTGCTAGAGGAGCGAACGGATGAAAGAAAGGTCTGATATAATAAGCGAGCCATTTTGAAAGTGAAGATGAACCTTGGTGAATTAGGAGCGCACTGGTCATTGGAACAGTAAAGGGAGCTGATCCAACAGGCCCCAATCACAGATGACTGTAGTGCTGAGCAGTCTACAGGCCCCAGCACAGGGTAACAGTGGAGATGGAAACAAGGCCTTCTGGGATCTGAACTAGGCAGCTCTGATGGGACAGGAGGACTTGCTCAGCACCAACCCAGATTTCCAGAGAAACACATGGATGAACTGTATTTCCTGATATGTATCCTTGTCACAAATCTACTTATTAGTGGCCCTCCCTTCACTGCCATTTCCCTCAGCTTACTCTAGCTCAGTTTGATCAGGCAGCGCCTGGGGAAGATTAAAAACACTGCCGCCGTAATCCTGACAGGTATGTCAGCAAGGCCCACTCCACCTCCCTTTGGTGGAGGAACAGCTTTAAAAATTCAATTACCGGGGCTTCAAGAGCAGAGCGACAAGTAGTGGCGGTATCTGCCGATTACCGGGGAACAGGTCCGCAGCGCTGAGAAATGGGATGTGCCGACGGTACAAAACTAATCTGCACGGCGGCGTCTGATTCAAGGAACGCGGGCACACCTGTGATATTAACACTGCTGTCACTGCCTTTTAATCAAACTCCGACTCCTCCTCGCCGCATTTCCCTGCTAACAGGATATGACATTGAACAATCCCGATCTGCATACTGCGATGGAGCAGGTCGTTGTCAGTTGAGCGAATTTGGGTCACTAGAGCAGTATCTCTCCCGCAGCGTATGGAAACATGGCACATAAATAATTAGCGCTGCGGGACGGAGTGACTGCATCCCGTTTCTCGTCCATCGCTTTCCGCTCAGACGGCAGGGCAGGAGATACAAATTAAAATCTCACGAAAACCTGAACTGAAGTCATAGTCGACGCAATCCGCTCAGTGCTACAAGTTCTCGCTGAACTCAAAATATGTAATACGATAGGGCGAATAAATTAACACTCTTAATACACTGAAAGCAAAGTATACCCGTGTCTGTCACAATTTCCTGGCAAAACATCCCAAAATATTGCATACTTGCTAACCACAGAAATAGGACGGGTGAAGAGGGTCAAACTTGTTTGCTACAACGGACATGTCTTGAACCATTCAGGACTGATTTTGCGACAATATTCCTCATCAGTTCCAGGTGAAGTTGGCCTATGTTCAAACAGGCATGAAAGACGGCATAAAACTGACCGTCTCTCCAGTTTTATGCTTTAATCCTGATTTAGGACCCAGAAGTGCAGAGACTGACGGCCTTCAGTATGTCCCTCTGCTGCTCAGAGATGTGATATCCTGAGTGACTCTATATGACCTCAGGGCAGAGACCTGTAACCTTCACAACAGAAACCAACTGTGCTGCTGCAAACCAGAATTGTATGTATATTCAGCATCAAGAAGAACATCCCTCTAATATCAATGACCTGAGCGAAAATAACACTCTGATTATTAATTAGAATATCTAAATACCCCATCCTTTTCTATACAATGACCTGATGGAGGGGGGTACACTCACCCACCCACGTGCGCACAAATGCTAGCACACGCACATGCACGTTGAGAAGGGCTTGATATTGTACGGGACCAAAATGGTTGCTTGCAAACAATCATCACTATGAAGATCCACCTCTAAGGTCAGCCGCAGTTAACTCCCAGCACTGCACGCACATCTGACAGAGTGAACACAAACACGATTAAGGAAGCAGACTGAACTCACCGATTTAGCGTCCGTAAAGGGGTTGTACTCTTCCAAGCCTGGCGGGGCATTTCGCGTCACCTGCGTCACTGAGGGGTCCTGGGAGGATACAGGAGAGTGTCAATCAGAACACATTACTGCGCTTCACCCCGACAAATATCAAATTACAGCAGAACTGTGCACATCACAGTGAAGCCAAGCAGGTGGCACTCGAAGCTAAGGAGCAGAAAAAAAAAAAAAAAAAAAAAAAATCACTCTGATGACATGATTGTTTCCTCTGAATCAATTATGACCTTATTCCCCATACTCATGACACACACCCCTCACAGCCTTGCAGAAACTGAAACTTTGCAAATAAGAAAATCCGTGCTACACAAGTATAGGCCAGCATCTCTAACAAGATACGAGATCGAGACCACAATTTGTGAACACCAAAATGCATAGCTAGCCAGAGACACTTTCTTTTACAAACGTGAGCCCAAGATGAAACCCAACTTCTATTGATGACCACACAGGAACCATTAACGGTCCTAGCAAGCTATCCTTGCTAGATTTATTACCAGAGGAACTAGACAAAAAAAATCATACAGTTTTCACCATTCTTATCCAACATGGCCAAAACCTGGAGAAGATATAAGATGAAGAAACTGAAGCCGCTCATCTCACAGGTGACACGATGACTGTGAAAGATACTGCGTTTCTGTGCAGTACAGTTCTGCAGCTGTGCAGGAGGATTCAACAAAGGATGCAGCAGCCTCTCTTCATGTCTTTGTTTTCATGGTTACGGTGCTGCATCTGTGCAGCAGGGCATTAACATTACTGAAATCATGTCAAACTGCCTCATGCTAAATAAGAATCTTCCACATTGAAGCTTTCCAGCACTCTTGCAGCTGAGAGCTTATTTTTAGGGAAAACCCAAAATTTCACCACTGCCTGATCTTCAGCAGGCTCCAAAGCTATACTTAATTGTTAACAGAGGGCTATAATTTCAGAGTGGCAAGGAGGGATGATTCTAATAATCTTCACCGCAAGTGATCTATAAATAACCTCAGAAAGGGAAGAAAAATACTTGCATGGTAATATCCATCGGAGGGTATGACTTGAAACAATGGCATCGAAAGAGAGCAGAGCATGAGGGAATTTAGCATGCTGTGCTAAAGACCTGCTGTCGTGTGGCTATCCGTGAGACAACTTTAGCTTTCTGGTTTCTATAACAAGGGTGCTCCTCAAACATCCTTCAACATAGAGAGCATTCATTCAGCATTCAGGGTTAAAGGTCATAGACTCACTCAGTGTCTTCTGAAGTGTAAAGCCTGGAATATAAACCGCGGAAATCCAAATAAAACAATAATAGTATTTCAAAAAGGGATGTTCAACACTAAAGCTGCTTTCACACCGGACGCGAAACAAATACACGCGTTTCGCGTGTATTCGCGTCTTTGCATTGACTTTGAATGTAATCTGTCGTGCGAAAAATTTGTTCCGCGTCCAGTGTGAAAGCGACTTAATACTTCAGTCTAGAGTGCACTGTACATCTGTTCTACTGTATAAATTGGCATCTGTTGTCATTATTCACATTCAGCAAGCTAGGCTACTGTACAATGGGCAAACACTTTACATTTAGATTAAGCTCAAAAGTCAGTTCACATTTCGCACTTGATGAAGCATTCCTATTGTATCACAACTTCTGTACACAAGTGGCTTCAGACCGTACACAGAAATGAGTCCAGCGAGCCTAGACACAGGTGAGCAAAGCAGTCGCTCATAGTTAATCTACCATCAATCAACGATAAAGGAGGCTACTGCAGGGGAAAATGATGGCCTACAGGAAAACAACACATTGAAAATTACAGTACAGCATATCACTTAGCAGAGCTAGAATTCAGTTTTACACTGGTTTCAATTATAATATCGACAGGGTGTCTTCAGTCAATCAGCTAATGGGATCTTGATCTACAACCACCGGGGTAACGTGCTGGAAATGCAGGCTACTTGGTATATTATATATTTATAGTGGTCTGCTGTCACCTATGGTCCCCAGAAACCTAATTCCGCATACACATTTTTACCTCAGTCACACCATTTCGAAGAACCCCGAGTTACTGCCATGCAAATGACACACATCCGTACCAGCTGGTTAAACTAGTTAGTATCAGAATATTTTCAACACAAAACTGACTCACTGAAATCGCTAAATAAATTTTCTTCTGCTTTCTTATATCCACATGCATTCAAGACTTATTTTGTGGGCTTAAGCAAAAACAATTTTAAGATAAATAATGACTTTCCTTCCATTGTTCCGAAAAATTCAAGTCCACTTTTAGTCACCCTTAAAATTGCACACTTGGTCTGTTCTCAGTTTCAAAAACCGTCTGGCTTTTCATTGGTCAAACTAGTTAACCAATTACATCATTCTATTCCTACTTAACTGAAAAGCACCAAAATGCACAATTTAAAATTACAGTTCAACCCTTGATGAAATTATATGCATGTATCATGGCAACTACATTTATCTAGTTTTTGCAAACAGGGAGTTTTTGTCCAGAAGAGGAAGGCAGGCACACTTAATGTTCTGTAATGAATGCATTACAAGACTACTGTACCCAGGAAGGCAGGAGAGAGAGAGAGAGAGAGAGAGAGAGAGAGAGAGAGAGAAAAAAAAACTTAATGCACATCAACTTCACTCTAAAATATTGCCAAATTGTCAAATGTTACACCTGTCATAGAGATGAAGCGTAAAGCAGAGTGCACCCATCTTTAAACCTGCCAGACAACTTTTTTCCCACAACAACACTACTTGAGGCTTAGCAAGGCAATTATAGTCTCTCTGTACATTTGAACATTCAGTGATGAACAATGAACATGTCATTTCTGGACACTCTCTTCATCCCATTGTCTAACCTGCTTCTTCCATCCTCATCAGGGTTGCCGACAATGTGCGAAAGGCAGGAACACACCTCAAACACAAACCGGAAATTTAAAGTCTCCATTTGACCAGGAAGTCATGATGTTTTTGGGCTGTGAGAGATACTGGAGAAGTCCTGAGCAGCCCCATTATTAAATGTATACAGAGTTGGATTTTGCCAAAAATCACTGTATTGACTCACACAAAAATCATCCCTCTCAATCATCATGTATGACCCACTGCAAGTGTGTGGTGGCGTCTGTATCCTCAGAGACCCAGCAGTCTGCTTGTTTTATTTTTTTTTATTATTAAAAATTTTGCATCTCCAATCCCACCAGAATCGGGAATGTCCAATTGGGGAACTATGTGCAAGGCTTTTCGCATATGCGGCCCCCTACTACCAACTCAGGAGAGAGACAGCTCGCGGCTCTCCTCCGAAGCATGCGCCCGTCGCCACCGCTTCTTATACACACATTGGTCGAAACCTCGCAAGCCCAGAATGAGGGCGGAGGATACCCGAACATGAACGAGCTAAGAACCTTCCTAACAAGCGCCCGTCTGGCCAACAGGAGGCACCTGAGAACTTGTTATTTACAACACCCTATCCCGGCAGACCCTTCCCAATTTGCATCCCTGTAGCGCATTGGCCAATTGCGCGCTACTCTGAAAAGAGCTGCCGATCATTGTTGGCTGGTACGAGGCGGGGATCGTGATAGTCACTTCTATCTATCTACTTCACGCAACGAGATGCTTTACTGCGTGAGCTATCCGGCAGCTGCCTGCTTGTATTTTCTTATTTTGGTTTTCTGTATGTGGGATGTTTCTGGGTGTCAAACTTTGGGCAGTGCACTGCCCTCAGCCATTAACAGCGCACAGGGTGTGAGAGCAGGACAAGGCACCGCACTGGCAGGTATTGCTTCTAGTGTCCTTGAGCCAGTAAGGAGGGGCCAACTTTGAAAGTTGTGTTTATAAACCTCAAGTGAAAAATCTTAGTCAGTGTACCTTTAAGAATGAATACAACTCAATTTTAAAAACACAGAGCATGATTCCAATCATGAACAAAATATTTAGCAAAGCCCTGAGATTGTAAAATTATTTTGGACATTCTTTTGCGACTTATGACAATAATAACAGGCAACCCTGTGCTGGGCCAAGCTCATGATAAAGCATTTAAAATGAATGCATCATATCAGGGTTACACTCACATTTAGGCAATAACATTTGAATCGGTGAATTCAATAAGGGCCCAACTCCATGTCGAAAATGTGAAGAGTTGGGCCCTTATTGAATTCACCAATTCATTTGAGCTGTTTCTAGCAAAACTAAACAGTTGTCCCAAAATGACATGGCCACTGCGGCATGGAAATCTTTCCAGTTTGGCAGGCCACAGATATAAACATCACTTGGAAGACCCAATGGAGAAAAATCTATGACTCAAAAGGCCACAACATGGACCAAGCCTCTGGTGTTGAGCTTTTAATGCCAATTAAGGGAAAACTGGCCACTGAGGACTTGTTCATGCTGAAAGAACGGATTGCGCGAAATCAATTGTTTCATTTTTCCTGTAAATCACACAATACAAAGATATTTTTTCAAACCAAAGCCATTTCTTGAACCACAATAAACACTGATCAAGCCTCTAGGAGGAAGTTGCAACTGAAAAGTGATTTTGCACAAGGCAAACACAGCAGAGCGCTTCTGGGCAGAAATTGTACTGGAATAATATCACAAAGTAAGTCCATGCCTTCAAGTGACAGCTCTGTCAAAAGAAATGCACAAGTGTTAATGACTCTGACCACACTTAGCTAGGGGTCATCAGTGGTTCAGCAATGAAAGAGCAGCTTCAGGGAAGTGCGCACTTAAGGAGTGGTCAGAACACTGGATCTGCAAGTTATCAGAATGAAATGCAGTTGGGCCAATGTCCAGTCAGATTTCGCCTCAAAAATCAAAATTTATTGGCATGTTTCTGGAAATAAAAACATCTAGGCAGATTTCTAACACAGTTGAGGAATTCCAAAGTTTGTTGATACTTTCAGTACCTGACCCTCTCTAAACTCCACGAGTCTTCTTCCCTCCAAAGAACACAGACATGAATGGAGATAATAACTCATGTGTTTAAGTCTGAGATTCTGCTTATTTCATTCAGAACACTAGTTGAGTAATATCCAAAAAGAGCAGTACTTGAAGTCTGCGGCTGAAAGGCTGCGTCGAGGAAAAGGTTTTAAAAAGCTTTGTCTATCGTGGTTATGAAAACGGAACTATCGCCCATGACTGAAACGCTTGAGAGCCTCGGCAAATGAGAACACGAGCTGAGCCGCGGTGTGAACGTTTCCATGGCAACACATCTGTCCACTGCCGTTTGTGCACAGCGGGATGCGTTCCTTTCCCAGCTGAATGCTGACATCTCACTTTTCATCCTTGACCTCCGCTCATCACTCATGCGACACTCCCATCCTCTGCCGTCGACACCAAAACAAGTCTCTGACCGCCTCCGCTCCCCATATCATTAAAAATACCAACCTGCTGAACAGCACACAATTCAATTACAGCCAGGCTGAGCATCAAACCAGGACAAAGGACGCAGAGTACAGGTATGAAGCGTCAGGGACCATCCAATCGAGAGCCACGTCCACTTGCCAGAAATTTTGTTTCATATCAAAAGGAGACAAAAGTAAATAACTGATATGACCACTGCAGTTAATAGAGCACCAATTTAAACATTAGGTCACATTATCATCCAGTCGAAGGTAAAGCTTGTGGTGACAAAACCAAAGACCATATTTCTGTAGAGCCACTCTAGCGATGAATGACTGTCAACTAGGTGTGGCGCCAAGTGAGATTTTTAACCCTTAAAAGGCAAAAGATCAAAATCGTGATAATACAGTTCTTAGCAGAGAATTTAACATTCCAATGCAGGAAGTGCTTCAAATAATGAACAAAGAAAAAAAAAATTTCATAACACATATTCCCATAAGGATTAAAAGTGTTTCCTGAGACAAAGAAACCAGCTTGACTGAAAGCCAAAGCGAATGAAAATTGCACTGAATTTTTAACATGTCCTCCTCGCAGTTCCTCTGTAACCGTGAAGTACAATCCCTTTTAAGCTCATTCCCCACAGAAAAACAGAAGTTTCACCTCCCATCTGGCTGCCTCAATTCAGAAAACAACCAGTCTGCGTTGCCAAAAGGCAGGCATAGCTACCGAAGGACTTTTTTTCTCCTTAACAGCTAATCCTGGGGCTGATTCACTCAAAGTCTTTCCCGATGCTGAACAAATTTCAGACGCGATCGAGGGACTGTTGGTGCTCCTGGGTAATATTTAACACAGCGCCAGGATCTTGAACTGCTATTCACTGTTCAAATAAGAGCTGCGGCCTGAGACGAACAGTCAACCAATCAAATGGACTGAGGTGACTTCTCTGTCATTCAAGGGTAATGCACACGGAAATTATACTGACCTGGACAGCAGCAGAGTCAAAGTATAAATAATTCTGGGTTGCTGGGTTGAAAGGTTCTGAGGTTAACAGGAGCGGATTACTGCTAATGGAAACCAATATATCTCTGGGTGACAGATTACTGGCAATAACAAAAACTATGGTTTGCATTAATAACAGACGAAATCTTGAAATCTTAATCTTTTAGGGTAATAACTTGGTGTCAAAATGTGTAAATACGACTGAAGAGACCAACCAGCAAAAAATAATTTCCAAGGCCTATTTGAGTACTATACCTCCGATAAAAAGTTTAAACAGTAATGGATCACCAGAGCATTATCATGCTAACTGCTAAGATACATTGCCCAACAGCACTCCGGAAAGCTAAGGTTTTGAGAGGTACATGTAGCAGAGCGAATTGGCGTTTTTTTCTGGCAGAAAAAAATAGAAACAAAATTAACTTATTGTTTAAATGCTTCAACAAGATGGCTAGCTTCTTGGTGGCTTCAGCCTCTGCCAAAATATCCAGTCGACCAAAAGGGCTCTTGGGAATGTATGTGCGAACTCCTTCACAACTCAGGACGCAACCCTCTCGGCCGTCATCAAAGGCAGTTCCATGGCATGAGAATCAAAAGTGCCCAGCACGTAGGGGATCTTCTTTAACACAATGAACAAAATAAATGATTAGGCAGCACCTACTGCATAATGCGGTAATAATTATACAAGCAGGGAGAACAAAGCCTCTCCTCTCATTACAGAGGGAAGTACATGTTCTTTTTTTAACGACAGCACAATGGTGAAATAAGCAGTGTGGTCGCAGAAATGGGTATGTAACATTTTCTGATTGTCATGGCTGAGCTGTTTTATTTGCAATGCCTTCCACTAATATTGGCACGCTTGAGAAATCCCATCTTCAGATATGAAAAAAAATGTGATTGATCATTACTCTCCGCTCTTCTATTCAAACTTAAGGTTCAAGTGAACCATAAACTCAACTGGACTGCCACCCCGCCATGCCCATCACAGAGTGGGATACAGGGCTGAAACGAAATTTCTTATAGATATTTTCTGCAAAATTTCATCAAATATGATCAGTATTTGCAGCTGCAAGATGTTGTGAGACATTCAACTAGGTGTCAAGAAATTTCAAAGGTCACAAAACTGCCATTTTACCCTTACAGTCAAAATCCAGAATGGTCTAAAATGGACAATCTCTGTTTTTCAATATGACCACTTTCCCACGGTCATCCACCTCTATGGTTAAGGGCAGAGGAACACCGCAATGATGAGCAACAAAGTTTGAGCTTCACAAATGCAGTAATGGCGTAAAGAAAATGGCTATAAAGTAGAAATTTCCCATTTCCACTTTGGAGGAAATAATTACTAAATGCACAGTACACAGTTAAGTTAAAAATCCGCCTGGAAGAGGCCATCTGCCCATTTTGAATGCCCGCTCAGTGAGGATGAAAACTCAAGTGGTAAAGGAAACTCCAAGGATCACTGCGGAGAACTGCAGACTTTAATTTTGTCTTGGGGGTCAAAAACTCTTCAAAACTACAAACCCCAATTCCAATGAAGTTGGGACATTGTGTAAAACCTGAATTCAAAATGAGCAAATATTTCCAAAAAAACAATAAAGTTCATCAGTTTTAACATTAAATATCGTGTCTTTGTAGTGTACTCAATTGAATATAGGTCGAAAAGGATTTGCAAATCATTGTATTCTGTTTTTATTCACATTTTACACAACGTCCCAACTTCATTGGAATTGGGGTTTGAATGATCATTCACAATCTACACAACTTCAACATGCTTGGGAGACCATTCCATGCAGAGCCTCATCTCCACTTTGAAAGATGGTGTTCGATATTTGATGTTATCGGGCTGTTTTTCTTTCAAGCGCCCTTGGGAACTTGCTGGGATTCATGGTATTGTGGATTTCATCATGCATCAGCAGTTAAAAAAAAAGAAAACCTGCCTGCTATGGGCTGCAGCTGGGTCTTCCAACATGACCATGGTCCAAAGCTTGTATTGAAATCAACGCAAAAATGGTTCACCGACCACAGAATCAAGGTCGTGTCATGGCCATATCTCTCCCCCAACCTAAACCCAATAGAGGACCTGTGGCATGAGCGGAAGAGGAGAATCCCTGAATGTGGACCTGACAATGTGAAGGATCTGGAGAGATTCTGTATGGAGGGATGATCTCAGATCCCTAGCCATGTCTTCCCCAACCTCAGTACACGCACACAAAGACAAATAGCCATTATTTTGGCATGGGGAGGCTGCACAAAGCATTACATAAAGGGGATTCAAGGATTGTGGTACACAGTTTTTTCGAAAAATCCTTGCTAATTTTCTTTCAATCAATGTATTTCAATTCCAGGTAAAGGTTGTACTTTCATAAATATTTAAAACGTAATATCACGAGGATAAACAAAAATGGCACGCATTCATACCACTTTTGCTCATATTTACCGAGGGTGCCAATATTAGTGAAAGGCATTCTCCCAAGACATGACATTTAGCTGACTTAGGGGAAAAAAAAAAAAAAAAAATACTACGGCATAAGCCATGTGATACCCAGGACAAAGTGGACTAAGGGATCTAGTATTGAGGGGGCAGTGCATGTGGATGACTCAAGCTTTTGCAGATCATTGTTTTGTAGTACAGAATGAAGGCAAGGTCTCTCCTCTTGCATAGCCTGCAACAAAAAGGCAGAAAGTAATGGCATTCCATTAATAATTAACCGTTAGGCACCGCGCTTCGCACACTAACTGCATTGGGTTACATGAACATTCTGCAAGCAATCAAATGCAGGTAGTGTGAGGAACCAACTGACCCACAAGAGGAACTACAATGAGGAATTTTCATTTCCAGAAATGAATGACAAAACTGCCTGATCAAAAGGTTTTGTTGGAAACAAGAACTCTCTCACAACATTATTTGTTTGGTTCATCGAGCATACCTCAATACTTAAAAATAAGAATGATGTAAAAAGAGACTCTGTTTAAAGATCAACTTCCAGGTTAATTCCCCCCAGATTTGAAATTAACTTTTTCTGAATATGATGAATTGAAAAGTTCATGCAGGATTTAATACGCTTTACGAACTGTGAGGGCACAAATTCAGAGCCAAAGTGGCCTTTTTGAGCAAAGCTCCAAAAAACTCCCCCCCAGCCCCCAACATCGAGTCGCATTACATCTCAAAAGACAGCCAGTCACCTCGGCTCTGCCTCAGCTCAATGTGAAGTAGTAGGTAGCAGTGAGTCTGAGCTTTCGCGATAGTGAGTTGGCCTTTTTTTAGTAGTTTTATATTGCGTTTCATCATTTGCAATAATGGTTTATTTTTGCGTCTGTGCAGGCTGCACAAACTCCAGCTTATCAGGACACTGACAGGGATGTGATTTGGGTGAAGTGAAATTATCTGAAAATTTAGCCAGGAGCCCCCAACTGGGTCCAAGGCAGCGCCCTGGTGGGGGGACAAGGGGGGCAAAGCCCCCCAAAGCTCCTGGGTTTTAGTCATTTTTACTGCCATAAGTGTACTAAGAATTCAATATAATAATAAAAAACAGAATTATTATCCAATGTATATTCAAGCCAACAAACATGCAATCTTTGATTTCTAGGTCAACTCAAAATTAATCACAAGCTCCAAGCTTTTAAAGAATTTAATCTGCCACTATTGCACTCACATAAAAGTAAAATAACATTCATTAAGTATAGCCAATATATCAATAAAATCATTGACTTCTTAGTCAACTCCAAAATCATATCACAAAGTCACATGTTCATGGGATTTTATGAATTTAGACTTCCCTAAATGTACTGTGTAATAGCAAAAATGAACAAATAAGAAAATAATCACTGTAGATACACAGCACCAATAAATCTTTTTTTCTTTATCCAATCATCTATAGAAACCATCCATGAGTTCTGTGAGTATTTTCAGCTTCCAATTACTGACTAAAAACACAATCCTGATGGAACTCCTGGAAATATGTATTACATATTAACCTAATTAATAAGCCAAACGGCAACGGAAAACAGTGTCACTAACCAGCCACGTTCGGCTATATTCGGTGTCCAGTGACGCTCCATTTACACAAAAAAACATAAGTGAAACTAAGAGGAAGGGCTTCCGTCGAGGTCATGAAGCACCTTTAATTATACGACGCGATAGAGAAGTTGCGTGTCGTAGTGGTATCGTTCGCTAATATTGCTAAAGGTCATGGATTAGCTGGGCAGCAGATGAAATAACCATGATTTAGCCCAGCTGCGTTAGCACTGATAACCTGTGTGTATGCTGGCCACAGTAACCAATTAATTCAGCATTCACCGAAGTCAAAATGTAGGGTGATAATGTTTCATATCAAAATGTGCGAGAGTGAGGTAGGAAAATAAAGGTCCATCAGGTTTGTCGGTAAGGTTACGTAATGCAATGTTATGGTTTGACTGGCCATACTACCGTTAATGGGAGCTGGTGAAGGTGCGTCAAAAAAGCTAAAAGCGAGCACCGCTCTCTTTTCGAGGGGGATACTGATGAACACTGAGCCAACGCGCAACTTCCCAGCGGTGAACAGCATTTGTCTCGGACGAGGTACATAAAGGGATGCAGCAGTGTTCAGCCGTCGACCACTCACGCCGCTGAAACTTAGGCTACTAGACTGCTTCATCCTCACTCCACTAGCCTAGTGGGCTACACAAAATACAAGTATACTGACTATTAATTATTATTACTATACTATACTACAAGCTATCTGTCGTCTCGAATATCCCAATATCTCCGTCGTTTGTTTTCCGCAGTGTTGAAACTTTGCCGCTGCACCGCCCACACCCACACAGCATGACATTTGACGGAAGTGCCTTAGCTGGCTAATTTGAAAGTGGAAGTTCTGTGGAACGCATCGTGCATAAGGTCAATTCAGTTACGGAAGTACTAAAAGTCGGAATGCTGTAGATACAAAATCGGATTTTCATGACTGAAAAATCAGAGTTTTAATTTTTAAATTTTTGGAGATTAAAAAAGCGGAATTCCGCGAATTAGCGGAAAAATCACATCCCTGCACTGAGTACACAATTCTTCTACCAGGAAACGGTGACAGCTCGTCAGATGAAATTAAAGGAGGGTGGAAAAACCCCTTCCATCTAATAAGTAGTATTGACCTTTTCGAATCATTTTCCTACACTAACAGGTTTTCCAATGATTAGAATATTCCAATAGGCAGTTAAACGCATACCTTCCTTTATAAGCAATGCTGTGGAGATAATATGGTAAATTCCATTTTTTTTTAAAATATTCACTTTACAACAAAGATGAACTACTCTTGACATCCGCATGTGCTTTTAGCACACACTGAATACAACCCATCTATCATGCGCTTCATGATTGTTCAGATTACATAGAAAACAAAGATTAGCAACAAGTATCCAAAACTGACTGACATTAACTTTGATTGAAATGAATGTTGTGTCAAAACGCGGAGAACTTGCCACGTCTGATAGTGTTGTGTTTTTCGAATTCACGCAATGTTTATGCAAATAAATCTTGAAGTTGAAAGGTATGCCCTCCTCCTCCCCAATTTTCAGCTCACCAGCCGCCACTGACAGGAAAATGAGAGGTGCCATCTTTAGTGCCTGGGTACGTTTTGTGCAGGTGAAGGAACGCGATTTCACAGCTGCATCTGTTATGAAAAATGTGGTAGTTTGAGACGCTTATTTTAGACTGGAGGATCATCTCTTGGGTGTTATGATGGACTTCAACAGGGGATGTCAAAGACAGGCCAGGTGAGAGACTGACAGCTGGTGCAGTTCCTAGCACATATCGACAGAACACAGGTGGGGGCTAATGGTCGCAGCCCGTCAGAGTTTCAGTTCAACGAAAATACGAACTGTGCACCTTATGTTCCAACGTTTGCCAACCTCCACGTTAGCCCATATTATGATTTTAATAATAAGAAGCAACCTGTGATGCGTATTAATTGTTGCAAGGCCGTGTAGCCATCCTGTAATACCCACCATTTAATAGGGTGAAATGAACAATGTTAGCTAGTATTAGCAACCTATAGTTTTGTTATCACTGGATAAATGATCGCATGCTTGTGATGTAAACACAGCGTTATATATAGTTTACGCCATATGCTAGCAATCTATATGCAAAAGCCGGTTACTCGCCAAGACACCTGCCCAGTTCTGCACTGGTTCTCCTCACAGCACAACTTGGTTTCTCCCCTGTGACCATTATTCCTTCTAACCCTAGTCTGGTCAGGGACACTTGGACGTCTCAAAACCTCACAATTATGCAAATAAACATTTCAACCCTCTTCAATGTCAAAACTAATGTTCAAATCCATTAACTTCTTATTGATAAACTCGGCAGCTCTCCCTTGTGTTACATCACTTCAGATTTGGTTTTTCTACACGCGGAAGTAAAATTCTCCCACAAAACGACTCCAAAAGTCCCTGCAGTGTATATGTAAGTATATTTTTACGAACAATTAAGTTGCTACATCATTATCCCACATTGATTCACAGGGGTTTCCAACATGAAAGTTGCCTTTAAATGTCATACTTGCACTAGATAAAATATGCAGTGCTTGAAAAAGTCCCTTTGAAAATAAATGTTGCCTTATTAAAAAAAAAAAAAAAAAAAAAACAAACGAAAATTACAATGACCCAATTTGAATAAATATGTAAACTGGCTTAGCTAGTGTGCAGCCATAGGGCATTTTAACCACGTTGACAAATAAAACAAATAACGTAGTTTTATCCTAAATAAATAACAGTCTCTCAGATCCCCTTTAAACCAATAACGCAATAAGGACCCATCCAAAACCACAGGAGAAGCAGCCTAGGAATTTAGCAATTTTGGTTTACGAGGAATCAGAAATTTTGCGAACCAATTAGAAATATTTATTTTGAAGGCAAACTTACTGATGAAAGAGAATAAGTATAGAATTTTGAGATGCATGTCTGTGCAATAAAGCTCTTTTTAAGCGAATGCACCTTGTTTGGCTCCAAGTCACAAATAGCATATACTTCACTAAGGCAGCACATAAGGTAGTTTAAATGACTAAGCCATTTGTGAGGAAGAACTGTCTCAAGTGCTTCAAAGGGAAAACATGGCTTTGATAGAAAGGGGCAGTAGTAGCAGGGGGAGCACTTGAACGGCAAAAAGGGGATCAATTTTGATGAGAATGCAAAAGTGTGAAGTTCATTGGGACCAATAATTTTCAAAAGAACCTTATCAGTATTTATATTAGGCTAATATTAGTTTCCAGGGCACTGTACTGACAAAGGGCACCTGGTAGAGAGCATATCTCTGCCTGAACCATCTCTTTTGACCTTTTTTGAGGTGCTTACCTTAAACATGGACTGTGACCTGTGAAAATCTAATCACATCTTACTGTTGTCATACATAAAGTTCCCACAAAGTTTTATCCACGACAGTCAAGAACTTTCTTCCGTCTTCACAATGAGGGGAAAAAATGCAAACATTAAAATCTTTTAATTATCTGAGCATTGTATTAAAAATAAATGCTTATTTGGGAAGGGACAGAAATACTAAGGCAAATTCGTCCTCACATCATCAGTCTTACCAGCCCTGAGACACAATCCCAAAACAGTGGGAAGGCAAAGCTAATTAGCGAGGCTGAGACACTGATGCATGTAGTCAGCCAACCAAGTCGAGGCTCAAGGATGTTTTTCACTTATTAACAAATATAATTTTAGATTGGCTCGGTTTAAGAGAGTCGTGTGGTCAATGAGGCTGCCAAGTCCCACTGCAGGGTCAGATCCCACTCCTTACGGGCTGCTTAGACGTGATCCCTTCTCCAATGGTCATATACTCTGCTTTCTTCCCATCTGAACAAATCAGGAGACAGACCATCGATCGCCTTTAAAAGAGAATGCATCAGGTCTTTTCATGACAAAATGTACTCATCAAGACCACAACTGCAAAATACCCAAAATTCATGTGATAAGTTCTCAGGGCACAAAATGTGCAATATTTGTGGCTGTTTGGATACAGGCCTCAAAAAGAATCCTTTGACTGTTATGTATGGAGACAGAAAAATCTGCTTGGTTTTAGCAGAATATTGCCAAATAAGGCTGTCAATGAGCACACACATGGTTGCTGGCTAGGGCAAACTGAGTGGACAGACATAGTACATTTTTGTGTCTGTGCGGGCTACTCAAATTCAAGAATCATTGAGCATAGGAAGCAATACACTTCCTGCTAAAAATGTGGCTATATTTAGGCCTTGGGTCAGAATTGTTCAAGTCAAAACTAGGCATTTTAACAGCGCCTCATTAGTCATTCTCGTTTGCTTGGGGAATACAATTCAAAGACGACTATTAAATCTAGAGAAAAAGTAATGGAGTACAAAATGGGCTGTTGGCATAGGTTTCATGGGGATCCACAACTTTTGTTCATCTCCAAGTGACTGTTAAATATCACTAATCAGAGAGACGCAGAATAACTTTTATAACGATCTGCCATGGTAAGTCAAATGTGAACTAAAATTATTCCTGCTACCCAGCTATACTGTACGTCCACAACTACAATGGCATTAACTCGCTAGCAATGTACCTAAAGCAAGCGTAGTCTGCTGAGGTAGTCAACCACCGACAGTACATAATTCCTTTACAAGTGTAGTTTTTATTTGACATGACGCGTACATTCAGGCACCCATTTCACCTCAACTGCATCAGATCTTCACCTGAATTTTTATAGAAAGCGTCACTTCAGTCTTTTGGCTGCATGGACTTCAGCGAACACAAGGAGGGAACAAACTCGGTAGCTGATGCTAATTATCAAAAAAAAAAAAAAAATCTGGCCGGCCATCTGGCAGGATGTCCTCAGAGCACAGCTTCAGTGACAGGTTTTGTGTCCGTTCCCTACTTTCTGTTCAAAATTTCACACCACATTACATTCACACACTTTTAAGCACCAGTATACAACTAATACCATCAAGAAAAGGCGGATTAGCTGCTTATAAACAGATGCTGTCAAAATGGCCCATTTTTACATTTTCAGGACCGAATGGAATGATTGATTCATTCACACCACCATGTTTGCAAAAGATTCAGGAACCACCCCTCATAACCTACACTCAGCCCACAATACAGTAGGACACTGCTGTAAAATGGTTTTGCTTATTCATTCCTAGACATTATTCCGTTACATTAATGAACCAGAAGGGGAAGGCAATTTAGAAAGGGTGCATTGAAAGGGCATAACACAAGCAATCCTCATTTAACTGCGATGTTAATGCTTGATCAGGTTTCTTTAAAACGCCACAACTCAAAATCTTACAGATTAGGGCCAAAGATTTTAATTAATACAGAGTATGCTTCTTTGGATTTTCATCACAAAAAATTTTCAGACTTCTCGTGATGTTTTTTTGGAATTTTATTGTCTTAAACTGCTTTCACACCGGACGCAAAACAAATTTTTTGCACGACAGATTACATTCAAAGTCAATGCAAAGACGAGAATACGCAAAACGCGTGTATTCGCGTCTTTGCATTGACTTTGAATGTAATCTTTCGTGCGAAAAATTTGTTTCGCGTCCGATGTGAAAGCAGCTTCAAGGATAAATTTAACAGTTTCTTGAATTTCCCATACGCATTTGCAAACTAGTATGACGAAGTGGATGCAAACACGTCTCCTACACAAAACTGTATTCCGCAAAAGCCACAGCGGCTGCCCAAGAGCGCTGCTGCTGAATGATGAATGCCACTAATTAAATTTCACATTGCACACCATGACGATCACAATGAACACAAACTACCGGCCCTTTTCTTTTTGCATCCTCTGCATGCCATACATTCACTCCGCATGCCACACACGCACTTCTCAAAAAACAAAGTGAAAATGGACTAGAAATGGTCTGCTTTGCGCGCTGCCAGCACATCATATTCTCTTGCCCCGCTCTCCTATTCTCATCGAGTTTCAGAGCCTCTCATCTGCTCCCACAGGATGATGAAATTTAAAAATCTACTCATCTGCTGTATTTATTATAAATGGTATTATTGCAGCTTCTGGACAGTCAACAGAATATATTAGGAAATACTGACCGCACTGGTTACCATACTGGCCTTTCTCCTCTCCAGTCACTTCCATTTCCACTGAAAACACACAGTTTTCTGTCCCAGACAATGCAGTCTTGTGTTTAGAGCCACAATAATTGAGATCTGGTTTTGACTCACCCGGCCATGAGAACCATGTAGATTCAACCATTAAATTAGCAGCGCGTGCTGAAAAAAATTATTGGGGGAAACACTGTGCCAACTAAAAATTTATCCTTTAACCTTTGAGTCATGAAGCCAAAAACTAAGAATTCTGATGCAAAAATGCATTGTAAATAAACTTCTCTTCAGAGAGTTAAAAAAAAAAAAAAAATTAAATAAATTTCATCTGAAGAAAAAAAGCGTTCAAGGGAAATTAATCAAACAACAAAAATTAGCGCAGTGTTCTTTCCATGGTGCTGAATGTAATGAAACAATGCTGCACAATAATGTTGCAAAACAGTTATTTAAATTCAGTTCCATAATGCAAGCAAGAGGCTGGTGTCTGGTGGTGCAGAACAGATGGGCTGCATTACAACTCAAGCTATATGCTCAGCTGGACTCCTCCACTACACTTCAGAAATGGCACATTTTTATGCAACAGCGTCAAACCTGCACATTCATCCACAGAAAATTTCGACGAGATACAATTTGTATATTTCGTTCTCCCTGGCACAGGTCCATCCTTTTACATAACAGAATAAATATATTCAACTTTCTGACCAACAATGAGCATTTATTTTTGGTAGCTCCGATACAATTAACATTTTAGGAATTCAGCTGAGGCTCTTGTGCATTGTAACTTCAAATTAATACTGGATAAAAAGACCTAGATTTGTATATGACCAAATAGCAATTAAAGACTGTGGTAGGGCCATGATATCCCAGAAACAGGTAATCCACTGTCACTAAAATTAGAGGAAAGCCATGGTCTCACATTCACAGTGAGTGCAGCAGTATACAGGCCTTTCTTATGGCATCACTATGAAGTGGCTGGCAAAAAAAAATACTTGAGATCCTCTTGGATTCTGAGGGTGGTTTGTGCAGCTTACAAAGTCCTGTTCACCAATACTGAATCTTGTGACGGGACAAAACCTTGTCCCAACTGCCACTGAACACTAAGCACCAGGTAAGCTCGGAAAGAAACAAATACGCTACTGTGGCTCTGATTTCTAAATTTAAAAAAATGAAGGTTTTTCCAATCCTGCTCACATTGACCGATTCAATCTGTCACACGCAACTAGACATTGAGGCTCCTTGCTCTCAGTAAAGTACACAGCCCTGACAGGAAAGCTTACAGGCGTTGTTAGTGTATACAAACCACGCAGTATATAAACATCACTGCAGCTTGAAGAGCTTGTTAATCCATCATGTAAAATGTGACTTTGCCAAAAACAATTTTGAATTATTTGGGAAAAAGGGCATTGGATACTTGTCAATGCCATTTCAGAGCGTGAACACAATCCACTCCCAGAGCAAAACATGAAGACGCATTCTTACGTTGGCGCCAGAACTAACCTGGCACACAGGTATTGATGTCACAGGCCTCGTGAAACTTCCATTCATGGTAAAGCAAATAGCTTGTCCGAGTATAAAGTCTGCACTCTGTGACTTAACCATTAACGATGAAAGTTACATCAAAAATGACAAATGGGCCAGGTCACGCGGTAACGGAGTAACAAAATTGGTGTATTTTGTATCATAGCTCCAGAACTAAGCAAGATAGAGTTACAATTTAAATGGCTTTGTGTAGGTCTTCCCTAGTACTTCAAATACCAAAATAGCTACTTTTGTTCATTTGACTTATTTTGGGTGAAAACGGCAAAAATCTGGTCAGTAACGGAGTGACAAATTTGTAACTCTGTTACCGACCAGTTTTTAGCCGTTTTCACCCAGAATAAATCAAATGAACGAAGTTAACAATTTTGTTGTTTGAAGTCCTCAGGAAGACCTACACAAAGCCATTTAAATTGTAACTCTATCTTACCTACTTTTGGAGCTATGATACAAAATACACCAATCTTGTAACTCTGTTACCGCGTGACCTGACCCAAATACTGCAAAGAAACAGTAACACACAGCACGAGACTTCTATATACATCCAAAAAAGGACTGCTGTAATATGTATTTTGCAGTAAAAAAAAAAAAAAAAAAAAAAAAAAAAAACTTGAGCAGCAAAACTCAGCAATGACAAATCAATTTTGAACCGTGAATGGCTTCAACTGGTTCAAGCGCACAAACACAATGAGGATGTGACAGGAGCTTACATTCTAGGTTATGGACAGGTTTTAGAGTCTATGTGGATTTAAATTTAAGCTGAGTCATACAAGACTGCATACCCAGAGATGTCTTGTCAGGTACCTCCAGTTCTAATTCAAAGACATCCCACAAGGGAGAAAGGATCCATCGAGCCCAGGAGTAGCCAAGCCTGGCCCGGGAGAGCTAGTGCTTGCTTGTTTTTGTCTGTACCGTGAAATTAATTGGATAAGTCTGTCATGACTGACATCACAAATTTGAGGGTTATGTGAGAAAGAAAATTGTAGAGCTGTTAATCCCATGAATTATTTAGCTTGCTGCTTGGACCTTGCTTGACATGGAAATATTATCAATTCATCATTAGCTCCATGTTTCTTTTGTGTTGAGGTGGAGGTTCAAGCATGACTGCAGTTAAGAACAAGTGTTGCCACTAAACGTGGCCATGTCTCCCGCCAGGTCACGGAAATCGACTGGGGTCGGCATATCACACAAATACACATTGAAGCCAAAGATGAATGAAATTGGTCAAACCGTTCTTGAGATATCGCGTTCACAAAAAACGGGATGTGACGGACGGACGGACGGAGTTGAATACTACCGCTACCGCGGCGGCGGGGGACAAAAATGGACATGGAAAAATATGGACAACTTTGATTCAAGACTGTCTTCAAACTGGAAACTGAAAGTTGTTGCCTACACCATTACAAGACCCACATCCCACTGAAATACACAGAAGAGAAACCAAGAAAAATGCTTAATCTTCATCAATAATGCATGTGAATACAGTGTGACTGAGGTTACAGACTTCAGCCCCTGCCCTGTCAGCACAAATAGCTGAACTGGGGATTTTTTTCTTCTGTGAATGAGTTACTCATAACTAGTAAGAGAACTGTGAAAGAAACATCTAACTCATGAAGGAAAGCTTAGCAGTGAAATAAATGTAAGTTTTTTGTGACTCACATTACACATGTGCTAATGCTATCTTTAGAACCATGTGCTGAGAAATGTAATAGGGTTATTTTCTTGTTGAAAGTGATGCAAATTATTCTATTACTTGTAAATGAAGTAAAAAATGTCACACTGAAGGCCAGTCTATGTGTCACCATAGAGCTGTTGAATACAGGAAAATATTCCAGTATCTGAGGACAGTCAAGTTGACAGCTACATTATAAATATGAGAAGTCTCAGAGACTAAATCTATCATTTCCAGTAGCTTTCAGGTCTGATAATATTACTGCACTAGTTAAATCTTCTCAACAGTATTTTTTTTTTT
Organism: Gymnothorax javanicus; assembly: GCA_029692085.1. Taxonomy (NCBI): domain Eukaryota; kingdom Metazoa; phylum Chordata; class Actinopteri; order Anguilliformes; family Muraenidae; genus Gymnothorax; species Gymnothorax javanicus. Next base: position 160,564,267 of record CM056194.1, on the reverse strand, counting down.
TGGGTCCATGTTCACATATCCACAGATTTGGCCAATTGATGAATTAAACAGCTGCTTCCATAGTTAACACACCTCAACCGATTTTCTTGAAGATCTGAGAACAAAAATCTAGCACACCCTGTGGCTTTCCAGGACCAGGGTTGAAGACCCCTGATTTAGACCCTGGGTGGCATTGGGTGCCCTCTATCCTTCCCTCTCCACTAGACCACACGAGAAAACATCAAATGGGACAGATGCTGGGAGATTTTTAAGGTACCTTGGGGCAATTTTCAGAAGAATTGGAGGTCCTTATCATGATCTCAACGGATATCAATGACAAATGAACCAAGAGGAAAAATATGATGAATGACGTATCCAACTGGGATGGCTGCAAAGGATTAAGATTCATTATCTATCAGTACTTTCGCCAAGTGCCTCCTTTCTTTAATGAAATAGACTATTCGAACACTCCTTGTCATGGCAACCCGCAAAACGATTTCCAGTTCATGACCGATATCAAGAAAGGTCCCAGGAGAATTTTGGACTCACCTATGTGACCAACACTACCAAGTCGAAACAGTCCTTCCCACCACCATTCAAGTCTCACTTGCATACTATAACCACTTTAGGGGGCCATTCTAATTCAGATTTTCGGCCATTTACCCAAAATACCTGGCACTGATATTGTATAAGAAAGTACTCAGATGCTGGAAAAAGCACAGCAAAGTCATTCTATTAATGACTGTTAAGCCCTGGTCTTCAAATCAAGGTCCGAGAACTGCTGGTTTTCCACCCTCCCTTTACCTGGGAGCCAGGTGTAAAGACCGTCTGGCTGATCAGAGGCTCTAAGTGTTCACTTACTTACTTGGGATAAAGGAAAATCTGGGCTGGATTTGGATTCAAGGTTCAGATTTGAGGATCCTTGGTATTATAGAGGTTCAGTAACTAAGCAAAGCTAGCAAGGCACCGAAGCAGCCAGCTGTCCGCACGTTGAACGTGGGTAACTCGCAGGCTGGCTGAGTGAAAACCCCGGCAACAACAAACGTTAAGTACAAATGATCATAATCAATTAGCGTTTTAGTTCCGTATGTTAGCTATATAATTCAGTCAATCATTTTAGCAAGCTATACTAATAACAGACAGACACAACACATGCTATAACTAACAAATCAATGTAAAACTAATTCAACTGCATGCAGCACAATTACAACGATGAGAGGATAGCAAACTAGTTATGCGTATTCGGAGGTCCACTTAAGATGTCGCCTTGACGTACAAGGTAACGTTAAACTACGTGCCAGCTAGATGACACAGTTCAATAACGCTGAAACGTAAATAAATAGCAAACAATTAGCTAAGTAGTACTGAACAATTAATTATCCCAAACATCCGCTCAAGATCATGACTGCAACATTTCATGAAAATCGCCGACTTTCTCGATAAACAGAATGACAGCACTTGTTAATATTTGACCCCCACTAGCATGAATAGCTATCAGACTTTGCAATACAACCGGAATGCGCCATGAAGCTTGTGCAGCGTCTGATTTCGAGTAGCTAATGCCCTGACAGTCCAGAGCGAGTGACTGCAGGTAACAAGCTCGTTAGCTAGCAAGCTGACGTTAGCCATTTCTGACACCACAGAGGCCTGATGGTCAGAAGCCATTTCTTGTTCACTAGCCAGCGACTTAGCTCATGATCTATTGTTTCATTTATCTACCTTGCTAGCTGGCTAAAGTGAAAAACAACTTCCATTGACTAACTGTAACGTTACACATGTCTTTGTTTGAATGGATGAGTTACGTCGCCATCACAGGCTCGTCACACAAGTTATTTTCGTGAGGAAAGAACCAGGTGACAAGTTAACTAGGCATCGGACAGTTAGCTACATGTCGGATGGGACTCCGTGGCTTGTTTGCAGTTCCATGCCTGTATTAGACAAGCAATCCATCAAGTAACGCCACCCATTTCAATTTGTGGCGTTAGCTACTAATTTACCACTCAACGCTGCTGCTATCTATGTTTACTTCTTTCATTACGTTACCTGGAAAGGGTTACTGAAGTCCGGGTCTGCAAACGGGTTGCTGTCGAAATCTGACATTCTGCAGAAATTGTACTCCTTGGTGAAAGTTTCTGTCTTGCAGTATTATTGCTTATCTGTTTTCTTGCGGTAAGTATCGCTATGACAAAGTCGGGGATATCCCCACACAGCATCCGCAGTCACAGCGCTTGCCTTCGGATTCAGAAGCAAAATGGCAGAAACGGAAGTGATGTACAACTTCATGCATTTTACCACAAGCCAAACACTTGGCTACCTTCGTCTTTAACCCTCCCATGACATAAACGTGTTGCACCCGTGGAGTTGTTCAATGTACAGTGCCATTTAGTTGGTCTGAGTTACATTTTAGTTTCCAAATGTTGAACAGGCCAAGTGATATATTTGTTTCAGATGGACTCATTTTAAGCATTTTGATGCAACTTAAAACTGATGGACCACAGTGATCAGGGAAAAAAAAAAAAAATGTGTATTTAAAACGTTTTCCAGTTGCATTGCTGGAGTAAATTTGAAAGTGCTTCGACCTGAGCTCTGCAAGGTGACGTGTGTTATGTCAGAAGGTCATGTCACAGGGTCTTTGAACACTGCAGGGGAATCTCCATGCTGGCTGACATTTTATTGGGCTGTCACAGGGATCATAAAATTATTCCACCATCAAATTCCTCAAGATCCGAGAACTTCTTGTTTTCCACCCACCTTTACTAGGGAGTCAGGTGTAAAGACAGCCTAGCCGACAAGAAAAACCAAATGTTGGGTAATTACCAAGGATAAAAGAAAACCAGGGCTGAATTTAGATTCGAGGTCAAAATTTGGGGACCTTTGTTGTAGTGAAGCTGTTCTCAAACTCGGGTCTGGGGGACCTCTGTGTATTCTGGTTTTTGTTCCGACCACAACTGCCATCCCAGAATTTTAACAAGAACATTTTTCTTTATTTAATGCTATTGGCGCTTAGAATAGAAACACACTGTATTTGCCCTGTTAATCCACTTAAAGCAAAATCTACTCAGTTAAATTTTATTTGTATAGCGTTTTTTTCAGATGGACTGTCACAAAGATGGTTTACGGAGCAAAAAGGGCAGTGCCCAGGCTTATCCCCAAAATGGCAGATGAGGCAAAAAAAAAAAAAAAAAAAAACTCCCTGTAGGGACAAAAATCCTCAAACGGTGGTGAGAAAAAACTTGCCAGTGGGAATAAATCTTAGGAGGAACCCAGCTATAGTGGGGGAGTCCAGGAGCACATCCTCTGCTGGAAGCAAATTAACTAAGTTCAATTAAAGTTTACAAAAAAATAAAAGTCTTTAAAAACATCCAAGCAATGGCATCTGTAGCTCAAGAAAGTTGCGAGGCAAGGATGGGGTAGAACTGGATCAGGACTGGATCAGAACAGCACCAGCCAGCGACCACATGGTGGGCTTGGGCGGTCTATGGACTCAGTGTTCTCGAGGGTAAAGGACCCCCCCCCCAAAAAAAACCCACAAAAAAAGGGAGTTAGGCACAAGGAGAATACACTACTTACTTAATAAAATGCTGTCCTGTGTCAGGTTCCAAGTTGCACTCAAGAATTACAACTCTGGAGCAACTCGTCTACAAACAGTCAACAATTCTCCACCCTCTTATTGAAGCACAGAAGCTCTGCACTTACACCAGACTGATGTGCCTTGAGTTTTCTTTTGCAGAAAAGCCAGCTCTGTGAACTTACCATGAGCTACCAATACTAATACCAAGTGGACTTCCGTGGTGCATAAGCCTGTAACTAGCCCCACTGGCACCTTTAATGCATGCTCAGTGCCATCGGTTCCACATGGATTTACATAACATCGGCTACCGATACCATGCAAACCTACCCAGAGATTAGGCTGTAGTCAGTGTCACCAGAACCAAGTAAATATACATGACTAATGATACATTAATTTAATATAGGCTTGACTAAAGAGGTATGTTTTCAGCGCACTCTTGATGACAGAAAGTGAGTCTGAAGCCTGAATTTGTCAAGGCAGATTGTCCCATGAAACTGGAAAAAAAAAACTACCTTTGTAATGCCACACAGTACATAATTACCAAGTTCATATCAAGCTCAAAACACTCAGGCCTACATAAAAAGAGGTAACAAATAATAGACTGGATTATTGTTCTCGTAAGTTGACTTTTGAATACATGTCAATTTAATTTGTAATCTTTTCCTTGAAATGCTACACCATGCAGGATTGCCTCGGTATTATTTGCTTTGTCTTGTGATTGGTTTATTGGCCAGGTGTACACACTTTCACCAGCTGGCAGGCTACAAATTCACTTTGTTTTTTTTAATTTAATCATTACAGTAAAACATGATTTATCCTTTTTATGCAATTTTATGCACATTTGAATGTATGCATTGTTTGCAGTGTGACCAAAAAGCACAGCATGGTCATATAAATTATATTCTTCATAGCATACTTTGCTATTTCTGAGTTTTAGTAATCCCATAAAAAGTGAGGCTAGTCCTAATTCAGAGAAATTAAGCGCTGGTTTAAATCTGAAGATTTTCACTGCAACTGGGGTAAAAGGCATCATATGCAGGAATCCCTAAGCATTAAGTCTGAGAAGCACAACTGTGAGTCCCTCAGTGTTGTGATGAAATGTAAGAAAGTGAAACCTATCACGTCAAATAAAAACTTACTAAATATTAAGTTATTTTGATTGGCATGGTCAGTTTTATGTTCTGAAAAATACTCCAAAAATGGAAAACCAAACATTATTGGAGCCAAGCTCTGAATCAGTTCCATCACATCTAGGATCAACATTAATATGAACTGTAAATTCCAAATTAATACGGTTTCAAATAATAACTAATAATATAATTAATAACTATAATATAATAATATAACTAATAAAATAATTGATTTTTTTTCATGCTGCTGTAAAACTCTAAGGAAGATTGCCTTTGAAAGCAAACTTGGCTCATGCTTCAACTGTACCGCATGATAATTACATCTTAACAGCCGTACCCAGTCTGCTATTTACTTTACTGCTGAACTGTCCAAAGAGCTGTGGGTGCAGCAGGAGCTGACAGCATGGCTTTCGCTAGGCTTGGGCATATTTGGCCAATGCTATGCTAGCACTTAAGTCACTGCACTTTGACTTCTGTGCCAAGAAAAGCATTAATTATGGCTAATATTCACTGTTGCAGCCATGGGCTGACTTGTATGCAGAAAGTTGAAGCTGGGAAGTCAACTGTTGGGCCCTTGAGCAAGGCCCCTTGAGCAATACCTGAGAAGCACCCAGGGGGCTTTTCCCCTGTTTTTCCCTGCTGCTCCCAACTAATGACTTCTCTATCTGGTATTTCTCCTCGGACATCATTGAGAAAGCGAAACACAGTCTCATCGGAGCTTCCCTGATAAAATAAAATCTAAAGATGTGTCATGAAATCCCTTAAAGGACTCTTGACATGATCTCACTTAATATTTTTTTACATACAAAATGCATATTCTCAAAAAGTAAATAGCACATGTTGCTGGTGATGTGGTGAACTATTGCATTTGATTTCTAAGGAGGACATACAGCCTTATAAAATAACCTATAATGTCATTTAGCTTTTCTGGCATGTTTGAGCCTGAAAGGCCCCAGTGCCTATTTGATTTTTGGCCTATGCTTGAGCCATTAAAAAATAGATAAATAAAATAAATTTTAAAAAATCTATGGTGTGATATTAACTGCCGTCAATGTTCTTTCTTGTCACCGTGCGGTGGGCTTAATAATGATAGTGTAATCTATCATGGCTCCTCCAACGGCCACATAGCTTGGTTTCTATGGGCTCCTTTTCTCTTTTGCAGCCGTTAGGTCACCGTTTTAAAGGATACCATCATCTGACAGCAACTCAAACAGAGGACTTACTTTTGATCGAAGCACGGTCATTTCAGCCCTCATCAGCATTGGGGCCCCTTCTGCTGAGAACTGCTCCTGCCAGTCCAACACTAAAGCCGGCGAGAGCTGTTGGTGGCTGACAAGTGGCATTTGTTGCAGGTACTGTCCTTTCAAGTTGTTAATTTCTTCAAAATGAATGAATCAGTTGGGAACCAGTTTCACTGTTGAGTATGCCAAGTAATTTTGAGAAGTGATGTGGGCACAACTTAATAATAATAATAATAATAATAATAATAATAATGCTTTCAGTGATTTCCTTGCAAGAATGCCGAAGAAACCCAGCTTCCTTCACATTTTTGATTGGACTGTAGCAACAGTTACCGTGGCAACGGGTAGTCAGGTGCTTCATTCATGGGTTTGCTCCTGTCATGTGACTTGACCTTTCCATCTCGGAGTTACTTCCGGTATTGCGCGGAAGGGAGGAAAAAGTTACACGTTTGATGAAAAGTTCTGTTTTGTTTCTGTTTTCGATCACAAATTTTAATCATTATAAACTCTATTTTGGATTACGAAAAGGGTGGAAGACAACATATTTTCTGTGCATTCGCACCGATAAATGTTGAATATGTCGGCGAACAGCTTGTCGTACAATGATCAGGGAGGAGTGGATTCTGCTGTTGAAGTTGGGCAGGAGACCACTCCAACCACTTCTACTAATGTTTCTGGCTCCGGTACGGGATTTGGCCTCTTCAGTTCTGATTTTAAAAAGTAAGTATATTTCCCTCATGATTCACCTAACCAACGAAGTTACTATGCACTGCATAGGTCATACTGAATTGGTAGAAAAGTATTAAAAAGTGACTTTGTTGGCAGTCATCTAAGGTGTATTTCTTTTTGCTAAAATTTAACCCAAAACCTATCGTCGTCGGTCGCTGCGTTGCGAGCAGTCCCTTGCAAAGCGAGAAGTGTTAAGATAATATGTAGTATTTGGTGTAATAATATTCATCATATATTACTATTAATCATATTTTACTATCAGACCACGAGTTGTCAATCCTGAGTCTGAGAGGCAGTGGAGATGGGGATGGGGGAAAAAGATGGGGAAGTGCTTATTTGACGCAAAAAAAATATCACTTAATTGCAAAACTATGTAGATCGAAACGTTCATATGCGGAAGTTATATAGTTTGTTCATTTTGCGAGCAAGGGGTATCGAGCTAATTGTCTGAGACATCAACAAAACCATTTAAATTCAAATCATATGACGCTGCTATTATATGTAATTCACAAACAGCCTGATTCAGTTTTTGGCCCGAGGGAGAAAAAAAAGGGCAAATACGAATTACTGATTAAAAAATGTGTGGTATTATTATGATACGCACACGTTTTGATGTACTTGCTTTTTTACATGCGCTATACTTTTAATATTTGTGCCAGTAGATGTCAGTAAATTTACACGCCATGGAAGAATTCCTTTATTGATCAAAAAGGCGTTATCTTTGCGTTTAATTTTAACCAAAAAGTATGACTGTTATTTTGCGAACTTTGGATTGGATTTGTCCTTAAGTGTACTTGCATATTCGAATACATTCTGAGAACGTAATTCAAAACATACGGTTGTGTGCCGTGATGATTATACACTGAGCAAAATGAAGATTAATCAGAACCAAGTGCTATTCAAGTATTGATTTCCTGTAATATTGGATCATATAGATGAAAATAAGTAAACAGATAACCATGTGTGTGCAGGGACTGGGAAAAGGGGTCACTTGGGATTTTTTTCCGTTCTGAGATTAACGGGGTATCTCAGTGATATCCCAGCAGTACTGTGCTGTCAATTTACAACACTTTGCTGTGCACAAATTCACCCAATTTTTTTCTCAAAATGAAAAACTTGGATCACTCTTTGATTTTGTTAGAAAATCTCAATTTTCATAAAATGACCCAAGTGACCCCTTTTCCTAGTCCTGCACACATACATTGTAAAAACAAAAATAAATAATGTCTTTATGAGAGAAAAAGTATGTTTCTAGTGGGGCCGCCCTTTGCATCGATAACAGCATTTAATCTTTAGTGCATAGTCGTCACGTAATTTTGTTTTTTGTTGCCAAACCATTCCATATGGTTTGAAGTTCATTCCAAAGAGATTCTTTTGATGTTACAACAGATTTGTTTTTTTATAAGATTGACATGAAGCAAATCCCAGATTGGCTCAATTGTATTAATCTCAATCTGGACTTTGAGCAGGCCAAATCATGATTTTTATGTCACTAGATGTTTCTTTCCAACTGAGATAATTCTTGCTCAACTTAGAAGTGAGTTCAGGGTCATTATCTTGTTGAAAATAAAATCCTCTGCCAATCAGTCTTTTTCCAGATGGCAGTAAGTGCCTTACAGGGATTCTGCGATACTTCTTTTGATCCATGATTCCATCAATTTTTATGAGATCACTGGCTCCTTTCGAGCAGACTGAACCCCAGACGATAATATTACCACCTCCATGTTTTACTGATGGGATTAAACTGTCATTTTTGAAATTTTCTCTCTACGGTGCACAAAAGTTCTGCGTTTGGATGAGAAAATTTCAATTTTGATTAATTGGTCCAAAGGACTTGTTCCCAATCCGTTGGTGTCAATTCCTTGAATTTCTTGTCAAACTCAAGCCTGATTTTGAAGAAGCTGTTTTTTGGCAGCAGCATGACCAATCAGACCATTTTCGTACAGGTGCCTGGAAATAGTAGATCTTGATACTTTCATCTCTACACCTCTGGTGCTATTAATATCGTCACAGAGTTGTGCTGTCAAATGCCGATTTGTTTTTACTCGTCATTTACAGATAACAAGCATCAGAGGCACTTAAGTTCCATTTTGCACCTCTGTTGCCATTAATTTTCCACAAAAAGGTTTCTTTGAAACTCGATGGTGTTTCTCACAGTGCCATGGCAGCATTTGACGTCATCAGAATTTTTTCTAAGCGACCAGCCAGCATCATGTAAGGCCACAATGTGGCTACGAACAATCTCCGAGAGCTCCCTCCATCATGACATCTTGTTTAACACTGTGACAATGCTCAAAGTACATATCACCTTACATACTGGAACAACTGACCATTGGAGGTAATTTTGCAGAATAATATTGCCTCAAATCAGTTTTAACAATTTTTTTGCATCAATAATTATGGAATGAGCCTTCAAACATGCATTTAGGCTAAGCAAGAGTCCCAAAAAAAAAAAAATATTGCGACACCTTTCATTATTTTTCAATACGTTTTCAGCAAAAAATTATGGAGAACTAATATATTAGCACCCCTTGTAGATAAAAGTGATGGTGTATAATCATCACTGCACCCTACTGTATATGCACTAACCATTACTCTCTTGTTTTTTATATGCCGTGAGTGTCCTCCCTGTTTTTTTTAAATAAATTTTTGTCATATTCAATGCATATTTTATTTCAGATCAAAAAACTTGGGATTTGATGTCGTGTGTGTGCATGACTGGAGATGTGTACTGGCAGGATGCTTTAGTTATGCGAAGACTGGATAGATGGAATGGAAAAATATTTGTCTTGTTTAAATACTCAGCAAAATTTGGATTCATTCTATAAATTTGATAAGGATGGCACTCGCTGCTCATCTGTGCTTCGAACTGGCATTGTCATTCCCTCAGGGGGGGAGCTGACATCCAGCTTGCCAGTAACCTATAGGCATTATACAGGCAGCTGTTTATTCTCATATACTGTTGTTTTTGGTGACAGCGTTTGATGACTGTGGTTTGGGATGGGGGTAGACAAGGGAAAGGAGTTGGGACTGGATCAGTATGAGAGAAAAACTATGTTATTTCACCTGCTATTATCAGTTCATAACGTATACTAATGCCCCTCATGCCACACGCTGTCATTGATTTCCAGTGCTGATATGGTCTAAAATCCCGATAGTGGCCTGACAGGATTGGTTGGTTGATATTCTATCAGCGGAGAGCTTATTTTCAGTTGTATTGAAATGATTTTCTTCAGGAGAGCTATCTTACCTGCAGTGTATGAATGCAAATGGGACAGAGAAGTGCAGGTGTATTTATTTGTCTATTATTTGTAGTGTTCAGACGATGTGTTGTGAAATTGGACCCTCTGGAAAAGTATTATAAAGCCATGTAGTATAGATCTTTTTTATTTTTGTTGGGAGTGCTGTTTTTTTTTTTTTTTTTTTTTTTAAGAGCAGCCTATTAGTTCCATGAGTGAATTCCTGCTTGCACTTAAAACAACAAATCCATTAAGGTCACTGAGTCCTCATTGAGCCTCGTGGTTTACTCAAAATATTAGCTTGGATGAAATCTTGATGACTTTCGATCTGTTTTGTGAGATGGCCTAGAGGAAAAAATGGTCACTTATTAAAGCGGTTATCACTTTCTTGAGCATTGAAGAAAATGGATGGTGTCTTGAGGAAATGGTGGGCTACATTTGGACCGAAATGTTCACATTATAGAGGCCCATCCACGTAATGAGTGTCCTCCGCAGTTTCTGGCTGAGCAACTCCCCAATATCCACGTCAGCCAACATATTGTGTTCTCGTCCTCATTCAATGGACCAGACAGGCCTCCCAGCTTGAGCTGTAATAGTTCACGTTCAGTCCTGCAGCCAGTCAGTATGCTGCTATCAAGCTGAACTGTGGTTGATTGTTAGCTGTGGAGTCCTGCGTATGGTTGGGGGATGCCCCACTTGGCCGGGTCTGAGTGTTTGGCCTCTTTCTGTTTCTGGCAGGGAGGCGAGCAGCTCAACCCTGAGGCTCTAGCGGCCTTTGCCTTAGGCCAATAGCGTTCCTCCACCCCTCCGTCTGTTTAACTGCAACCTGGTCTTGTGACCACTTGTGTAATTTTGCTTTTTACATTTTAACCTTCTAGTGCATCACAAAGTGTCATTAGAATGTTCCTGATTGGACACTCGAATGCTGATGGAATGGTATTAGTCATTACTGGCAAAAAGTAAAAGAGTTCGATAAAAGCTTAAGATTTTAGGCAAAAATCCCAATTATGTTGCTGCTCTTGAAATGGTTGAATAGTAGTCTACTTTGCATTTTTAACATGTTTAATGTATACATACTTCTTAAAATCATAAAATTATTGCCATAATTAATTTGGGTGTGATGTTCATTAAATTAATATCTGGAGTAAGTAAAATTGGAATGATTAGGCCTACTTTTTGGAAGTAAAATTCCTTGGCTCAGGGAGAGAGCATATTGGCAAAAAGTTAAGTCTTGACCATCGTTTAACTTGAATGCTTCTTTCTCATGTTTTTAGGGTTAGTCTAAGAATTAGGTTGCCCTTGAAGGGCGTAGTTGAATGGTTTACCCCGATTCCCTGTCTGTGTTGCCGTTAGTATTGGCATTGGCGTTAGCGTCACGTTTTCTTGTGCGGACGAGATCTCAGCAACAGTTTTGCACAATGGCTTCATACTTTCAGCATGTGTTTATACTATTGTCAAGTTATGTCTCCACCATGTTAGGTTCCCCTGGGTCAAAGGTCAAGGTTACTAGACATGAAAATGTGTTTTATTTTCTTGCAGACAAGATATCAGCAACCACTTGGCACAATGGCTTCATACTTTAGGAATGTGTTTATACTAATGTCTAGTTATGCATCCACCATGTTCGGTTCCCCTGGGTCAAAGGTCACGGGATGCACTCACTTCGAGCAACATCTTTTTTTTAAAATGACTTTCTTTAGTTGCTTATGTTTTAGGACAATTAGTGCAGTGAAGAATGAGATTTTGCTGTTAACATGAGTCTGTAATGGTTCTGAGCTGCTGCCTGAAGAATTCACAGAAAAGACAAGTCTCCTCTTGTACCACCCCGTGCAGCATAATCATCCTGTAATTAGAGCAGAGGGGATTAATTGGGTATTAATGAAGCCTGTTCGTCCATAACCGTGTACACACTGCTTTCTAATCACTCTGTAATTGTGAATGGGCAGCTGCTCAGACTTTATTGGGTGTCAGTCATTGTCCTGTGGGGATTATAGGGGCAGTTTGTACAAAGACTAAATTAAGCTGCATTTACACTTTTACGGTGCATTTGTCTATTCAGGTAGTTTCAGCTAATATTTGTAAATATTAGCTGCAGTGCACCTAAGACAATTGGATCTTGTGGATCTTTCATCCTGTTGTTAAGAAGTACGTAAAAAATGTGACCGCAATCTCTCTTTCAAAAACAATCATGTGGTTACTCGCAAGCTCCCGCAGAGCCTCAGCTAATATCTGCATGGTTTCATCGAACAAGCCTATGTCTACCAACATATGCCACACATGTAATAAACAGGCAGACAAGGAAGACTCTTGAGTGTCGCGTACATGACATGGTGAAAGACAGTCTTCCATAGATTCCTGCTAAAGGCTTTACTGCACAACGGCTTCATAATTGTGATATTAATGGGTGTAATTAATACCATTGAATTTACACCTCTTAATTTCCAAACACAGCATTTTAACTTATATTTAGAAAACTCAGCATGTTTCAGATAACCTATCTGAATGGACAGATACCACTCTGGATAAGCGAGAATACACCTTAATGCCACAGTTTTTGGTGAAATGTCTTGTTAACTTAAAGCCAAAGTGGGTTTGTCATGGTTTATAGCGGAGTCTCTCTTGTCCCTCGCTCTCACTCCTGGCCTCCTATACCAGTCACAGCATATCATTGTGCTCAAGGGGGGAGGAGGTAACTTAGTCCTCCGTCACCTGGCATAGCTAATGTCATTTAGGCCTGACTGCCTCACTCTCATCATGTGGTAAAAATGCACTCCATTCATTGTAAAGAAGGCACCTATTAAGGAGATGTGAGATCTGGCATGAAATGTCTGGAATTTATTGATGCTTCCAATGCCTCTGATAAACAGCCGGACGTAAGGCCTGTGTTTTTGATGCCTGTTTAATTAATGTGGTGACTGATTGGATTTCTTGGAAAACTCTGGGTTATTACATTCAAGGCATATCAGCATTTCCACTGGAAACCAAAAATCTGTCTGCTTAACAGAAGGTGGAGTGGAGAAAGCTAGAAATTAATTATGTATTTAATAGTGAGTGTGGTATTTTCACATATGGAAATTCATGTTGCTGTAGCTGCATTATAAGTTCCTCTCCTTCATGTTTTAAACGCGTACAGTGAGCTATTGTTTCCGTGTGCTATAAAATTCTCGAAACACTAGAGGGCAGCCTTTTACAGGAATTGAATATTATTTGCAGAATTCATTTTTATCTGGCTTTTCCTCGGATTAAAAATTGTCAGAGTGAATTGGCAGTGCAATCATGTTATGCATTTTTTTAATAATCAAAATTCAGTCCGTATTCTTAAGTGATTATTCTGTGCATGTTAAATTGTTGCGCTCGCTCAGCTTCATCATTGTTGCCGACTGTGTGAATGATGTGTGACAATAATAACAACATCTACTGGGGAGATTTATGTCGAGTGGAGGTCTATGGCTGAATGTGGAAAAGCAAACATTTTAAGCGTGCTCAATCATTTTACGCGGGCGATGTTTGAAGGAGGCCAGTGGAGGCGTGAGGCTGCACTGACACGGTGCCGGCTCGCCGTCTTTGAAGCGCGGAAGCAGGAAGGAGTGGAAATAGAGAGTTGACTGTATTTCTGTGACAACCGTGGCAAAGGCCTGCCAATCCTTTTGTCAGGCCTCAAGAGAGTAGGGGCCGCTGGTCAGAATGCTCCAGTGACGTGCCGAAGGCTCACCTTTCTCTGAGCCGTGGACAGCTCTTCACCATCTGATTCTCCTGAACCCGTGAGTTTGAGACCCTGGTCAACTTACCCTCACTATTCTGTGTCCCTAAGAACTGCACTGACTCATGAACCCTTAAACGCAAGGTTTCTGAGCTAGTTTGATAAGCACTTGGTAGCCTTCACTTTTTCAGTACGCTCTTATCAGGGCATTTTGTCCAACATATTTTGGCTGATGTAGCCATTTACTAGGCCACCTCTCAAGCACACGTTAGTGACTTTATGACTCTCTGTTGAACTAAACATCTGAAGATTCTCTTGGGCATTATTTTTATGCTGTATTTGTGTTTTTCAGGATTTGAGTCTTGCAGGTAGTGTTGGAGGGGGGCCTTGTGGGTGCAGTTATTGCTGCTATCGCAGCTGGTTGGAAAATGAAGTCAGACTGCAAAGTGTCCACTTCTTATTAAAGCTGGAATGTTTTTCCATGGTGGTGGAGTGAGGGGCAGGTTTTACAGAAGCTGATAAAAGACCTGTAGTGTTTACGGAGTGAGTGTTGGTGGAGATAAGGCTGGTCTCGGCTTTCGGCCCGCCCTGCCGAAGTTTTTCGGCTGAACTCTCCTGCTCTGTCCGTGTGGCCACGTCTCAGAGCCTGAATCCCTGCTGCTGCACGGGTCGGCTGGAGCCTTTCGTCTTCCTCTGGGCGGTTCGGGCGGGGGGTGCGGAGCTGGGTGCTGGGGCAGGAAGTGCGGGATGCAGGGCAGCTTTAGTGTACTGCGGGGAGACGCGGCGGGCGCTGTCAGGTTGGCCTTGCTATCGGCCGAGAACCTGCAGTTGGCCATCAAGCCCGAACCCGCTGTGGAGGAGCTGGCGCTAACTAGCAACAATGGCAGCCCAGAGAAGAAGCCGGGAGTTTGGTACGTGCCTATGTGGTAGTGGTGTGTTCCTGTTTGGAGTGGTTTTGTGGCGGACAGTAAGTGTAGGGTACAGTAGTGCTCTGTGTGTGCGTGTGTGTACGTGTGTGTATATGTGTGTGTGTGTGTGTGTGTGTGTGTGTGTGTGTGTGTGTTGAAATTTGGTTTGTGTCTCTGGCTCATTGTGTATGTACATTTAGTTTTTGTTAGTGTGCTTTGGTTTGTGTTTGAGTGCTTTGATATGCGCGCGCGTGTGTGTGTGTTTCTGCCAGTGACTGTGTGGCAGTAGTTTTTACACATTTGCTGTTATCTTTGCATATTTGTGGTGCATTAGTGTGGTACAGGGAGGCTAGGTAAAATATTCTCATAAGCTGCAGGAGTGCCAATTATACTGACAGGCAGCATTGAAAATGGGTTTAATTTTCACCTTATCCATCTAATTATAACCTGATGGACGTTATCGATAATGCATCTTATGCTCCAATAAAATATGATTTAAAGGGCATCTAAAGTTGATTCTCAGACAGGATGTTGAACGTCCAATGTTTACAAACAAATCACTTGCTTTTGTTGACATCTTGCATTGTCACATGACCAATTTCATTCATATGAAAATTCAATGTTCTCTGTACATGCGTAGATGATCCTTCTATTTCGGTTCCTTTGCGCAGGTGCGGCTCGCTGATTGGCCGATAAACAAAAACAATGGGAATAGACTTTAGATGCCCTTTAAAGTAGGCTATGCTATATTGCTAGTGAGCAACACACTTCCCATTAGTTCCCTCAAGAGACATAATTGCAATGTAGTGCAATTTTCATTTACAAAATATGTTCTAGTTATAAGCATTATATTTTGTGACTGACACTTATTCCATTTCATCATAAAACATAAGGTAGAGCAATACTTCTGCTTCTGAGTGTTCTCATATCTTTTGTTTATCCAGGTAAATGTTTCTCTTTCTCAAAGATTCCGTAGGAGAAATCCCTGATATAACAGTTGCAATTAGGGAGTGGTGGAGAGAAATGGTGGTAAAGCACCTTGATCAGTTTTGCGGTTACAACCAGGGTTGGGTTCAATTACTTTTTTCAATTAAAATTGATTGTAATAGTAATTACAATTACTTTCTGGACAGAATGTTCAATTACAATTACAATTACTTTTCGATGAAAAAATTCAATTAAAATTAAATTGCAATTTCGAAAGTAATTGATTACGTTATTGTAATTGTAATTGAGAGAAGTAATTAAACCCAACCCTGGTTACAATCATGGTGGGAATCCTCGCAGGATCCTTGAGGATACTGAGGGATCCTGCTGGAATCCTGCAAGGACAGGATCCTTTGAGAAACCTTCAAGGATCTGAAAAAACAAGGATCCTTGCTGGATCTTTAACAATAAATCAGGATCCTGGTAGGATCCTGCAAAAAAAAAAATTCTTGAAGGACCTTGAAGACAAAGATCCTTGTGGTCTCCCTGAAAATATCCTGAAGGATCCTCAACAGGATCCTTGAGGGTCTATAGCAAAACCCTTGGTGATCCTCAAGGATCCTGGCAATATCCTAAAGGGATTCTAACAGATCCTGAAAAATTCCTTGGGGATCTTTAAGGACCCTGGCAAGATTCTTCGGGATGCTTAAGGATCCTGGATAAATCCTTGGGGATCCTCGAGGATCTTTGCAAAATCTTTGGGGATCTTTAAGGATCCTAGCTAAATCCTGAAGGGTCTTTGAAAAATCCTTTGGGGTTCTGGATAAATTAAGCACGGATGTTGCCAGACCAAGTACAGTACCCCTCTAATTGATGTCTGCTTCGAATTATTGCCTGGCATGTTTCGAATGTGAACTCTTCATTACTTCTGCAGTTTGAGTGGAGGCTTTTTCGTCAGATCTTTAAATCTTGTCAGGATCCCCATGTCAGCAACCATACCACGACTCAGTCTGCTCCAGCTGCATTGCTGAAGCTAAGCAGGTGTCAGCTTGGTTGGTACTTAAAGGGGCAATAAGCGGAAATGCATCATTTCTAGATTGAAGGAATTAAAAAATCGCTATGTGAAGAACGGGAGGTGTAATTTCAACTGGAGTACAGCATGATGTCACACACCCGCTCTCTGTGTTGATCTCCAGCCCCTTGTTTACAAGCCGGTCCAGCTGCGTGTTCATGTACGTTCATGTGAATCGCCGCCTCCTCCCTCCTCTCGGAGCCCTTGGCCCTCCCTCCCTATAAAAGGCTACAGCCAGTGAGCAGTGGCAGTGTGCATTTTTTTAAACTCAAAATGGCGGAGAGCGGAACGAAACGTTCACCTGAAGACGAGCAGGATCCGAAATTACTTCTAAAGAAACAACGGTCGTTGGCGAAGAAGTTGTCGGATAAAGAAAGGGACAGAACCCGGTTTAACATTGGCCTTGCATTTCCAAGGTGGAGAGCACTGCGAGAGCTAAAGGGGCTACAATTTGACTTGGAGCTAGCTCTTCTTCTCTTGGACAGGTAAGTTACAACGTAAAGTCAAATGTCTGCTTTAATTAGTGTTACAGTAACCTTAGGCACATGTCGCTATGTCGATTCAATCAAATTTAATGTTACAATCGTAGCATGGGTTAATGTCCGGAGCTTGAGTTGTTAGCGGCTCGGTCCCAGCAATGGGTCAGGCGTTTCGGTTGTGTGTAGGTACTGAGTAATAACGCCGCGTGTAGGTACTGAGTAATAACGCCGCGGAAACTTAAACTGGCCTGTCATTCTGCCGAATAGTCTTACTAAACTAGTTAATCGTCTGATTGCTAATCAAGTAAAGGGGAGGATTCTGCCTCACCAAACTAACCTCTAACCGCAGGTCACTGTTGCTAACACCATTAGCGGCGAACAGACACGTTTGATGCCAATGGTTACACACTAAATTTTTGGCATAATGATTAATTTACAGACAAAACAGCATAGAAAACTTGCCAAAAGGAAGTTCTCTTTCTTGCGGCATTATAACATTATAAGTTACTTCGTTACTCGACATGTTCCACAAAATGGTGACGTTTTGCTCGGTGTGTTTGCACTTTGCAGATAGTCGTGGGGGTGGTGGGTGGAGAGCAGAGGTAGAGGGAGGCTTTGTTTTGGTCTACAGGCAGTGCACAACGGCAAACCTAGCGGTGAAACGATTTTGCTTTTTGCCCCTTTAAATGGGAGACCATCTGGGAAAACCAAGTTGCTGTTGGAAGAGGTGTTTGTTGGCCATTAGGTGGCAGTCTTCCTTCTGGTGGGATATGCCCCAGTGCAGTGATGGGGACCCTGTACTGAAGAAAATGCTGTCTTTCGGATGAGATGTTAGATTGAGGTCCTGACTCGCTGTGGTCATTAAAGGACTTATGACACACTTCGACAAGAATGGAGGTTCCCTGCTGTAACGGCTAAATCCCAATCTGCCACTTAATCATCCCCTCATCTAATGAGCTGTGCAATTTGTCCTCACCCGCTTCACCTCGAGCCCAGGGGTCCTTTGAAAAACAGATTTTGATCTCAACGGGACTTCCGTGGTTAAATAAAGCATAAATAAATGATGTGTTTTCCCAGGATCCTTGAGGATCCCTTTTGATTTTCCCAGGATCCTTAAGTAATACTAACGATTTTTCCAGGATCCATTAGAATCCCAAGGATTTTGCCAGTATCCCCATGGATTTTCCCAGGATCCTTCAGGATCCCAGGGATTTTCCCAGGATCTTTAAGAATCCCCAGTGATTTTCCAAGGATCATTGAGGATCCCTTAGGATTTTCCCCAGGATCTGTGATGATCCTCAAGGATTTTGCTGGGGTCCTCAAGAATCCTGTCACCAGATCATTTGGGATCCTTAATGATCTTGAAGGATCCTGTCACAGGATCCTTCAGCGTTCTGAAGTATCTTTGCAAGGATCCTGTCAGAATCCCTCACAGGATCCTGCTAGGATCCTTGCAAGGATTCTCACCAGGGAACCTTACTCAGGAGCCTTATGGTTGAGTTATCCCCAACTTAATCCTCCCAGATTCAAGTCAGAGTTCCAAGCCCCAATGGCGTCTTGAACAAGTGACTCAACAGTTTCTGGTCAAGCGACTGAGCTCTAGGCTAGAATGCTGCCCATTTTTAAAAAGGCTTTTTTAGTTTAATTTCACTTCCCTGGCTAGAATCCTTGAAGGATCCTGTGAGGGAAATGCGTTCTCAGAACACGCATTATTTATTTATGCTTTATTTAACTAGAGAAGTCCCCTTGAGATAGAAGTCTTTTTTTCAAGGGGAAGAGGGAGCGGGCTAATTACAAGTTGGAAATTTAGCCATGACACTGGGGAAGCCCCCTACTCTTGTTGATGCGCCTTAGGTTCTTGAATGACCACGGAGAATCAGGACCTTAGTTTAACAACTCATCCGAAAGACAGCGTCGTCTTCAGTACACTGTAATGCACTGGAGCATTGGGGATTATCCCATCAGAGGGAAGATCACCACCCACTGGCCCACCGACGCCTCTTCCAGCAGCAACTTAGTTCTCCCAGGTGGTCTCCCATCCAAGCACTGGCTAAGCTCACGCCTGCTTGAGCCACACAGCTGGGGCACATCTAGTTGTGGTATGGTTGCTGACATGGGGATCCTGACAAAGTTTTAAGATCTGACTTTAAAGATCTGACTAAAAAGCCTCCACTCAAAAACTGCAGCATTGATGAAGAGCTCACATTCCAAACATGCCAAGCAATAATTCAAAGCAGACATCAATTAGGGGTGTAAATGAGTGGATCTACCTGCCAACTAGTTCAATGCTGGTAACAAATAAACATGGTAATTGATCATCATTTTAATGTCTATGTTTATTCTGCACGTCGTCCTACTCAGTTCACTGTGCTATGCTATTGGTTATTTAAAAAAAAAGTTATCATGCTTATTGCTTTATGCGTTTTAAAACGTACTAAACCCCAACTCCCAGTAATGCAGGCATGACAGGATTTTCATTTGCATGCTGTTAGCCTTTTATGCATGATTGATCTCAACATCATCTCATTTTAGATTGTCTGATTAACAATAAATAAATGTATTCACCAAATTAACAAGACCAATACATTAGCCTATAATGATTAGTAAATGATATAGAAATGACAGAGACCACTGGTAGGCTACATGGAAAACATACATAAACTACAAGTTATACTGTATGAATGACAATCATATCGTAATTAATAAATAAAAAACTTTCTCTGAATTTCAATTCCCATTTTAGCATTTTTTACATTTAAAGTGCTGAACATTTTCTCGGAGTGTTTAACCCTACGAAATGTTGGCGCAGAACGGCGTCACTTCTAAGTCTAACTACCTATTTTATGAGCCACAAGACATCGCTATGGAAGCACGTAGGTAACAATATTATAATTAAAACTTATTCTCAGAACTGCTTTTTCTAAGGAGCAAGCACATTATTTCTATCACAATCAAAAATAAAAATGTAATCTTCCACTTAGCTTTTTCATTTTCAAGTCCATGTATGCAACTTCAGATATAATTGGAAATTGAAAAGCATTCCTCATGTGCTATTTAATATTCCAAAAAGTGCACGGAATATTGCTAACAAAAATAAAATGATTGGTCTCATAATGAAAATGATAATTCGGTTTCCGGTTGCGGTTTTGATTACATGTTGCTACGCGCTTTTACTAAAAAAATTAAAACGAAAATGCATTCTGAGGAGAAAGTTGGACTTTCCGCCACAATATGACGGGGATTGGATATTAATACGAAACGGTCTCACTGAATGTGAATAGAGCCATTATTGGCTGGCTGTTTATGTGGCTGATGTCTCACAAACCTAGCTGTTTCATGAAGTATGTGACTCAGTACTTTGGGTAGAATGTTATATTCTTTTGATTGCAAATGTAAAATCTTTTTTCAAAGATAAGGAACAATAGCAGAGAATATTGTTCAATACTGTCAACTACCATGTTTCATTTGAGACCATTTTTTGATGACAAAAGTTCAATAATACATTCCTAAGAATACTATATGTTGGATATTGTTTCTCTGAGATGCATTTGGTTTTGCAACATTTGGACTTAATTTATATCAGACCCCTAAGGATTTTTCAAAGGCCCTTCAGGATTTTGATAGGAGCCTTTAGGATCCCCTAGGATTTAGCAAGATCTTTTTGGGTAACCAAGGATTTAGGCAAGATCTTTGATGATACTCAAGAAATTTCCTTGGATCCTCAAGGATCCTGTTGAGGATTCCTCAGGGTCCTCAAGGATCTTTTCAAGGATCCTGTCAGACTCCCTTACAGGATCCTTTCCAGGATTCTCACCAGGGAAGATGGTTCAAGGACCTTTGTTTTCAAGGATCCTTCAAGAATTTTTGCAGGATCCTGGTTCATTATTGAAGATCTTGCAAAGATCCTTGTTTTTCCAAGTCCTTGGAGGTTTCTGGAAGGATCTATCAGGATCCTGGGAGGATTCCCACCAGGGCTAGGCTGTATGTGGTATGTGGTTTCCTCATAAAAATGAAGTTACGTTTATATAAAGGGTCGTGAAAAAGCATTCCCCCCAAGGTGTGGTTATTTTTACAGAATTTTCCTCCTAAATTCTTTCAGATCTTCATACAAAATGTAATATGAGACCCGGAGAACATGAGGAGACATACAGTTCAATTTATAATGATCATTTCATTTATGGGAAGAAAAAGGCTGTCCAGCACCTGTATCACCTGCATGAAAAGGCAATTGCTTCTGAAAATTTACTAATTTTGCCTCCTTTAACAGCTACAGCAGCTTATGTTTCTCACAACTGAAGATCAGGCTTCCAATCCTCCTTGCAGATTTGCTTTAATTCAGCCAGTCCTGGAGGATTTTTGAGGATGGGCTACCCTTTCCTGGTCCTGCCACTGCATTTCAGCTTGATTCAAGTCAGGAATTTGACATAGCCAATCAGAGTTGGACTTGCTCTTGTGCTTGTGTGCTGTCTTGCAGCATTTCCCAGTGGCGGTTGAACTCCACATCATGGAACAATTTCAAGACGCTCTCTTGCTGGATTTTCTCACAGCAGAATTCATGGGTTCGTCATTGTTGGCTTGTAGCTGAGGCTCTGAATCGGCATTGCATCCCCACAACACACAATCACCAAATTATCTTAATCTCTCTTGGTTAGATGTTCTTGATGTGGAATTCTGTTTCAGCTTTACGCCGGGTGTAACAGGACCCATATCTTCAAAAATGTTCCTCTTTGAGTGATCAGTCCATGGAAAATTATCCCAAAGGGCTTGGATGTTAGGTGTTCTTTTGCTAAATTCAAGACCAACCTAGATGCTCCTCTTAGCTGTGGGTTTTGCCTTGCAGCTCTCCCATGGATGCCATTTTTTTCTCAGTCTCTTTCTTATAGTAGAATTATGAACACTGACCTTCTTGGAGGTGAGGGAGACCTGCAACTCCTTTGATGTTTGTCTGGGTTCTTCTGTGATTTCTAGGTTAAGTCAATGATGGGCTATTGGAGCTCGGATGAATTTGATTGGCTGCCAACCCCTGGCAAGATTCATAACCATTTAAAGTTTTCTTCAAGAGATAATGGCTCTTGTTTTTCTTCTCTGGAGTACCATAGCCTTAAAATGTTCTTTTCAGTCTGGATCATGATTCACTAACTTTCTTGCTTGTCTCCTCAGGAATTTCTGCGATTGTGACACAAACCTGTTGGCGTACTGTGAATTGCTGGAAAGGTGCTAGTTAATGGATTTTGAGATTCAACTGGGCTGGCAGTTCCCAGATTGGGTGTTTGTCATCCAGTTTAATCTAGTTATCAGTTAGATTTGGTAAAGTAGTTGATTTGTTTACTTGGTGGGCAATTACTTCATGAAATAACTTTCATGAAAAAAAAATTACGCCACTTGTATTTTTCAAGTCTTATGTGATGGGTAATGCATCCTTCTCAAAATTAGAAAAAAATACATAATTTAATGCAGTTGTTATTCAATAGTTTTTCATTAATGTTCCTTAGACGTATTTGCTTGTGCAGAAAACCTCAGTATGGTCAAGAATCTAAATATTTGATTTATATTGATTTTTTTTTTTTAAATGTCCTTAATTTCTCTACCTTTACTTAATAGTTTGCGGGGAGGGCGAGACAAAGCTTGCACTTCTGGCTTAATTGACCTAGACACTGGACACAGTCACTCGTGCATGAAACATAACCATAATGTCAACAGATATTTAAGAGAAGATTCAAAATTTTTCAGTTATGTCATGCTGCATTTTTTCATTATTACCTTCATAAAAACAATTTCCCAGAAAAATGATTCCTCTGTGGTGATATGGAATATTGGAATGTTTAGCTAAAGTTAAACAGTAAACAACTATCTGCACTGCATCACATACCCCACCCCACACCCTCCCTTTTCATCTACATGCCTACAAGAAACTGCTGAGGATCAACTGCCATCTCAGATGACTAAAATTGGCACAATTTGGGCACAGTTTTCCCAGCCAGATCAAAAACTAAACACATTTGGTTCATTTGAAAAATTGGTTAAAAGCTAGCTTTGAGAAGTGGAGATGTTTCTCTCATTTTGTCAGCTGGAAGGACATGAATACATGCACAGTTGACTCGCCTGTTCTCGTTTTGGGTTGGTCAGTAAAGTAGTTTGAATTTCACTGGCAATTAGTTGGAGAATCAGACTAATGTTGGTAGGGGGGATTAGTCTCGCTCTTAAGAGTATGTCAGTTCATATTGAAATGAGTTTACTGATGGGGTAATGGCAGATTGTATGCAATGTGGTTTGGGTCTGTGTTCAGTTTGTATGTATATCACCAGATTCCTATCCAGTTCAGTTTAAAGCATTATCTGCTGAAATAATTACTACTATGAATGTAAACATGCCATATTAGATTGCTGGGTTGTTGAACTGCTGTATATATTGGAGTGTTCAGAATATTACCCTTGTCATACTGTGTGTGCTGTGTTTGATAATACCAGGAGGACTCTTTGATGGATTAATCATTTTCTCATTTCAGGAATGATGACCTCAAGGAAATGCTGGAAAGCAACAAGGAGTCCCTCAAACTGGAGGCCATGAAGAGGATTGTTGGGGTAAGCACTGAGTCTGAAGCAATACAACTCTGGACATTGCGGCGGAACCACATTCTGTATCAATTCATTTAATCTCTGAAATGAATATCATGCTCTGTGAAGGTTCTAATTAGGAGATAAACCTACAATTTTTTTCGAACACGAGGTATTTAGCGTAGGATAGATACCTGGAAATTTCATTTGAAACCGAGCGCTTGCGCGAGGTTTCAGATGTAAACTTCCAGGTATCTAGCCTACAAGAAATACCGAGTGCTCGAAAAAAACTGTAGGGTTATCTCCATTCTACCATGACTGTTGTCAACACCCCTACGAAAATATTGGCGTGCTAGCTATGACACACAGTTCGATATCACTTTGGCTTGCTAGCTAGGAAGCCAACTAGCTCGCTAACGAGTATGACAGTGTATGCATTGAAAGCGAACTGCAGCCTTTTTAGCTCGCTAGCCAGTTGGCTATGTAGCTAAATACATTGGCGCACTAGCTATACTATTGCTAGCTAGGTAGCCAACTAGCTCGCTAGCGAGTAAGACTGTACGCAAACTGTAGCCTTATTTTGTCGGCGTAATCATGACAAGGTCTTGACCCAGTGTGAGGTAGTTTATCGGTGAATAGATACCTGGTGTTAACCAATCAAAATGCAGAATTCGCTGGAATGAATGGTAGAATATAAATTTAATTTTAACCTTTTTCATTATGATCTGTTGACTCCACCAGTAGTTGGACACGACAACGGTGTACCTTGCGCTGCCCACACTCTCAGAAAAAACATTCCTATTGGAGTCCACGTAGGTCCCTGAGGGTACAGTCTGCACTAATGTACCTCTAAAGGCTAATTATTGCAATTTTTGGGGCTAAAAAAGTACATTTACCTTTTCAAAGGTACAACAGGCATACCTTAGAGGGTACTGTCCAAGTGAGGAGCCATTCTACTCTTAAAGGCTGAATGATGTAATTTATTATCTGAGAGTGTAAGTACTATTGCATTGGAAGTACAAACAATCTGTTGATGTGAGTTACTATCCTATATAAAAGGCATGCGTGTGCACGTGAGGGTCAAGTTAACTCAACTGTACTTCCAACAACTCTCCTGTTTTTGCTTCATTTGCAGCTGATCGCCAAAGGGAAGAATGCGTCAGAGCTGTTCCCTGCAGTGGTGAAGAACGTCGCCAGTAAAAACATTGAAGTATGACACATCTGACTGCTCTGTTTCACCAAGTCTCATGTTTCTAAACTAGTTTGGAAAGCATTTCACTGCTGCCTGCCATTGTATAGATCGTTTGTAAATCAGATTAGCCGAACAGGCATTTGTCAACTTGGAAGGTGCCTATATTTGATTTGTCTCTCTAGCTGTTTTCTTTGTTTTTTTTTTTTTTTGGCTGTGCTATGGGTGATTTAAAACGCGATTGAAAACCGTTGCGCGCGTTTCTAACTGTTCGTAAACCCAGAGGAGCTGCCAATCGTTTTTATCTCTGGTTACGCAAAGCAAAGCGAGAATTTTCAAGGCTCTGGTGTCTCTCCATCAAATCACATTAGAATTCCACCTCCTGCTGCTTGGTAACGAGGTGTCAGGACGCTGTGCGTGTCAGAGAGGCGGAGCCGCGGCTCGCCTGTGACCCAGTAAAGGCTCACCGGCACGGCGAAACACACAATGGATGCAGAGTCCAATGAGTCACGAAGTCTGGCCCGTGAATATCGATTAATAAATGAAACCTCTGGCAACGGGAGAGCCGCCCGTGTTTCTGGGGGCCTAATGCGTTTCTGTTTTGATTAGCTGCCAAGCAGGGCACCTCGTTGCCGGCAGTGGTAATTGGCAGTGGAGGGCCCGTCATCACGTCCAACACTGCTGCCCCAAAACCTACCCCCCCCCCCACATACACACACGGGCACACACACACACACCCACGCTACCTTGCCCCCCCCCACCCCCACATCTCTTGCAGGCTGGTCTGGGTTGCTCCACACGCCTCACCCCCCCGCCCCACTGCACTAGCCTCTGCCGGCTGACATTGATCGCATCTAATCAGAGGCAGCACAGGAACAAATCGAGTGTTTTGCTGCCTTTTGTGATTTAATATCAGGATGCTGTGTTTCTAAACTACTGCAAAAGCGATTCTTTTGGAACAGCAAGCATGAAGTGTTTTTTTTTTTTTCCATTATTCTCTCTCTCACTCTCTCGCTCTCTCTCTTTCTCACACGCGCACAAACAAATACACACACATACACACTTTCCTTTCAAGAGAAGGTATTATAGAATCCATCAAGTGGTATATTCGTTTAGATGGGTAGGTTATGAGTGCTGAAGAGTTTCCATGCTAGCGGAGGAGGGTAATGTCCTCTGGGTACGGCATTGGTCGGAGGCCTTGCAGGTCAGGTTTTTATTTTCTGATTTAATTGTCATTCACCTCTGGATCCGTTAAAGACTGCTGGGACAGGTTTAAACTGTAATGCTTTTTTTTCCTGAGCTACTGACAAACATTACTGGAGTCCCACCTTTCGGTTATCCAGCTTTTACGCCTTCATTCATTTCCCCAAGAGTGTTCTTGGAAAAAAAAAAATCCCTTCTTTAAGAGTAAACACAGGAAAGGTACACACGTGTAAATGAGTTGTGATAAACCCCGAGTGCTATTGCACTTGTGTTGACATTAGAAAGTCGTATCTACGCCATATCATGCATACACATTCCATACTGAGGGAGTTAGCTTTATGGTGCTCAGGCTAATTAGATTCCAAGTAGGGGGCATTGGCCTCAATCTGTTTACTTTTTAAAAAAATATATTTTCAGCCCAGGCTTTTTGTTGTTTCAAGGTGAAAAAATTGTACATAGTAGATTCCCAACACCTATTTAACGTGCAGCCCACGCATGCTGTTCTATAGGGGAAAAATGATGACAGTCAAGTAATATTGGGGAGAATAAACATGTAACACTGTCATTTGGTTGAGGGCTTAACATTTTACATGCTTAACAATCTTCAAAATCTTATTCCCATTTTAGTTATTGTTTTTTTTGAGTAATTGAATAGTACTGCATTGAGTACCTGTATTGTTTGGTTAATGATTGAAAAGTGCTCCTCTGATTTTCTCTATCGTCCGTTTGCCATTGTGGGAATATTTAGTTTGAAGAAAATAGTGTAAAAAAAAAAAAAGGGACTCCTCTCTGTTATATGGCGAGCATTTACCCAGCCTCTGTGTGATCATTCTTTCTGAGCAGTGGTAATGTATTTATTTAAGTGCATGTAATAGTTTCTAACTCACGGGTCACTGCGCTGTCATGAGAATCCGCAGTGCTGCTGCCCCTCCACTGTTTAGGATTCCGGTAAAGGCCGCCGCGTATAAATTGAATTAAAAGCCGCTGGTCAGATTGGCACGGTGTCAGTTTCTTAAGTGAGTTATGCCATTAATTCTGCGGATAATCACGCGGGCGATGATGGAGAGGGCACGGAGCGGCCGAACCGGACTCCCTCACCTGAGGAATGGAGATGAATTATGAACGGTCCGATCTCTGACCCGAGGGCGAAACTCATCAGCTGCCGGGCAAATATTTGCTCAGCCTTTCCTCCCAGTGAGAAGAGCGGGGAGAGTGCAGGGAAGCGATAACGGGCCTGGCTCGCTGACGAAACAAAGGCAAGACTTTTCATAAAGGGCCTGTAAGCCCTGCCTAGCTTTGCTACACTCTTAAGAATAACAAAAATTCAGCTCCCGCTTCATAAGAAAAATAAAGTTTGAGACTTGACTCAAAGGAAGGAAGCTTCATGCTGTGACAATGCTTGGGTTTTCCGGGAGCGCTGTACTCCAGTTCTCCTGAAGCTACTATGCTGAGTGCATTTGCGGTCATGGCATCCATTATATCTAATTAAATGCAGTTAAAAGGAAATGTAAACACTCTTCTGAAGAAGAATGCAGTCAGATGAACTTTTCCATTATCTGCCTCCTTTTCTTGCCTCATGACAATATTGATGTCTCATTTATGCTGATCAAATCTTTTTCTGTTTACTTCCGCAGCTGAAGAAGCTGGTCTACGTTTACCTGGTGAGATATGCAGAGGAGCAGCAAGACCTGGCCCTCCTATCGATTAGCACTTTCCAGCGTGCCCTGAAGGTCAGTCCAAACCCCAGCCCTGGCTTGTTCCCACAGTGCTTTTCCACTGACACTGCCGGTCACAAATCATCCAATTTAACTTTTTCCATCTTCCTGAGTTTATCTGTATGTACAGTCAGGTCCATTCATATTTAAACATTGACAACATTGTTACTATTTTAGCTGTCAACTGTAGAAAATTGGTCTTGAAATGGAATGAGCTCAAAATGCAGACATTCATCTTCAATGTGAGGGTATTCATAACAAAACTGGGTGGAAGGTGTTGGAATTACAGCACCTTTTTCATCCAGAGGTCCTCCCATTTTTAAGAGCCTGAAAATGATTGGATAGTGTGCTGCTCAGGCTTTAAATAGCCAGGTGTGTTTTATTTCCTAATACTTTTGGGTCAGTGAACACATAAAAGGTCTACTGTTGATTTCAAGTGTTGAATTTGCATTTGGAATCTGTTGCATTTACCTGTCAATATGAAATCTGAAGAGCTGTCACTACCAGTGAAGCAAGTCATTATTCGGCTGAAAGATCAAAAGAAACCCATCAGAGAAAAAGCAAAACCATTAAAAAAGGAGACCGCACCTCAGCAAAGTATATTTCAGTGGAAAGTAGAATTATTTAAGTGTCTAAAAACGCACGCTTTAATTTGATAATAATCCAGTGCGACGCATTTTTAAACCAGCGAGTCTTCAAATTGGCTTCAATATCAGGGGGCAGACATTTTGACTTAGAATCTTCTGATTTTGAATTTGATCTTCGGAAACCTCACCTTTAAAAATGCTTAATAACCTAAACCTCTCGCAGTTTACGTCTCCCGATTAGCGAGAGTTGCTCAGACTAATTGATAAGAACTGACGACTATCTAATTTATTTTTGATAGTATTGTTATGCATTGCACCAAAAAATTATGAGGCATCTTCTTCCGCGCATAAATGACGATGTAAAATATCAATATGTCTTTATGATTTCAGCGCTTAGGTTGCTTGTTAAGCAGCACAGATTTGCGTTGTAAGGGCGCTGTAAGGCAAGTTGCACAGCTGTGTGACAATCCTAAGGATGGCGAAAATAAATGCTGCAAAGTCAGCGAAAATTTTGGATTTACAATGCCATATCAATTATATAAATGTAGGCAATGGGAATTCACCTTTTTATTATTATTTCTAATTATAGGTCATGTATTGGTCTTGGTCACTCAGTCGATAAATTGTTTGATTGTTAATCAGGCCAGCTTAAATAAGAATGGCTTGTGGGCAGCCAAGCCGTAAAGGGAGAGCTACTGAAGGCCCTCTGAACTACTCCATGGCCCGGATGAAAGGAAAGAGAACAACTGACATCAAGAAAGAGATAACTGACGCCACAAGCACAGCAGCACTGGCGTTTGATTGGATGATGCATTCGAAATGCAAAATCACCCACTATATAGGGCATTATGTAGTGAATGTTCTACATTGAAAACAATATAGAGAGTGAGTGAGCGAGTGGACAAATGTGCATTCCGAACGCAGCCTTCTGCCACCCTGACACCCGCAATGCTGCGCAATGCGTCGCGGCAAGGCGTGCCATTTCGGTGGTACGCAGCGGAGCCTTGTTTGCGCCCTGTTCGCGCTCTGTACACGCATAAGTTACGCACTGTCTACGCAATGCGCGGCCAAAAATTTGAACTATGAGCGAACAATGCGTGAACACTTCGTGAGAAGTTTCTGCCATGCGCGAATGGTTTGTGAGATGCGCGAACTATGCGTTAGCTGGGTGTGCCATGATCACGTGAACAACTCGTGACAACACCCTAACAGGGCACGCATTGACACGCACAGTCAGCAGTGTTCGCGCTGAGTTTGCCTAGTGTTCATGCATGGTTCACGCAAGTGGCACGCACGTGGCACAAACATTGCGTGCCAAATGCGTGCCGAATTTTTGAACATTTCAAAATTCTCTCTTCGACATGGCACGCACCCCCGCACCCTTCACACACTCCTCACGCTCGTTCCCGAAGACTTTAATCATTGCCATGAGACATTGCATGGCATTGTGGGAACAAAAATCATGCAAGTGTCAGGGTGGCATTAGATTCCCCAAGTAAAAATGTCTGCCCCCTGATATAGACGCCGATTTGAAGACTTGCCGGTTTAAAAATGCGTTGCACTGGATCATTGCCAAATTAAAATTTATAAAACTATTCGTTTTAGACACTTCAAGAATTCTACTTTCCGGTGTAATATGCCTTGCCAAGGTGCGGTCTCCTCCTTTAAGTTTGGCCAAATTAACCATTTAGTAGTGTCCCAAAAAGATGGAAGCAGTGGTGAGCTGAGGAATGCTATAAGGCCACAGATAACTCTGGTGGATGACAGAAGAATTGTGTCCCTGGTTGAGAAAAACTTCATCAAACAGCTGGTCAGATCAAGAAAACTCTACAGGAGGTAGGCATATCAGTGCCTAAGTTGGCAATAAAGAGAAGACTTCGCCAGAGTAAATACCAAAGGGTTTATATCAAGATTTAAAAGATAAGTAAGGCTGAAATACACATCTTAAAAAACCTATACTGTTCAGGAACTACATCCTATGGGCAGGAAAACAAAGATCAAATTGTACCAGAAGGATTAGAGGAGAAGAATAATGAGAATGGAAGGAAGTGCTCATGATTCAAAGTATACCACCTCATCTGTGAAGCATGGTCATGTGTGGACCAAAGGAACCAGTTTTGTTGTAGTTATTGATGATGGTGGCCACTAACTAAAGCAGCAAGAGGAATTCTGAGTTATTTGGGGTCTATATTATCTGCTCAGATTCAGCCAAATGCTTTAAAAGTCATTCCAAAGTGCTTCACAGTGCAGACTGACAGTGACTCGAAGCACATGGCATAAACAACACAACAATTTTTTAAGCCAAAGAAGTGGGAACGCTCTCCAGTGGCCAGGTTAATTACTTGCCCTGAATCCAAAGGAGCTTGCTTTTCACTTGCTGACGGATAAACACCCCAAGAGCAAGCGGGAATTGAAAGCCGAAGCAGTGAAGGCCTAGCAGAGCAACGCCAGGGAATAAACACAGGATCGGGTGAGGGTTGTGGGTTCTAGACTTCAGGCAGTCAGTAGCTATGTTTACATGGACGCACATAATCGGAATAAAGGCCCAATCAGATTAAAAATGCTTCATGTAAACGCCTCAATCGGAAGATTCTGATACGATTCGGTCCATTCGGAAAGAAATTTCATTCCGAATGAGAGAGGTGGTTTATGCCGATCATCATTCCGAACGGCGTCCATGTACACGCCCATTCGGATCCTGTCTTCGTGGTTGGGGTAAAATTGTCTTCACTGTGCATATGTGCTACAAAGAGCGAACAAGGACGAGCAGACAACATGGCATTTGTTTACAACAGAGGCGGAAGTACAGCTTTTTCGTCTTCGTCTTCTTCTAATATTTCCGGAAAATTAGACTACTCCGCACATGCCCAAATTATTTATTCTGATTAAACGCTTGGTGATGTATACGCACGTCATGATCGGATCATTTCATTTAGTGTTCATGTGAATTTGGATTTGGAATTTCCGATCAACCAAAGTTAGGATCGGATTCGAGAAATTTTGCGCATGTAAACATAGCTAATGACTGCATTAGAGTTGTTACCTAATGATATAAATTAAAATAAATGTAATTTATCTTTGCTATTTTGTCCAAATACTTTTGAGCCCGTGAAACAGATGGGACTGTATATAAAAATAATTGTCGTTTCAAAGAGGTACTTACAATATTGTAGGGGGAAAAAAAGCATAAATTATACTGTAAACACAGCTATACCACAGCTATACCAACGACAGGAAAAGCCGGGGGGGAAGGCACAGTGCGTTCTTCCTCAGTCGGTGTGAATCGGGATAAAACAGATGTTAATTTATCAACTTTCTCTGTTTGTAGGAACAGGGCACATAGCATAGCGGTTACAATTTATCTGACTCCATATTAAATTTAGAATATAAAATTTAGTTTTAATCACACGCGGTTACAATTAACCCATGCGTCTCATTAATGTGATCTGACTCCAATTTACGAACTTAGAGCTCTGTTGTGCATCGGACTCGTAACTGGTCTATACCCTAAGTCCATCGGACCAAAAACATCTGTACAGCCGAATTCAGTGGAGAACTCAGAGGCTGGCAGTCCTATTCTGCCCGGTGGTTTGACATAGATAGTAGCTATGACTAGGGACCACCGGGGACCGGAATGAATGTTCGTTTAGAAACTGTTTGAGTTTGATGCAAAAAGGCATTCAGGGACTGTTTATTCAGTTTAATGCAAAAACAAAAAAAAGAAGGCGTACAGGGACTCTTAAGTTTAACAACATATTCTCGAAGTCAACCAAAATAACACCAATCGCAGCATGGAACACTACCGTGTATCTAGCAGGGAGGCCTGGTGATCAGGCAGGCCTCATAGCCCTACATTATACCCCATGAGGTGACAGGAACTCTGAGCTGGAAGGATATAAGTTAGATAGTCAGAAAAGCACAACAGAATGCAATTAACAATTTATTTTGCCAGGCAGGCACAAGCTTAAATCAGAAAAACCAAATTTTACCGTTACACGGGATCGTAGGCGCGGGAAGTAGTTACCATCTTCCCGACAAGTTTAACTACACACGGCCTACCGAGGCACGTGTGGGAAGTCGTTTACAAACCTTACATAACTATATGGGCTACACACGGCATGCAGAAGCGCGTGTGGGAAGTCGTTTGCGATCTTCCTCGAATGGTTTGTTTCCCTATCTTTTATGCCCAAACTCTAGAATGGCTTTTATGGCAGGGTCGTAAATTACTTGGGTAGCCGAATTAGAAATGCGCCCCCTCCCCAGAGGAAATTTGGGCAGGGACCTTGCCAGGGGGAAATTTCAACAAGGACATTCTTTTCACAGTTATTAAATGAGGGTTTGATACAATTCTAATCCCTTTGAAATATGCCCCATGCAATTTTGGAAATTTTAACGTAGAATGACACGAAACACGATATGTTAGCACTATGGTTTGCCATGAAACGTCTGGTACAGTACATAATTACAAAGATAATTTGTAGTAATGTTAACAATCAGCTCTAATCATACAATATTACAGAAATACACATTATATTTGTAACATTATGGATGAAATTTGTATTTTAAATCAGTGGGGAAAACTCCCTGGAAATTCGTGAATACGAAGCAATGTGAATTATTTCGCTGGTGTAGTCTCTGAAAAGTCCAGTTGATGGCACTGAGGCATTGTCCGCCACAGGTCAGTGTTCGTAAACAGTTGAAGAGAGTTTAATTTTATTTTATTTATTTTATTTGTTTTTTCATTTCGGCATGATTGTACAGTCATTCCATGACAATTTCAACACAACATGTATCATGACCGAAAGGGTCGCGGGAGAAGCGAAATCGCTTGTCAAAGTCCCGCCCCCAACTCCCAGAAAAAACAGTTTGATTATGGGTAAGATATCATAACGATTTATAAATCACAGCAGAGCTGAGTGTCTATTTACACTACGATTTAAACGTCACAACATAAAATCATAGAGATTTATGAACATTCATGAAGAGTTTTAATCACAATATAGCTGAGTGTCTATAGACAACCCCTATTGTTTATGCCCGTTATGGTTCTGTTTAATTTATCCAATACCATTTTGTTGTATAAGTTCATAGTTATTCAAACATGCACATTTCAGAAGATACTTAAAGTCCTTCAGATTGTCTGCCCTTCTGATATAGTGTTCAAGTATGTTCCATGCACTGACTCCAGCCACCGATAAGGAGTGCTCACTCCGAGTCGATCTGACCCTTCTAGTTTGCAACAACATTCTGCCTCTTAGGTCATGAAGGCATTCACACTGGAGAAATAGGCATTGTATATTTCTAGGCAATTCTTTGTGGTATCCTAAATATACAATTTGCAAGGAGTTGAATTTTATTATATCCTGCAATTTAAGAAACTTTGCCTTAATAAACAAGTCGTTTGTATGAGTTCCATAGGGAATGTTATGAATAATTCTAAGGGCCTTTTTTTGGAGTTTAAACAATGATTCTATTGTATTATTATAAGTGTGTCCCCATACTTCAGCGCAGTAGTGTAAGTGGGGTGCTATGAGTGCTGAATAGATTATTTTAAGAGACTTGTGTTTTAATAATTTTTGCATTTTCCAAAGAATAGACACGCTTTTAGCTAACTTTCTTTGAACCAAGTTTACATGTGGTTTCCAGCTTAAGAGATTATCTAACATAACTCCCATGACTTTATATTCGTTTACCCTTTCAATGCTGGTACCATTTACCTTTAAGTCTATGTCGTCCTTTAGGCCTTTTTTTCCCAAATATCATAAATTTGGTCTTTGTAAGATTTAATGATAATTTGTTTACATTAAACCACGTGTGAAGTTTAGACATTTCTTTGTTAACCAATTTTGCCAATTGCTTGAGATCGACACCTGAGCAAAAAAATAGTTGTGTCGCTCTGCGAATAAAATTAGTTTTAGGATATCGGACACCTTAACAATGTCATTTATGTAAATTATGAACAACTTGGGACCTATGACCGAGCCCTGAGGAATTCCACAGGTAATGTCCAAGCAATTCGATTTGCTATTGCCCATCTGCACAAATTGCGTCCTACTTGTTAAGTAATTTTTGATCCATTTTAATGCGGTCCCTCTTAATCCATATTTGTAAAGTTTTTCAATCAATATATCGTGATTTATAGTGTCGAATGCTTTCTTCAGATCAATAAATATGCGTATAGAATATAAGTTTAAATCTAGTGAATCTTTAATCATTTCAATAAATTCTGTTAGGGCTAGTGCTGTCGAATGCTTTTTCCTGAACCCATACTGGCTGTCACACAGTAGTTTGTGTTTATCAATGTACTTGTCCAATCTGTCATTGAAGAGCTTTTCTAGGACCTTCGAGCATTGAGGTAAAATCGAGACAGGACGATAGTTTGAGAAATCATATTTATCCCCGCTTTTGTAGAGAGGGATAACTTTCGCTATCTTCATTTTATCTGGAAACACTCTGCAGGAGAAGGATAGATTGCATATATGCGTAAGTGGAGTTACAATTGCGTTAGTGTTTTCAGTAATTTCATATCTAATTGGTTTACATCAACAGATGTCTTAGCTGTACAATTTTTCAGAATTGATCTAATTTCAGATTCGGTAACAGGAGTTAGTGTCATTGTGTCTTGGATTTCCTCATCCTTGTCAAGGTAGTCCCATCTTAGGTGTGAGGATTTAATACCCTTTGCTAGTTCTGGCCCAATGAGTTTAATGAGTTTAATGAAGAAACCAGACATTGACCATTAACCCAGAGGTCTGTGATCGCTCCAGCCATAGGCCAATAAGGTTGGGTGACTTTTGGGTCTTAAAAACCCTCATCTATACTCTCCCACGAACTAGAAATTCCTTTGCCAGGTGCTGGTGCCATTAAGATAATGGAGGTAATCCTGCGTATGTGAGAATGTGCATGAATCCAGCATACGGGTTATCTGCCATTTACAATACCTTAAAGTCTGCCCTTCAAATACATCTTGGGTGATTCAGTTCATATCTATTGTGGTGGTAAATTATGAAAATTGTCTCTCTGTCTAAATACTTATGTACCTGAATGTATATATGTATTGTCATGTGTCAATGAAAATGCCACAGGTATCTGAACAAAATGTCTGTCCTTGTTTGGAGAAATACCTGAGATGTAGATTTGCTGTGTTTTTGTTGTGGTCTTTACTCTGTTTGTATTTTCAGCTGGAACTATGGTCCGGAGTGCATTTATTCCAACAGCAGGATTGCATAGTTTACCGGGTTTTAATATCTGCTCAGTTTTTTAACAATTCTTTCATTTCTGGTACTCACTAGATTGCGTACAGTGTGTGACTTAGGAAAAATAGCGCATGCAGTGATTTCATTGAATCATTCTAGATTATCCAGCTACTTTAGATGTGCTGTTTTGGCTTGTTGACTGCATTCTCGATAGTGTATTTGACGCACGCCGTTCCCTGCGCATACAAAGCATCTGTCCGTGATTTGAGATGTGGTTAGGATGTAGTCCCCTCCTGGCTTTGTATTCTGGTGCACGCGCTGAGCTCCGCGTCCGACCCGAAGGAGAAGTATTGAGCTATTCCAACAGCGGCCGCCGCGTCGCGGCTCCAGAGACGCTGATGTTCAGAGAGCCGCCTCCGCGCTCCTCAGTCCTCGGAGCTGAAAAACCCATTTCAACCCCTGCTAGTTCTCAATCATGCTTCAATTTAGCCCAACATCTGGGCCTCAGAGAGAGACCCCTTCTCTCCGCTGCAGGGGATTGCTGGCGCAGCACTTCTGCCGGAGCGCAGTCTTGCGTGGGACGGGCCTGTCCTGGCCAGCGGCCAGCAGAGACGCGCCCTCCCAGCTGCCCCTCTGCTGACCCCCCCTCCACCCCACCCCACCCCCTCCACCCCAGCACTGGGGCGTCGGGGCTCGAGCGAGGGGCATCGTCACGCCCCTTCTGGTCACGCCCTCGACCTCTGCTGCTGCTGACCTCGCAGAAGTGCATTGCAAACATCAGAGCCACCAGAGACTCAAATGTTTTAAAGCCAGCAAAACAAAGCGTTTTTATTTTTTTAATTGGTGACCAACATAGGAAAATAAGTGTTCTGCACTCAAAAAAACGAAAAATAATTTTTTGGCCGGTGGTCCCTGGCAGCATGATTGAGTATTTGTGAAATCATTCCAACAAATACAGTTGCTAAATCGGTTTAAGTAAAACATTACCTGCTCAGTAATATTGTGTATGTGCTGTCCAGAATTTTATTGAAAACATCCATGGGGCCATGAGGCAGCTCACGATTTGTCTATTTCAGGTGTCAAAACTGAAAACGTGTGGGATTTCATTTATTGAATTGTACGGGCCTTGTTTCATCTGAATTTTCTTTACATATGACACATGATGAAAATGTAACACTGCTGACTGCCTGCTTGATTTATTGGGAATAGAAGGCTCCACACTGCTGACTGTCAATGTTTAGCATCTCGTCTTTATTTCTGCCGGAAGGATCCGAACCAGCTGATCCGAGCCAGTGCCTTGAGGGTGCTGTCCAGCATTCGAGTTCCCATCATCGTGCCCATCATGATGCTGGCCATTAAGGAGGCGGCCAGCGACCTGTCCCCTTACGTCCGCAAAACCGCTGCCCACGCCATCCAGAAGCTCTACAGGTAATTTGGCCAGGACATGTCCAAATATTTGATGAAATTCAGCCAGTTTAGTACCATTCTGAGCTTGGTTCACTGAGTGTAATCAGTTTCATGAC
Source organism: Gymnothorax javanicus (assembly GCA_029692085.1). Classification (NCBI taxonomy): domain Eukaryota; kingdom Metazoa; phylum Chordata; class Actinopteri; order Anguilliformes; family Muraenidae; genus Gymnothorax; species Gymnothorax javanicus. The sequence continues at coordinate 160,527,325 of CM056194.1, read as the reverse complement.
ATGCAAGTTGCATTTCCTCTGTCTTTTGGTTTCTATATTTGTGTACCTCTGTGTGTGGAAATGCGTTGATTTTTGTATGATGACAGCTGAATGGTGTAGAGCATTTAGACTTAAAAATGGAGTGATGGTCATGATGTTATCACATATCTGCCATTTTCATTCTGTTGTCTTTAGCCTTGATCCAGACCAAAAAGAACATTTGATTGAAGTGATTGAAAAACTGCTGAAGGACAAGAGCACTGTGAGTAGAAAAGGAATTGTGCTTTTCCAGCATGATTGTGTTCATTATCTGTCTACTTTTTCAAATCCGAGCTCTTAATTGATTGGCAAGTTGTGCAACAGACCTTACAGGCTTGCTTACTGAAACAAGTGTAAGCGGTTTAATGTCATTAAGAACACCACTGATGTTATCGTCGTCGAAGAAAACGAACAATTCAAATTGTCAAGTAAAGACACTATTGCGCACTGCAGGGAGAAAATTCGTGATACGTCAATTCTAGTGCTTTCTCTGAAACAAATCAACAGGCTCTGTCTCTTATACATCAGCATATACGGTGTTTTGCTTGAATGCTGCAATACTATATGCTTGGCTCATTTGATGTTGTTCCATCCATACTCCTTTATGCATTTCCCATTGAGCAAAACATCTCTGTCATTCGACCAGATGATAAATAAACGGCACTATCCAGTTTCTTATGAACAAACAAACTCCCGTACATAAGATTAAGTAAAAAAAAAAAAAAAAAAAATTACCCTTTTGGCTTCCATGCCGAATAGTCCATCCAGGGGCAGGTTTGTGTTTGGGTGCAGGTGCAGCTGCTGCCCACATGGGGGAGCTCAATCCAAACAGTTTTCTCTGTCGTACTTTCATTTTTAACAGCAGGCATTTCTGGGCTTTCTGGGGAAATGCTGTGTCCTGTTTGTATTCAGGTCAGAATCCAAATATTCATTCAGTAACCTTAAAATTAGCATTTAGATGTTGCTGGGGTACGTATTCTCTCCTTTCACAATTAATCACAAACGCATCAGGCTCTCGACTCACAGTATGCCATGCAGATTTAAGAAGTGACCTCAACTCACTGTAAGTTAAACATGTAGTATTTACTTTTTTCCTCCCGAATAATAGGTCAGCATATTGAATTTAATTTGCATTCATTTATACTTATGTAAACATTTTTCATGACTTAACTGCTGGTAAACTCAGAGTAGTTAAAATGAGTCAGACCACCTCATCCTCACCTTGTAGTGAAATTCAATATATATACTTGAAATCAAGTGAACTCATCAGGGTAGTGCAAATGTTTAATTAAGCAAGTCCTGTCTTTTGATATTCAAAAATTAATTTTACCTGCGTAAAATAAGAATTGAAATGTATTGGAATTTTAGCTGTGCTGGATTTTTTTGGTTTTTGTGCTAGTGGACGTGAAAAAGTAGGCCACATCTTAAGCTCTTATTGGAGCCTGGGGGCAGAGAGAAATGACGGAAAGAAAGACGAACTAAAGACATGGAATAAATAACGTCGATGCGGGCATAGGGTTTTCCGGAGAGGCCTCTAAACACTTCTTTAGACTTTTGAAAGTCTGGAATTGACCAGATTCAGGTTTTGTCAGTCAGGCGCCATGTCTTGAGCTCACCTTGTAGAATCTGAAAGTGTTTTTGAAATTTGCATGGATACATCCCTCGTGTGTTTTTTCTGGAGAAACTTGTATTACTTAAGTGAAATTTGTTTGATCCTTACACACTACACCGCGTTATAAGAGATGGTGGTTATATCTGTAGCAGCAAGGTCCGACTTCATGTGCTCTGGCATGTTTCTGGCAGGGGCTGACAGTCAGGACATGTTTTAATGCAGATATTTCCTTCTTTCTTTAGATCTGGGAAGGTATTTTGCCAAGTGGATCCGTCATTATAGGTCCCCGTTCATCAAATCATGGTCCTTGAGGGCCAAGAACTTCTGGCATTCCACCCTCCCTTTACTTGGGAGTCAGATGTGAGGCCAGTCTGGTCTGTCAGTATTGTTGATCGTTTAGTAAGTTAACCAGGAGGAAAGAAGACCTGGGAAGGATTTAGATTTGAGGTCCAGAGTTGCAGATCCCTGGTATCGACATTTATTCTAGATCAGTTTGTCATCACGTGGCTTAAGAGGATAAATATTTGCCAACATGAAGTGGACCTAATTAGGACAAATTACCTGCATGTTAAAATCCGACGATTGCAATTGCGTTTGGAACAAAAAGCAGCATACTCAGTGGGCTAAAGTTGTGGACCGCTATTCTCAATGCAGTCTCTCCATTTTAGCCGATGCTAGTTCCTTTCCAGGCTTTATCATAAACCAGCTCTAACTAGACGTCTATAGTGGGAGCACTTCCGTATCTGTTCTAGAGTACTGCCCGGGAACAGCAGTCAGGGTTTTTTGGATTATATGTATGGGACACCCCGAGCACGTGCTGTTACCAATGGGATGTACTGTTCATACGGTCATACCTCCAGTACCACTCTGTGTGACTTGTAAAGTGACAAATAGCTGTGTCTTTAGCACTGAGGTTGAGTCAGCACAGCACAGCACTTCCTTTTGCAGTGTGGGAATAATGGTAGGAAACTTGTAGCTCCAGTAACTGATCACTGATTCAGCACTGGTATTGGGAGCTTGGCGGACAGCTTGTGTATTTTGAAGAAAAAGCTCGGAAAGTTTAATTTTATGTCCGTTTTACATTTCTCTGAGTTTTGTTTAGCATATATTTGAGATTTGTAATATTCATTTGATACAATGGAAGGCATATAGCTGTTAGCCACTTGGAAATATTCAACGAGTTTATGCATAGACAATTACTTTTGAAGCAGCATTGCAGATAATCAGAATGTGTGACATCTTGTTATTAAGAAAAAAGGTGATACTTGTTTGGTTTGGGTCTTACAGGAGGGTGAAAATGGACAGGCTTGGCTCTGTAAAAGTGCACGATGGAAGCGTGCCTTTTGGGTTGCAGTTGATCTTTTGTCTTTTAATTTATTAATTTTCTCTCTTGTTCCTGCTTTCAGTTGTGAAAAAGGGATTGATGATGCCACGATAAGTCTTTTTAACACCTGGCCAGAGCCATTTAGGGAGGCTGTCTAACCCCATCACAGAGCGAGTGTGCATGAGAGGTTTCTCCATTAGCTGCTAGAAGAGGTGCACTGGGAGGGTAACAGAATTTGGTGCTAAAGGTTGCAGATTGTGTTGCTTATTTCAAGTAAACCAAAAACATGCCATCAGGGTACTTCATGTGAGTTTAAGAAACTGGCAGTTCGTTAGGTTTATTTAAGCGGGATTTGGCCTGTTTTTGTGACTGAGAACCTCATAGATGCACTCTGTGTATAATGGTCCATCAAGGTATGACAGCAGTAGCTACAAATTCAGGGCAGTTACTGAGTAACAAAAGGAGGTACAGTAGTTGGGCTAGTGAACACCCTGTTTGCTCTTCGTTGTGTAATGACAGTATAATGAGAGTGCTTGAATGTAGTAACCGCTGTGGTGTCTTTGTTGTATCATCGACAGGTAGAAGAGAAGTCTTTGGCTGTTGTTTTTGTGTGCCCCACTCATTTAACAAGAGTAGGTGGAGGAAAGCCTGGTCAGGCTAATGCTATTGAGGGCCTGTAACTCACCCCCATCACTATTCATTTGGCGGGTGATGGTCTTTCATGGGCGGCTGCTGGAATGTTTACACTTGATGAGCACTGTGACACCATAGCTGAGCAGTAGCTTCTTCATAATTATTCCTTTGCTCTGTTTTGCTCTGTATTACTGCAATGATAAGTGAGGGTTTTTCCTTTTGTTGTCCAAGTGTAGTGAATGTTTGCCTCTGTTCACATTAACAGCTACACGTTAGAACATATATTGTTCTAGCATCATTGAGAGAATTCTGTGGGTTTAAATTCTGCAGTTTTGTAATTTGGTAGTCGCAAGTGTATTATGTCTTGATGTTTCAGGAAATGTGCGCAAAGTGAACAAAATGGCGTCATCAGAAATGTCAGAAAAAACTATTCATACTGAGAGGCTATATTTTTAGCGCATAGATAATGTTCGTCAGTATTCAGTTCAGTGCTCTAGTACTGTGCATGAGGCAGTAATATGGACCAATCATCAATAAGATGGGCTTTACAGGAAGAGTAATGGTTTTATTTAGGCCTCCAGAAACCAGACGCCCATGAAAAACGTGGTAAATTTTAAGACTAGTCAATTGTCAGCCTGATTGTAGTAGTGATTCCAGGTAAATTCCTCTCTTGAGCCAGTCCAACACAGCAGGATATGATTCCAAACGGGTGTTTCACCTTATACATTGGAGTTTTTATTGAGGCTTAGCCCTGTACTGCAGAAAATTCAGGTCATCTGTACTTCATAAAAATTCATGCATGAAATTTTCAACTTAAGCATAAAATATTTGGTAGCTCTGTCGTGAATATACTTCAATTTCCTTGTAGCAAGTACCCTCACTAAATGGTATTGCCACTGTACGGCCTCTTGATGTATTAATTTTGTGCTATTTGAAATTCTGCTGTTCGTATTGGAGGAGATGACCATCTGATCCCTTCCTCTGGATAAGAATTGCAGATACATGCATACAGGTACTTTACACACCATGAGCAGCTCCTGGAATTGGAGACTTGTCTTGACAGCCTTACTGGCCCAAAGGGTGACTACTTGCACAGCAGTTTAAAATACATCATCCTAATATGATTGACAGAAAAGTTGATACATGAGAAACATGGAAACACAAACTGACTGAAGTTTGGTAGTTTTTATTGCACATGTACAGAGGTTTGTAATGTTTTGTCATGAGCAGAATGTCGTCCATATTTAGACTACATTTCATTTATGCATCTCTGCTGTTGCAAATGTTTTTTTTTTTATGGCGTGTTGTGCTCTTGTCTCTTTTTGTTGTTGATTTGTACGCGCAGTCTTCTGGACACGTTTCTCAGCTCCGCCCTCGCACTTAATTGAAAGTGCTATGTTATTTATTTTTCCTCCGGTCTCAAGCTGCTCTCTCTTCCCGCAGTACATGCGAGGTTAGCTGTGAAGACGTCAGTCTTGATTAGGAATCCATCCATATTTTACTGCTCGTGTTACTCTATAACAGGAAAATGTGCATTTTTCTCGTCTTACCCGTTCCCCGTTTAGCTAGCACTGGGCTCTTCATTTGTAGCTATTTTTAAACAGGCTTTAAACGAAATTACAAATTTGGTGATAATTTTTTTTTGCTGGAGTGTGATGAGCGAAGGGCTCGCAGAAATACTTTCAATTTTTGGTAATAACTTGTATAATGATATTCAGTGAATTTAAATGTCCTGGAGGAAACCGATGTTCGGTGAATTTAAATCTCCTGGAGGAAACCGTAAACAAACCAGCATACCTGCTTTACTCCTCGCACATTACATTTGTCACTGGATAAATGCCATTTTTATGACCCTCATGTCCAGTTCTGGTGTTGTAGATTTAGTTGTGTATATGTGGCTCTGGGCCTCCACACGGTATTGATTCAGTTTTGTTGGTGGCAGTAGCTGTGCGGAGATGGTTTGGAGGGGGGGCGGGCGGGTGTGTTTAGCGTTGGGGGAAAACACCACGTCTGTGCAGATGTTTCATTGTGATGGATCTATTATCCAGCTATTACAAGATAAATGAGTGATCTCTCCCATTTTCCGCTCCTCCAGAAAATTGAAATAAGAAGGGGGATATCATTGGGGCTGTATGATTAGGGTAGGTGGGATGGCCATTAATTTAAAAAGAAAGAGAACGCTGGCAGCGCAGTGCCGACCCTGCGCCGCGTTATCAATCAAGCCTCAGCAGTCTTCCGGTGATGACCCAGCGTTCTCAGGTTTCCGTCGGCCTAATTAGAATTCATGACAAAATAGATGCAAGGAAACGTTTTGTACCCTTCATAATTTTATAGGAAATTTATTGTTATTAGAGGAACCATTTGCTTAGTGTGATTTTTTCCATTACTGGCTTGTCGACTAGCATAGATAATCTGGAGAAAATATGAACTCCATAGATTGGGTGTCAGTTTTGTTGATGGGGCGAGTAGTTTACCTTGGAGCTGAAGCTAATGGCAGAAGTTCTCACCAAGCGCACCGACAAGCCTGACTTCCAGAACAGAGGCAAGACAAATGATGCGTGCTTATGAGTTTAATACCCAAAATACATAAATGGAAAGCATTCTGTAAATGCCGGGTTTTGCGTACATAAACCCTTGTTCTTATGTTTGAATTAGTTCATTACACCCTAAGTGGATGATTAGCAAAAAATGCTGAGTAGATATATTTTTATACCTGTATCTGTGTTTGTATGAGACAGTGTTGTGCAATCTAACTGCAAACCGTATAAAAGCAAATTGCCTTGATTGCTAGTTACAAAATGCCAGTGTAAGTGTAATGGTTGAAATGCTTTTAATTGTGTTTTCTGCTTGGCAGGATGCATCAATAAATTAATGCTTCGGTAACTTCTTTAACCTGAATTTTTACTTGAATATTGTGTCCCTGTTTTTTCTGTATCCTTAAATAGATGTTGCATGTTGGGTCCAGGATACCCAGGGTGTGGTCCGTGTTTGTCATTTTCTCCCAAAATTGGCAGATTTGTGAGTGGAATTGGTTGTGTTGCTGGGAGCCACATTCATCAGCACATTAACAGTCTTGAGGCCCATAAATGTGGGCCCACGTTTGTGCTGACGGTTAAATGCAGGCAATTCCCCCTTGGGCCCAGGAGCAGTCCATTATAATGGGGAAACTAGATTCTCAGCTCCCTCCACTCAGAGTTTAATGCTGTTTGCATATTAATAAACTTGTGTCAGTCAGCCAGGAGAAAAATAACTGAATTGCTAACTTCAGGGAACCTGATTCCTCTCCCCCGTAAACTGCCAGTTTTATAATGTGCCATTTAGTAAACCCTCTCCTCCCTCGGCACCTACACAAGGTGGTGAAATTAAACACAGGCTGGGAATATAAACATTTCAGAAAAACGTTGTATTATTCTCATTCCGAGGAGAAACTGGATAATGGGCTCACAGGTGTAGCAGTCAAGATATCATGAACCAGAAGGCACTGCTTCACACACAGTGTAATTATGGCAGTATATGTGAATTTGAGGCAGTCTGCATGTTTGTTTATTGAACATTCTTTGAAAAGAATACTTTTTTGCCCAGTTGTTACTTATGCTGTTGGGTTATGAAAATGGATTCTGAATTTGTTTATGTTGACGATTGCTTGCCCCTCTATGTTTGCAATCTGTGTTGAGGGGCCTTGGGTCTGTTTGGATTTCTTTATCCACTGTTTTATTGTCTGCTGAAGGATTTCTACAATAACCTGAACACTATAAAAGATCGTGGAGATTTAAGAAATTGTCATGTGTGATTTTTCTTCTTTTTTTGTTGGATTTATTTGATTTGATTTTTAAACAAGTTCCCTAGAGATTCCCACAATTATGCATGGGCCTAAAGACATCTATCCAATATACACTGATTAGCCAAAATATTATGACCATCTCCATAATATGCTGTTTGTCCTCCACGTGCCGCAAATTGGCTTTTTCAAATTGATGTCCACTCGAGTGCCGAGACCCGGGGTTTTCCAGGAGAACATTTTCCAGAGTATAACACTCCCTCTATCACCTATTCTTTTTCCCACAATGCATCCTGGTGCCATCTCTTCCCACTGTTAATAGCCCAGGTGTACCAGGCCAGTGTACATCCATTGGACCACGCAACCACCTTCTGTAGTTTCGCATTACTCTAATAACCATTATTGAAATTCTCCGCTGACGGATCACCATACTCTGCTGTTAGCTGCGGGCACCCGATACCCTGTCGCTGGTTCATGGCTTGTCCCTCCTTGGTCCTCTTTCAGTGGGCGTTCACCTCTGGGAGCACCCCACGAGCCTTGCTGCTTTAAGTTGCTTGGGTCCCATTTCTCCACCGCCAACATTTCGGCCACGGAAACCTGTTGGCTAAGATTTATTCGTGGACCTTGACATATGCCATATTGCTACAAAATAGTCAGCATTATTTGCTTTACCTGTACGTGGTCATAATGTTTTGGTTCATCGGCGTATATGCCCACTTGCCTACAGGCATGATGGATCTCATTGAGCGCGATGGGTCTTTGGTTTTTTCATGGAAATGAAGCAGTTGGTTCATAATGCGGAATCAGTTCAGTTATGCTAGTCAGCTTGTCCTGTTCCCCATGCAGCTGGTTGCCGGGAGTGTGGTGATGGCCTTCGAGGAGGTTTGCCCTGACCGCATCGACCTGATCCACAAGAACTACCGCAAGCTGTGCAACCTGCTGGTGGACGTGGAGGAGTGGGGCCAGGTGGTGATCATTAGCATGCTAACACGCTACGCCCGCACGCAGTTCCTCAGTCCCTGGAAAGAGGTGAGTCTGCTTGTCTGACCTGTGCTGCTGTAACCCTCAGCTTTTTTAATCAGAGGCAATTTACCTTAATTTTCTCATCTGCGGAAAAAAAAACATGTTCAGTTGGATATAGTTTAGGTGAATTACATGATTAGACAATACTTCTCCATATTTTGCTTTCGTCTGTCTTGCAGTATATATTCTTGCAGTAGGATGAAATGCCACGCAGTCATTTGGATGAAATTTTCTGGAATTTTCAAGCATTTCACAAAAAATAACAATTACTATCCTACACCAAAGTGTAGTCAGAATAGGAATTAAGTTAATTTTGAGGCTATTTCACACTAAATGTATTTTTGTTTCTGGTTGGTAAATTGGGGTAAAGGAACTCGGAAATGAACTATCAGAACTGATTGATTTTCAGCATGGAGATTTTACAGCCTCAGGAATGCTGAGACCTGGATACCTGGTGTCGATGACACATGTAAAAGAGTGAACTGTCCTTGGTACGGGGGAAAAAAGAGCACATTTCACTTTTCGCTTACGTACTCAAAACATTACATTCATCGATGAAATACTTCTACTTGGCAAATATATTTTTCATCATTTGATATAAAATATGAGTAATTTGTGCTGGTGCATCCTGCATTTAGGGATGTAAATGACCGTTTGAGGAACAATTAAATGGAGAGGGAGTAGTTGCATCATTTGCAATGCATTTCCGTTAATTTTTCAAAAGGGACTTATTTTATGATAAATAGGGGATGCCAAGTCAAAGCTGATTACACAGTGCAGTAGGAATTTGGTGTGCTGTCAGAGAGAAGACCGATTGACTTTAAATTTACATATTAATGAGAAGATTTGTTAAGAGGCTGCTTGAGTATGGGAAAATAACCAGATATTCATAGGGCACGACATTTACAAATAAAGCTGATGCAGTGGAAATGGAAATTAAAGCTTTTAGTTTGTTACGTTCAAGCTCCCTGTAACATGCTATATTTGCATTTTTATTTTTGCGAAATTACCAGTCTCTGGGGTAATGATGAGCCGTTTACATTAGCATAACTTGGATTTTCTTTTTGCCTCTTCGCTCCCTGACAATTGGGACAACGCGCGACCTCTTTCCATTCTGAGCTTGTGCCTGGAGAGGGAGCAAACCGGTTAAAGAAGAATCTAGACACATCCAATTTAACTGGCCCCATTTTCATTCACACTGATGCTGCATGTGAAATGAGAGCTGGGCATTTATTATCGTACTCGCGCCATCACAAACTTTACTGTCAATGAAACTGTCAGTCCAGAGAAACACAGTTAAAATCTAACTGTTGGCTGTAGTAGCTACTCCAGAATAAGGTTAAGGCGTTAGCAGTGGGACTGCTTGTCAAATTTATTTTTGCCACCCCCTGATTCAGTTGAAAGTGCTCATTAAATGGTAGGACTGAAGAAGTTGTCATGGTCCTCACTAACTGTTGAATGTTTTTGGCGTGTCTGGTTGGGTCTGGCACAGCCCAGATCATCACTGTGTGCAGTGACTGTGGAGGTATCGGTAAGTACAAGCTCTACCAGTTGAGTGTTGTTTTTGAGCCCAGCAGTCACTTATAACTTCAGAAATGAGTGAAAATTGCGCATTGCTTCACCTCTTGTGCATATATTTAAAGGCATAAAATAAAATACTGGTGATTTGTTTTATGGCGGTAGTATGCATGGTAACGGAACGGTTTGTTTCTGAAGTAACGTGTTTTTGAAGAATGAAAACTGGAGTTGCCTTTGTGCAGTGGGATGATTCTTTGGTGATAAATTTCCAATTGAGCATCTTTCTGCTAAAAGGACTTTCATGGGCTCATTCTGGGCTGCCAGTACATTAGTCGGGTAATAACGCCGAGATGATGGCCGTATCGTAGTGTTTCAAAATACATGTGTATAAATAAGACATTCTTTTGTGAAAGAAAAATAATGAATGACCTGAACATTCCAGAAGGACATAATGTGCTTTAACTTTGCACTGAGAAAGCTACAGGAGATATGATTTGATGTTAGGAGGATGGGGGCATGGAGTTGCCAAACTGTCTGCTGCTCTTATAAAAAAAAAAAAAAGAAGAATAAAAAAAACAACAAACTCCCACATCTGATTTGCAGGTATGGAAGTCATATTTAAACTTTCAACCCTTGAATTTTTTCATTTTTCATAGTATGGGTGGCTGGTATTGGACCCAATTCTCCACACTGCTCTGCTTGTTATGCTTTTCATGTGAATGTAAAGATTGACAGAGAAGCTTCAAAGTAAAGCTGATGTGAAATGTTCTCCACGGAACATTTTGTTTGGCTTTTAGTGCTTTAGCGCGATGTTTGTCCTCGGTTTTAGCAGCATGCTAATGCGCGATGTGGCGCTGCTTTCCCCCTGCACTCATTACCCGGGCCTTTTCAGCACAGTCATTAAGGCAGGCTGCAGACACCGGATCCTGAATACAGATTAAAGGAGCAGAGCCATTGCGCTGCTCTAAAGGGTGTATAAAAGCCTTTTAATGTAACTGTGCAAGAGGAGAAATAATTTCTAGTTTGAATTATTGGAATGTATTGCTGCCATTTATTTTGGGGACATCAGTAATGGCTTTCTTGCGCATGTTTGTTTACCATATGAAGCGGAATTGCGCTAGAAATGGTTCATTCAGAGAACTGTCGCAGTTACCCTTTGTGCCTGTCTATGGAAATTTTTTTGAGAGGTTAGGAAGCGCTAATAAAGTCTATGGGAAATGAAAATTGTGTGTTGGTGTTCTGAACAGAAAAAAAAAGCTTCTCAAATTGAAATGTCTTCGTGTCTATTTTTTATGCTTTAAAATACCGTGCTATTGCTCTACAGTTCCAGCCATTTTTGTCCACGAATTGAGTGATCAGGGTTAGTACGTCTGTTTTAGGATGCTGTTTTTGACGAGAATGAGAAGGCTTTCTATGACTCTGACGGAGAGAAGAAAGAAGCAGTGGAGGCCAAGCCCTACGTGATGGACCCTGACCACCGGCTGCTGCTCAGAAACACTAAACCTCTGCTGCAGAGCAGGAACACTGCTGTGAGTCCCATGGCCCCTCTATTGCAGTCCTCTCTTCTACAGGATATCAATCCTGACTCACTCTCTGTGCTGCACTGTGACTGGCCTATTTTGCTGGACTACAGTGGGCAAATGTAGCTTAGCTAACTTGGTTTAGCAATTGAGTATCTTACATGAATGGTTGTCTCATATCAAATTTATTAAACAGGCTTGATAACTCTGGGTATCACATAATTGAATGGTGTAATTTAATGGAAAAAACATGCAATTTCTGTTAGCGCCTTAATGATGATTCCTTTTATGTTAGCACTGAGCTAACTCCATCACTCTGCTACTCAGTCAGTGAGTAAGACATTCGCGTTTGAACTAGAAATGGTTTCTAAATTCATTACGCAGTGAACAGGGTTGCTAGCTAAGTTTAGCTCGCTAACTAGCTAGCTAACAAACTAATGTTAGATAAAGGTTACGGAAAGGTACTGCATGCACACTGGCTAGCTAGCTGAGTAACTTAAACTTAGTTATGGCTGTGGCACTTGGCTAGCTTGCCACAGCGCTAAGCCATACCGATTTAACTAATGTTACACTTGGTATTCAATTTAGCTAAATATTAACAGCGTAACGTAACGCCAATGAAATTTTTGTAAAAGTGTTATATACTTGGGGTAATGTCAAAATTATGTAATGAGTTGGGATGAATGATAACTACTACAGTTATGTGATAATTGATTTTATTTACTGTGCTGCAACAGCAATGCGCATCACTCACTGGTCATTTTGCTTTGAAAAGGGAGTCTCCCTTCCGTCTGATTGGTCTTCTACAGGGCGGAAAGAAGAAGGAATAATCGGTTCCGGGTTGTACAGGGAGTCCGTATTTTCTGAGTTGTGTTTAAAATGAAATTGTTTTATCTAGTGAATTTTTGTTTTGAGACTTAGAGGGTAGCAGTGAGCACTGTTGGAGAGTATTGAAATTGATGTCATCATCTTATAGAAACATTGGTTCCACGAGTTCTTAAATGTTTTGTTCTTGAGACACATATTTGAAGTGCTTATTAATTCCGCCCCCCAAATTCAAAATGTACATTTTACAGACCCTTTCAGTGCACTTACTAGCATAACCTAGTTGACTAGATTAGCCCAGGATCCACTTCATGCACTGTCATGCCCCATTTTGGATCCTTGCACATACTTGGAGAATACTGTTTTATGCAATACATGCATTTAAACATGTTGTGCTCATTTTATTAGCTATGCAAAAGTGTCTCTGCCCTTCCACTCAATTCCTCCTCAAGATATCAAAAGTCTCTGGCAGAAAAATTCATCACCTCACCTAAGTTCTGCTACACTTCACCTGAAGGTTTATGACTTTCACTTTTTCACTTCCACCAATCCTGGACAGGATTTAATTTGGTATTAGAAGCGTAAAATATATAACTGGAGGCAAACTGTGTATTTGTGATTAGGCAGTCTGTGCTGTACTTGAACCTGGTATGAAGAATAAAGGCAGCCTTGATAGCTTTACCTAAGTGCGCACTACCAGTTGTCAATTCATGTGTTATCACAGGAAAGCGCTCCTTTCAAGGTTATGTTGTGGGGAGGAAATGCACTATATCTATCACATACACATGCGCACACACACACACACACACACACACACAACACACACACAAACAGCAACAGACTTTGAATTTCCATCACCTGCCAGGCTCAAGGTCTCTGTCCCTTTGTGAGCTGCAGATCAAAAATGTGTTATGCATGAAAACATTGATTTAAAAATGCGATTAGCCATGTCCTGACCAGCGAAGGAAAAAAGTTAAGTCCTTTATCTTGACGTACTTGTTCAAGCTTTGAAAGTTTGTTGTTTTCATTAGCAATTTGTATTGGCGTGTGACAGCACTGCTTTTGAAAAATGGACTATTTTACTCTCCACAAAGAACTTTCTTATGCTGTGAATGGAGTCAATTCATCTGAGCCTGTAAATGTTGGGTGAAAAACTCACTTCTGGCCTTGAAATTGTGGTAAACAGATTGAGTAATCGATGCTGCTCTCTTACACTGGATCATGTTTAAAAAAAGGTGACAGTACTGAGGGAAGGTGGTTGTTGGTATTTCTCTGAATATAATATGCACAATTTTCCCCCATACTGTGGCTCACAGGTGGTGATGGCAGTGTCCCAGCTGTATTGGCATCTTGCCCCAAAGCAGGAAGTGGGCATCATAACAAAGTCTCTGGTGCGGCTACTGAGGAGCCACAGGTACTAGCACGGGGGGGCCGACTGCATTGGACACTGATCTTTGGCACGATTTAAATGGGGGTGTACTCATTGAGTTTGTAATGGCATTAGTATGGGGTCCATCACTGAATCTGTAACAGTGTTGTAATGTCACTGGGGCCTTGATGGCATTGTGAAATGCCTTGGTTTATCCTGTTACAGCATTAGGTTGGGGGTTAATCCCTGAATCTGCAACAGTGCTTCAGTGGGCTTACTAACGTCACCGAGGCTCTAACGGAGCTTAAGCATGGGCTTAGAGCATGACTGAATCTGAATTAGTATTAGACTGGGCTTAGTACTGTTGCTGATGCTATAGCATCATCTAATTGCATCAGATGAGGGATTGGTCACTGAATGTGTAAAATGGTAGATGGGGAGAGAGCTGTCTCAGGCAGTAAACTGCATTAGAGGGGATGTGGCGTAGTGTGATGGAATTTGAGAGGTGATGGGTGAGTCTTAAAAGCCTGAGAGAGTGCCGGCAGCGTTCATGTTTACAGGGATTATTTACTCTTTTAGGCCACGTGAAGTAGCCGTGCATGCCATGAAGAATAAAAGTTCAGTATTCATATTGTGTTGTCGTGGAATTATAGGAATGAATCGTTATTGTGTAATGGGGGAGGGGGTTATTTATAACTTATGAAATTAAAGAATTAATTAGTTTATATTTGATGAAATAGAGGACTCATTGTCATTACAACTAATTATTCATTAGTTCATGAAGAATTCAAAGGCAAAGCCACTTGTAAATGAGTCAGACTTCTTTGGAATTATTTTTGAGGAAAACATTTAGACAGAATTTTAATATCAGCTGATGTAATTTGCACCTTTCTGATTTACCACAGTCTTGAATTTGATCTGTTAAAACATATTTCCATTGTTATTGCAGTCACTTGGGAAATAGCAGAGTACACGCCCTGACACACGGGATGCATAATGAATAAAAAACACGAAAATACGGAATGTTCAGATGCGAAATGTTTGGATCAAAACTCTTCACACCGGCTCTGACACGAATTTGCGACAGAAACACGAGAAAACGAATTTATGAAGTTTTGACAGCTCACTCCGAAGTAGAAAAAGAGGACAGGGGAAGAACAGCAAAGAAGAGGAAAAAATGGACTCATCCTCCAGTGATGAAGATCTTTTCCTCATTGTTCTTTCTAAGAAAAAAGGAGGTTTTGGGTTCACCCTCTGTTATAAAGTGGGGATAGAGAAGGCTAATTTCACCTCCTCATGAGGCGTTTTCTTCTGTAAATAAATGACAACGTAAATTATCAATATATCTTTAATTTCTGCGCTCGTTTAGCTCGTGAAAGTGCAGATTTTCATAAATTGGTTTGCGAGGCTCAGGCAATAAGCGAGAATCTGTTCAATACTATTCTGAATTCATGGCTGAAGAGCGTTGTTAGGCACGATGCATAGCTGAGTGAGAATGGTAAGGATGGTGAAAATAAATGCTGCGAATTCGGCGAATGTTTTGGATTTTTTGCATTTATATTACCATCAATGCCATATCAATTATATAAATGTAGGCAATGGGCATTCACATTTTCATTATCATTTCTTATTATAAGTCATGTAGCCCATTGGTCTTAGTTGTTCAGTCAATAAACAGTTTGATCAGGCAAACTTAAACAGAAACTGCTTGAGGGCGATAGAGCGGTCAACTGTGAGGTAACTAAAGGCCCTCTGAACACCTGATGGCACGCTGCTGACCGAGAGGCTATTGACTTGGAGGAATGTCTTGCAGTCTGTCTGAGGCAGGCAAGTTGTTAAAATATGATTGGTTGATGCGTTTGCTCACAGTGCGAATGTTCGCAAAAATTTACCTCGATCCGAAAAATAAAAGGTTCGCTTTTTCGCAGCGTGATAATCACATTCTGTGTGAAAAACCTCATGCCCAATCAGCTGTTCGAAATTTTTTTTTTTTTTTCCCTGCGAATTATCTGCATGAAAAAACGCATCCGGTGTGTCAAGGCCCTAAATGTGATATGAACATTTGTAGGTCATGACATGATGTTAACAGTTTTAAGAGGGTGAAATGTCCTGCTAGCCTGAAGAGCAGCTGTTTATGAAATACGAACAGCATGCTAAAATTCTAGGTTTGTAGTTGTGTTTGTGTTTAGGAAAAAAAAAAACCTGCATACACCGTGATCTCCCTTCAGTCCCCAAGAATTCAGGCACTACAAGACCAAATTCCCACACCCCTGCGACTGCTCACATGACATGAAGTTGTTCACCGTTAATTAGTTGTCCAGTTGATGCTATGGTTCAGATACTACATGATCAGTTGCAAACAAGGTTCTTAAGATTTTTCACTGATGCAGGTCCTTGATTTTTAACCAAGAGAGGTTGCTGTTATCACATTATGACATTGCACACATCACAGGATTATATCAAACATACAGGAAAATATTAAGCCATTTAGGACAAGTCACAGAAAGGGTCAGGAAGCGTCTTGTGGTGATTCTTAACAAGCGGCCGTGACAGGACTCTGTTCAGATTCGACTCTGATCAATTTTTTTGTCAAAAATCTCAAAAATTGTTTGTGGTAGTTAGATTTTTAACATTGTGTAGTGTACATTTAGCTTTAGCTGTGATTGTATTTGCAAAATTTTAGTGTCGTTGTTCAGCGAGTAACATTAGAGTGGTTCTTGGAACCATTTAGCCTGTTACTAGAGAGGAAATCGCTCAAGCTTGTCCAACAGCCTCAGATAAATGGTAGCATGGTGACTGAGGTTCTTGGATGACTTGTACGGTTGCTTAATCTGTGGAAGTGTAGAGGTCAGTATGAAATTTACTCTACAGTAATATTGAGGTGGTCACACTGTTGGTGGAGTCCCATGCAGTTGTGCTCTGACATGCTGTGTCATCAGTTTTTACTGGGCTGGTTCTCTTATCCTGTCTGGTTCTCTTATCCCCTACAGGGAGGTCCAGTTTATTGTGTTGCAGAACATTGCTACCATGTCCATCCAGAGAAAGGTGAGGAGGGGAGGGGGGCAGAGTATTTTTTCAACATAACAGTCATTCAATTTTAACTAATTGTAATTCTTGAAGGTCACAACTATCCAATTACAGTCTTTCAGGTCCTGCTGTTTTGAGCATAATTATAATGAAATTTCCCCTCCAGGGCATGTTTGAGCCTTACCTGAAGAGCTTCTATGTGAGGTCTACAGATGCCACTCATATTAAGACCTTGAAGGTAATTGGGCTGTGCTCTCCCTGCACTAATCTAACTTTTTAATCAAAGCAAATGAAGCAACTGGAATTAAGTTCATACCAGTATTCTGTGGCAATGACTCATTGGTGCAGTCAGAGAAGCTGTCATTTTTGTCAGTGGTCAAATTAATGGCAACTATGGAAACAAGCTGCTCGACACAAAATACAAATAAATACAGTAGTGTGCAGTGATCGTACACTTAACAGAATGAAGATAAATCAGAAACCAAGTCATATTCAAGTATTTATTTAATGTAATCTTGGATCATATAGATGAAAATTGGTAAACAGATATTCCATATGGTTTTAAAGGAGGACTATCATGGCTGGGAAAGTTGGGTGTTATTATTTCATTATATCATGAAAAAAGCTCTTACGACTTTGTTTTCTTTATTTTGTGATTTCTTTAATTTTTATGAGCGATTTTACAAAACTAGTGGACCGCGCCATTTTCACCATAGCAGACGAAAATTCACCCTTGATCCGCTTGGGGCGCCCCTAATCGTGACATCAGTGCGGCTGTCAGCGCCATGAATTTCCATTGTCCTGCGGTCCTGCATTGAGATTGTTGAATGACGGAGATATTCCCACTTCCTCTATGGGGCAGACAGACGAGCTTGATTATTACCTTTTTCTATCCGACACAACTTTAATTTAGAGGTGAACTAACATCAGAGGCCATTTGAAATGCTTCCAGAAAGAAAAGTGCGATTTGAAGTCTGCTAATTACCAGCGAGGCTGGACAGCTGCCGTCACCTTGGCATAATTAGCTCACCTTAAATCAATTCCCGTGTACTTTGCCTGACTTGTAATCAAGCCATTTATTCAGCCAACTGACCAATCAAAACCAAAATCAAGCCAATAATGATTTAGAAGAGATAATGAGAAGCAGACAAACCGAACCAGGCTACCGTGCTAGATTGAAATAATGTCAGTAATCTGAATAAATAGCAGACCTCTGAATTCCACCTCTAGTCGGAAAACTTTCACGTATTATTAAAAAAGATTTTTTAAAAATAAAATCATGTTAAGATGGCCCTGGTTTTTAAGCCTCTAAAAATATCACAGAAGTAGAAAAACATTGTGTGAAGCGCATCAAACGTGAATGTGAGAGAGAAATTATTTTCGCATTGCAAGCAATGGACAAATGCACGAAGACAGGGCAAAAGCACGTTCAGGCAAATCTGTGCCGCAAATTTTAAACATTTTTTATTTAATAATTGAACAAGATTTGCACACAACGGCCAAATGTAATAATCAAGCAAACACATTCAGGCAAACTGCATGCTGAACTAAGCAAAGTTAAGGTCTTCAAAATCATCCTCCTCTACTCGACAATTGCTTTCACCCCCTTCCCATTTACTTGGCTCAATTTGCAATCAAACAGTTGATTAAGCTCAATGAACAATTTTAAATTGGTTGGTAGTCTAATTTATTTAGATATCCATGTATTCAGACATTTTGACATCGCATGCATCATGCACATGAATGCATGTGGCAGCCGCAGTGACGTTATGATCTCGCAAGTTCTCATGCCACTTGTGGCGTTAATGGCGGCCTCCTGGAAACAGCAATTCCGGCTAATTAATGGCCATTTAAAAGAACAGGGGGTACGTATGGACAAAAAATCGACCGTGGATATTATGTTGGAGTTAATTACTGTAAGATTAAGTAAAAACCTGTAGGTCAGTATAGTCCTCCTTTAAGTTCATTCTAAAGAGATTCTTTCAGTGCTGCAACAGATTTGCTCAATCCGATTAAGGTCTGGACTTTGAGCAGGCTAAGTCATAACTTTTATGTCACCAGATGTTTCTTTCCGACTGAGATGATTCTTGCACAACTTAGAAATGTGTTTTAGGTCATTATCTAGTTGAAAATAAAATCCCTGACCAATCAGTCTCCTTCTAGATAGTGATGCATGCCTCACAAGGATGTTGTGATCCTTTTGATCTGTGATTCCATTGATTTTTATGAGATCAAAGGATCCTTTGAACCCCAAACCTTAAAGCTATTGTATACGATCTGAGAATCAGTTGCGAAAGATTGAGACGTTGAGAAAAATTTGAAAAAGCATCCTGCCCCCACACACACACCCCTCCCATCTGTGCTCCCTGATCCTTCCCACCGAGCATGTGTGGCCGTCCGCATGGAGACTCCCAGACACACCCCCTCTATCAGAGCAAAAGCCGGCCGGCAGTTTATAACGCGGAAGGGGGCGGGACGAGGCGGAACACGGAGCACGGGGAATCAGAGTAAGCTCTTGGGGGAGTGTCAAATAGAGCGAGGGGATTGGATGAGAGTAGGAGAGAGACGTTAACCAATGTAAGCCATCCGGCTGGATGGCTTACATTGGTCAACGTCTCTGCAGCCCTGCAGCAACTAGAGTGAATGGATTTTTTTCGTTTTTTTTTTTTTCTGTTCACATTGTGTAGATTGTACTATAGGACCATATCCACCATCTAAATGAGGTTATTAATAATGATCAAACTTTCAAATCGTGTACTACAGCTTTAATATTACTACCTCCATGTTTTACTGAAGGGGTTAAACAGTCATTTTATGAAAAATTCTTCAACGACAGCACACGTTCTGCGTTTGGGCGACGCAATTTAGCTTTTGATTCATTAGTCCAAAGGACTTGTTCCCAGTCCATTGGTGTCCAGTCCTTGAATTTCTTGGCAAACTCTGGTCTTTTTCTATGTTGCCAGCTCTTGGCGGCAACACGACCAATCAGACCATTTTCACACAGGCGTCTGGAAATAGTTCATCTGGATACTTTCATCTCTTCACTTCTGGCACTATCAATATCATCACGGAGTTGTTGTGCTGTCAGCTGCCAGTTTTTTTTTTTTTTTTTTTTTTTTTTTAAATGAATGCATGAATTTATTTATTTTGCTCGTCATACACAGATAATGAACATCAGTGGCACTTAACTTCTGTTTTGCACCTCTATTGCCACTAGTTAAAATTTGCGAAACCTTTCAATGGTCATAAAAAATGGATGTTTTCAGTTTTTTATGTTTATTACCCATATTTTTAGCGCAATATACTTGTGGGAATTTTTTTTTTTTTTTTGGGTCCATTGCCTACAATACAACGCCATTTCCAAAGAAGTTGGGAGGCTATGTAAAATGTAAATAAAAACAGAATGCAATGATTTTAAAATCATGTGAACTTTATATTTATTTGAAAATTGTACAAAGACAATATATCAGATGTTGAAACTGAGATATCTTACTGTTTTTTAAAAAATATGTGCTCATTTTGAATTTGATTTCAGCAACACATTTCAAAAAAGTTGGCGCAGGGGCATTTTTACCACTGTGTTGCATCACGTCTTCTTCAGTCAACACTCTAAGCATTTGGGAACTAAGGAGACCAACTGCTGTAGTTTTGAAAACAAAATGTTTTCCCATTTTTGCTTTATGTAGGATTTCAGCTGCTCAATACTTCGCAGCCTCATTTGTCATATTTTTCGTTTTATAATGTGCCAAATATTGTCAGTGAGTGACAGGCCCGGACTGCAGGCAGACCACTTAAGCGCCCAGACTCTTACTACAGAGCCATGTTGTTTTTAAATGTGCAGAGAATGGTATTTGGCATGGTGTTGCTGAAATGAGCTGGACCTTCCCTTAGAAAGGCATCTGGATGGCAATAAATGTTGCGCCAAAACCTGTATGTATTGTTCCCCACTAATGGTGTCTTCACGGATGCCCAAGTTACCCATGCCATGTGTACTAATGCACCCCCATACTGTCATGGATGATGGTTGAATTCTGATGATTTTGAATTCTTTGCTGAGAACAAGCCAGATAGCCCCTCTCCTCTTTAGCCTAGAGGATGTGGCATCCATGATTTCCAAACGAATTTCACATTGTGATTTGTCAAACCACAGAGTAGTTTTCCACTTTGCCTCAGTACATTTTAAATGAGCTCGGGCTCAGAGAAGAAGGCTGTGTTTTTGGATCTTGTTATATCCCTGAAATGTGAGTTTCAGGGATATCATGGTTTCGCCCCACCCGCCGCCACTGCCCATCCGCTGCCACCGCGTCCACAGATTTTAGCCGTTAGCTGGATAACTCAGAAAATACTTTACATTGGCTTCTCATTTTCAGCATATGGGTAGACATGGTTGAGAGGATGAACTGATTACATTTTGGGCAAGTATGCGCTCCTAGGTTTTCCACCAGGTGGCGCTATATATCGAAAAAAATCAGTTTTTTAACCATATCTCTGGAACAATTACTTACACAGACCTCAAATTTGCCTCATATTGTAGGTCTAGTAAAGGGAATCTAATAAAAGGATTGGGGAGGGCTTTGAACTGAGATTATATGGGGATATCATTGCGCCACGGATTTTAGGCCGTTATAACTCCAAAATACTTTACATTGGCTTCTCATTTTAGCATATGGGTAGACATGGTTGAGAGGATGAACTGATTACATTTATGGCAAGGCCTAGGTTTTCCACCAGGTTATATATGGTTTTTTATCTCTGGAACAATTCTTACACAGACCTCAAATTTGCCTCATATTGTAGGTCTAGTAAAGGGAATCTAATAAAAGGGCTTTGAGGATTGGGGAATTTCGGGATATATGCTGTGACAAACTGTTTATATATGGTTTTATCTCTGGAGTGAATGGATGCTGTGACAAACTGTTGACTGAGAATGGTTTTCAGAAGTGTTCCTTGTCCATGCAGTGATTTCTACCACAGAATCATGTCTTTTTTTCAATGGAGTGCTGCCTGAGGACCTGAAAATCACAGCCATTCAAAAATGGATCTTGGCCTTGTCTCATGCGTACAGAGATTTTTCTGGATTCTCGGTATCTTCTAATGATGTTATATATTCTTTGTAATTGTACGTTGAAAACGTTATTCTTAAATTGTTGAACTGTTTCTACATGCAGTCTTTCATAGAGTGGTGAAGCCCTCACCATATTAACTTATGAAAGACTTTTTATACCCAATCATGTTACTGACCTGTTGCTAAATAGTCTAATTAGCTGTGAGATGTTCTACCGGTTGTCTTTTTTTTTTAGGGTCATGCAACTTTTCTGGTCTTTTATTGCCCCGTCCCAACTTTTTAAAAACGTGTTGCTGTAATCAAATTCTAAACGAGCTGGTGTTTTTCAAAAAACAATAAAATTAATCAGTTTCAACATTTGATATGTTGGCTTTGTCCTATTTTCAATTAAATACTAGCCAATACCCGTGCTACGCACGGGCTATATAAGCGGGCATTGTTTTTCGAAAAACGGCTTCAAAATGCAGTTTTCACCTCATAACGAAGTTCGAAACCTGGCGCATCATCTTTGTCACACAGTAAAATCGGTGTATGCGGAAAACAGACTCATCATTCACTGTGGTTTCAGAGGAGATTTGTGAAATTACGCAAATTGCCAACTCAGTAATAATATATAGATGGTGTTTTAATTAATTTGGAAATCATTTCATTGTGTTTTATTTACATCTAACACTGTGTCCCAGCTTTTTTGGTAAGGGGATTGTATTTTTCACAACATTTTCACCAAAAAAATTATACTGGAGTAATATATTAGGACCCCTTTTGATAAATGTGGTGGTGTATAATCATCACGACACACTACTGTCAGATTTGTTAAGACCAGTTGAGAGCAAATTATCAGACATAAAAACCACAATGAATCTCAATAACCCAGTTGTTCTTGTTGAGAATGCAGTTGTTATTTGACATGACGTATTTTTTGAATGAATTCCACTTCATTTATGACAGACGTTGTGCATGGAGAAAAATGCAAAATTTTGCTGAATGGCCTTTTCTCAGCTTTATGCTTCATTACCTATGCATTTTGTTTATGAACGCTCTTCCTCAGTACTTTTAAGATGATGAATGAAGGTGCAATTGTCTGATTGAGGTTGAATGTTGAGACGTCAGACATTACCAGTGTATGGATGTCATGGTTACAGAGAATACTCATTTGTACACCTATACTGGGATTGCTCTCATCTGCTGTATTCCTGACCTGACTTTTTATCACAGCTGGAGATTCTGACCAACCTGGCCAATGAAGCGAACATCTCAACTATCCTGCGCGAGTTCCAGGCAAGTCTTCCATACTTCTTCCAACTTTTAAAAACACTGGCATTGGCTCCTTTTTACCCCTCAAATCACACTTGTTTAAATGATGATCAGATGCTTTGCTGTCAACTGCTGAACCGTTGGTTTGTAATGCCATGATTTTCCTTGTGTCCTGATATTGAACCTTTACTGTACACACTAAACTTGTGTGTGTTCCCATGGGATTGCTTTTTTCATTTCCCCACCTCTGTCCTTGATTTTCTGCCCTCAGACCTACGTGAAGAGCCAAGACAAAGCCTTTGCTGCTGCGACTATCCAAGCAATTGGGAGATGTGCGACAAACATCTCTGAAGTCACAGACACCTGCCTGAATGGCCTGGTTCTCTTGCTGTCCAACAGAGACGGTAACCACACAGACTGTAATGGATGTGTGCAATCTTCATTTCCCTCATAATTTGACCTCTGTTTAGTGTGCACACTACTTGTTGGCAATGCAAGTAATTAATAAGATTTCCTTTGAGTGTAGTATACAAAATTATTCAAGCACACTGATCGGCCACTTCATTAGATACACCTTGCAAGTAGGCCTGTGACTAAAACCCGGGTACCCGGGTCCCGCCCGAAAGCTCCGGGTCCCGGAAAGAAAACTGCGATACCCGTTTCGTGCATCAAACGATTACTTTATCAACTTACTTGAATGGGACACAGATGGAGAATCAATCAGTGGCAATTTGGAGATTTTATATAATCAAAGGAGGTATTAATCCCTACCTACTTGGTCTAGTCAGCTCGTGCTCGCTAGCTGCCTTTCGATCTCATCGGCGTCATGGTTTTTTTTTTTTCTTTTTCTTTTCAACAGTTATGATGATGAATTTTGAAGATATTGATACAAATTACATGATATATGTATTATCGTTGTGATTGATGGTCCCGGTTGATAGTAATGGGGATGATGAATAAGGCAATTCAGTATTCGGTAACGATTGAAGTTGATGGAATAATTATCAAATGATGATGATAATGAGGAAATGTGAAATTCAGGGGTGCAGATATGATTTTTAGTTTTGACGATGGGATTGTTATGATGGTATAATGAAATACTTATTAATGATAATAATGACATCAGTCGGACGTCCGTACACTTTGATATAGTAAATGAATTTGGAAAAAACATTTGGAAAGTAAAATATCTTATTCGTAAAATACCTGATCAGTCCATCCAACGTTTGTGTGTGAGACTACTGCACTTGGTTGTTTTTTGTTTACTGTTTAATCTCAGCCCTATATGCTAGCCATTATCATGTAATTAATGGATTGTTGATATTTGCTTTTTAACCCGCTTTGGTGTCTAGCAGAAAGTTCTTTTATTTTTTCCATTATGGCTGCAAAAGGCTTCGGTATAGATATCAAATCAAATTCCAGAATGATGAAAATCCCCTATCTCGTGAGAAAAAGGCGCGGTTTGGCGGCAGGGCGTTCAATGGAATTTTTAGCTAGCCTAAATAATTTTAATTGGCTTTAATTTTTTGCCAAGTTGGCTTGGGTCTATAAATTAATGGACATTAGTGACAGGAACTTTATTAACATCAGTGTTATGGTTGAGTTCGGACTCTGGTTAGTAGTAGCTGAGCTTATCCATCATGCACAGTAATGTGTGGCATTCGTTCTCGAAAGATGAGTCAGAGCCAGGAAAGGTACAATATAAGATATGTGGGAAGAAACTACTCTACAAAGGAGGAAATACAAGTGCCATGCATCAACATTTGCAAGGGGTGCATGAACTGTCTGAGTCCGATCTGCATCCAGCTCTGCATCTGACACCAGCAAGAGACAAGGATCCATCACTTCATTCACTCGATGGCTAATTTGCCCAAAATCAAGGAGTGAAGGTGGAAAACATTTTGTTTAAGCGTATCGAATGCAACATGTAGAAATTATCGCATTCGCATGCAGTGCGGCCAAATGTAAAACTAGAAATAATCTCGCAAACACATTCAGGTAAATTACGTGCTGAACAAACCAAAGTTAAGGTCTGCAAAATCATCATCCTCTACTCGACATTTGCTGTCACCCCCTTCCCGTTTACTTTACTCAATTTGAAATTAAACAGTTGATTTGCTTAATTAACAATTTAAATTGGTAGACAGTCTGATTTATTTGGGTATGTTTTGTTTGTCACATTTTTAAATTTAAATGACCATGAAACATGACAGATTTGCCTGAATCTGGTTTCTAGATTATTTCTAGTTTTACATTCGACCACGCTGTGTGCAAATGCGTTAACAATTTACATGTCACGTTCGAAACAAAATAGTTTCTACCTTCACTGTCGGCTATTTAGACGTTCAAAAGTAACCAAAATCAAGAGCTATGAATTACTTTATTTTAAATTAATCTTGTTCAATTATCAAATAAAAAATGCAACAAATTTGCGGCACAGATTTGCCTGAACATTTTTGCGAAGTCTTAGCTGTATTTGTCTATTGCGTGCAATGCGAAAATATTTTCTCTCACTTTCACGCTCGAGATGCTTCACAAAATGTTTTCCACTTTGTGTATGTTTTGAAACGCTGAAAAACCAGGGCCATCTTAAAATTATTTCATTTTTAAGAAATCGTTTTAAAGATATGTAAAAATTCTACAAGAGGTGGAATTCAGAGGTCTGCTATTTATTCAGTTATTGACATTCTTTCAATCTAACATGGTAGCCTGGTTAGGTCTGTCTGCTTCTCGTTATCTCTTCTTTATCATTATTGGCCACATTTTGGTTTTGATCAGTCAGTTGGCTGAATAAATGGCTTGATTGCAAGTTAGGCAATTGACACGGGAATTGATTTAAGGTAAGCTAATTATGCCAAGGCGATGGAGGCTGTCCAACCTCGCTGGTAATTAGCGGACTTCAAATCAGTTTTCTTCCCGGAAGCATTTCAAATGACCGCTTTAGGTATGTGTCATAGAAAAAGTAATAAGCAAGCTCGTCTGTCTGCCTCATAGTGGCACTTACTTTCACTGCGCTTTAAATAATCGCGATTCAGTTAATCGTGCTGGTCTAGGTCAAAAATAATGGCTTTTTGTTTGTTTAAGTGATTTTTGGGTATACGGGTACCCGCCCAAAAAATCGTCGGGTTCCCGTTTTGAAAAAATTCCCGAAATTCCCAGGCCTACTTGCAAGTACTGGGTTGGACCCTTTTTAGCCTTCAGAATTGCCTTAATTCTTCGTGGCATAGATTCAACGAGTTGCTTGAAATATTCCTCCGAGATTTTGGTCCATATTGACATGATCGCATTACGCAGTCGCTGCACATTTGTTGGCTGCACATCCTTGATGCGACTCTCCCGTTCCACTACATCCCAAAGCTGCTGTATTGGATTGAGATCTAGTGACTGTGGAGGCCATTTGAGCACAGTGAACTCATTGTCAGGTTTATTAAACCAGTTTGAGATGATTTGAGCATTGTGATGTGGCGCGTTATCCTGCTCAAAGTAGCTATCAAAAGACAACATTGTCTTCGTCTTCATCATCGTCCTGTTAGCGATTTTTTTTCCAATCATCATCATCTCCAAAACTATTTGCCACATTTGCTTAAAGTTTGGTATTGAGCTTTCTTGGGACAAAGTCTACCAGTAAGGCTCCTCAATTTTAAAAAAAATGTAGATTTTTGCATTTTATACGATTATTTTTTTTTTTTTTTTTTTTTCATCTGAAAACTAAAAATCTTCTCTGAAACTACTGACCAGATCCACTTCAAAATTGGTAGGGAGCTTCCTTGGTACAATGTCCATTGAGATTGTTTGCTGTTTTGAAAAATTTAGGTTTTTTTTTTTAATGTTTTTTTTTTTTTTGTTTTTTTTTCCATGTGAAATGAATAATCTTCTTCGCTGAAACTACTGGCTAGATTCACTTCAGATTTATTATGGAGCTTCCTTTTGACAATGTCTATTGAGTTTTTCAAAGCTTTGAAACAATTAGATTTTTGTATTTTTTAATGGATTTTCTTAATTTTTTTCCTCGGAATGCTTTAAAAATCTTGTTTTTTTATTTTACTTAATATTGAATTTACAGAACGGTCAGTCTTAAGGTCAGGATGCATGAAATTACATGCATTCAGCTCAATACTGCATTTCCAATGTTACCGTTGTTTGGCATTGATAATTGGTGTAAAGGGCTATCTATGGTTCATGTCAAAGTGACCTATAACGATCTTGAAGACACCCATGTCCCCGTTCTTTGCCGGAGAGCGACAGGGCCCTTGGTCCTATTTTTCCCTAAGGCCATATTGTTGCTCCAGCTTATGTACAAAGTGATTTGGTTTTCTGTTAT
The DNA here is from genome assembly GCA_029692085.1 of Gymnothorax javanicus. NCBI lineage: Eukaryota > Metazoa > Chordata > Actinopteri > Anguilliformes > Muraenidae > Gymnothorax > Gymnothorax javanicus. The sequence goes on along the minus strand of CM056194.1, from coordinate 160,500,038 downwards.
AGTACAGAAAGCATTAATGAAAGCTCAGTGGAATTGGATTATTGATTGTCCACACAACATTTTGTATGCCAACTTTTAAAGTATTTGTGACTATTGATTTGTTGATTATGATATTTCTAGTGAATATGACTTGCTGGAATTGACAATGTACTGATCTTACTTTCAGTCCCATAAATTTTTTTTTTTTTGATGTATTTATTTATTTAACACTTATTTAACCAGGGAAGTCCCGTTGAGATTGAAATCTCTTTTTCAAGGGAGCACTGGGGGTTGAGGTGGAGAGGGAGAGAACAAGTTGCACAGCCAATTAGATCAGGGGATGATTAGGTGGCAGGTGGAAAGAGCCAGGTTGAGACTTAAGCCATGACACCGGGAACCCCTATGCTTATGGATGAGTGTCATAGGATCTTTAAGGGGTGATCTGGGGTTAAATGAAAAATGACACCAGGAAACAACTCAGAATTAATCTAAAGAGGTATATGTAATGACCACCAAAAAAAAGATACAGTTGACATTTTTCTGTTTATGCGGTTGCCATGGTAACCGAGCAAGCTCATTAAATATGCAGAAAACTTCTGGCACCAATTCCTCTTTAATTCTATGATAGAATTCAGTTTTTCTTTCGTCATTTAAAAGCCATTGCTTATCCAAATGCAATGACATAGCCATTCTTTGCCCAATTTATCAGGTTTGTGATTTTGGAGCATTTTACTCAAATTTTGAAATTATTTTGCACAGAATCTGACAAATGCTCAAAATATTCAAAGTATGTAACAGATAGGCAAAATTTCCCTATGTCATTGCATTTCTAATGAAGTAAAGTACCTTCAGCCCAAATTTAATTGATTTTCAATGATAAATAAAAAAGTTATGGCTGCCACAAACATGAGAAATATGGAAAAAGTAATACCTTAGGAAATCAATGGAAAATGCATTAGACAGCATTGAAAAGTTGAGTTCAGTCTTAGTCTGTGGTTTACACCCATTTTTCAGACTGTATTATCTGATTATTCAAATGTTTATCACTTTCTTGGAGTGAAAAGCATAAATTTCATCATCATATTTGCTTTTAAATCATGATTTTATGGCAAAATTCAGTTTTTAATCCTTGTAGCAATTAGTGATTTTTTTTTTTTTTTATATAAATTTGGCATCTCCAATCCCACCCGAATCTGGAATGCCCAATTGGTGAACTATGTACAAAGCTTGCTCGTATGCGACCCCTTGCTGCCAACTCAGGAGAGCGAAGACAGTTCACGGCTCTCCTCCGAAGCACGTGCCTGTCAGCCACTGCTTCTTATACACTCATTGGTTGAATCTTCGCAAGTTCAGAACAAGGGCGGAGGATACCCGGACATGAACAGATTTAGAATCTTCCTGACGAGCGCCCGTCTGGCCAACAGAAGGCGCTTGAGCAACAAACAAAGCTGTTTTTTTATTTATTTCCCTTTTCCCGGCAGTCCCTTCCCAATTTGAAACCCTGTTGCGCGATGGCCAATTGTGCGCTACTCTGAAAAAGCTGCCGACCACTGCCGGTTGAGCAATTAGTGATTATTAAAGGTGGGTTATTATAGAATATTTTTATTCAAAAAAAATTTTTTGGAAAAATAATCAAATTTTGCCCATTTAACCCCAGATCACCCCTTAATGACCACAGTGAGTCAGGACCTCAGTTTAACGTCTCATCCGAAAGACGGCGTCTCCTTCAGTGCAGTGTCCCCATCACTGCACTGGGGCATTGGGGATTATTCCACCAGAGGAAAGATTGCAACCTAATTTCTCACCAACACCTCTTCCAGCAGCAACTTAGTTTTCCCAGGCAGTCTCCCATCCAAGTACTAACCAAGCCCACACCTGCTTAGCTTCAGCCACTTGTTCTTGGATGTCCGAAAGGGAGGTTTATAAACTTTATAGTGAAAAATTTTGATAATTCGCGTCCTGTTATTCATTCTCCATTGAAGAGCAGACTATATTGAGTTTTGAGTAGGAGTGCACGATAAAGTGCTTTGCTTGGATTTGCCGGCAAAAGGAGCCGTTGGCCCTTTCAACTGCATGACAACAGATGGCAACTAATGCATCAAAACGCCTGGGCTAAATTAACCACAGTCTCTCAATACTCATGAACTGATTTTTTTTTTTTTTTTACTTTTAATTATTTCACCTTTATTTAATCAGGGGAAGTTCCATTGAGAACCTGCTTCTCTTTTTAAAGGACGCCCTGGGAGAAATATCCTGATAGAACAGTTGCAAGTGAGGAGGGATAGGAGGCCTGGCATTTTATGTGGTTTTCCTGTAATTGAGTTACTCATTGACTTCTTCAGTCAATTATCCTGGTGGACCACAAAGTACATTAGCGCACTAGGGTACCCTGGGCTTTTACGTGTGAAGAAAGGCATACTCTATACAGAACACTTTACATCCAATACATGTAGCTTATTACTGAACTTCTCGCTTCATTTCTGGTAAAACATATAAAAACATTTGCATGGTCTGCCAGAGCATATGGAGAAATTAATTATTGGGAAATTATTTTAAAAGCTTGACTTGCAATGCAGTGGATGTCAGTGGACTTCATCAGTGTCAGTTAAGATTTGTTGTGAGATGGTGGTTGCTTTCTTCTGCAGAGTCTGTGGTCGCTGAGAGTGTTGTAGTGATCAAGAAACTCCTACAGACGCAGCCGTCTCAGCACAGCGACATCATCAAACACATGGCCAGGCTCTTTGACAACATCACTGTAAGAACTCTGGTTCCATCTGCTCTTGTGCACCACTTTTCACTTTTCTCTTTCACTCTCACCTGGTCTTTTTAACAGTTACTTAGTCTTTCAAGACAGCTGCTCATTCAGTCTTTTTTACCCAGTTACTGAGTCTCTCAACACACCCACTCACTCAGTCTTTTTCAACTAGTTATTTAGTCTCTCAACATACCCACTCCCTCAGTCTTTTTCAACTAGTTACTCAGTCTCAACACACCCACTCACTCAGTCTTTTTCAACTAGTTACTTAGTGTCACAACCCACTCACTCACTCAGTCATTTTCACGCAGTTATTTGGTCACTTAAAGCTGGCTCAGTTATTTTTTTGTCTCAGTGCTTCCGCTCTCTCAGTCTTTTTCATGTGTCCAAGGCAGTCAGTCTAGCACAACTTCATTCATAGCATTGCCTCCCTGCTCTTGGGCACAATCACCCTTTCTCTTTGTCATTCTCTGGCGCAGTCTTTTACTTCATTTTTTCATCCATTTGTCACTCAAGCAATTCGTTGCATGACCATGAAATTCACTGATTAGAGATTCAGCATTAAAAACTCTCTCCTGTTTTTTTAACTACTAAATTGCTGCATTTCAAAGGAATAGCAGTTTCTAAATGACTTCCTTAATGCTCTCATGTTTTTAAACTCTCCATTGTTTTCCCTGCAGGTGCCAATGGCCAGAGCCAGCATCCTGTGGCTGATAGGAGAGTACTGTGAAAGGGTCCCGAAGATTGCCCCTGACGTCTTGAGAAAGATGGCCAAGAGCTTCACATCTGAAGAGGACCTTGTCAAGCTTCAGACGGTCAACCTGGCTGCCAAACTCTACCTCACCAATTCCAAGCAGGTCAGCTTTCCCCTGATCTCCCTGCCCTGTGAAAATGTCTCGTTATGCACTTAACTACTTTTCTCAGATTTACGGATGTCAGTTACTGACGTTCATAGGCGCCATTTGTGGGGGGGCATTGGGTCTCCTGCACCTCGAAAGTTAAGTTTGGGGGTGCAAAAACCCTGCAATATTAAAACCGCAAGTTTTCGTAGTTTGTCTGCCCCATTCAGTCAAGCTACTGATTAAGGTAATGCGGGACCTTTTTTTAAAAAAAAATTAAGGCTAATGCAAGCCGTCTACGATTGCAGTTGCAGGTTTAGAAGCTGAATCCATATTGGAATTAATATTCATGTCCAGAAATTGCGTGTCCTTGATTCGTTGCCATGGCCTACTCTAAAAAAATCTGATAGTGAATAACACGTCTTTAGCTGCTGTTGTAGCCAGGCAACTCAGGAAGATTATAACAGAATGTGGGCCACCGTCCTGCAATTTACTGAGCTGGGGTTATGTTTCCCAAAAGCGTTGCTATTTGCTAATTTTCAACAACTTCCATAGTCCGGTTCAAACCAAGATTTTAGGAAACGTACCCCTGAACGGTTACTTTCAATGTACCTTGGTTCGTTTTAATGCTTTTACATACGTGAATACGTTAATAATATGCAATCGCCTTAATAAAAAAGTGTTCCCCACTTCCATATGAGCGCAGGCATGCAAAACGGTACAATTTCATTTTTCCCAGAAATGTGGGTAAATAAATAGGTTTTTCAACATGATAATTTAGACGTGTGCTTTATATGAAAAACGTATGGTCTTGACTACTTGTGAAGTAAATTTTGGTGGGATCCATTGGTTTTTGGCAATGCAGTAGACAAATTAATGTTAAAAAACAGGCTATTTTTTAACATAAATGTGTAAAAAAAAAAAAAAAAATTACACCTAAAATAACAAGTAAACAGTTCCTTAATTGGCAATAATAAAATACACACCCTAATTTTTGCAGAAGTGTTCCGCTCAAATGTTTTCATCGAGGGACAGCGCTCTATCGCAAGTAGGATTAGTTACTTGCGTCTGGACCTCATTTTTCATCGTCCAGCTGTATGCATAATGGAAATGCATTGTGATGTTGGCTTCAGAATTTCCCTTGCTGAGATTAAACGCAGTCAAATATAAAGTACCGTAGTTAATTAACATAATTTTATATTTCTGGAAAATGACATGCAGGCTATATCATGCAATTATATTTCTTAAACTAGTTCATTAGAAAGAGTCCATTGATATTGACAACTTGTCTTTTGTTACCCTGTCTGTAATTATGTTTATGGAGCAATAGCCGATTTAATGAATAAGCCTACTGCCAAACTTTCGTGAAATTTTCTGGACTTAATTAATTAATTATTAATTCCAATATGGATTCAGCTTCTAAACCTGCAACTGCAATCGTAGACGGCTTGCATTAGCCTTATTAAACAAGGTCCCGCATTGCCTTAATCAGTAGCTTATGCTTCAGTTTAGCGCTGAGGTTATATCTGCTTTTAACTTGCAGCTTGGGATTTCATTTTCATAGTCGAGATAGGGTGTACTATTAACCATGCGTCTGCAGCATGCGGCACTACTTAAACACAGCAGATGCGTGAATGATGGAAGATATGTAGCCTATAGCGTTGTAGTAGGAGTAGCGTTAAGAGACAGCGGCCCTGGCCGATGAACCACGTGTTGCATGCATAATTATTGTGTGCTCATATTGCGTGCGTCATGAAGCAGGCTGGAAAAAGATGCGACACATGAGTATCCTATAGGCTAACACAGTGTGTGAGGTCCCGTTTGCAATTTCAAATCCTAGGCTAAATAAATGACTGAAAACAGTTTAGCCTACGTCCATAAATGTGGGGATGGAAAATGGATGCTCCCTCCAACATTCAATTAGTGTATGCCTTCATACATCGCATCCATGCAGCCAATTAACGTTATTTCACAGATCACAACCAGATTTAACATTAATCAAATAAAGTAGCCTACTGATATTTTCTAAATAAACCTTTTCAACATTCTAAAAGGCTGGACTTTGGACAAGGCAGCCTACCCTTGGGAATACAGCAGCCTGAAAAATATTGTGACCCCCAATGTTGACCTGAAGTTGGCGCTACTGCTGACATTTCTTGGATTGTGACGCTTTGAAATCAAACATTACTTTTATGCGTTTAGTATTTATGTCCCCAAAGCTAAGTTTTCAGGGATATTATGAATTCACTCCAAACTGTTTTTCTGGGATTCATATGAACCTTCATGTGTTCATTCTTGGTGCATGGAGGACAGACCCTATTATTTTGTGTGACCCCGTGACCTTTCCTGCAGCACAACCACCAGGTCAAACTTAACATTTTTAATTAAGATAACTCCCTTAGCTTTGATGGGAAACGGCACATTTCTTGTGATTGTTTGTGGTACTTCGAGGAGCGCTGTTATTGATGTTGGTCACCCTATGACCTTTGATTTTGTGCCACCACCAGGCCAAACTTTTAATTTCTAGAAATTGCAATAACTGGACAGCTTTAATGGGAATCATGTCAAATCCCCTTTCAATATTCATGGTGCATGGAGGAGGAAGATATTCATTATTGAGACTCTGTTTCCTCTTGTGCCACCATTAGGATAAATTTAACATTTTTAAATTCAGTAACTCAAACCATCTTGATGGGAATCATGTCAAACCTCTTGTGATCGTTTCTTTATAGTGAGCATTATTGTTTCTGGTGCAGTTATTATCAATGTTTGCCACCCTATGACCTTTGCTGTAGTGCCATCACCAGGCCAAACTTTTGATTTTTAATGAGAGGAGGAACGTGACAGACAATTGTGGGTTTATTACTCTGACTGTAGAGCTTCCGTTAGTTAAAAATACATTTCCAAATGCTTTATATCAAACTGTTTGAATGGAAATCGTATCATTTCTGTGAATGTTTTGTCCATAATAGTGCAATCCTATTGTTCTGGTGAAACTATGACCCGTTCCTGTCTCACCACCCTTTGGCCAAACTTTTTAAAAAATGCATTAAGTAAAATAGGACTTATGGGAATCTGTTGTGAACATTGCTGGAACCTAGAGTATTTCCCCTGTTGATTTTAAGGACCCTGTACATTTTCCTGTCACCCCAACACGAGCCAAACTTTGTATTTTGCCTATTGGGAAAATGCTATAGTTTTTGGGATATGCCTTTCGGGCAACCACTGACACCATTTGTCGGTCCAAGCAGCAGTCTCTTGGGTCTTGAATGACTCATATTTGTGTGATTGCTGAATCGAACTCCTTTATTTTTTGAGATATTAACACAACCACCAACAAAATATGAGCACCTAAACCACCATCTTTGCTTCCTGTTACCTCAGTAGTAATTCTCAGCAATTGCGGAAGTATTCAGCGTTTTTCATGCGATCAATTGAGATTGAATGGAAGAATTTTTTTTTCTTCTTTTGAATGGTGGAATTTTTTTTTTTTGTTTCATTGTCCTGGGCCACCATTGCATTTTGTAAATGATGATTATGACTTTCTAATCAGAGCTAGCGTGTAATCCAAACAATAAATTATTTTTGTGCACTGTATTCATCCAATGGACGCGCTGCCTAAATCAGAAAAACAGTTATGGTTTTCGATTCCTTTGTTAAATTACTGTAATATATTTGATGAACAAAACCGTGCTTTGGCTAGGGACATTGAGCTCCTCAGCCCATAATTTTTTTTAATTTTTAATTCTAACGAGTATAAATTCGTGGCCTACGCGTTTACACATATTGCTTTGCTGGACTGAGTTTGCAGATGACAAAACTGCTGAGAATAAAATGCAGAATTCGACTATGGGGTTTTTTTTTTTTTTTTCGACCATAGTTTTCTTTCCAGTTGGGATATATCCCTATTTATTACCCATTTAATGGGAAATTTGTTACGTTAAGCTGAGGTCTGGGCAACTCGCTGTGCCTTGTGTTTTACATTTGTTTTAAGTAACAATATCAATTTTCAATGTGCATGCTGTTACAAAATATCCTGCTCTTGGGGATGTGAATTGCTGGTTGCATTATAAACTTTGGGTGCATTTTCTAGCAATAATCACTCAAGTATCTCTCTCTGGTCTGGACGGTTGCATTTATGTTGTATTAGGAAAAATACATCCTCAGTGAGATGTGTGATGAAGGGTCATAACGGAACAATTTCTTTAGAAACTTGCAAGCGTCGATTTAAATTTATAGCTGCATATTTATGTAAACTTTCAAG